>OY743224.1:93760120-96160120 GCA_963555765.1 Orthonevra nobilis
CATGAGTTTGAAATGCACTTTTTTCCTGATAATATGTTTTATCTAAACTGATTTATTGATCCTTACAAAGGCTTCAAACTGAGCACATATATATTGAATTTACGAAAAACAACCTATATTTGAAGGAATTATCGAGAAAACTGTTAGAGGCAAAAATCGCCTTTTTTCATGCTTTTTTGCGGACTATAGCCCATGAGTTTGAAATGCACTTTTTTCCTAATAATGTGTTTTATCTAAACTGATTTATTGATCCTTACAAAGGCTTCAAACTGAGCACATATATATTGAATTTACGAAAAACAACCTATATTTGAAGGAATTATCGAGAAAACTGTTAGAGGCAAAAATCGCCTTTTTTCATACTTTTTTGCGGACTATAGCCCATGAGTTTGAAATGCACTTTTTTCCTGATAATGTGTTTTATCTAAACTGATCTATTGATCCTTACAAAGGCTTCAAACTGAGCACATATATAGTGAATTTACGAAAAACAACCTATATTTGAAGGAATTATCGAGAAAACTGTTAGAGGCAAAAATCGCGTTTTTTCATACTTTTTTGTGGACTATAGCCCATGAGTTTGAAATGCACTTTTTTCCTGATAATGTCTTTTATCTAAACTGATCTCTTGATCCTTACAAAGGCTTCAAACTGAGCACATATATATTGAATTTACGAAAAACAACCTATATTTGAAGGAATTATCGAGAAAACTGTTAGAGGCAAAAATCGCCTTTTTTCATACTTTTTTGCGGACTATAGCCCATGAGTTTGAAATGCACTTTTTTCCTGATAATGTGTTTTATCTTAACTGATCTATTGATCCTTACAAAGGCTTCAAACTGAGCACATATATAGTGAATTTACGAAAAACAACCTATATTTGAAGGAATTATCGAGAAAACTGTTAGAGGCAAAAATCGCCTTTTTTCATACTTTTTTGTGGACTATACCCATGAGTTTGAAATGCACTTTTTTCCTGATAATGTGTTTTATCTAAACTGAGCAATTGATCCTTACAAAGGCTTCAAACTGAGCACATAAATAGTAAATTTAAGAAAAACAACCTTTATATGAAGGAATTATCGAGAAAACTGTTAGAGGCAAAAATCGCCTTTTTTCATACTTTTTTGTGGACTATAGCCCATGAGTTTGAAATGCACTTTTTTCCTGATAATGTGTTTTATCTAAACTGATCTCTTGATCCTTACAAAGGCTACAAACTGAGCACATATATATTGAATTTACGAAAAACAACCTATATTTGAAGGAATTAACGAGAAAACTGTTAGAGGCAAAAATCGCCTTTTTTCATACTTTTTTGCGGACTATAGCCCATGAGTTTGAAATGCACTTTTTTCCTGATTTTGAGTTTTATCTAAACTGATCTATTGATCCTTACAAAGGCTTCAAACTGAGCACATATATAGTGAATTTAAGAAAAACAACCTATATTTGAAGGAATTATCGAGAAAACTGTTAGAGGCAAAAATCGCCTTTTTTCATACTTTTTTGTGGACTATACCCATGAGTTTGAAATGCACTTTTTTCCTGATAATGTGTTTTATCTAAACTGATCTATTGATCCTTACAAAGGCTTTAAACTGAGCACATATATAGCGAATTTACGAAAAACAACCTATATTTGAAGGAATTATCGAGAAAACTGTTAGAGGCAAAAATCGCCTTTTTTCATACTTTTTTGTGGACTATACCCATGAGTTTGAAATGCACTTTTTTCCTGATAATGTGTTTTATCTAAACTGATCAATTGATCCTTACAAAGGCTTCAAACTGAGCACATAAATAGTGAATTTAAGAAAAACAACCTTTATTTGAAGGAATTATCGAGAAAACTGTTAGAGGCAAAAATCGCCTTTTTTCATACTTTTTTGCGGACTATAGCCCATGAGTTTGAAATGCACTTTTTTCCTGATAATGTGTTTTATCTAAACTGATCTATTGATCCTTACAAAGGCTTCAAACTGAGCACATAAATAGTGAATTTAAGAAAAACAACCTTTATATGAAGGAATTATCGAGAAAACAGTTAGAGGCAAAAATCGCCTTTTTTCATACTTTTTTGTGGACTATAGCCCATGAGTTTGAAATGCACTTTTTTCCTAATAATGTGTTTTATCTAAACTGATCTATTGATCCTTACAAAGGCTTCAAACTGAGCACATAAAAAGTGAATTTAAGAAAAACAACCTTTATATGAAGGAATTATCGAGAAAACAGTTAGAGGCAAAAATCGCCTTTTTTCATACTTTTTTGTGGACATAGCCCATGAGTTTGAAATGCACTTTTTTCCTGAAAATGTGTTTTATCTAAACTGATCTATTGAACTTACAGAGGCTTCAAACTGAGCACATATATAGTGAATTTACGAAAAACAACCTATATTTGAAGGAATTATCGAGAAAACTGTTAGAGGCAAAAATCGCCTTTTTTCATACTTTTTTGTGGACTATAGCCCATGAGTTTGAAATGCACTTTTTTCCTGATAATGTGTTTTATCTAAACTGATCTATTGATCCTTAGAAAGGCTTCAAACTGAGCACATATATAGTGAATTTACGAAAAACAACCTATATTTGAAGGAATTATCGAGAAAACTGTTAGAGGCAAAAATCGCCTTTTTTCATACTTTTTTGTGGACTATAGCCCATGAGTTTGAAATGCACTTTTTTCCTGATAATGTGTTTTATCTAAACTGATCTCTTGATCCTTACAAAGGCTTCAAACTGAGCACATAAATAGTGAATTTAAGAAAAACAACCTTTATATGAAGGAATTATCGAGAAAACAGTTAGAGGCAAAAATCGCCTTTTTTCATACTTTTTTGTGGACATAGCCCATGAGTTTGAAATGCACTTTTTTCCTGATAATGTGTTTTATCTAAACTGATCTATTGATCCTTACAGAGGCTTCAAACTGAGCACATATATAGTGAATTTACGAAAAACAACCTATATTTGAAGGAATTATCGAGAAAACTGTTAGAGGCAAAAATCGCCTTTTTTCATACTTTTTTGTGGACTATAGCCCATGAGTTTGAAATGCACTTTTTTCCTGATAATATGTTTTATCTAAACTGATTTATTGATCCTTACAAAGGCTTCAAACTGAGCACATATATATTGAATTTACGAAAAACAACCTATATTTGAAGGAATTATCGAGAAAACTGTTAGAGGCAAAAATCGCCTTTTTTCATACTTTTTTGCGGACTATAGCCCATGAGTTTGAAATGCACTTTTTTCCTAATAATGTGTTTTATCTAAACTGATCAATTGATCCTTACAAAGGCTTCAAACTGAGCACATATATATTGAATTTACGAAAAACAACCTATATTTGAAGGAATTATCGAGAAAACAGTTAGAGGCAAAAATCGCCTTTTTTCATACTTTTTTGTGGACTATAGCCCATGAGTTTGAAATGCACTTTTTTCCTAATAATGTGTTTTATCTAAACTGATCAATTGATCCTTACAAAGGCTTCAAACTGAGCACATATATAGTGAATTTAAGAAAAACAACCTTTATATGAAGGAATTATCGAGAAAACAGTTAGAGGCAAAAATCGCCTTTTTTCATACTTTTTTGTGGACATAGCCCATGAGTTTGAAATGCACTTTTTTCCTGATAATGTGTTTTATCTAAACTGATCTATTGATCCTTACAGAGGCTTCAAACTGAGCACATATATAGTGAATTTACGAAAAACAACCTATATTTGAAGGAATTATCGAGAAAACTGTTAGAGGCAAAAATCGCCTTTTTTCATACTTTTTTGTGGACTATAGCCCATGAGTTTGAAATGCACTTTTTTCCTGATAATATGTTTTATCTAAACTGATTTATTGATCCTTACAAAGGCTTCAAACTGAGCACATATATATTGAATTTACGAAAAACAACCTATATTTGAAGGAATTATCGAGAAAACTGTTAGAGGCAAAAATCGCCTTTTTTCATACTTTTTTGCGGACTATAGCCCATGAGTTTGAAATGCACTTTTTTCCTAATAATGTGTTTTATCTAAACTGATCTATTGATCCTTACAAAGGCTTCAAACTGAGCACATATATATTGAATTTACGAAAAACAACCTATATTTGAAGGAATTATCGAGAAAACAGTTAGAGGCAAAAATCGCCTTTTTTCATACTTTTTTGTGGACTATAGCCCATGAGTTTGAAATGCACTTTTTTCCTGATTTTGAGTTTTATCCAAACTGATCTATTGATCCTTACAAAGGCTTCAAACTGAGCACATATATAGTGAATTTAAGAAAAACAACCTTTATATGAAGGAATTATCGAGAAAACAGTTAGAGGCAAAAATCGCCTTTTTTCATACTTTTTTGTGGACATAGCCCATGAGTTTGAAATGCACTTTTTTCCTGATAATGTGTTTTATCTAAACTGATCTATTGATCCTTACAGAGGCTTCAAACTGAGCACATATATAGTGAATTTACGAAAAACAACCTATATTTGAAGGAATTATCGAGAAAACTGTTAGAGGCAAAAATCGCCTTTTTTCATACTTTTTTGTGGACTATAGCCCATGAGTTTGAAATGCACTTTTTTCCTGATAATATGTTTTATCTAAACTGATTTATTGATCCTTACAAAGGCTTCAAACTGAGCACATATATATTGAATTTACGAAAAACAACCTATATTTGAAGGAATTATCGAGAAAACTGTTAGAGGCAAAAATCGCCTTTTTTCATACTTTTTTGCGGACTGTAGCCCATGAGTTTGAAATGCACTTTTTTCCTAATAATGTGTTTTA
This sequence comes from Orthonevra nobilis, assembly GCA_963555765.1. Lineage (NCBI taxonomy): Eukaryota > Metazoa > Arthropoda > Insecta > Diptera > Syrphidae > Orthonevra > Orthonevra nobilis. Next base: position 93,764,929 of record OY743224.1, read on the forward strand.
TCTAAACTGATCTATTGATCCTTACAAAGGCTTCAAACTGAGCACATATATATTGAATTTACGAAAAACAACCTATATTTGAAGGAATTATCGAGAAAACTGTTAGAGGCAAAAATCGCCTTTTTTCATACTTTTTTGCGGACTATAGCCCATGAGTTTGAAATGCACTTTTTTCCTGATTTTGAGTTTTATCTAAACTGATCTATTGATCCTTACAAAGGCTTCAAACTGAGCACATATATAGTGAATTTAAGAAAAACAACCTATATTTGAAGGAATTATCGAGAAAACAGTTAGAGGCAAAAATCGCCTTTTTTCATACTTTTTTGTGGACTATAGCCCATGAGTTTGAAATGCACTTTTTTCCTGATTTTGAGTTTTATCCAAACTGATCTATTGATCCTTACAAAGGCTTCAAACTGAGCACATATATAGTGAATTTAAGAAAAACAACCTTTATATGAAGGAATTATCGAGAAAACAGTTAGAGGCAAAAATCGCCTTTTTTCATACTTTTTTGTGGACATAGCCCATGAGTTTGAAATGCACTTTTTTCCTGATAATGTGTTTTATCTAAACTGATCTATTGATCCTTACAGAGGCTTCAAACTGAGCACATATATAGTGAATTTACGAAAAACAACCTATATTTGAAGGAATTATCGAGAAAACTGTTAGAGGCAAAAATCGCCTTTTTTCATACTTTTTTGTGGACTATAGCCCATGAGTTTGAAATGCACTTTTTTCCTGATAATGTGTTTTATCTAAACTGATCTATTGATCCTTATAAAGGCTTCAAACTGAGCACATATATAGTGAATTTACGAAAAACAACCTATATTTGAAGGAATTATCGAGAAAACTGTTAGAGGCAAAAATCGAGTTTTTTCATACTTTTTTGTGGACTATAGCCCATGAGTTTGAAATGCACTTTTTTCCTGATAATGTGTTTTATCTAAACTGATCTATTGATCCATACAAAGGCTTCAAACTGAGCACATATATAGTGAATTTACGAAAAACAACCTATATTTGAAGGAATTATCGAGAAAACTGTTAGAGGCAAAAATCGCCTTTTTTCATACTTTTTTGTGGACTATAGCCCATGAGTTTGAAATGCACTTTTTTCCTGATAATATGTTTTATCTAAACTGATCTATTGATCCTTACAAAGGCTTCAAACTGAGCACATATATAGTGAATTTACGAAAAACAACCTATATTTGAAGGAATTATCGAGAAAACTGTTAGAGGCAAAAATCGCCTTTTTTCATTCTTTTTTGTGGACTATAGCCCATGAGTTTGAAATGCACTTTTTTCCTGATAATATGTTTTATCTAAACTGATTTATTGATCCTTACAAAGGCTTCAAACTGAGCACATATATATTGAATTTACGAAAAACAACCTATATTTGAAGGAATTATCGAGAAAACTGTTAGAGGCAAAAATCGCCTTTTTTCATACTTTTTTGCGGACTATAGCCCATGAGTTTGAAATGCACTTTTTTCCTAATAATGTGTTTTATCTAAACTGATCTATTGATCCTTACAAAGGCTTCAAACTGAGCACATAAATAGTGAATTTAAGGAAAACAACCTTTATATGAAGGAATTATCGAGAAAACAGTTAGAGGCAAAAATCGCCTTTTTTCATACTTTTTTGTGGACTATAGCCCATGAGTTTGAAATGCACTTTTTTTCCTGATAATGTGTTTTATCTAAACTGATCTATTGATCCTTACAAAGGCTTCAAACTGAGTACATATATAGTGAATTTACGAAAAACAACCTATATTTGAAGGAATTATCGAGAAAACTGTTAGAGGCAAAAATCGCCTTTTTTCATACTTTTTTGTGGACTATATATAGCCCATGAGTTTGAAATGCACTTTTTTCCTGATAATGTGTTTTATCTAAACTGATCTATTGATCCTTATAAAGGCTTCAAACTGAGCACATATATAGTGAATTTACGAAAAACAACCTATATTTGAAGGAATTATCGAGAAAACTGTTAGAGGCAAAAATCGCCTTTTTTCATACTTTTTTGCGGACTATAGCCCATGAGTTTGAAATGCACTTTTTTCCTGATTTTGAGTTTTATCTAAACTGATCTATTGATCCTTACAAAGGCTTCAAACTGAGCACATATATAGTGAATTTAAGAAAAACAACCTATATTTGAAGGAATTATCGAGAAAACAGTTAGAGGCAAAAATCGCCTTTTTTCATACTTTTTTGTGGACTATAGCCCATGAGTTTGAAATGCACTTTTTTCCTGATTTTGAGTTTTATCCAAACTGATCTATTGATCCTTACAAAGGCTTCAAACTGAGCACATATATAGTGAATTTAAGAAAAACAACCTTTATATGAAGGAATTATCGAGAAAACAGTTAGAGGCAAAAATCGCCTTTTTTCATACTTTTTTGTGGACATAGCCCATGAGTTTGAAATGCACTTTTTTCCTGATAATGTGTTTTATCTTAACTGATCTATTGATCCTTACAGAGGCTTCAAACTGAGCACATATATAGTGAATTTACGAAAAACAACCTATATTTGAAGGAATTATCGAGAAAACTGTTAGAGGCAAAAATCGCCTTTTTTCATACTTTTTTGCGGACTATAGCCCATGAGTTTGAAATGCACTTTTTTCCTGATTTTGAGTTTTATCTAAACTGATCTATTGATCCTTACAAAGGCTTCAAACTGAGCACATATATAGTGAATTTAAGAAAAACAACCTATATTTGAAGGAATTATCGAGAAAACAGTTAGAGGCAAAAATCGCCTTTTTTCATACTTTTTTGTGGACTATAGCCCATGAGTTTGAAATGCACTTTTTTCCTGATTTTGAGTTTTATCCAAACTGATCTATTGATCCTTACAAAGGCTTCAAACTGAGCACATATATAGTGAATTTAAGAAAAACAACCTTTATATGAAGGAATTATCGAGAAAACAGTTAGAGGCAAAAATCGCCTTTTTTCATACTTTTTTGTGGACATAGCCCATGAGTTTGAAATGCACTTTTTTCCTGATAATGTGTTTTATCTTAACTGATCTATTGATCCTTACAGAGGCTTCAAACTGAGCACATATATAGTGAATTTACGAAAAACAACCTATATTTGAAGGAATTATCGAGAAAACTGTTAGAGGCAAAAATCGCCTTTTTTCATACTTTTTTGTGGACTATATATAGCCCATGAGTTTGAAATGCACTTTTTTCCTGATAATGTGTTTTATCTAAACTGATCTATTGATCCTTATAAAGGCTTCAAACTGAGCACATATATAGTGAATTTACGAAAAACAACCTATATTTGAAGGAATTATCGAGAAAACTGTTAGAGGCAAAAATCGCCTTTTTTCATACTTTTTTGTGGACTATAGCCCATGAGTTTGAAATGCACTTTTTTCCTGATTTTGAGTTTCATCTGAACTGATCTATTGATCCTTACAAAGGCTTCAAACTGAGCACATATATAGTGAATTTAAGAAAAACAACCTATATTTGAAGGAATTATCGAGATCAAAGTTAGAGGCAAAAATCGCCTTTTTTCATACTTTTTTGTGGACATAGCCCATGAGTTTGAAATGCACTTTTTTCCTGATAATGTGTTTTATCTAAACTGATCTATTTATCCTTACAGAGGCTTCAAACTGAGCACATATATAGTGAATTTACGAAAAACAACCTATATTTAAAGGAATTATCGAGAAAACTGTTAGAGGCAAAAATCGCCTTTTTTCATACTTTTTTGTGGACTATAGCCCATGAGTTTGAAATGCACTTTTTTCCTGATAATGTGTTTTATCTAAACTGATCTATTGATCCTTATAAAGGCTTCAAACTGAGCACATATATAGTGAATTTACGAAAAACAACCTATATTTGAAGGAATTATCGAGAAAACTGTTAGAGGCAAAAATCGCCTTTTTTCATACTTTTTTGTGGACTATAGCCCATGAGTTTGAAATGCACTTTTTTCCTGATAATGTGTTTTATCTAAACTGATCTATTGATCCTTACAAAGGCTTCAAACTGAGCACATAAATAGTGAATTTAAGAAAAACAACCTTTATATGAAGGAATTATCGAGAAAACAGTTAGAGGCAAAAATCGCCTTTTTTCATACTTTTTTGTGGACTATAGCCCATGAGTTTGAAATGCACTTTTTTCCTGATAATGTGTTTTATCTAAACTGATCTATTGATCCTTACAGTTTCAAACTGAGCACATATATAGTGAATTTATGAAAAACAACCTTTATATGAAGGAATTATCGAGAAAACAGTTAGAGGCAAAAATCGCCTTTTTTCATACTTTTTTGTGGACTATAGCCCATGAGTTTGAAATGCACTTTTTTCCTGATAATGTGTTTTATCTAAACTGATCTATTGATCCTTACAGCTTCAAACTGAGCACATATATAGTGAATTTACGAAAAACAACCTTTATATGAAGGAATTATCGAGAAAACAGTTAGAGGCAAAAATCGCCTTTTTTCATACTTTTTTGTGGACTATAGCCCATGAGTTTGAAATGCACTTTTATCCTGATTTTGAGTTTTATCTAAACTGATCTATTGATCCTTACAAAGGCTTCAAACTGAGCACATATATAGTGAATTTAGGAAAAACAACCTATATTTGAAGGAATTATCGAGAAAACTGTTAGAGGCAAAAATCGCCTTTTTTCATACTTTTTTGTGGACTATAGCCCATGAGTTTGAAATGCACTTTTTTCCTGATTTTGAGTTTTATCTAAACTGATCTATTGATCCTTACAAAGGCTTCAAACTGAGCACATATATAGTGAATTTAAGAAAAACAACCTATATTTGAAGGAATTATCGAGAAAACAGTTAGAGGCAAAAATCGCCTTTTTTCATACTTTTTTGTGGACTATAGCCCATGAGTTTGAAATTCACTTTTTTCCTGATTTTGAGTTTTATCTAAACTGATCTATTGATCCTTACAAAGGCTTCAAACTGAGCACATATATAGTGAATTTACGAAAAACAACCTATATTTGAAGGAATTATCGAGAAAACTGTTAGAGGCAAAAATCGCCTTTTTTCATACTTTTTTGTGGACTATAGCCCATGAGTTTGAAATGCACTTTTTTCCTGATAATGTGTTTTATCTCAACTGATCTATTGATCCTTACAAAGGCTTCAAACTGAGCACATATATAGTGAATTTACGAAAAACAACCTATATTTGAAGGAATTATCGAGACAACTGTTAGAGGCAAAAATCGCCTTTTTTCATACTTTTTTGTGGACTATAGCCTATGAGTTTGAAATGCACTTTTTTCCTGATAATATGTTTTATCTAAACTGATCTATTGATCCTTACAAAGGCTTCAAACTGAGCACATATATAGTGAATTTACGAAAAACAACCTATATTTGAAGGAATAATCGAGAAAACTGTTAGAGGCAAAAATCGCCTTTTTTCATACTTTTTTGTGGACTATAGCCCATGAGTTTGAAATGCACTTTTTTCTTGATAATGTGTTTTATCTAAACTGATCTATTGATCCTCACAAAGGCTTCAAACTGAGCACATAAATAGTGAATTTAAGAAAAACAACCTTTATATGAAGGAATTATCGAGAAAACAGTTAGAGGCAAAAATCGCCTTTTTTCATACTTTTTTGTGGACTATAGCCCATGAGTTTGAAATGCACTTTTTTTCCTGATAATGTGTTTTATCTAAACTGATCTATTGATCCTTACAAAGGCTTCAAACTGAGCACATAAATAGTGAATTTAAGAAAAACAACCTTTATATGAAGGAATTATCGAGAAAACAGTTAGAGGCAAAAATCGCCTTTTTTCATACTTTTTTGTGGACTATAGCCCATGAGTTTGAAATGCACTTTTTTTCCTGATAATGTGTTTTATCTGAACTGATCTATTGATCCTTACAAAGGCTTCAAACTGAGCACATATATAGTGAATTTACGAAAAACAACCTATATTTGAAGGAATTATCGAGAAAACTGTTAGAGGCAAAAATCGCCTTTTTTCATACTTTTTTGTGGACTATAGCCCATGAGTTTGAAATGCACTTTTTTTCCTGATAATGTGTTTTATCCAAACTGATCTATTGATCCTTACAAAGGCTTCAAACTGAGCACATATATAGTGAATTTACAAAAAACAACCTATATTTGAAGGAATTGTCGAGAAAACTGTTAGAGGCAAAAATCGCCTTGTTCCATACTTTTTTGTGGACTATAGCCCATGAGTTTGAAATGCACTTTTTTCCTGATTTTGAGTTTTATCTAAACTGATCTATTGATCCTTACAAAGGCTTCAAACTGAGCACATATATAGTGAATTTAAGAAAAACAACCTATATTTGAAGGAATTATCGAGAAAACAGTTAGAGGCAAAAATCGCCTTTTTTCATACTTTTTTGTGGACTATAGCCCATGAGTTTGAAATTCACTTTTTTCCTGATTTTGAGTTTTATCTAAACTGATCTATTGATCCTTACAAAGGCTTCAAACTGAGCACATATATAGTGAATTTACGAAAAACAACCTATATTTGAAGGAATTATCGAGAAAACTGTTAGAGGCAAAAATCGCCTTTTTTCATACTTTTTTGTGGACTATAGCCCATGAGTTTGAAATGCACTTTTTTCCTGATAATGTGTTTTATCTCAACTGATCTATTGATCCTTACAAAGGCTTCAAACTGAGCACATATATAGTGAATTTACGAAAAACAACCTATATTTGAAGGAATTATCGAGACAACTGTTAGAGGCAAAAATCGCCTTTTTTCATACTTTTTTGTGGACTATAGCCCATGAGTTTGAAATGCACTTTTTTCCTGATAATATGTTTTATCTAAACTGATCTATTGATCCTTACAAAGGCTTCAAACTGAGCACATATATAGTGAATTTACGAAAAACAACCTATATTTGAAGGAATTATCGAGAAAACTGTTAGAGGCAAAAATCGCCTTTTTTCATACTTTTTTGTGGACTATAGCCCATGAGTTTGAAATGCACTTTTTTCTTGATAATGTGTTTTATCTAAACTGATCTATTGATCCTCACAAAGGCTTCAAACTGAGCACATAAATAGTGAATTTAAGAAAAACAACCTTTATATGAAGGAATTATCGAGAAAACAGTTAGAGGCAAAAATCGCCTTTTTTCATACTTTTTTGTGGACTATAGCCCATGAGTTTGAAATGCACTTTTTTTCCTGATAATGTGTTTTATCTAAACTGATCTATTGATCCTTACAAAGGCTTCAAACTGAGCACATAAATAGTGAATTTAAGAAAAACAACCTTTATATGAAGGAATTATCGAGAAAACAGTTAGAGGCAAAAATCGCCTTTTTTCATACTTTTTTGTGGACTATAGCCCATGAGTTTGAAATGCACTTTTTTTCCTGATAATGTGTTTTATCTGAACTGATCTATTGATCCTTACAAAGGCTTCAAACTGAGCACATATATAGTGAATTTACGAAAAACAACCTATATTTGAAGGAATTATCGAGAAAACTGTTAGAGGCAAAAATCGCCTTTTTTCATACTTTTTTGTGGACTATAGCCCATGAGTTTGAAATGCACTTTTTTTCCTGATAATGTGTTTTATCTAAACTGATCTATTGATCCTTACAAAGGCTTCAAACTGAGCACATATATAGTGAATTTACAAAAAACAACCTATATTTGAAGGAATTGTCGAGAAAACTGTTAGAGGCAAAAATCGCCTTGTTCCATACTTTTTTGTGGACTATAGCCCATGAGTTTGAAATTCACTTTTTTTCCTGATAATGTGTTTTATCTAAACTGATCTATTGATCCTCACAAAGGCTTCAAACTGAGCACATAAATAGTGAATTTAAGAAAAACAACCTTTATATGAAGGAATTATCGAGAAAACAGTTAGAGGCAAAAATCGCCTTTTTTCATACTTTTTTGTGGACTATAGCCCATGAGTTTGAAATGCACTTTTTTCCTGATTTTGAGTTTTATCTAAACTGATCTATTGATCCTTACAAAGGCTTCAAACTGAGCACATATATAGTGAATTTAAGAAAAACAACCTATATTTGAAGGAATTATCGAGAAAACAGTTAGAGGCAAAAATCACCTTTTTTCATACTTTTTTGTGGACTATAGCCCATGAGTTTGAAATTCACTTTTTTCCTGATTTTGAGTTTTATCTAAACTGATCTATTGATCCTTACAAAGGCTTCAAACTGAGCACATATATAGTGAATTTACGAAAAACAACCTATATTTGAAGGAATTATCGAGAAAACTGTTAAAGGCAAAAATCGCCTTTTTTCATACTTTTTTGTGGACTATAGCCCATGAGTTTGAAATGCACTTTTTTCTTGATAATGTGTTTTATCTAAACTGATCTATTGATCCTCACAAAGGCTTCAAACTGAGCACATAAATAGTGAATTTAAGAAAAACAACCTTTATATGAAGGAATTATCGAGAAAACAGTTAGAGGCAAAAATCGCCTTTTTTCATACTTTTTTGTGGACTATAGCCCATGAGTTTGAAATGCACTTTTTTTCCTGATAATGTGTTTTATCTAAACTGATCTATTGATCCTTACAAAGGCTTCAAACTGAGCACATATATAGTGAATTTACGAAAAACAACCTATATTTGAAGGAATTATCGAGAAAATTGTTAGAGGCAAAAATCGCCTTTTTTCACACTTTTTTGTGGACTATAGCCCATGAGTTTGAAATGCACTTTTTTCCTGATAATGTGTTTTATCTAAACTGATCTATTGATCCTTACAAAGGCTTCAAACTGAGCACATAAATAGTGATTTTAAGAAAAACAACCTTTATATGAAGGAATTATCGAGAAAACAGTTAGAGGCAAAAATCGCCTTTTTTCATACTTTTTTGTGGACTATAGCCCATGAGTTTGAAATGCACTTTTTTCCTGATACTGTGTTTTATCTAAACTGATCTATTGATCCTTACAAAGGCTTCAAACTGAGCACATAAATAGTGAATTTAAGAAAAACAACCTTTATATGAAGGAATTATCGAGAAAACAGTTAGAGGCAAAAATCGCCTTTTTTCATACTTTTTTGTGGACTATACCCATGAGTTTGAAATGCACTTTTTTCCTGATAATGTGTTTTATCTAAACTGATCTATTGATCCTTACAAAGGCTTCAAACTGCAACAATGCACTTTTTTCCTGATAATGTGTTTTATCTAAACTGATCTATTGATCCTTACAAAGGCTTCAAACTGAGCACATATATAGTGAATTTACGAAAAACAACCCATATTCGAAGGAATTATCGAGAAAACTGTTAGAGGCAAAAATCGCCTTTTTTCATACTTTTTTGTGGACTATACCCATGAGTTTGAAATGCACTTTTTTCCTGATAATGTGTTTTATCTAAAATGATCTATTGATCCTTACAAAGGCTTCAAACTGAGCACATATATAGTGAATTTACGAAAAACAACCTATATTTGAAGGAATTATCGAGAAAACTGTTAGAGGCAAAAATCGCCTTTTTTCATACTTTTTTGTGGACTATACCCATGAGTTTGAAATGCACTTTTTTTCCTGATAATGTGTTTTATCTAAACTGATCTATTGATCCTTACAAAGGCTTCAAACTGAGCACATAAATAGTGAATTTAAGAAAAACAACCTTTATATGAAGGAATTATCGAGAAAACAGTTAGAGGCAAAAATCGCCTTTTTTCATACTTTTTTGTGGACTATAGCCCATGAGTTTGAAATGCACTTTTTTCCTGATACTGTGTTTTATCTAAACTGATCTATTGATCCTTACAAAGGCTTCAAACTGAGCACATAAATAGTGAATTTAAGAAAAACAACCTTTATATGAAGGAATTATCGAGAAAACAGTTAGAGGCAAAAATCGCCTTTTTTCATACTTTTTTGTGGACTATAGCCCATGAGTTTGAAATGCACTTTTTTCCTGATACTGTGTTTTATCTAAACTGATCTATTGGTCCTTACAAAGGCTTCAAACTGAGCACATAAATAGTGAATTTAAGAAAAACAACCTTTATATGAAGGAATTAACGAGAAAACAGTTAGAGGCAAAAATCGCCTTTTTTTCATACTTTTTTGTGGACTATAGCCCATGAGTTTGAAATGCACTTTTTTCCTGATAATGTGTTTTTTCTAAACTGATCTATTGATCCTTACAAAGGCTTCAAACTGAGCACATAAATAGTGAATTTAAGAAAAACAACCTTTATATGAAGGAATTATCGAGAAAACAGTTAGAGGCAAAAATCGCCTTTTTTCATACTTTTTTGTGGACTATAGCCCATGAGTTTGAAATGCACTTTTTTTCCTGATAATGTGTTTTATCTAAACTGATCTATTGATCCTTACAAAGGCTTCAAACTGAGCACATATATAGTGAATTTACGAAAAAACAACCTATATTTGAAGGAATTATCGCGAAAACTGTTAGAGGCAAAAATCGCCTTTTTTCATACTTTTTTGTGGACTATAGCCCATGAGTTTGAAATGCACTTTTTTCCTGATACTGTGTTTTATCTAAACTGATCTATTGATCCTTACAAAGGCTTCAAACTGAGCACATAAATAGTGAATTTAAGAAAAACAACCTTTATATGAAGAATTAACGAGAAAACAGTTAGAGGCAAAAATCGCCTTTTTTCATACTTTTTTGTGGACTATAGCCCATGAGTTTGAAATGCACTTTTTTCCTGATACTGTGTTTTATCTAAACTGATCTATTGATCCTTACAAAGGCTTCAAACTGAGCACATAAATAGTGAATTTAAGAAAAACAACCTTTATATGAAGGAATTATCGAGAAAACAGTTAGAGGCAAAAATCGCCTTTTTTCATACTTTTTTGTGGACTATACCCATGAGTTTGAAATGCACTTTTTTCCTGATAATGTGTTTTATCTAAACTGATCTATTGATCCTTACAAAGGCTTCAAACTGCAACAATGCACTTTTTTCCTGATAATGTGTTTTATCTAAACTGATCTATTGATCCTTACAAAGGCTTCAAACTGAGCACATATATAGTGAATTTACGAAAAACAACCCATATTTGAAGGAATTATCGAGAAAACTGTTAGAGGCAAAAATCGCCTTTTTTCATACTTTTTTGTGGACTATACCCATGAGTTTGAAATGCACTTTTTTCCTGATAATGTGTTTTATCTAAACTGATCTATTGATCCTTACAAAGGCTTCAAACTGAGCACATATATAGTGAATTTACGAAAAACAACCTATATTTGAAGGAATTATCGAGAAAACTGTTAGAGGCAAAAATCGCCTTTTTTCATACTTTTTTGTGGACTATACCCATGAGTTTGAAATGCACTTTTTTTCCTGATAATGTGTTTTATCTAAACTGATCTATTGATCCTTACAAAGGCTTCAAACTGAGCACATAAATAGTGAATTTAAGAAAAACAACCTTTATATGAAGGAATTATCGAGAAAACAGTTAGAGGCAAAAATCGCCTTTTTTCATACTTTTTTGTGGACTATAGCCCATGAGTTTGAAATGCACTTTTTTCCTGATAGTGTTTTATCTAAACTGATCTATTGATCCTTACAAAGGCTTCAAACTGAGCACATAAATAGTGAATTTAAGAAAAACAACCTTTATATGAAGGAATTATCGAGAAAACAGTTAGAGGCAAAAATCGCCTTTTTTCATACTTTTTTGTGGACTATAGCCCATGAGTTTGAAATGCACTTTTTTCCTGATACTGTGTTTTATCTAAACTGATCTATTGGTCCTTACAAAGGCTTCAAACTGAGCACATAAATAGTGAATTTAAGAAAAACAACCTTTATATGAAGGAATTAACGAGAAAACAGTTAGAGGCAAAAATCGCCTTTTTTTCATACTTTTTTGTGGACTATAGCCCATGAGTTTGAAATGCACTTTTTTCCTGATAATGTGTTTTTTCTAAACTGATCTATTGATCCTTACAAAGGCTTCAAACTGAGCACATAAATAGTGAATTTAAGAAAAACAACCTTTATATGAAGGAATTATCGAGAAAACAGTTAGAGGCAAAAATCGCCTTTTTTTCATACTTTTTTGTGGACTATAGCCCATGAGTTTGAAATGCACTTTTTTCCTGATAATGTGTTTTATCTAAACTGATCTATTGATCCTTACAAAGGCTTCAAACTGAGCACATATATAGTGAATTTACGAAAAACAACCTATATTTGAAGGAATTATCGCGAAAACTGTTAGAGGCAAAAATCGCCTTTTTTCATACTTTTTTGTGGACTATAGCCCATGAGTTTGAAATGCACTTTTTTCCTGATACTGTGTTTTATCTAAACTGATCTATTGATCCTTACAAAGGCTTCAAACTGAGCACATAAATAGTGAATTTAAGAAAAACAACCTTTATATGAAGGAATTAACGAGAAAACAGTTAGAGGCAAAAATCGCCTTTTTTCATACTTTTTTGTGGACTATAGCCCATGAGTTTGAAATGCACTTTTTTCCTGATAATGTGTTTTATCTAAACTGATCTATTGATCCTTACAAAGGCTTCAAACTGAGCACATAAATAGTGAATTTAAGAAAAACAACCTTTATATGAAGGAATTATCGAGAAAACAGTTAGAGGCAAAAATCGCCTTTTTTCATACTTTTTTGTGGACTATAGCCCATGAGTTTGAAATGCACTTTTTTCCTGATAATGTGTTTTATCTAAACTGATCTATTGATCCTTACAAAGGCTTCAAACTGAGCACATAAATAGTGAATTTAAGAAAAACAACCTTTATATGAAGGAATTATCGAGAAAACAGTTAGAGGCAAAAATCGCCTTTTTTCATACTTTTTTGTGGACTATAGCCCATGAGTTTGAAATGCACTTTTTTCCTGATAATGTGTTTTATCTAAACTGATCTATTGATCCTTACAAAGGCTTCAAACTGAGCACATATATAGTGAATTTACGAAAAACAACCTATATTTGAAGGAATTATCGAGAAAACTGTTAGAGGCAAAAATCGCCTTTTTTCATACTTTTTTGTGGACTATAGCCCATGAGTTTGAAATGCACTTTTTTCCTGATAATGTGTTTTATCTAAACTGATCTATTGATCCTTACAAAGGCTTCAAACTGAGCACATATATAGTGAATTTACGAAAAACAACCTATATTTGAAGGAATTATCGCGAAAACTGTTAGAGGCAAAAATCGCCTTTTTTCATACTTTTTTGTGGACTATAGCCCATGAGTTTGAAATGCACTTTTTTCCTGATACTGTGTTTTATCTAAACTGATCTATTGATCCTTACAAAGGCTTCAAACTGAGCACATAAATAGTGAATTTAAGAAAAACAACCTTTATATGAAGGAATTAACGAGAAAACAGTTAGAGGCAAAAATCGCCTTTTTTCATACTTTTTTGTGGACTATAGCCCATGAGTTTGAAATGCACTTTTTTCCTGATACTGTGTTTTATCTAAACTGATCTATTGATCCTTACAAAGGCTTCAAACTGAGCACATAAATAGTGAATTTAAGAAAAACAACCTTTATATGAAGGAATTATCGAGAAAACAGTTAGAGGCAAAAATCGCCTTTTTTCATACTTTTTTGTGGACTATACCCATGAGTTTGAAATGCACTTTTTTCCTGATAATGTGTTTTATCTAAACTGATCTATTGATCCTTACAAAGGCTTCAAACTGCAACAATGCACTTTTTTCCTGATAATGTGTTTTATCTAAACTGATCTATTGATCCTTACAAAGGCTTCAAACTGAGCACATATATAGTGAATTTACGAAAAACAACCCATATTTGAAGGAATTATCGAGAAAACTGTTAGAGGCAAAAATCGCCTTTTTTCATACTTTTTTGTGGACTATACCCATGAGTTTGAAATGCACTTTTTTCCTGATAATGTGTTTTATCTAAACTGATCTATTGATCCTTACAAAGGCTTCAAACTGAGCACATATATAGTGAATTTACGAAAAACAACCTATATTTGAAGGAATTATCGAGAAAACTGTTAGAGGCAAAAATCGCCTTTTTTCATACTTTTTTGTGGACTATACCCATGAGTTTGAAATGCACTTTTTTTCCTGATAATGTGTTTTATCTAAACTGATCTATTGATCCTTACAAAGGCTTCAAACTGAGCACATAAATAGTGAATTTAAGAAAAACAACCTTTATATGAAGGAATTATCGAGAAAACAGTTAGAGGCAAAAATCGCCTTTTTTCATACTTTTTTGTGGACTATAGCCCATGAGTTTGAAATGCACTTTTTTCCTGATACTGTGTTTTATCTAAACTGATCTATTGATCCTTACAAAGGCTTCAAACTGAGCACATAAATAGTGAATTTAAGAAAAACAACCTTTATATGAAGGAATTATCGAGAAAACAGTTAGAGGCAAAAATCGCCTTTTTTCATACTTTTTTGTGGACTATAGCCCATGAGTTTGAAATGCACTTTTTTCCTGATACTGTGTTTTATCTAAACTGATCTATTGGTCCTTACAAAGGCTTCAAACTGAGCACATAAATAGTGAATTTAAGAAAAACAACCTTTATATGAAGGAATTAACGAGAAAACAGTTAGAGGCAAAAATCGCCTTTTTTTCATACTTTTTTGTGGACTATAGCCCATGAGTTTGAAATGCACTTTTTTCCTGATAATGTGTTTTTTCTAAACTGATCTATTGATCCTTACAAAGGCTTCAAACTGAGCACATAAATAGTGAATTTAAGAAAAACAACCTTTATATGAAGGAATTATCGAGAAAACAGTTAGAGGCAAAAATCGCCTTTTTTCATACTTTTTTGTGGACTATAGCCCATGAGTTTGAAATGCACTTTTTTCCTGATAATGTGTTTTATCTAAACTGATCTATTGATCCTTACAAAGGCTTCAAACTGAGCACATATATAGTGAATTTACGAAAAACAACCTATATTTGAAGGAATTATCGCGAAAACTGTTAGAGGCAAAAATCGCCTTTTTTCATACTTTTTTGTGGACTATAGCCCATGAGTTTGAAATGCACTTTTTTCCTGATACTGTGTTTTATCTAAACTGATCTATTGATCCTTACAAAGGCTTCAAACTGAGCACATAAATAGTGAATTTAAGAAAAACAACCTTTATATGAAGGAATTAACGAGAAAACAGTTAGAGGCAAAAATCGCCTTTTTTCATACTTTTTTGTGGACTATAGCCCATGAGTTTGAAATGCACTTTTTTCCTGATAATGTGTTTTATCTAAACTGATCTATTGATCCTTACAAAGGCTTCAAACTGAGCACATAAATAGTGAATTTAAGAAAAACAACCTTTATATGAAGGAATTATCGAGAAAACAGTTAGAGGCAAAAATCGCCTTTTTTCATACTTTTTTGTGGACTATAGCCCATGAGTTTGAAATGCACTTTTTTCCTGATAATGTGTTTTATCTAAACTGATCTATTGATCCTTACAAAGGCTTCAAACTGAGCACATATATAGTGAATTTACGAAAAACAACCTATATTTGAAGGAATTATCGAGAAAACTGTTAGAGGCAAAAATCGCCTTTTTTCATACTTTTTTGTGGACTATAGCCCATGAGTTTGAAATGCACTTTTTTCCTGATACTGTGTTTTATCTAAACTGATCTATTGATCCTTACAAAGGCTTCAAACTGAGCACATAAATAGTGAATTTAAGAAAAACAACCTTTATATGAAGGAATTAACGAGAAAACAGTTAGAGGCAAAAATCGCCTTTTTTCATACTTTTTTGTGGACTATAGCCCATGAGTTTGAAATGCACTTTTTTCCTGATAATGTGTTTTATCTAAACTGATCTATTGATCCTTACAAAGGCTTCAAACTGAGCACATAAATAGTGAATTTAAGAAAAACAACCTTTATATGAAGGAATTATCGAGAAAACAGTTAGAGGCAAAAATCGCCTTTTTTCATACTTTTTTGTGGACTATAGCCCATGAGTTTGAAATGCACTTTTTTCCTGATAATGTGTTTTATCTAAACTGATCTATTGATCCTTACAAAGGCTTCAAACTGAGCACATATATAGTGAATTTACGAAAAACAACCTATATTTGAAGGAATTATCGAGAAAACTGTTAGAGGCAAAAATCGCCTTTTTTCATACTTTTTTGTGGACTATAGCCCATGAGTTTGAAATGCACTTTTTTCCTGATACTGTGTTTTATCTAAACTGATCTATTGATCCTTACAAAGGCTTCAAACTGAGCACATAAATAGTGAATTTAAGAAAAACAACCTTTATATGAAGGAACTAACGAGAAAACAGTTAGAGGCAAAAATCGCCTTTTTTCATACTTTTTTGTGGACTATAGCCCATGAGTTTGAAATGCACTTTTTTCCTGATAATGTGTTTTATCTAAACTGATCTATTGATCCTTACAAAAGCTTCAAACTGAGCACATAAATAGTGAATTTAAGAAAAACAACCTTTATATGAAGGAATTATCGAGAAAACAGTTAGAGGCAAAAATCGCCTTTTTTCATACTTTTTTGTGGACTATAGCCCATGAGTTTGAAATGCACTTTTTTCCTGATAATGTGTTTTATCTAAACTGATCTATTGATCCTTACAAAGGCTTCAAACTGAGCACATATATAGTGAATTTACGAAAAACAACCTATATTTGAAGGAATTATCGAGAAAACTGTTAGAGGCAAAAATCGCCTTTTTTCATACTTTTTTGTGGACTATAGCCCATGAGTTTGAAATGCACTTTTTTCCTGATTTTGAGTTTTATCTAAACTGATCTATTGATCCTTACAAAGGCTTCAAACTGAGCACATAAATAGTGAATTTAAGAAAAACAACCTTTATATGAAGGAATTATCGAGAAAACAGTTAGAGGCAAAAATCGCCTTTTTTTCATACTTTTTTGTGGACTATAGCCCATGAGTTTGAAATGCACTTTTTTCCTGATAATGTGTTTTATCTAAACTGATCTATTGATCCTTACAAAGGCTTCAAACTGAGCACATAAATAGTGAATTTAAGAAAAACAACCTTTATATGAAGGAATTATCGAGAAAACAGTTAGAGGCAAAAATCGCCTTTTTTCATACTTTTTTGTGGACTATAGCCCATGAGTTTGAAATGCACTTTTTTCCTGATAATGAGTTTTATCTAAACTGATCTATTGATCCTTACAAAGGCTTCAAACTGAGCACATATATAGTGAATTTACGAAAAACAACCTATATTTGAAGGAATTATCGAGAAAACTGTTAGAGGCAAAAATCGCCTTTTTTCATACTTTTTTGTGGACTATAGCCCATGAGTTTGAAATGCACTTTTTTCCTGATACTGTGTTTTATCTAAACTGATCTATTGATCCTTACAAAGGCTTCAAACTGAGCACATAAATAGTGAATTTAAGAAAAACAACCTTTATATAAAGGAATTATCGAGAAAACAGTTAGAGGCAAAAATCGCCTTTTTTCATACTTTTTTGTGGACTATAGCCCATGAGTTTGAAATGCACTTTTTTCCTGATAATGTGTTTTATCTTAACTGATCTATTGATCCTTACAAAGGCTTCAAACTGAGCACATAAATAGTGAATTTAAGAAAAACAACCTTTATATAAAGGAATTATCGAGAAAACAGTTAGAGGCAAAAATCGCCTTTTTTCATACTTTTTTGTGGACTATAGCCCATGAGTTTGAAATGCACTTTTTTCCTGATTTTGAGTTTTATCTAAACTGATCTATTGATCCTTACAAAGGCTTCAAGCTGAGCACATATATAGTGAATTTAAGAAAAACAACCTATATTTGAAGGAATTATCGAGAAAACAGTTAGAGGCAAAAATCGCCTTTTTTCATACTTTTTTGTGAACTATAGCCCATGAGTTTGAAATGCACTTTTTTCCTGATAATGTGTTTTATCTAAACTGATCTATTGATCCTTACAAAGGCTTCAAACTGAGCACATATATAGTGAATTTACGAAAAACAACCTATATTTGAAGGAATTATCGAGAAAACAGTTAGAGGCAAAAATCGCCTTTTTTCATACTTTTTTGTGGACTATAGCCCATGAGTTTGAAATGCACTTTTTTCCTGATACTGTGTTTTATCTAAACTGATCTATTGATCCTTACAAAGGCTTCAAACTGAGCACATAAATAGTGAATTTAAGAAAAACAACCTTTATATAAAGGAATTATCGAGAAAACAGTTAGAGGCAAAAATCGCCTTTTTTCATACTTTTTTGTGGACTATAGCCCATGAGTTTGAAATGCACTTTTTTCCTGATAATGTGTTTTATCTTAACTGATCTATTGATCCTTACAAAGGCTTCAAACTGAGCACATAAATAGTGAATTTAAGAAAAACAACCTTTATATAAAGGAATTATCGAGAAAACAGTTAGAGGCAAAAATCGCCTTTTTTCATACTTTTTTGTGGACTATAGCCCATGAGTTTGAAATGCACTTTTTTCCTGATTTTGAGTTTTATCTAAACTGATCTATTGATCCTTACAAAGGCTTCAAGCTGAGCACATATATAGTGAATTTAAGAAAAACAACCTATATTTGAAGGAATTATCGAGAAAACAGTTAGAGGCAAAAATCGCCTTTTTTCATACTTTTTTGTGAACTATAGCCCATGAGTTTGAAATGCACTTTTTTCCTGATAATGTGTTTTATCTAAACTGATCTATTGATCCTTACAAAGGCTTCAAACTGAGCACATATATAGTGAATTTACGAAAAACAACCTATATTTGAAGGAATTATCGAGAAAACTGTTAGAGGCAAAAATCGCCTTTTTTCATACTTTTTTGTGGACATAGCCCATGAGTTTGAAATGCACTTTTTTCCTGATAATGTGTTTTATCTAAACTGATCTATTGATCCTTACAGAGGCTTCAAACTGAGCACATATATAGTGAATTTAAGAAAAACAACCTATATTTGAA
Source organism: Orthonevra nobilis (assembly GCA_963555765.1). NCBI lineage: Eukaryota > Metazoa > Arthropoda > Insecta > Diptera > Syrphidae > Orthonevra > Orthonevra nobilis. The sequence goes on from OY743224.1 coordinate 93,783,956, forward strand.
GGAATTATCGAGAAAACAGTTAGAGGCAAAAATCGCATTTTTCCATACTTTTTTGTGGACATAGCCCATGAGTTTGAAATGCACTTTTTTCCTGATAATGTGTTTTATCTAAACTGATCTATTGATCCTTACAGAGGCTTCAAACTGAGCACATATATAGTGAATTTACGAAAAACAACCTATATTTGAAGGAATTATCGAGAAAACTGTTAGAGGCAAAAATCGCCTTTTTTCATACTTTTTTGTGGACATAGCCCATGAGTTTGAAATGCACTTTTTTCCTGATTTTGAGTTTTATCTAAACTGATCTATTGATCCTTACAAAGGCTTCAAACTGAGCACATATATAGTGAATTTAAGAAAAACAACCTTTATATGAAGGAATTATCGAGAAAACTGTTAGAGGCAAAAATCGCCTTTTTTCATACTTTTTTGTGGACTATAGCCCATGAGTTTGAAATGCACTTTTTTCCTGATACTGTGTTTTATCTAAACTGATCTATTGATCCTTACAAAGGCTTCAAACTGAGCACATAAATAGTGAATTTAAGAAAAACAACCTTTATATAAAGGAATTATCGAGAAAACAGTTAGAGGCAAAAATCGCCTTTTTTCATACTTTTTTGTGGACTATAGCCCATGAGTTTGAAATGCACTTTTTTCCTGATAATGTGTTTTATCTTAACTGATCTATTGATCCTTACAAAGGCTTCAAACTGAGCACATAAATAGTGAATTTAAGAAAAACAACCTTTATATAAAGGAATTATCGAGAAAACAGTTAGAGGCAAAAATCGCCTTTTTTCATACTTTTTTGTGGACTATAGCCCATGAGTTTGAAATGCACTTTTTTCCTGATTTTGAGTTTTATCTAAACTGATCTATTGATCCTTACAAAGGCTTCAAGCTGAGCACATATATAGTGAATTTAAGAAAAACAACCTATATTTGAAGGAATTATCGAGAAAACAGTTAGAGGCAAAAATCGCCTTTTTTCATACTTTTTTGTGGACTATAGCCCATGAGTTTGAAATGCACTTTTTTCCTGATACTGTGTTTTATCTAAACTGATCTATTGATCCTTACAAAGGCTTCAAACTGAGCACATAAATAGTGAATTTAAGAAAAACAACCTTTATATAAAGGAATTATCGAGAAAACAGTTAGAGGCAAAAATCGCCTTTTTTCATACTTTTTTGTGGACTGTAGCCCATGAGTTTGAAATGCACTTTTTTCCTGATAATGTGTTTTATCTTAACTGATCTATTGATCCTTACAAAGGCTTCAAACTGAGCACATAAATAGTGAATTTAAGAAAAACAACCTTTATATGAAGGAATTATCGAGAAAACAGTTAGAGGCAAAAATCGCCTTTTTTCATACTTTTTTGTGGACTATAGCCCATGAGTTTGAAATGCACTTTTTTCCTGATTTTGAGTTTTATCTAAACTGATCTATTGATCCTTACAAAGGCTTCAAGCTGAGCACATATATAGTGAATTTAAGAAAAACAACCTATATTTGAAGGAATTATCGAGAAAACAGTTAGAGGCAAAAATCGCCTTTTTTCATACTTTTTTGTGAACTATAGCCCATGAGTTTGAAATGCACTTTTTTCCTGATAATGTGTTTTATCTAAACTGATCTATTGATCCTTACAAAGGCTTCAAACTGAGCACATATATAGTGAATTTACGAAAAACAACCTATATTTGAAGGAATTATCGAGAAAACTGTTAGAGGCAAAAATCGCCTTTTTTCATACTTTTTTGTGGACATAGCCCATGAGTTTGAAATGCACTTTTTTCCTGATAATGTGTTTTATCTAAACTGATCTATTGATCCTTACAGAGGCTTCAAACTGAGCACATATATAGTGAATTTAAGAAAAACAACCTATATTTGAAGGAATTATCGAGAAAACAGTTAGAGGCAAAAATCGCATTTTTCCATACTTTTTTGTGGACATAGCCCATGAGTTTGAAATGCACTTTTTTCCTGATAATGTGTTTTATCTAAACTGATCTATTGATCCTTACAGAGGCTTCAAACTGAGCACATATATAGTGAATTTACGAAAAACAACCTATATTTGAAGGAATTATCGAGAAAACTGTTAGAGGCAAAAATCGCCTTTTTTCATACTTTTTTGTGGACATAGCCCATGAGTTTGAAATGCACTTTTTTCCTGATTTTGAGTTTTATCTAAACTGATCTATTGAGCCTTACAAAGGCTTCAAACTGAGCACATATATAGTGAATTTAAGAAAAACAACCTTTATTTGAAGGAATTATCGAGAAAACAGTTAGAGGCAAAAATCGCCTTTTTTCATACTTTTTTGTGGACATAGCCCATGAGTTTGAAATGCACTTTTTTCCTGATAATGTGTTTTATCTAAACTGATCTATTGATCCTTACAGAGGCTTCAAACTGAGCACATATATAGTGAATTTACGAAAAACAACCTATATTTGAAGGAATTATCGAGAAAACTGTTAGAGGCAAAAATCGCCTTTTTTCATACTTTTTTGTGGACTATAGCCCATGAGTTTGAAATGCACTTTTTTCCTGATAATGTGTTTTAGCTAAACTGATCTATTGATCCTTACAAAGGCTTCAAACTGAGCACATATATAGTGAATTTACGAAAAACAACCCTATATTTGAAGGAATTATCGAGAAGAAAGTTAGAGGCAAAAATCGCCTTTTTTATACTTTTTTGTGGACTATAGCCCATGAGTTTGAATGCACTTTTTTCCTGATAATGTGTTTTATCTAAACTGATCTATTGATCCTTACAAAGGCTTCAAACTTATCACATATATAGTGAATTTAAGAAAAACAACCTATATTTGAAGGAATTATCGAGAAAAACTGTTAGAGGCAAAAATCGCCTTTTTTCATACTTTTTTGTGGACTATAGCCCATGAGTTTGAAATGCACTTTTTTCCTGATAATGTGTTTTATCTAAACTGATCTATTGATCCTTACAAAGGCTTCAAACTGAGCACATATATAGTGAATTTACGAAAAACAACCTATATTGAAGGAACTATCGAGAAAACTGTTAGAGGCAAAAATCGCCTTTTTTCATACTTTTTTGTGGGACTATAGCCCATGAGTTTGAAATGCACTTTTTTCCTGATAATGTGTTTTATCTAAACTGATCTATTGATCCTTACAAAGGCTTCAAACTGAGAACATATATAGTGAATTTACGAATATTTGAAGGAATTATCGAGAAAACTGTTAGAGGCAAAAATCGCCTTTTTTCATACTTTTTTGTGGACTATAGCCCATGAGTTTGAAATGCACTTTTTTCCTGATAATGTGTTTTATCTAAACTGATCTATTGATCCTTACAAAGGCTTCAAACTGAGCACATATATATTGAATTTACGAAAAACAACCTATATTTGAAGGAATTATCGAGAAAACTGTTAGAGGCAAAAATCGCCTTTTTTCATACTTTTTTGTGGACTACAGCCCATGAGTTTGAAATGCACTTTTTTCCTGATAATGTGTTTTATCTAAACTGATCTATTGATCCTTACAAAGGCTTCAAACTGAGAACATATATAGTGAATTTACGAATATTTGAAGGAATTATCGAGAAAACTGTTAGAGGCAAAAATCGCCTTTTTTCATACTTTTTTGTGGACTATAGCCCATGATTTTGAAATGCACTTTTTTCCTGATAATATGTTTTATCTAAACTGATCTATTGATCCTTACAAAGGCTTCAAACTGAGCACATATATAGTGAATTTAAGAAAAACAACCCTATATTTGAAGGAATTATCGAGAACAAAGTTAGAGGCAAAAATCGCCTTTTTTCATACTTTTTTGTGGACTATAACCCATGAGTTTGAAATGCACTTTTTTCCTGACAATGAGTTTCATCTGAACTGATCTATTGATCCTTACAAAGGCTTCAAACTGAGCACATATATAGTGAATTTAAGAAAAACAACCTATATTTGAAGGAATTATCGAGAACAAAGTTAGAGGCAAAAATCGCCTTTTTATACTTTTTTGTGGACTATAGCCCATGAGTTTGAAATGCACTTTTTCCTGATAATGTGTTTTATCTAAACTGATCTATTGATCCTTACAAAGGCTTCAAACTGAGCACATATATAGTGAATTTACGAAAAACAACCTATATTTGAAGGAATTATCGAGAACAAAGGTTAGAGGCAAAATTCGCCTTTTTTCATACTTTTTTGTGGACTATAACCCATGAGTTTGAAATGCACTTTTTTCCTGACAATGAGTTTCATCTGAACTGATCTATTGATCCTAACAAAGGCTTCAAACACATACATATATAGTGAATTTAAGAAAAACAACCTATATTTGAAGGAATTATCGAGAACAAAGTTAGAGGCAAAAATCGCCTTTTTTATACTTTTTTGTGGACTATAGCCCATGAGTTCGAAATGCACTTTTTTCCTGATAATGTGTTTTATCTAAACTGATCTATTGATCCTTACAAAGGCTTCAAACTGAGCACATATATATTGAATTTACGAAAAACAACCTATATTATATATATTGAATTTACGAAAAACAACCTATATTTGAAGGAATTATCGAGAAAACTGTTAGAGGCAAAAATCGCCTTTTTTCCTACTTTTTTGCGGACTATAGCCCATGAGTTTGAAATGCACTTTTTTCCTGATAATGTGTTTTATCTAAACTGATCTATTGATCCTTACAAAGGCTTCAAACTGAGCACATATATAGTGAATTTACGAAAAACAACCTATATTTGAAGGAATTATCGAGAAAACTGTTAGAGGCAAAAATCGCCTTTTTTCATACTTTTTTGTGGACTATAGCCCATGAGTTTGAAATGCACTTTTTTCCTGATAATGTGTTTTATCTAAACTGATCTATTGATCCTTACAAAGGCTTCAAACTGAGCACATATATAGTGAATTTACGAAAAACAACCTATATTTGAAGGAATTATCGAGAAAACTGTTAGAGGCAAAAATCGCCTTTTTTCATACTTTTTTGTGGACTATAGCCCATGATTTTGAAATGCACTTTTTTCCTGATAATATGTTTTATCTAAACTGATCTATTGATCCTTACAAAGGCTTCAAACTGAGCACATATATAGTGAATTTAAGAAAAACAACCTATATTTGAAGGAATTATCGAGAACAAAGTTAGAGGCAAAAATCGCCTTTTTTCATACTTTTTTGTGGACTATAACCCATGAGTTTGAAATGCACTTTTTTCCTGACAATGAGTTTCATCTGAACTGATCTATTGATCCTTACAAAGGCTTCAAACTGAGCACATATATAGTGAATTTAAGAAAAACAACCTATATTTGAAGGAATTATCGAGAAAAAAAAGAGGCAAAAATCGCCTTTTTTCATACTTTTTTGTGGACTATAACCCATGAGTTTGAAATGCACTTTTTTCCTGACAATGAGTTTCATCTGAACTGATCTATTGATCCTTACAAAGGCTTCAAACTGAGCACATATATAGTGAATTTAAGAAAAACAACCTATATTTGAAGGAATTATCGAGAACAAAGTTAGAGGCAAAAATCGCCTTTTTTCATACTTTTTTGTGGACTATAACCCATGGGTTTGAAATGCACTTTTTTCCTGATTTTCAATTTTTTTCTAAATTGATCTATTGATCCTTACAAAGGCTTCAAACTGAGCACATATAAAGTGAATTTACGAAAAACAACCTATATTTGAAGGAATTATCGAGAAAACTGTTAGAGGCAAAAATCGCCTTTTTTCATACTTTTTTGTGGACTATAGCCCATGAGCTTGAAATGCACTTTTTTCCTGATTTTGAGTTTTATCTAAACTGATCTATTGATCCTTACAAAGGCTTCAAACTGAGCACATAAATAGTGAATTTAAGAAAAACAACCTTTATATGAAGGAATTATCGAGAAAACAGTTAGAGGCAAAAATCGCCTTTTTTCATACTTTTTTGTGGACTATAGCCCATGAGTTTGAAATGCACTTTTTTCCTGATAATATATTTTATCTAAACTGATCTATTGATCCTTACAAAGGCTTCAAACTGAGCACATATATAGTGAATTTACGAAAAACAACCTATATTTGAAGGAATTATCGAGAAAACTGTTAGAGGCAAAAATCGCCTTTTTTCATACTTTTTTGTGGACTATAGCCCATGATTTTGAAATGCACTTTTTTCCTGATAATATGTTTTATCTAAACTGATCTATTGATCCTTACAAAGGCTTCAAACTGAGCACATATACAGTGAATTTAAGAAAAACAACCTATATTTGAAGGAATTATCGAGAACAAAGTTAGAGGCAAAAATCGCCTTTTTTATACTTTTTTGTGGACTATAGCCCATGAGTTTGAAATGCACTTTTTTCCTGATAATGTGTTTTATCTAAACTGATCTATTGATCCTTACAAAGGCTTCAAACTGAGCACATATATAGTGAATTTACGAAAAACAACCTATATTTGAAGGAATTATCGAGAAAACTGTTAGAGGCAAAAATCGCCTTTTTTCATACTTTTTTGTGGACTATAGCCCATGAGTTTGAAATGCACTTTTTTCCTAACAATGAGTTTCATCTGAACTGATCTATTGATCCTTACAAAGGCTTCAAACTGAGCACATATATAGTGAATTTAAGAAAAACAACCTATATTTGAAGGAATTATCGAGAAAAAAAAGAGGCAAAAATCGCCTTTTTTCATACTTTTTTGTGGACTATAACCCATGAGTTTGAAATGCACTTTTTTCCTGACAATGAGTTTCATCTGAACTGATCTATTGATCTTTACAAAGGCTTCAAACTGAGCACATATATAGTGAATTTAAGAAAAACAACCTATATTTGAAGGAATTATCGAGAACAAAGTTAGAGGCAAAAATCGCCTTTTTTCATACTTTTTTGTGGACTATAACCCATGAGTTTGAAATGCACTTTTTTCCTGATTTTCAATTTTTTTCTAAATTGATCTATTGATCCTTACAAAGGCTTCAAACTGAGCACATATATAGTGAATTTACGAAAAACAACCTATATTTGAAGGAATTATCGAGAAAACTGTTAGAGGCAAAAATCGCCTTTTTTCATACTTTTTTGTGGACTATAGCCCATGAGCTTGAAATGCACTTTTTTCCTGATTTTGAGTTTTATCTAAACTGATCTATTGATCCTTACAAAGGCTTCAAACTGAGCACATAAATAGTGAATTTAAGAAAAACAACATTTATATGAAGGAATTATCGAGAAAACAGTTAGAGGCAAAAATCGCCTTTTTTCATACTTTTTTGTGGACTATAGCCCATGAGTTTGAAATGCACTTTTTTCCTGATAATATATTTTATCTAAACTGATCTATTGATCCTTACAAAGGCTTCAAACTGAGCACATATATAGTGAATTTACGAAAAACAACCTATATTTGAAGGAATTATTGAGAAAACTGTTAGAGGCAAAAATCGCCTTTTTTCATACTTTTTTGTGGACTATAGCCCATGAGTTTGAAATGCACTTTTTTCCTGATAATATGTTTTATCTAAACTGATCTATTCATCCTTACAAAGGCTTCAAACTGAGCACATATATAGTGAATTTACGAAAAACAACCTATATTTGAAGGAATTATTGAGAAAACTGTTAGAGGCAAAAATCGCCTTTTTTCATACTTTTTTGTGGACTATAGCCCATGAGTTTGAAATGCACTTTTTTCCTGATAATGTGTTTTATCTAAACTGATCTATTGATCCTTACAAAGGCTTCAAACTTAGCACATATATAGTGAATTTAAGAAAAACAACCTATATTTGAAGGAATTATCGAGAAAACTGTTAGAGGCAAAAATCGCCTTTTTTCATACTTTTTGTGGACTATAGCCCATGAGTTTGAAATGCACTTTTTTCTTGATAATGTGTTTTATCTAAACTGATCTATTGATCCTTACAAAGGCTTCAAACTGAGCACATATATAGTGAATTTACGAAAAACAACCTATATTTGAAGGAACTATCGAGAAAACTGTTAGAGGCAAAAATCGCCTTTTTTCATACTTTTTTGTGGACTATAGCCCATGAGTTTGAAATGCACTTTTTTCCTGATAATGTGTTTTATCTAAACTGATCTATTGATCCTTACAAAGGCTTCAAACTGAGCACATATATAGTGAATTTACGGAAAACAACCTATATTTGAAGGAATTATCGAGAAAACTGTTAGAGGCAAAAATCGCCTTTTTTCATACTTTTTTGTGGACTATAGCCCATGAGTTTGAAATGCACTTTTTTCCTGATAATGTGTTTTATCTAAACTGATCTATTGATCCTTACAAAGGCTTCAAACTGAGCACATATATAGTGAATTTACGAAAAACAACCTATATTTGAAGGAATTATCGAGAAAACTGTTAGAGGCAAAAATCGCCTTTTTTCATACTTTTTTGTGGACTATAGCCCATGATTTTGAAATGCACTTTTTTCCTGACAATGAGTTTCATCTGAACTGATCTATTGATCCTTACAAAGGCTTCAAACTGAGCACATATATAGTGAATTTAAGAAAAACAACCTATATTTGAAGGAATTATCGAGAACAAAGTTAGAGGCAAAAATCGCCTTTTTTATACTTTTTTGTGGACTATAGCCCATGAGTTTGAAATGCACTTTTTTCCTGATTTTGAGTTTTATCTAAACTGATCTATTGATCCTTACAAAGGCTTCAAACTGAGCACAAATATAGTGAATTTAAGAAATGGTTTTGAAATGCACTTTTTCACGATTTTGAGTTTTATTGAAAATGAGCTTTTGATCCTCACAGAGGATTTCAAACCTATTCCATATATGTATACTGAATTTTGAGAAAAACAACCTTTATTTGATGGAAATATAGAGAAAAACGATAGAGGCAAAAATCGCCTATGTTTATCATTTTTCGTGGACTATAGACCATGATTTTGAAATACACTTTTTCATGATATGGAGTTTTATTGAAACAAACCTATTCATCCTCACAAAGGCTTCAAACCTAGTCCATATATACTGAATTTTAGAAAAACAACCTTTATTTGATGGAAATGTAGAGAAAAACGATAGAGGCAAAATTCGCCTATTTTTATCACTTTTCGTGGACTATAGCCCATGATTTTGAGATGCACTTTTTTCATGATTTTGAGTTTTATTAAATCTGAGCCTATGATCCTCACAGAGGCTTCAAACAGAGCACATATATACTGAATTTGTAAAAAACAACCTTTATTTGATGGAAATATAGAGAAAAACGATAGAGGCAAAAATCGCCTATTTTTTTCATTTTACTACAGCTCATGATTTTGAAATGCACTTTTTTCACGATTTTGAGTTTTATTGAAAATGAGCTATTGATCCTCGCAGAGACTTAAAACAGAGCTCATATATACTGGATTTGGGAAAAACAACCTTTATTTGATGGAAATATAGAGAAAAAGGATAAAAGCAAAAATTGGCTACTTCTATCATTTTTCGTGGACTGTAGCCCATGATTTTGAAATACACTTTTTCATGATTTTGAGTTTTATTATATCTGAGCTATTGATCCTCACAAAGGCTTCAAACAGAGTGCATATATAACGAATTTGGAAAAAACAACCCTTATTTTATGGAAATATAGAGAAAAAGGATAAAAGCAAAAATTGCCTATTTTTATCATTTTACGTGGACTATAGCCCATGATTTTGAAATGCACTTTTTTCACGATTTTGAGTTTTATTGAAAATGAGCTATTGATCCTCACAGAGGCTTCAAACCTATTCCATATATACTGAATTTTGAGAAAAACAACCTTTATTTGATGGAAATATAGAGAAAAACGATAGAGGCAAAAATCGCCTATGTTTATCATTTTTCGTGGACTATAGACCATGATTTTGAAATACACTTTTTCATGATATGGAGTTTTATTGAAACAAACCTATTCATCCTCACAAAGGCTTCAAACCTAGTCCATATATACTGAATTTTAGAAAAACAACCTTTATTTGATGGAAATGTAGAGAAAAACGATAGAGGCAAAATTCGCCTATTTTTATCACTTTTCGTGGACTATAGCCCATGATTTTGAGATGCACTTTTTTCATGATTTTGAGTTTTATTAAATCTGAGCCTATGATCCTCACAGAGGCTTCAAACAGAGCACATATATACTGAATTTGTAAAAAACAACCTTTATTTGATGGAAATATAGAGAAAAACGATAGAGGCAAAAATCGCCTATTTTTTTCATTTTACTACAGCTCATGATTTTGAAATGCACTTTTTTCACGATTTTGAGTTTTATTGAAAATGAGCTATTGATCCTCGCAGAGACTTAAAACAGAGCTCATATATACTGGATTTGGGAAAAACAACCTTTATTTGATGGAAATATAGAGAAAAAGGATAAAAGCAAAAATTGGCTACTTCTATCATTTTTCGTGGACTGTAGCCCATGATTTTGAAATACACTTTTTCATGATTTTGAGTTTTATTATATCTGAGCTATTGATCCTCACAAAGGCTTCAAACAGAGTGCATATATAACGAATTTGGAAAAAACAACCCTTATTTTATGGAAATATAGAGAAAAAGGATAAAAGCAAAAATTGCCTATTTTTATCATTTTACGTGGACTATAGCCCATGATTTTGAAATGCACTTTTTTCACGATTTTGAGTTTTATTGAAAATGAGCTATTGATCCTCACAGAGGCTTCAAACCTATTCCATATATACTGAATTTTGAGAAAAACAACCTTTATTTGATGGAAATATAGAGAAAAACGATAGAGGCAAAAATCGCCTATGTTTATCATTTTTCGTGGACTATAGACCATGATTTTGAAATACACTTTTTCATGATATGGAGTTTTATTGAAACAAACCTATTCATCCTCACAAAGGCTTCAAACCTAGTCCATATATACTGAATTTGTAAAAAACAACCTTTATTTGATGGAAATATAGAGAAAAACGATAGAGGCAAAAATCGCCTATTTTTTTCATTTTACTACAGCTCATGATTTTGAAATGCACTTTTTTCACGATTTTGAGTTTTATTGAAAATGAGCTATTGATCCTCGCAGAGACTTAAAACAGAGCTCATATATACTGGATTTTGGAAAAACAACCTTTATTTGATGGAAATATAGAGAAAAAGGATAAAAGCAAAAATTGCCTATTTTTATCATTTTTCGTGGACTACAGCCCATGATTTTGAAATGCACTTTTTTTCTTGATAAAGAAACGGATTTGAGCAGTTACAATCACAGTTACAGTTTTACAATCAACAGACATCGTTTATTTTATTTTTGTAATTATCTTACAATATCAAAATTCCTTAAAACTTATATTACTCACAAATTCCTATGTGAAATAATTCATTTAATTTTTCTGTACCCACAGATAAAAGTTTCGATAAACTCTTCTTCAAAAACTATCACGAAAGGTAGCATTGAAATTAGATGGATAAAGACCTCATAAATCTTATTTTTTATTTTTTTTTTACAATGCAACTAATGCTATGTGAACAATTGTTTATCATCTATTGATTTATTTTTGCTCATAAAAGACTGAATCATAATCAAAATATTTAAGTTATATAAGATATATAAGATTGTGCACGGAGCAATTCCCTGAGGTACGCCAATATTCTCAAATAATAATTGTAGATACCCTCATATTTTACTCTCTATCGATTTAGCTTGGGGTCTGTCCATTAATTACGTGAGGTTCGAAAGGTGGTGGGGGGAGGTCCTTAAAAATCACGAAATGTCACAAGGGGGAGGGGGTGTAGTGACTTGGATTCGCCGCTATGCCAGGCAACGAACGAAGTGAAGTTCCCGCGAACCGCGACAACCGTCCGTCGGACTTAGCGTCGGACTTCTATTCGATTCATTCTTTCGGAACGCTTCGTTATATCTCCTTACCCGATTTTACAGTTCTTCAGTGGCCTATATATTCCAAAGCCTCAAGAGCATGATCGCAAGACGTTTGCTCCATTTCTTCTGCGTCTGTCTCTTTAAATTACTCCAAAGTATGAAAGCTTCGGCAAAATAATTTATGACCCGTTTTGCTCTAGCCTGCAGAAGGATCGTCAAATACTTCTGGAAAAGACATTTCAGCGGTGTGCATTGTACTTCTGTACAAAGAAAAGAGCTGAGGCACATGTGAATTCTTGTCACAAGCAACTGAATCTCAGGAATAATAGTGTTGAGATGCACAATGTTCGTGCATCCTTACGCGACGGTCGAAAGGTAGATCGAGAGAGATTCTCTGCGCAGTGCGCGCAAATTATGACGTCGAGTGGCTTGATGAAACCGATGTTGATCTTGAACAAAGCACTGTGCCAACAACTGACTTGCAAAATGTTAAAGAAATAGAAATAATGGTCATGTATTAGTACAAAAAAGTTTTTCGCATTTCTTTCATTATTTTTATGTATGTCAAAAACAATCTGCAACCTTTCTATCTACCTCTAAACGTTATTATTGCAGTCTTTAATGTTGTATACTAAAATACTTATAGCTGTATTTGTGTTAGAGTTTGGCAATTCCGTCTCCTACGATGTCAACCAATTAGCGCCTTCTGCGCCATCTGATTTTCAGTTAGCATTTCATTTATATTTAAACTTTTGTTATAACGAATAAACTCATTCCTTTCTGTATTCTCAAACCAAGCGGACATTCATTTTTCAATCCATATCTCTGATAGGTTATGGGCCCAGTCCCGATACATACTATATTAAAAGCAAATTAAATTTTTCCCTTTTAATAATGGCCAACGCCATACGTATCGAAACATTGTCCAAAAGTAATTTTGAGACATGGAAAATACAGATGGAAGCTGTCCTCGTAAAAAACGAGACGTGGATATACGTCTGCGGTGAAAAGCCGAAACCCGAAGTGGTTGGAGACGACGCAGACGCTCTTGCAGCATCACAACATCTGCAAGAAGCATGGGTAGCAGAAGATCGCAAGGCTAAATCGGATCTCATCCTGGCCATCAGCCCATCTGAGCTGAGTCAGATTAGAGGATGTTCAACCTCAAGGGAGATCTGGCTGAAACTCGAAAAAGTATACGCATCCAAAGGACCCGCTCGGAAGGCAACGTTGTTAAAGCAACTAACCCAAAACAAGATGATGGAAGGAGACGACATACGGGAGTATCTTTCCAAATTTTTTGACATCGTAGACAGGCTCCAAAATATGGAAGTCAACGTTAATGATGAGTTACTCTCTGTTATGTTGTTGTACAGTCTGCCTGATTCATTTGAAAATTTCAGGTGTGCGATCGAATCGCGAGACAACCTACCCGACATCGAATCATTAAAAGTGAAAATCATCGAAGAGCACGACGCGAGAATTCGCAAAACCAATGACCGACCCTCTGGAGCATTGTTCGCCAAACAAACCACCAGTAGCAGATACGCCAATGAAAAATCAAAAAACAGGAACGGCAACAGCACAGAAAATCAACCCTTCAGATATAGCTGCAATTACTGTGGAAAAAAAGGACACAAGGCAGCTGATTGTTTTAAGAAGAAAGACATGAAATCAAGTGCAGGACAATCCTACAAATCATATTTAATCGACACTTCCAATGAAGTTTCCTTGGACGATAGGTGGTGCTTAGATAGTGGATGCACCTCTCATGTTTGTAAGGATGAGTCACTTCTTAAAAACCGGGAACTCATAAGATCAAGTCTAAAGCTTGCAACATCTTCATCATCGTCCATCACAGCAAAGGGTGAAAACGTTGATGTTAAACTGAATAACACGCTGCACGTTCCCGATTTGCGCACCAACTTGATATCCGTCGCCAAGATTGTAGATAAAGGCGATGTAGTAGTGTTCACTAAAAACAAGGCATTTATTCAAGACAAAGACAACCAAACGAAAATTGTAGCCGAACGCGAGGGTGATTTATTTTATGTGCGTTCAGAACACCAGCAAAGCCACCTCGCAACCGACAATGTCGAAGAACCCGATATTTGGCACAGAAAACTCGGTCATTTGAACACACACGATCTCTTACTCATGGCCAAAAAGCAGTTAATTCCTCAGTTGAAAGGAAATCCGAAAATATGCGAAACATGCATAGCATGCAAACTGTCACGTTTGCCATTTCAAAATCGAAGCGAGCGTTCCAGTGAATTGTTGGATATAATACACAGCGATGTATGTGGGCCTATGAGAACTGAGTCCCATGGTGGATCTCGTTACTTCATCACCTTCATCGATGACAGTAGCCGATTTTGTATGACATATTTTATACAAGGGAAGAATGAGATTGCCTCAAAGTTCACCGAATTCAAAAACTTCGCGGAGACTCAAACAGGCAGACAAATAAAGGCCTTGCAGTCGGATAATGGAACCGAATACTGCAACAGAGTAATGGATAACATCCTGAAGGAACACGGTATCAAGCGCCGACTCACGACTGTATATACTCCTGAACAGAACGGAGTTGCCGAGAGGAAAAATCGAACCTTGGTAGAATCGGCGAGGTGTATGCTGAAAGAGTCAGGTCTTCCATCAACTTTTTGGGCTGAAGCTGTAGCCACAGCAAATCATATTAGAAATCGATGTACAACAAAAAGCCTAGATGGAGAAATACCTTATGAAAAGTGGACAGGTAAACAACCAAAATTAAATTACCTGCATCGATTTGGTAACAAAGTTTATATCCTGGATAAGACTCACGGGAAAGGAAAGTTTGATGACAGAGGCATCGAGGGAATCTTCGTTGGTTATTCTGACACACACAAAGGCTATAGTGTGTGGGTTCCATCTCAACAGAAAATTCACATCTCGAGAGATGTCAAGTTTGTTGACCTTCAAAATCAAGGAAACTTCAATGAGTTTACAAACGAAGAGACTCTAAATGGACGTTACAGTCTGGAAGATTCAAATGCCACAACTGTCACTATATTTCAAAAGAAACCAAAACAAGATATATCAAACAACGAAAATGTCAAATGTGAAATCGAAACATGGTCGACTCCTTTGCAATTTAATAAATTTAAAAAAACAGAGTGTTCAAAAAATAGACGAGGCACATCGAGTGTAGTGAAAATCTACAAGCACAGATCGGGAAGACCAGCAAAGCAGAGAACTGGTCAGCGAGGTCGTCCGAGAAAAATCTTTAATAAAGTTGAAGACATTGTGGAGACAGTCAATGATCGAACGCAGAACAAAGATGAAATGAAGCCAGAAGACGTGGACTTTGCAATGAACGCTTCGGAAGTTCCTATCTCACAAGCGATATCAGGTGACGATAAATCCGATTGGGAAGAAGCCATTTACTCGGAGTTCAGAAATTTAGTCGCAAACAACACATGGGAAATCGTAAATAAACCCGAGCATGGAAGGACGATTGGCTGCAGGATAGTACTACGAAATAAGTGGACTGCTGATGGTGCACTCGAGAGGAGAAAGGCCAGATTAGTGGCGAAAGGTTTCTCGCAGAAACCTGGAATAGATTTTGGTGACACATTTGCTCCAGTCGCCAGATTGAGCTCATTGAGGCTTCTGATTGCCCTTGCTGCTAGGGAAAGTTTAAAAATTTCTCAACTGGACATAACGTCAGCATACTTGAACGGCAGAGTTGACGAGGATATTTTCATGGACAAGCCGCAATTTTTGGAGGTAATGTTGCAAAGAATGTCAACCACGGATGATGACGGGAAGCTCAGAAGCCAAGCAGTTAAAATGCTCAAAGATCTTAGAGACGGTATCAACAAGGTCTGTAAACTCCAAAAGGCATTATATGGACTCCGTCAGTCCGGACGACAATGGAACATCGAGATTGACAGAACGCTAAAAAATACAGGATTGGTTCCAACTGAATCCGACTCATGTGTCTATCATGACAAGTGCAAGAAAACATTCGTTCTTATCTACGTCGACGATATTCTCATATTTTCAAGTGACCAAATTATGGAAGATCGTATCAAGCGAACATTGTCTAAGAAATTCACCGTGCGAGATCTAGGAGAAGCGAAATGCTGTCTAGGCATTCAGATCAAAAGATCGCAGCACAAGATACAACTATCGCAGAGCGGATACATCGAAGACGTCTTGAAAAGGTTTTCAATGGAGAATAGTAAACCGGTGGCCACTCCAATGATAGCCGATCGTAAACTTATAAAGGAAAGTGAACAAGTTGAGGAACCTCGACATGAGAGACCTTATCGGGAGCTGGTGGGTGCATTAATGTATCTCGCTTTGGCCACTCGCCCAGATATTGCCTATTCGGTAAGTGCTCTCAGTCAATATAATAATTGTTACAGCAACAAACATTGGATTGCCGCGAAGCGAGTATTGCGTTATCTCAGAGGCACGACCCAACTGGGACTAGAATTCGAGAAGGATGTCAAGACACCGATTTGCTTTGTTGATGCTGATTGGGGGAACTGTACACTGGATCGTCGCTCTTACACAGGTTCGGTTTTTATTCTCGGAAATGCTTCAATATCCTGGGAATCACGTAAGCAACGAACAGTGGCTCTTTCCTCAACCGAAGCAGAGTACATGGCTATCAGCGATGCAAGCAGGGAAGCAGTCTACTTGTCAAATTTTCTGAAGGAGTTGGGCTTTAACCAACTAAGAAAAATTTCAATGTACAATGACAATCAAGGAGCTGGAAAGCTGGCCGAAAATCCTGTGTTTCACTCACGATCTAAACACATTGACATTAGGTATCATTACATTCGTGAAGTGGTCAGGAACTCATCCATTTCACTAGATTACATGCCAACGGAGAAGATGGTAGCAGACATTCTCACCAAGCCTTTGACAAAACCTAATCATGCGAGATGCCTACTGGGACTTGGACTTCATGATCTCCGGACCACGAATTGAGAGGGGCTGTTAGAGTTTGGCAATTCCGTCTCCTACGATGTCAACCAATTAGCGCCTTCTGCGCCATCTGATTTTCAGTTAGCATTACATTTATATTTAAACTTTTGTTATAACGAATAAACTCATTCCTTTCTGTATTCTCAAACCAAGCGGACATTCATTTTTCAATCCATATCTCTGATAATTTGAAAAAAAAATATAAGATTATTTGTAGGTACTGAAAACTGTTCTGAAGGGGGTTTATTAGTCTTAAACATCACCATGTATCACCAAGGGGGTAGGGGGGTAAAACAATTCAAAAAGAAAACATCACGTGATTAATGGACGGCCCCTTATCAAATTTATGGAGGAGCTAACTTTGTGTATGTTATATTGAAAATGTCGAAGATTTCTGCACGCAATTAAGATATGGCATGCTATGCAGTTCTACATTCGACCTTACCAAATTGTTCGTTATTAAAAAAATGTATATTTCACTTGCTTAAACAAAAAAAAAGACTTTAAGGTAAAATTCACCTTTGAATTCAACATACGGCATAAGTTTCCATTGTTGCGAATATGAGATCAACATGATTCGAATAGTAAAGTAATTGACGGGTTGTCTGGCGTAGCGAAGAAAATTAGAAAAAATATCTCTTTATTTTCAACAGCGCTTATAGCCGTCGTAAGCTCTTGTTCCAATCAATTAAAGGATATTGTTCTGAATATAATTTTTCTTCCTATCCCTAGTTAGTTATGTTGATAAGCAAATCGTTACTGGTCCGCAATTCGATGCGTTTAATTTGAATTTTCTTCTTGCGGTTGGCTAGTGCAACAATGGATTAAAAATAAAAACAAACAATGAGAAGACATATTCCATTATAAAAAGGTTTCCAGAATTCTAACGTTAAGTGCTCTACTTAATTATTACTGTCGATTATTGTTTTAGATATACTTAATGTCTTCAAAACTCTGTCAGACAACACATCTGCTTATGCGAGAAGATGACGTCTAAATAACTGTCATGCGCAGTTACACATTATTTATTGTTCATCCAACCAGAATAATAAAATACATATATAAAAAGATGATTGTGAGCAGTTTGATTTTCTCAATATAAAGTATTTTGATTTAAAAAACCTTACTCCGTACCTTATCATATTTTACAAACCGTGTTGAAAAGTTTAAAATTTGTCAACTCTGAACAGTCTCACCACTGAACGCTTGCACATTTATTTTCAGCTGACTTTTGACAGTTCACATTACACCATATGAAGCGAAGGTTTGTCACTTGACGTTTAAACTTTTTTCTTTGGAAAAAATAATTTTCAATAAACAAAAATCTTATCAATTTGATTCATGTGTGTTGAGAAATTATGTGATCAGCATAACCAACAAGCTTGTTCGTTACAGAAAGTGTAAATAGGCAACTTATTGCAAAACATAACCATGAATAGTTTGGGCTCCGACTGCAACGAGTTGAAAAAGCAATACGATGCATGTTTCAATGCATGGTTCTCTGGGCGATTCCTTCGCGGCGACACTGACGACTCCATGTGCTCGACAATATTTAAAGTCTACCAGGAATGTGTCAAGGTTTGTTCTTTGTTCATAGGAAAATAAAAATCTTTTTCATACATACGTTTGTGATTTTAGAAGGCAATGGAAGAACACAAAATCGAGTTTCGAGAAATCGAAGGTGACTACACAACCGGCGACTTTAAGTCCTCTGACAAGACAAGCAGTTGACCTGAAATTTCTGACATTAAATTGGACAAACCAATCGAAACTAAGAAGCGCTCCACCAGCATTTAGGAATGAGGCATGCCACAGTTGTTAACAGTTCACCACTTAAAGTTTTCATAAATCGTTTCTAGATGTTCTGTTATATGTGTTTCCAAAGCTTCAAAACGCAATTAAATGTGTAAATATTTAGTGTTTATTTCGTCTTTTAAATGAAAGTGTGTAATGACCCATGAACCACTGCTCATTTATGTATTTACCGCGCTTGGGGCAGGACTTCTCGTTGTGCATTGAGGGTTTTCTGCAGATAAGGCAAACTGGCTTCTTGTTGGGTCTGAGGGTAATTCGGAGTGCTTTACAACTGAACTCGTTGTGGCCCACTTTCTGGCAGATCCAGCAGCGAATTTTCTGCTGATATTCGGCGCAGTTGTGGTTTTCCTTCTGGGTGCAACGCCTGCACATCTGGCAATGAATGTAGTTTGGTTTAACGCAGGTTTGGCAATCCATACAGTGGCGGTAGGTATCGCCATTTTTCGAAGGACACACTTTACACAGGTCGCAGTGAATATTCTCTGCTGCTGTCCACCGGAAACAGGGTTCGCAGTACTTGTAGCCCTCGTTCTGTGGCAGGGTGATTAAATCGAGAGGGACGTTTGTGAAAAGCCGCACGGGGCTGCCTAGTTTTCTGCCTTTGCTACCCGTGCTGTAGCTCTCATGGTTCGTGTAGTTGATCTTGTAGTCGCACATGTCCATCTCGGGCATGGACTCTCGGATGTAGGATTCACAGAAATACGGGTACACCCAGAAAACAGGTAGTATTTTGTGATTCTGATTTTTCGAGCGGTAGAGTGTGATGATTCTCTTGATACTGTTCGCAACAACTTCAGTACGACAGCCAAATGGAGGATCAGTGAAGATCGCTAAACTCTCATTTTCGTTTGTGTGAAGAAAGTTTTCGAAGGAGCCGCGTTGCTTCTCCTCGAAGAAGTGATTGTTGCACATGTTGTACCAGGCGAATTGGTCGTCATCGTAGAAATAAAAATACCTGTGATCAAAGTCGAGAAGGAATGAATCTATATCACTGTTCTTCTTTAGCCACGCATGCAAACGTGGTGCCCCCATACAGATCACTTTGCTGAAAAACAAAAACAGTAATTTAAAGTTTCTTCAAAGCATTTATTTGTACTCACTTGATCCTGCATCCCTTTAAACATGAGGAAAATAATTTCAATGAATTAATGTCGAAAAAATACTGCGCCTCTGCCTTGTCATTGTCAAGTGGTTTCAAGAAGCTCGTAGGATTCACAAAGTTCTCTTCACTGATTCCCTGCAGCGTACTGTGACCTTCGTGCAGACCGGCTTCGGGTTGGACAAACGGCAAGTTGCAGTTGTGGCAAAAGTTTCGATATTCACTAGGAACTGATTTGATCTAAATAAAAATTATCAAACAAGTCACTTCTAAAGCAATGGAATTTTTAACCTTTCGCCTCAGCTTCTTGTAGTCGTAGGTCTCCATTGGGTAGCGTTTCTTTGTGAGTGTTTCATTCAGATCTTTGCGATCGATGCGAACTCCACAAGCGTTATTGTCACGGAATACCGAACATGCGAAATACCCGTCACAGTTTGTTTTGTAAAACAATAACATTGGGCCATGAGGACAATGCGGGTGAGTTCCTGCTTCCTCTTCACACTTTACCAATAGTTTTCCCGGTATATTCATTTTTTAAACACACAAATTAAGTGATTTGAAGAATTGAACAAGATCGCCGTTTTGGTTTGTTGACACCAAACAAAACGCGCGCTATATTTTTGACAGTTATCACAACACATCAATCAGCTGTTTTGCAGCTCTCAATTCGCACGTGCTTAACTGCAAAGGTTTGTTTGAATGTTGCATAAGTTTTATTAAGCTCATTTTTAAGTTTAATTTTAATTATGTTATAAATTATTTGTATTTAAAAATGCAGACGGAGTAGTAAGCCAAAAATAGCACGAAAGGCTGAGGTGTTTATGTAATTTTCTTGCGGTTCATTTTTAGGGTTCCGTTCACAGGAAAGGAACAAAATTAGGCAACCGATAGTTGACTTTCACACGAAGGGTTCCGCGCCTTTCAAGAGTTTGCAACGCTATATGGTATTTGTTTAATTTAAGATTTATCATAGCATCGCCCATATATATGCAAGATGAAGCCGCACAAAGTAAATGCTGGACATCGGATTAAAATATAATTTGGTGCAGACTGTAGAAATGTGTGAATCTATGATTTAGAATTTTTTTTTTTGGCAATTTAATGCGAGTAAATCATCTCAAACGGAGTGAAAAATCGTTCGGAATTCGTTGATGAACGTCAAAATGTAGTGGTGTTAGTGGGAACTCCAATTTCCCACCCTTACGAGTGTCACATCCGTGTACGTGTTTTGTTATCGCAACTCAAGATATTGATTATTATGGTATTTACTTGAAAATAAATGGTTAAAACCAAGCGTATCATGTGAGTTTGAAGCGTGTTTAAGTTATAGTTGTCAACGTATTCAAAAAATTGCTATTAAGAAAAGATTGGAAAATATTGAAAAATAAAAAGAAAAGTAAGTAAACATTCAATATTCTTGTGTGCTTCAAATGCGGTATCAACACACACAACGTCATTCAATGTTTACAATTTTTCTGCATTTTGCAATTAATAATTTAATTAAAAAAAAAAAAGTTATTTAGTTTAGGTTTGGGAGATACAGTCCTGTGACAGACGAACAACGGTTGCTTACTTATAGGGCTCCTTTTGACCCTTTGATAACGGAACCCTTAATAGCATATGTATAGAGTTTTAAAGATTCCGCACTCAAAGGTAAAAACTGTACCCTGGGTAGTTTGAAGAAGCTATTTGATGAATTTATGTTGCACACGTTGGGTTGATTTCTGCTTTCGTCCGAGTGAGTATTCAGACCACAGCTTTGAAAAAAGTGCTCATTTTTGCTGTTGTTCTTATAGAGTGTCTGTAGCAGGGTTTATTATTTTGGTGGCTGATGTATTTTCCCGTTTGTGATTTAAAATCAGTCCATAGTTTTTTCATTATAGCCAGTGAGTATGTACGGTTCTGAAAACATGTAGCTTTTGCAACCCTTGCAGTTTTGCGGAAATGCTTTGGCTTAACGGTGTCCAATTATTTCGTTTAAATTGTTTGCAGAGATAATTTTCTTGTTTGTGTAATTTATAAGAATCATCTGCCATTAGTATTGCGCAAATAAATTAAATTTTGTATCACCTTAAAATTTTTTAATCAAAACTAAAAGTTAATCGTTCTTTGCTCGTAAACACAATGTTTGTTTTCCAAAAATAGGTCTAAGAGTAGCCTAGCCTAACCATCTGAAGCGCTAATGATTGGAAGGATTTGACGGTCGTGATATTTGTCCCACTTTACTTCAATTTGTATGTACTATATGCGTTTCTAAACAAAATTTTTTAGGCCCGAAGTATTAAATTTTATAGAAGTCAAATCAAGCCCACACATTTTCAATTATTAGCTTACAGTGTAGATTTGTACAGAAAGTAAATAGTTTTTCCAGAACTGAAAAGTAAAACTATTATATGTGGCGGGAGAGGAAGAAATTGAGGAATCTTATTAAGACAAAGAGTGGAAGGAAAATCTGAGAGGAAAGTAAGAAAAGCAAAAAAAAAAAAACAAGGAATATTTAAGAAGAGTACTGTTCTGTGAACTATCTGAATATTGAATGCCTGAACAACACAGGGCTTACTCTATTTTTAATATTTTCAAGTTTACCCCGAAGATATTCAAATTTATAAAACTTGTACCATATGCATAATTGACTCCGCGAATGATGCGGGTGAAAATCTTCAAGGCATCTCGGACTGGGTATATAAATGAATCTGAGCACTTACTCCCAACAAATGCAAATGTCTAATTATTAAGAAAATACAAAGCTAAAGAATACGCCGAATTAACAGACAACTAGAACGCTTTAATGAACTTTTCATATAAATGTGAAAAGTGCGCATCGGTCGAACTTTATGGACGGCTCATCAGCTTACACAACCAAGGACAAGGTAAGTTTTTGCAAAAGTTTTGGTTATTCCAATACTTATTAACAGATGTTAGATCTTCTGTAATTGTGATGTAGGCGCAACGTCGCACATTTAGCAAAACACTTGGATATGATTTTTGAGAACTACGACAAGCTATCACTCTTTTTTCTTTTTTTTCTAAAAAAAACTAGCTAACCGACATATCTAAACAATGGAATCAATTTTTGGACATCCAACAGATCTGCTGGCTAAATACTTTTAAATGTTTCTTGCTTAGCATCTAGACAGTTTTTAGAGCTCCGTATCCTAAAGAGCCAACGCAACGGAAGCCTATTACTAAGGATCCGCAGTGTGTCCGACCGACTGTCACCGGGTTGTAGTTTCTGAACCGGAAGATGCAGCCAATAAAACAAAAAATAATTAAATTAATGTAAAGTGAAAAAATAAAGGGGTCTCCATGAAACCAACGTGTCTTTTCGACATTTTTTTACTAACGAGTTTTTAAAAAAATATTTTGTGCCAAATTTTGAACGTTGGTATGGAAACCTTCGTGTGATCTTATATTACATTTTTATTTTGTGCGTGTCAAATTCGCACTTGGCCACTTTTTCATTGCTGCCTTTTGATTAATTCACGGATTTTTTCTCATCTTATTTGTGTTTAATCTTCTATAACCTTGAATTGAACATGACGCGAAAAAACAAGTGATCGCCACATCTTATCCCACACGTATTTTATTTATTTATCGATGCCCTAGAGCTTAATGCTTTTATTTTCGAAAATAAAAGTAATACATATGCAAATCCATCCACATTTCCATTATTATCTCTCCATGCCCCTAGCATTTCCTTGCCGCTTTGTAACGAAACACTCATGACTTTTTTATACAAGCAAACAATTGTCACTGTCAAACGAAATGTTAATGTAGTAGCACAATATTAATCATCGCCTCGTGCGCTTAAAATTAAATAAAACCAGAACAAACAGCAACAGAGCCGAAATAATCCAGTTCTCCTTTGGGAGCCTGACTTAAATCTCTCGACTCGCTCAATAAGAATAGGGACACAAAGGGGGTCATGCAATATGCAAGAATGGTGATATTGCGTCCTGAAATCCTGTTTTTCCAACTTGCATGAGTTTACCCAACTTTGGTGCACATACGTTCACAGGACTTTACATGAAATGGGATACATTTCCATCTCCGAGAAATGAGCTCTAGGGCATTATTCCAGCTCTTAATCACTCGAGTACTTTGCGTCCTTTGCGGCAAAAACGCCAAACAATTGGGGGCTGTTTATGCTTATATTCTGTCGTTTTTTTTTTGCTGTTTAAGGGTGTTTATTTGGTTTGTCACATTTTCATTGGAAAGAGGTAACTTTTGAATATTACAAGTTTTGAAAAGCCTTGTGTGTAAGCTTCGAGTGACAGTTTAAAAGTTTTAGGCATGCCAACAGACTTAGCAACTCGAAGTTCAACACGTTTTTGAAAGCAAAGGGGGTAACACAGTCAGTACGTGTATCGTTTTTGAATGCTTGGGCTTGTTGGAAGACCAACAAATTAAGAGTCCACCATAAATATGTATGTATGTGCCGAGTTAAGCTACAGTCGAAATAAGTCCTGGATTTGTGTGGTGATTAAGGATATAAAGGATTTTTTTCAGTAAATATTGTCGTTCGATCTGATCTTCGAGTGGTCCAAGTGTAGGGAAGATTGTTTTCAAACAACGGAAAAAAAAAGTTCTTCAGATCAATTGAATTCAATCAAAAACATCTCTTTTGAAACAGTGGTAAAGTTCAACTTAAACAACCAGTGTTTGAAAATGTTTAAAAATATTCCAATTGTTGTAGTTGTTGGCTGTGAATAAAAGTTACGGGATGACGGGATATATTATTATTCAAAACATTAAAGCAGTACAAATGACGAACAGGATAAATATTTAACTCGCGGAACAAAACGAGGAAGCATACCACGTTTTCAACACATTTTTTTAAAAAATACATTTCTGCAAATTGAACTTTACTCTTTGTGAGCTAGTTTTTGTTATTTTCTTATGAGCTTTATATTAGCCATCTCTTTATTTCAAGATGGTAGCTAAATGTGAGGGGAGCTTCCAATCCTTCTTTAAAAAAAAGAAAAAATATGCAAGGTTCAGTCTAAATTTTGTAACCTTTCCATGGACTTATCTCGTTGGTTAGATTCACTAAGAACACTTAAGCAAATTGTATTTTAAATTAAACCATACAAAAACGTCGGTCCTCTTGCAGACATGTTTTGACACTTTCATGTCTGGTGTCCATATTTTGCGGCTTCAATTATAAAGGACGAGGTGTGTCATACTCGTACAACTGCCTATCTGCTTGCTTTAAAAATACTAAATTATGATGATGATGAATGAATATTTTACAAACAGATACATACGACTTGCTTGTCATCTTCAAAATTATACCTTGACGCGACGCACACACTGTTGCATCCAGTTTGTATCACAAAGTGCCATTTCCTTCCTTTTCGCAGTCGCTTTTGCCATTCTGCTCGTGAAAAGTAACATCCCCTCCATATTATCTCGGGCAAGGGCTCTGCTCTATGCTTCCAGCTACTGCTAGCAATGGTGCTGGCGTTCTTGCAGCTCCAGCCCGAAACGAAACGGAAACACTTGCGAACAATATTTCCATTGAATTATTTTTTTTTTTTTGGGGTACACAATATTTTGTATAAATTTGCGTGAATAACCTAGCGGCCGACGTCAGCATCGCGCATATTTAAGTTGATAGCGATAATGATGACGAGATGCGAGATGGCTGGTGCGGGTTTGCATCCCCTCAATAATGAGCGACATTCACCCCATTCATGCAACCAGCATGTAGCACCAACCAACCCCACGTTCCCGGTTACTCCATTAAGGATTTGTAAAAGTTTATTTCTGAATATGAATGCTATACGAGAACACATATTTATTTAAATTCCTCTTTTTTTCTGAACATAAAAGTTTAATATTTTACTTTTGCTTGTCTCCCTTTTAGAGTGGGTGAATATTTTTTTATTTTTATTTTTGGCAAATGGGGGTAGGTTGAAATTTCAAACTTGCACTTGTTGGTCGCACTCAAAACCCTCATTTAAATTCACAAAAGTATGTTCGCTTTTACATGTGACACACATGTTTGGCGCAAACAATCGAAACAAATTACAGTGGTAATGAAAAGTATTCCATGTTTGCTGTACTGCATACTGCTTTTCGGAAACATTCCACTAAGTGCAGCAGTACAATTGATAAAACGCTAAAAGCCGGGAGTGATGTTCACTATAAATTGAAAAAAATACACCTCAATAACTGTGCTCATAGTGCGGTCCATTCCTCTGAGCACAATGTAGAAATCAAACTTTTTTGAACACGCGAGAACAAAGTTCAAAAACCTCACGGCTTAAGGAATCCGCATAAAAAACCGGCCAAGTACGAGTCGGAGACGCACACGAAGGGCCGTTCAATGTGCAACACTACATTCCGTGGATTCTAAATTGAGTTGGGGTTTTTATTTGGGGACCCTCTTTAGTTTCTACTTTATATTATTTGTATTATTTGTTTTTAAAGCGGCCCTGGTGTTACACATTCTGCGAAAAGTGTCTTCTCTATATGAGATTTTGCTAGCTTGTTTACTGAGCTCTAAAAAAAAACACAGTGTAGGTTCCGGTAACCGCGGTGTTAAGCATTTGTCTCCGTACTTACTGATTAATATAATGGGAAAAATTACCCTCATCGTCTGTTGTTGTGCTGTTGGACCCTGGAAACAACGTTAGTCAAACTGCGACTCTCTGGTTAAGAAATTTGGGCCAACATTAACGATCTAGCCAGAAGGATTCGGCTTCAACGACTCAAGTGGAAAGAATGTGTGGCGCGGGTGGACATCAACGATCCAGGCTAAAGAGTTTTCAAATCTACACGAGAGAAACAATGTGGTAAGGAAAGGCATTAAATTCGCTGACGCTCAAAATTTGATCTTAACCAACTCGGTATACGCAATCGAATGTATACATCTGCTCGTATTAAGGATTGGCAAAGATTTAAGATTACAATTCATCAAACAAAACCGTTCGACTTATGTTATTTTATTTCTGAAGCTCAAATATTTCTTTAAGCCTTAATGTTTTCTCGGAAAAAAACATTTTAACCTCAGTGTACCTTCTACTATATTCGTTTGTTCGAAAAAAAGGGGTAAGGTACTGAGTTGAAGCCTCTGCACTCTCCAAGCCCAGACGAACAAATATGAATATTGTCTTTAATGGGCCGCACTGAAATGTGTTAACTGTGTCTGATGGTGGGGTGGATTGTTGGAATTTAATTAAATTCGCAAAAAATGTACCACACACTCGAATGATTTCATTTCAATGAACAAAAGCACACGCTGACACATTCAACAAAAAAAAACGAAAAAAAATACAAATAAAGAATGAACATTAAAGGCACAAACTTCTATGTGTCGTACGGCGAGATATTCAAGGCGTGTAAGACTTCAAGTGCCCCTGTAGAGGCTTAGATACTGGTATGCGATGGAGTGATTCCGAAATTTTGCATTTGAGAGGCTTTTGTTTTGAGGTTGTAAAATCTTTCCGGTTCCTTGGGCTATAATGCCAGCAGAGGCACAAAAGTAATTTCAATTAATTGAGGATTTTCATAACTTGAACACCGTAGGTAGGCAATATCTTTAATTTATTGAAAGATGAATCGTTTTTGTTTTGTTTTTTTTTTGCGTTGTAGCTGCTAATGGAAGGGCAAGACTAAAGAATGGCTTTCTATGAAAATGTACAAAAAAGTAAAATCAAAATTATTTTGGAAGAAATTTAACGAATAAAAAGCGAATTGGCTTTTTTGTTTTTTTTTTAATGAAGAATTTTACGAGCAGTATAAAAATCAGTTCCCCCGTACCGTTGGGATAAGGAAAGTGTTCGTTCGTAACCAGCTAGAAGCCCTAAAAAATGATATAATTGAAGTGTTAAATAAATAAAATAAAAAACACATAACAATGTCAGGTGCTTGTTATACCAGATTCAATTTTCGCCACTGTTGTAAGTGATCAGCTTGGCCTACTTGTTTTACGAATTATTAAATGTTACTAGTGGACCCGACAGACGTTGTTATGTCCGAACGTTGGCTTCTATGCAAGTTCAGCAAACGATCGCATTTTCGTTAAATATTTGATGAGCAGTTCAACACTCCGTACATTTTATATAACTATGTCGCTCATTAGCTCCAAATGACTTATTTTGTTGCTTAATGGATGCTTATACATATCAACTTAAGTTTTACAGAATCACACGGTACCCCAAAATATTAAGTCCAACTTCAAAAATTGTGTCAATGACCTCTCATACACAAAGGGAAAGCTTATTTCAAAGTAGTGAAAACTAACTTCAAAAAAAAATATCAAGAGTGAAAATTTTCTGTTTCGAAAAAAATAAATTATTTGACACATGTTTTTATTATTTTATTTTATTTTAAATAAAATTGTTATAAATGTTTGCACATCCCTTAATCTTCCCGAACAATTGATAATGATGCTCAATTTCTTCGCGGGATCTTAGATCTGTGACCTGTAAGATAAATTTTCGTTTTTTTGATGGATGTATCTATTATTTTCGAAGCTGTTTGCAAAATTAGTTCTACACTTTGCGTTTCTCATTGCGTTGTGGCGTTCCTAATTATCATTATTGCCCTCCTGTGGATAACCATAAGCATGCAGTGATAAATTTTTATATTCATTTTTAAGTTCATCAGCTACATCAACTGGATTCCTGAAGATTTATCTCTGTTTTCTTGCATACTTGGCAATATCGCTTGGCTTTGGTATTTGTATTTTGTTCAAAATTTTTCCATCCATCTTTGTTGAATAAAATGTATAGTTCATGAAGATATAGTTTTTTTTCCTCAATATTAAATATGGCGGGATAAGTTTATCAATTTGTTATTTTATGAATGTTCCTTCGCGTGTATTTCAGATAATACATCGTAGCCCCATTTGCATGATAACCTAAGTAACAATTGTTCTTAAATCTAATTTACATTTTTTTTTTAAATGGGTGCTGGCTCAACAATAGGGTCCCTCGAGAAACATTGATTTTTTTTTCCTAAGAATACATACATGTTAAAAAATAAGAATTGCTGTTGGTTGAACCTAGAGTTATTCAAATCAAGGTGAAGTTGATGTGTGTTGTTTTGCGTCCTCATCCGCGGTGATGGGTTGAGCCTACTTCCCTGTAGAATGCTGCTGGTCCTTCGTCGACGTCGAGAGGGAAGAGGGCCTCTTGCAATATCACCATTGCACTGAGGTATTTGTGTTCTCTTGGTATAACTTCATTGGCCATGTTGCTGATGTTGTTGTTGTTGTCGTGGGTCCTTGTTGCCTCGAGAATTTTTTTGAACATTCGCAGCATGTAGATGCTGAACGGTGTTATCCGCTCAGCCGCATAGACCTCGCTGTTCATTAACGTGCTTCATGTTGACTCTGTCCAGGTGCAGTCCGGTGCATGTTCTGAGTATCTTCCTTTCGAAGGCTTCCAGCTTCAGCATATACGTCTTTGATGTGGTGAACCACACTGTGAACCCGTATATAATTACGGGTCTGATGAGCTGCTTATACAGCAGTCGTTTGGTCAGTTGGGTGAGCCCGTTTTTTCCGCATTAGTAGATAAATCTGGTGGGACTCGTAGAGTCAATCTTTTTTTAATCCGCATTTCGCTTTTGTTGATCCTTGAGCTTCTTCAGAGATAAAACTTTTGCAACGTCTTCAGTAAAAATACTTTCCATTGCGCTTGATAATTGCTATATTTTACCACATGTTGCTCGTGGATGTTCTCGGGATACATCTGTACTACTAATGTGATAAATAAAAATTTAAAAACCAGAACACCCTATAAAATCCTAGAAAAAAGAGTGTCACTTTTCGTTAAAAAATCGATTAATCTCCCAAAGTGGCAAAAAGGGGCAGATGAGTCTTTCAAGTACTACTTTACAAATATCTCAGCTCAATATTCCCATTCATTTCAAAATAAACATACAAACATATGTACAAAGAAAAAGAGACAAAAGACAAAGAGTTATAATAGGATGTTAAAAATAGTTTCAGAGAAAAACCAAATGTCCATTGTGCAGTACTACAATTTTTTAAATAAAATGTAATAATTTAATCAATTTTCGTATGCAGTATACATATACTCTGAAAATTGAAATCATCCCACAGTTTACTTCGAAACAAAATTTTTTTTTTATTTGGCTCTTACAAAAATGAAATAAATTGCTCACACAAGGTTAATTATTGACTTTTCATTATTGGTCAATTATTTTTTTTAAAGACACTGGTTAGTGAATGTTAACCATCAAGGGACTCAATCAAACACACATCAAAAATTTCAACAAAATCAATCCAGTCATTTAGGAGGAGTTGAGTGACACACGTACAGAAGAATTTTATATATAAAGATATAATATTTTTCCGACATACCATACGTTGTTTTGCTTATCACCATCATCTCCGAGAATTCCAACCCTTAACGCTTTCTAACTAATTTCTTAGTTTCATTACCTAAAATGCCGATGGCTGTAAGAGACGTTGTTATGAATCAAGAATTTAATCTTGAATTGACACTTTTAAAGACATACTTTTATATAAATGCATATTCGTTTGAAAATATTATAGGCTAATTCATGGCGCGACAGGTTAGGTCCTTACTGGTTTTTAACTCAAAGTTTGTTACAAACTCCACACTAATACTAATAGAGTATGCTAACATATGAGTCGGACACGCACGTGAAGTGATTCGTATCACCATCCGTTCAATGGCCTTGTTCCAAGGATTTTACAGAAGTCTTACCTAAAATTTTTCTGGATCGAGTTTGCTACGGCTGAACATACGATAAGTGTTCATCAATTTCCTTGCGTAGAAGAAGAAAATTTTTTCATAGTCTACCTCTACCCAGAGAATTGAGTTGTGATTTTTTTAAAAACGCGTTTTTTGCGTTTTTTTAGTCCCTTTTATTAATACTTTTTATTATTTTTATTATTTGTTTTTATATTATCTATAGTAGTACACATTGTGCAAAAGTTGCAATTGTTTGTCTATTACGGTTCAGAATATACTATACACCACTGTGACAGACGGACAACGGAACCTTAGTAATTGGGATCCGTTGCCACTTTTTGGGTACGGAACCCTTAAAAGTATTCAAGTTGCAAGTTATTGGTTTGAATCGTAAAGTAAATCTTGAACATTTATCTGTTTTTCAAATCTGGTCTAGTCACCATTTGCGTTAATTTCAAATGAGCGATTACTGTATCGCCTTGTCATGCTGGATTCATGTCGTAAAAATAATGGTTTGTTGATAAACTATATCATGGGCTCTGCTGCGAGGGCATAACACTGACAGAAAGATTATGATAATTGGTATTTAAGTGAAAGTAAATAAGTCGATTTTGAATTCTACGTCTCATTTCGGACTCCACCTTTCGAAAAATTTACACCGAAAACTTAACTGAGTTTCAAGCCACTACACAATCTTTAAATTCTTCTCCTTATCCTTCTAATTACTTTGTTAATAATGCACAATAAGAGTACGGATTATTCCTCGAAAGCGAGCAAATTATAAAAAATTCATGGTGCATTCTTTGACCTACATCCTACAATCTCTTACACAGAATTTAAGTCTTTGATAAACAATTTTAAGCCACAATGGATTCAACTGTTTATAATCCTTTATCCTCGAATAATTAAATCGCACAACATCTGGAAATGGGAATTCCTTATTCAAACACTATGCCCTTAAGATTAATGTTCGGAACCTCTGCCCATTAAACCCCCATTATTCTAATGCACAGCATCCGTTCACTACCCCTTTTTAAAATTTCATCTTCAATCTAACAATCTTTTGACCAATATTATAACTTTTTGCTTCCCTGCTGACATAAAAATACTCTTACACATCAAAGATTCCAAAAGCCAACACTTGGTAATCAAATTAAATTAAATTACACAAAATAGCCCTCCATTTCGAACAAATATTTACCCCTTCAAGAGATACGAGTATGTCCAAATACAGTCATCCAAGCCAACAGATTCCCTTTAGTTAACAACAAGTCAAGTGTGATTGTTGGCTCTTCTACTAGACAAATATCCTGAGAGTGACACACATGAGCACACCATTACTGACCATCCCAAAAACACAATCCTTAAACTACCCCCAAAAAACTGCAATCTGTAGAAAAAACATGGAGAAAATTTAATTAAAAACTTTTCGGACACATTAAGGGAAGGAAACATGCAGAATATAGATCTCGATAGTTGTACCGCAATAACTAACCAGAAAAAAAAGTCCAAACCAGGTTTTTGTGGGGTTGGTTGAGCAATGGCAACAGACCACAAAAGCGTCCTCTTACTGTCCAGACTTGATGTTAAGATTCCCTCAGACAAGAATTACTGAGGTGTTTAATCTACAAATTGGACAAAGTTCCAGCAAATATTTGGCCATAATTTCCCCTCTACTGGTGTGGTTGTTTATTTGACGTGGCTGTGATGTTGTTCGAAAGGATGAACTGAAACCGAGGCTGGGGTATTTGCTTCTGAATGTTGTTAGCACTTCACGCAAAGCTTCGCATTCACATTCTTTCAAATTGTACGCTTATCATTCTTTGTGTCCTTTTTGGGGGCAATGATTGAATGGAGCGTATTTGAAAATGGAGTCTTGTGGATAACAACCTAAGTCGTCATGGTAATAGTTTTACTCGTTATGTTCTTCTTGACCTCAAGTGCTTTCTCTCCCGTTGTTATTATAAAGAAACTAATCCGCAGCGTCCCACAGCTACCATAAAATAACCAGCGTCTCAAAGTTGATGAAATAATTCCAAGCAACTTGGGGATAGTTTGATTTATTGCGAATGTAAGTAGGGGTAAGTTAAATAAATAGTCAAGGCCGGGTGTAAGGATTGGTTTGGGCCCCGAAAAGAGTTTTTGCGTCTTTAAGAATCTTTTTTGAGTTAGTTATAAGTGAGTTATAAGCTCATTCGACTGATATTATACATACGCAAATATTGCAAAACGGTTTGTATCAGTGTCCCCTTGGAGCTTACCTAAGGACAAATTGTTAGAAACCAAATC
Source organism: Orthonevra nobilis (assembly GCA_963555765.1). Classification (NCBI taxonomy): domain Eukaryota; kingdom Metazoa; phylum Arthropoda; class Insecta; order Diptera; family Syrphidae; genus Orthonevra; species Orthonevra nobilis. Next base: position 93,816,742 of record OY743224.1, read on the forward strand.
TTTTCACATTAGTGATCCTCCACACGTTGTGCTTTCAGAAATCTATCCTCGTAGTTGCCGGAAATCTATTGCAAAGAAGTCTGCCGCATAACGGATACTTTCGGGGAGGTTAAATGGAAGGCCCTGATTCAAAAATAACTTTGTCAAAGCAAAGCTTAATATAAAAAAACGGCCAAATGTGCCAGTGTATACCGATTATAGACAGACGTAAGTAAAATTACAATGTTTGACCTGCGTTTGTATACTAATAAAAAAACAACTAATTTATGTGAGTAAGTTGTCCTCAATATTAAATAGCACAGATTTCGAAAACGAGTAAAGGGGCTTAGAGTTATCGTCAAAATAACATCTCCACGTGGTATATTATTTGTCCACGTACAACCAAACAATTCGTAAAGACCTAAGAACGCTGTAGAGCGGACATCAAAATCATGCAACAGATGCCATGAAATAGGGCAGACAGAAAGATTATGAAAAACTGATTCATCTGTTACAATGCTCTCTAATAAGGATAAGAATTTGCGAGATCTTAACAATAATAAAATGGCCAAATCGATTTATGAAAAACAAAGGTTCACTGTTTTAATATTAAATCGTTACCCCGTTAAGGTCCTACGATATTACTTACGCTCTCCTTTATGTAGAAAGAGTCTGGAGCCTAACCTATCCTTTGGTAGTGCGCATAAGTAGAATGGGACATTTAATAAACATGTGCGGAAGCTATTGGCAACACCGAGGCTGTCGTTAGTAACACATCTATTAAGTACCTGAAATACTACCTATTGACTCAATTCACTAAATCTGAATAGAAATTCGAGTTGCAAAGTGAAATTGAAGAAAGCATGCAATATCATATAAAATTGTATTGGTTTTGATGGTTTGATTTAAAATTAAGAAAAATATTTGGTGAAAGAGACGTTTGCATTCGCGTATAAAAAATATATAAGAAATATAAAAAAGATCTACCACATGGAGAAATTCAGCTGACTTCAATGATGTACTCATTGCTCAATGCTAAATCTAATGCTGATGAATGTCTACTGTGAAAAGAATGACATAGCTGGATCATAGATGAAAATCAACATGTCTATAAATAACAATAGCAACTTTATTTTAACTTTTTACGTTAGGCAATTACATGATCAGCGTTGGTGTACATGAGGAGACTAACCACTATGTGCGCATTAGTGCGAGGTTACATCGAGATATCCGGATATGAGAAACCTGAAGAACCTGCGAAAACTGTTACAATATCGTATATTTATAAACAATACAATATCGTTTATTAATAAACAAAGCTTAAAACTTATTCAATTTATAGTCAGACTTGTATGGTCAAACATTGACAGAAAAGTAAAAAATGATCTCGGCAGCTTAAGTTTTAGGAGCACTCGATTCGTATATGGCATGAGGCCATTATCTTTTTATATCCGTGCGGAGCGGCTTGAAGTGCCTTCTTCCACGAAGTTATTAAGTTAGTGTTAAAATAAGTAATGCGTTAATTCTTGCAGAATTTATCAAAACCAAGATTTATTAACACCTTTATTTTACATATCAACTTACCAGCATTGCAATTTAACTCAATCATGATATCAAATATTCTCAGCCAACGGTCAAGTCATTCATCTACCAACAAATTACTTCTTACCTTAAAATTAATTCTGTCAACGAATCCGCTCCTGTTTTTCGTAATATAACTTAAACTGTAAATGAACAGAAAAGTATCACATCATATCTCTCCAACTTGGTCATTCGTATCCTTGGAAACACTTGTAAGAACTACAGAAGCATATAAAACAGACTGCCAATTGCAGCTCCAGTGTGTGTGGAGGTAGAACGCGGTTGCTTAGGAACCGCAATTGAGATGTACATCATCCATTCGTCTATTGCGGTACAACCGACATCCTCCGAGGTCACGATGAAACAGGCAGGGAGCAGAAAATTATCCTCACCAGCAAACAGGATTAAAAGTTAAAAAGAAATTCATTGGCGCATTTGTTCGTGTGCGAATGGAGTCAGAGTCTTATTTATGTGGCTAGTCCGTGTGTGGTTTGTGTTGGTCGGTCTCCCGAGTGTACTTGGACTATCTGCTCAAAAGGATCTCCAAGAGTTAAAATGCTACTTGAACTATCAATTTCGTTTCCTTTATTGGTTAGCTTGGCCAATAAAAAGGCAAAGCCAATGAAACGGAAAAGTGTATGCTGAAAAGTCACTATTTTCGTGTAATTACGCTCCTCGGTTGAACTTTCAAAATAAAGGAGAGCTCGATTTTTAAGTTTCTTGTGGTGTCTTAAGGATTCTCGGGAAGTTTTTCTTTAAGGATTTTTTTTAAGGGTAAACGTGATTAATTTTATTGAAATGCGATAATACTCGTACCGAGATAGTTGTTTAATCAGCTAAGGGAATTTAAAAAAGGATTGGATGTAATGTAATGCGCCATGTAATGAAGGTTGTTCCTTTCATTTCATGCATTGAAGATTCCGTTTAGTATAATTGTTGCTTGATCACATTTGGAATATGATGACTCAGAGGCTTTGGTGAAAGATGAAATGCATACAAACCAGCTTTTTCTCTCTTTTGATATCTCAACAATCCAATTATGTTAAATAGAATATCAAAAATAAAAGTTTTTATGGCAACACTTTCGCGGGCTATATCAACGATTTTCAGACCATTGTTTCTATAAACCCGATTTTGACCACAAGTGAACTTTTGACGTTGACCAAAATACTATTTTACTATTTTTATGATAAAAAGAAAGGACATAAATCTAATAGGACTACCGGTTGAAAATGTCGTTATTGCAGACAACTTCAGACAACTTCATATCTATTACTCTGAGGTGAATTTTGACCATGACAGCTGTCACATCAGAAAATTCATGTCATTATCTAATTATTTCAGTCTAGGTTATTGGTCATTATTGAAAACACACAAGTTTTTGTAAAGCCGTAAAATGTCTACATTCGTGCCATCAAAACAACATTTGCGGGAAGTTTTAATATACTTCTTTCATTTAAAGAAAAAAACAACCGAAGCGCATCAGTTGCTTACTGAAGCTTACCCGGGCTATACTATAGACGTTAGAATGTGTCAGCGGTGGTTTAAGCGGTTCAAAGATGGTGATTTCGACACCGAAGACAAAGAACGCCCCGGCTAGGTGAAAAAATTTAAAGACCATGAATTAACGACATTGCTCGATCAAGATCCGTCACAAACGCAAGAAGACCTTGCAAAATCACTTGGCGTCGCTCAGCAAACCATTTCCGATCGTTTGAAAGCAATGGGAATGATCCGAAAGGTAGGACTTTGGGTGCCGTATGAATTGAAGCCACGAGACGTCGAACGCCGATTTTGCATGTCCGAAATGCTGCTTGAACGCCACAAAAAGAAGTATTTTTTGCATCGAATATTCACTGGTGATGAAAAATGGGTACATTACGATAATCCAATACGTCGGGCAACGTATGGATCCCAGACATGCCTCAACATCGACGGCCGTTCAGAATATTCATGGCCTGAAGGTTATGCTGTGCATTTGTTGAGACCAGAAGGGTGTTGTGTATTATGAGCTGCTAAAACCGAATAAAACAATCACAGGCGAGGTCTTCCGACGACAATTGATGCGTTTGAGCCGAGCACTGAAGGAAAAACGGCCGGAAACGGTCGCAAGACACGATAAAGTTATTTGGCAACATGACAATGCTCGGCCACATGTTGCAAATGTCGTTAAAACTTACCTTGAAACGCTCAAATGGGATGTCCTACCCCACCCCCCGTATAGTCCAGACCTTGCGCCATCGGATTACTATCTCTTCCGAACGATGCAACATGGCCTGGCTGACCAGCACTTCCGTCATTTCGATGATGTCAAAAAATGGATCGATTCGTGGATTGCGGCCAAACCGGTCGAATTTTTCAGAACGGGTATCCATGAATTGCCAGAAAAATGGGAAAAATGTGTGGCTAGCGATGGGCAATACTTTGAATATTGAATTTATATCTATATTTCCTCAATAAAGCATTGATTTTTGAAAAAACTAAATGTTCAACTTGTAGTCTATTATAAAGTAACGTTTTCTAATCTTTTTCTTTTAGCCTGAATACTTTGAAAAACTTAGTTCGTGAAGATGGGAAATATTTCATTATTTTCTACGTGCACCTTTCAAAGCGATCACACAAATTTTCCTTTTTTTATTGCTTCTTATATACAACACCATCCTCATTCAACAAAAGAATGTTACAAATCGCTTTCAATCTCTTAAAGCACATAAGGAAAATTCGACATAAATAATGTTCTCGTTTTTGTATTCTTTTGAAAATTAAAATTCATGAAACACCTGACAAAACAAAAATTTTCAAAAATAAAATAAATGTGTAAAAACTCATTTTCATTCGTCATCGCTTATGTAAGCGGTTACGATTATCGGAGAAAATCATAAATTAGGGTCAAATAAAGGATTCACATTCTTTTGTACCTACCCCATTTCGACTCATCTTCCCCATTTTACTTTTGGGTAATCTTTTTTGATATGAGCGAAATACGAGTATAAGCAATCCACCTTCAAAGAATTTCAAAGACCTTTTCGCAACAAGAACAAGAAAACGGTAATGCCGAGCCCTTTTTTTTGTTTCTTATTTTACGTTCAATCTCCCATCTGGTAAATATTCGGGAAAGAAAAAAGGAAAATGAAAACGGAAGAAAGAATCCTGCAGCCCTAACACCAGAGGAGGTGTCAACAATGAAGAATGATGACTTTTTTATGTGTGAATTAGATCCCCTTTGGTAGTTTAGGCCTCCTGGGTACCAAACCACAAAGATGGAGCCCCATCCTTCAGTAATCTCCAAATCATATGGGATTTGAACACAAAATAAAAAGAAAAACAGGTGAATTCTCACCCTTTTTAGTACGTTTTTTTTTCATCCATTGAAGAAGCCTGTAAGATTCCCAAAGGCACTAACGCATAAGGCACCCCACCGGCAACGACTGACTCGCTTACAGAATGACATCCCATTACGATAAATACCCTGTTATGACAAAATGTTTTATTGAGGATAATATATGTAAGTTAGAATCACAATGAGAGACATAATTTAAGTAACCATTCAGCCAGTCAGTGGTGAAGAAAGACATAACGAGTATTCCTTTTTTTTCAATATTTCAATTTGCGGGCTGATGAGATGGCTTTCTGTGGGTAATCCACCCTCTTGCGGTTTGGAAAAGTGCAATTTCCCATTTCGAAGGATTAAACAGTAAGTTTTCACCATAACTCAGTGAAGCGGAAGCAACCGAATAAAATAATCGAACCGCAGAAATCTGTGCATTTCCTTTTTCGGCTCTTTAAGTGCTTACAGCTCTACCATCCTACCCGAATAACGTAGTCCTCCGTTGTGGTCCCCTTTTCATGGTCCTTTGCTGCCATAACAATAACATGGTCCAGAAATTGGTTTACATTTATCATGTTGGGTTTTTGGTGGGCGGAGGAAATGTAAAAGGGCGAGCCTTAGCGTTGGTTACTTTTATGGGGGATCATGGGTTATCGATATTTCTACAAGACGATGTAGATATAAATTCCAATAGTTATTTCTGGAAGCGAGCAAGCAGAAAAATGAGTCTTATGCAGGTTGGACAGGAAAAGTGATATCCTTCGGTGAATGCTAGTTCTGCGGTGGTACTGGCTACTTGCAATTGTTGGGCGAACTGAAATTATTTTCAATTACATGCAATGCTCTCGGAAATGAAAATAGTTGTGAGGAAGTGAAAACTGTGAGTAAAAGATGGTAAATAAATTTCTGATTGAAAGACTCTAAGCATGCTATTATTTTGGAACGAATAAAAGATTCCTTGTTTATACCAAAGTGGACGATTGAGATTGTTCTCACAAGAGCGTCGTTAGTAGTATTTGCAAAGATTTTTTATTAATAAGTTGACTTTTTTTTATTGAAGTTGTCGCACTCATTTTTTCGTTTTACATCAGTGAAGCATTTGAAAAGGAAATTTACAAATACAAATTTTTGGCGTTGACTTGAGAGCCAGAACATAGCCTCTTGCCGTAATAATAAATAAATAATAATAAATAAATAATAATAAATAAATAATAATAAATAAATAATAATAAATAAATAATAATAAATAAATAATAAAAGTCCCTGGCTCAGCTTCGCCATTTGCGTGCGCGTTTTGCTTTTATCGCAAAAGGCGTCGATTGAACCTACAGTTTATTGCCGACTCCGAACGGCACCAAAAACTTTTTCTTGCCAGTTCCTTTCGTCGGATTGATTGTCAGTCATTCGCGAAGAATAGGTGGTATAGATAATGCCAGATGTTTTACCCAAATTTGAGCCCCGGTCCTCACGCTCACAGCAGACGCAATTAACACTGCGGTTATAAGGATGTTAAAGAAGGCGCCACGAAAACTAAGTTTCTATCATCGGCTTTCACAGAGGAACTATAGTCGCATAGGACCTATGCAGTATCTTTACATCAGTATGCATCTTAAAACCGTAGTTTAATTCCAGAGCTTAAGAGAATAACATCCGCATGTATCCCTTAAGAGCTTAAGCAGGCAGATGTTTTGATAGCAAAATGGAAAAGACATTTTTGATTGATTGACTGTGTTTCTTTATCTTTACTAATATCATAAAGCGGTAAAGTTTGTATAAAGGAGGAAATCTTCTAAGCTTCCCATAGGATATCGAATGTTCCTTCACCAAAATTTATTATGAACCTTCGGGGTGGTCATAAAGTATAAGAAAAACACATCCACTGAATCTGGAACTCAAGGAAAAATCTATGTTTATTCCTTCAATGGTGCAATCAACCAAAATACGAAAACCAAGAAAAACAAGCTGCTTGAAAGAGTTGTTAGTTGAGGTCCACAATTGAGAGTCTATGCTATTCTATTTTTAAATTTTTTTAAATTGAAATGAAAAGCGTAAAAGTGACTAAGAATACTATTCATGGATAGAATATCCTTTATAATCGACAATTGTCTGAAAACACTAAAATTGAAGTCTCGCCAATATTTTAGATAAATGATTTCTCCATCATTTATCCTTAACTTTTAAAACTCGGGCCATGATGAAATTGTTCCCCACCAGCCCTTAATGTCGACAATCATGTTATTTAGATTGGTTAGGCAGCGACCATGTGCAACCAAGGGCATATTGTTATACATGTTATTGACCCAGTTCGACCTCTGTTCATCGCCAGACGCAACATCAGCAAAAAAAGTCGGAAAACAAATAATTGATGGGAACAAATGAATTGCAAGATTTGTTGGTGCCAAAAATACGACCAAAACGACCAAAAATACTGCGTAGCAGTTTACCTAGACATTGCAAAAGCGTTCGATAGTGGATGACATAAAGGACTTCTATTTAAACTCAAATCAATGCTACCGGACTACTACAAACTCATCAAAAGTTACTTGGACAATCGACTCTTTTACGTGCAATATAATGACGAACATTCAAACCTACATGAAATCGAACCAGGGGTCCCGCAGGATAGTTTTCTAGGTCCTATCCTCTACCTACTTTTCACTGCGGACATACCTAAGCCACTTATACAGGACTCCATGCTAGCAACATTCGCAGACGACACAGCAATTCTTTCCTCACACTCTTGTTTAGAAGCTGCTACACATCAAACAAACCAAACGCTGGACAAAGCAATGGACTGGTTCAACAAATGGGGTGTTGAAATTAATGAAGAAAAAACAGTCCAAATAACATACGCGACGAAAATGAATTATAAACCTCAATACATCACGATTAACAAAAAAAAAATTATTCTTGACAACTCAGCGAAATATCTAGTCATACTTACAGACAACAAACTAACATGGAAACCTCACACTATTCAAAACCGAAACCTATGGCATCCTATTATGGGGAACAGCTGCTAAATCAAATGTTGACATAATACAACGACTACAATCAAAAATACTTCGGACGATCGTCAATGCACCCTGGTATATTTCTAATGAAGACATACATCGAGATCTTAAAATACTCAGTATTACAGACGAAATCAAAAAGCACAGTAGAAATCACCAAATCACAATCTCAATTCATATAAACAACGAAATACAAAATCTACCTCACCATGAAGCAAACTCAAGAAGACGACTAAAGAGACTGAGGCCGGTTGATCTGCAATCCATATGAATGTTATTATATGTATATTTATGTATTCTTGTTAATATGTTTGTTATAAAGGTATGAATCAATTTGAGTTATGATGAAAAAGCACTTTATGCCAAAGAAAACTAACGTAAGAAAAATATTTTGTAAGACACTGGTCTTACGAACTAATGTATCCAATTATGAATATCTCTTAAAACAATTACTAACAGTAACAGGACAGATGTAATCTAAAATTGGAAATAAAAAAAAAAAGTTTAACTAAACTGTGTTTGAATTCCGCTCTTGTTTTTGTACGTACAAATTACTATTGATCAATCATCGCGGGATCGGATTCGAAGTTTCTTTAAGCTTACCAAAAGAAAATACCAGCATCGAGGGACCCTAACAACAAACCTGGCCTGAAGGACAATACCTTTTGAAAAACTCTCTTTTTTTGTTTAAAGCCAAATAAGGCATAACAATATACACACAATAATGCCTCTTGCACCTGATACTTACTCGCTTCACCACTGTATATAGCCTTTCAACGAAGAGTCTTAAATTAATATTGGCGGGTGTGCGGGGCGCTGGGTTTCGTTTTGTCAGCAACCTCTTGTCAACGCATCAATTCACGTCCTAGTCAATTATTTTGCCTTAATTTATTTATCCGTCTATTTATTTATTAATTTAATTTTTTATATAACTCTTTATTTATTAATTATTACTCTATTTATTTTTTATCTTAATTCTTTCTCTGTTTAATTCTTTATATTTGTATTATATAGTATATTCACGCTTTTCCATTGAAATTCTTTGTTCACTTTCTTTGTTATTTATTCACGTTTTTTTATTTATTTACTAGCCATATTTGGCTTCGTTATTCATGCTAATCTTAGTTTTTATTTAATTGTATCTATTTATTTATATACCTATATTTCGTTAATTTATTTCATATTTATATTATATTCGTTACTATACTTCTTGTTCCTGTTCTTGCCTTTATTCATTTTAAATTTATTTATTTTTGTTTTGTTTTTGTTTTCATTTATTTAACTTGACTTTTGTTTTGAAATTTATATACCTATATTTAAATCGTAGGTTTTTTCTTATATATGGTATAATATTACCATATATATATAATTGACTTAAATTTCTTCAAATGTTTAATAAGAAATAATTTTCCAGGCAATATCTCTTCATATAAAGTGTGTTGACAAACCATTGTAAAATAACCTTTACGAAATAAAGCAGCTTTCTAACAACATCCGCCGCACACCTATGATTATGAGCCTTTGGCTCAAATGGGCAAGTTGTTATTCATTGTAAAGATGCACACATTTCACTGGAAAACAGTTTTCCCATTCTGCCAGATATCGAAGCGCCAAATGGGATTTATTGAAAGTGTAATCTTACGAAACACTGGGTGACTAAGGGTTTTTCCCGCTTTCAATAACATTATCAATTCAAAGACAAGCCTAAATACGATTTATTCATACATTTTTTTTCCTCATAAACAATATTTAACATCGTCATGCTGCAGAATGATAGCGACCGATGAAATATCTGTTTCCAAGCTGCTTAACAAATCTTCACCCACAAATACTGCAAATCATTTCAAAGCATTCAATGTCAGTAGACAACAGCCATTGAGCCTACACATTGTGATTTATGTTTCGTCCTATCAACAACAATTCAATTCATTCCCATCTTTGGTCGGGATCATTGGCGCGTGCTGGTTCTGGTTTAGTTGCCCCTAGTTAGATGTTGCTGTTGGTGCTGTCATCGTGGTATCTAAATTCTTAAAATATGTATTTCGGCTTTCGCCTTGTAACTGTCGATGACAAGATACTCTGCATAGGCAAGAACTTTGAATCGAATATACGAAAGCACAGTTGATGTAGGAATCTCCTTCGATAAGGACTTAATCGAGTGTGAATCACTCGATTTTCTGTTGGCAGAGGATACACAAGACATATGGAGAAAAGTTTTACAAGCTAAGCCGATAAGGACAAACAAACGTTACACACAGGCTTAACGACTTTTCTCATTCCCTACTCCAAGCAAGAATTTCTTTTACTTATGTTTGTATTTATTTTGTTTTTTTTTTTCAAATGTATCTTTTCCTTTATCGGCTGTATAGAAGAGCGTTGTGGTGGGCAGAAAACGGCAGTGATTTCTCTCAAGCACCACTCGTAAATTGAAGATATTTCAAAGGATACTTTCCATCCGTCCCATCCCTATAGGCCGATTTCATTAATGATGGCCTAGTATTGGCATCTGTATCGCTTTCAAGTGGACGATTAGTTTGGATTTTATTCTTTTAGTTGTTTTTGGTTCTTATCTCTGGGATACTTGAGTGGTCAAAGGGAAATAGACAAGTGCTTGGGATGAAACGGAGGTAACTTTTTGTTGGTGCGCCTTTTTGCTTACTGCTTGACTAAGGCTTTGAAGTATTGAGGAATGTTTTTTTTTTATCTACCTGCCTTGGTAAAGCTTGTTTTGTTGTGTGTTTTTATTTAACCCGAGTGAGCACTTGGATTACACGACTAATGAGGTTGGGGGGGGGGGGATTAGGCTTGACCGACGACGAAGATGAAGAAGGCCTCGCTTTTGAATGAGTAAGGGAATGCTTGGAATTCAATGTTTGCAAATTAGGATAAAAGATGTGCTTTGCAAGGGAAGGTATCACACGTCTGGTAGAGAGTTCCAAAAAATTACCTGTTTTCTTTTTAGATTGTTTAAATTTTAACTTAAATGGGATACACGAGCTAACAAAAACAAAAATATAAAGCAGTTTTTGCTTACATTAAAGTTAAATTAAATTAAAATTTAAATAGTTCAGGCTATAAACCTAGTCTTTAGCGTTTTTTTTTAACCTAGCACGTACATAAGTTACAATAAACTGATAATTAAAAATTAACACTTAGCTAACAAACTAAACTATGAGGAACTGCATAATTCCAATTTATGTTGTAAATCGTATTTTAAAAGACAACACAATTTTCACATATTTGGTTGCTCATTTCAACTATGCTGACGATCAACTTTATTTTATGGACAAGATCATCTTCCTTGGTAATCTCTACCGGATGACCCTCTTCAAATCAATAATATCCCTAACAACATCTCTTGAACTGTGGTATACGATTCTTGATTTCTCTTGCAACTCAATCGGATTGCGTCGAAAAAACAAATATCATTCTTGCTTCCTTCTAACTGAAGCTGTTAACACAATTCTTCCAGTTACTCCTCTTCCCTCAAAATTCGAAATATGCAGAGAACCATTAAACGTGAGCAGGACTTCATGAGAAAGTTAATAATATTATTAGCTTCATTCGTTTATAAACCAACAATTTCATTTCATTTCTGTACGCTGCAAATTTGAAATCATTTATTCAATTGGCTCTTTATCAACCTAAAAAAAATTCGGATGAGTCCGGATGCAATGGCCCATCGTGAATAATACGTACAAACTTGAACTGCAATTTCGAGGCACCTTCTCTGGTCAACTTAAAGGCTCAACCGCTTCATCTTAAGACGCAGCGGAAATTGCTCGTTGGAAGAAGTTCTACGAGGACAGATGACTTGATCGCGTCAGGTCAAGTCTGAAGATCGGGGTCATCGTGAGCCTTTTGCAATGTTACTTCGAAAAGATTCAGGAATATTGTGACGATTGGAAGTTGAAGATCAATTACCAAAAGTTCCTTTCGTTGGACAAAACAGGCAGCCACTGGCGAATCGAAGTGTTTTTAAGTACCTTGGGATCCCGCTAGATCAGTATCTATATTTTACACATACATAGATGCTTCTATGGCCAAAGCCAAAGCGGCCTTTGCAAAGAGACAAAGCGACTGTTTCACAGCAGTCAACTCGATGCCAAGGTAAAGGTGATCTACTACACGGCCCTCATTCTATGGATGTCCCGTTTGGTTCAACGTCGGAACAAGCTTTATTGAAAAGATTCGGGCTTTCGTGAGACGATGTTTTAGGCCTTGTCTCCTATAGTTATAAAGTCATCTACAATGGTGCAAACCTGATCAGAGTGGATAACTGTCTTATTCGCTTATTCGAAGTTACATTGCAGGAGCAATGACTTTGAACAATAACTTGATCTCCGGGGCTTTTTACGCCTTAACGGCTTTATTTCCCCTGAAGCGTTTCTCTATCTCGATAGAAAAGGTCTGGTCCAGAATAGATCAGCGGTACGGTAAATCTTCCACGTTGGTCGAAAAGCGATACGTCGTAAGTTGCTCACTGAAGACTCTTCGTTTTAGTAGGGCGGCAATATCGTATGGCAATATTGATACTTTTGGTGGTTTGACGATAAGTAGAACTCTGTCATCCTTTATTAATCATTGGTGCCCTTATGGCAATCATAGCATGTCCTGTCAGCCTTGGCCGGCTTACATTGTTTAAGTGATTAAGTTATTTTTATTAGTGTTATTAGTTTTAATGTTATTTTAAGATAGTTTAAGTTTTTAAGGTTTAAGAGTGGTTTTAAGTTAAGTTTAAGCAAAATACAAAAAGTCCATAAACTTAGTTTTTCGTTTTGACCAATACAATTTTCCTTAGTTTTATAATAAGTTGGTATAATTTAAATATGATAATAGTATTAAGTCGAAAGACATTAATAACGTTATACTTAGTTTAGTTTATTAAGCTAGCTTAAAGCTTTTTGGTCTAGCATATAAGTAAATAAGTTGAGTAAAAAAAATGCGTAAAATTAAATGACATAAAATACAAGCAGGCGTTCCGGCGCCTCTTCTGTTTTGTTCTAGGCCCTTTGAGGCAAGGCCATCGTTTTTGACAAGTTGGCGTGAAACGAATTCTTCTGCGCAAACATAGCCACGGATATACCGTGAATTGAGCAGTATTACTTGTTTACGTGTTTTCTGCAATTATGAACGATTATAATAGGACTACCGGTTGAAAATGTCGTTATTGCAGACAACTTCATATCTATAACTCTGAGGTGAATTTTGACCATGACAGCTGTCACATCAGAAATTTCATGTCATTGTCTTATTATTTCAGTCTAGGTTATTGGTCATTAGTGAAAACACGCAAGTTTTTGTAAGGCCGTTAAATGTCTACATTCGTGCCATCAAAACAACATTTGCGGAAAGTTTTAATATGCTTCTTTCATTTAAGGAAAAAAAGCAACCGAAGCGCATCAATTGCTTACCGAAGCTTACCCGGGCTATACTATAGACGTTAGGATGTGTCAGCGGTGGTTTTAGCGGTTCAAAGATGGTGATTTCGACACCGAAGACTAAGAACGCCCCGGCCAGGTGAAAACGTTTGAAGACCATGAATTGGAGGCATTGTTCGATCAAGATCCGTCACAAACGCAAGAAGAACTTGCAAAATCACTTGGCGTCGCTCAGCAAACCTTTCCGATCGTTTGAAAGCAATGGGAATGATCCGAAAGGTAGGACTTTGGGTGCCGTATGAATTGAAGCCACGAGACGTCGAACGCCGATTTTGCATGTCCGAAATGCTGCTTGAACGCCACAAAAAGAAGTCTTTTTTGCATCGAATCATCACTGGTGATGAAAAATAGGTACATTACGATAATGCAAAACGTCGGGCAACATATGGATACCGCGAACATGCCTCAACATCGACAGCCGTTCAGAATTTTCATGGCCTGAAGGTTTTGCTGTGCATTTGGTGGGACCAGAAGGGTGTTGTGTATTATGAGCTGCTAAAACCGAATGAAACAATCACAGGTGAGGTCTACCGACGACAATTGATGCGTGTGAGCCGGGCATTGAAGGAAAAGTTATTTTGCAACATGACAATGCTCGGCTACACGTTGCAAATGTCGTCAAAACTTACCTTGAAACGCTCAAATGGGATGTCCTACCCCACCCCCCGTATAGTCCAGACCTTGCGCCATCCGATTACTATCTCTTCCGATCGATGCAACATGGCCTGGCTGACCAGCACTTCCGTCATTTCGATGATGTCAAAAAATGGATCGATTCGTGGATTGCGGTCAAACCGGTCAAATTTTTCAGAATGGGTATCCATCCATGAATTGCCAGAAAAATGGGAAAAATGTGTGTTTAGCGATGGGCAAAGTATTGCCCATATTTAGTGCCATAATATTGAATTTATATCTATTTTTCCTCAATAAAGCATTGATTTTTTAAAAAAAACGACATTTTCAACCGGTAGTCCTATTAAAATCAAACCTTACAGAATTTTTCGATGCAAATTGGACCAAATTTTATATTCAGAACTGCCCTTATATTGTAATTTACACAGAGCGAGGAGAAGGATAAGCAGAAGAATTAAAGTATTGTGTTGTGATTTGAAACTTTAATGTATTTAGGTTTCAATTGCTCCATCCAATGGCGGATGATGACTGGAACAGATTCGATAAAGTTCAAGACTTACTCAGGATTCCAACCTAACCAGTTATCCACTTGAAAGGCAGGCGTTTAAACAGCTGCACCATCCAGCGATTTAGATCCACAATGATTTAGAAATATCTAACTCGAAAGATGAATTTAAAAATAAATTTGCATTAAGATTACGCTAAAAGGGTGTTTTTTCATTGAGTTGGAATCACACATGTAATGTAATGCAGACTTTCAACTACCCTCGAAGAAAAATAAGTGCGAGTCGGACTCGCGCAACAAAAGTTTTGTAAAAACTTATAGGAATGTTTATATATTATTATTATTAATATATTATTATTATTATCGTATCGAGTCTCTGTGAGTTTTCCCGTCATTGTTTCTATGTACGACCATTAAGGTTTTGACTAATTTGCTATATCAAAATATGCGACTTCTACACATTTTTCTGATTTAAAATTTCACATTTCATACGAGGAGCTTTCTTTTTGGCGTCAAATTCAGCTGCGAATTTAAACTATCTAAAAACGAACAATTTTTGAAATTAAAATTTGCGGTTTTCACATTCCTCGTTATATTTGTGCTATAGGACATTGTTTTTTGGAAAATTTAGAAGCTTGATTTTTTACAGCTTTGAATGACCGCAGTTCTAAATATTTGGTATAAATTTCAAAGCAATACCTCCACGCGTTCCTACGGTAGTGACAGACAGACGGACAACAAAGTCTCCATTTTTCTATTGGAGGAACGGAACCTTAAAAATACAAAAATCGAGAATAATAATAATTAGTCTTGTAAAGCATATTCAATTAATGAATAAAACTAGTTTCATGAAATCCAAGACATATAATCTTCCATACTGACACAAAAACTCATATTTGTAGATGATTGACAAAAGATTCACAAGCAATGTCTTCCTGACTGGGTAAACACGACATTCCAGCTGACATCACCCAATTGAGCTCATGTTTAAACATTTGCCTAACCGAAGTGAAATCAAACTTCAAATCCCGCGGGCGAAAATTTTGCAGTTCAGCTACTTTGAAGAACGTTCATGCAACCATCTTCACGTCCAACCAAATGACTTATTGCCAATTCCAAATGTATTATTAAAAATGACATGATATACAGTCTTTTCATTAAATTTTATTTACACAGATAATTGGAAAAGTTCATCTCTCCATACCCACTCTCTGCCACATTACTAATCCAAGGGGAAGAAAGACGCTCCCCCAAACGCCTCATCTCTTCTTTGGCTCAGCGAAAGCAATAAATCCCCAAATCCCATTGCGAAAATTTCGCACAAACGAGAGTGAAATAAGATTGAGTTTTTGCTCATCCAGAAGATAGCTGGGTTTGGCTAAAAACCAGAAAACCTAGGAAACCAGCAACAGCAGGCGCACCACACACATGACAGGGACACTGCGACAGCTACTGCAGCGGGAGCTACGGATAAAAGGGGGATACGAAAACATATTATAAGTCGCGTCGGTAGTATCTATTGCCAGGGGGCTGGAAATCCCATTTGTTAATTTCCGAAAATTATTGAAGAGCTTAATATTTTTCCTTGTAAGGGAGTCTACGGTCCTTCTACTACCTAGCCTGAAGTGACTTTTTTTGACACGATAGGGGTGGATAAGTTATTTTCCACCTTTCATCTTCTTTTGTTCGACTTGACGAAGAATTTTCCCACACTCTCCGAGTTTCGGGATAAACTTTTACGATTACAAAGTTAATTACAATGGAAATGAGGACTTCTCGAATGTCTTCAACTTTTTCTTGCGCTTTGTCTCGATGGTCGGTTGTACCTTCAAATTACAGAAGCAGCGAACGAAAAAATAAAAGGAAAAATGGGAAAAAATTACTCAATTAGGGATAAAGTTTCGGTCGGAAGTTAACTGAGCGGTATAACTAACAAGTTAGTTAGATTCTTGGAATATTACCTTAGAACCTTCTTTTAGTCTTTCATAACCAATCGTACCGGTGAAATAGACGCTTTGGGATCATTTTCGACCTTTCATTTGGTTTTAAATTTACCACAGGATGAGCAGCAATAGAGAGCACCAAAGTTGCTGTTGAGAAATTTTTAAATTCATGGTTTGGCATGTCTTTGAAGATGACGATGTTACAGCAGGAGTTAAAGCGTTTTTTTTTTTATGCTAAACGGCTTAACTGCGAAATTTTTCAGAGACTTGTTTGTCGTATTATTCATGGTTTGGTGATGAGAAATAAAAAAAGGGTTAGGGAAGAAAGTTGTACTTTCAGACTGTTTAATCAGCATCTTGTTTCAATTGGGATTGATTTGAAATTAAGAGGTGAAATTTACGTCCGGAATTTCACTAAGTATGGCAGGAATATTTTCTAGTCTCTGCTCTCTGCAGACCGTTTAAAGACATGTGTATTTTTGCATAATGTGCCGAGACCTAGCATGCATAATCTTTTTTTGTTTAATAAACTTACTGATCATCAAGAAGCTTCCAATTGGTCAGACCAAGCTTCGTACCTTTTGTGAGTTTGAGTTTCGAAGATTCAGGCTTCCTTTTCTTCATCAGTCCACAGATTTGTAAAAACCAAAGAACTCCATTAACCCTCCCAACACACAGGACCGTAAACCCGCGGAAAATTCTTATTTCGAAGATCCGCAAATTCTCTTTCGCTGTTTTGCTTATCATTCAATATTTGGCTGATTATAAAATAACTGATGAGTGTTTTGTACGGCATGTTTTTTGTCTTTCGAATTTTGAGCCATTAGTATACTAGATTAACTTTGTGGGGTCGGAGGCAGGTGAGTTGCTCGACCATTAATCACGATTAGGAATGTCTACCTCAAAGAGACGTCCAAAGCAGTATCCGGGATCGAGCAGAACGTGTCTTTATCCGTAATGAACCTGGTTTGTATTTCATTGCCAGTTGCAAGTTAAGGGCATATCCGGCGGCTATTCTTCTAATAAATATGTTAAGAAGAGACAGCCCAATGACAGCATCCAGTGCTACCTTATGGCAGGTGCTCATGGCACCAGTGATGCCCAAACAAGCTATACGTTGGACTTTTTACGGTTTTTTAGAAGTTGTTACTTCTAAAATTTTGGGCCACCAAATCAGGGCTGCGTAAGAAAGAATAGGTCTAACAATCATGATGTACAACCAGTAAACCATCTTAGGTTTTAGACCCCAAGTGCTACCGTAGAACCGCACATGGTCTTGGTTGCGCGTTCTGTGATGGACTTGATATGTGAAGTCCAGTTAAGTTTCTTATCCAAGATAACACCGAGGTAGTTGACTTCAGTGAAGCTTACCAAAAAGGTTCCCCCAATAACAATTGGAGACAGAGTCAGTTGTCTCCTCATTGTGAATGGGACCAGAACGGTTTTGCTAAGATTCACAAAGAGTCCTTCACACTTACACCATTCTAAGGCACCATGCTGAATGCAGAACGCTATGATTGAAGTGTCATATTTGCATCTTATGACAATAGCCAAATCATCAGGATAGCCTTTTGTGAGATAGCCTATCTCATTGAGGTACACAAGGAGGTTGTCTATGACTAATGACCAGAGGAGAGGCGACAAAACCCCTCCCTGTGGACAAAATCTCGGTACAGTGACTGTCTTTGACACGCTCCCAAGCGAGGAAGTTAAGAACAATAAAGTCCATTTGTTGTTTAGGATTTTTCACAGTCTTGTACCTTTAATATTAAGTTATTATCAAAAATTCTAGTTCGTTTATTTTTCTGCGAAATTAAATGAGTTTGAAAAAATAAAATCAAAAGACTTCAGTTATCAATAATAAATAACGACGAGAAGACTTCAAAAAATACAAGCAGGTTTGATATTTTGCATTCTTATGACTTACGATTGTTTCAAAAGATTCGATGTTCGACGATATAAAAAATGAATGAATGAGTTTTAAGAATCGAAGCATTTCTCTGAAGTCGTAAGATTGCAATCATTAAATCAAATCGAATGTAGATCTCATGAAATTTCATTTTTTAACAGCTGTTTAGAATTCCTCCCCCACCACACAAGCTCAATGTTGCTGCTGTTGAATTTCGACCCCCATTTGATGTGATCATTCCAAGGGTGTCTTATATGGTCTATGACAGGCTTTGGATAATAAAGCGATGCAGCGTTTGTCCATTAGGCATCTGCAATCAGTAGCGTCTTAATCTATGAATTACTGGGTGGTTGTTCCGATGCAAAGTTACCAACGTGACAGCTCTACTGCGTATTTTAACTCAGACACTTTAGTTCCATAATGACATGTAGACATGAAGGTACTTTACGTTGACACTTACCGAAACATGCTTTTCAAAACTGCTAGGTGGGAAATAAAATAATAAATTTCCATGATTTAAGAAAATTACCAAATTGGTTTACTTAAATTTTTAATTTTGGAATTTTGAAAAAGTTTTTTTTTTAAAAGAGTCTAAAAATTGTAATACAAGCTGGATTGCCTATTTAATCATACCTTGTAACCCCTACTGTATATGACAGAAGAAGGTGTTGAACACTTTTTATTGAAACATCAAAAACTTCGCCTACGAAAGGATATAGTGCTGAATAATGACAAACCCATCATGAAGCCACTTTTACGCCCGTATTAACCACAATTATCATGCAAAGAGTTCTCCCGAGACTAAGAAGTGTCAAAAGTCCCACAATTAAATGGGTACATTTGCATTTTGTTCATTTTTCTCCCTCATAGTTATTCTTGAAATCCCTCAAAAACTATCCTGACTCTGCCACAAAAATCATAAAAGCCACATCACACCAAGAAGCTCATAAAAATGGCAAAAAAAAAATTAGTTCGTCCAACCAAAACTTTCCCCAGAAAGGTCATTCATATCCGAATATTAGGGTCATCATTGCATAACGATTTTGCATGCTACTCCTAATACGACTTGCACAACTTTGCTGCTTCTCTTTATGTCATGTCGGCGACAGACAGGGGCGACTCCTCGTGAATCCTACCAGATATCCGGTAGAATTAATGGAGTTCAGTTCGGTGCCGTCTACCGCGCGCCGTGCCACACTGAACTCGAGTGGATTATTATGGAGGATCCTTGTTTTTTTTTTGTTTTTTTTTTTGTAAAATTTTTTTATTTCGCTTACATTGCATGGGTCACCATTAGAATCCTGGATACTCTTGGGTGATAGAGTGAAAAGTTTTCAAACACATTTTACTCAAAGACATTGCTGTGGCAAAGATGGACGGCTGACGGGCTGGGGTCGCGTCGTTTCTCCAGTTAGCGGCCGTCACATATCTGTTATTAAAAAGTTTGCGATAATTTTATTCAGAATGAACTTTCACTTCGTTTCGTTTCAGGGTGGTGTTGTTTTTTGTGATCCCCAAATGGTCACACATGACTATAATAGGGAGGAGTGGAAAACAACTATTTTGTGGTTTCTATTCTTTGGCCTGCGGTGAAAGAATTTTGGTATTTTTGCAGATAAAATAGTTTGTAGAGGTCAGATGAGAAATTTTGTTTGGTGACCAAATAAAAAAGGAACAGCTTACTAAACATGAGAATATTTTTCAGAGCAGGAACTTGTTAGAGAGAGCGGACTGTTGGTTCTAGTTGATGTTTTAGAGCTGCGAGCGAATTACAATGTGCGTCATGAGCCTGTAAGATGAACGAGTATATATGAAAAATATGAGGAATCGTATAAAGAGTTAGATGGTTACATAAAACAGGACTTCACAATGCATGGCATTTTGTCACAGATGAAAGTTTTAAGGGAGATTTGGGTAAGATATAACCACAGTTATGAGCACTTTGCTTCTTCGATTAATTCCATCCCATTAACTTTATTTTAAAAGATTGTTCTTTTTCTCCATCCGATAACCAAGATATTTGAAAATAAAAACAAATGATGTTTACACATCAGAGTCGCAAGGAAAAGGGATATACTGCTTATTGGAACCTGACACATGGCCTGCTTTTTCTTGGCTAAAAACAGTTTTTGGGTGTCCCACATTCGGCAGCTTTGTTTTTTCATGTGATCACTTTGCCCCTTTTGGATAAATCCGCCCAATTAAAGTGGTTTTTCATTTTTAAAGAAAGTTTCTCTAAACGACTTGGGATATCACTTAACTATAATTTGTTGGGTCGTCCTCGTTGAAGGATGTGATGAAGACTTTTTTTTCTACCTTGACAATTGACAGTTCGTCTTGTTGATAAATATTGCGTTGTTTGGTGGATGGGGCCTTAAGTTTCGTTCAAAAAAACTGCGAACGTTTCCACTTTCTCCTTGGAGTAGTAATTTTTTAAAAAGTGTTTTGTTGCGACTAGGCATGACCATTTAATTTTTATTTCACTCGCGGTTACTTATTTGATTATCCTTTTGTTTGTTTTTAAATCTCGTGAATAGAATTTCGCGTGCTTACTTATTGTTTGTTAGGTTCTTAAACGAGCAGCACATTTTAAAATATTCTTTTTCCTCCTTGAAAGCGTTTGATATCGGTGTCGATGTGACTAATGTAACGCCACTCTGGTTATTAAATTTGGTGGTAAGTGTTGTCTTCTGAGACACTAAATTGTGACGATTGAAAACATTATTCCTTTGATGTTCAAGCATGTGTTATTCCTCCATGCATCCATGTTGCTCCGGACGAATACAACTGTAACTCTCTTTCTTTCAATTTGTCCGTCCTGAAGTTTCTATTTTATAACTCTGAGCTCTGAACCACAAAGGATCGTGTGTTTTTCGGCATTATTGTTTCTACAGATATCCTATTCATTGCGATGTTTTCAATCCAAGACCAGAACTGACAGCTATGATAAAACTGATTTGTTTAAAAATTGCTGTCCAAATTTTGGCGTTCTTTTAAAACTCAGAAATAAATTATGATATAATCTTTTCTGTTTTCTTGTTTTCTATAATCTATCTGTTTGGAAAAGGCAAGGATTACTGCTGATCTATTGAAGACGGTGAAATTATTTTAGATAAACATTTGATCTTATAATTGTTTTCAAACAAGTTTACACGAAGCCATGAGTTGAGATACTTTACTCATCTAGATGACATAAGTAAAGTTCGAAGAACAGAATGAGAATAAAATATATGTAAGACTCAATTGGAACTTTGGAATTCCCTATCTTCCGATTTCGGGCGACTGAAAAGATATTTTGCAACAAGATTGGGAAGGTCCTTTCCCAATACTCATTCCTAAATCTTAATTTGTGGTTATCTTTTCTTATTTGGGGAAAACCCGATCGATCAAATGCGTATTACAAGCCCAAAACTCGATTGCGCCCACAAAAAGTTCCTACCCAAGTAGTCATTTTTTCTCATAGCAATACATTAAGCTCAAAAAAATACTTCTTAGAATTATCAGCCATAAGTCAAAGTATACCTTCACCATCCGACCCTTTAAATATTAAATAACTTCCGTCATCCCAAAAGAACATTTTAACCCTTTCACAACATATCGCACATTCAACAACATTAAAACAATAAAAAAATAGTAATTTTAAATTACTACCATTTTAACAAACCAACCCTCCATCTGGATGATTTTTTGGTGAATAATAATTATCCTTTGCAAGGACTAAATTATTCAATTTCTTTGAAATTATCCCAAGAGACCTTTTGCTTGTCTCGCGATTCGTTTAAAGAGGTAAATAAAAAATTCACAGAGACCACCTTAGGGTGTAATTGTTAAACTTGTTTCCTTCACGTTCGCTATCCTACTTATACTTTGAGTTCGTCTTTAAGCTTCCTTTCGTTTCGCAAGGACTAAAACTTTTTTAATTGTAATTTACCGCGCTTAATTAAAATTGCAACAGTAGGCGGTGGGCTTGACTTCTGAATAGATATGAGAAAGCGGCCCGACAATGGCGTGCGATTATTATTTAAAGTAACAATAACACAAAAAATATCCTTCTTAGCTTGTTGTGCACACCTGTTTGTAAAGAAAGAAGTTTTCAATTGGCTCAGTAGATGTTCCCTTCATTTACGGAAAATGGAAATTCGACTCCGAAGGGAAGGGGGAACGTTACAAGGTTTAAAAAATATTTCATGATGAACACACAAGTTCGATGTAAAGCGGCCTCGTAGATAGCAGCCCTATCGTCAATGGGAAGGATGAAAAGGAGACGATTAAATGGCTTTAGAAGTGACCCTTACAAACTTCGCATTTATGTAGAATGCTTAAGCCTTATTCTAGATTATCATCATTTTATTTAGGTCATTTATAAAGTTACTTTTCCACTTGTTGATTTTGAAACAGCCAATGCCGAGTCCTAGCAGATCGATTTACTGAAGGAACAAGAGCCGAAAAAGGATTATTGACCAATATTCTGACCGAGGTTGCACCGATCCAGCGAAAACAATACATCATTCATCACACACAATAAACAACTACGAAATACCTTTCAAAAAAATATGGACAAATTACGTGTATGGCTGAAACAATTTAACGACTCTTCATTCATAGCCCATGATTTCGCTCGGTTGTAAAAAAACATGTTGTTATAATAATGTTAGAGCTAGTCTTTGACTCCCAGAAGAGTTGTTGCGTTATGCAAACAATTTTAATTTTGACCCTACCTTGTTGTAAATTAAAACATTCCGAAAAAAATTAATATAAAGAAGTCGTGCGCAAGTAATCCTCAGAAAAAAAATTGGCGGCTTAATACAAAAGTTTCATTCAGGACCTTCAGGGTGCCCATCAGAGGTGGCAAGACGACAATGCTGGATATGCATATGCAGGTCTCTGTGTAAGTAAGATGATGTTCGAGTTTCAATAATCAAAATATCCATTGGATACATTCATCAATTGTCAGACCAATTTTAATCTACAGCTCGATTGTCTGATGGAAGGCAGTTGAGAAGAAATCCTATCTTAGGAGTAGCACTAGGATTATAAGAAAAACTCAGCTGCTGAGGACCGCTGAGATGGACATTAACTAGATTTGAAAATCAGAACTCGGAACTGGAGTTGTCTTCTTCAAAGAGAGTTTGGTCAATTGTTATCTTAGGATAGCCGCCATCGACTGCCTACTCGAAAGCTCAGTTAACCACAGACGAGAATGTTGTTGAAAAGGGATAACAGGGATCTGACCGGACCAATGCGCTCATCCGCACCTTCGCTAAAATACCTATATTGGCTCCATAGCTTACTAGTGCCAAAGCCAGACTTCTACGCCCAATTATCTACCGAAAAAGATCAAATGATCTCGTGAAGCTTTGCGGCAATTGCTCTCGAATTTTATAAGGTTTAATAACCTGTCACTTTCCAGTTGACAGAATGGATTTGGGCTGCTCCATAACGACTTCTACAGAAACAAAAAGATACAAGAATACGTAACAGAAAGAATACCCTAGCCAGTAGATGCTTCAAGGGACAAGGGGAAGTCTACAACATTAACCTTAAGCAACCTCTACGATTAACACTGTGGTAAAGGGTGGGCCATGATTGACCGATAACTTTCATTTATTTTCAAATATCTTCAACGGACGATTATTAATTTGGGCAAAATGGATCCTAATTGTTTTCATGGCGAGTTATGGGACATTCATTCCTACCAAGCATCTATTTGGAAATGCGGCAAAAAGATTGCAAAAAGTAACTCGAGCTGGCTTTCACAGTCATCCAAAAACCTCCAAATAGTGGACAGGGGATGGAAAAGACAAAATGGAAATGGAAATGGTTATTCGATCTGTTTATCCCCTTTCTAACTTGGTCATGTTGAACGTTTTAAGCCAGGCAATCTATTGTTTTCTCTGTAGTAACTATACGGGAACCCAACAATATACTATAGTAGTGTTAATGTTCGCCCTTACTGTATATCAATGTTTAGAATTGCTTCGAAAAAGTAAATGTCCAAACCATTTTGGAGAATTCAACCGTCATGGAAATGTGTTACAATTTTTGCTTGTTTGAAATTTTTTTATGAAATATGTTCGTTGCTAATCTTTTTACAGTTGAAGAAGTGAGCAAGCATGTAAAGTTCCCGAATGATGGGAAGGTAGGGGAGAATTATTTTTGAATTCAATTGTTCCATGAAAATGACTTATGGAGTTTTCACTGTTAATTTTACTATTTTAAAAAAGGTTACTCGATTTAAAAAAGGGGTAATAAGAAGAAGGGCATGTAACAAAAACATTAAATGAAATATGAATATGAATGAATATATATAAAATTCAGACCAATATTATTATTAAATTAAGTCAGTTTTTATTTAATTTAAAAAAAGATGTTTTTTTTGGAACGAGAAACATGTTTAAAGTAATCATTTCACGAAAATGCATCTCTATTGAATATTATAAAAAAAAACTTGCAGACAAATTGAGAGATGGTAACATTAAGACTCTGCCCCCGTTTGTTCCTCATTTGAGCTCGGCTTGTACATAACACGAAATGTGGATCGTGAGATTCTTATTCAAAATGAACCTTCATGCGGCCGTTCTGTGTTTGGCCGATCATTTCATTTATTTAATTAACAGGTTTGTGCATTAAGATTATTATCTTTTATAGTACTTAGCATGTTGGCTTCAGAAAATAACAACAATTTTTAAAACTAAAACTAACTTACAATTATTAATGAACAAATCTTAACTTAATAGGAAACGTAGGGTTAGAGAGGTAGGATCAAAGAGAGTTAAGTAAAATAGTGAGAAGAAGAAAAAGCAGTGGAAATACTTGGGATTAAGATGTGATTCGTTAGATGGAGAAGTGTTGGAAGATTGCTCTTTTGAAATCGGATGAATTTGAAATATTTTTTATATTTAAGGGTAAAGAGTTCCAAAACCTAACAGAATGGATGAAAAACGAACGTGAGGGATTAAGGTTATTATTTCGGACAGGTATAATATTTTGCGTTCTTGAGGAGTGAGTGAAACTAAGTCTGCTATACAGATAAGACAGATATTTACTATAAATAATTTTGTGTAAAAATATACAGCTCCTGGCATTAATGTAGTCAAATAAAGTGCAAACAAGTAAGCCTCGGGCGTACATTGAGATATGATCATACCTGCGGATGCCTTATATGTATCTGACTGCATCATTGAACGCTATTTGCAATTTGCGCTGGGATAATGAGTCAAGAATACAGTAAACAACCTCAGCATAAGTTATAAGAGGCAAGACTAGGGCTATCACCAGTTTTCGTCGTGTTTCCAGTGGGGTATAGTTACCGCTAAGCCACAATTTGCGAAGACACCCGAATATATGATCAATGACCACGTTGATATGACTGTAGCCAGATAGACTACGGTTGATTACATAGCCAAGGCTTGTGACGGTTTCCACAGCAGAGATTTTATAATTATTGACATGTAGATCAGGCAGTAGATCTAAATTAATTTTTTTCTTAGAAATAGGAATAACTTGCGTTTTAGCCGGGTTTATTAATAATCCATTTGACACTGACCAATTATAAAAATTTTCAGGTCCTCATTAATAAGTAGACGATTATCCATGCGTTCTTGATTCGTCTTCATTTTTTAAGCTTGCAGATGTGGTTTTAAGCAGTCAGCCGATGTTAATGTGAGATTTGGGCCTTCATGATCTCCGATTTTCCAAACCTCGAAGAAATCAAACCAACCATGTATTGAGCTCGCTGAATAGAAACTCACTGTCGCACACTTGAAGCCGATTGCTTTTCTTTCAGATGTTCGTATATTGTCATATGACAGCTTTTACATAATTGTCATCTACCATGTTGCATGAAAAACTGCCAGAAGAATGCCTAGCACCCACGTACGCCTATTTGTTGAACTAGGTCAAACAGAAATTACCTCGAGGTCTTGTGTCTTGCAAATGCTTCTCTACTCATGGTTTTAGAACTTAAGTACAACCACAGCCAAAATTAGCAATTTCCGGATGGGACAAAATACGGTCGGACGGTGGTTAAACCTGGCTGTCAATCACGTTTCGTATAGTTTCCCAATAAACCATGTTGAAATTTATTCAATCGACCAAGTAAAGAAGTTTTAATATCTTTGTAGATTTCTGTTTATTGATTTGAAGATTTCTGACTATTGATTATAGAAGAACAGATTAGTTAACTTTAGCATTTAGGTTTATCGGTGGAAGATAGCACCAAAGCATTATATTGCCTGGAGATTGTAGATAACTATTAAATTTAAACACGAGCTTTTTTATGCAATTTGATACATTTTGATATTTAAAACTACTTTGGAACATCATAAAAGACACGAAATAGTTAACACTCTCAATAACGAAAATAATCCAAACGTTTTATTCAATTATTTACAAAAAACACACTTCCTTTAGTATGAAAATGATTTTTTATTTAATTAAAATTTCCAAATGTTGATACTGTGATTTAATTTGGAAGAACTTTTTCTATCAACTCCTTCAGAAAGGGATTTGTCTGAAGTTGTTAAACCTGCCTCGACAGTCATATTTCATTATGGAGCACTGCAGTAATATTCTTAGTCCACATTTTATAGCTGCATAATAATGTCCAAACACAAGGGGATACTTTTTATACAACAAAAAAAAACTTATTAAACTTTTATTTTAAATTCAATCTTTAATTCACTTTCATGACAATACAATAAACTCACTCAAGTCCGTTTTCTTATTTTATAATATAATTGATTTCAGTTTATTTTTTTGTTTTTGTACTACATACAAAATTGTGTTGAGTTTAATTCTATGTATATGATAATCATATCTAATATGTTTTTTGTTCTATACATTTATTTCTTTGATAAATGAAATATTTATTATTTAAGCGTTCTGAAATATACAAAAGTTTTTTTTTTGTATTATCTCATTGATCTTATTTAAAACTACAATAAAACATTTACAATTTAGTAAAATATCTCATTACTTATTCTAAATTTACGTACTACATAATTAAAAGTATTATTTCAATCTATACACAAGTTTACGTAATAAAATCAAAAAGAAAAACATGTACATAGAGGATTGAAATGTCAAATTTGTTAAGAGAAGGAACTTAAAAAACTATTGGAATAGAGTTCTTAATTAAGTAAAATCATTGAACAAAACAATTATGTCCCTCTATGAAAAAAATCTCAACATAATCCTTAAAAAATAACATCGCTAAAATCACAAAACAACAATTCATTCCACATCAAATACTGTATATAAAAATATCGATGTAAATATGTCTGCATTACAACTATTAACAAAATTTTATAACATTAAAAAGTTTTCTTTTAACAATTAAGCATTCTAGCTGTGCCTGTTCCAGAATTGACATGCGTTTTCTATTTTCTGAATTTAATGTGCCTTATCCGAGTTTTTTGTTTAGTACTTTTTTATAAGCCTATGAAATAAGCAACTTCTTTAAAAAAAAAACATGTGCAAAATACGGCTTAAATTGAAAGAGCAGCAACTACTCAATATTGACAAAAATGTTCCCTAGGATCTTGGCATTTTTTTGATTTGGTTACTTTTGGATAGGTTGTAAAAATTACAGAAACTACAATAAGCATCGTAATGATAAACTTCGCAAATGTAAACGATTTCAAGGCAATAGGTCTCTACTTTTATTGTTTTATATTATCTTAGATATTGAAGGACCTTTCGGCAGCAAAAAATCAGAAAAAATTATAAAATAGCTTTGTCTATGAAGAACCACAAGGTACCAACTTAATTTCTTTATAAAGAAGTATAGGTAAAGTGAACGATTATAATTAGCAGAGCTTTGTGAATGATGTAGATTCAACGTTTTTTAAATGAGCTACAAAAGGCGCATTTGCCATTTTCTTGACAAGAGACCTTAAGTTTCAAGTTATATCGTTCGACAAACCAATAACCTGAAATCTACAAGTAGTTCATGGTAAGACTTGGGGTCTCAATCATCAAATTATATACTGTCAAAGAGTATGTAAAAAAATTAACGATCACCTAAACTACCCTAGGGGTGTGGTAAAAAGAATGGATATTTAAAATTGAAAGAGTCCCAACAATGGACAAATTACCTACGATATTTCAAGCAAGAGTGTTTTGCACATGAAGGTCAGTAAAAGTTGAATCGTGTAAATTCCCTTTATAAAGTAGGCAACAATAATACGGTTGAAATTGGCTCGACCCCAGGTCACGATGAATATGAAGGAAAAAAACACGAAGACTGCACTGCGAAAGCCGATTAGAAAAATAATAAAAGAAAAGTTAAGAGAAAGAATATTAAAAAGTAGAGGCCTTTGCATAAGTGTCCTACATTTTGAGCAATACTCCTGAGTTTGTAAAATGTTATATTAGCTCTCACGTACAACAGTACGTCCAGCATTAATTTTTTACATTGTTCATGACCTCTCGAGAGCCATTAATAATCCTCTATGAGTATTATTGTTATAAGGTTTGTGGGAAGCATTTAATGAAAAATAAACAAAATTTTGTATAGAATCTAGGTCCTTACTTCCTTAATCATTTTAACTGCTTGTGAATTGTGTGAAATGAGTTCATCTCTTGAACTTTAAATCATTCTTCTAGTACTTCTGATTTATTAATGATAATGTGAACCGTTTTTAGCAGTTCATTTCCGAAATGTTGTCTGCTTTTATAAGAGGGCTATGATGTTTAAAGTCATCAACCAACCCCATAGTTATCTTAAGCCGCAAATCGCACATGATTATCCATTCATTATTTTCTTTTAATAATCTAATTTCACAAACGTTTACTCTAAGGTTCTATTTGGAAATGTATCCTTTTTTGAATTTATCACTCAAATTGCAATCCTCCTTCGTCAAGTTACTCAATAAAAGACCATCTATCGCTTATGATTAAAATTTCTCTAAATTCTTGTGTGATTGGTGTGTGAGTCTGTGTACGTGTATAAATTTTATCTAAAAAATATTTAATTCCCTTGTTTTTTGTTTTTTTTTTTTCTAAATTAATAACATACATTCTAACTGAAGATATATTCTCACAGTTACTGTGCGTATGCCTGCCTGAGCTTCTCAATCGATAGCAATGAACGTGATTACCTTTTTCGTTTCTACTACGTGCAAACTGCCAACAACAATCAATATTTCTGTTTTCTTATTACCTGGTCAAGGATGTGATTGACAATCACATCTAAAATTACTTATGGCGGACAACAACCTTAGATGATTATTTACATTTAACAGTCAGTGTATTTGTGAAGCGTGTGTGTTCTTAAAAGTGAGTGAGTGAATGTGATTTAACGATATCAATGAAAAAGGATAAAAACCTAATGAGAGTTGCCCTTATAAAAAAAAACTTATGTTTAACACTAATCCTATGCTACTACATGACTATTTTTGTGTAAATCAGTTAATAACTCTGCATCGAGATCTTCTCCTTCGAGCAGATCGGTACAGATTTCACCGTTCATAGTGAAACTATTGGCATCGGGGATGATAGGTCCTGTACCATTGGTGGCAACGACTACATCGAGTGAGTTACGACGACGTTCACGTTCGCGAACAATGTGCGGTGCTTCATTAAATTCATCTAATTCATCCATACCTATAAGAAATAGGAATGATGTTATTTTGCATAGTTGTAAAATATTTTAATACTAACCTGAATAATGTGAACCAGCCAGGAGTAGATACTGACCGGAACGATTTGGCCACAGGAGTCCCGTCATAACACAGTATGCTAGGCAATCAGCTGAATTTGTTATGCCTAGCAAGAGTTTGTCCCTCCACATGGGACTGACTTGTAGAGCGACTATCGCTACAATTGGCAGATAAATGAACCACACCAAACTCGAGGCACCAAGATGTAATAGGAAATCTAATTTCTTTGTCGAATGCTCATATTTCATCGTGTTGCGTAGCTCGTATAGGAACCACATCATGAAAGATGTCCTAGGAAGCAGATTGTTAGTTAGCGGGAAGACATTAAATATAAGAAGACAGACCTCAGTATTAAGACTATCCATCCTGGCCATGTTTGGTACTCGTCAATGTCTGACGTTATTTCGATTTCCGTCTAAAAACGAAAATAAAGCATGTTAATATTTTAATATTAATTTAACAAGACAGGTCCTTTCTCTCAAATGTTTCTGAAATTCTGTCCAAGTGTGAGGAGCAAAGTCAATTTAATGTTGACCATAGAAGATCTTTGCAATTTTCAGAGGTGGACTTTATTGCCGCTACAACAACAAAAAAAATAATCAAACAAAATAAATGGTGGTCAGCATAAAAAATCGTATTTCGGCTTAACATCTAACAGAAGACAATGACTCATGGAGCAACTTAACAACCATTAAAGGTATGCAATCATTTCGTTCATTCAACGCAACGTAAATGATCCAATAATTAAAATGAAAAAAAAAACATTTTGCAACTTGTGGAGTGAATGCCAAAACAAGTCATTTTTGTGCGAATTGAATGTTGCAAGCCTATTACCCACTAAACGGAGTGACCCATCTCCATGTATACATGTTTTGCTCTCGTGGTGGCGTTTTTCTCAATCCGACAATGTCATTTTCTAAAAATAAATAATTCAAAAAAAGTATTTGTGATTTTGATGGGTGTTTGAGTTATGATTGTCCCAGCATTTCAATAAATTACTTAAGACAGACGGGTGAAAAATAAAGAAAAACGTAAACATTGAATGACGTTTTGTGTGTTGATACCATATTTAAAGCAAATAAGGATATTGTTTGTTGTTATTGATGTTAGATGCTGCTTTTTCTTATTTTTCAATATTTTCCAATCCATTCTTTAAAGCAATTTTTCGAATACGTTGACAGCTTTGACTTAAACACGCTCCAGAATCATATGGCCGATGCTAAGAGAAAATTAAAGAAAGGTGCAGAACCCATTCTGTGAGAGTCAACTCTCACTTGTCTCCTTTTTTAAGTTAATGTAAACGATGCTGGAGGCATACCAAACTCTGAAAATAATTTGTTATATGCAACTGACTATAACTCTAGTGTCTTTAAAGCAGCGGTACCAAGAGCTTTAAAAATGAAACGGAATTTTTATCAATTGAGCAAAGGTTGGACTGCTTATCATCGCATCTTGTTCCGAAGCCACTAAAATAACGAAGTGCAGAAGAACCCTGATATGCACTTAAATTCTGTCCGCAATCGATGCGATACAAAATAATACTATAGGACGCCCACTTTTGAAGTTATCCGCGATAATCTTAAAAAACCAAGGCGAACCGGGACCATGGGCAAAAATGTGACAGTCGCGGCTGAAAAATATTCAGCAAGCGAGCCACCCACCATGTACAATGCATGGAAAAAATATAACCACTATTCTTCGAAACAAATGATAAAACCTCAATCGAGAAATGCTGATAAAAGAAAGAGCAAAACAAGTTAGCTGCAACACTTACCCTGTCCCAAATGTAGAGGAATACATGGAACGCACAGTATGGTACCCAAATTGACATAAGAATAATCCAACCAGTTCGGCTTATCTGTTGCCTGGTCACTGCCCAGCCTTTGGCCAATAACAATAATATCAGCATAAATGATGTCTGCAAATAAAATTAGATCAATTCTCACCAAGACTCCCTCGATAGCACTTACCCTGCTGAAAATGTCCAGAATATCACCCGCTGCCTCCACATCTGGCTGCCCGACACCATTCAGTGCGAAATATATCAAGTGTGTCGTTATGAATGCCAAACTAACGAACTCGCTAATTAGGCTGATTGTGAAGAGCTTTGTCACTGGGTGCTTCTGCAAACGCACCGCATAAATTTGCATCGGTATCAGAACGAGATACACCAACAAAAAGATCAGATACATTTCAAGTAAATTCTGCTGGTCAAAGGAAAACTGAAAGGTCAATGGATGTGAGGCCGATTGATTTGGATTGCCGTTCACAAGCCGAATGTCATAGTTGATTGTGTGTGCGTTGCGATCAGTTGTTGGTACTCGGTTCGTTAGCCTTGTTGGGTCATATGCGTGCCATTGACATGTGGACCGATTCCGATAGCATGCAACCATTGCCATATACCAGAACCTAGAATTAAAAGGATAATTGTTGCTTAATTATTAAGGGTTGACATCGGTAGCTTGAATTAACAAATCTGATACTTGTTTGCACGTAATCATTTAGCTATTATCTTTTTCTGTACACAAAAACAAGGTCAATCGAACACAAATGGCAACGTTAATGATATTTTTGAAAGTCATAATGATGCCGATGGTTTATCATCACTGTCTATTGCATGAACACTTCATTCTCCAATACGAACTATGATTTCATCAATCTTATATAATCTTTAGGAATACATTTTTTTCTGATGCGGTCAGATATTGGGATACGCAGACCACATTGACACCATCACTCGCTCATTATAAAAAGTTTCTTACGAAATTCCCGTCTTAAAGAAATCCATCCGTGGAACACAGATTTAGACAAAACATCACTAATACTTCGATATACATAAAAGGAGTTCATAATCTTCAGGATAGATATTTACTTTACAATCGACACATAGTTGGAGATCCGTAGAAGATTTATACCATGCAATTCAATGGAAAAAAAAAATCTTACTATAAAAAACACTGATCATGTCAGTTCTGCTTTATGGAGTCGAATACTGAACTATAAACAACACAGTAGTGCATGTCCTTCGCGCAGACAGCGAATTAGGGAGAAAAAGCAATAGGGATCTCTATGATCTGTTGAAGTGTTGGTTAAGAAAGTTGTATCAAATTTAGAAGTCCAAACTTTTTTTTTCAACTGTTTATTTAATCTAAATGTGAACTGTTGGCAACTATGAATTACTTTCAGCTGCATCCAAGGTCCATTTTTACGTTTTTATAGAAGACTAGACTTAATTGAGCTATAAAGTCTTCAGAGGTTCGTTTTCGCAATGCCAACTGAAGGTGAACATCTATTGGAGCAACTAACAAGTGGATAATTCCTGGTCCCAATTGTTATTGCGATGTATGAGGCCTGGCATCGTTAGGCAATATTATTTAGCAATGCCTTTTAACATGACATAGAAAGCTGTTTTTTTTGTTCCAAATGCATCATTGTATTTCGTTTCCAGAGAAACATAACAAAGTTTATATACTATATATTCCTGATATAACGGGAGCATGAAAATCAATTGCCAGTAAAAAATAACTGCAAAGTGTAACAAATAAACGAACCAATAATTTATATATTGCACAAAGTTAATCAAACCCACTTGGTAAAGTTAATCACTGCAGACCTTTTTCTTCTTTTGAAGAAAGTTAAAATCGAACATTTTAGTGGTAGTTCGGAAGACAAAAGATGCGTCGAGTAAAATGACTTGTCTTCACTGAACGAATGGACAAGCTTCTAGTCACCAGCTATACGATAAATAAGGAAGATTGAACTTCTGATGCTAAACTGTGAAAGATGGAAATGGAATTTTTTTCGAATCAGGTTTAGTACTTTTTTAAACAACTCATAGAAATCGAGTGTTGAATTTAATTCATATTACAATATAAATTTTTGACGCCGCAGCTCATTTAAAGACCATGGCTTAACTTCACTACTTGTGTGTACGCATTTCTCTTTTTTCACAAATATTGGATGTTGCATACACAGTTTATCGTCTCCTCCTTACAGTCCCCACTTCGTGTTGAGCTATCGGACGCATTGACCACTGAGCAACATCGACTGGTTGCTTGTCATCTATTATTTAATTATAGCTAATTGCCGAACCAATTAAAGACGCTCTCTCATACTTCAAAGGGACAACATCACGATCGCTTTTAAGGAATGCCCGCGTTGAAAATTTGGCACTTCTTCGATTATAGTTTTTCTCTATATGCACAAATTGTCCAAAGAGTACAAGTGCTTTGATAGAGCTTCTGCACCATTCGGACTGCGGAAAATATGATCCGCAAAAAATAGTTAACCTAGGTATTGCGTACCCAAAGTACGGTCGAAGCGGTGTGTAGCTTTCCAGTGCAGCGTTATTTTTAGTGCTTCGGGTACTGAATACTGAAATACATTCATTTGCATACTAACTTCTTGACGATGTGCTAATATTTTTGATTCGTTGTCAGATGAAATAAGTTCATAATAACAAATTAATATTTTTTTTAAATCTGAAAAATTTAAATTTAAACTAACGCTTACATTTAAACTAACCGTAAAGTAAACCCAAATAAATTCGAATCTGACTCTTATTTTGTCTAATTTCTTTATATTTTCGCTTTTTGATTTTGTGACTTTTTGAGATCATAAACCGTTATTAAAAAATAGATAAGAACGTTTTTTCATCGAAAAATTAAACATTGGTCTTCGGTAAGCGTTGGTTGAGGGAGAGAATTGAGCAGAAAATTTATGTTTATTCCTTTTCGTTACCGCAATTCTTCCGCACTTAGAGATTTTCCTGTCCTGCAGATCACGCCAATAGTACTTGAAGTCATTTCGGCAGTCCTGACTCGCCATTAGGGTTTCGTTTGAATTCCAATTTTTTTTTGTTGTCTTTCAGTATTATGAAAACATGGTGTAAGGTCTTTAATTATTACACGAGTGCATATTGCCTTATCGATGTTAAGTCTACTTCCATTATAAGCTATAAGGGACAAACATATGTTAGCGTCGGACGTTCATTTAATTTCTAAAAGGATTTATCATGACAAAGTTCCCAGAAAACCATTGACTGAATTTTGGGTATTCATATTTAAACCGAATGTATTTTTATCTTGTTCAACTTTAAAGGTCAATGCAAGAAAAAGAAATCGAGCAATAAAGAATTCATGATGTCAAAATATGGGACCGTTGGTTGCCATCATTTATCACACATAAGCTCTATGTTATTGTTTATGGTCTCATGTATTCTAAGCACAATTTAAACAATTTTTTAACGAATTAACGTGCTTAATTTAAAAATAATATCATTGGATTTCGGGCCTATTTCACGAATAGGTTGACCAATATTGTTCTTGAGTGTTTGAATCTCTGGATTGTTCACATAGCATCGATGTTCAATCGTAAGTTGCACATCAATGCACAAAACAACGAGTGGATATTATGCTTGAATTTCTACCTTGTAGGAATCAGTCGAGATCTTTGTGCACAATTCTCTTCAGGTTACTGTGACTGATGTTCAGCTGCTGATTTGGGATTCAAGAATTAAGGAGCATACTTTCGGTATGAGTTCCTTTCAATTTTTTTTGCGAAAAAAACGGTAACAGTAAAAATAATATATGACTCAAAAAGCAACCAAAAGAAACAGGGCCAGCCTTACAATGTGCACCATATTAAAAGATGATATAACCTTTGCAAATGTATTTGATATTCATGAAAAGCTATGCTCCTAAAATGGTAAAATACTCTTTACTTTTACGGAATAATTCGTAAGGCATGGAGTTCCCGAGCGTCCCGCCCTAATTGGTACAACACCAAGACGTTTAGCCTCTCACTTTGAAGAGTGAAAGAACATGTGACAGAGGAGATGCAAGAAGGGCCCGAAGACTGAATTTTAGAGTCTACTTGCAGACCTAAAATCGTGACCAAACTACGCTCGCGCTCTCTTGAATCTCAACGACGCAGTGGACTCACTTCGGCCGAAATTCATCACGAGCAACAAGACCCATTTTCATATGAACAGATATATAAATAAAGTCAATTTGTGCTTCTGTGGCATCACACAGGTATCACTTTGTAGCAACTGAAGTTATAAAAGCGTACTTTTTCTATTATTATAAGCTTTTATTACATCGAGGGGTTCATACATTTGCCAGATTAATTGGTTGTTTTGTTAGCGAAAGTTCATGATATAATGTTTAATTAAAGTGGATTTGTTGATCTTAAGCCATTTAATTTTGGAAACCAGTTGAAAAGGTAAACATAACTATGGACATCGTCGTTGTCTTCTTTTTTTTAGTTTTGCATTATTCCAAGCAAGTTATGGCCAAGATAAACAGGACAAAAATATATATTATTAATAACTGATTTAAATCTTTCTTCCGACGGTAGGTAAAAACCTTCATATATAGATATATATATATGAAACGAACGCACGTGATCATAGTTTCCAAAGCACAACTAAGTTTTGTTAACAAGTAGTCGGTAGGTTATCTCGTTTGGTCGGTCGCAAGGTTCTATTCGAAAGACAAGTTTTTAAAAAGTCCAAATCTTTCCGAACGAAATTCGTCGATATTTGGTTTCATAAATAGTCAATCCAATGCGAGTGAATGCTAGCGATCTTCAAACAAATCGAATGGAGGATCCCTTATATCGGGCCGATCTTGCCAACTGCCAATATGGAAAATAAACAAGGGAGTGATTCTAGCAAAACCCATAATGCTATTTCACAGGTAACAAAAGAGGGCGTCCCACCAAATTCGATCCAACATAGGCCAATAAGTATATACTGGACCATAGCGTAAAAGAGTATTAGGGACGATTAGAGATAAGAGCATGGAAAACTAAGAAATATGACCTCTTTTTCTAAACTATAGCAAAATTAACGCACCTAATAGACGTTGTCATTTACTTCGACTAGTCGTTAAACATTCAGCGAATTTTACAAAACTACACGACGTTGTCGTAACCCATTGAAGGAATATCACCAAACACTCATTCTATGCCAAATAAAAATAAAGTCTTCGGAAACCTTATTAAAATAAGTCTGATTTAAAAAAAAAAGGTGTCACTTTTCATGTACAAATCGCCCTGACTACGAAGGTGGCAAAAAATGTCATATGAATCTTTCAAATATTGTTTTACAAATATATCAACTCGATATTAAAATTCATTTTAAAATAAACATTTTAAAACATTTTCTAAAAAAGTTAACTTTCAATTCAATAACACTTTCGAAGAAAGAAAAAAAAACTTGATTTGTTCCGTCTTCTGTTCGCATTAATTTGCTACCCATTTAGTTCTGTTGTACTAAAAATAAAGAACAATAACGTGGTAAGAAAAACTTGTTCAGAAAATTTAAATCATGGAATCATTAAAATCCCAGTTTATTTCTAAACAAAGCGTATATTTTTTTCTTCAAATTCGGCTGTTCGAAAGATTCAAATTATTTAGCGCCAACCATGATAGACGAACACAAATTATGTTCAGAAAATTAATTATTGACTGCTCAAAAGGTTTATTGGTCAATTATTCATGAACAAATATTGGTGAGTGAATTTAAACTATCCGAGTTCCTGCTCAAACACAGACAAAAAATTGCATCAAAATGGGTCCAGCCCTTTAAATGAAATTCAGTGATTTATAACACTTTATAAAGATAAAGTGCTATACTATTTTTTTTTTGTTTATTTATGAAGTTTTAAACACCTTTATTGTTCATTATTTGATGTATTCAATTTTGCATTTCTTGCCTTTGAAAATACTTACTTACAAGCTTGAATTAATTCGTTGCATGACGACAACATGATCGTGATTAAGAAAAATAAATACAGACTGTAAATACGGGTTAAAATATTTTAATACTTCCAAGTTATGGATCTAATTCGTCTTAGCTATAATCCAATTCAACACCAATTTAAGACTAAAAGATTCAAGTCAATTTTCGATTTAATAGTGTGAGATACCCATGTGTTTTTTTATGGTAGACTATTGCGATAGCATCTTAAACGTGGTTAAACAACTTTTATGTTGGTCCAACTTCCGTATTCAAATGAGGAGATGGACAGAACGAATTCCCGGTCATCTACATAAAAACATCTCGTATCATTTTTTGCCAAACTTTTTTGATTTCAATTAAGTCTAATCGGAATGACAAGGTTGCAAAAGAAACTATGGCTTTAATGTTTGTGCAGTGAATTGTGTAAATTGCAATCTCTTAAATTTAAATCGAAGACTAGTTGACAATACGAAACAAAAATTGAATCAATATAACAATAGTTACCCCTGGCATTCTTAGCGAAAGTACTTCTCGGGGGGAATACCCAGTCTCGCATGCAAATATAAAAATAAATGTTATTCAATCAATTCACCTGAATAAATCATTAGCTAGGCAGAGATCGACAGTTCGGTTCAGTTCACTGAAACACGAGTTCAATGAAGGGTCTCTTACAGATGCCAAGTTTTTGTTTTTCAATTGCTGAGAACGGTGCTTTTGGCATACCCCAGAGAGGACATAATTTTGCTAAATCACTGCACAAATAATTTATAAAGTCAATACATAGCTGCTAAAGTGAACTTCTCTTTATCTTATAAATTAATAAGATAAGATACGAGACAAGTACGTCCTCGTTGGCAAACAAGTAGGTAGATAACCTTGTGCCATCATGCCGCTGATGGCAAAATAATTTTACTTTGCCACATGACTTGCGTGGGAATTTAAGATGAGGAATAAAACTTGCTGGCGGTAATTGCAGTTGATGAAATATTTTTAGAACACGGTTAAATCAGAGTAAAAGACAATAATGAAATTTAGTTAAAGGTTTCAAGCAATAACAAAAAATCTTGACTTTAACAATGGAGATAAAACAATGGCAAAATGGAAATCAAGTTAATTATTTACTGCGCACAACAATTTTCAAAACCGTACGCAGTCAATCGATCCAGTTTACATTTTTTTTTTTAAATGTTTTTTATCGAAGTGATTTTTATTTCGCTTCGATTCTAAGTGCGGGTGTCAACTGCATCTGTCCATTTCCAATCCTGCGATATGATTCCAAGTTTTCATATACATTTCTGCCACTTTCCTGTTTTTGCAACTCTCTTTTTACCGATTTCCAACATGAAATGTTCACAGCACAATTTCACTGAAGCAGGGGTTTTTGAAAAAATCATTTATTAAAATCTGAAAAATCTCGGTTTCAATTCAATCAATGATGTTCGATTAAACCGTCACTCACTAACTAACATTCGGTGGTTCACCTGTCCGAAGACTTAGTGGATAACCGGTTCAATAAAGGGGCATATTACACATTTGTCCGCACGGAGTCTGCATTCAGGCGGCCAATCACACTTTAAGGATCACTAAGAAACTTTTTGATCCAGTATGAATAATGGCAGCCGTCGTTGCATGGAAAAAATATAGGAAGTACACGGCATGTTGAATTTTTCCCGAAACGTCGCTTGTTTCCATGCCACGGTGGCCCTCGCATGGTAACTATTCGCATGTATTTTTGCTTGTGTCACATGTCACATGCACATGCATACGTACATACTATATGCGATTGTCACAAATATGGATAGTACACGACATGCATACGTATTGAAACAGCTTTTGACTTCAGAATGACGTCAGGCCCGCATGTACATGCAACGATTTTCATGGCGCGTACTACGGGCTTTCTAGCCAACAATGCTGCAATGAAAAGACTGATATCCAAACTCAAATCCATCAAAACAAGAAGCTGGATATGATTTAGTATGCAAGAGGTCATCCCGGTCGCACGGCGCAGAAGAAAATACCTCATTAAAGATATATCAAAATGTATCGTGATCGCTTCAAGATAAAAAGCCTTAGGCTGATTTTTGATCGCGTTGGAATTGATCGATTAAGCGTTATACGAAAAGTCTTCATCAAGAGTATCAAAACACGCACCCAGAGATAAGGGATTGCATTATTGAAAAATACCCCCGAATCAACGACATTGTTTTCGTCATGTCATTAATAACACAAAAGACTTCTTTTGGAAAATAATATCAAGTGCAATTTCAATTGCATTGGACTTGAGACTTGTATTTCGAATTTCAGTAACCATTTCTGTCACGTTCAGTGACACTTTGGGTGTAGTATTTTGATACAATTAAAATCTCGTGAAAGCGTCAAGTTCATTTCTTTTTTGCTTTATTCAAACGATATCTGCCGACTTATACACGAAACGTTGTATTTTACAAAATTTATAAAGTTTCAAGAAAGAAATTGTTATTGGCTTCCGAAAACTAAAGCTGAGGAAACACATTACATTTGATATTATTATTTTCGTTAACGTTGGTAATAGTCCACAGCTGAGGACAATAACAAAACAAACAATTATATAGTAAAACTGTCAGAAGGAGGAGGCATTTGGCTTCCATTCATTTAGTTCTTGTAGGAATGCAATGTTTGAGTAGTCTTTTAGTTATTTTATTCGTATTTTGGGCGGTTGTCGACAATGGCATTATCATCAATTAAGATGAGTATGAAGTTAATAAATTTTAAAAGTCTAAGCTTACTAATCCGCTCACTAACATCAAATACTTCAAGCTTCTAGATCGACTCAGTCAAAAGATATGGCTGTTTTTGCAGCATATTTTAATACCGTTGTCCTAGAGTCATGAAATTTGACAAGAATACTTTGATAATCGCAAGGGAATCAAAATCTTAAGGGTACTACATACAAACGAAAGCTGGGAAACTATTCGAGACTCGATATCCGTGATAGACAGGGACGATGTACTGTAGGTACTTTGTTATCCGCCTTTATATAGTATATAACTCATCAAATTTTGAGGAATGGAAACACAGATAATATATTGTACCACTATCTTTTTTTTATCAAAATGCATTCAATCATTACCCCTATAAGTTTAGACTACGAATTCACTTTTTTGCACAGAGAACAGGACATCCTAATCTAGACTAACGGATCAATAATATAAGTGTTTGTCTTCGCAAAAGGAAAACTTACATGCACACGACGGAAAATGGTGGCAGAACATGCACACATGCCTTCGCAGCATCCCGACTCAAGGAAATCAAAGAGTACCACGATTGGATCAATTGGCTGCTAGCTTCAAGCCTGCGAGGCAGACTGAAGGAAACCCATTCACCGAAGAAGAGGGAATAGTAAATGTAACTAAGCAGCATTCCCAGCAGCTGCTGAATGGGAATAAGGTAGCGAGATTGATTCAGCAGCTGCAGAATGGGCTTCAGGTAGAGAGTGTGATGGGGTCCTATGTCTTATAAGAGCTATCGAGGCATATCCCTGCTTAATGTCGCATAGATCCAATCAAACAAAGAATATGAAATCCTGAAGCCTTTCTGCGACACACGAATCGGCACGTATCAGTGTGGCCCAGCAGCCAAATATTCATCAACCAAACATCCCGGCAAAGTTGATCTTCTTGACGCTGGAAAACACACGTTGCAATGCGGATTTTAGAAACAGTTCCTCCGAACTATTCCAAAAATCCGCCGATTTCGGCAAGGAGATACGCTATCATGTGACTTCTTCAATCTCGTGCTGGAACAGATAGTATGCAGGGCAGGTGTAAACACGGAAGGCATTATCTTCAACAAATCTGTCCAGCTGTTGTGATATGCAGACGATATCGATATCATCGGTCGCTCACACCGCGCCGTCATAGAGGCTTAAATATAAATATCAACTCCACGCATGAGATTCGGAGAACACTCACCCTAGTAAAGCGCTGATACTTAGATTTAGCGAAACACATGGGTTCAAAACGCTGGACTATAAGCAAGAAGTGATTCGAACACAGCCATCAGGTTCGATAGGACAAAACCGAACCTCTGTTCAAAGGTTCAACCTATCGCGGATGCTTACTTGTAAAGTAAGTAACATATTTGATAGCCTTGTGAAGCATCGTCTGAATGAAACTAATATATTTTGCAATGTAATTATCTATAAAGACAGGGGCGCTTAAAGTAACTTTCGTGTCGGCTGCCTTAATAAATGCACGCACTAAAAATAGGCTTATTCTTAGTACCATGTTAGGAGGTTTTGCGTCCAGTGTCGAATTCCATAGATTTTTTCAGCTCCCACGGACAGTAGGTGCTACTGCGATTGCACCCATGTTTAATTGCAATTTCCCGGTATGGCGTTGATGAGCGCAATTCTATTTGTGAAACATTCATTTGTCTGGTTTTGCTGCATTATCGAATTCTATCGTAGTTTTGAAATCGATTTGTTTCGTTTGTAGAGCGGAGATATTCGTAACCCTGAAGTATCGCTTCCGCGTACAAAACAATATAATCATGGATTTAAACTTTTGAACATTATTGCGCGTACGGCGCGATCTGTGAACGATCAAACAGTTTTCTTTTTTTTAACTTGAATGTGCGGTTGTGGCTGAAGGCTAGTTATTTTCAAATTATTGGCGGGACCATACTCAGCAGGCATATGCAAACATACTTAGCAAGAATTATTCGCAATTGGACAGTATTGACGCGCAAATATAGTGTGTGAAACAATTTTGTCTTGGAACACGAAAAAACCTATATATTACTCCCTGCGACATACTTGCGATCGGATGGTAGACGCAATTTTGACCTTTAAATTATTCTATAAATTTTCATATTTTTTTATTTTACTTGAAGGTATTGGGAATACTAGTAGTTTGTGCTTGGTCAAATCTACCCTTAATTCTGAAACACATTTTACATTATTCTAGTCACGAATTATAAAGAATTCATTCAAAACACAACCACGATGTTAATCTATTTAATGCTGATTGATAGAATCAAAATCATTTAAATAAAAAAAAAAAAAAAATCACATCAACTATGCTGTGTCCCATTGGTCCTTATTCTATGTTAATAACTGATGAGTTCTTTGGATCGATTTTTTTTTCACGGTTTGAATAGCCCTATGAACTTTTCCAACCTTTTGTCATTTCGTAGTTTATGTTAAAATAAATCATATGTTCATCATAGGCAGATCGAATCCAAGTTCGACATGTACACGTGCTCATATTTATGAACTAGTTAGCAATACAACCACGTGTATAAGCATTTCCATCTAGCATGGAAATAGAATAGAGTGGAATAGAATAGAATCTGGCTAATTTCTAGACTCTAAGATAATAACACCATGCTATCTAATAAATTTGCAATTATAATTAGTTACATTTTGCCTACAAATGGCACAGATTTCCAAAACAATACAAGTTTCTTCCCTTTCCTTTTTATTGGAGGCAAAAAAAGGGGAAAAATATATCATAGGAGCTAAGTAGCAACTGGTCCATGACTGGTTGATAATAATAAACATACTCATACTCTAACTCGCCATTCCACTTTGCGCACTCACCTTGGTTGCGTTAGATCACTTATGACATAAGTGAACTGATATCCAGGCACCACATTCGACGGACTGTCCTCATCTGGGCACAATTCTCCTTTTGGGCAAGGAATTTTCCTTAAGTAATCAGTTTTTGCATGCAAATTACAATCACTATCATAGGCCAAATTTTGTATGCGTGCAAACATCCTCTCGCACGCCTGTCCACGGTCGAAGTAACTACGATTTCCATAGAATTCGAGGAAGCTCGAACGATCCAAAACGGCCAACGTTATAGGAATATTAAACGAGTCCTCTGAGGTGATGTTTCCATAGATATATCCGAAGGAGTCGCGCTGAGAATGGGTTTCCGCTTTCTGGAAGCCAAATTTCACGATAAACTTGAAGAATTCATCTGTATGAAACTCGCCAATAATTCGAGTGGCATCACAGAGGGTTGGACATGTTTCGAGGACGAAAAGGAACGCGAGAAAGTAGAAAATTTGTTGTGC
Organism: Orthonevra nobilis; assembly: GCA_963555765.1. Lineage (NCBI taxonomy): Eukaryota > Metazoa > Arthropoda > Insecta > Diptera > Syrphidae > Orthonevra > Orthonevra nobilis. Next base: position 93,860,551 of record OY743224.1, read on the forward strand.
GAATTTCGACATATTTCACAATATTTTTTTTTACTTATTTATGGCTTATCCCGATTTCGCGAAGGGGCGGTTTCCTTCCTTAGAGATTTTCTTTCTTTTTTTTTCCTCTCTGTGGATGGGCTCCTATACACACGCCACTTAAAGAAAAGGATGTTGGTTAATATTTTTAACTTCCCGCGAGGATTGCCTTTATTTCGCTGATATGTCGTCGCGTGGCTAAATTTACACCTGTTTGGACAACATTTTGCACTTGTTTTTCCACGAAATCGAAGGAAAGCAAACCATTACCACAGAATACAAAACACAAGAGTAATGAACAAAAAAAATGCACTAGACAGATGAATGGAAAAGTCTTAACGCCTGTCAAATGTCAAAAAGAACGTTTGTATGGCTGTCTCACTCGATCTTTTTTGTTTTGATGTGGAGTTTTGCGTGTGGCACAGTTGTCAGTGGTGGAGTTGAACAGATGATGGAAAACTTGTTGTTTTATTTGGTGAATTTCGAACGCCATTTGCAAAGTTAGAAACGGTTGCGTTTGAAAAATGTATTCACAAATTAATTTTTTTACTTTTAGAAATCTTTTTAATATATGTGATTGCATTAACTCAAAATACATACATTAATTTTCTATTCCGTAAAAAAAAAACAAGCAAACGTTTTCCTTGAATATGCAGATGTCTTTGCATGAAATTATATAAGATAAGATATATTCTTCATCAATTCAAATATTCACTTCCATGCACCTGCGTGTTCAAAATTCAAGTTTCCCACTGCACTGCGTTAACCAATTACTTCAACAGTTTAAACTAATGCGATAATTTCTTCCCTTTTGAGGAGTTAAATGAATACAAGTACTTAAACCTGATTATTGATTCAAATATGTCTTTTTTTAATCACACATATTGAGAAAATATTGTCGGTTTAAAATGCTTAATTTTTTATTTAAAATCTGTTTTTTTTTTCAATTTTACTACTTAAAGCTATGCTCTTTTCCTTTCAAATTTTCAATGTGGTATAATCTGCAAGGGATGGGCATGTTTCAATAAATTACAACCGTTACTGACACTGCAAAAATATATGTTGAGAAAACTCCATAAATATAGTATAACTTTTCCACTGTTCTTTCATCTGAAAAAACTTATTATATGTCATCTTTTACTTTAAAGTATTGAAGACGCTCTGTGTTAGATCTATCAATCTCAACCTAATCTTCGTGGAAACATCCTACAACTATTCTATGTGCCTTATTTTCGTTCTACTGCTCTTCGTAATTTTTATAAAGGAATATCCTGCCGTCTTTTCAGTAAATTACCTATGTCTATTAGTTCCGTAAGGACAACGAATTTGTTTACAATACAACTTAGAAAATGGTTTTTGAATTTAAGATATATGAAATCGGAAAATCTTAAAAATAGTTAGACCAAAATGAATGTCTTATTCCAGTCTAATTCCAACATTGATGGTTTAATGTCAATTGAACAATTTATTTGCTTAAGCAATAATATTCTATTTCAAGGGTCGCCCCACCCATATTATAAATTTTAGTTTCGTTTGATTTGAAGTGACTATCAATAATTGTTATATAAATAATGAATGAAAATACTGAAAAAAAAATTCAAAAAAAAATATTTCTATGGAAACATTTCAGACTCAGGTGCGTATGTGGAGTTGAATCTGAGATTTGTACTTAATTTAACTTTAACTTAGTGAAATAGAATGTCAACTGTTTAGATTTGTTGAATTAAAACTTGGAAGTCTTGATCAATGAATCCGTGGTCCTATCATCGGAATATTGTCGTTGACGATGTAAGCCTTGTGTCAAAAAGTTTTAATCTTGCTAAGTAATTTGGAATCTGGCATTATTGTATCGATCGTTTGCTTAATGTTTTCCTTCATCTTCTCGGCGCATCCAGCAATCTGCTCGATGTACAGATTCTTTTTGGACGGTGGATCAGCGCATAATCAACGCGTCCGGCATACATTTTCAACATATGTTTGAACATACTCCTCCAACATAGAAATCTGGTTGGGAAAAATATTTTAGGCGCAATTATTCTACATTAGTTTTTCTCATACACAGCACAATCGTGTGGAAAAAGTTTATGGATAAAAAAGACTATCAGTCGTGTTCAAATTGTGTCTATATTCAACACGTTTTTGACCCCAAATTAATAGAAATAATTCCGTATGCTTGTTCTCTAAATCTGCAGGCATTAGGAAATAAGTCTGAAATAGAAAGTGTCTCGAACTCTGAAATAAATTAAACTTGGAGAGTAGCTTCAGTTCTATAGACCGCGGGAACAAATAAACGAACGGTATAAAGTCAAAACCTACTTATGTTTCATTGAGGCTCTGTTTTTCCTCATATTAAATTTCCAATTCAGAGTTTGCCATAGAGAAAAGGAAAAACTCGCTCCCATAATTAGTGCCTCACCCTCGGCCGAAACGCTTGGCGGTTCTAAGCTGACATTACTGCCGCTCACTCTCTCACCTCGCCTTTACTCGCTTGGTCTTATCTTTGTGAAGACCGTTCTGAAGGAGCTAACTACTGACATTTTTGTTTTCGTTTGTTTTGTCACCGTAAAATTTAAACAGACTACTGGCATTTTCACACCTCTGCACTTACTGCCGGTGATTTTTTAAAACAATATTAGCGCCGTTATGGTTAAGAAAACCCAAAGACCAAAAACAGTGTGCAAAGGCTAAGAGAATCTTGAAATTCATTGAAATTACCGTTCTCAAAGTTTTAAACTGAAATCGCTGAACTATAATTCCTGAACTCATCGAATGGAAAATGGCGCACAAAGAATATGCGGAAATTGTTCTATACATTGTTCAGGACTTAAATTGTTCCGAACGGGCAGGAACAAGGTATTTACCAAAAAAGAAAAAAAAAAACTTGGTCGCTTTGGGGGAAAAAAATCCTTTGTGGTTTCTTGTTCATATAAAGATCAGGTGGAGTGTGGAGGAGAAGAGCTGTTGAATCCCCACAAAACATTTGAAGATGCTTAAAAGTGAAAAGAGACCTCAGTCAACACAGTGTATACAATTTCGTTTCATAAATAATATAATATATTAAAGCAGAATTATGTGAATTGACTTGACCCTGTTCCAACGTCTCATTCATAGCTGTCAAAACCTTATTAGTTAAAAGCATGCTAAAGATTAAAATCCGAGCAAGGAGATAATAAACAAGCTGATATTATTCTGCGTGACTTCCTGCTAAGTATTAATAAAATCAACATCGCCATATTACTATCAGCAAAGTCATGTTTCTTTCCACACGTTTCTGGTTATTTTAAGGCACATTCCATCTCAAACTACTCAGTTTCCTCTTTTTTTTCAACAGTTCATCTAAAAATTCAAGGTTCGCCAAAATATTCAATGCCACAACATTACCTTTACCTACTTTCGCCACGTCCGAAACTCACCCTCGATTGGCCTAAAACTACAGATTTATCTGTCAATCCAATCAACCACCGCAACTTTAATTACAACCCTTAATTGCCGAAAACCATATTGGCAGTCAAAAGTAAATCATTTCGCTTGACCTACTGCCTGAGGTCGAATGGCCTCGTTACTCTAACCAAACAAAATAAGACGAAAGGACTTCGCTTTCTCGCAAATATTTTTCAAAAACAAACAAATAAAAAAAAAAACCTAAACGAACAGAACGCACGCATATAATTACAGGGTTTTCCTTCGCGATAAGAAATCGAGTGTCGCCTACGAAAAATCTTTAGACTCCGCAAAATGGGGTCAAGGATTCATAAGAGTCGTTACCAAACGTACGCACCCCCGCAACGACTGGCACCGTCCCAAGGGAAACGAGGGGGAAATTCCAAATATGTGCTTAGCTCAAATCTCAAGAGCTTTCACGCCGACCCTTGGCGGTCATTTTTCATGTCTTTAGTGGACACATTTTTTGTTGCTTTCGCTTTTTTGGCAATTCATTAGTCGGGAGTTGACTTAAATTGCTCACCTATACCAGCAAGCAATCAAAATTGAGAGCTGAGAGGAAACATGCCATAAAATACCACATTGGAAGTCTGCATTGTTGTCGTCACCGCCATCGATGCTAACACGGGACGTTTATGGGTAATGTGGAAAGGCTTTTGATTATTATCTGTAACAAGCGGGCCAAGAATTGGGTGCATGTTCTTAGCGGTTTCTGATTACTCATGTATGACCTTAGGCAAAAGGGAAAGCCCATCTAACCCAATATATTCTCGTTAGTCAATTAAGCCATTTTGTTGGCTCATAGGATTGCCATTAGCAAGCCTGCTGCTTGGTAATTGATTGGATATTTGTTGGCTACTTTTAGTCCATTGTAAAATTCAAATTTCCATGATAGGTGCGCCTTTCGCTGAGGCCATTTGATGGGAGTGGAAGGAAAAGCATTGCACATTACTTTTGCATGACCAATAATGATTTCCTAATATTTTCCGGTTCGAAATAATGAAGGAAATTGCATGCCTGCATGTTTTAAAAACCCTTTGGTCAAAGACTTAAAGTCACTTGGATTACTTTGTGCAATTTTATATGAAATAATCTACCATTAAATGAATTTAGTTTAAAAGAGGTAGGGTAAAAACTTTCAGGGACACGTTATTGTTTTATAATCAATATAAACTGAACAAAGGCTTAAGAATAGAGTTAAAACGAGCTGAAACTCACAAGCTTGGACATTTTTTAAAGACCAGTTACAACTTATGCAAGAGTAAATTATGAATTTGAGAAATATGAATTTCGCATCTTTTGTGACTCATTTTATTGCGTAAATGACACCTCTAGACTGACGAAGTTACTTACAAAGGATCTAGATGTCCCGCATGCATCACAAGTCCAATGATATATTAATGGAATCCTTACTAATATACCAGTACACGTGAATTGGGAAAATTGTCAGTAGTGCAGGATGGGATAACACCTGGAATTCTTAATATCTATACGAGATAGATACATCTATTTAAAGTACACTGCACGAGATCGTCCAAGTGAAGGAGAAGGCTTTGGAAAAAGATATCGTTACAATATCTAAAGGGCTTACGGAATACTAAACGGAGCTGCAGGCATCTCGCAATGCGTATCCTCAGCATGTGCCAAATTCAAGGCATGCTTAGAAAATATATGAAAATAGTGAATCGCGATGTTGATACAGCAAAATCTAAATTTGCAAATAAAAGGTTTGTAATCTCAAAAGTTCCCAGCCATAACAGAACATAGTCTTCTTTTAGCTCCATACACGATGTTCTTTAGAATTGATACCCAGTGAGAATTATAGAGCTCTGTACAATTGTTTCGATGAACGCATCATTACCTATTGAGAGTATGCAGATATGATCACTTTAAATACTCAGCTATACTTAAACATTTCCTTCACTATCCTTAAATGCTTCTGTTCGTTCTACCTAACGGCACACCTCTCGTACTCGTAAATTTTCGTTCTATCTTGCTCACAAAGCTGCATTATGGGCCTAGTGTTTTGTTGTTTTAGTCGAGCATAACCCATCACTTCTGTGGTTGCCAATTGTCTTCTGCGATTGATGACGCGTCGTAGAACCTCTAAAAAGTTAGGGCTCCCAGTCATCCAGTCCTAATTCATCGATCAGTGGCAGTAAAAACCCATTGATCAGTAATAATGTTGCTCTTGGAGTCTTCGATATATGAATCCCAATGACACCCCCGTCAGAAATTTTGTTTTTAAAGATAGAAATATTTTCGCTTAGGAGATTGTGAACGCCATTGACAATACTTTCAACTCTTTGACCGTATTGTGATGCAGAGACGAATGTGTCGCAGCCAATTGCATAACACATCGCATAGGCGACGTTAATGGTTCCTCCGAGATATCTCCAGACAAAGCGTCCATATTCTCGTCGTTACTAGCTACTACTAGCTACTAGATCAAGTATTGATCTTCTGAAGCTTTTTCCGTCACATTCATTCATTCATTCATTTCTTTATTGAGACTATCTTTTTTACATAACATAATTCTTGTTTTGATTCTCAAGAAAAACAATTGTGTAGCCGGCTGAAGAACTATGCCTCGCTAAAAAGTTTTAAAAATTGCAAATTATTTTTAAAAACAAAGTAAATATCTACATACATATGTTTTATATGAATCAGTGTACAATGTATGTTTGCTCCCGACAGAATCTCGTTTTTTTTTATTTGTTTTTAGAACTTATAGATATAACTAGAAAGAGGAAATGTTAACATATTTAACGCCTAAGATAAATTTATGTTGTATCTGTTTGGTGAATTATATAGATAAACCTATATAAACAAAAGCAGACTTTATAACATAAATTCAAAGATTACGTGAGATGTGCATGCCTAAGTGTAGATGCATATTCATTCCCTTTTTTTTATTTTAAAAAAGAGCTAAGCAGCTTACCTCGTAAATTACCGTTTGCGGCTTTCTCATAGAAAGGTAATAAGACCCCGTTATTTCGGTTTGGCCTGATCGCGGGGGTAGATCGATCATTTAGCAAATTTAATGGAGACAGATAATAGTTGTCCTCCAGACTTTCGATTTTGTTTGAAGCCAATAAAGATCTAATGAGTGGATTCGGATGATTTTCTATGCGTTGCAGTTTCTTAGACTGAGATTTATTAGGTAAGTCATAAGAGGAATCACTTTGCAAGATTTGTATATGACTCTATTTGGGATCCATTTTTTGTTTGCTCTTCTGAATTTCCCACAACGAAATCTTAGAATTTTCCGTTCAAAGTTTTCTAATTCTTTGGCAACTGTTGGTGATATGGTCAACCAGGAACAAAAACCAGCTTTGTAGCAGTTGACAGCGCTCTTGACTGCAGTAAGGGCTTTAGCGTGGCGGTAACTGCCTTTACCTTTCCTAAAATCTTTCTTGCATGCTCATTTAATTAAAATTTGTGATGAAAATAAATGCCTAAGTATTTCATTTGGGTTCGCAGAGGTATGAGCTGATCATGAATTTGAAGCGTTAACAATTTACTTTCCTTAACTGCTAGTCGATGTCCCCTTCCACTAGCGTTACGAAAACACGTGATGACACATTTTCCTGCGTTAATTTTCAACCCCCACTTTTCAAAATAACTTGTAAGTACATGTAACTTTTTCCGTCACGTGCTGTTCCAATATATTGGAGACGACTGGCTAGATGCCTTAGTGTTTGACCAGTTGGCAAAGTATTACCGGGAAATCTGTCTTGAAACTCTCGTTGCGCCAAAATCACTGATACTTATTCCGTGCTTATATTGTCATGAATACTCCGTGATTTTGAGAAGTATAGCGTTCCACGGCTTGTCCAAGTGCATTCTGCACCTTTTCACTCTACAAATATCGAAACAAAATTGTGAATTACCGCCATTTTAAAAAGCTTAAGCATCTTCCGGTTAAGGAATTAATTTACATTGTTGATAAACATTGCTTTGTGTCAACCGCCACGTGATCGGTTTGGTAAACGACCTGTTGACCTGAAGACCGCAAGTTACTCTTGTAGATCCCGGAATTTGGTAACAATTGCAGTATAAGCCTTGTTCCATTTTGTTGTTATTATGGCGGCGGTTTTTTTTAGCTGTTCAACAACCAAGCATACATTTATATCTATCTTCGCTGTTAAATAGTCCAGTATGGTTTTGACATCATCATCATTGGGTCGTTTGATGTCGAAAAAATGCATTCGATTGGTTCACAGTATTTTGTTAGCCAAAAATTGACATATTTGCTACTTTCTTCATCACTCGTATAATGTTTCCACAGCTGATCACTTGACAGATCATATATCTTAATCATTATTTTGACAACGCACACTTGGAACGCTAGCATATCAAGCCCATAAAGTAGGTAATGACAGCATGGACATTATGGGTGTTGCTGATCGAGTGCTCCAGTGATATTACCATCAATTTGATAGCACCGCCAATCGTAAATGGTGATTGAACCAGATTCGAAAACTCGATAAAAGTTCAAGCCTTACTATAGAATTTGAACCTTGTACCCGTCTACTGCGCCTTACAAACTTCGCATTCTGCGTGCAAATCTGTTGTCATATTTTTCGTTTTATCGTTTGGTTTGTTGTTGTATATTGTTTTGTGAGTTATTCTGTCACTTATCCAAGCATTACTAATAGTTGTAAGAAAAAAAAGCACTTTATAATAAACACTCGAATCATATCGCATCTTATGAATATTAATTAAAGACCACAACTTCTTCCACGGATGAAAACCTCTAAGCTTTTCTGTTGCGAGTCGGACATGAGCAGCTGTAAACTACAAGTGTGCATTCCTTAACTTCCCACTTCATATAACTTTCTATCCATTTGGCTATTGAAAAATCCCACTGGATTTTAATTAATTCCAAGAAAGTGCAATAAAGCAACCAACACTATTGCACAAGCACAAAATGCCCGAGTCACAATACGTTGGATTCAAGCAGATTTGTTATCCTTTTCATTATTCAAAAATGCAATTTTATTAATTTCCCTTTTGCTCTCTCCTTTATTCGCATTATACATACATACATCGCTTTATATAGTGCATGAAGTAAAGCACGATTTTTACATGCCAGGCCGAAAAATCCCTCAGCCTATTGGGATTGTAAGGAAAAGTCCTGCAGCAGAGGCATTCGGCCAGGACAGTCAGGCAAAAGTTGCATTTCGGTGAACCATATACTGGGATAGTGGAAACGAAAACACTTTTCATGTCCAAGGCGAATTTATGTCAACCGGAAGTAGGTTTACTGACCCATGGCGCAGTTTTACCTACTTCGTGGAATGACTAGCGACATACACAGACAAACATGGCGAATGATTACTTTTTTTTCTTTGTAAAGTAAAGAATTCTTATACAACAATAATCGGAATGTCCGTCGTGCGGTCAGTCTTGCATGTGACTGTTCTCGTACAGAGATCGCGTGGTCCGAATTTGCTCGTTGATAGGGGGCGTTGGGGAGAGCGTATGCCTACGGAAGAGAACAATTGATTAAGCGTACCCATTTAAGTATTCAAGTATGAAAATTGTCAGCCCAGCTATGGCGAAGGTGAATGCCTCCACCAATAAAACTGTTTACTAACTTTGTTTTTGTATGTACGTGAGGACTTCCTTTCTAAGCTCGAAGTACTAAATCTGTCTCGCTTCACAAACTGCGCATACCAAGAATCATACTATCACTGAGATCGGATTCTAAGATTATAAGCCTTTTGCATTTAAGATATCCGTCATCAGCAAATTAATTGCAATTGGGGTCTCGTGGGGTTATAGTGTTCGAATAAAGTTAAAAGCAGATTCTTGAAGTAAACTTCCACCGAATTGGGCATCGAACATATTGAAATTTCTGCTTTCCTGTTCACGTTGTTCACGTTGTTTTGTCCTTGGAAAAGACCAATTTCTCAGATTGTGAAATGCTTACCCCAATAACGGGCGTTTTTTAAGAGGTATAGAAACCAAATTCTTTTAAGTAAATGTTCGGTCCTCGCTAACAATCACCTCAACAGAAGCGATAATTTCAGAAAAAAGGTCTCGAAAAAATCCCCTTACACGAGCGCGTCGAATATTTTTTTGGGTCAAATATAGTAGCATGGATTCTCTAAGATCTTGATGATTTTTCTGTTGAGCTCCACTGGTCTCTTTCCGAGAACAAATTAATAAGTATTTTTCCAGCGTGAGATTAATCTTCTTCCTCTAATAACAACACTGTTAAATTGTGTCCTTAATAAAAGGTGCCACTTCTGATTTGATGATTCATCTTAACGAAATGTGAAACATATTCCTCCTCTTTTCGGGGAAGTTATATTTAAATCGTTGTAGTTTAAAATTATCTCTTGTCAGCCACGGTCCTTTGCTGATGACGTTCCCAAAGTTTTTCATATCAGTTCTAAAATCTAAGTCCCTCATCTTCGACAGTTTGATATGAACGGCAGAGGTTGTTAAACAATACATTAAAACAAACAAATAATAACAAAACAAACTTATATTAAAGCTCTAAAAACGGAGAAGATTAATATTTCCGAATTCCAATGCTCTCTAATGTCTCTTAAATGTTACATTTAAGCAGATCCATTTTCTATAAAAGGCACTTGGGTCGGAAAAACCGAACGCTTTTCATTCCAGGATACGGGACGTCTTAACAAACTCGGATGGAATGATCATAAAACCAATATTACCGAAAACGAAGCAAAAAAATATTAATACTTCTGACCTCGCTGTATATTCGCCTCAAGCTGAAAATTAACTCATACATCAGAAGATCATACAAGTAATAAAACTTACATGAGACTCACCTCAATATCGCCACAATGTGTCCTGCCTTATTCTGAAATGACTGCAGCTCTAAAAGAAGGTATGTTACAACAGGATTGTATAATGATGCTATGCTCATCGTCCGATTGAATGAAACGAGGGTTTAAACGAGAATCGGTTTTGAGTTACAGCAAGCAAGCGAAGTAGAAGAAAAACAGCTTAGTTTGACTGGCTAAATACAAATCAAAGACTGCGTATAAATGCTATGATATATATTTATAAATTAAGATGTGAAGCCGACTGGGAGGATGAGAACATCAAGGGGACAACGGACTACCGATTCTGTTGGATTTCAAGCTTTCTATGACCTCGCAACTTAATATGTAAACAGAGACTAATATATTAAATATAAATATTTATTTAAATGAAAAATTATGACTTCATAAGATCTAAAGTACATTAAAAATAGATTTATAGATAATTATTATTCGAAATTAATATTTGAAAAAAAATGTGTTTCCGCACATTTTTCAATTCAAAGATACGATACAATTGTATATTAATACTGAAATATTGTGTTTAAGTTATGGTTAGCTAGGAAAATTCGTGAAAAACCATCTTAAAAGACAAAACGTTTGACATGAATACATATTAATATGTATTTCAGAAACAATAAAGTAGTAAATAAACAATTAAATATATAATCATATAAAGAATCAAAAAATTAACAAATAAAATGAATAAATAATAGATGTTAATTAAAATTTAAGTTTAAATGTAATACTTTAACTTAACGTCTTCGTTAGCAAGAAAAATATATGTATATATGAAAAACGGTCAGTGCCAAATTATAACTAAACTAACTAAACTAACCAACAAAACTTTCTAGTGTATCAATTTATGTTGAAGGGAATGCTGCGTATTTTGCGAAGTCAAATCAATGTTTAACTCTCCTTTCAAATTTGGACAAGTTGAACCCACGTCTATCGAGTTAAACTGTGTGCAAAATGAACACATGATGAACCTCATCAGTTTTCAGCAAACAATTAGTCAATGATTTGTATTTTATTATTTTTTACAAACTCAGCATAATAACTACATTGCACATATCAACAATCAGTCAACCACGTTTCGTCCAATTTGTCGGCCTCATTGGAAAAAGGATCCGTGTCTACAAATACCTCTCCCAAGAGCATTTCAATCTCTGCAATACCTTCTTACCTTCCTTACCGTCTCTTGAGTTTCAACCAATATATACAAGATACCACAACTACATCGAGAGTGTCCACACATAACTTTTAATAGTGGTCAGTAAGCCGATATACATCCTCACATTCAGTCTTTTACCCTAGCATACAATAAGCCTTGTCGGCAAAAGTTTTCGAAACGCAAAACACATTTACCGCGACACAAAACATGCCGCCGCCGTCGTCGATTATACACACAAGGAGAAATTCACTTAAGGATCAAGTGTAAGGATTTTTGTTTTACACAGGCCCGCCGACTCCTACCCCGAAAACATTTTTGCATAATGACTTTGTAGTAGTTTTGCGTGCTGAGAGTGAGCCGCTCTGGTGTTGTTCCTTGCCAAAGAGACGTCTCCAACCCCCAAGCTGCTGTATGCTTTTGCCAACCATACAACAGGTATTTCCAACTTTGCCGTCACCTCTAGGTCCGTTTGCTTAACCTACTTTTAAAAAAAGCCCGTGATTTGGCGAATAGTTGAGGATACCACCAGAACTGGAGAAGTCGAAGGCTTCCTTTGCAATGGGGTACTTTAGAGTAATTCTCAATTGCATTAGGAGAGAGAGTGTCAGGTTTCGCTTGTGTGTAACAGACTTGGAATTGTAAGAACCGTCACTTCATTCGAGTTTCAGTTTGAAGCGTTACGTTGGCGGGTTTACATTGAATATTCTAAAAAAAGGATAGTTTCTTTACAAAGAACAGCACCTCTTGTGAATATCTAGAAATGTAGTTTAAGAATGATTGATGGAGGTGTTTTGCGGAGCAAGTGATTTTATTTTTAGAATTGTTAAATTCAAATTGTTTAGAATTTCAAGAATTGAAATGCCTCTCTTTAACAGTTTCAACAAAAAAAAAATTGTTCATTATTTCAGTGAATGTGTGTAAAAATATGTGATTTATAAATTTTTCCAAGCTACTTCTTTGGATTACAACTCACACAAATGGATAAAAAATATGAATGGATTTATTGAAAATTTATACGTAAGTTTCTTCACTATGGCGGATACTTATTATTTTTTCGATTTCTTCTTTGAAAATTTTTTAAAAAAGTTAAAAGAAGGAAAAAACAGAAAGAAAAAATAAATATTATGTTCACAAAAGATGCGTTGTTATAAAGATCTTTAAATAGTTTATGTTTTCTTACACTTTACTGAGCAGTTCACATTAAAGCTTCAGTACTGAGGAGAATAACCATGGTAATAGGTGACTCGTATTTCTACTAACGAAACTTACGAAACATCGTAGGGTTAAGGTGGTAAAGGATGATTTTTAACTGTCAAAAAAATAAGGACATCAATTCGGCCAAATCAATGGTCCAAATTATTCACCAAAAACTTTTCTCAATTAGTCCAGTAATTCTTGTATTGTGTGACATGAAAAGCCGTCTTTTTAGAATTAAGAATTAAGACCGTACATTTTGAGCGTAAAAAAGTTCGAAGTCTTTGAACGAAAGCAAGCCCCTTTGACGGTAACGTTGCTCTCCCATTCATTTTTTAAAAACTTCTGGCCAACGTAAAACCAAAAACCGCACCAAAAAATGTTCCGGGTGCTTTATAAGCTCTTGTAGTGCCTGCTCATCAGACCCAATACGCAGTTTTATTTGTAAACATACCATTCAACCAAATTTTCCTTAGTAAAAGGCGGATCTTGTCCAGCTTTTAAAGGACCCACTCATCGAAATTTCGAAGCTCTGCGTCAGCTCTTGCAAGAGCTTTATTTTGCAAAGATTGAGTAAAGTCCCCTTCAGACTGGCAAATACAGCTGCAATAGTTTCCTTTTTAGGCACTCTTCGCTTAGGCTTAATGTTCAATAATGTGAAATTTGGTCACTATGGTCACTTGCTCCGTAAAGTGCTCGAAAACATTGTAACATTTGGCACGAATTTGTCAACATTGTTCGGTTGCAAGCCTTTCCATGCTGAAATGGAAGTGGCAACATGTTGCAAATCACGCGTGCACTATCAAAAGTAGAGTACTGAAATACCGAATAGCAAAAATAATCATCATTCATTAAGTCGTTCGTGGAGCAATGGCAAGACTTTATCTTTACCAAAGTCCAATGGAAAAAGTCGTTTGTTATTAAGTTTAACCAGCAATAAACAATAAATAAACAATTAAAAATTGCGTGATTACTTCGACCACGGAATAGCATCGATTTCGGGGGAAAAAATCTCAGTTAAAATTGAACGCAATCCACTCAATGAAACTTTTGTACAAGAAAAAAATATATGCCTCTGCTTCCAAACCACATCAAACTGTCAATCGTTTCAGATGGTCAGGTTCTTTCACTATTTATCGTGAATTTTTCGAGCCTTAAATGGTTTTATTAACTAACTTATCCAGACAAATGGAAATAATCCTAGCCTAAAAAAAAATTTAGCTGAGAAGCGACTTGATGATGGCCAAAATTCTTATGAAGTTTAAGAAACGTTTTTGCGATATTTTAACCATTTTGTGGAGAAGTCTTTTATTGCTAGTTCGTCATTAAAAATGATGTACATAATAATCTAATTAGATGGCTCTTTACATCTTCTGAAGAAGGAAAGATCGTTACCATTTCATGACACGAGATATTGCAGAATCATTGAGTATATCTTTGAAGTATTCCTGATCCCCTAAAGAAGCTTCGATAGCAAGGTGTTTATTTGAGTTCCTCATGAAGTCAACAAGGCTGATTTGACGAAGCATAAAAACATCTGCGATAGTCTCAGTAACTCTGAAGTAAATGATCCTTGACTGAAAGCTAGTGATAAGAAACGGATTGTATTGCCTCAATGCCACCGAAAGAATCCCGAGAAAGGTTATGCTCTCATTTTGTTTATTCACGTCACGTTTTTTTTTCAACTTTTTTCAAGACTTACTCTATGATTTGTTGTTTTTTTTTATTTACCTTTATTGGCGTGACTTTATGGGAAATATGACTCCTGCAATGAATTCGAGGCAGTGCGGTGCAGTGTTTCTAGGTATTTAAAGGCTTCAGAACTATTGGGAAACCAGGACTAATCAGACTTTGTTGGGTGACGGATTACGCCGGCGTCGGAGGCAAATAAAATGCTTATGATCTCGCCTTACCTGACAACAACGGAAATCAAACCCAGAAGGTATGCACCCGTGGTATGGTATGAAAGCATTCGCCTATAGTAAGGCAAAAAGATTAACTGAGCAAAAATAGTCCAACTTATAGAAGGTGTAGCTCAGATCGACATGTATAAGGGAAAAGGCAAAAGAAAAAAAAAGGGCACATTGTTTTCACTTATTTAGACCAAGCACTGTGGTATTCACGATCGCTTGATCCTTAAAATGGAGGTTCGGTGTTCCTCTCGAACATGGGGGCTGTGATTCAAAGATCCTCTGCTAGAGCATTATTGCCCATTCGCTCAATGTGGCCGGCCCATAGATTTCGAGGTCATATCTTCCTCTCCATTCGCTCTCCTCGCATATGGAATTATCGTATTCAAAATCTGCTCTGTCGTCCTGCTTATCGTCCACCACTCGGCTACATATAGCAGAACTTACAGAACTTATGAGTTTTGAGCCCATTTGTTTCGCCAAATCGAAGTATCGGTTTCCTAGGGTGAGTCTCCGCCGAATCTCCAATAAGATGTCATTTGTAAAGTTAACATTTACTCCGAGGTAGGTAAACTCCTGAACCACCTTGGACTTAATGATGCCAACAGTGAAGTTTTGTCCTATGCGGTGGACAAATACTTCTTTGTTTGCTTACCTAAAGGCCAACTCGTTTCACCTCTTCTTTAAAAGCCTCTAAGATGGCGCGCTGAGGGCGACCGGAGCAGAGTCTGCAAATCGCAGCAGCTGGACAGAAAGTGCCTTCCGTGTCTACACCTGCCCTTCGCACTATCTGTTCGAGCACGAAATTGAAGGAGTCACATGATATCGCATTCCTTGCAGAAATTGGAGCATGTTTATGATAGTTCGGAGGAACTGTTTCCAAATTGCACATTGCACTGTGTGCTTTCCAGCGTCTCGCAGCGTAGCTGAATAAATTTTACCGCGATCCCCAATTCGGCCATCGCCTTGTAGAGTTCAAGATGATGAATGCTATCATAGCCGGTTTGATGTCGATGAAGATATGCTGAGTCTCGACTTGAAGTCGAGCAAAGTGCTTGGGTTCCTTCACAGAAATGTCCCCCAAATACAGCGTAAGGCCCATTATTGTGCCTATTGTACGTTGGAGCATAGAAATAAAACAAAATTGTTTCTAACTTAAAATAAAAGTTAACCGCCAGACGCTTATTTAATTTTTGTTGTCGTTATTTGAATAATTCATATGATGAGCATTTTAAATGTCCGTGGTTGGGAAATCTTAAGGCATATACGTGAAATTTCTTGACATTCTGTGCGAAACCCTTTTACCCTTATGTGCAAAGAAAAATCAATAGGAAACTATTGTGAGTATTAATATTTATATCGCGCGCCGTCTAATAACTTACTTAAAAGTTTATACTCATTCTGTGAGTCAAATATTGTAGCGAGGCACTCATGGCGGTGCAGGATGAACCCTACACAACTAAAAACTGGTAGTATAGAGTAAGCTGTTAGTTAGACATATCACCTTAGACGACTTGCACAACTTATTTCGTGTGGATTTGTTTATTGTGATTTTTTTGTTTCAACAAACGGAAGGAGAAAATAGTGCAGAGTTTGGCTTTTCGTTTTCAATTTAGTTGAAATTTTATGCAAGTGCAAGGTTGGGAATTTTTGCCACCCTTTATAATTTGTCAACAGGAGGAAGAACTTATTTATGTCATTGAAGTTCTTATTATTTCTGTCGTGATAATTATTCATCTTCTTCTACCAAAAGGATAGACTTTGAAGAGAACCTAACAACAACTGATTAAGCATTAAAAACAGCAAAGCTGAATTTTTATGACTGGCGGAGATATTCAGTTACGGAGCACGCACTTGATCATTTGTCAGATTATATGATATTTAATCATCTCTATCCGCTTCATCTAAAATACATCTCGAGGCATAACAAAATCCCGGCTTCTGGCATGAAATCGTAGAAAAGACTAATGAATTTCATGTCAATACTCACCACCTACTAAACCACTTAATCGCCGCAAATAACATCATTTATTTCACTGCTTAATACATAACAATGGCCGAAGTGGGGGAGAATGATCAACTTGGCACTGTGCAGTTTGAATGAATTATTCCAGACTGGCGGCGCAGGACCGCGTCATTGTTTTTGTTCCTAAAAGAAAAACGGAGCTCTTACCGAAGATGTCTTCAATGAACCGTCAACGGCGACCAGACATCGTGCACGCAATTGGCAATTACTTGTTCCGGTCAGCAGCGCATTTTAATGAAAAAGTTCAAGATGTTCTCTTGCAAGGTGCAGACTGTCTATCACCTAATACCTGGAAGCCGTTAATTGCGTTCATACAACGCTTACACTCTCTTGAACCTCAACGACCCACTGTACGATTTTCGGTCGAAACACAAGTTGCACTTTGATCATGAGTATTGTGTGGCGCGCCATTTATGCCGAAGATGTAATCGGGCTTGATTTCCTCGGGTCACGGTTTTATAAGAGCCTATGACTCTCCAAGATAATTTTTGACAATGTGTTAGAGCTTATCCCATAGCCAGGGTAGTGTTTGGTAAGTTTTTAAGTGATTCAGTCGTGTCCGGCTCCTAGTCCCGCCATAAACCGTAGATTTATCTTGCTGGAGCTCAGAGCTCATTTCGCTACATTGCTACTATGGCTAATTCCTTTACAGGGTAATGGTCCCTATTTCCTGCTTCTTTTCTAGTAAGCTTATCAGCTGTTTCGTTACTCTCTTACTGCTTGTATTTACTCTCTGCTGATAAGAGGTTTGTGATAGCTTAAATAGCTGCATTACTGTCTGAACAGATAAGTATTATCTTTTCTCGTAGGTTGAGTTCGGTGAACGTTTGTTCTTCAGTTGGTATTTTGACAACTTTTGCTTGAAACACGGTTCCTGCTTCTATACACAGTTTTGTGGCTACCTTGCTACAAAGCCAGCGCAACTTATTCCGATGGTGTGTTTCTTAGCTGTTTTGGCTGACTTGTACAAGTCAGCGGTGTCTCGTTAACTCAATGGAAATACAGTGGCTGCCATGCCTCTCAGTCAGTTATGTTGCTGCCTGACTCAGTAGTTAATAAGCTACGAGGTTCTAAGAAGAGTAATGCTTCAAGAAAAGAATCTTATAGCAATTCACTTGCTCTTCAAATACACTTGTTTGAATTTTTTGATTTAACTACGTGTATATTTTCGAATGATTTTTTAAAACATGAAACATGCTTAATCAACCAGCTTTCTGACGAAGGATTACAGACATTATGTCTTAATACATTTCGGGTTGATTTTAATTAATAGATTTAACTCAACAAAATCAAATCTTTTTTGGCGACTTTTGATTTCCGACAATTCTTCACGGTGATGTAAAACTGCACCCGTACTTTAACAAAAGCTATCTTAAGTGTCTCTCAAATGCCAAAGCTTATAAATATTTCCCGCTGACTGTCAGCCAATTATAACACCTAATTATGACACAAAGCATTTATACTCAAATTATACACTCGTTGAGTTTAATTACCATGATCAAAGAACGTACATCAAACAGCTAAACATTGGCAATAAATAACACCCAAGGTGCATTCAACTCATAACACTGGCCACAGTTCAATGAGTTTTTTTTATCTTTTACACATGCGTAAGCACAATTCGATTTGGAATAAGAAGCATCGAGATATAAAGATACGAGTATGCTGAAAAAAATTGAAAAAGAAAGTAAATGGCATTGATGGTGATGCTTTCCCGTTGGCACTGGAATCTCTTGTTGATTTTAATTGCAAACAATTCACAAAGAATCATTAATATAAAAATAATGTAACAGAGAAGACAAGGCAAGAAATCCAACATAAAAAGGAACTGAAAATCACGCAATGGTATTCGCTAGCGGTACACATGCTCTAAGATACAATTGAATTGCTATTGAAGCCGTGACGATAACACCGTAAAATTGCGATACAAGAACACATTTTAAAAATGTGCTTTCACATGTCAGCCAGCGAGTAAGCCAGCGTTGAAGGCTTTTAGAAAATAATATCTTGACATAATAAACTGAAAAGCCAACTCAACTTCAACTAAAAGTAACGCAAAGTGTCCTCGGCGGCTGCGCTGCTAAATTGTTAGGTTGCAGGTACTAGAATTAGTCCGAAACTTTTATCTGGTTTCCGAATCTGGTCAAATGGCAATTTACTGGAACGGTCGACCAGTCTGACTAAATGACTAGTGGCCATGCTGTATATATATCGGTTCCTAATGCTGTATTTCAAGTTCATGTCGTCGAAATAACGATGAATATCTAATAAAATACACTTTTTCACTTAAAATTCACCAAACAATCTTTCAGTACCTAAGTGTTGCTCGCTCTGAGCAAAATGCATTATTAGAGTAGTCGTAATCTCTTAAGAGCGAAAAAATATTGTTACGAATGCAGCAGCTGTATGATGATCGCATCACATTTATGCTAAGAATTGTGAAACAACTTCCTGCTTCGATTTGCCTTTTTTAAAAAGGAAGATACTTGCAGATTGTTTGCTAATTGTGGTTTCCCCAACAGTTTGAACATAAAGCATCTCAAGTAAATTCATATGACTTCAAAGTGTGATCGCTCTGCAGACCCCGTTTTACCGACTTAAGTCGTTCTCAGCTATCAAATTTTTGGCCAACACTCATATCAGATTCAATAACTGTAGCAACTGAAGCCAATTGAGCATCGGTTGCGGCGTCCATCCAGTGAATGTGCTAAGAATCAACCAAATTTTGACCGTCAAATCATCTTCAGGGATGTGGCTTAGTTATTGCATTAATGGGTACACCAACACGCAAAATTTTAGTTCATAAGACTCAAAAGAGCTACCCAAAAAGACATTGTTTGGTGATTTCGGAAGTCAACGTAGCAAACATTAGCATCAATGTCTAGCACTACAAGCAAATTATTTCCAATATTCAAATGCCTTGCATCAATAACAATCGTTTAAGAGACAAACTCATCACTCTACTTAGACAAACACTTTATTAGCAAATAATCTCACTAAAATGGACCTCGCTCAGGTCATGCTGTTTTTCTTCTTTGCGCTTTTTTTTCAGAGGAGTACGTCAAGCAAACCGTGTGATGCTGAACAAGGTTATTGTTTTGGCAGCCTCAGTGTCCAATGATATTAATAACACACTTTAGTTAAAAAAATAAGCATAAGCATAGACTTCATCTTCGCCTTCACAAAAAAATCCAGTGTCGTTTAGTCTCGGCTAAAGTTGCCAATTTAATATAAATAAGCATTTAATAATAAATAATAAAATAAACGCCATTCACGCCTTAAATCATCTCTTAACATCTTTCCTTAACTAAAATTCATACACTAAAAAGCCGAACCGCATCATTTTAGAATAGAAAAATATTGCTAAACTTCTTAGATTTTTTTTTTCGTGGGGGTAATCCAAGTCACATTGCGTCAAATCCATGACCTGTGATCAACGATACAACGTTCAAAATAAAAGGTGAAAGTTCAAATTATTTCTAAATACTGTCAACATAATTTGACATGAAAAAGGTTAGTGTTACCTAAGAGCATTTATCATAAAGAGAAATTATATCACTTCATTGAAATAATATTTCATTCTTAACCCCTTGCTCCGTACAGAGCACGCTTTTTGGCTTATACTGTGTGTTAAAAATCCGTAGCACAAGTTCGAGATGCCCCACTGCAAATGGAAAACTTTTCTTAAACTGAGTCAATGGTTTGTAATAGGCAGCAGCAAAAATAAAAGCAGAAGAAAATCTTTACCCTCGTGAGTTGTCGATTTTAGTGAATGAAAAGTTGAGTAGCTAACGTGCCGATTTTGCCTGGTTAAGTAAGTTAGTTTTCAAACTAGACCTCAGACAGGTGGTTTTGAGGCTTCCACAGTAATAAATCGATTTATTGTAATTTGCCAATTATGACGGTAGTTTGATGAAACTTTTTGCCGGGTTTTAATAAATAAAAATTTAAAAATAACTGAATTGTTTTTTTAAGTGCAGTTAATAGTTTACAAATATTGTGACCCAAAAGGATAGTTTGCGCAGTTAAATATTGAAAGAAAAGGTTGGTACTTTAAAATTTTGACGGATTATCTTAAAAAAAAAAACCATAGAAAAAAAACACTTATAATGTTTATTGATTTTCCTTCATATTAATTTTAAATTCGTTGTTTCTTTGACTCCTCCTGAGGCTATTTATAGCCAAGCCAGGACATCGTAAACAAATTCTCCATCGTATCATCGCCAAGGCCATATTATCTTCAGTAAACCGTCTTATAACTTCAAATATTACTCAGCCAAATTTAATATTTTATATCTTTTTCGATATTGATAAAGTTCCAAGTCCTTTCAAGATTAAGATAGTTAGAAGTGAGTAATAAATGCACATTTGTTTGTCATATAAGTTTTTCTATGACCGGAGAGCTACCAATATTTTCCCATATGCAAGTTCTTATGCGAGGACCTTGTGGTGTATTTTGTTCCGAGCCGGATATTTCCAAAAGAAGTATAAAACGTATTATTCGCCTTCTTTTCCGCAAATCATTTGTTTATAGGGCTAGTTTAACCTTTCTCTTTCTTTAAAACAGTGTCCTGCCAACACAGAGGCGAGGACACTTACTGAACTACGGTTTGGGCTCAGCAGCATTATGCCAAAAACGTTTGACGAATTGGGTGTATTTATTTGGCAGATTACCAAGTGTTAGCAGCTCATCGGCTTTGAAATGTCGATGATTGTAACTGAGCCTTCGCAGCTAATATAAATAAACCCTTGTATGATTTGATTTTTCGTTCAGAGACATCCATCGTTCATAGAGAAAGGTTTTGTGGCAACCTGACTATCAGTGAAACTGAAATGAGCATTGATGGCATCATAAATCATAGGGTTCAGGAATACAAAAGGACAGTTCTTGAATTAACCCTTCGGTGTATGTGGTAATGGAATCATCAGATATCAGAAGCCCAGATTCTTATACTTCCTGCGAGGCATGAAAATTTTTAAGTTTGAGATGAAGTTGGATTTCGTGGCCAAGTTATCATTATTAGATGCAGAAGCCAAATTTTTTTCCAAGATCAAGGTCAATGCAATGTTGATATTGCATTTTGCATTCGGCTTTTGATATATTGGTATGTTGGTGTAGAAGCCAATGATGGAAAGTGTAAAAAGTGTAAAGTTGCTGATTGACCAACCATACGGCTCTATGTAAAAGAATATGCTCGTCAACCGAAGTGTTAAACCAATCTAAGATTTTGGTTTGTGCGGTGCATCTCCTTTCTAAGGTTTTTTATTTAATATAAGGCACCTTTTCGGCTGGGAAAATATTCCAATGTTCCAATAATTGTTTGTGAATACATAATAGTCTCTATTTGAATTGAGAGTGTAGCAAAAAATGCTAATGTTCTTTTTAAAAACGATCTCTGCTTTATTGCAACTCTGACATAGTATGTCAGCTAGAATATTTGTGGATTAGCCAAAATTGTTATACAAACATCGACTGCGCAGACCACTGTTTGAAAACTCACTTGTTCTACATAATCTTATTCATATTTTTATTATTATTATTATCTCTCTATGTCTAACTTGCTCATTAAAGAGACACTCATTTGGCATATAAATTGAGAGTTTTAAAGAATATTGACGATTTCGTACAGGACCTGTTTCTTACAGCTTTCAAATCAAAACCAATATAATATTAGCTTCAACCATTGCGAAAAAGAACCTGTTTATTTGAAAGTGAACATTTTGGAAAGTGAAAATAACTAAACGACACACATAACCGATTTTACTTCCGTTTTTAACGACGTAGGTTTTAACAAAACTTATTTTAGAGTGCGTACAGGAGGAAAACCGGCTTATAAATAACCAACGAAATCAAATAAGGGCTTGAACAAGAATATTTGTTTTATCGACTTTCTTGCCATCTCTCAAGCATTTGATAAAGTGTGGCATGAAGGCTTGAAGCATAAGAGTAAGCTAATTTTTGAACGCACTTGTATAGAGTTCTAGAGTCTAATTTTAAATAAACTTTTCTGTGTAAATGGTTCTGTGCAGAAGAAAAGTTTGCGCTGAAGTGTCACTAGAAGATATCGTTGGTTTCGTATTTTACTTATTGTATACGAGAAATATCTCTCGAGAAGAAGACACTAAGCTATCGATACCAGAGTCGAGACAGCAGTTCAAAGCGAACAAAATTTTGCGAATGTGCAATTAGTTGTCGAATCGCTCTTTGTTAGACCAAATCATTAAAATATATTAAACTGTTTACCTATTTTTTCTTTAATCAATGCAACTATCTTTTAATAGCTCTAAAACAGGAGGCCATATGACAAGAAACTTATTCTCCAGACTTTTTTCTCGACAATCCTTTTGCAAAAACTTAAGGATTCGCGAATTTTAAGGTCGTTGTAGGCGACTGGTATTGATGGAAGGTTTCATTCGAAACTAAATAAGGATAATTGTTATACCACAAGCCTAAATAAAAATATCACAGAATGATATAAATAGAATAATTTCTTGGTTTATTTTTTGTGGAACTTTGCAGAACAGCGATGATTATTAATTATTTGTTGCCAGAAGTTAGAAGAACTTTTTCATCTTCCTATAATTTTCAGTGAGCTATCTTTTAAAAGATACGAAATTTTTTCGTTTGTGAACATTGTGAATGTTTGTAAAAATTCGCAGTTGTGCAAGACAACGCGAAAAAATTAACGTTTTCGCTTTAACATTACATCCTTTAATTAAAAATGATGTAAAAATAAGAACCTCAATTGATCTTTCTGAAACTATTTTAATAATAAATTGTCCATCAACAAATTTCCTTAAAAGCAAAGTTTCATTTAAATCCTAAGCTTTTCTTTTGTGACACAAGTTCCAAATTATTTTCCAATAAACTTATCCACATAAAAACAATACCTTAAATACTTTAAAGTCTACTTTGTTAACATGGATTCTGAAATTTATTGATCCTTGCAGGTCGCGCGAACGTGCATTGTATGTAATCTATGAAGTATACAACAAATTATATGAAGAAAAACGACGTATCCTCGAACTAGAAGTGGAAGGATATTCAAATTAAATGGAAAAGCCGTTGAACTGGCTACTACTGCCACCATCCGCCCAGACAACAACCCCTACGAAGGCAAGCAAAATGCCAACAGGCATAACAAACAATTTTTTTTTATCTTTTTTGTTTTTAAAATTTTCTCTGCGGTTCTAGTTGCATACATGACTAGCTGACTGCTGACCACTAAATACAAAACAAGAAGACTACACTCCGTATATTATATCCGTCTTCCTTGCCAGTACTTGCCTCGTCACTCTCAAGTACATATAGAGAAGTGGTTTCTTCCTTTGTAATATAAAGTCAGGACCCGGTCATAATATAAAACTTCACCGATGTTTGGCCCGTCTTTGTTTGTATGTAAATTTCAGCACATGGCGAATCGTTGCAAATCGATAAGTCGGTGTATACAACAGTTGTGGCTTGATGTAGCCGGTTAACACATACAAACAAGACGTTATCCACTTTAGCATAACAACAACATTGGGGGCCGGTACAGGAAAACAGGTGAGTTATTTTTTTTTTCGAGTAAAATTTCATCAAGACTCAAAATATCCTATTTTTCAGAGAGAATACGGCATTGAATTCTGTCAATATGAAAAAGACACCTCCTTCAGTTATTCCTTTGACTTACGACTACCAAAAGATGTCGCCATCTTCTACAACAAATCAAGTAGATAGAAGTGAAGCCACCACGTCCTTTTATGACAATCAATATCAAAGTTTATTTGGTGATCCTGTGCCGCCCACACCATCTGAAGACTATCTAGGACATCTCGACGGTAGCTTTTATGGCAGCTTTCGACGGGATTCCTATGCTTCGGCAATTGCAGATGATTTCAATAGGACAATAACACTGGCTGCCGATGGTGGCAGGAGACTTTCAAGACTATTTTCCGAAACACCAATTACAAGCACTAGTGCGGCTCTGAGTCCGATGGTGGCTCCAGATATACAAATTCTGCCAGACAGTGGGAGTGGGGAATCTAGTTCGGATGCGCAAGCTACGCCGAACTATATGCTATTGGGTCCGAATCTAGTGAGCAGACCATCTGTAGATGAGGCATTTGATGAAATGCAGGAAGCGTCTGGCGTAGGCATGGCGAATTATGAGGAACAGGATCGAGCTGCGAAGGAAGTAACGAGGAGGATATTGGATTTTTCAGAAGACTTTAAATCAAATGTAGGATCTTTAAGGTAAATTTCTTTATATCAAATTTAATATGTTGAATCACGAGAACTTTCTAAGCTACGACTGACGAGTATCCCCAGCCAGCTTTATCCATAGCTATCTGCCTAAAATTATATTTACTGAGTCTGTTGATTCTTTTAAGCCCCTTTCCAATTGTGTCCGATGTAGAAAACTAGATCCCGCGACGTCCCTCTGGAGAAGATCCGAACACTCTTCGTATCCCAGCCACCTGAGTCATTGAGGAGAAATGCAATTCGAACACAGTTGGAATATATGAATACACTGTCCTCCTATAAACCCTCGAAAGAATACAACTGCAATGATATCGTTGCCGGCAGTCTTTAGCAAAGGCTGAGATATGCATAAAGTGTCCGAAAGTTTTAAAGCTGCTTAAAGATGATATTCATAAAAAAAACCTTAACTAAACTTAATCGAAAGCAGCCACAACCGCCCTGGTTTCCGAAGTATACAGAATTTATATCTGGCTATCTTTTCCTTACATTCTCAAAAAAATGCTGCTTATGAATATGCTTGGTAGTGCACGTACTTCTCTAAGTATTGACTTTTGAATAAACGTGTCAACTGATTTGATTGGACTTTTTGCGTTGGATTGTCTGTCTCTCGAGGAACTTAAGAAGGAACTATGAGAAATTCATTGGATTGGGCCTTAAGGTTGCATCTTTGCAAAAGCCATACTACTAGGTGAAGTACGACAGTAGATAGATACGCTGCTGACTTTCCCCTCCAGGACGTTTTCAAGATAGTTTTTCAAATTCCTTGTTCAACTGATTTCTATATGACCGTGAAAAGCCAAAGCCGAGTCAAAAGTTTCCATTGTTCTTAACATTGTTACTCATTGTTTGGTGTATTTGCTGTGTTCACTTTATGATGCAGACTAAACAAGTTTTGAGATGGGGTGTACTCTGTATTTCGTAAGACCACAGGAAATCCCACAGGTCTGTAAAAGTAGCATCGTTCTATTCTTTCGTATTTCATAAAAAGAACAGACTTCTTAAAAACTTTAAACTTCCCATCTGGAAGTTCTTCTATTGGGTCCAATTTTCGGAATTACAAATTTTGACATATTTCCACGTTTCGAGGTCGCTGAATTTTGCCTTCAAGGGAGATCAACTTCTTGATGCTTTCATTTATTCTCTAGACTACCTGAAGTATGTCTCAAAGTCTTTACGGATGGGGTATGCAATACTAATGCACCAGAAACATCCAAAGGCAATTATGCAGGCGCTTCATTCTTCTCTGTTTTGACAACACAGCTATGAAGTATCTTTACCACAGTAGGATTTCAAATTTCAACTCTTGGACTTTTGTAGTAAATTGTAGTAAAGGTTTTCGCATTGCTACTCCACCGTGAAGGCCTGCTAAATGGTTGATTACTTACTGCTATCAATTTTCTCCGTCTCGAGACTTCGTTAACAATCAGGACTCATAGATCTTGCGCCATGCCTTTCTTTTCCCTATTTTGATCAAACGATAGATCAAAATAGGGAAAAGAAAGGCATGGCGCAAGATCTATAAGTCCTGATTGTTAACGAAGTCTCGAGACGGAGAAAATTGATAGCAGTAAGCTCGTTCAAAGCTAAAGCATATGGATACAACACCCGAAATTTTGGTTATTTCACCACTGGTTTTTTTTATTATGTTCCACATTCTAGAGGTCTTTAGAGAACAGGTTATAAACAAATTCGAACTAGTTGTGATCCCTCCAAAGACCGAACTACCATTTTTTACTAGAAAAAAAAAGATCTAGTACCTTGAGCGAAGGCAAAACTTAACACTTCTGGACTGGGGCTAAGTACGTTTAAGCTAACTTTCCTCGAAATTTGAATAAAAATGGAATGCTTTGAATTATAATTATTCTTTATACATATAAAGCAAAACATAGGTTGACAAAATGGCTCAATACTTTAAAGTGATCTTCGGGAGTTTTGGGTTACTAGACACATTTTCTAAGAAGAAAGTCAGGTTATTATCCCTTTTCGGAGATTTCCATTCTGCTAGGCGTCAAGTCACTCGTTAAATCAATTGTTGTGGGAAAATTTCGGAATATCATAACAATGTATGTAAGCGATGAAAAATCAGTTTAAAATATACCATAGACTGTACTACATTAAAAAATAACAAACATCCTTTGGCTCTCAATAAATGGCCACACGTATGCTTGATAAAGTAACCACGGTTCACTTCGTCATTTGAACTACGTTCCGCGTTGTCATTTTGTTCCCAGCACAGTTAAGCCAAAAAGGAGACCATAAGTTCTTCGAGTAGAAATAAGATTCTCACCTTATCTTACCGAATGGAAGCAATTTTGATTTACAATTAAATAGGAAGCTGATGGTGTGGGCAGAACAATTTGCATACAAACCCATTTTTTGACCTGAAGTTACGCCCCGATTGAACCGGTTCTATGTCTCTGTCATATTTCTTCTCTCACCGACTTCATCCAGTATATGCTAACTCTGTCTACTTAATTCCTCCAGCCCTAAGCCTCTGAATCACTGTATGATCTTTTGGTCTAAGTTGGATATATTGCTGCCAGAACCTTACTAATAGAAGAACTTCAACGTTCACGAGGTCGTTTGTCTATTTCTTAGTTTATTTCGATAACCGGCAATCTAGATCCTTAAAGATAAGTAGAAATGTCAATTTATAAGGGAATTCATGAAAACGTTTCATTCCGATGATCAGAGGTTTGTTTTGATTACACTTTGGTCCTCGTTGCATAGTACTACCTTCTCCTGACTATCTAGTACCCAATTTGGCATGATCTCAATCCCGACATAACAGGCACGTGTTTTTGAAATAAACATTTTTCTTCGTCTCATTAAACAAGCTAGTTCAAGGTTCTTTCACCTTTTTCCACATGATTTCATACACACTTCATCATAAATCCTTTCAACTGCAAATGGGCACTTTGAAAAATTTGTAGGACTTTCTCCAAGTTGATGTTGTATGAAATTATTTTTGGTAATGATCACTAGCTTCAGGAACACCAAACTGGTATTCAAAAATATCCTTACAGATCTTCCATCAACCAATCAGTCGAGAGAAGAATAGAATAGCTGTGCTCAATCGGCGTTGTTCAAAACAGGATCAGGGCTCTTGTTAAAAGGACCCATAGATTTTGAAGAAGACGTCTTATAGGTTGGCGATCATATAAAACAGATCCCTTGCTTTTTGTGATGTGAAATTCTCAGCAAACTCAGTTATTAGGCTCTAAGCAATAATTTGGTATTCCTCAGAATATCCACAAAGTTGGGGAAACCTTTCACTCACGTATTCCGCTGCTGTATCCGACGTAATTGGATACGTAGAAATATTTTAAGTCATTAGTTTTTTCAACTTGACACTGAATGAATTAACATTTTTAAAATCTGAGCTTCGATAAATGATGGCGATTCTTCTTCGTCTTAATATCTATACTAAGTTTTCAAATTTTGGCATACGTCTCCCTTTTAAATGTATTTATTAATATTAAAAAAAAAAACATTTTTATTCATAGGGAATCTCCACCAGAGATACCAGAGCCGCCGTCCAGATATACTCGCCAAATTTCGAACGAATCATATTCCAGCAACGATTGGTTCAAGCCCATGTCTACTTATCCTGATTTCACGAAAATGCCAAAGCTACGACCGAGCTCGAAAAATGTTCTCTCAATCAAACATCATGAAATGCCATCACAGGGCTCACCAGTGGCAGCAATGATTGACGACTCCAATGCTTCGAGTAGTGGTGAAGATCAACGGAAAGAAGAACCAGTGCCAGCACGACCACCTGATCCACAGCCATCAAGGCTTAAATTGCTACAACAATTGAGTTCCACTGACTCGCAGCTACCTCCAGCTCCTCCACTGCCTCCACCACCAGCACCATTAACTCTGCCGCCACCAGAACCAGCGCCACCTCCACCAATTGTTCGACAAAGGTCACCAGTGATTATTACCGACACCATAACCACGGGAGCTGAGCATAGGTAGGATCATAAATAAATTAAGAAAAAAATCTCTGAGCCGTTTTCTTTCTCTATAGGGTGACTGCTCCAAGAACGCATAAAAAATCCTCATTCACCATCATTGGTGAAAAATCCCCACAGTCTTCCCGGGATCAGAGTCCTCCGAAAGCTCTCCCAAATGGTCGGATATCGCCCTTTCTTGGTCATGGATTTCGGGAACCAGAAAAACATTTTGGTGCAAGTTCTGCTAGAGGTCCGCAAAAGCCAGTCGCCAAGCCAAGGATGCTTCAACAGAAATCCTTATCATCAACTCACCTGAAGTTGCCTAGTATATCAAGCCCAGCGAATAACTTGATGGCGACCGATGACTCGCCCCGGCCTTCTGTGCAGTTCAATATGTCAGGAAAACGCGAACCAATGCAAATGACTCACCAGAAAGGCATCCTTCAAATGGGCAAAGATCCGCCGTCCTCCTCTCAAGCGACACCACAGCCAGATCCACTGATGGAAGTAAATAAAATGAAAAGCTGCGAAGCACTGCCCCTTATAACCGATCCGTATAGATCAGCAATACCAAGGATGAGTGCAGCTACTGCGCCAAAAAAACCAATAATTAGTAATCCGAATCCGACGAGAAAACAACGTGGACTCCTAAGAGTTATAAACAGCGCAGACTCGGGATCCCGTATTCCGGTGAGATCGAACTGGGCGAGTATGGATGACCTCTCGTCACAGCGTAAGCCAATTTTATCCCCGCTTCGGTTAAAAGCACGTCGACGGTCGAGCTCTACGTCGCCAGAGCGGAGAAGCTCTACACA
The DNA here is from genome assembly GCA_963555765.1 of Orthonevra nobilis. Taxonomy (NCBI): domain Eukaryota; kingdom Metazoa; phylum Arthropoda; class Insecta; order Diptera; family Syrphidae; genus Orthonevra; species Orthonevra nobilis. The sequence continues at coordinate 93,890,139 of OY743224.1, forward strand.
AACTGAGCCCAGAAGTTCAATTGCCTCGGATCGCCGAAGCTCAAACCTGAGCTCGGTGACAACCTCGGATTTTAGTTTCCGACGAAACTCATTGTCACCTGTTAAGACACCGGTAAGCGCCCGAAGAAAATCAGTCTTCCAACCTAGAAGCAGAAGGATGTCGCAATCAACCCCTGCCTCGCCTTCAATTAGATTGGGAGCATCGAGAACGCCTCGAAAAGTCGTCAAACCAACAACTCTGTCACCCATCATTGGAACTCCCAACAAAGACCTACCACAAATAATGGGGAATACCAATCATCTTTCGCCATCATCTCTAGCGCGAATAGAGTCGCTTTCCAAAATCCCCATACGGAATGGTTCAAACGGCGCTTCCAGATCTAATTCGAGACTCAGTTCGAGGGCTAATTCCCGTATGAGTTCCAGATCGAGCTCGCCTTTCAAAGAATTCGTAACAGCGGGATCCAGGGTTACCTCTAGCCGTTCACCATCGCGGCAAACTTTGAGACCAGAATCCAGACTCACATCGCGAGGTGAATCACGGCCAGTTTCCAGAATTGGGTCAAGCAAAGCTCCATCTCGTTCTACATCGCGGGCTTCAACTCGCGAAGCGTCAAGAGCTATGTCGCAAGCACAGTCGCGTGCCAGCACAAGACCAAATTCTCGAATGGAAGATGCGAGAGCAGTTGCGAACTCTCGTTCAAACTCACGTCTAAGCACGCGAAGCGAGAGTCCTCTAAAGAGTCGGAAAGCAAGCCCACCTAAATCAAGTCGTCGAAGCAAGTCGTCATCCTATAGTCCCGATCCCAGAAGGGCCAGAAGAAAATCCATAAGTCCTGCGAAGATAAAAGGCTCCACGCCTATACTTAAACGAAGAAATTCGCAGTCTCGTATCCCGGCCCGAGTTCCCACCACAAAAAAGTCTTCGTCGCCAAAGCTGAAGGCTCCCACTAAAGGAGGACCACGAAAAGAGTCTCCGAAAAGGTCCAGTTACAGGAAGCAACCCATAAGTGCCAAAAAACCAGTTCCCAGCAGCATGACAAAGACCGGAACCAAGAAACTGCCAGTCGAAGCCACTAGTGTTCGAAGGACTCAATCGTCTGTAAAAAAGCCAAGCAAAGTTTCTACTTCAGCACAAAACGCTTCGAAGAGTCGCCAATCAAGCAACCTACAATCCAGTAACTTGAAATCAAACACTCGCCAAAAAAGCGCATTCGAACTAAAGCGAGAGACGTCATCCGTTCGACAGGCTATCATTGCATCCGCTAAGCTAAAAAAGGAAGCCTCTTCATTGAGTGTGAAAAACCTTGAGGGCAAAGCTGATGGACAGGCCTCGAGCATCTTACCAGAAGAACAAGTCGCCACCGGAGAGCATCAAATACAGGAAGAAACACCAAAGCCCAATAAACCTCTCAAACGTCAACCGTCCACGATGACTCTTCTCTCCATTGGTTCAAAGCTGAGTTTGTTACGTAAACGGACTGATAGTAACCTCAGCAAGAAGCTTGAAGATATGAAAAAAAATGCCGACAAAGATGGTCACGGCACAACGAATGGTCACGATACCGAAGACAATGAAACCACGTCTAATGGTAAGCTAGTTGCCCTGACAAAGGCCAATGTTGTTTCAATGACTACCGCTGCCATTACAGCTCAGCCTGTGCAAATCAGTTCTGTCCTGGCAAACCAATTGCCAAAGACAAATAGTTCTGGGCAATTGTTGGCAGGACAAGAAGATATGGCACTGCCAGCCGCCATCCTGGAAAAATCTCAAAAGACCCTCGAAAATATCCAGAAGACAGTGGCCGAGGCCACCGATGAAATCCAAAAAACAATCAACGAGAACCTGAGTGATCTGAAGACACTGGAAAGTGATATGGGAAAGATGTCCGAGGACTTGACCGGTTCACCATTGCCATTTGCAAAGTCTGGCAGTCTAACGTCGGTGATTGAGAACCGACCGTCAACTGCGACGGCTGGAGAAACTGACAATGCCTTTGGTGAAGTAGTTCAAACATCATCAGCGCCTCCATCTCATCCTATTGAAGCTTCAGTTACAGTGTTGAATCCATCAGACAACCATCAGCCGCAATCAACCGCGAATGGAAATGATGGCGCTCCGGGAGCTAGCAGTGGCTTAACTGCTGCTGATGAGGACGCTGCCGAAAGGGTTAGTGAGCGTGCTATTTCTGTGTTGCCAGAAGTTGACTCTGAAAGTGCAAATTTGCAGAGTAATGACGGGGGTTTGACAGATGGAGTTGACTATATTGCGGGTCATGCGAGAGGCGGAAGTGATTCCAAGGTCACAAGCGCTGATCCAAACTCTAAGGATGGTGGAAGCAAGCTAACCGGAATTTCCCAAAACCAGGAAGACATTTCAAAGAAGTAAGTTTTTGGATTTTTTGATTTCTTATTCAACATTAATTTGAAAAACGTTTATTATTTTCTTTCATAAGAACGACCTTATGAAGCTAATTTTATCAAAGCATTTCAAAAACTCATATAGGTTCTCGAAAACGTGCTCAGTTGAATTACCTAAGACGCAATATTGTTTTAAAGATGGAGCATAGTATTGTGCTTTTCACCATAAATTGTATTAATTGTCAACGCCAATGTTATCTAATGCCATTACGCGATACACACGAGATGAATTCAACAAGGGTGAAAACCGGCTTCACATTTTACTTGAAGCACAAACGGGACGAGTAACAAATTCCGAGGAAATAAACTGTATACATGAATCTCCTTCGATTGTATTAGAACTAAAAGGTTGTGTACCTATTAGTTTTCATCCTCGATCAACCCCACAAAAGTAGGGATAAGATTTAAGTTCGATTGATACCGCACACTTCCTTCTCCCTCAAAACCCTCCGAATAAAGTCGTCTCGTGTGTGCAGGCGCATTTGACATTCTTGAATAGTATCATGGAGACATCTCGATGAGATGTTTTGCTTCTCCGCTAAGACGGGTTTTCAGATACCACATCTTTTGTTTGCTGCTTGCCTACCATTAGCGAAAAGAGATAACAAATTCTCTTTAATTTTGGGATAGTGACCTTTGGTAGACTTAGACAAATTTGGGTGATGATGCCATTTGATGAGTTATCTTCCATAATCTTAGTGCTCTGTGACTTTAATCGTTTTAATAATGCAATAAGATTTTCCTGTGCCATTTTCTCTATTCTTCTTGGTTGTATCCAACTTTTTTTCGGTAATCGCTCAATTCCCAAATTGCGTATCATGAATCCGATTTTTGGCATCCTCTCGTCGGTTTATGCAGAACGATGATTGGGAACTCATGCTGTTAATTATGGTAGGAAAAGACCCACTTGGTGTCAAAAAAGGTTTTAGACAAAGTGATGCACTGTCATGCAATTGCTTTTACTCGTTGCTCGTCCCTGTGTCAACACTAGATTCACTATCGTTCAAATGTCTGTTCAACAACTCGCATACGCCGATGTTATTGCAAAATCGGATGCGTTTGTGAGTATTGAGATAGAGGCGGGAAAGATGGGTTTGGCGATTAACGAGGCGGGAAACGAAGTTTATTCATTCGTCTAGAAAGGACACTTAAAACCAACGCCTTGGTCAGAACGTCACCATAGCAGCTATAGTTGTAAAGAAAATTTCCACCTTGGCACAGCAATAAGTACGGAGAAAAACTTCAGCTCTAAAATCAAACAGAGAATAACTCTTGATATCGCTGTTTCTTTGAGCTAAGAATGCAATTCAGTAGTGAGGTCCTCTGTTGAATAACTAAATTATCGCTCTTCAAGACCCTTATCATTTCGGTCCTGCTACATTGTGCAGAAGCACTTTCAATAGCGGATGAGAGCACCTTAGGTTGTTTCAAAAGAAAGATTCTACGTGCGATCTATGGTCCCTTCTGCATAGACAGTGAGTGGAGGAGAAGTTTTAACGATGAAATATATGGACTATACAGCGAAAGTTTTCAAATATATATTTCCTTTAATAATAAGGTTCAAAGACGTTGAAGTGGACTGGACTGCGGAAGGATATATAAGTCTACTCGTACATTACTTGAAAAACACAACTACCAATCTTTTAATCCTAGTCTGTCTCAAGTTCTCAAGGTGATGATAAAAAGACATCCAGCACTTCATTTCTCATTGCGAAGGATGAAGTTTTGAAGTTGATTGTGTTGAAAGATTCTTAACATAAACGACAGGGTTTGTATAGCTGAATCTAACATTGAACAGTCTTTACTGTAGCCATACAGTGAGTACGCCGCTTAATTTAAAGATGCAGATCTATGAGTGGATACATTGCATGTTTATATAAAGCGTCGATCATATCGCAGTGGAATACTTCAAAAAGGATGACGGAAAGGAATTCGATAAGAAATTTTCCATGGAAATTCTCGGAAGAAATGAATGAGAGGAGGATGCAGGCTTCGACAATGCTAAGCTGGTTCTCTACTTTGAAGGATCCAAAACAGACTTGGCTCACGATGTGCACATAAAAACGAATTTTTTTATCAGAACTGAACTCAGTGATCAAGTGCCAGAATATAAAAATGTCAAGCTCTCCGGACTAAATCCAAGATGTTCGTTAAATCGTATGCTTTAGTTTATAAATACATATGGAAACTACATGGCTTGATTTTTTTTAGGACTATGGAAATCAATGAAGCCCCCTGACATTTGATTTTAGAGACCCATCTTAAAATAATACGGCCAATAACCACATTTGATTTGTTCTAAGCCCGCTTATTTTTATCATGTCAACTTCTTACTTGGGTGGAGAAACAACAGTAGATCGCCGACCCTAAAACCGATAGTCTATAGCCAGTCGTCAAACGGATTAACACAGCAAGTTGGCTGCTGGCTCATCATAGTCAGTATAAACTACACAGTCAATTGGTCACTGACATTTAAAATTGAATTTGACAATGCGGGCTGCATATTTCACAATCCACTCAGCACAATCTTCCAAACCAAATCTGAAATTTTTAAACACAAATTTGAAGTTTCAATGGCAGCAATTCAATGGCGAATACTTTTTTACTTTGGGACTCTGAGGATTTTTGCTGCTAACCCTTGGCTTCTAAAATCTGGACATCGAGGTGCCCGGACGTGTCTGGGTACTAACTTATGAACTTTTTGGGAAAAAATGCCTTCAAATTCTCCATCGAAAACATGGCATTGGGTGAAGGGCGATGACTGCCTGTCGCTGATTTAACAAGAGACCGTCGTTTTTGGACAATGCATTTTTTTTTTTGGTGACGATCCCTAGGGTTGTTTGGGTAACAGAATTTCATGTTCTTTTTATGAGTACAGCTCTCACATAAGACTTTTCTGTAAGCAACATAATTCCTGCCGTTCGCATTGTTCGAAAACGTTCCAGCAACGTTCTCGCTTAGAATTATATTAAAGAATAATCCATTGATGTCTTTTTAAGATGCCGTACACTATTGCTTTTTTCATTGCAGGACCATCTGCAATCATCAACGTCGATTGACTTTGAGACACATGCTTACGCTTGTTCTTTTCTGCAATTTCATCTTCGAGGGGTCCATTTCTTCGTTTCCTCTTTAGCGAACGCAATCTGTGGTCATGTGGATTTTTGCCTTTTATTGTTTTGATAATTTCATTTGCAACGGTCGCCAATTTGAAATCCTTCTTTTTATATAGACTTGCAGAGCTGAAGGTTTGAAAGATTAAACTGTCCATAGTGCTTCATCTTTTCTAAGCACTTCATCTTTTCTATTTGCTGACTTGCGGCTAAATTAGTGCTGGTGATTTGAAACTGTAGTCCTTGCAGGCAGGCTTTTTTTTTCTACACGTCATCAGACTTTATGATATTTGACTCACATATATTAAGCCACGTGCTTTTTATCTCCAGTTTAACGTATTGAAACTGGTCTTTCAAAAATGTCAGTCTTTTATGTTCCAACTCTTGTTTCTTAGGTGTCTAAGTTCTGAAGTCCAACAGTGCCTTATTCCTATATTTCTTTTTCGGTTGTAAAGTGCACACACGCACTCGCAAGCATCCTGTAAATTATTTTATATACATATGTACTCATACTCTGCTCCGCCACCCCTTCATTTTAAACTGGCACAATAATTGAGTTCGGGGAAAATCTTAGGGAAACAAACAATATGAAGGAAAAACCCCAAGCACGCAGTAGCGTGTCATATTAAATTTAAATAAATATTAACACATGTTATGGGAAATTTGGCTAACCAAAGGTTTTATTTTAGAATTTCTTAATCAAGTATAAAAAGTTTACTAGTAATTAACCATATCCTGCTTTCTGTTTGAAGAGTCTCACTTGTTACAAGCTGAAAGGCATATGCCACGTTTTTGCGCAATATTTAAATGTGATATTTTTTCATTAAATAAACCACTTATTAAGAAGAACGTCATGTCTCACATTCTATAAATTTATGAGGTTGCATGCTTTAACTAAAATAAAAGGGATCTTTCGTGCCTTCAACATATTATGCGATATTTTCACGAATTCGGTACTTTTGTTTTTGGCAAAGGTCAAGAATTTCTCAAAAAAATTTCGGTGCAAATAAATTCGTTATTTTTTGTGATGTTTAATTCGTTCGAGAAAATATTGAGAGGTCCGACTATTTTTTAGAATAGAAGTTTTTTATAACAATTTTGTAATATCTGAGCTTTTTTCACAGAAGGGGCAGTTAGTTTAAAATTTAATTAACAATAAAGCTTTATAAAAACATAAATCAAAGGAAATAAGAATGTTGTAGTTCAATTGTATATCAAAAATTATTATTATTATTAACAATTATTATATGATATAGGATGCAGAGATCAAATTAAAACCGTCTATAGGATTTCCGCGAAATGCGCAGACAAAAAAACATTTTGTAGCGAAATTTAATCGACCAAGTATGGGAACCAAAAAGATTGATATACAAATGTACGAACTTGTAATGTAGTAAGCCATATTACAAGCTTAAACCCAAAGCGCAGGAATGGCCGAAAGTTGTAATCTCAAAAAAAAACGAAGAAAAGTTTTCTTTCAATTCAATATAAGATGCCCTCTTCGTGTTCTGCACATTGAATGGACGACGGCGACGTACATGAATATTCCATTCAGGGTGTCGTTTCTCAACCCATTTAGCGTGGCAACACCATCGACCTCAAGCGAACACCGCGTCATATGACGAAAACCATGCTAGCACTGCTCTTTGAGATTCAGCCCACCCTCCAATTATTATAATTCGCCATAGCGATTTACCCGCTTCATTGGCCTCCTGGCATGGGCAAGGATGGTCGTCGCCGGCCTCAACATGCAAATGATTATAGGAAGCTCGTGCACCTCCGGTCTAACAAACACACACAAAACTAGGTTCTCATAGGTTAGAGTTAAGAATGTTTGGCCTACTTCTTGGGGTGGTCTTTCTTGGCCAATGTATTCATAATGCGTCAATATCGTAGCCGGTTTGTGTTTTTTTTTTTAATTTTTTGAATAACAAAATCACGGCAATATTCTCGTGGCCAGTCGTGCGGTATCGTTCGTGCCAAACGTAAAGTTAGTTTTAAGTGGACATCCAACGCGAAAGGACTCATGGGATTTTTCAATTGAATTTTTTTTCGAAAACAAAATAAAAAATCGGGCTCAAAATAATGATTCAAAAGAATGGTAAACGTAAAAACTCGGTGGTGTTTAACATCGATCTACCAAATGAATTTGGTGACACCGAAAAGTACTTTTTTAGGTAAAGGTATTTCAAGTGCTTTTAGGCTTTGTAGTTTTAATTGGCCACGCCACGCAGAAGGGTCAGTTTTGTTTTTTGTGGGTCAGATTGAGAAGATGATATCCTTTTTGCAATGAGTTTTACTACGGGTATTTTGATTCGTTTAGTTTTGTTTTCGGTTATATGGCTTGTAAAGGTCGCGTGTTTATATATTATTAAGAGGCACAATAAATGTTATTCGTATAATCTCATTTCCGTTTTGGAAAAAGCAGCTAAAAACTTTTAACCATGGCTTCGCTTAAACCATTCGTATGTAGACAGCATTTGTTTTTTTTTTTGGAATTTGTGGAAATGTGAAAATTATTGAGCTATTTTGAGTTCTTGTTTTGAATATGAGTTATGTTTTTCATAGAGGTGCTTTTGGTGATATTATTTTGTTTGTGAAATAAGACTGCTCGCAGTTTAACTCCAGTTTTCCGCTTAAGTACACGTGATCTGGGTGATTTTGTTTTTAAGTTACGTGATTGGTGTTTTGAGTTTAATTCACACAAGTCGATTGTTGTTTGCGCGAGAATAGATATAATTTATCTGACATTATTTTAAGTCACGAAATGTTCTACTGGAAATTGCCGAACATCGCAGTGAGAATTTTATAAATATTTTAAGATGTAGCAATAAAAAGCATTGGAATTAGTTTACTTCCTAATTTACTAATCTTACCTAACTGCCTTCAATTGCATGAACAAAATTGTCTGCATTCCCTAACTACTTCAGTGCACCATTCAAAGTGAAGTGTTCTTTCAAAGCGTTGTCCCTGTGTTGTAGATCAAGAGACTCTTGCGACTGGAGTATTGCTTAACTCTCCAAACTCCTTTATAAAACCTTCTCATCCAAACTATGTACATACATATATTCAATTTTAAAAAATCATGTGGGGATTTTTTTTACTCGAGACGGAACCTAACATCGCAAATTAATATCTTTATTCTCTATACGTCAATGTTAAGAGTCGACCTTTGGAAAATAGTTAGAAATTGCATGACAGTGTAAATCCTTGTGTAATGCTTCATCAGATTTCAAAGGACACTATGAGATCTTTACCGGCCTTGACAAAGTAAGGCATTTTCCTAACATAGAACCGAATATGTGGATGTTTGACTATTTGTAGCCCACTATAAAATATAAATGTTGACGTGAACTTGAAATCGATGTAAAGAAAATCTATTACAGACTTTGCCTACATAAGATCATACTAATAATCACTAAATAACAGCCTCATAGGCAACGTTAAGGTGAACTTTCTATCTGTTTTCCTGATATGATCAACTTGCCTAAACAAACAATATCGAATTTATACGGAAAACCACGATAAGTTCGAGATGAAAGTTATTGTATTTTTCGACCCTCTTTGTTAAATTATTAAACTTAATTTTTTTTGTGAATGTGCAATGCCTTACAAATCCATTTTTTTTTAATTTGTAGCAGAGTTACCACTGCACACGACTTCATATTCAAGAACTATAAAAATCTTGCTGAAAAAATCAGCTCAACACGTTTTTTCAGCTGAACTTTTATTTTAGAACTTATTTAGATCTTACTTAGATCATCCTTACTTTTGTTTTAGATCTTACGAAATGTCTAACTTGTGCCTTTTCCGATGATTCTCTCCAATCCAAGGAACGTTCGGCTTAACTTATGAGAAAAAACCTTAAAGATGATGTCCAAATATCTTCTTTTGCTGCTTTCATCATTTAACTATTTGCCAAGAATGTTGCGCACATAACCAAAGCACTTGATGCCTTCCGATCTCAACCCATAATATCCGGATGCTCCTGGACAGAAGTCAGCTTATCGCTAGAACCTAGAATCGCAAGAGATCTAAATAAAGACATTTTTCCGCAAATTCTCTCAAAGCATACATCAGCATATATTTCTCAATTACATTTTAATAAAATCAAGGACGACAAGGCGATTTTAGTGAACTCATATTAGAGCACAAAAAATTGTGGATAATCGAGCAGCAGTTATCAACTCTACCTCAGAAAACTTAAGACCACTAAATTTCCCTTTCCAAATAAATAATTAGTCTATTAGTGTCCTGGTAACAAAAACTGCGATATTAATATATAATACGTTGCTCGTCGTCATTAAACACCAAATCCTTAAAACCTTGAAGGCAAAATTTATCTTTACCGGTCTTTCGATTATCAACCACGCAGTTTGGCGCGGAGAGATATCTTGTGGCTTCAGAATGGGTATAATTTTTAAACAACTTTTAAGTTTCAATGAGCATGCCGAAATCTTAAAATAAGAACCTTTAATAGACAGAGCACTTGTCATTTGTATGGGGAATCACAGTGGGGGAGTACATTCACTTCTTGTGAACGTATCACCTCCTACCTGATCTCTACCCTCGATCAGACCCAGCAGCTGCACATAGTGTTGTTAGAATTTGAAATATTTCCTACATTAAATCAAGAAATCATAGCGACATCTTGGGATGATTCCTTGCCTAAAGTATCAGATAATTTCTTGAAATTTGCAATTCCGTAGAAATTTCGAAACAATAATATTTAATAGCGAATTGTGGAAGGTCCTTAAATCAATGGCCCATGCTTTATATACAACTTCATTGAAGAATAAATGGTGCTCATATCTTCGTATACAAGTGTTGGAATTTACATTAAGAAATATATATGTATACATTTTATAAGTTTTTTTCTTTAAAAAAAATAATAATATCTTAACCTTAGGTTAATGCGAGGCCAATTTCACCGCAAAAACACTCAGGCGAAGATATACCATTATCATCTACAAACTGATTTTCCATCCTAACCGCATACCAATTATTATTATTTGCATCTGAAATGACATCCTCGCGGAATGTTGAACCGATTATAACTAATTCACCACACCCTAAGCAATTATATCGACACAAGGACTGGTGGCATGCGTACGTACCTATGTGCATCCACATCCGAAGTTGTACAACTTCAATAATTTCTCTTTATTTGCACATTGCAGACCTGCAACTCCACCTTGTTTTAACGATTGCGATAATTATCAAGACAAGCTCGTAATGGATTACTTCCCCTCTGGCCAAACGATATTGGCTAACTTTCTAGCAAATCTGGCTTCTAACAGTTGGCATTGTTTCAAGAAAAAAAGCACATAGACAAACTTAAAGGTTTGACCTAAAGTTTCGGTCTCCTTACTAAGCCCAAAATCATTGAGGTATTTCCCATCATTGGTCGACAGTTTTATATTTATTGTTCGCCCTGAATCACGACACTTTAGAACGAGGTCAAAGGATTTACCTCCAACCCTTGTTGATCTTGAATGGAAAAGGAAATCCTTCTGAATCGTTTTTCTTTTGAAAATGGTAAAGTCAAGGTGCAGTATCAGGTATTGAAGGTAGTGCATGCTGATTCCTTTATTCATATGTGAGACTTGGATTATTATTACTCGTATATTCCGCCCCACCTTTTGACTTGCTAATCGAAATGCAAACGGAAAGGACTTGAAAATTATGACGCTCCTGGGTGTGGTGTGCCTTCTGAGAAAGGGGCATTATGCCAATAAGCGGAATGGAAATTCATGGCACTATTATCGACACAATGTCCGTTTATCGTCAGTATTTTTTTTTTGCATATGCTGGTACAGTGGTTTGCCTGGGTATTTTTTTTTTGTTTTTTGTTTTGTTTTGTGAAATGCTGAAGGTAAATCAAGTCATAAAAAGGACAACGGCAAGGACACTAAGTTTTTTTCAACGTTGCACAATTTTCACATTGAAAAGTGCCTGACTGGGATATTATTTTGAAAATGAGTTTTACACAATTACCTTAAGCAGGCATATTTTTCTATCCTCTTTAAGCTTGTAAACAATCCAAGTGCTATCGTGTCTAAGTAGATTAACGATATAAGCTTTGGTTTATCTTTTCTTAAATCGTAGAGTATGTTTGTATAAAGATGCACAGTATTGCCACAAAAAAATATCGAGACGGTCGATATGCCAACCAAATCAACCATGTGCTACTTGACGGAAGACTCTCGTCAAATTGCCATTGATCCTCAAAGATTTTCAATGTCTTCAATAAGCATTAAAAATCTCAACTCCAACCGAGTTAATTGTGAGAATGACAAAGCTATGGCTTCAAATATTTAAAAAACTGAACTTGCACTTGGTAAAGGAAAACAAAAGCATATCCAACCAGTAATGTCGCACAATGCTTGAAAACTTACTATGGACTTTGCAGTTTGTCCGAAGAACCTTCGAATTATGCAAGACTAGCGGTCTCCTGCGACTTCGCCCTCGTAGATTTATTGTAGAAAAGAACAGCTAAAAAGGGACTATTAACCACTCACAGAAATGAAATCGTACCACTTGCACGACAAGCAAAAGTAATTTGATAAGAATTTGACATGCAATTACGAGAAGAGCACATATCGAAAATTTTATTTTTTACGTTTTTTCATATCAATGAGTTTTGAAAAAGTCCATGTACCTATTAACATCAAACAATTTTCGATAACTATGGCCCCAAAATGTTTATCAAACAATCGCTTGTTAAATATTATACTTCCTTAGAAAGTATAAAATTTATTCATGCCTCGAAAAGTTTGACCTTTTTGAAATTGTGTATCCAATTTTGCATAACCTACTAAAATTATCGCTGACAAATTGAAAATAATTTCAATTAAATATATCTTACCGTTAAACGGTAGCGTTCCTAAAAAACGCATTCGGTTGACCGTTTCTACGTCAACTTTAGTAACAAAATTGGCTGCCTAAGTCCGTCCACCCTAAATGTCCATTCTAGATATTGGTAAAAAAATTGGCATTGGATGAGTAATTTTGAAGATCACCTCGTAGAAAAAAACTTACAAACTTTACTTCTTCATAAAATTAGATTAGGCTTGCACTGAATTCCAGCAACGCAATGCGCTAAAGTGTCATTTCTTCGATCACAATAATTGAGGGCTGGATCAATTGTTGGGTCACAGATTCGAATCCTTGAGTAAATTGTGAAAATTAAACCCTGCCGTCCATAACTTCAGCATACTTAGCCTTCTGGAAAATTCGCTACTCCATATACCTTTGGACAGTAAGGAAAATCTTCAGTATTACGCAATATTTACAATGCAAAGGCATGGAAGCTGTTGACCAAACCATGCAAACCATTCACAGAAAAACCCAGACTTAGTTTGAGAATTCTCTTTTGCGACTTCCACCACGTTTGCTGCTACAAATAAATATAGTGTGCTATCAGCAAATGAAGGTAATGAAGTCGCATAATATATAGTATGTAGGGTGTTTTTTTAGAGGTAAACAAATTCAATATGAAATAAAACACTTAAAGCTAATGTTAATGTCTATGATATAAGCTCTGTTAAATAGATAATTTTATGCCATAACTGTTTAAAAACTATCTCGGGCATATGTGCGCCACGGCTAGCTTGAATGACGCGCAAACATGAAGTCCAATTTTCGACAATTCCATCGAGCAACTGGGGCCTTATATCAGTAATAAAATGGTGAATGTTAACTTCCGACGTTGGAACGTCTCTGGTTTATTGACATAAACTAGTGACCACTTACCCCCAAAGAGAATAACCTAGAGATGTGAAATTATAGGATCGTGGAGGCTCACAGGTTCACAGGTCCATTCCGCGAAATTATGCGCTCAACAAATTTTGAGGATGTCGCGCATCATGTGGCATTTCTCGCCATCTACTTGAAATCAAAGCCCTGCCACGTTAATGCTTTTCAACTGAGGAACGAAGAAGTCAAAAATCATGTTTAAATAGCGCTCTCCATCGCGGTTATATTTTGGCCGGCATCGTCCTTAAAGAAATAATTACCGATGATTTCATCAGCCCAAAAAGCACCCCAAGCAGTGAGGTTTATGGATGTAAGGGCGTCTCAATAAAGACTTCTGCAATTTCTTCACTCCAAATTCGGCAATAATGCTTGTTAAGATATCCATTTAAAAAAATAAGTCTCATAAGAGAACAAAATTTTGGGTTGAAAATGAGGATCAAGGTGAATTATGTTTTCGGCACATTCACCGAACCTACGACGCATATAATGGTTACGCAGTTTCAACTCTTGCATAAGCTGGACTTTATACTTAAGTTTTGAACAAAGCTGATGGGCATAGCTCCAATGCTGTGTTCAATGGCGAATCGACCCATTCGCGGAATCTCCTGAACATTGCGCTCCACAAATACCCTCTTCTGTTCGCACTGTTTGTCGTTTTTGGAGATTCGTATTTTCCACTAGAGTTTACGTTGTTGCGAAAACGATTAATCGAGTTCCGAAAAACTTGCTCAGATGGACGATTATGTCGACCTTAAAATGGACGTAGCGCACTTTAAGTTTGGCGAACCGAACCATGGTTTTCAAATGGGAAAACGTATTTATCACAAATCAACTTTCAACTGTCAACTTGACAAACTGTAGAAACAGTGCTGCTAGTTTTAAACCAAACCTTAAAAAAAAAACACCCTTTACGTCGAGAAAACATATCTTATTATCCAAGTGTTTCGAATTTGTGAAACAGTGAAACTGTGAATTGTTTTTTGGATGTTTTTCCTTCTATGAATTTAATCTAGCCTTTTTTAAAAATAGGAACTCTTCCAGGCATAAATTCGTTTTGATTACAATACTAATAGGAATCCAATGTCAATGTTCTTTCATTAATTTATATTAGGGCCGGCAGTGAAGATCCTCTTCATGCAGAAAAGGAACAGCCGCAAGAGTGCTGTGCATGTAGCAAATGCTGTAAATGTTCATCTTGTTTTTGTATACCTTGCCGGCGTTCACGATGCTCAAAATGTTGCCGCAAAAAGTCGCCAGATCCCGAAGCTACAGCGTTGGCTACTGTAGAAGTTGTAAATGAAAAAACTAGCTGCTGGAAAAAACTCAAATGTTGTAAGAGAAAACCAAAACCGTCACATCCACCATCCGAAGAGCCAATGCATCAACGAAAGATGGAAACTATTAGTGAAGAGCCCGAACGCGCCCACAGCTTCGCTCCAACACAGCCCAAACAGAGTAAATGTGGACTTTGTATTAGCAAAGTATTCTGCTGTCGCTCAGTGAACAAGGTCGAAGCAGCCAGCGGTGATATGGAAGAGGTAAGAAAGTGCTGCTTCTGTATACCATGCAGAAAAAAAAAGTCTAGGACCAGTAGTACGTCTCAGCCTGCGTGGCAAGATCCAGGAAGACCAAGTGCTGGTAGCACTACTGGCCAGGCAGCGCTCTCAGTTGCCCCAGCAGGAGTAGCTGCTGCAAAAGGGTGAGTTTAACAAAGTCTTTACCTACCTAAGTTACTTATTTCATTGTAGTGGATGTTGCTCGAGATTCTTTCAGAAGTTGAATTGCTGTAAGAAGAAGCCACCACCAGATGGAAGCCGGAGAGCGAGTATGAGGGGGGCTGTTCCACCACCCACTGAGGTTTTTAAAATAATCAACGTTATTATGTTTTAGTATTTTTCACACTTTCTCTTCAGGACAATCGCCGGAAGCTTCACAATGACCTAGTCGAGTACAACTCCAAGATGAAGGGTGCCATCCCAGTTCTACCCCTATACCTGGCTTGGTTCTGTATGATCTGTAATATTATTATACCCGGATTAGGTAGGATTGAATTAAATTGATTATGAATTCCTCTTAATTGAAACATGTGTCTTTTTAGGAACCTTATTGTCCGGATTTTTTTGTATTTGCGTGGGAATTCCTCGATTCACCCAATACGACAGTGCAAAAGCTCGACTTGGATCTTTCATTATCAATTGTATCGTGGCGGTGGCTCAAATGTTCTGTGTGCTTTTCTGTTTCGTTGGCTGGGGATGGTCGATATGGTGGGGAACGATCATGATTAAAACTGCAAGTAAGATGATAAAAAAATATTTTCTTAACACATTTCCTAGTAAGCATTTTAACTTGTCTAGGGAAACTGAGCAAAATCAAAAAGGTGGAGAAATTGGAATTGGAGGAAGAGAAACGACAAGCTGAAATGGCTGCTATTGCTGCATTGAATGCAACCGATGTGGAAGCTGGAAAAACCTGAATGAAAAGAGTTTCTTTCGCTATGTAAAATTAAGTCTCGTACAGGTTCTATTTTCTATTATTTAATTCCAACAAACTTTGGGTTCTCTGTCATAAAGTCAATTGTATAAGAAGCTCTTGAGAACGCTCAAATCTAAGCAAAAAGTTTAAAAAAATGGATCGAAAGAAAGATGGAAACTGGTTACAAATTTAGTGTAACGATATATTAACACTTCTCGAAGCTAACGGACACGGTCGGAATTTAAGGGGACTTCTTCTACGCTTACATAGGTATAAAAAGTTTCATGGTGGGCCTCACTTCATAAAGAATTCAAAAGCCTTAAAATCGTGATCTGATATAGGTTTCGCTATATTCATCCTTATATTAACTACAATTCATCTGAATGACACAGTTGATTGGCTCCAAGTTTCGAATCCTAGAGTAAATCTTGAAAATGGTTCAGTCACCTTTTGCTTTTGGGATCAATTTCAAGGCACTTTCAGTGGAATGGTCGACCAGCGACAGTAGATTGACCAAGAAAGTTGCCACGCCGTAGTTCATACTAAAGCGGCTGTAGTTCTCAATTCGAAGGTAGAACTTTTAAGCAGAGTGATGATCCAATCTTCCAATGCACACCTATCTAGTATATAATTTTAATTCGAATAAAAAACTGCGAATTAAACGAAGTCGATATTAATTTTTCCGTCCCGATTCGGAATCGACCCATGGAGTAATTGAAAGCAAAACACACACTATTATACCCTCCATTGTTCTCCTTATTCTTCTACTTGCTCTGTGCAAAAAAATTCATAAGCATAGTCATAATCCGTTGAGAGCTGACAGATTGGATAATTTATAAAAAATTAGAATAAAGCATAATATAAATTTGTTGCAGAGTTTCGCACCGATCAACCCTGTGCCTCAACAAAATAAATAAAGAAAAGCTCCTTAGATTATGCTGCAATGGTTATGGCAGTAGTTTTAGAGGCAAAGCAACAAACATTCTTATTTTTTTTTTTGATTAAGTTGAGGTTTACTCAGGTTCAACACAGCAAGGCTAGAGAATGTCTTCTGACAAATATGCACACCTGAGCATACAATATCTATTTTACAGCGAAAACATAGACAGATTCCCTTCTATCGTATCGTTGGGGGTCTTGTTTGCCAATAGAGATGTTATAGTTACAAGTTGTGCTTAATCCTTTCTCTTATTTGATTTTTTTGCCTTGACATGCAACCGGAAGACTAGACGACGACTAATTTACATGCGGTTCATAAGAAAATAATAATAATAATAAAATACTAATAATGGTTTATATTCGAACTTTTAACATCTTAATTGAGGAACATTATCGTGAGAGATATTTCCTTCAGAAGCAACATTTGAAAATCCTTCACTTTAAATCTTATACATTTGTATATCCAGTCAAGGCTGGCATAAAAACACGACACGAATAACATTTTTTGTATAGTAAAATTGAATCAAAAATATATTTTAAATCTAAAAATAAATCTAATAAATCTAACAAAACAAATGTATTCCAATTGAAAACTAATGAAGCTTCCTTTGTAAATAATTGAATTTTGATTCAAAATTGAACTTCCCTACTTTAAGCAGTCATATACTATAATCTAATAACAAAATAATTGTAAATACAACTTTAAGATGCTTTACAACAAAATTTTACGAAAAACAAACACAATATTTATAATAATTTTTACACTTACTATTAAATTGATTGTTTCCAACGGACACTAGATAGCAAATAAAGTAACGTTAATTTGTTGTAAGATTTTTTGTATATATAAAAAGCGTAATTTTAAATAAAAAAAACATTTAGTAAAATTTAGTATACAAACAGTTGACAAAAAAAAATTGTTTTTATTTGGTTTTATGAACATACTTACACTCATATATTCGTGTCTCAACCAACAAGTCCTTCCAATCCGCTCGATTCCTTGCTAGCTGCCTAGGTCACTCTTAGCTCTGGTGTAGATTCGAAGACTCTTTGGGCACGCAGAGCATTCTGGTTGGGTCCATTTCACTGTACAGTTTGTGATCGCTCTGTATTTTAGAGAATCACTTTTCCTTGGTGAATGCACCTGACTATGTCTTCTCCAGCTACTATGAAAAATTCAGCAGGAAATTCGTTGGTACCAGAAGCCATATTGGACTTGAGATTGACAGTCACTGGCCTCACTGCATAATAGTCTTGTGCGCGGTCGACACGAATTTTAAATGGTTCATTTTGCCTGACAACGATAAGTGATAAGAGTTTAAAATAAGTTTTCCATCAACCTCTTTATGTATTCGTCAATGAATTTTCAATTTTGAATTTTTCTTCTAGAAGTCCGAGCAGCTCTTGTTCTTTAGCTCTTGTTCTTTGTTCTTTTAGCGCTTCATGACGATTTTTGGGTATCTCGTAGTCCGGGAAATCCCTATTCGTAGCCACGCTGCAATTAAGTTGTGTTCTAAGTCGACGAGAAATAGGTGTTTTCACGGATTAAAGGTTCTCAGTCTCATAATAGTCTGTAAACAACTCTGGGAAAAACAAAAAGGACGCAAAATCTCAAGAGAAACGGCCATTCCTGTAACTTGCCTAAAAATACCACTCAACCAGCCACTTTTCACCCGGAAACGCATTGTCTTTTCGGATGAAAAATTGTTTTAAGTTTAAGGTAACGAGGCGATTTACTTTGTCAATACATCCCAGGCGTACATAAGGTGACATGATGATGATGGGGAGCCATCACCTTGCATGGCACAATCGAATCGAAGATTCTTTCCAGAACGGAAAGAGCTACAAATGTTTCGGGAATGTTCATATCCAAAGATGGAGAGACTCAGTCATGAAAAGTGCATTTCAAAATCGTGGGCTATAGTCGGATAAAAATAATGAATGAAGCCATTTAACCTCTATTTTTGGTCTATATTTTTATCATATATTATAAAGGTTGTTTTCCTCAATTTCAGTATATATATATATGTGCTCAGTTTGATTTAATAATTCTGCCAAGTTTCTGCTTTTCTTGCATTGAGTCGTTTGTTGTTATTTGGAAAATATGGAAACAGGAGATTCGGCAAGTATACGTATGCCAAAAAGATAGAACAATACAATTTTAAAATAATTCCGGAGACTCTCTTGTGAAGAAATGTTGACTTGTCTTCACTTATTGTTTTTCCTATCGTTATACGGAATAGTGAACGAACTTCTTCCCTTGTTAGATTGCTGTGGGATGCATTTCTGAGATGTGTTGTCTGACGGTTCAGAAGAATGTTTTGTTCATCGAGCAAAAATTCTCTCAATGTTTCATATTCATTAGCTATAAAAAGTGGCATATTAGCAATTCCTTTATGTTTCCCTGGCTATGGAGTCGGCAGCCATTGCATTTGATACCTGACTTTATATCCAAGATTACGTTGCCATAATTGTCTATGATGGTGCGGATTCAGATTAGGATACTATTCTTATTATTCCTTAAAGAATGCTTAAGGTGTCGGTAAGTATTAGTTTGTTGCCTCGTATGAACAACCGTGCTTAAAATAATGTTGTAATCTCTGGGGTTAGCTTCATCGGGATGAAGGCCTTGAACGGTTACAAGATCCATCTGTGTACAGTATTTTCTCAGGCTCGATACATTCGATGAGAAAACAATACGAAATTGAATTATTCTGCATATTTTCTTTCAATCCAGACTATTTTTCAAAAATGAGTAAAAAAAAACTTTTCTCTTTTTGTGTCAATGTTTCTTTTCCTCTTTTTTTATAAAAACCAAATGGCGCAACGTTTATTCCCTATTTCAGTGGCTCATGATTTGATTTCCAGGAATTTCAAAGAACTCTCCTAATCAATCATTTCTGTCAAAAGCTGTTGCCACAGTGTGCATATGTTCATATGTCGATATCACCCACTGTAGATAAATAAAAATATTGCCGTACACTTCATACTTACAATTTTCCAATCTTTCAAGTTATACGTTTTCAAGTAACAAAAAAAAATAATTAAAAACATAAAAACAAATCTCGCATTTTGATAGAACCAAAGTTGTCGTTTATTATATTTAATAAATAAAATAAGTTGATCATTATTCGCATGTTTCGTATTTCTTTTTGTTTGTATTTTAATTACACAGTTTGTTGCTCTTGTATATATATATATATATTTTTATTTGTTTACATCGAAAGACTAACCTAAAATCTACTTATTCTCATATTGAAAACTATTCTTTAAAAAAATTATTAAACTAAACTAAGCATAACTTAAAATGAAAAATATTAAATTACAGTACATACAAAAATTGGGTTTTTTTTATTATAAATAAATACAATTGATATTTTATACAACACAATAAAAAAAGAAAGAAACTTAAGATTGGAGAATTTTTTTTTCATTTTATTATAAAGTATGACAAAAAGAATGTAGATTTACTCAAATTTACAAACGTAAAGCAATATTTTTATTATAAATCAGGAAAATAATTGACAAAGGAAACCAACAAAAAAAAGTAAAAGGATATTTTCTTCAAATTAATACACAGACTAGGGAAGGTAGGAAAAATAATGTTACATGCTGTGTCAAATTGTGTGATCTTTTATGAGTTTTTTAACACAGTGTAAAACAAAAAAAGATAAGTCCAAGTGTAAAAGAGTTTGAATAAGAGCAGAGATATTCATTGCTAATGAAACGGTTGCCTTGACTCATGAACGTATCATAAAAGTTCTGCATAATCATAAAAATGGGAAAAGATTCAGACATTGTGTGGACATGTTTCTGAATTGAAAAGTAAAGATATGATTGGGAATTTTTCGTTTAATGCATAATTTTTTATCAAAGCGAATTGTTTGTGGAAACAAATTTACTATGCGGCTAAATGTGATGTTAAGAATTGCATTCAGAGATGCACATATGAAAAACAAAGAGACATTATGAATGACAAGAGGCGATTTTCCTTTTGCAAGATTTTACATTATCGATGTTGGATGTGGGATGTTCACCGAACCGTGCGAGAACATATTTCACTTGAAAAGTAGCCACTTTTAGGTACATAGAGGGTTTCTAGGATTTCATACACTTGGTATCTGGAGAATAAAAATCGATGCAGCTTGATAGAACACTTTCACACTCAAACTTATGTTTTTTCCACCTATTCAGATATTCTGGTAGTAGAAAATATGAGTGAATTCGTTCACGTGCGAAAATAGGATTTTTATTCGGATCTTGAGTGTTTTCATACATCAGATGTTTTAACTCTTTCAATCCTTGTTTATTTTTTGTTTTAAGTTGCGCCGTAGGCAGTTATTCTCTATTTTTTGTCTGCTTGCATTTTCATTTGTGTCCAGTATCTGTAATGTATAGTCATCTCGAAATATGTTCTTTGGTGCGTCAAAACTGTAATTACCAAATTGTAATGCTGAGTATAAAACTTGACCGCTGATCGTTATAGATCAGGCAACATTAGTGGCACTTGAAGTTTAATATGAATACAAAATGGCACTTAATTTAAGGGAGCAGAAGTACAGGTAAATATATTAAATGAGTATTTCTATGCACACACAAAAGTTTTTGGAAATATCACATGAGAGGTAAAAGGTTTCAGAGTAACAAAAATTAAACATATTTACTTGCTTTAGGCTCTAATTTTTTTTTCTTCTGCTGCCAACTTCCCACAATAGCTTTACAGATCTTTCAATTTGGTAAAAGATTCGCTAGCTGGGAACTTACTTCAGTACCAGAGGTCCTTATAAACGAATTAGTGTCATCTGGTCTGTGTACAATTGACCCAGTATTTACCATGTACCACTGCATATGCGCAACACGAATTTGGTTCTTGTAAGAATTTTAAGGATCAGTACAAAAAGGTTGGACTCTTCATGAGAAAAAACCAAACAAAAGTAAATTATCTTCACTTCATTGTAAATGATCAAACATAATTTGAAGTATCATTATAAGATAAGTAGTATAATGCAAGTCAAAGTACAATTTCAAAGTTTCTTACGTGTTTACTTTTCTTGCTGCACAAGATACCTTGGGAAATTCTGAATAGCGAATATCAAACAAGATGTGCAGGAAAAATGGTTAACACTAACCGTTAACACTATTACAATTTAACACAGCAACCCACAGGAAATGCTTTGGCTTGCATAAACAATAGATAGATAGATAGAGGTCAGTTCAACGGCCACATTCAATTGATAAACGGTAAGCAAACCGCACGATTTGAGTGTTAATTAACTAACTGGCGCCCAACATGGGGCTGGTTCAAACCTACAGTTAACCAGTTATGCAAAGAACACATCCACAATATAACCCACCAAGCAGTTTAGTCGAAACGAAATTCACAAATTGAATAAATAAATTTTAAAGTATCGAAAATGTTTTGTATTTAAACCGTTCAAAGTTCAATTCCTACCATTATCTGACAAAAAACAGGATTCAAATGAAAATCGAATTATTAAAAATCGAAGTGAAACTAAAAGGTAAAACGGTGATTTGATTTTAGGATAACATTACCAACGGTAATTACACATAATAGTTTTTTGTTTTTATCTTAAAATTCTAACGGACGTGATGAATTTCAAATTCGATTTACTTTCTGCAAGTAGATTTTTATAATGATTTCCAATTTTTTTTTCTCCTGTTTTCCACATTCAATTCAAATGATGAAGTTAGCAAGCAAACGTTATACTCAAACCGAACTGAAGCCCTTTTTCTATGTTTTTTTTTTTTTCATATTTGAACACTCACACAAAAAAGAAAACACACACTAGATAGTTGACGACACACTTTAGAAATATTCTTTGAAACACATATTCGTAAGCTGATGGCTTTTTTGTTTTGCTGATTAGGAATTTGAAGTATTATTGTGCTTATAGTTTTTTTTACCTTTGAAAGCTGTAGCAGCTCAAAATGAACGGCTCTCGTTATAATAGTTGATATAATGAATAGATATATCATTTCTAAAAAAATACAACGAAATCTCTTAGAAGAAAAAAATCAAATCTTTGTTGATTATAGACATTTTTGAAGCGGAGCACGTTATCTTGGTTTGCTTACTGAATCACACACTTTTCCTTGCCACCGCTAATGTCCACTTGTTCTAGCTCACGGGCAATCTCGTGATCGTCTTCAATACTGCGAAAGGCAAAATAAATAATATTTTTAACAAGAGAGTAGAAAATTAAAGGGCTTACGCTATTTCCTGATTATGTAGGCGTTGCACCAGTTGATCACGCTTATCGACTATTGCCACCAATTCCTCGAGAAGAAGTCGTTCTTTTTCACGTTGTGCTTCGGATTTGCGCCAGTCTTCGACAGATTGAGCTGCACGCAGCTCTTGGTTGAGTAGGGCATACTTAAGTTCCAAATCGCTTTCTTGTTCTCTGTATAATTTAAAAAACAATATATCAAATAGTTTTTGGGTATTATTCTTATTATTCTTACAAAAACTTGCATATCAATAAATGCACATTTACATTATGGAAAATATAATTTGCATTAAAGCCTAGCAATATTTGTAGATGAAGACCGATATTGCAATCTTTTTTAAAGATATAAGAACTACACTGAGTTTTTTCACGAATTTCAATGGAAACTTAATAAGCCCCCATTTGAGAACAGAATCTAAACAGAACCTACAAAATAGGTTTTCACAAAAGAGAGGATATCAAGAAACTAACACATGCGCATTTTAGCTCAAACAAATTTTCATGGCCAGATTAATGATGTCTGCTGATTCTTTTAAATTTCTTAGTTCATATAAGTTATAATTATAAAAATACCCTTTAAGGATGAACAAGCTTGAAAACATACTGTTGCTGGTACGATTCACATCCACAGGTAAACGGTTCCAAAGTTGAATCGCTTGAACAAAAAACTGACGAGATTTATTAGACTCATAGTATATATCTGAGAAAGGTTCACAGCCATACAAAATAATGGGTAGGATAAAGGACTTAACCATCTTTAGTTTAACAGCGACCGGAAGGCAATTAAGAGTATGACTGAGACCCCGGAGTGCTCCATAGATTTTTGACACACTTTTATTAATGTGGTAGTTCCAGCCAAGATCGTCACTAAAATATACTCCGAGATTCTTCACATTCTGTAGATATTCTACAGGAGAACAGTTAAGGAAAAGTGGTGGAAGCTCTTCATTATTTCTATTTATATTGATTATGAAAGCCATTGTTTTTGAGGGATTCAAATGCAGGTTATTAGACATCGACCATTCATATATCTTCATCAATTCTTCATTGATGGAGTCTTTAGCCTGAAAAATTGTCCCCATTAAAAACGTACTGTGCACAATAACTAAGTTATGACGACACGATTACATAAAGATCTTCCGAACGAGAATTCCCTTTAAAATTTTAAAACAGAAAGTTTAAAATAAAATAAAAAACACCCTTTCTTTTCTTTTCGCTCAGGAATATCCCAGAGATGTTTAATGGGGTTAAGGTCCGGGGATTGCGGTGGTGTTTCGATGACCAAAGGACAATTGTATAGTAGCCAGGACCGAATAGTAAACGATTTGTGTTTGGGATCATTATCCTGGTAATAATTAAATGTGTTACGACATCACATTTTTTCAGCCTTTTGGTGCAAATGGTTTTATATGGTATTTAGGTACACCCACTGAGTCATTGTCTCTTTAATAAAAACTAAAACGCCAACACCACCAACCGACATACACCCGCAGACCATAATTCCACCTCCTCCATGTTTGACAGTTGGATCTAGGTTCTACTTTTAAAATTCTTCATTTGGCTTTCGCCATACTGTAATGCGCCCATCACTCCTAAATATATTGAATTTACTTTCGTTTCTATATATGACGTTCAGCCAATACGTTAAATCAAAATGTTTATACGTTTGAGTGAATTGCAATCTCTTCTTCCTATTTGTTTCGCTTACATCACATTTCCTTCTTGCTGCTCTTTTGTTTTAACCAGCCTTTCGTATAGTTTTCCTTATTGTTTCCGGATTCACTATTTTTCTCATTTTTTCCTCTTAGTTCGGTGCCAGTTTTGGTGCACTAATCCTTGGGTTTTGGTCGGCCACTACGCGGTTTGTTTTCTTTTTTTTTTTTTCTTGCTTATATCTTTTAATTATATTTTATTGAAAACTATCGAATGACTTCTTTTCACTAAACTAATTTAAAACAATTATTTTTTGAATTTCTTCCGATGTTTCGCTTCGCGACATATTGTATATTATAAGCCGCAGTGTTAAATCTAATTTTAAAAATGGGATTTTTTACGAGTAGCTGCACAATATGGGACTAACGAAATGCATTAAACAGAACGCACATCCTAAGACAAACAAAAAATGTTGCTATTTCTTGCCTTGTCCCATGATTTTTGAATCGTAACGTGATATTTCTAGCAAAACATTACAGAATTCCGAAAAGAAATTAAAATGTACTTACAAAATATTAAGTTGCATTTGGCGCCTCAGCAAAGCATTTTTCTTATTGACTAAAGTGAACCATTGGGATAAGAGTTGTTCTTCGGTTTCGTCTGACTCTGCAAAGAAGAAAATCATTGGATTAGAAATGTTCCTTCAATAAAGAAAATAGAAGTTAGACAAAACGCAATTTTAATTAATTTCATTACTGTATTGCGGCTTTAAAGCAACGATATTGCAGTTTAATTCGAGCAGCTACTGTAAAAAATCGTTGTAATATTTTTTTAATTTTCAACTGAATACTCTTGCAGTTAGTTTAATTTTTAATTTAATTGATTTTTTTTAATGATGCTTATAGAAAAAACTAAATTCAACAATTTAAAATATTCCGGAAGGAGATTATTAAATATAATTTTTGAAATAAGGAACTTCATAGTTAAAGTTATGAAAAGAGTTATTCTAATCTATTTTTAACATCTATTTCTACATTGAACTGGAAACAAAATGAACTTAAAAATTCGAAAGAACACAATACGTTGATTTTTCTTGACCAGGAGAAAATATCAAAATCTGGACCGCCATTTCATCTTGATGATTGTGGAAGAACTTCAGAGACAATGTTCCACTTAAATTTATAAAAAAAAAGAAAAAAAAAACAACATGCGATCTACGGATTTAACTCGCAAAAGCTATCCTTCACCAAGGGGCATAAATGACAATGTGATGATAAGTAGTATGGCTGACTATTAAAATATTAAGTGATGATGTCTAAAGTAATAGAACTGGATTTTTTTATCTTCAAACCGATAAAAAAGTTTTATTACTTTCGGTATGCAAACGCAAAAAGTGAGTTAATCTCGGCACTCTTTTTGTACCTTTTCAACGTGGTTTGTAGACATCTAAAGGCGTTTTTAAATAGAGAAGATGCGTTCAAGGAATTAAGATTACAGTTTTTGAATTGTTTGTTAAGACTGGAAAAAAATGGGTATTCCAAATTTGCGCTGTTAGGCTAGAGAAGACATCTTTGCACTTTCAAATTAGGTCTAAGGTCGGCTATGAGTAAACTGAATAAACATTGTTTATGTAGATCTCCACAATAGTATGCGATTAATATTAGAATTTGATGTGTTTAACACACTGCCATCGACATCCAGTGCATGGACCCAACTTGGGCCACCCAAGGCCAAGAGTTTAAAAAATATCTTCAAATTTAAGACCGTTTCCAATACTTATGTTAAAAGGAACGTAAGTACAATGTGTCGAAAGTTGGAAGGCGAAGATTTGACCATTTTCTATCAACCAGAAAAGGGATTAGAAGAATTGTTGCATATTTAGCCAATATTATACAATCATTGAACTAGAGTGGAAACTGTATGAGAGTGGAAACTGCTTTTATATGGAAAAAACTTTTTTTTAGAAAATGAAAATGAAAAAGATAATCGTGGCATGAGCTCAGTATTTTGGGCTTGTTGATGTTAACTGTCTTCGTAGTTGGTTGAGTTATTTTTTTATTTAAATCAATAATTTCGACAGTACCTTGTTATCATTTGGTGGATAAACAAGAAAGATTATTACTATTGCAATTTTCGGTTGATTTGAGTTAGTGTAGACAAGATGTTATTATAAAAACGTTAGTAAGAACGATGAGAAAAATGAAATATGCAAAGTTAGTTCCAATTAAAGCGTTCTACACAAAAAGAGTTGCAAGCGTATATCGATTATTTTTTCTCAAAATTTTTATAGGTGCAGTCAGCCATTAATTATGTCCTAAGCGTGATTGGTTCGTTAACGGAGCGCAGCATAGCACAAATCAGCAAACGCATTACCAAAGAGGAAGATATTTAAAGAAAACAAAGGAAAGCAAACAACACATTTTTTACTGACCGCACGCGCTGCGACTTCTTGAACGCGAACGTCTTCTTTGTTTTTTGGTACCGAATCCTACATCACTAACTTTAAGATTGTCACTACTATGAGCGAATAGTCGCGATAAGTTCCGATTGAAATCGAAACTATTTTCGTGCTTATTCTCTTTTTCGTCGTCGTAATCGTCTTCTTTCATGCTATCACTTTTACAATCATCAGATAGCTCATCGTCACTAACGTCATAGTCCTGTAATCTTATTCTAATACTACCACCACTAGGCCGACGTAAAAATCTAAGAAATGCATTTTCATTACTTGGATTGCCACCCATCACAGCTCGCAATTTCTTCTCCAGACTGCTTGCTTTTTGATCGATGGCTTCTTGTTCGCGTTCCAGCGCCTCCAATTCCGATTCGATATACGAGAGTTTATCACCCTAAAATAAACAGCATTTAAATAAATGTGAATATTTAAAAATAAGAACACAAGTACACTTACTCTCTTCTCACACTTTGGTGAGATCCTCTCGAGGACCGAATTGTACGTTTGCAACGGACTGTTGCCATTTCGTTCGCTAAATCTATGACTAGGACTCAACATGAAATTGCTGTCCTCCGACGATTTGAGTATATCCCGTGGAGGTGTGATTTTCTTTGACGGCGACAATGGTGCTTTCGGAGATCCATTCCCACTACCACCATTTTGATAGAACACAAATTCGTCCTTAACATGCACCGGCGATGAATTTGGAGATAGTGTAACACGCTTTGTTGGCGTTGTAGGACTCTCCCCATTCACTGTTTTCGAGCGAGTTTCAGCAATGAGACGGCGTGCATGTTCCAGCAGACGTTGCTGTCGTTCATCCTGAAAAAAGAACACACCAACATTTTGAACACTGCTCTCGAACAATGTGCTTGTGCAAAGCTGTGATACTCGTGATGATGCGCAATGCAAAGGCAGCCAATATTTGTAACATTTTTTTTTCTCGGTGAATGTGCAATGTGTATGATTGAAATTGAAATTCTTTTTACGTACGTTAAATAAAAAAACTCAAAGCAAAATTATATTACAAATTTATCAAAAAAATTAAATCAAATATACAAAATAAATATAATTTAATATAAATAATTGGTGGCTTACAATCAAGACTCTTAGGATGTGTACTTACGTCGTTGTCGTTCTTGCCGTTCTCACCCGAGGTTATTTTCAACTTTTCTATCATGGCTTTGGCTTTCTCACTCATTTCCTTATGTCGAGATAAAAGTTTCTACGAAAAATATAATTTTCCCCAACAAGAAGGGAAGACAAAAACAAAAAAAAACAAAAACAAAAAAACACACAAACAAACAAAAACGGAAAACAAATAAAAATTAATAAAAGCAAATAGAAATGAAATTTTGTTTTTAAATAAAAATAAAGGAAAATTTTAAACAAAATCATATTTTATTAAAAGTCTGATGAAAATGGATGAAATTTAATATAAACAAGGAAATAGCAGAAGTTCTCAAGGACTACATGAACTTTTCTACGAAAATAAGAAATTGATTATTATACTTTTGAACTCAGTTTTTAATTGAATTTCAGAAGCCCTATTGTCGGTATGAAGGGTAAAAAGCAATTTCAGCATCAATTAAGAACGACTTAACATCGAAAATATTTCGCGTTTGACCTGCTTTTAGTCTTAAGATCCTAGAAGCATAATTCTATGCGAAGGTTATAAGGTTAGCATCCTTTGAAGTTTGAAGTAAAACTTTATCTGTTCCATCTCTTAACCAAGCTGTTATCAAGGTTCATTTAGCTTTGATGGAAAACTACAAAATTGTTGAAAAGGCAGTCGTCAGGTTTAATCAGCTAGAGCTTAAACTTAGACGTGGTTTCCTCGATATAGAGGCATATATTTTGAATTTAAAAGGGGTGTACGGACCTTATCCATGCAGTAGTATTTTGTAGTCGTATTTTGTTTAACTAGATAATTGTGAGTTGAGGGCTTTAGTGGGTCTCGCTAAAGCTATCATAATCCCTTAACGGGTATCGTCGCGAAAAGCTACCTAAGGAGTTAGAAATTTATTTTCTTTTCTTGCCGTCAGTCAAATCAGAATAGCTACCTTCTTGCTTCCTTGTTTTCTTCCCTCCTTGTTTTCTACACAAGAAAAGCTGAATAAAGTTCAAAGGCTAGCTTACTTATATGTTAAAGGAGAAGATACAGTGCTCTATGAGTGCAATCCGAGAGAATCTTCCACTTTGGAAGGATGACTCTTAAGGACATTCGCGTTAAACGCGACGACTGATTACGCGATCCCTTCTTTAAACTTCACAAGATTACGGACTCAATTCGAGGAAGATATCCATGAAATGGCCGCATGGTTTTGCTATCTTCTGTAATCGAAAATTGGCGTCTGGTGTAACAAGGCTTTTAGAGAGCATGATATGGCCAAAGGAGAGATCGTACGAATCCTATTTGGATCCCACAACAGGCAACAACGCTAGTATTGATTGGTCACATTGATGAAGTGGTCTGTTGAAGTTAAGATAGTGCTAGCAAAATTTGGAAGCTTCATTATTAGTGAGGCACCGAAATTGCAGCAAAAAGCAATAAAGTTCATATTTCTCTATGCTAAGGGGAATCTCTTAAACTAAGGAAACTTCAAAGCTTTCAAACATTATACAAAAAGAAACAATTTCTATTTCTTGTATCTACAAAACTTATACTCACATTTGCTGTGTTCGGGTCTAGTGCAGGTGTAACAGTTGTCGTTGTTGTCGTCGTCGATATCGCATTCGTATTCTGAACTTCGTTATTCTTCTGATTACTTTCCAAATTTTGTTTCTCTTTCTCGAAATCCTCTTCTTCGTCGCTTCCAAATGGATCAGTAAGCTCACGCCGCGTCATAAGTGTTGGCTTATCTTTGCTGGGTGTACTCGAGCTATTATTGTTCACAACGCCAACCATCGAATTGTTATTACTCTGCTGCAAGCCATTAAGTGAGTTTCTATCTTTTGCAGGTGACAAGACCTTTCCCAGTAGATTCTTCGAACCGGAGTAAATCAAATTTTTCACATCCTTCTTCGCCGTGGGCGACATCGCAAATCTATCAAAGTCATCATTTAACGAGCCCTGGTACTTGAGTTGTGCCTTCAACTGGCTTAAATTCATCAAATTTTGCGACAAATTGTCCGACTTGTAGTTGCCAATTACGTAGCTAGACTCATCGCAAGTGGGACCTAAAGCAAGAGAACGAATGAATCAATTGGATCCAATCAATAATAAATGATCGTTCATAATACCAATTTGTTCTATGTGCAATTGCTTGCCCGTGAAATGGGCGCGAAGTTGATGGAGGTACGTCATAACAGCCAATTTATCGGGCACAGCTAACATGCTCATGTCGCGAGGCTCTATAACACGTGGAATACCTAGCGATTCGGCTGCATCGAATGCCATTCGACAATTGCCGACGACGTCGTGTTGTGAGAGTTTGGACATGTCACTAAAAAGACAAAAAATATATGCGAAAACTTAAAAATCTCTGCCATCAAATGTTCTTACATTAAACTGGGCTCAAAATGATGGATGATGGAGCAGAAGGCGATGCCATTACGCCAACTGGTTGTCAAGTTTGTAACTTTAACATTTGAGTAGTCCTTAGTAACCTCCTTGCACCATTCAAGCAGATCTTGTCCAGGCGTGTTCTCCTTGAGAATAATCTTCTCAACAGGTTTGTTATTGGTCGTTGAAGTTCCATTCTCGTAGCTCTTTTTCAAATTTAGTGGCTGCAACTCGGGACGTTTCACCTCTGTCCGATTGTTGACCTGTACTGTGTACGTTTCGGGCTTGGGCAGCACTTCTTCCGACGAGGCCTGGACTTTTGCGTCTTCCTCTTTGTCAGTAGGAATTATATTGATCTGAACATCATCCTTAGACTTCTTCACCTCGTCTTTTGGTTTCGTTTCAAGCAAACCTGCTGGCAGTGGAATCTTTTCGGGATCGATTTTCCTGTACCTTTCCCCTTTGAATGGCACTGGCTTTCGATCCAGATCATCAGCGGGTGGTATAGACTTTTTGGTTATTGCACTCATTATAGTCGGGGCCGAAAAGATGGATTTACTCTTCGGCGGTTCAGCAGCTGCCTTTACCTTTTGTTGCTGTGCTGCTGGTGGGTGATCCTGGTTTGTGGTGTTAGTCGTTGCTATTTTTGTTGCTTCTGTTGTTATGGTTGCGGGTTCTAGTGGTGGCGGTGTTGATTTTGCTGTAGGAACTTCTGTTACATGTTCTTGTGGCGGTGACATGGCAGCACTAGGCGTTTGCTGCATGTCATCATCGTTGCTGTGTTTATCTGCATCGTGTTCGAAACTAAGGCGGGTCGCTTCAGCCAATGGAGTTGGGTCTTCCGACAAAGAAGGAACTGCAAAAGGAATTCACTTACTGGGTTTACTTAACACAAGTTTAACTTAAAATTTACCACTCATTGGCGTCGCCAAATCAATGCAACCGTTCAAACTAGACGTTAGCTGTTCCAGTTGTTGGGTGAAGTCAAACAAATGCTCAGATATATCACCGGAACTCTCCAAATCTGGTATGTCCTCCAGATCGTCCAGTGGTGCAACATCAAAATTATTATTCACAGACATAAGCGACACAACACTCTCCATGTCTTCATCTCTAAAAAGAAGAAAATTAATTTTGATTCTGATCACGAATATATCTCGACTACTAACGTTGCTTTGCCTTCACGGAGGAATACACAGCTTATTGTCAATTCGATTTCGGCGGAGGTTATTTTACGCGACACCGGCTTCAAGCTGACCGTAAAACTTTGTTGCGTCGATTCTATGCTTGCATATTTACGCATATTTATGCTCGCTGATGCCAGGACACGCTTCTTGCCCAGCTGTGTGATCTGAAACGATATGAATTGAATAAATACATTTTCGAACTTGGATAAGCATTCTTTAATCTCTTCCCAAGGACCACATTTGGAAGACAATAAGCTGCATCGTGCTTTACATAAAAACAAATCCTTAGTGAGGACAAGGAAAATCCACCTGCACATAGCATAAACGTTATTTCACATACGAAACTTGAGAACTGAATTGAAATTTATCGCACATGGACCCAGTTACATTCAATTGCAAGAATCATGTGCAGAGCATTGTTACCGAAGCATGAAAAGGAGAACATTATCTCCTCTCTGTGCTTAGAACGGAGCCATTCTCTGGTGTTGGCTTTTAGCCAAGAAGTGAAATACATTTTGCCTTAAGACCCCCGAACCCTCCACAATGGTTTCCCACATTCAAATTACAATTTGACATTATATAAAATTCAAGGTATTATTGGCTGCAATTGTGGACATTATGCCAGATATGGCATGGCGAAAATTGGATACTTGAACTATGAAAACTTGTTCGCAAAAAGATGCTATTTATGGAATTCCCAAATGCAGCAAATAGTTAAATATTGCGGCACTGTATGTTTGTTCCGATGCAGACATCTCAACTGAAGTCACGTACAACTGTCGAGACAAGAAGCGTACGTTTTTTCCAAGTGACATTCCCAGAGTGATGATATACCATTATTTATGCATATTCAGAGGCGGCGAAATAAGTGATTTGCTGCAATGTTATTCGCTTGAGGGTTTATTTTTATATTAAAATGCTGCATAAAAGTTGATAATTAAAACCCGGATTGATAGTAATGTACGGCTAGGTGAGGTGTTTGTCGATTTGTCTCCATACTTAAACAAATTTAGTTCCAATATGATACTATAAGGAGAAACATCAAGGTATTCGAATGATTTCAAACGGGTTTTTTGTAGCTCTCCAGACCATTGATCCAGTCTTTTCCGAAACATTCTTTCATTTGAGAAAGATTTATGTGGAAATACGGATGGTAAGACTTAGATTTCTAAGATGGTGTAGAGAAAACGTTCACTGTTTTTATGCAATACATACTCTAAATTCATTTTATTGAATTCTTCGTTTAAATAGCCTCAATTAATGCAGGGTAAAATACATTCCAAGCTTACGGAAAGTAGCTGAAGTTAGCACTAAATGAAGTGGCTTCCAATGTGTATTTCATTATAGCCAGTAATATCTAAGCTTTTCGAAAAACTACTCGTCAAACGACGCAAGACAATCATAGAAAAGGAAAACCTTCTTCCGAAAAAATCAAGTTCACAGGATAGCCAATAAAATCGAATTAGCATTAGAAAAGAAAATATTTGTTCAACAATGTTTTTATGAAGTATGGCATGAAGGACTTAACCAAAAAGTCAGAATGCTTCTCCCAAAAAAAAGTGCAGAAATCCAAGAATCGCATTTAAAAGAAAGATTCTCCAGAATGAAGCCGGAAGGTTCATATTCAGAGCTGGGGACAATCCTGTATCTCCAGTGTCTACATTTGCAGATGATACAGGACTCCTAGCAGTTGGAAAATGTAAAGAGGAATCAACGCAACAGTTAAAGTCAGATGTAAACAAAATATGTGAATGGACTTAAAAATAGAGGATAAAGCTTAACGAAATCAAATCGGTGCATGTTAACATCACCAACTGGAAAAAAAACATATATCCCGATAAATAATAACCGAAAACTGGTGCAGTATGCACACAAACACAAAACATGTAAAAAAGAAATAAGAGGAATTGAAAATAAAATCCAAAAAAAAATAATAGGCTTATAGGAAAACAGTCATCACTATAAACTTACAATAAACTGTAAGGATATGTTAACAATTTGGGGATGTACGTATACAGTTACTCAGTTACTAAATCAATTGCATTTTATCTTTTTTAACAATTAATAAATCGTCTTTTTAGTATTTTCATTTTACTTTAAACTTAATACATTTTGCTTATAACTTGAAGAAAAAAAACATGACAAAACTTGATTTTTAACAATATATAAACAAAAAATAGTACTTCATTTGATCACTCAAAATTGAGCGTACACCAAAGGTTTATAATTAAGAAAAAAATAAAAAAAACTTAGAAACTTCAGTTTTATTATCTTGTGTGGTCACCCTTAGCATCTATTACTACTTGTAAACGATGGGGTATCGATTCGACCAATTTTTTGGTGAATCATGGAGGATTACTCACTTTGTTGCTAGGGTAACTATTTTTAGACGAGTTTTGATTTCTGTCGAGGAATTTCATTTTGTCCATTGTCTCTCGATAAATCCAAAATTTCCGGTACCACAAGCAGCCATTGAACCCCACAAGATGACACCATGATTTACTGAGCTCCGTATCAGTCTTTCTCCAGACTATGCTGCGTGCCATCGAAGCCAAATAAGTCAATTTTTGTCTCGTCGGTAAACACCACACCTTGCCAAGAACTAAGTGCCAAATTAATGTGTTTTCTAGCGAACTCGAAGTGCTTCCTTTGATTCGCCACTGAAATGTATGGCTTTTTTCGAACAATTTTGCCATAAATATTGTTTTTCCGTAGTACGCGACGAACGGTTTCTATTGAACTTGATTTTTTAATTAACATCGAAAATTCTGTCGTTAATTTCGGAACACTGGTCTTGGGATGCGCTTTGATTTTTCGCACAATAAGTCGTTCGTCATGTTCTAATAGGATTTTTTTTTTGCCTCTACCAGACATATTCTCCAGCGTACTTTCGTAACGGTATTTATTAATAATTTTTTGCATCGTGGAATGTGTTTGCCCAACACTTTCACCAATTTTCCAAATTTACAAGAAGTTTTCTGGTGGAAATGTCTGTTCGTTTTCTTTTTTGTTCCATTATAATACAAAATTAAAAAAAAATCTAATTTGATCATTCCACACCGCAAAACAAACTCGAAACGAGCTTCAGGATCTCAGATAGCGGTAAAAATTTAATAGTTTTCTTGTAAATTGACTTTCCACAGGGTGTACGCTCAAAAAAGAGACGAACATCTTTAAACATTCATCATCATAAATGCGGTAAATAGCCTTGTTTTCAACTGTTCGTCTGGGCCAAATGATGAATTAAACGAACGCGCAATATCTTATTCCTTACGAGGACTCCCTTTCAACTTTTGCACGCCTGAGAATGACAGGCGCACCCAATTCTACGCCGACGACGATTATAAATAATTGGGCAACCCTGGAATTCAAAAATTGGCGAGATCTGAACTCCAGCAAATGATTAATGGCGGGACCGGCAACAGGACACATTTACTTAAATGCCCCACATTCCTTTCCATACAGGAAATAGGGGAAACATACCGGGCCGAATCAGAGGCCAAGCTGATTAGCAGTTAAAGCTCACCATAACTAACCAACCAACTACTGACTAGTAAATTTTTTAATAAAATTCCTCACCGAATCTTCTACCTTGGGTGCAGATGTCTACAGTATCGACAATATACGGTGCCTCTCCGTTCCTCACTATGCAACCATTTCGCTGCTTCCTCAGGCGTTCCCAAGGTAGGCACTTACGTCCTATAATCTTCATGTCAGTATACCATATGATATGAGAATCAGAAAAATCATTATCGCCTTCTTTACTACTCCTTATTGGCGCTTCCATTTAAAACTTTTTCTTTTTATTTTTATATAAGTTCGATCATCTGTTGGTATCAGAAAGATGGGGAAACGTGCCACGCAAGCAGCTCTAAAATTTATTCCTGGCATTATTGGACGGCTGTCACGGAGCTGCGATTTGATACTGTTTTTTAGTAGGGTACCATTAAAGGTGGTTCATACGCAAATAATCCCGAGAAGTTTCAGGCATTCTAGGACAATATTGGTTAAACTCATCGTGATGCAAGGACCGAAAACGTCGAAAATGAAAAGACGCGTACTATTCGACATGGATTCAATAAAGGAAAAGAATATCCCACGTCTTGTGGTCGCTACCGTTGTCAATGAGTAGAAGTTTTGAAGTTAGGTGAATCTGATGGGTCTTCCGATAAGGCGCAAGAATATTTTTTACCAGGATGAGGACATCATTTTTGCGGCCGTTTTGCGCGGTGTTTACCTGTTACCCGGAAATATTTAATAAATTTGAGTAGTAATGTGTTTTAAAAAAAGGCATACAAATTAAGGAGAGGTCATTCTGATTTTCCAAAAGGGTTTAAAAGAGGTACGCCACTTGGATGAAGACACCAATTAAATCATAAAGTTTTTTTTAAATAGTCAAACGATATATCGTTCTAGGCATCAAGCATAGATTCTATTAAGGCGTCTTTGTCTTCAAATTGTCTACCACATTTATAAGCTTTTCGAGCTAGACATGCACAAAACTATTTGATGATGTTAAAATCCAGTAAAAGGGTGACAATGGTAAAAGTTCCACGTTACCTGAGAGACTTCACCTTCATCTACAGCTGGAAGTGTAGATGTTTGCATTGTCGTGTTAGAAATTACAGGCAGAGATCCTATGTAAATATTATTGAAGCAAACATTTTAAGCTATTTTCGTTCGTTCTCAAAACCCTCCACACCATGACATCTTTGACACTTGACAAATTAAGCTGCTCCTTTCTTAAATTGTAGTAAAAATTTACAATTTAAAAATAGTTAAAATTGCTTTCATAGGGATCGTCAAGATTAATCTTTTTCTCATCCGAAAAGCCTGGTAAGTCGCTGGTTGAATGGAATTGCAGATAAGCCGCGGACTAGTTTTCTTGGAACGTTGCTGTTTCAGCAAGGACGAACGTCCTAATTGTTTTTACTCACTTTTGGGGATTAGTAGTTTTCAACAGTTTTATTTTTATCAAGCCTCGTTGTTATTTCTCGACTTGTCGCTGTCAACATATCTCAGGAATGCAATTTCAAATTCTTTTTAAGGGGGGAAATCACAGTAAAATATTTTTTTCCATTTTTCGAAAAAAAAAAAATGTTCGCTTAAAAGGTGCTTTATGGTCTTAAAAATAATATACCAAATGATGGAATACGGAAAATGTGTCCGAGTGACCAAATTTTTCACTCTGCGGTAACGCCTCTCCGGTATGCTCATATATTTTCATATGGTTGCTCAGTACTTAAAACTTTAAACGCGTTTTTCTTGAAACCACTTTTTTTGAGCTCGCCGAAGACATAACTCGAACATCTTTACCGATCGACTTGAAATTTTGACAGTAGCTTCGCAATATATTTCTCCAAGGAGCTACGTAGGATTTTTTATTTTATATGGCTTAATTTTTTTTTTATCGACGATTTTATGGCGTTTTTTTTTTGTTAAAAATTTAACTTTATTTTCAAACATGCACCATTTTGTAAAAAATCAATATATCGAAAAAATCTGTTGTTATACGAAAACCAAAAAATGTTGGTGTTTTCTTCCAGGTCAAAAACTAAGGAGTCTTCGTCTTCGGCCATCGACACGCTTTCAAAAATAGGCGCCTTGGGGCATATGCTGCGCAGCCGCCATTTTTAAATATTTTTTATTGAAAAAATTACATTTTGTACTTTTTAAGTATTGCTATAAAACCTACTTTACAGATTGTCGGTTGATACTTTTTTTCAGCCAAAATTAATTTCTGAAAAAATTCCTATTTTTTTGTGTGCTACTGTGAATTCCCCCCTCAAATATTCTAAACATTCAAGAACTCATTGAAATGAACTCCTGCAATACGAAATTCGCAATGGCCTCATCAAAGTGGTGCCCTTTTCGAAGTCAGTTTGATATAGATTGTCGCGCTTAACGCCCTTACAATCATCATCTATATTCCATTGATTCGAAAAGAAAACAATGCCAATTCTAGTGTTCCGCAGCCAAGAGTGTTAGAATTTAATAAATTATTTATAACAAATTGTTGTAAATGATAAAGCTGCGAATGAACCCGCATTCGTGACAATGTCACACCCTCTATTCACTATCGATTCAAGCCATCAACTACTGCTCTCGGAGACTCGATTCTTCTCTGTCACAAGACCATATACTTCCGTCTTTCGCCACTATGATTCCGCATTGTTGTCTGTAACTTGCCCTACTTAGCCGAGCATCCCCCTCATGATGCTCTCGATACGAGAGAATGATGAAAGTGTTGATAGCCAACATCGTCGGAGTCGCCGTCGAGCTGTTATGCCATTACGTTCAATAAACCATGAAGTACTGTTAGCATTGAGGGGTAGATCTGGCGTCAGACGCGACCCAACGTACGTATAGGGAATAACAATAACGCCGAATACCGCATTTTATCATCCGCTGCCACCATCGCCACCGCAATTCCAATACAATGATTTCATGCGGGAGGGTTCTCACAAAGCGTATAAAACATCCCTGCAGTTGAGTACATTAAAATGAAATTAGGAATGCCGGAGCAGATCCACAATAACGCCGATGATAGTTGCCCTAAGCGGATAGAATTAAATTTGCCGCAATAGGAAATCAGCAAAGTATCTACATTGTTCTCGGCTGTTCAGAATAAACAATCTTACTCCTTGAACTCTCCTCCGCAGTCATGTGGCTCAAGTGACGCTAATTAAATGAACTCTATTTAATTCCAGAGTCTGTGTGCCTTATTGAGGAAATAAAGACAAACCTCCACAAGTAGACCAATCGACATAGATACAGATCGTTCAGTGAAACAGGCACCGGTAATTCAAGTATGCATCCACAGCCAAAGTTTAGAGCAGAGTTCGGGCATTTTGCATGTAAATCACTTGGCGGTAATTATTTCACTGAACCAAATCGCGCGCTAAATTGATTGCAGAAAGGAGCAATGGGCTAGTCTTTTGAGGGAGCTCACATATAGCAGGTCCATGTTGTGGGCGAAGATAAATGGACAAAGTAAGTGGACCAGTATTTCTTAGCAGCCGAAATGGAGCAGTTATTATGCGGAAATTCGTTCGACCATAAAATCTTTGAGACTTTTGGAAACCAAACAAGTTGACAACAACGATTACAAAATGCAAGTGTATGACGCAAATGGTTTTGTACGGATTTAAGTAAGCTATTCATTGTTGCTTTAACAGGGCAACAAAAATTATTTAGGTGACTATTAGGCATGAATGGAAAAAGACAAGAACAAAATTGAAACTTGGTCAAGATAGTTTAAATAACTCGGTAAAGCTGGTAATAAAAACAAATTATCAAATTTGATGTACAACTTGTGTGAAGAATTCAGTCTTAATTTACCGCCGTCCAGGATCTCGGTTTAGAAAAGAACATCGATTATAAGGAAGTTTGTTAAAGCACAAAAACAGAAGATTCAGTAACTATTCTTCTGAGAACTTGACAAGCTGTAAGGACTTCGTATCGCAATCATATAAAAGTTTACTGCGACCAAGGGGAAGTGTTTATGTTATTTATAGATAACATTTCATTTATTTTATTGAAGTTCTTAATTTCGTCCCTTAAATCATCAATCCGTGTTCGCATGGTGTCACCTGGAGAGTAATTTGATCGCGCCCTGCATCTGCAGAGCTGGCTTGACTCTACTGCATTATGTGTCACTAAAATTGGAGTACATCATCAGACTACCACAGTGTGACTCTGAATATGATATTATTGTTGACGACTAATATTAATGAAAAGATCACAACAACCTGTGGATACACATGTGGAATGTTAGAACCTTTAAGTGATTCGGGTTAAGGAACAACTCGTGGAGGCACTAGACCTCTAAAGAGCGGACGTCACAGCCACCAAAAAAGTACGACGGATAAAAAAATGTGTCGGGTCTTGAGCTTAAGGCATGTGAACGAACGTTTGATAACAATCGGCAAACAGGATTAATCGAACTAAGGAAAAGGACGAGTTCCTCGACAAGACATACGAACAATCACAATCCACAACCACACCCCATCTTGTCATAGTATTGTTCAAATCCTACTCGGTGATTTTTATGCCAAAAAAACGGCCTTCAGAATAACACCACCAATTTAGGGGTACGGCTGATCGATTTCGGGGCAGGATGAAAGCACTAAGCCACATCTCACATCCACAAAGGGACCTGGTTATTTACCATCACCCAAATTGGTGCAATACACTGCTTAAGTATTTTGAATTTCCGGACATTCCAAGTGATCAATACTTTGTTACAGTAAGAGTTCAAATGAGGAATTTTATGGCCGCTTCCGAGCCTTGCGAGAAAAGATAGGATAAATTTAGTTATTCAGAAGGAAATACGAACAGCGCACAGAACTATTCACTTAACTGCACCAAATTTAGGTGGACAAGTTGAGGAGAAGGTTCAATGACAGCTTTACGGTCTATAGTGGATACAACGTTTCAATTTGCTAGAGTATGCAGAGCGAATGGAAAACTACGCCTGAGAAGTTTTCAAATCTGCAAAGAAGTGGTGCACACAAATGGAAAAGGAGCTTCGAAGGAGTTTGAAGTTTAAGATAGCTGTGGATCGAGCTGGCTAGAGAGACTTGTTGGTTGTTGCCCAGAGTCCGCGACTATAAACGTAGATTCTTTTCATGGCCTATATATATTCAATTTACGTCACAATTGCATGTCCCAAATGTAAAAAATGACACCAATGGCTTACAGTTTACAAAGTAATTTTCGATTTCAAGTTGTAACGACAATTTTTAATAAATGGCTGGTTTTCCTTAGGGACAAGCACGTGCGTGGGTCACGCAAAACACTGTCCTTAAATAAATTAGTAAAATTCAACTCAAACTGCACTGTATTTGATTGAAAGGGAAACTCGACTTCCATATATTTGTTAGCTCACTCTTTTTGTGGATATAACCCCATCTGCTTAATAGATACAATAGATCAGACTGAATCCCATTAAATATCAATAAAAGTCCATTAATTTATGTTTTCCTGTAAAACATATGGCACGCTAATTCAACCTTAACACGACATCGAGTACAACTTTCTTTCCACAAGTTTATTCAAATTAAATTATGAAGTAAATTCGTGCATTCACCCTTCAAGTAACCCAAGCTTTAAAAAGAACTTACTAACAGAAATACTTACTAAGACTACAAACAATTACGGTCATCGATAACATTGTTAATATAAATAAAAAAGAACAAATGTCAAGGTTACTTACATCTTCAATGATAAACGTCCAATCTTTGTCCTCCAGCTCATGCGTCCTTGGATCTTTGAACAGTGTCACCGAAATTGTATGATTGTCAGGCACCGGCCATGATATATGACCTACAAGCGGATTCACCATGTCCGGTTCCCAAGGCAGCGGTGCCGACGCAACTCGTCTAGATCGTCTCGTCCATACCACAGATAAATTTGTCGGTCTCCTGCATTTAAAAAGAAAAACATGTTTTTGTAGGAAATGCCAATAAATTTTCCAAGAAAATATTTAAGTTCTCAAAATAATAAAAACATCTAGCGGCAAATTGCGTCGGATTATAAGAGGAAAATTTGTCTTCGTTCGGAATCAGAAAACAGGCGGGTGTATATGTTTTTTTTTTAATTTTGGGAAAATAAAGAAAAACCACAAAGTGTGAGATAAAATTAGATTGTTAAACTTATACATGGTTTGCCGAAAATATTTAAGACACAAAAGAGACCGAATGGCATTTGGCAGTTATCCAGAGAAAAACAAGTGAATGCCTCTTTATTGAGCACGTGCAGATCATTATACTTTGTTTTTGGTTGATTTGCGTCCCATTTTTTCCTACCATATAGGAAACATCTTACCAAAAAAGCTCGACTACGCCCTTCTCTATAACTATTTAAAAATTAGTTTAACATATGTAAATTGCTTTTGAACTTTTTCTACCTTTACTATTTATAAAGCCATTGTGTACGGTTTGATTTCCACCCGTATGCGACTCCCTGAACTTTGGAACGCGAGATTACGAGAACCTTTTTTTTGGAAATGTGATAGTGGGGAATAAAAAGGTTAAGACAAGATCAGGGATTTAAAACTTGGATAAGATACAATATTGTTACAGCTGCCACAAGAGATTGTATAAGTTGCACCACTTATTCGATTTGTGGAATCGCCTACGCTCAATGACCGGTTTCATCGGTAGGCGATAGTCTGGCCATGCTTCAAAGCCACATCATAATAAGGGCAAACGCCCTTGCCAACAAAGTCTAGCAAGGATGAACTTTACGACGTCCAAGAAGGACCCTTTTAGAATTATGAGGTCACACTCTACATGATATGACAACAGGCAACGGTTTCGGGACAATCGATTTTAGATTAACTCGCTAAAGTGTAATAAATATTAACTAGGTTCCAGGTTCCGCATAGCATTTTGATGCACTCCAAACTTTCAAATCGACGCTCGAGAGGCAGGATCTTCTTACTTAACGCGATTCAGGTAACGAGTGATGTGACAAGAAGAGCATCCAGTAAAGAAGGAAACTCTCGTCTAAGGGATGACTTGGTTGGCTGAACTATTATAAAGCAAATAGACTACTTCCGCATTTACCAGTGCGAGTTTCGTGCAGCAGGCCGACGGTCGAACAAATTTGTGTACTGCCTTCACTACTGTGAAGAAATTCCATAAAACTTCTGATACCAGCTACTGATCTACGACTTCATTGATAATGTTAAAGAGTTAATTTTGCACGTTCTTAATAAACGTAAGGAAGCTCACATCCAATTTTATGAGCATAGGCCGGGAATGTTCCAAACTTCATCTAAGTTTTAAAGGCATCAAACTATTGCTAAACCCAGAAATGGTCAAAACATCGCCAGATAGCTCCACTGCAAGTGTTAAGTCGATTCAACTAAAGAACCTTGAAAACCTTGACCAAGATTAAAATCATGAAAATCACACAGTTTCTCGTCATTCCTATTGAGAGGCTTATTAATATACATGTTGGAAACAAATCCTATGGCGATACACTATGTTATACAAGTAGCTTGCAACATACCTACATAAGTTATAAGGAATTAGAAAAAGGCCCTCAATTTGAAGAAAAAATCTTCGAGACATACCTGGATATTGAAGGAGCTTTTACTAATGTGAAGAAAACGTAAGTGAAGCTCTTGATAAACAAAATTTTAAAAGTATAAAACCGTTTTCTTGTGTTTTTTTTTTATAATTTGCTCGCTCTTCAAGAGGATATGAATACTATTATAATGCGTGTTGCACAGAACGAGTGAAAGAATTAGGAGAAGGATGAAAGAATGTGAAGTGGTTTGAGAAACTCAGATGTATTTGGTTTCAACTCACTTCCATGGGTGGAGCCCGAAACGGGTCGGAGGATTTTGATATCGACCTATAAGCTTTCGCATAATTCGACATTAAGGAATCAAGCCGAAACAACAACCACTACTTCAACGATGTGGGGGCAAGAACACATCATTGTACTGAGATAAAGAGAAAAACCATAGTAAAACAGCCATGTGTAGATAGAAATGACATTGCACTTCTTAGAGTTAAAACGATAGAGTATCATCACCTTAGTTTAAAATATAAGACTGCCACTTAGGTTACCGGACCTCTATAACATAATGCAGGTT
This sequence comes from Orthonevra nobilis, assembly GCA_963555765.1. NCBI lineage: Eukaryota > Metazoa > Arthropoda > Insecta > Diptera > Syrphidae > Orthonevra > Orthonevra nobilis. The sequence goes on from OY743224.1 coordinate 93,933,501, forward strand.
GAAATTCAAGCTCTTATTACATCTGCAAAAGCTGTTGGAAAATGAATCGGTTTCGAGCAGAAATATTGGCGTTAATATACATAACCAGGCTAAGTATAAGTGTTTGCTTCTTGCAAAATAAATTCAGACCTATTTTTGAGTTATCGCAAAATGTTCATCAATTAATCATGAAAATTTGTGTGCAGCAGCTAGGAAGATTCCCTTCATAGTCCTTCCACTTGCAAAAAAAAAAATGTTTAACTTAATTTTCAAAAAATTTGCTTCTAACAGAAAAAATAAAACAACGATTGCCTTAAAATAAAATTAAGCCGCTTTGATCGTTCCACTTAAACAAATTCGTTCTGCAGCAAGTCTTTTGTTGGTATTTTTCTTTATTTTTCCACTTAACAACATCATTATCTTCACTCACGTGCTGGTCTCGAGCTTCTTTATTACGTTTTCATTCTTAAATAATTAAGAATCTTGAATGCAGACGTTGTTATTAAATCTGTTCACGTGTTCACCAAACAACAAAAAAAAAAAAACATTCCCTTGGAAAGTCTTGGGGAAAATGTCCCACCTGTATAAACGTTCAAAAAATGGAAGTAAACGTAGTTAACGCGTTTGATAACTAACTTGCCAGGGTGTTTTTTTTATAATTTTCGACATCTGCGCCAGGTTGGATGCACATTTATCTCCGAAAATCCGAAAAATACAGAAAGTGTTAGAACGTTCGCACCTTGAATAGAGATCTTAAACCAAATCTAGGATGGCGTTTTCTTTATGCGCTTTTGATTAGCATATTTACATCAATCAAATTAGTTATTGTTGATCAATTTAGCGTGGTAATTAATTATTTTGTTGACTAGAATCTGTTCAGTCCAATTAGTTGCATATTCGTTGGGGAAACATACATACTATATGTGTAAGCATATTTAGTGTTACAAAGGAAGAAGGGCTTTCTTGTTAAATAACACACACACCACGCTGGCTTTGAACCGCAATCTCAGGGTGCAAAAAAACAACCTTTCTACGATCTGATTTGTCCATAAAAAAAGCATGGTCTTGCATCTTGATCTGTGTTCACCTTACCTCTAATGCCAATCAATGTTTAGTGAGATTTTCCAGAATCACTCCACGTTGCCTTAACGGGGACGTTCGAAAAGTACAGTCCAAAAAATTTCTTCTCGAACATTTACTTGAGGACAAAAATCGGTTAACCAATTTTGCAAATGTTACAACGCTGACTCTCAGGCTCAAAACGAACAATTAAAAAAGAACTACAGCATTTAAAATGCTTCACATTACGTTAATGAAAAGTGTCCCGCTTTTTCCCATAACCGTCGATAATTTATTCGAGATATTCGAGTTTCAATACATAATTCCGACACCCGGAACTACTCAAATTTGTGAATGTACCAGGACACATGGCCTTTCGACGCCACAACGGAAATATGGTATAACCGAAAATATTGTTCAAAATTTTTTGACCGTAATATGTTTACAAACAATGCGGCATAGGTCTGTGTCCTAATGACAGGTGATGACTGACAGGTTATGCCGGAAGCGAAACTATGAGATCCAAGTTCGTTGAGGATAAACGAAGAAAGCTTGTCATCAATTTCGCGAACGTAAGATTGACATCTGTCAACTTAAAACAGTGCAATAAAAGTGTATAACATGAACAATAAATTCGACATTTAAAACGCTAAGAATAGGAACATTCAGAACTGGAGTCCTTAGTTTATCCTCTAGCACAAATCAATCGTCCTTATTTTCCCCATAAAAAGACATATTTTTATTTTATTGACACACGAACGCCTTTAGAAAACAAAGAAAGTGATTGCTCTATGTATGATGATTAAACAAAATTGTTGTTCTGCTAAAACTTTAGTTCATGCAAATGATAGGAACAATGGCCTCATCGTACCCTTAAATCGCACTACGTTTTGTGCAAATGGTGAGCAACAAAAGGGATGTACGTGCTCAAGGGTAAGATAGGAACCGATTGTCGATGCACAAAATCGTTAGACTTTTGATTTTCTTCCTTTAAAAATATACTTAATCAATGAGCCAATGCAGAAATCGGGAGATTTTAACGAAGATCCTTCAAGAAAATTTTACCATGAGAGTCCTTGACACAACTGATGAGTTTGATGACACGTTTTCTTGCCACAAATTTCATCTAGGTTGATTACACATTTTTTCAATTTCCTGTTTAGAAAATGTTACGATGGTCCTGATAGATGGAATTTCAAATGTTGATATGCATTCTGATGAAAAAATAGTGGAGTTTGTAATTTAAATTTAACAGGATCAAAATAGAGAATATTTTGAATGCAAGACGCGTCGTGGAACTGATTGTGGAAACTACTCCGCCATGACCAACCATTAAATGATGTCTAGTTCAAAAGGAATGATCAATATTATAAGATTATACAGCATTACATTTTGGGTTTGTAGGGCGATTGATCTTGTTTTATTTCTATTTTGTTGCCCGGAAAGGAGTTCTTTATTGGATCTTTATAGAAACCACAATTTACGAATATAATAAGACTACCGGTTGAAAATGTCGTTATTGCAGACAACTTCATATCCATTACTCTGAGGTGAATTTTGACCATGACAGCTGTCACATCAGAAACTTCATGTCATTGTCTAATTATTTCAGTCTAGGTTATTGGTCATTAGTGAAAACACACAAGTTTTTGTAAAGCCGTAAAATGTCTACATTCGTGCCATCAAAACAACATTTGCGGGAAGTTTTAATATGCTTCTTACATTTAAAGAAAAAACAACCGAAGCGCATCAATTGCTTACCGAAGCTTACCCGGGCTATACTATAGACGTAAGAATGTGTCAGCGGTGGTTAAAGCGGTCAAAGATGGTGATTTCGACACCGAAGACAAAAATCGCCCCGGCCAGTTGAAAAAGTTTGAAGACCATGAATTGGAGGCATTGCTCGATCAAGATCCATCACAAACGCAAGAAGAACTTGCAAAATCACTTGTCGTCGCTCAGCAAACCATTTCCGATCGTCTGAAAGCAATGGGAATGATCCGAAAGGTAGGACATTGCGTGCCGTATGAATAGAAGACACGAGACGTCGAACGCCGATTTTGCGTGTCCGAAATGCTGCTTGAACGCCACAAAAAGAAGTCTTTTTTGCATCGAATCGTCACTGGTGTTGAAAAATGGGTACATTACGATAATCCAAAATGTGGGGCAACGTATATATACTCCGGACATGCCTCAACATCGACGGCGGTTCAGAATATTCATGGCCTGAAGGTAATGCTGTGCATTTGGTGGGATCAGAAAGGTGTTGTGTATTATGAGCTCTGAAGCACTGAAGGAAAAACGGCCGGAAACGATCGCAAGACACGATAAAGTTATTTTGCAACATGACAATGCTCTGCCACATGTTGCAAATGTCGTCAAAACTTACCTTGAAACGCTGAAATGGGATATCCTACCCCACCCGCCGTATAGTCCAGACCTGGCTGAACAGCACATCCGTCATTTCGATGATGTCAAAAAATGGATCGATTCATGGATTGCGGCCAAACTGGTCGAATTTTTCAGAATGGGTATCCATGAATTGCCAGAAAAATGGGAAAAATGTGTGGCTAGCGATGGGCAATACTTTGAAAATTGAATTTATATCTATTTTTCCTCAATAAAGCATTGATTTTTGAAAAAAATTACATTTTCAACCGGTAGTCCTATTATATACATAATACCCTGACTTATACCTAAAGAGGTTGGCTCAGCTGTTGTTCATAAAAATCAGATTGAATTTAGTAAGTTTTTCGATGAATTATGGAATATTTTGGGCCATCAGTTAACTCAATTTTTTATACGTTTTTCATGGTTTCTACCTTTTATCACGAATAGCTTGACCAATATTGTTTTGAGTGAGTGATTCTCGGGACTGCTCGAATCTCATCGACCTTTAATGGCACCATAGAAAAAATGTTCAACGGACCCCGTCATTTGCGAAAAATATAAGACGCACGCACAAATTGTGAAGCTAGGCCATGGCCCACGAAGGAGCTATTGTGCCACCAATTTATTTTTGTATTTTGTCGTCAAATCGCAGATCCGTGGCAGCCAATTAAAATCACTAGAACGATTGACTTGCATGATTGGTAGGACAAGTTCACCCATTTTCTTGTTGCCATAAAAGCCCGTTATCATGACCCTGTAACGCTCTCAATTGACTTTAACGTTTTCCGTTGTCGTCGGGTAAAAAAATGGTGCAATAACGCTGTCGCTCCAAAAACCACACACAAGACTCACACGTCTAGAGCGCATTGGCTTTTCTACGATTAGGTGTGGATTTTCCGAGCCTCAAATATGACCAAGATGTGAAGGACCCTTATCTGAAAAGTTTTTTTTTTATTATAAGTTATCGTGAATTTCTTAAGCCCAAACTGAGAGGCGATAATGAATCCGGTAATTATTTTGCTTTGATTCCTGAAGCAATTGAACCTTGCAAGCCAAGCAAGCGACTAATGTTCAACTGCTGAATTCTCTGGCACTTTGGGGTTGTCAGATTTAAGCGCGCATCTTCGGCATCTGGTCCAATATTCGACGTTAAACGTTCAGGATGACTGCGTCCCACGAACTTTTTTTATTATTTCGACCGAGATTTCTTTTCAAAACTGTTTGGCAATGCAGCATCTACTTCGAAATTAGCGTTGAAATACTGCCAAACGTTGTTCCAGCGAAAAAAAATCCATTTCGTATCATTATGAATTTCTGTGCATGTCATTGAACAGTCAGAGTAACTGACTTATGGGTTACCATAAGGTTAAAGAATTTGTTTGATACCTCCCACTGAAAGGGTTTTCACACCAGAAAATCTTAATCGAATCGGTCCTTGTACATTTCATTAACCCATCGCAGGAAATTTACTAATTTCAACTTCCAACAGAAAAGTATGTGGCCCTCTGACTTTTGACAGTATCAGCTTAAAATGACCTTAAATCAACTGAATCAATTTAACTGGCGAACACAAATTAAACTTCTAAATATTTCTTGGTCAAAGGTATATTACCATACCTTAATTTTATCAAAACCAGAAAACAAAATTTTATATCTGACTACTTTTTTCGTAACGTATAACTACATAAGTACCTCAAACTGTAAGTCTGAATTTAAAGACATTTTATTTCCATTCCACATGGACACGATATTTTTTCCATAACCATCCTCAACAAGCTTACGAAAGCGTACCTTCTTGCCATAAGCAGGCGAAAAGAATGGCAACTACAAACAGGTGTCATCGACCGAATAAGTAATGATATTTACTTAATCCAATGACAAATGTCCTTTTCCTTTCCCATTCGTAAATCAAAGAAAAGCCGCAGGCTTTTCCATAATTGCACACTATAGTAGAAGGCGAAGTCAGAATGTTCTACCAAGGGGAAAGTACTTTGGATTTTGGGCAAATGTAAGTTTTCCGTTTGCCTTTTCCTTCCGGTCGTTGGCTCAGACGGAATAAAATATTAATAATTGATACCGGCATGATAAAACCGAGGAAAATGCTTACGTGCGGGACATACGAATCGGAAGACATTGGAAGAAAAAAGCAAATACCTAATTTTGTTTCTGGTCGAGACTTATGGGCAGTGTATAAGGTAATTGGAATAGCGGGTGCGGTTATGATTTCATACGGACTACGGACTATTGTGGGTGAACTTGGGACAATTTTTCACTCTCGCAAAATCTAGATAAATTGAAACACTTATGGAAACAAATGACTGACGAAAAAAAATGAATAAGTTCTTTGTATATTATTTTTGCGAAATCCTCAAAAACGATTTTCAAATCGAAAGCCTTAGTAGTACACAATATTTAAATAAATTGCATTTTTTTGTTTATTTCACTTACGAAAAATAGTTTCATGAACGCAATTAAAATAGACTCACCTGTTCCTAAAAACATCCTCGAATAAAATCCCTGAAACTAATTAAGGTCAATAAGAACACATGACGAGCCCCACATGGGTAGCAAAAAAAGCCATTCAAACGTGTATCCCTGAAACTCCTTAACAGAGCATGAAATGCTTTACCCTGAAAAGCCACTTTTAAGTTTTTTTTTTTGAGGAAGCTTTCAACAATTCAACAACTATGTACAAGGTTCACGCCTTGAACGCCATCCTGCCGTTTATCCCTATACAAGAAGACACAATTACTCACGTACTATATCTATATTACGCAAAACTTTTTTTTTTTTTTTTGCTTTATTTTGTGTAGAAAAGAATGAAGCAATACATTTGACTTCTGTACACAGTATTCGTAACAATGCTGAACATTACGAGAAGAATAAAGAACAGAGGTTGAAAGGATACAAGGATATCACTTGGCGATTTGTGAACTACTTGAGTTGATAAAAAACATTAAATATGAACTGTACGAGAAAAAATCCGAATTGAGAAACTAGGCTTGACAATTTTAAACCTTGAAAAAAACTAAACGTCTCTCATTTGGTTTTGTTTTGTAGTGTTCTCCTCGATGATTTTAGACATGTCATTCCATATTTCCTTAAAATATTTGAGGTCTTTAGCCACTCCTGCTCTTTTTTTCAGTAGGTCTCAGCATGGGAGTGTTTGGAGGATTGCAGTCTTTGGAAACAAATTGCACATCATTTTCGTCAAACCACTTTATTGTCTGTCTCCCGTAGTGGTATGTTGCCAAAACTGGGCAAAACAGAACAAATGCTCTATGACGTCTTAGGAAAGGTGAAATTCGTTGCTCCGAACACTCCTTAATATAGACGGTGGCGTTGATTGACCCAATCCGCATGAACTTATGGTATTGCTTGCCACACCATGTTTTTGCTGCAAACTTTTCACACTGAACTTCTTTAAATTTTTGTTTGACATTTCCTTTTTTAGTCGCGGTGTTAAATTTTTTCCCTGGAAGTTGTTTAAAATTAACTTTGCACTAAGTTTCATCATCCGTCAAAATGCAATCAAAATATGGCAAACAATGCTGGTACCATTTTCTTGCACTCGTTTTAGCTACACTCTCTTGCTTTTCTGACCTATTCGAAACTTTTTGGCCCACAAATGCTTAAACGCGGAATTTTACCGCCATATCTCTCATTGAGCTGTTAGGATGTTTCTTAAACACCCTTAGGATGTTCATTCGAACTTCTGGGAATTGCGGGGCTCCCGGACGACCAGATCCAGCTGCAAGTTCGATACTCAAACGTTGTTCAAATGAATTAATGACATCACACACCGTTGATTTCAGCATTTTCAATTGCTTTGCCACTTGATTCCACGTCAAAAGTTTGTTTTCCTAGTAAAAGGACAAAATAATTTTCCTTTTATCTTATTCATTCAGGCTCATTTTTAATAATCACAACACGACATTAAAATAAATGCGATGAATATAAGAACATCTAATCAAAAAAAAAAAACGGTACTACGATGTCATATTTCAGTATTGCCAGACCGCAAATGTTTCCGGATTTTTTTTTCGTATAGCCCTTACTTCAGTTTTTATTATATTTTATTTGTTTCGTAAGCGATGGAGTATGGGTTCTTAAATTTATGGTAGAAGAAATGAATCATAATAATAATCAATTATAAGTTAATATTTTAACTGGACAGGGGAATATGAATAATGCATTTTGCATAGAAAGGATAAAGAGAAGAATCAAAAGATTATTTTTTGGTTAGTGGTGGAGTCAGAATCGGAGCGAAGAATTTTATATTGATAAATTAGCATTTGCTTAATTCCAAGTATTTTATAAGAAAAATTAATTGATTTGAAAGTTGTGTTTTTGGGTAGATTTGGAAAATTGGCCTTAATAGCGCAGCCAATGACAGATCATCCACACAAATACGATAGACGCATGTTCTAGTCAGAGCTAGAGCGGTTTTTGTTTGCATTCAGTTATGGTGGCCAGTCTTCTCATTAGCCTTATTTAATGCAGCAATATTCTTTACGACGAGTATTGGTTGGGATTGGTTATCACGATAACATAATAGGCCAATCGGAATCTTCTTAAAAAGGATTTGATAACTTTTGTCCCAAAAAAAAATAAAAAATGCTGCTAAAGAGACTTTAACTCTTGTACAGCCGGTTCACTGACCCATAAGGCTCGGAGATTAAGACATTAAAGTCGATGCTTAAAAATATCCAGCAATTAATACAGCAAAATTATAGAGCTTCCATTATTTCACACTGGATTAACAAAACTCCGGCTGTGAAAGCTAGCAACCCTAGCTTGTTCCTTAAAATCTATTTTTTTTATTTTAGGTAGCCAAAACAAAAAAGGTACCTTGTAAATAAGTAAGTTAGTAGTTCATAATGTTATTAGAAACAAAATATATATCTAGCCTATCTCTTTAGAATAAGTCTTTGACCGATTTGCCATACGTCTTCTAGGTTTTAAAACAACTACTTGCCAAAATATTTCCCATAACTTTTCAGTCTATGGTCTGGTAATCTGTGTTAAAGTTTTTCAACTTTGTTTATCTGAATATAACTTTTAAAACGCGTCGCAGCTCTTAAATACAATAAAACTTTTGGTTTTTATTTGCATTCATGTTTTCCTTCGCTCAATCCTTTGATGTTACTACTTTTCATTTTCGTTCGCTTTGTCATTATTTCACATGAGCTATTCTGACGCTTGAAGCTAAAAGAACAGCATCATGTAAAGCTATTAAAATTTAAAAATCCAATTAAATACACGATACTTCTGTAAAAGTTTTTTTTTACAACGCAAACGAATGAAATCCAGAGCTCTTCTCCACCCACAGCTCTTTTGGCGACCAAAGACCCATGTAGACTGTAAAAGAACTTGGATAAAAGTAGCTTTGTTCGTTTTTATGTAATTAGTTTCCTTTTTACCAAGTTTGCTTGGCCTGTGAATGAATGCACATGATGACTCACATCAGCCGACGCAACCCACATGCTCGACAATGTGCAGACAACCGCGACCACCGTCCCTGTTCCTGTTTGTTTGCTACAGTAATCTTCTCGTCATCCCCCATGAGCTTTATATATTTTTCCCTAGATAGCTTGTTTTCCTGCTATCTTTTCTTAAACTGACACCCTTTGCAGTCGTTAGGAATAGCCGCAGGCTTCCAAACAAAGGCGAAACGATTGATGTTGAAGTCTTTTCCAGGGATGTTATTATTTTTCTTTCTCCTCTGTCCATACTCCAGATGGGCTATACTTTTTCCTTGTCTGCTGACTCGGCTTTGTGTCTGATTCTGACAGTTGATCGTTTTGTATTATTTTCGTTTTAATTTCCTCTCTCGCCGAAGAATGAAAGAAAAACATGACATGACATACCGAAGCGGATGAATGTCGCTACGATAAGAACTGTCAAACATCTACAAGTTGTCACAGTTCCTACGTAGCAGAGCGATACTCCAACTAATGCGCTGACCCAATTCCATGGAATAGGGGATTCACTTCTATTTGCAGTTCCTGCCACAAAAGTTTTATTTTAAGAGCGTTGAATAGAAGGACAACACCCCCACGCTCTAGTGGGCGTATAGGACATCACATGGTATGGCATTGCGCCGCTGGGTCTTACATAAAGTAAAGGGGAATGCATTACACCGTGCTATGGAGTGGGTTCATGATGTGGATCCCATGATTATACTCTTCACAGAGAACTAGATTCCCACACAAAAACAGTTCAAATAGCCCTGAGGAGGATTTCATTTGGATGAATAAAAACAAGCAAACTGGGTCAACCGCTTGAGGTGGCCTATGAACAGCAGATAGATTCGAATTTGAATCAACTCTAAGAAAGTTCAAATTTCAGGAGAAACTACTGCGTCCATCCGATAAAGAGCTACAGTTTTCTGTTTTTCTCCCAAGATATAAGTTGAATTGGGAAAAATGCCAAAGAAGAAGAGTCCCAAAAGTGCCTTGGGCGTACATACATCGACTAAACATCGGCAAGTGAAAAAATTGAATCCTTCTTAAAGGTGATTATGTCACCATCTACATATCTTGTCCATGACTCATTGGACAGCTATGGCTATTAAACTTAACGTGAATAGTTCCGCAACGTTGCCCATTACTGTTTTAACGAGAAACATGTGTTAATCGATATTAGTAAGGGTAGAGAGGCACATAACTTTCCGAATCGAATCAATGCTATGATAAAGCTGTGTTTTTATAGTGCAGTTAAAACGAAGCATTACCAATTTGAACTATGAAGCGATGCTAGATTACAATTAACAAGCCGATTGAAAGGCGTCGACTATTTATTTCTTCGGTTGACTTTGAGTTATGCTTCATATCGACTTTGAATGGGCTTTTGGTCAATGAAATTAGGTATGAATACAGTAAATAATCCCTCCAGAGTGAGGTGGAGAGATATGTCCATTGTATGGGGCAAAATCATGAAAAAAAGCATGATTTTCCAAAACTCGGTATCAATCTTGGGGTGGTGTTTTGTAAGCCCATCTTCAATACATTTGTGCAAAGTTGTGCACTTCGTCTTACACGCAAGGAGACTGGAATCTATTAAGTCTTTGACGATTTTCGAATAAGGTTTCACTCGTGGAGTTGATATTAACTCCGAGGTAGTAAATATCCTTAACCACTTGGAAGTTATTGTTGCCAACAGTGACTTTTGTCTAAGGTGGTGTAAGGATCAATGTTGGTAACATTTATTCGGTTTTGTTGTTATTTACTTTAATGCCAACTTCTTTCCTCGCTTTTTGATTTATTTTTGTAAGTCCGGTGATCGGTAAAACCGGTGGTGTTGATGTTGACTACGTTAACCAGCAGCTATACAAGTTTGTGAAAATATTGCCCTCCGCAATATCTATTCAAACAAACGTATAACCACGAAACTTCTTAACTTGAATCGCAATTATTTTTGCGTCCTCATTCTACTAAAGCTGCCGTTCGGAGGAATAGGAGGAAACCGTCTCTCATCTCCTCTGCGAATGCCCGACTCTAGCAAAATCGAGATAAAGGAATCTAGGCTCCCATTTTTTCACATCATTAACAGAACTTGCCAAGTTTATTAGAGAAAAAAACTGGTTCGCTCCACCTACCGTTTCTCTCACCTTCTAAAAGGAATTCCTCTCAATGTACGTCCTCTCCCCCTCGACAATATTGGCAGATAGGTAATCCACGCGCACCCTCGTGGTATCACAATGGGCAAAATTTCTGACCTAAGTCCACCCTATGGCAGCCACTATAGCTTTACCTAACCTAACAGCTGTTCCAGCACGGGATTGCCACATCTACGTAAACGGATTTCCTGATCAAAATCCGGTACATGTGTGGCATAATGCACAGTTGGATCAATGCTGGGATCATGAAGGTGACAGGAAGTTAATTGGTCTTTCAAAGTTTCCTTTTGTGTAAATATTTGGTCGATCGCTGAACTGTGGGACCAAAAGTCATACTGGTATGTGTCGAGTTGTGTGTTTGCGAATGCTTCAGACTTTTACGCACTGCGTCGGATTGAATCTTATATGTATACGGCCCTAAGCATGGATTTGTGGGTGTGTTCAGAAGAAGCGATCCCGAACCCATTCTACTTCATAATTAATTCAGCTGATACGCAAACTCTAAGCAGGGATATGCTTCGGTAGGTCTTCAGATGCGATAAACCTGCTGAAGGCTTGCATTATCTTAAAATCCGAGATTAGTTTCAAATTCCATGTTACTCGGTTCTGACATAAACTTTCGTACTAGCCTTATTTCTGTCACATGATACAAGTCATGCTTTGTCGCATTTTATTTTCGTCTTAAAGGCATTGCACACCTTTTTGGGTGACTATTGAACCATTTCGGCAGTGGTCCTGACGGGTTTCCCCACTAGCAAAGAGCTTAAATTGAAGCCCATTAAGTTTTTGAGCAGTGGTTTGACCTGCAATGATTCTTCGACAGTGGTAAATGGCAAATTCAGTATTGGATCGGATAATTTTTGCTTGTCCTTTCAGTACATGAAACCTCAGCTAACGATTTCAAGATACACTGTGGTTTTCCTGACTTAATTTAGCAAGTTAAAATGTTTCTTCTCTGGTTATATGTACATAACAACGAACAGCACAATGTTATAGTAAACGAAAGAATAATTATAGAAAATTCTTCTATATGAAATATGAAAAATTCACGAGATCTTTTTGAATCTGATTAAGTCTGAATCGGATGCACTTAAATCGGCTCATGAGATTAGAATGGCATTTCTATAAGTTCTTTTACAAACAAGAAAGAATAACATTTTGTTTGGCATTGTCAGTGTGAAAAGATTCATTTAAGCGTTCTAGAAAGATCCAAAGTGGTTAATCTGTCGGCAATAATTTAACAAAAAAGCCCAAAACCTCAGCTGCAAAAAAAAAATGACTGCTACACTTTTGAATATTCAGTACAAGCTCTAGACCATCCGTTGACTTGAATTGAATACACAACCTAAGCTTACTACAGTCAAATTTCCTGTTCTTACTGGCTCGAAGTGCAGTGTTTCAAGAAATTTCCTTAAAGGATTTTAACTTTTTATTTTATCTGCTGCGCTTGAATTGATAATCGCTTATGATTTTGTACGACTTTTGATTGTACTAAATTTCTTATGAAAATTCATTATTTATAGTTTTTCGTTAAGAAAGTCAAAATCCCCGGGGTAAAGTGGGAAACTCTGTTCGAGAATTCAATAAGTAAAGTCTGTCAAAAAGTCATCTCGCCATTCATGATGCTATTCGTACCCAATTCAACTGAATCCTGGCTTCGATTTATTTATTTCCGAGCAGAAGTATGGAGCAACAAACGTCCCGCATAATCTACATATTACGTTCCACAATAAGCCATGCGTACAAATATTTGCTTTTACTAATCGAAAAATCTAGATTACCTTTATACAAATACTCGTAGTACATTACATTGGCAGTGACAGTGCCAATGTTTTATGCGCCGTCATGAGCATAAAATTTATTTCCCAAAACAAAAAAAACGGCCACGAAATAAAATCACCAAAGAATATAATCATCATCATTCCCATTACGTACACACAAATGCAGCCGAGACTTTACCTACACACCCACAATATGGAGGAATTTTGAAACCATTCCGGGGGTTGGGTAGCTGCCATCAAGGACTCCAGCTGCGAGTAAATCGATTTAACGAACGAAAATCAAAGGAGCGCGGCAACGAGTCCTTCTCAATAACAAAGCGATGACGACGACAAATCCAAAGCTAACGGTATGTTGACGGTAAAATGCACGTAAAACAGATACACAACCATAGTTATAGATGGACACGTTTTCCACAACCAGTTGTAACTAGGGTAACTATGGCATATCCTTTAACATCCAAGTGCTTATGTGTATTTGTGTTTGTTTTTTGAATTAACGACACAGGATGGCAGATCGGTTTCTTTGTAGTGGGTGTGGTTCTTATAAACTTAACACGCGACTGTATGTGTGCTTGAGTAATCGATTTTGTTGCCGGCCATAACACTTTGTTGGAAACCCCCCTCATGAAAACAGGAATTAATTATTAAAATTGATATAATCGATGTTTGTTATTGCTTTTAAGACTGAACGATGCTTTTAAGGCTGAAAGAGGATTCGATTATGTCAGCCTTTGTTGCATAAAACGTGTATAATGAGTTGGAAATGTGTTAAGCGAGTAAGGCAACTTAAGCATTTTTCATTCTGTCCAGGACGAACGACTTGTAGTAAACGATTTTAAAAGCATTTAAAGAGATTTATGCTTACCAACTCAGAAATGGTCTAAATTCCATCAGGACATGCAACATACGTCCTAGATGATGTTAAATTTTGCATTAAAAGCAATCCTGCAAGCGAAGCAGTAAGCAGATGGTATGTGCGTTCAAGAATGTCTAAATTAAAAAAGCCGATCACTTCCCTTAAAAGAAAGGCTAAATAATTCGCAAAGTGCTCGCTGATCCATTTAGGAAAACGTTGTATACCCAAATTTAAAGTTAAGGTAATTAATTTTTTATTAAGAAAAAAATAAAACACACCACATCTAAGGATAAAAAGTTTTCTTAAGCCTGTTATAGTCATTCTGCTAAAGTCATTTTCGACGATGCCAGATGTGGCAGTATTCTTCTTATTGCTCATAGCCAAGACAATTTGAAAGGTGTTTCTCTTGATTTTAGAACACAGTTTTCGAGATATTATTCACCCGTCTTTCAAGAGTCGTACTCCATTTATGTTCTGTTCTCTCTAATTTTAATGTCTTTCTCTTTTCCCATGTCATAGTTTTGTGTTTAGTGAGCTGGACATATGTTTGGTGTTTAGTGTCGTCGATTTTTTAAAGACCTCATCGGTTTTGTTTTTCACTTTAATGTTTTTATAGTCAGAGAGACCCAGATGATATTGGTAATGTTATTTGCAAAGATCGTTTCGGATACACTTCTCAGTTTTAATGAAATACAATGCTCTTGGATTCTGTAGAGCTACTTATACATAGGTCAAGCATGCTGAAGCTCAATCTCAGGCGTTCAAAAGGCAGGTATTTTAACCTCCTGTGCCATCCAAACGCTTAACTCTACTCATACCTGCGTACTTTTCAATGACAGGAATGACTACGCCATCTGCGCCTTGCCTTTGTCCTTAAGAGTCGTAAAGTTTTTCATTATAAGAAACCACAGCCAAGTGGTGGAATTATCTCACCTTGACGCGTGCCTCTACAAGTTGCTTTTTTAATGACCAAGTTGTGAATATAATAATTATCAGTTTCAAAAGTTTATTTGTTGTAGAAACCAAAGCTGCTCTCTTGTTTTCATAAACTCGGGCATTGCAATCCTCCATCAATCCGATAGGTCCATCTTATATTACGGTGACTTCGTCTGCATACATAAGAATATAACAATGAAGAATAAAAGACAACAATGCACAATGACAAAAATCTGTGTTCTTTTACTTTTAACACAGTTGTTTCACAGATGAAACGAAGGAGTGTTCAGTTGTTTTGAAAGTTAATAATTCTTCATTTGTTTTGCGATAACGTTTCTCCACTACTTTTAGTAAAAATCACAAAATGCTTGCAGGTCTTAAATCTGATGCACGCTGCAAATTCGATCTTTTGGGTTCGATATTTTTCTTTTTTTAAGGTTCCGTACGTCAAAGGGAAAAACGGAACCTTCAATGGATTCACTTCGTTGCCTTTCTGTCTGTCACGAACGTGACCGTGAAAGCGTGGAGGTATCAATTTGAAATTAATACCAAATAATTATGACCGCGGTCCTTAACGCTGTTAAAGCTTCTTAATTGACGCAATCAAAAGAAACGGCTGCTTATGCAGCATATTTTGATACTCGTAAAGGGAATCAAAACAACCTACCTACAAGTTTGTACATATCAAGTTCTGCATAGAGGTGCAGAGAATATAGAGAGTATAAGGTCTGTCACTCTGTTATAAGCAACAACTTTGGGAACATCGTTTGATCCTTTCATCTCTTAAATTAACGGCCTGATTCGATTAGTGTGCCACGGGCAAGACTTTGAAACTGCATAGCCTGTTTTCCAATGAACTCAAGATCTCTGGTATTAAGTTTTGCCAAGTAATTAATTTTGTTCCTTTAGAAATGTCACGGGATGACCATTAACGGGGATGATTTTCATGCAACGAAAAATCGTGTATAAACTTAGAGGTGAGACCAAACTGGTCAAAACCACGGACTTCACTTCGAACCATGTCAGAATATGTCAGTCAAAGATGGGTTAGCACTCAACTGAAAACTGGTGGAATTGTGTTTATTAAACAAAGAATTGAAATATCTTCAAGGGAGTTCTGTATGAATTTCGATGTCCACAAAAGTTGACATGGTTTCTAGTTGAGAAATCATTGTCAGGAAGGCGGCAAGGATCAGGACAACTGAAAATGTGTTCCCCTGAAATGAGGAACGTGTGTTTCCGTTTAGAGATACAACATTTGTTTGTTTAGATGGTATAGATATATCGCACTAACCCCATGAATTTGAAAGTTAAATGTAGCATCTAATCAGCCTGTTAAAGATGAGGTTTATTAAATTGCGTCACAAATTCACTTTCATATCTTAATTGATGTCTTAAGTTCGGTTCAAAATCTCCAGATAAGTTATTCCAAATTCGTTTTGTTCTTGCAGATCCAGTCAAACACACATTTGAACTCCCATACTATTTTTGACAGATAAACATGCCTTGATTACTTCTGCTCTTAATTTATTGACTTCATTCCTTCACAAATTAATAAACCACCTTACTGGGGTACAGCAGATACATGAGAATTTAATAGTCACACTTCCAAGTGAAAAACTTTTCAGCTATCAAGAATTTTGAAAGATTTTAATGGAATAAGTCAATCTCGGAAAACAAAAACTTATCACGCAGAAGTCTAAAACGAATGAATTTCGAAACAAGCAGTACAATTACCGCCATTGAACTGTTAACATAACTTAAGGACATTGTTTTCACTCAACACTAATAAATAGTCCACAAGTTGCTTTTGAAGCGCTTAATTAATGAGTCGCCACGCGCCAATAAAATGAGTAATAAAATAAATACTCCACGCGTCTATTTCGAATATGCTTTGGTCGTAATTGAAGACCATGGTCGGATTTAACGATTCCACACTTTTCAAAAGTCACAGCTGCTACTGTTAAATGTAAGCGAAATTTAAAAAGAAAATGAATAGAAAAATAAATAATCTAGCCAGTAAAAAAGTGAAAGTGTTCCTAAGATAACCGCTTTTTTGGGTAATACATAGAAAAAAAAACTATAATAAAATGCAAATCAACTTCTCAAATGGATTGCTAAAAGGCACCCGACAGAAGGTATTTGCCCATAAAATTGAAATGACTCTCCAAGTCTTTTGAAAACGATTTTCTGTTGATTCAATTTCTTATCACAATCAGAGCCTCCGTTTTGCATATTGAAGTTCTCATAAAAATCAAACTCAATAAAATCAGCCTGCTCTTTGGAAAACTCCTTCCACTTTTGGTAATATTTGCCTGCGAATCGATCTACTCAAATGACTTTTCCCTATCATGTAGAGGAAGAAGACACCCCTAAAACCGTCCGATTGATTCACGGGAAAAGGACCTTTTCGGCATTTCCTATTGGGTGTGTACGATTTTAGAATTGGTTTCGTAGATCCTGAATTTTGGCATAAAATATGGTGTTGAGAGGTTCTGAGAGGTTTTGAAAACAAAATGGCATGCGGACTATTTTTTTTAAATCTTAGAACTAGATTTAAATATTTTGAGGGTAAAAATCTGTGTTTGAATGGTGACAAAAATCAATAAGTTTTGTTGACATTCGTCGAATAACCAAATTTATTTGAACAGGAATAAGGAGATAGAGTCACAGATGACGGGAGTCGGACAAAGTGTTCCTGATTCCAAAGGGTCACAAGAGGTTTGTGTTATCTTAACCAATTAACCAATGAAAACGCATTAAATGCACAAAAATGAAGCTTTATTTTGGGAATTGTAATTTTCGGTGGTTTTTCAATCAACCGTGTTTCTTTCTTTTAGCATTTCTAGTAGTCTTTGCAAAGAGAAGGGCTCTGAGGTGTCTCTTATGGGATGTGTTTGTGTACGATTGCAATAAAGGACTTTTTTGACAAGAGCACCTAGTCTATGGTTGCCTCGGATACCAGTTTATCCACGAACCTAAGTCGGCATCATGGGGTTTCCAAACCCAAACCGGAGCCCATGGTTCTCAAGTAAAACTCAGTTTTTGGACTCGCAAAATACAACCGTGAAAGGTTTATGGAGGTGCAGTTTTAAACAATGCTTTTTTTGTGGTTAATAGACTTGTCATTAATGCCATAATCGGATAATGTGCCTATCTATGTAAATATTCTTGATTCAACAATAATTGGGACTAGCCTCGCTAACCCTAGTTAATGGTTGAGGTAGATGGTTTTTACGTAATTTATTTAATATATCTTGAGTGGGAAATGATCCGTCTCGCAGCTTGTACATGTTCATGACGAAATAACGACATCTGTGTCGAAAAAGAAATACAAATCAGTTGAAAATTGTTATTTGTTTTTGCTGCATTATATAAAGCGGAGAGAAGAAGTGATGTTTCATTGTCATCAAATAGATTAGGAAATCTTCCCTTATTCCGACTGTAATTATATGTCACGCCAGCAGAGGTCATTCTTCCTTCTATAATGCACAAGTCTGGTAAATGTTGAAGTTTTGCTCTCGCGTAAAAAGTTCCAAGCTTGTAGAACATAGAACAAAAAACTTGATTTGTTCTGGGGGGATTCCTCCATCCAGTTGACTTCCTTCGATAAATTCGTAGTTGTTACATCTGGGCTCGTGACTGATAGACGAATACAAATTCAGTGTTAGTAAGAGCGAGCTATATTTTTCGCACAAATACTATAATATAAATCTTTACGTTATCACCGAATCAGAACGGCCGACCCCCGGAAATTATCTCATAATGATAACACTTTTGAAGGTTTGTAATATAATAAAAATATTCCGGAATTGACATCGAAATTTTGACTTATAAGTTATTGTCGAATCTATATATTTGTGAAGGCTACGGATCTACGAGTAAATATTTCGATTAAGGTTATCTTAAAATAAATTTACCCGTTGTTTTAAATAACGATACATTTATATATATGTATATATTTAATTGCTTATTAATTCTGGATCCGATATTCGAATTCTAGGTTTAAGCATATTTCCTGTCCTAGAGGTGGATTCTATATATTTAAAGTTCGTTTATTTGTTTCACATATCCAACAATGTAATCGAATCTAAATCTAAAAGCAAAATATAAAAAATTGGTTTGGATGTGAGTAGGTCTGCCCATACCATCAACTTCCCATCTCAAGATAAAAAAAAATGGGAAAAACTTACAGGATTCACATTTCTGAAACAATTTTCAAAGAACTTCCGTGGAAATTTGGATCAGGAAATAGAGAAAGGGGCACATCAATGTATGAAATGGCCTCAACTAAATACTGTTCTAGACTTTTTGGTCGTCTCTATAGTTAGTTACTTACTTAGTTAAGTCAATTGATGAAACTTTTGGCATTAAATTTGAACAAAATAAAATTTTATATGAATTTGTCCGGAAACTTATGAACGGCAGTGTATATATTTATGCATATTTTTTTATCTGATAAGGTAGCTGTAAACTATAAAGTTAATTAATTTTGAACTTTTTTTATTGGAAAACTGAATTGGTTTTAATTGAAGAAGTGAAAATGTCCCTTTTTTTGACAGTTTTTCGTCATAAAATTCAAACTACCCTGTGAAATTTAACCAAAAAGATCAGGTGTACTTTATGCACACACGCTTCGAATGAAACCAATTTGGCTTCGATAGCTTGATTTGTTCTCGAGTAAGGATATACGAAAGAATCCGCAAACGTACGTACGTACGTACGTACATACACACACACACACAGACATCTTTCTAAAAATAATGGAATCCGACTGCTGGGACCGCCAAACGTAGAGAAATGTAAAAATTTTGAATTTCGAAAATCGGACCGATTACAAGAACTTCCTGTTGGGAAGTTAATAATTTCGATTCTGTTATGAAATGTTAATGTAACATAAATTTTACGAACTTTTTTTTTTATATATAAGAACTGAGATTAACAAAACTTTTCAATAGATCTGAAACAAGCTTACACTCAAAGACAGAATTTTTTTGAATACTAGTTTCAATCATTTAATCAATCCAAGATTAAGATTGTAGATTGATATTGCCTTTGTAAAGTTGGACCTCCCCTTCGAACATGATAGTACTATCTGAGTCTCGTCACTATATACTTTTATCGAAATGGATAGATTTGCGTGACGCGTTCTTCGAGTGTTTGAACTTCATTCATATTTGGCCAAGCCTTCAATTTAGCTTACGGGTGTTTTCCCGCCATTTCGTCTCACTACGTAAACACGATGATTTATGTCGTCATCGTGCTGTACAATGGTTCATAGAATCCAGATATTTGAGCTATTCACACTTGGGAAGAATATTTCCATGCAAATAAATGTATGGAATATTTTGGAGTGGATCAGAGAATGGACATGAAAGAGAAGAACACTTAATGTACCGGGTGCAAAACAGCACGGATGGCGGATGTTTGCATTGCGTAATAGAATTGCAATTGTGAATTCAGCTCAATTGAGGTTTTCGTGTCAACAAATTGACACTGAAAAACATTTCCGCAAATTTAAAAATCTTCGTTTCCCCGAAAAGCAAATGTGCAAAAATAAAAATAAAAAACAAATAAACAAACAGTCTTTCCGATGAAGATATCTACATCTGTTTATTTAGTGTTCCCCTGTTTTTGCACAATGAATTTAATTCTAACTAGAAATTCATCGAAATTGGAGAGCTACTTTGTTGCATTAACATCTCAGTAAAACTTGTTTGTACTCGTACCTTTTAATTAGTCCTTGAGTCACATTGTACTTCCGTTTATTCCTTTTTTTCTATTATTTTTTCAAGATACCTCGACTGCAGGTGTCCTGTTTTCCATCGCATGAAGGCACTTGTTATTTTTACTCACCGAACAGAAAGTTATGTGTGCGTAAATGCTATGTCTTTCGATGTCTTTCTAAGGACATACCAATTAATCGAAATGAAAGACAAGAGAAAGATTGTGTGTGGTAAGGGAAATATGTCATTTATTTGTTTGATATTGTTTAACACAAAATCAAAGAAAATAAAAATAGAAAATGTTATTTCGCTGATTAAGAAATAAATTGTGATTCCAAAAGTCAACAACAACTCGAAATGGAATGACTTTGAATTGGCTTTGAAAATGTCGCCGTCGTGATTGTTAAGGTTCCTTTTTATATTTGTACGTAAACATAGATATGTACATATATCTGTGGCTGAAATGAATTAAGGTTTAAGTGGCAATATATCATATCGAAAATTATGTTATCGATGCTAGATATCAGATTTTTTGTTCGTTTATGTCCATCAACACGTTAAGTGCAGTTGTTCCGTTTGCAGAAGGTACATTTATGGAACTGATCTGAACAGAAATGATCTACCTGTGTATAACCAAAATAAGGGCTCTCTCCATCTGGCTGCAGAAATCTTCTGACTTAGAGCTTAAATTTTTGCCTTATTTGTAAACGAAAATTTGACAAAGTAGACAGATTCATCAAGATCCGTCCGTATTTGCATTTAAGAAGCCGATATGCTAAATCTGGCACAAGCCTCTTTGGCTTTGAATGAGGAGCAAGTAAGACATTCTCTTGACTATCACAAAGTCCTTATCATTGACTCCTTAAATCACTACCCGAAAACCCGAAATCGTTCGTTCGATCGTTTTGAAATATAATATAGTGAGAGCGAGCTAAGCTAAATATGTAAAAGGAAGCTTTTAAACAAAGCTTTAAATGTTTTAAAAATCTGATGAACATAAGAAAAATGAGAGATAGTTTCAATAGAAATATTATCTTAAATTATATTAGAAATTATAATCTATTACTATGAGGTGAATTTAGACCATGACAGCTGTCACATCAGAAACTTCATGTCACTGTCTAATTATTTCAGTCTAGGTTATTGGTCATTAGTGAAAACACACAAGTTTTTGTAAGGCCGTAAAATGAAAGCAATGGGAATGATCCGTAAGGTAGGACATTGGGTGCCGTATGAATTAAAGCCACGAGACGTCGAACGCCGATTTTGCATGTCCGAAATGCTGCTTGAACGCCACAAAAAGAAGTCTTTTTTGCATCGAATCGTCACTGGTGTTGAAAAATGGGTTCATTACGATTATCCAAAACGTCGGGCAACGTATGGATACCCCACACATGCCTCAACATCGACGGCCGTTCAGAATATTCATGGCCTCAAGGTTATGCTGTGTATTTGGTGGGACCAGAAGGGTGTTGTGTATTATGAGCTGCTAAAACCGAATGAAACAATCACAGGCGAGGTCTTACGACGACAATTGATGCGTTTGAGCCGAATACTGAAGGTAAAACGGCCGGAAACGGTCGCAAGACACGATAAAGTTATTTTGCAACATGACAATGCTCGGCCACATGTTGCAAGTGTCGTCAAACTTACCTTGAAACGCTCAAATGGAATGTCCTACCCCATCCGCCGTATAGTCCAGACCTTGCGCCATCCGATTACTATCTCTTCCGATCGATGCAACATGGCCTGGCTGACCACCACTTCCGTCATTTCGATGATGTCAAAAAATGGATCGATTCGTGGATTGCGGCCAAACCGGTCGAATTTTTCAGAACGGGTATCCATGAATAACCAGAAAAATGGGAACAATGTGTGGCTAGCGATGGGCAATACTTTGAATATTGAATTTATATCTAAAAAACGACATTTTCAACCGGTAGTCCTAAAAAAAACTATAGATCAACATTTAAGGGTCTAAATTGTTGGATAAACCACCCGCACTCAATTTTTAGAATCATCGTTGAAAACTTCCATTTTTATCAAACACCGCAAACTTTACTTCCATTATTTTCTTTACGAAAGTAAATGAATTAAGGATTACAAACTTAGGAGCTCTGGCTATTCTCGCAGACAATAACCCTAAAATTAACATCGTGGAAGGGTCAAATTAGTTCAGTGCATCATCATCATTAGCTTATGAACCACAATAAGCCTGTAACATGTTTAAAGTTGTAATAATACTATTTTCAAAGCAAGAATACAAACAGCGTTGAGGATGCAGAATCCTACCCACCGAGCACAAGAAAAAACGAGACGAGGTTTCAAGTTCAAATCTTGAGAGCTACCAAGGTATACTGGACAAATTTTCTGATACGAAACACCAGTATATGACCTTGAAAACATGGTCTCCACCGTCACCGGAGAAATGAAAAGTCTAGAGTTCAGCGCACATAAGGCGAGCTTATTTTGAGATGCCAATGTTATTACCTGAAAAAGGAAGTTTACCAATATAGGCTCTTACTACGCAGACCAATCAAGAGATTGCCGGAAACTTTGAAGGAAAATAGAAACGGAGAAAGCATCGAGCTGAATTTGATTCACCAAGAAAACGCACAAAACACTAGAGTCTTTCGACAGGAGTGTTTTAAATTGCTCGTAGATTCGCAGATGTGGCCCCAGGGACTTCCTTCTTTTCTTTGAGCCTAAAGAGCAACTTAAGGGCAATTTGAAGCCAATGTAAGGTGATAACCGCTGTGGGAACAATTTGGGAGAATCAAGACAGTTTTTGTGTTATCGGGCTTCACGCATACAAGAGATGAAATAAATTTTTATCGACAAATTTGAAGGCAATGAAATTATGATGCACAGTGATTTTTTAACGATTACCATTTCTTTTGGATCACCACTCTCAGTTTGGTTTTTTCTTGCCATCAGACTTTATCATGATCATTTTAATTATCTTTTTAAAAGGAGATAATTCTTCAGAAGTATAAGTAAAGAAGAAGTAATAGAAAAAGAATAATTTATTGGAATCGGTATAATTTTTCAATGGCAATCCTTATTATATTTTATTTTATATTTTATTATATACAGCTTTTCATTGTTTTTTTGTTTTTAAATCATACTCAGATTGTCACCAGCACGCGTTTAACCCTTTAGATACATTTAAAAAAAAAAAAACTTTTTACGAAAAACTTATATGAACACGTGCGGCTCGTGTAGCTCACTTCAACACATTCATGTTAATTAATATTCTCTTAAGTTCTTATGTTTAGCCTCTTTGTAACCATTAGATACGACATCTGTTTATATTTCCTATTGCAGATCAAGGACACTTGAATATTATTAATTTTTTTTTTTTTTGCGTGTGGGAGCGGAATAAACCTTATTTTTTTTTTTTTTGTTTCCAAAAATTATTTAAATGCAAATTTCTTTGAAATATTTTCAATAACATGTTGTTTTGCGCTTAAAGTGGAATGTTTTGTTTGAGAACTTCCTCCGCTGACAACCCCCGACAAGTTCCGCATAATTATTGTTGTCCAGTGCCATTGCGTGGTGTAATTTTTCTTATGTCTCCATATTTCATTTTCACAGTCACTATGAGATACTTGTAGGCCAAACTTTATTTTGATATCGATGTAGTGTCAAACGAATCGTAGGTGACTTTCAATTGGACCAGGGATCCAGGCAAAGAATAACTTTTGTTAAGTATTCGAATCGGGTTCAGTCTCCATTGGTCGTTGAGATCAGGCTGAAATTTCAAGTTCTTATCTTCAAAATATAAGCTGTGTTTGGCTCAGCTGTGAAGGCATATCACTGAGAATTAAGTGAATGCAAATATCAAGTTCTCAATACTAATTCGGTCAAATTTGAATGATTGAATGCAATTGAAACCAGAATGAATCTGAATTTCGAACCACTGCACATCGCTTTATTCTTCTCCTAATTCTGTTCGCTTTCTGCAAAATGCGATATAAGGGTAGTCACAATCCTCTCAAAGCGTGCAAATAATAAAAAAAATCGAACACTAATGCCATTTGACCTAAATTATAGTTCTCTTCAGTTACGTCACTATGGCCGGTATCTATTTAAACGTCAACAAACTCCAATTGGCCCGTTATAATCTTATATATTCGAATAATTTAGCATTTAAATACGCGAAATATTTATGCTTGAGACAAAAAAAAAATCACCTGAACAAGGTCCCACCTGAATTAGGATTAGACAGGAGGAGACGTCTCGGTCGTGGTCGTCCACACGACAGTCTCAGACGTTTTTCTGTTTCCATCTGCAAGCTACAACCAGCACGTATTCATAATGATGTGATTTGACTTTTAATTTAGTTTATGTTCAGCTTGTTTGGCTGCGATGAAAGAACACCGTGTGTTTGGAGCCGTGCCGTGGTTTATGTGCGGCAGCTACTGTAAATAAAATATGAGCACCATCTGATCACAGCCATACGGTACTTCCTGGTTTCGTCTTCACAGTGGAGTATGCCGTCTTGCTCACCAGTTAGCTAAAAATACGACTTGGAGACGCGGTGGAGAGACCTGTGTTTTGTTTTGGGAATGTAGGTGGGTTACCTCGTTCGTGGGAGGAATTGCGTACAAGCCATACACGGTGTTCTTTCCCAATTCTGAAAAGGTGATTGAGTAGCTAATTTTTAAATAAACAAATATAAGAAGTGGAGAACTTTTCCCCAGGTGTGCTGAACAATAAATTGACACGTCATTGATTATGGCGCACTAGGGAGCAATCTGAAGGAGTTAAGTTTGAAAATATTTGTCTTAATTAGCTGTTCCATAATGGACTGGCGAGATAATTTGAGTGACTTGAACTTGAGTGAACTATGTGTGATGATAGATGAGAGCTACAAGCGGTTTTGAGAGGCAGGCGTTGATATGATATACGAACACAATTGGTAGTGACATTTATCGAAATAGTGAGGTGTGGAGCATTCAGAAGATGCATTATGGAAGCTAATATGGTAGGTTTTATGATATCCGGATGTCGCAGACTAGCTTGTTTCACTTCAAATAGAATGGTAGGCTTTACATTTTTTTTTAACCAGAAGCTTTATTTGCTTCTTTTTTTATAGTTAACAAAATCGTAGACCTGATTTTTATTTCTGAGATCGGAGTCATTACATTTGCAGTTGATGAATATGATTTTGCTGTGAAGAACTCGGGTCTTGTTTCTTCACTGGTTTGTTTGCGAACCCATTTCTTCTTCCGGTTGGAAATATCTTTAATTAACAGCTTCGACCATCGTCATGAGAATTGGAACAAAAATAAAAAAAAATATGTCTACTAAGCACAATGTAAATTCAAAAGAAAATATTTAACGTTCTGACCAAACGTTTTTAATTATTATCATGGGAAGTTATGAAGAATGCATATCTATTCAGTAGTTCAGCGGATAAATTCTTAAAATACCTGTAATAATAGAAAGTTTATTGGCTTGAATGAATTAAAAATTAAAAAGCAGCATACTTCATCAAAATGGATCTCTTAGTTAGCAGACAACAATTCAACCATTCCTCCCATTGGTGTTTCAACTTTTTTCACCCTTTAAAAAAATATGCAAAAGTATCACGTTTTGAAGAAGCCTTTCCAACGAGACATATTTTAAGGCTAGTGAATAAAATGAAGTTGCATGGGTTCAAATCGGGGGAATACAGTGGCGGGTAATTTATGGGACGATTCGATCAACTTTACAGTGGCTACTTAGAAGGCACCTTGTCGTGGTGTACTTCCTGCGTCGCCAAACTGTGATTTTTTTTTCGTCGATGCCGATCGATTCGGGCCCATAATTCAGCATTATAGAACACTTAACTTACTTTTTAGTTACTTTTAATTAAATTAACTTTTCCTTTAACTTTTAGATTTTCTCCTTTCTCAAGGTTTTTGATCAGAACGACAGGATTTATTTTTGTGAGAGAAAGAGATGTCGTCAGAGCTCAAAATTTGTGTTTGTGAAACGTTCATGGATTGAAAAAGGCTTGTGAGGTTGCTTTTTGAGGATATTTGACATGCCTTATTGAAAGGGCTGACTTTAAAAACAGTGGAAGTTCCATTATCCACTTTTAAAAGAACACTTGATGTTTGCTACCAATAACCACCGCATATTGCCCAAGTGAGTTAGACTGTCAAAATTCCTTGCATTGTTATAAACAATCTTTTTTTCTCCTTTAATTATGATTCGATTACTCCTGAAAAGTCCTTAACGATGACTTGAATCAGAATCGAGAGACTTTCTACAATCAGAAAGGAGCACGTCCTTTTCCTGTTATTCAGTTGTCGATTGGTTTGTACGTTTATTGTCTTTTGTGTCAACCTCGAGAGTTACTAATTTTTGTTTATTTAAACTAATTTTTCATTAAATTAACTGCTTTTTTTTTGCTCGCAACATTAAAGATATCGGAAGGGACTTAAATGTCGGCTCAAACAATGTTTTTTCTTGGTTTATTTTTATTTATAAATTAAATGAAACGAATTATTGTTATTTCGTAATTATGAACACTACTACTACTAGCTAACGAAGTACAAAAATACAAGGACTTTGAAAAACATGGCTTTGTCATTATAACTTTGGCAATGCTTTAAATCTTGTCTTTGAAAGCTTATCTTACGCAATGTTGGCAACTGAATGAGCTTCCTTAAAGTTTCTCAAAACAGTTAAGTACAATTGAGGATTTATACCCACACATTTAATAACGAAAAAACAAAATTCAACACACACTAATTCTTCTCATTGAGCATTAACAGCTGATTCAAAACTAAGTGTTTTATACTAGGAGGTACATAAAAAACAAATATTGATATGGGAGTTGCTCTATTAAACACCTGTCGCAATATTTTACAAGTGGCTTTGTTCTTCTCTGAAAAAACTTGTACCACGTGATATTTCCTACATATTTCCTAGGTAAACAAACTGTGGCTAAAAATACTTTAATCGAATTGCACACTGAAAATAAAATATCCAACACTTTGCATGGAGATTCCGACCTGTGTTATAAATAAGACTACTTAATTTATTTCCTTATCTAATTTTGGTTCAGTTTTTTAAATAGAGAAGTAATTGCGTGTTCCTCATTGGATGATGAACTGAGTGTACGAGTAATTGTTTTTCTCCAACTTTTACTTTTCCCTTTGTACTGCTCAGTTCTGGGTCTCAGTAGTCCATTTACTAACGATAAACTTTGAAGGACAAACCTTGATTATCAACAACCTGCTTATCCAGTAAATAATGGGTTGTTCAACTGGTGCTATTTTGTAATTTTCTTCAATAATCCATTAAAATGATTCTAATAGCGGATACGACAAAGATTGATTTTAAAATCAACTCATACTGTTGTTTTATTTAAGATTGGTCGCTTTTTAATAGTGCTTCTGCAGGTTTAGGTGTGCCTGGTATATCCATTTTATATCTCTCTCAATAATTGGGCAATGCATCAACAACTCTCTTCCAACTTTTGCCAATTAGATGTTCGAAATGCACTAAGCTCGTTCAACAAAAACTCAATTTTCAGTTGCATCTTCAAGTTTTTTCAGAAGTGTCGTATTCGGGGTTTAATAAATCCATGATAATTATCGAAAAGCTTCTCGATCTATATACAAAGTGTTTAGAACTTATTTGTTCCTTGATTTTATCCCCTGAACTTGAAGCTGTGGATATTGGCAATTAAGTGACCAACCAACCGCGTTTTCTGGCAATTAAACATCGGAACTACTGATCTTTTGGGGAAAAGACTTTTGGAAGTATCGCTTCTTACAATAGTTATCAAAATTTACTGTAGCGATCCTGCGATTTAACATCCTTCGAGTTTGCGGTCATGGGAAAAAGATCGTTTAGGCACTAAGTGCCTAGGTGTTTTTGTTTAAATCAAAATGAAACCTTTTTTTGTACTAACATCATTTGAGAAGATTTTTAAATTCTAAAATATTTCAAATTTGAATGCACACTACATTATCGGCCTGCTTTACCGACCTTTCGATCTGTCATTCATAAATAAAATAACGCATTGACAAGTCGTGGTTTGTGAAAGTTGTATCAATGTTCAAGTGAATTTATTTTTCCAGTTAAATACGAACAATTTCGGGTGAGTTATTTCGATATAACCTTATTTAAATATGTTAGGAATTGTTTTGCATTATTTTTGCTAGCCACAATCGGCTAAATTTAATGTAACGATGAAATGCATGTAATGGCGTCGTGAGAACATGACTTAGTTTTGCGTGCACCCCAAAATTAAAATTAACTTTTTTCGCAAACGAACTGATAAATTTGGGAAAATTTCGTAAAAAATCTCGACTCAAACACCTTGAGACTTGTTTGAAAGTATTTTTTCACTGTTTGGAACGTTATTTATCACGCAATATATGCAAAAGTCTGACAAAATTACAACGCACAATCCCTTAATTTCGCTGGCTAATTTAAGTTCCCATCCGATTTTAAAAATAAAAAGCTCAAAATATGGATAATTTTTTTGCAAAATGCCTTTAGAAATATCTCCAGCATTGTTTGCATCTATTCCTTGACTTAAAAATTAAAAAATAAACGCGTTTCAAACGAAAATAAAAGACAATTCAACAATTCTTGCAACTTCATTTGACATGTTTGACATCCACGGCCATTTTTCTATAAATCAAATGCCGAAAAATTGCTTTTCAGTGTAAAAAGACATTCATTGTTATTCCAATCTATTAATTTTGGTTTCCTAATGCAAAGTTTCAATTTCAGGTGCTTTGTATGAAAACGACAGCACTCCAAATGGAGCCATCACACAATTTTAGTGTTACCATTTTTTTTTTACTCATGCGCGAGTGTTGTCGTTTATATAAAATGTAATTTATTAAGTCCTTCCGTATCAAGATTATCTTAATTTCTCCGGAATCTTTTAGCGAATATTTGCAGTGCGGTTGCAAATATGTAAAATCAGTGCGCGTTCTTTAAAATTATACGTTATTATTGCACAGATCTTGTGTTTTACTTGCAAGTGCGGGTTTGCAAATGGTCTAATAATGTGATTTCCGTAAAGTGAAATGCCACAAAATGTTCCCTTCTACGTTATAAGTTTCAACACCCATTCCAGTGCATCTGCTTTAGCCTGAATAAAATCAACTGAGTGTTTTGTTTTTAATTTAAATGCCCATCAGGCTGAATTTTTTTCTATCTCTAAATGTACTTTCTTAATTTAATTATTAATTTTATCATTCCAAGCCCCTAAATCAATAAGCAAGTGTCGGTTTGCAATTTTATGATCAATAGTTGATTATCTTTGCATTTTCTAAATTAAAGCCCCTTTAAAAAATGTCTGAATGACATCGGTTCCATGATCGCAACAGTGAAATATTCAAACAAGACATCGCTGAAGACTTCACATCAACAAGATTTGGGGTAAGTCATTTTTCTCTTATTGTACAAAAAAATATTTTGAAGATATTAAACAAAATTGTTTGAACCATGAAATTTGAGAAATAAGTGATAGACAGCGAGGGTCAGGTCAGGGAGGTTGGTAAAAAAACTGATATTAAGAATTACGTCAATTAAGAAAACGTCAATTTTATTTATATTTTTTTTTCGCTCAAAGAGAGAAACAACAACGAAATATCTCAAAAACGTGGGACATTTTTCTCTGTTTCGCAGGATCACAGCATGACTTTTTATTAACTGTGGGTACCTTTACAAATCGTTGTGTCTAGGTCTACGACGAATGAAAATCAAAAACTCGGCGTTTCAGTGCCAATATGCGAAATGAACACACCAATAGGGAAGACTGAGGTTAAAGTATAAGGATAGTAGCGTTTTTCTCCTTCAAAGGATATTTTCTTTGCAGAAAATATGCTTTTTTTACCATAAGAGCATATTTTCTTGCTGCATTTCTATATTTTTCACAAAAAGGTGAATATTGCACTATTTAGTTAAATCTAATTTTAAAAGAATAACCTGGCATGGAATCATAGAGTTGCATCGAACGAGTTAACTTAACGAACGCTTAATCTTTAAAAGTTTTCAAGAAAGATTTGATACGAAAGGAGAGATGGTCATACCAACGACTTCACATTCTTTTACCTTATCAGTTGTCGAAGGGTTTTCTCAAAGTGAAAACGATTGCACGTCTTAAGCATATTTTCTGCTGCGGAAAGTCCCTTCAAGTTTGCCTTTGAGATTTTGCGTCGATCTTTGTGATTATCAATTCAACTCAATAGTACTTTCATCGCAACTTTTATGACGGTTTGGGCCAAGAAAATCCTCTTTTAAACTCCCACAATTCATCGGTTTTGATTTGCTCGCTTATTTAAATCGCGCTTTTTGCAAAGTTGAAGCTGAATGGCAAGACTAGAAATGAAAAACTGACCATCTTTCTGCAGCTCTTGGGTTGCTTTCATTTGTATAGATCCAAAAAGTTCTTTTCGCATAAATAGAACTTTTGCAAGGTTGTTTCAATGAAAGAAAACTATCCAGGTCGGTTCGATCCTACGTCATAAGCGAAAACCTTAATTTAAAAAACAAAAATCAATTTCATTTGCAAAAAACCCTTCCAATAAAACACAACAAATAAAACAAATTAAAAAATAACACAGAAAATAAAATGCTTGTCAACCCGGCGTTTTTTGAAGCTTTAATAAAAGACGGTAATATATTGAAAAGGGAAGGTGCCAAACCCTGAAATCTATAAGCTTTTGAAAAATCCTGTTCCTTTATGATTCCTTGACTTCATTGTTGTTAAAAACATTTACATAATACAGCGTTACTTAAATTTGTTAATCCAGTGAAAGTAGTCGCCTTGTTGACGAAATTTTGATCAGGATAAGATATTTACGTCCTTATTAAGCCGGAGTGGAACAGAATATAATACATGCATACTTCTTTTTTTGATAGCCACAAAAGTCCATAACTACTCCCTCTTGCGTGGAGGGTGTACCTGTGTGGACACCAACTTTGATAGTTTACTTTTTTGTGACTCTGCCTGTGGTCCAAAGTTACTATTTGACTAGTTTATATCAATAATTATCTGCTGACAATTTTCTAGAACTTTTCCACCCAACATATAGAATATTCTGTCTCCGGGATACTTTGGGCAAATTAACAAAAAAACCTTTGATAAATCACGATACGTTATAGTGATCATTTCACCAAGACAAATATGTGCATCGGGAAAAAGAAATATAATTTTATGTGCAAGAAGTTGACCCAGCCACGGCATGCGAAAAATACGCACACAGTTTTTACAACTTACAGCTTTTCCGATAGCTTTCAAGGAAAAATCGACCTTCTTTTGAGCAGAACTGCTACGCATTACATTACAATATAAAGCTAGTGTTTGGTTCCAAAAGCAAGTTGAATTTCAAATACAGTAGGTATATTGCCAATTAAGTCATGGTACGTTGGAGGGTTATATAAGGCCATTAGCGCCATATTAGATTTTCAATAGGAAAAGGCCAAGGAATTTTATGCCTTATGTTTTCTCGAATTTATTGGCAACAAAAAAGAAAAATTTCAAGTATGTTAGTGAATAGTTTTTTTTTCTGTAAAATCTCGTACGTTCGAAACCTATCGTTTAATAACAACAAAACAATATTTCTAGCCTGAAAAAGCGCGAGAGCGTTTTGGGAGCCAGAGCTTTGCTCCACAATTTATGTGCAATATGTTCTTCGCACAAATTATATGAGTCTGACCTAAGCTCCATTTCATATTCCAAATGATCACAGAAATTTCTGGGCAGTTAAAATCTCGATCAATTACCGGAAAGAACGTCTTCTCAAAAGCTTTACCAATTACGCTTTTGAAAATATTGACCAAATGGATTTTAATTTATTTTTCAACATACCTCCAAAAAACATAATACTGTAAATTTGATTCCCCTGGGATCTCAGAAATCAATTCATTCCTCCTTATAAAGATCAAGTTCATCGAAAAGCGAACGTTTTAAATAATGAAATGCGCTGCAAGATAACCTTGGACAGTATTAAAATTGAACAACCAATCTAAGTTAACGCTGAGGTCAACATGTCTCGCTGCAACGAACAGGCCTACAAGCTCACAGCCACAAATAACTTTATATACGCAGTTGAATATTCCTCAAATCTTTAATTTGCAATTCAAATTGACGTAAACAAACAATCAATGGGAAATACAGAGTGGCAACGGTATGCCAACAATGTGGTCGCAGCGTAGTTGCCGTCCAAGAAATGAATTCTCAATTTCTCGAGACTTGATTCTTAATTGAAAAAGTTTTCTAAACGGCCCGTTTGGTATGGTTCATGATGTATTTTCAAGTTGCATAATACTCGCTGAAGAAAAACAAGGCTCGCAAGATATTGTATTTTTGAAATTCGAATCAGCAAGCCTGTGGTGGGCAATGACAGTTGGTGCTGTGCACTCCAACTTTTACATAATCATCAAAGTTGCTCAGACATTTGTGTCGTCGTCGTGGTCTTTGCTGCCTACAATAAATCATGTTTTCATTTCTTTGAATTCTGATTGTGATTGGTTTTCCTTAGGTTTCCTTTTGATCGAAAAAAGGGCGGGAGAGGGAAAAAGAAATCAAATCAAAACAACAGTGGAGTGATACAGTTGTAAACATATCGGATTGCTCAATGACGATTACAACGTCAGCAGCGGAGCATCGAATGCAGAAAAGCCAAGCACGGGAAACTTAAAATGGCTTACAAGTACTCAGATCTCTAGATGTTTAGATGCTGTTGCGGTTAAATATGTACCGAAACGGCTTCGACATTCCTCTTCGAATTGATGTTATGATTCACATTTCCCCTATTTGTTTAATCAAACACTTTGGAATAAGCTGCGAAATAAATGCAAACATTGCTCGGTCCGCATAAGGGAGAGTCGGATTCGATAATAGATGGGCTCCGTCGTCATCGAGATTTAATGCGCTCTTTAATCAGGGAACGATAGAAAATACTTGAACAGATGCATTTGCGTGTCTGGTTTTCAGGCGCTTTATGGTTTCTTGTTGCAATGAGCGATTTTCGATGCGGTTCAACATGCACATCAAAAAGACAGCTGGAGCGCTTCTGATTGGTCGGCCAAACAGTTGTGATTTTTTCCCATTGCCTTTTTAGGTCTGATGTGACAAAAACTAAGGTTGTCAAAGCTTTTTCCAGTAAATAGTTACATTCGCGAGATCTAAACAGAAGTCACCAGCTGGACATGTGTAAATCAAAGATGGCTTAAACCCATTTTGTGTCAAATGTTCAAAAGACCAATTAGTTTAGAAATAGCTGCATTTATATAAGGCGGGTTAGCAGCTTTGTCTTCCCTTCATTCAGCTGCATAGAAATTGAAAATGTTTTATCATACAGACACATATACGTATTACGCTACGTCTATCCATGGTCCTGTTTATGGTTTAAGAGGAAGTTTTTTTACAAATTTCCAAATGGCAGAAATAAGATTACTGAATTCCAAGTTTTGTGAAATGCCCAAGTTCCATAAAGAAGGGTCTTTTGGGTACTTTTCATGAACGCAATGGTGAAAAAATGAGCGAACATATGCGATGGCTTAGAAGTCATATAAGATATTATTTGGGCAGATACTTATTCGAAAAAGCGAGGGTGAGTCAATCAAAGACTCCAGTGTTTAGAGGCAATTGTTGCGATTCCTTTTTAAGCAGGTCACACATTGATAGTGATAGTCACACTGTGCAGCCTGGTGTCTTATGGAGCCTTGATTTCTGATACATCACCTTAACTAACCTGCACATGCGCTGCTCTCTTTTCAACCACCAGTCTATTTCTCTGAAAACCATGCCTCATATGCTCTCTCCTTACCGGAATAAGAGGATGGATTAGACATTAGATATAAAATATGTAGTTGTTTTTTACATGCAAATACAAGTTGTTTTAGAAAAAATAGGATCTACGTTTTTTGTACCTTATTTTGGGCACCTTCTACACATTTTGTATATCTAACAATACTACATTGTATTAACAGGATACAAACTCGGTCCCTGATAGTCAGCAGCTCTTAGGTTCTCTGAGAATTCAAATAATCCGCTATCTCGATGATTTTAGATGCAGTGTAAACAACATCAAGGAAAGCTTGTCAGTTCACAATCATCATATTGCGGGCGGATAGTTCGCATTGCCTTAATTTTTTGTCGTCAGACAACTGTTTCCTAAATTATCTGTGCGTGCGTTATCAATAGTATTGTCCCATATAAGAATTATTAGAAACCTGCTTAAAGCTTCCGCGATTTAAAAAAAACACAATTTTAACTGATTCTTAAAGTTTTGGAAAATAAAATAACCTTTTTTTAATATAATTCCTTTCCATCATTCCTATAAACGTTTCAATTATTTCTTTTTCTTTATCTTGCATTTGACTATAATTTCACTAGTCTTATATCTCTCAACTGACCTGTACTATTTTGCTAGTATAATTAAGTTTTTTTCTTCCATATTTCTTAATAACTCATTTTTTCGTATTCTGGTGTGGAAATTTTTGGATATTATAAGCCCACTTAGCGAACATCTGAGCAACTTCTTGCAGCGGAAGCAATAGGTTTACGGGTAACTTTCCGTTTGTAAATCCATCTGCTAAATGCAATTTAATAATACCTTTTCTATGTTCACCTTTTAAATTCATTCCAAAATTTGGAATAATTATTAAAAATATAAACATTTGAATGCTTAACTTTTCCAATCTGTTTTATGCTCTGGAGTATCTGAAATATGTGTGTCATGTCATGGTACGTGAGTTTATCTCATTAAGTTTCCTTTTTTTAAAATCCTCGGTAGATAAAATATAACCACAAAGAATATTTTTCAAACAATAAATTTAAAAAGCGATTAAATAAACGTTCAAACAGAGTCCGTGTTGACTTATGGTTCCTTTGACTGCTGGTCATGTTTCATCCATCGATTATATTCCACAACGTAGTCCACGATAGCTGCATGTAGTATTCACAGTGTCTTAAGTTGACGACATTTAATCTGGGGCAGTGTAATGCAGTTCAATGAAATATAGTCCGATGATTTAGAATTAATGATTGTATAAATCGTATGGCTCCGTTGAAGCCATAACGATATCATAAATCGTTATAAGTGTGACATTGAGGGCGCACAAGGGAGCAGAAAACAATTTTACTCAACTGTTGTCAGCACCAAATGTTGTCGAACTTTAAAATTGATTTATTTTCTTCGAAAGAGCACAGAACTCATGTCCAGATTTTAGACGCCCTTTAAAACAAACTTTCCAGTACGTCTATTTTTTTTCCTTCCCAAAACGAACACTCGCCGCAAAAATTGCCTAAAAATAGACGCCACTACATTGTACATCATTCTCTAAATCAGGAACACCACTCGAAAGTACTCGCTGCTGGCACAAATTAGATCCATCATATTCACTGCTTCTTCAGGGCACTTAGACCAAATCATCTCAAGTAAATAAACATGATTATGCAGGCGATTTCCATTGCCAAGCTGAACTATAGTCTTTAACGAAGGGCAGATCATCGACATCCCAGTTGTTTGATGCTTTGTTCCGATTCTTCCACTTGAAAGTTAACTTTCCGTTTCCCCATGAGACGGCCATTAAATGAAAACGAAATTGAAATGTATTCAACGAAAATGAAGCACAAATAATGTCCATGACTTTGTCGCGCAATCGTCAAGTCGAATTCGAATTCGCTGACGATGGAGGCTTGATTCGGCTCGAGGAGTGCATGGGCCAGACATATGACATCATTCAATTCAGATGATTGCTTTGGGCCTTGTGTACATATACTTATTTGAAGAACACCGAATGAAGACAATAATGTTGGTTTATTAATGCGTGACAAACCGGCCTGTCCATTAGAGCAAATCTTTGTATTAGCAGGGGTGTTGCGGTTGGCATATGCTTCGGTGCAGTACACTCTTTATGCGAGGATGAACAACAAAAATGATCGGCGAGGTCAATAAATTGCAGCCACTACCTAGTCAAGTGGTAGCTTGGATGAATGAACAAAAAGAAAAGGCTTTTATTCCATTCAAGATTGCAAACGAAACACTTCGGATGCATTAAAGTTTGAATGTGTTTTCTTGCTGTGCTGTTTGACGATGGAGCCTTAAAGGGGTTAAGTGATTCGGTTGAACAGAAGAAGACCTTGGATAATGCATTCCTAGTTGATGCTCAAATAAGTACTTGAAAGACGTCTATAGCTTTTACGTGAAAATCGCTCAATTGTAAATATAAGACTTTGTAACACCAAAAAGTAAGTGGTATTGGATCTGAACTTTATTAACAATAAGGTAGTAGCAGGGCTCATGTTTTACTCCACGAACATATGTGTGTATTTTTGTATAAAAGAATCAAGTCAATGAGAGCAATTGAACAATCTTTTGGCAACTAATGCCGTCATCGAAGAGATAACAAGCGACCTTCGATTCAAAAAAGAAGAATAAATTTGCTTGAAACTAATATTTCTTTTTTCGGTATCTTACTCTGGAAGTTTAATAATGCCCCAAATAATGCTCATTTTTGGGCGCAATGGAAAACAGCGATAATTCAGCCTATTCTCAAAAGAGACACAGATTATTCCAATCAAACAAATCTCCAAACGACCCCTGATCGAGTTAACAGAGCTATAATCAAGTGGGTTGAGAACAAAAATATAATTCCAGATACACAATTCAGTTTGATAAAGGGGTTAGATACCAAACATGCGTTATTGAGGATATTTGAACTTGTAGATCTACTTCCAAAGGTGTGAAACTATTCTGCTTCGTCAAAGAGACTATTTGAATACAGCAAACTCGATAGTGAAAGCTGGCTTATGGGTATCTCTTGTGTTTCAACGTGGGAGCAAGTTTAGGGTTTAGGATTGTTTTGAAAGACAATGTATTTTACTAGCCATCGTTTATATATAGTAGAACTCCAAAGTCCGAATATAATAAATTGTATTCCGCCGAAGTTCTTTACAGCAAAGCTAACTTAATCAGACTAGACTTAGCTGTCTAGAAGACTTAATACAAGCTAGTGTACATCAGTGTTTGTTCTAAGTCCTTTGATATTTCTTAATTTTCGTAAATTAAATTTGGTTGATGTTTTGGAATCGCATCAGTCCAACAAAAAACTGACTCCCTGTGCTTCCTGCAGATATTCAAATGAAAGGAAAAAATTATTTTCAAATTCAATAAAATCTTTATCGCATAAAAAGTTAAAATATTCAATTTAATATTCACGTGAATAAACCTAACTCGATGAATGTTGAACTCAGTTGGGAATGTCGTGCTCATAAAAAAGATCATGCTTCCATTGCGTTATTGCAACTTGCTATCGACCTGTTTTGTTATTTAGCATTCGGTTGTCCAACTGTTAACCCGTTTCTATTATTTGCAATGAAGCGCTATTCTATGCAGTCGAGAGAGCTTAAACCACGTTATTGTGGCGACAAAATGTTACTTTTGATCGTTTCTGGGTCTCATTGAATCAAAATCTTGTTTTAAGGGCGATGATAACGATTTTAAAGAAGCTTTCTACTTTCTGTTTGAAAAAAAAAACTGATGTACAATTAATAATTGTTGTCTTATAAAATACATCATTGATTTCGGTATATTGAACAATTCGGATTGATCCATAAATTTCTAAGAATGTCCTTTCACGCAAGACCCAAGGCTCATGATATTCGTTTAAGAAGTGGCGCGTCCAACTCATCAAAAATTTAAAGAAACAAATGCGCCAAACTTTCCAATGAATACAATTTGGCATTTGCTTGTTTTGGTCGCCGGATGTTTACGAAAACAAGCGAGCGATTTATTTTTTAAAACAAACTTAGCATTGCAAAAACAAAATAAAAGCTTGGCAAGGAGCAAACCAGCAGAAAAAAAAATGCAAATACGAATTAGGCACTGCACGATAGGCTTTCAAAAGTTGGACGATCGAAGCGACCTATTTAAGAGTTTTAAGCTGAGTAACACACATTTTTGTGAATACTTTGAGATGGTGCCCAACTCATTTTTTTCATCACACTTATTACATGATATACGAAAAAACAACTTCTTTTTTATCGAAAAGAAAAGAATGTGTTGTATTTTTCCCCGAAATTCTTATCAAAAACTTAGCAAGAAAACACAAACTTTTTCGATAAATGTTCTTATTTTTGTGAACCCTGAAAAATGCACAACAACGGGCGTTCCCTTGGAAAGTTGGAAAGAAAAAGAAAAATTTATAAAAAAAAAATAAGAACAAAAACCACTGCCAACAAAACTCTGATAAGGTTTTGAGAATAAGATAACGATTTCCTACACACTTTCGTCAAAGGCGCGCTCGCAATATGAATGTGTGAACAAGATTGTACCCACTTGCAGTTAGTGCTTACGTTCCATTCAATTAGAACAATCGTGAGCTTTTTGTAGTAAAAAAAACTAAACAAAAGTAGAAACAAATGCACTAGCAGCGAAATGTAATAGCTTCGAGTTCATAAGATGTATCCAAGAATAACAATGAGCTGTGACTATGAATATTGTAAGTACTGTGTCCGCTGCTCTTCACACCCAGAGAAGCCATAGATATATGCACGACAAAGATAAATACACATTCATTGAAGTAAAGCGTACGCGCCTTGAGCAATTTCAAACAAGTTAGTACTAATCGAAGTGGATTGGCTTTTGCCTTATGTTTCCCCGCGATGTTCATAAAAATGAAAAGTTGACATGTCCATTTACGAAACAGGGGCCAGTGGGTTAGCCAAGTAGTTTTTCTCGAGATCTGTGCAATTTCTTTTGATAAGTTCTCCAGATACGGACTTTTGCTTTTAGTCTGTGTCGAAGTATTGTTGTCTGAAAAACCAATAGTGATGACAAAAAAAATGGGTATCAAAGTTCAGAGAAACTGAAGCCATGTCCGCAAATAAAATGCGATTCTATGGAACTAGTATGAACTTATTGCGCATCTCACAGTTTTTTTTAGATAGATGAATGATTAGATTTATTGAATAGGAACTTACTCGTATATATGATTTGAACCCACGTCTTAAATAATCGATTCTAAAGCTCATTTCGAGCAAGCCATGAATAAGAGTATGGGATGGGACTTTCTTCATGCATTGTCCCAAGTATTTCGCAAATGAGTCTAATTATTGTACCTATGCACCAGTTACAACATTTTAGTTGAGGAAAAATGCAACAGAATTGTTTGTGGCTTACATAAAGAAGAAACGAATTTTTAAAGCCTCTGCCTTCATAGAATGGTACAGCATAAATAAGTCAATGTCCGAAAATTAAATCAAGATACGAAATCCTTTTCACTCAAGTTAAAGTTACTTGCAGTTAACATACATAGATCCCGATAATTGGGCAAATCGCCCAAAGAACCCAGGGAAAGGTGGAATGTCAGTATTAAATTTTATAATGAGTGTTCATAGAAATCATTTGTTACTTCAATGACTTGCTCCTTTCGATTTTTTTTTAAACACTTAACTTAATACGTTAATTCTCGATGGCCGAAGCCAATATCACTCTTCCAATACTGACACTACGATCCTACTTTGTCTGTCTTTACCTTCGACCTCTCAACCTATTTGGCTTGGCTTCAGAATGGAGTAAATGAAATCACAGAAAGGAGCTGAGTATTCTGCTTTGGTCTTGTGGACGGCCCAGCTCTAAATTTTGAGTATCGGTGTATCTGTAGGACACCGAAGAAATCATAGGTGATACCATAATTCTGGCTTTTGAATTTTGTTCCATATTTAAGAGATTCATCATCATCATCAAACAACTTCAATAGTAACCAATTTACAACACAGGATTTTAACCCTAGATTAATAAACTATAGTAAAAGTTACGACGGCAAAATAACGCATCCGCCATAGTTTCCTAATGAGTTCCGATTATGTGCCTTGCGTTGTCTTTGGGATTGGGCGGTCATTGGGTTTCGCTTTTAGCAAGGGTGTACATATATGCCTTGTGTCCATCTCAGTCAAATGCTAAATGCCATATGCAAGGAGAATAACTTTTGGAAAGTAAGCTACCCGTACGGTAGTTCAGTAATCTTGGGTTAAGTGAACAAGGAGAGGGGTTTAAATGTAAGGTCCCTATGTACTGGAGCCACATTCAATGGGCTCGAATTAAAAACACGCCTACTTCAGAAAAAGTATCCTTTGTCGTTTCACAAAAAATCTACAAAGTTGTAACCTGATTGCAGAAAGCAAGTTCACTATTTGCACATGGTGGATTGAGTGTAGCTAGCCAGTAACGTCTCGCACAAAGGATAATGGAAGGACACAAAATAATTTATCATTTCAACCTCGAAGAGGCTACACTCTCACAGACAATGAATCTAAACGATGCAAAAGAACACCCAAGACAGTGGAAAGAAGAGAACTCTATAAAGAAACCGATTGTTTAGAAGGCACTCCCTGTTTCCTTGCCAATGTCTCTTCCCTGTGCGAATAGGCGTCAACAGCATTGGCAAACAAGGACAAACAATACAATTAGGTGTAACAGCCGAGCAGGTCCTGAAAACTAAAAATAGAAAACACACAATCCATGTGGCTGTGTCCACAAACAACTTAACTGCAGATCTCATTGCACCTGTTTGTTTCCACAATGTGAAAAAGGATAAAAAGAGGGAAATAAGAATCTATGTATATAAAAAGCAATAATTCCTCCACTTACCACTTAGCGGTGGTCTCCACTCTCAGCTCGTGGTAGGAAGAGGTAAACTGGAACTTTGCCGCACGTTTGTTCACACGTTGCAATCGCTTCCAAACACTCCCCATGACTATAATGGATGCTTGCCGCTAATTAATTGAGTATTCTAAGGTAACAAACGCTGTTATTTGTCGTCCTGGCGATAGCCTAATTAAACTGTAACAGGACCTGCAGTGAAGAAACACTTGTGGGATGATGACACTAGCACACGCAATTGCACAAAAAATTCACTCTACACTTTGAACTTGGATTTTTATTTCCTTTCTTTAAATACCGGAGATTTCGATTTCTTCTTATTTTCGCAACAACTGAAATTTAAATTGACAAAAATATTAGATTTATTCTATTAAGCAAAATCACCCAAGGAACCACACAATGACAGCAGGAGTAGAGATTTGATTCGTGAAGCAAAAAACCAAAACAACCCGCACGATAAAAACAAAACAAAAGCGAATTTCGCAAAACTATTTATATTCCTTTCCTTTCGTCGTTTTAAGTATCGAATTTATTGGCCTTCCTTCTTTATTCTTATTTTTTTGCACAACAACGAAGACTTCTCTATTCTCTGCGTTAACCTTGAGAAAAAAAAATATTATTACCACTGAGTCTGACGAAACTGGAGATGGAACTACGATTTGGCTATTTTCCGACGGGTTTTTCGCCTTTTTCCAACGCGAATTACTTTTGTTTAAACAATATTTTTATTTTTGTAAATTTTTCACACTCGCACGAAAACAACTGACAGATTGGCTGAGCTACTTGTCAGACGATGAAAATTGATCGAAATCATTATTTTCTTCTTTTCTTCAACAAATGACGTCACTGCACTGTACACGATTCGTGTGTTTTGTGGAAAATTAAGTTTTTCCTCTTCTTCGGATTAGTTAACGCGAAATTCCATGGATTTGATTAGTAATTATAATTTACAACAACCAGAAAGGTTTTCTGCTGCAGACAAGTTTGACAGAATGAATTGGAATTCATTTTTTGTTCTTGTCTTGCCTTCGGCTGCTGGCTTGAAGTGTTGTGTGTTGTTGTCTCGTCGACTTGTTTCCAAATAGTGTGTTAAATGTGTCGCGCTTGAGGGGAGGTTGAGAAATGTTGCACAAAAGGCAGGGGGAATCGCGTGTTTTGCCTTTTCTTCGACTCGATGTGTTTCGTGGTCCGACGTAACGCACGTAATGAATGGGATGATTCAACAACATAACAACGCCAGCGCCGAGGTACGTTTTGATGTTTTCAACAGAATGAAATGGAAATGGAACGGCTGTTGGGTCAGTTGTCAAACGAGGTGAACTGAATAATTTGCGAACGTAATGGGGCAGTTGCATTGACTTTTTTGAAATCATTGAAGGTATCTATGTGACATTAGTCTCAACACTGTGATAACATAAACCAGAAGACCACAAAAACGACTTTATATTTCCTCACTGTTGTATTCCGGGAGTTTTTTTCTTCCTTATAAAATACAAGCCGTTCAAGGGGTTATGAATACCCTTCTAGTGCTAAAACATAACTCGGGTGAAAAGTGAGGCAATAAATATAGACAAGTACTTATGTACATTATTAACGAATTTTTGCAAATCGTAAATTGGGCTTTAGAGCAAACTGATGAGCATTCTTGGTGAAGCGGGGGGAATGTATCTTATCAGTACAATATAACTCTTTTCGAAAAAAAAAGAAATAAGAAAATTTGTTGCGCAACAGCACTTTGGAGAACCACGGTCTATTTTGACCATTTATGTGTGTGTCTTACATTTTTCGCAAATGGCGGGGGTTGGATCTACAGTAGAATGCCGACTCCAAACGGCCTCTGAAGCGTTTTCTTGACAGTTTGTACTCATCGGAGTGATTGTCAGTCACTATTGGGAGGAGACGCACTTATTACTGAACCAATTCAACAATGCTTTGATGCTGGTGAGCTTCAGCCCACTTAAGTCGGCTCTTCTTATATTTGTCATCGTCCGTGCAACTTCAGCAAAATCGTTGTGTGATATTCTGATGTGTAAACAAACAAAAAAGTTACCTGTTTATGTGTATGATACGAGTCGGATACCCTGACAAGTCAGATTCCTACTAGCTATCGTAGCTTACAACAAAATAAGTAATAATATTGCGTACCTACAATGTTACCTCTTATTATTATTTCTTATTATTATTATCTGGAATTCACTGCAGTCGTTTTCTTACACAATGAACCACCGATATTCCATCTTGCCTAAGAAGAGAATGCAGTCTCTGCATAAGAGCCGACTGCATTCTTGTGTGATGGTACTCTTCCTGCGAATTAAATATCTTTGGTTAAATGCAGTCTTTTTGCGTGACCCAAGGGCTGCTGCTTTTGATATTAGTTCTGTCTTCACCCCTTTGTTGCTGCGTTAACAATAATCGGTGTTAGTTCCGAAAACCCCCAGACAGCCGAGTCCTTAAATCTTCTTCTTCTTGCCTTCCACCAAGCCAAGACAAGATCCCAAGAATCCCAAGATCCCAACAGAATCCTGTTAAAAATTGTCTCTTCTTATTATATGTCCGAAGACCTCAAGGAACATTGATGTTTTCAATTTGATGAATAATTAAAAAAGATTTTTTTTTCTTAAATAAATTTTATTTATTTCTAAGCCTATTATTTCCGAAATTCCTATGTGAAATACATCGTCCAACATACCAGACCTATCTTCAATATCAATCGTTCTTTATCCTTATTGTTTTAAACAATTTTTCAAAAAAACAAAGGTCTGAAAACCGCTCTAAGACTTCTTTCTACATGGTGGTGTCTTAAGTGTGCGTTACACTACAATTTAATATTTTCTTTTAATCCCTTTCTTAGCGAGAGCTAAAGACTAGTACTTAATTAGTAATGTTTTTTGAATTATTTACAATTAAAGGTTTTGATTTAATTATTTTTTTTTGTTTCAAATTTACACGAAAACAACCATTTTAATTTGATTACATTTTTTAACATTTTATTTATTAGTTTTTTTTTTTGTGATCTTAACTATTTTTAGTAATACTTTGTTTATTAATTGAGTTTAATTGTTTCTGTTTCGAGAGTTTCTTAAACTTTAATGATTGAATCTGCGTCAACTAATGATGGCTGTTTAAGATCAAATGTAAAGAGTTCTGGTGAAATCAAGTACATTGAATGGGACTTTTTTAAATTTATGTATCGCAAGTTAGCCGTCGTTAGTTTATACTAATAAGTAGCGCAGAATGAGATAATGGCTTGATAATTTCACGTACTAAATCTATAAGGTCTAAGTTATATTGACAAAGAATTTAAATTTTCTTTCAAAGTTTGTATGTTGTTTGTTATTTATGTTATCAGTTCGGTGTGTGTAAAGCTTATAAGAAAGTGAATAAACAATATAGTGAAAAGTGATACTCTTTCTCAACTGACTAAACCAGATTCGCTTTCAATAAGAGGCAGTTTTCTTCACTGATTAAAAGGGAGAATGAGTAGCAATAATTAAATCGCTAGGAACACGGGAGTTGTATAACCCCTCTCGGCCACGCTCGCAAAAAAATTATTTCTTTTATTTGGAAAACCTTTCTACCAAATTTTTCTCAGTTTTTCAGTCCTTCCTACTTACTACATTTAATAGCTGGTAAACGCTTCAAGTTGTTTGATATGAAATAAGGGCTAGCTCTCGATCTTTGTACTAACAGTATTTTACCCAACAGTACAAAAGATATAAAACAATTTATTCACGCCATTAGTTTGAAGAACCACAGATTGCGCATTGGAAATAGAAAAAATTAATGCAGTACAAAAGAAAGGGATCGA
Organism: Orthonevra nobilis; assembly: GCA_963555765.1. NCBI lineage: Eukaryota > Metazoa > Arthropoda > Insecta > Diptera > Syrphidae > Orthonevra > Orthonevra nobilis. The sequence continues at coordinate 93,978,297 of OY743224.1, forward strand.
CCAAGCACTATAGAAAAAACCCGGGCATAGGAAAATTGTAAACGTTTTAAGGGCGATGACACCATAACTGGAGCGCCAAAGCGACTTTGATGAGAAAACTTTCACCTTCAAAAACAATTTTTCCAACCAGAGCTTCTTGGAGGAACGTTAACATAAGAGACCCCGGGGTAATCACAGACGGCTCACACATGTCGTCTGAATCGGGGGCAGACCACTGCCGAACTGTCCGAACCCACCAGTAGAAATCTCAAATCATCTTGAACCATTCGTCAAGGTGTTTCAAGCAGAAGTTTTCGCAATACTAGCTGGAGTAGCAAATACTCATCTGCTCTGACAGTACTGCAGCAATCAAAGCCATTATAAACCCCATATCAACGCCGACATTGATAAGGAAAAGCAAACACAAACTAAACAAACCACTAAACGACGTCAGTCTAAACTGGATACCGGGGCACGAAGTTGTAACGGGGAATGAAAAAGCTGACAAACTGACTAGAAAAAAGGAGTACGAAACAGCCACCAAAACTCTGTGCTCTACAGCCCACAAAATAAATCTGCATTTAATGGCGGGATTGATAAAAGAGCACATTAATCTTAATCTCCACTAGCCTAAGCCTCAACATGCTTAAGCTGTGAGGAGGAAGAGGGAGATCTGGAGCACTTCCTCTGCCACTGCCCAGCACAGCGAGACTACGATATAAAATACTGGGGTCAAAACTGATACCGGATCTTGCGCAACTCAAGGAAATAGGGATCGACAATTTTAATCAAAACAATCCATAGAAATCCCCCTTTTTCCACTACAACCGCCCTATTTAAACCAAAACCTTCTCCACATTGGAAATAGAGGCACAATCAGAGGCCTAAGTGGAGACCTAACCAACCAACCAACCAAGCATCTACAGATACAGGCCAATTTCTATATTCAACTGTGTTTTATAAAATCAAGTCAGTAATTTCAAAGCAATATCTAGTTTTTTTTCCAGCAAAATAATAATCATACTAGACCAGATACCGTGGGATATGTTCAAGTATCAAATATCAAAAGTAACCCTATCAAAACACATAACAATTCGCATCTTCAATCGATTGTGAAGACTTTTGGCAGCGTTTTGAGTAACTTCACAATTTCCTATAAAATTTCACAACAACGTTAATACTTTTAAGTCAGATCCAAAAGCAAATCATCCACGTGCAAAACGCCAAGTCGCGTTCTCCAAAGTCTCCCGATAGAAGAGTTCAGGTTACTTTTGTGGGATTAACTTCAATGGGAACTCAACATCATGAAAAATCCTATGACTGTGGTAACCGACAATTGCAGTAAAAAGGATTTGATTTCGCAACTTAAATCCCAAGCTACTTGAAAATCAGTTTAAAAAACGTTTCAAATTCAATTCAATTCCACCACAGAAAAATTCGTTTTATTTTTTAATTTTTTGCCCTTTTTCAAAATAAATTATTTAATCCACCCAATTTTTTTTCCAATCGGGAAGATTCTATATATTGTTGTTCAAAGTCGTGCCTTTTTTTATATCAAACAGTGAATAGGAAGACAAAAATTAGCAAATGAAAATATGTTCATGTACTATCTGTAATACAATATAGAATAATCGTTACCGCATATTACATATTGGAGGAATCCTTCACGCACAACAACCCATCAAAACCCTGACAGAAAAAAAAAACATTTTCTATAGATCCTAAATGAGTAACACCAGTGTCTGCTTGGTCTCAGTGAACAAGTGGTCCCAGCCCAAGAGGCTAGAGGTCACTTCGGCGAACCGCATCACCAGCAGAGCCAGAAAGCGGATGCATTGCGGAAATGTTATCTTTCCTTTAGTTCGATTAACTGACTAAAGGACTGTTGTTACACTTCGTCGATATAGAATCGGATTAAAAACCCTCGAATTTAATAGTCTCTATTATCTTGGGTAAAAATTAACGAAATAAAAAAAATTGTTTGCTTGTTAATTAAGTTTATGGTTTGTATTATTTGTTCACTTTGTATTGGAAGTCAAATTATAACATTTCATTTACATTTATTGCTTCCCTATGAATACCTAAATTAAACACCTAGCAGTTAGACGAATTTAATTTACATTCATTCAAAATTTTATCAAGTTTCAAATCCTCCCACAGAAATGTTTTTATTCTCGCTAAATACTATTTCAATAGCTAATATGCGATGTTCGAAATTTAATCTATGTTTACATTTATGAATATAGGTTGAGTTATTATAAAACTATGATGCATCTTACTGTTTTTCATTCTAATATTAAAAATATACTTTTTTGTTGATTATAACTTTAGTTTTCCTTGAAATACATATATTTATATTAATATTTTTAATATATTAATTACAGATACTTATTATTTAAAAAAAAATATATATGCTTGTTAATTTTGGTTTTTTGGAAAGTTAATCAGTTGCTTATATTTTGTGAGCTTAGGATCTACATTATAAAATGATACAATACTTTTATGATGAAAGAAATATTATTATATTATTATAGATTTATAACAAAAGTAATATTTTACGCAAATGCAAATTTTCTTTTTTTTTTATTTCACCTTAAATAATATTAATTTCCTTGAATAAATATTTATTTTTTTTAAATATTTTGTTTCCTTCCATTTTAAAAATAAATTTCATAATAGTTGCCTATGAAAAGGTATAAATTTAAATTGCAAAAGCAAATAAAATGTAAATTTACAAAGCAAAACAAAACATTTAAAGACAAAATAAATGTTTATAGATAAGTGTGTTTATAAATAATTTAGTGTAATTTATATTTTTTTTAATAAATTTAGTTTGTTTGTTTTTATTTTTCTGTTTCCGTTGAGCTTTAAATGATTTGAAGCATACATATTTTTAGTTGCAATTAGTAACTGGCTTCGTGCCCTGCTAATATATAGAGGTCGTGTCCTTCATCGCTGCCAAGCGAACCGGTCTTATAAAGCTGACTTTCGAGGGCAACGACTCTGCAAATGTCATAAAAGAAAGATATCAGTAAAATTGTTGATAATGAGTTCTGTTTAGATGTGAGATTCTAAAAACATTCGCACCTAGAACACATTTTAAGGAAAAGAAAAGAACATAGGACACTCAACAGTCACTTCTATATTTCTTTAAATTGAAAAATTGAATAGGACAAGGTTAGGCAAAAAATTGGATTCGTAATTTCAAATACTAGTCCTTTTCTTAATTACGCACTTTGAATTACATAAACATCCATTACCTATAGTAGATAAAATCGACTTCGGATCTTAACTCGTGGGTACCGTAGATCGTTTCAAAGCCAGGATCAAAGATAATCGCGAGCTCTCCGAGCATAGAAGACACGAACATCGGCCTTTCAGAAGAATAAAGCAAGACCGGATCAGACCCGGGTAGATAAATGTGTGCATCGAATTGTTCCTAAAGTATTCCCGAAGAATGGAGCCTCAGCATCGAAATCTAGCATACTATAACAACAGGAGTTGAATGAAAGGGTCAACAAAGAACTGCAAGGCATGTAAAGCCATATGGATTTAACCAAAAGGCATCACATGCTTAAAAATGGACATCAACATGCAAGGCCGAAGAGTCTTCGACCTACATTATGGTGATACCGGGGCGAAAACAAGTGGAAAGTTACAGCTAAATGCACAAAATTGTATGTAGATTGATTGACTGGCACGGTCTATTCTTATTCCAGATGGTAATTAATATTCGTAAGTCCTGACTTAACTTTTCGGAAAAAATTAAGGTTAAGACAATCTTTAAAGATATAAAAAATGTTTTTACTTATCACATCCCAATAGTCGATATGTTCGGCACATATCCTTGATTTCCTGGGTTATCTCGCCATTCCTTAGTGACTTGCCCTGCATGCCATGTTTGTGGAATGCCAAAATACTATCCGGTAGGCAGACTGTAAAAAGATTAAAAAAAAAAAAACAATCAAAACCTTATTCAACAAGCAACTCAGTTTTTACTTCTGACCTATACTCTCGACAGTAAAATCAAAACTCAACTGGGATACCATTTTCTTGTGTTGCTTAGGGTTTCCCTGTAGCGTTACAATCTGTATAACATTCCCATAACACACCAAAATCGCATCCTTCTCCACCTGATGAACCTTTACAACTTTTATGAACTCTCGCCGTGGCACCATTGTTGCTGTTCCATCGAATTCCAAATCATCTGAATGGAACCACCCCGCACCTGAAAATGTCCAATAAGATAAATTGTCCTTTGATGAGTCAATGTCAATACCACTGTTCATGTTGATCAGTTCCAGCCGTAGGCAACCATTGATGCCCTTGCGTACACCAGTGCACACAATCGGATATTCCAGCTCCGGAGTGATGATCATCTCAAAGACTGGAGTCTGCCCTCCATTCTGGACGATGTGCCCACCAATCACTCCCGAATTTGATGGCCATTCGCATTGTTTGAGCAACATAAACTTATTTAGAGGGTCGTACCACTGCATGAGGAAGATACCCGATGGTGTGGCACCGCACAAATATTTGTAGCCGTTGTACGGATTTCGTGTCACACAGCACTGCGTGCAGCCTTTAGTGTCGGGAACTTTCGTTGTGAGTGCAAATTTACGTGGTACCAGTCTTTCGGGAATCTTATTCATGTGCAGGGAGAAACGATGTGTTTGCTTCGAGTGTAGGGCAATTAAGTCGTGTCGGTAGAGTTGGCAGGATTTTCCTTTATATAAAACACAATATTCAAATGAAAAGTGTTATGCAAAATATCCCTTCGTAACTAACCAGACAAACTCATAAGGACATCCTTGATCACGTATAGCCACGTTGTTCGTCGTGGGAACAATTGATCGATGGCAGCGTCATGCAACTCGTTCATATTCAAATTAAATATTCCCTCTTCGGCGCCAATTAACAAGTGTTGGTCACGTGTCTCCGGATGGATCCATGAAGCTGTGCAATGTACACGCAGTGGACAGCCATTGAAAATTTTCGAAAAGCATGCACCCATATGGACTTTTGGTGTGGGTGGTAGACCATTCGAAATGGGACGTGGCGGGGTGTGTCGTCTTCGATGGGATCTCTTTGGAGGCACAGGAGGTGTATTGTTTAATAGGTCGGGTTGGGATTCTCTTTCTTTTTCTTAATTGAAATAAAACAAAAAACACGATAAAGTTTGTTGTAAATATGATTGTACTTGTACTTTACCTTCTTCTTGTGTTCCACTATCACTAAGGCTTCTCGTCCTTGAGGACTTACCCATTTCGTTGAGTAAGCCCATCAATTGGTCCATCGAACTATGTCTTCGTGGAGAATCTTCGACTCCGTTCTATAAAAAGAAAGAAATCTTTTTTTCAACTAACTAACTAGGGTACTTCAAATACAACAGAGAGTATCAACATATTCATATTCAGATGAAAAGATTTGATGACATTGAGGGGCGCCGCATAATTTTAATATGCTTTGCAAAAAAAAAACGGAACCGACGAGTCAAACGACATAAGCTCATCACTTGTGAAAGATCAAAATGCCACCCAATCAACTATAAAGAAGATTAAGAAGTAATGGCTTAAATCAAACCAACGTATTGACTCAGCTCATAGCCTTCCTCGAGCATTTTATTCTAGCCCGATATATTCTCATATGCCTAATTACTTTGTGTCAAAGAATGTCCGATGATTGGAACATTAATATTATTATACCCATTCTAGAGAGACAAAACTTAAATAGGTACAGCACATATTTCCACATTTAAAGAATTATGTTTAGTTTAACACGCCTGATTAACTATTTAGTTTGTGTAGAATAACAATGTATGCCATTAGTTATCAACTAAGATTGTACAATAATTATAATTCAAAGGCCGAGCTAGATTTGCGGTACAAAAACATTGACCTTTGAAGTAGGACGGGAGTGCTCTTCGCAAAAAAATATCCATGTGTCTTCGAGTCCGAAGGAAAAAGTGCAACGAAGAGCTGTTCCGGCTGCTCAAAGATATTGATCTAGCCTGAGGTTTCCGGCTAAAACGGCTCATATGGCTAGGGCATGTATAGCATAAGGAAAAATTGGCACCCATTTGAGGAATGTACGTTCAATTTATTTTTTTTTTTATAAAAAGAAATTTATTTACTCGAATATTTCAAATTTACCTGATTACTTTCATTCCTAAAATCACAGTTATGGCTGCTATTTGCATCGCTACTACTATTCACATAGTTATTGCTATTTATGTTTGACGAATTATTAATTGCTGACCTCGATGCAGCTACTGCTGCCGACGACGATGATGACGACGCCGATACCGTGGCATACATACTCTCAAGATTAGCATAGATAGCCTGTTGTGCAGCACTTGAACTCTGTCCATGTCCACTACTACTGCTGCAACTGTTCTCCCTTGACAACATTTGTCCATTTGCCGTGCTATTATTACTATTGCTACTATTGTTACTGTTGCTGCCGATAATCATATTAGTCGTCGATGGCATCATTGCGTCCACTGCTGTTGTTCGTAAATTACTAATCATACTCGTGGACGGTGGTCCTCCGCCATCAGTTGTTGGACCAACACCATTTATGGCCGAATGTGGGCACAGACAATCAGGATTGAGTATATCTTTGGTATTATCGGTGAGTGGTAATGTCGCTCTGAAAGCATTGCAATAAATTAATTAAACAGATCAAATCAAGAACAATAAATCGTTTTGCCAAGTGATTTATTTGAAAATTAAAAAAAGAAAAATTAATAAAAAAATAAAACTAAAGCAAACCAAAATTAAGAGAAATGTTTAACACAAATTAATAAATTAAGTGCTAGGGATTAAATAAATATAACAAGGGTTTCAATTCTTGTAATATACATAATGGTGACGCGCTTAAGCTTTTGAATTTTTAGTTCAACGTTGTTCTTTTCGCGCTTAATTTTAAAATATACAAACATATAAATATTCCATGCAAAAAACCAACAACATTAAAGCAAAACAAAGCCGCGAAATGGTGCAATATGAATATTAAATAATAACTTGGATTTACAAATTAAGAACTTACTTGAAATGGTTACTAATAAAATATTTACAGAAAGAATAAAATAAGAATTCAACGAGGTGGCAAAGGATCGTTATTCAAATGGAGACAATTTGAATCATAACAAACTTGTCGTGGGCTATGGAAAAAAATCAAGCTATTGACGTTATTGAAATTGATGATTTGAAAAATCCATCATCTTCCGCATTATTTTAAGTTGTAAATTGAACAGTGAATAGAAAATCGGAGTACCTCAAACTGTTAACGGACACCAAGTTAGTCAATTGAGACTCATTATGCACTGAAACAATGGATGCTTTCACAACCAAGATTGAAAGGGTTCTTCTCACATCGGAAAAGTCCTGTAAATGATTAGAAATCTAGGCGATTTCAATCGACAATACAATATCTCCAGAACAAATGCGATGCTTGGAACTCATGAAATGGCTTTAGTGCCATTGCAAAATAATATTTCCCCTGAGGAATTGAAACCAAAGGAAATCAGCGACCACCAAATCCAATGACAATTCGAATTTCCGGACACAGTACATACCAACATTACAGGGTCAGGGGATTCGTTCGCACAGAATTTCATTACTTATATTCTAGACCTGCTCGTAATGGATTACGAAAAAATTCTCGACAAGAAGCATCAACATTGGAAAGAACTTTTAAATAAATAAATTCTTTAGCTTTACTTTCCTAGAGGCTCCCAAACTACAATGAAGTTCTAGACATTAAAGTCAAAGTTCGGAATCACCATCAAATATTCCAAAAAAAAAGGAAACATGTAGGTCCAAGCAAAACCGAGTTATGGAAAAAGAAAAGAGTCTTCGGGTCAAGGTGACTCATTTTTCTCATTTCCAAACTTATGACAGTCAATCTAATACCTATCAGAATATGGAAAGTTATTTTTGTACAAAAAAAAAGTGGTTGCACCAAACTGTGCAAGATCTTGAGAGACTTGAGATAATATATATAAATAATATAATATACATAATAATATACATTAGGTCAACATAAAAAAATGTAGCGAATTCAGCCTAAGCCGAGTGAAGTCTTGAAACTTACAATAAAAAAACAGTAACTTTGTTTTTTGTTACCTCGTACCATGCAAGAAGAATTTGACAGTAAAGCAAAGATATTCTCATGAAAATCTTGATTTTCCGTCTAGTGTCTAAGCAGGAGTTTATTACGTCTACATTTTAAACATGCAAGTAAGTCAGCCAAGCATTTCCGGAAAACTCTTCTTTTCCATACATCCTGAACAATTGCAGACTCGTATTGCTATTCGGACGTCTAAAGAGGACATTCCCTTTTTGTCATAAGAACCAAATTCACACTTGGAAGTGAGCATGTTTAAGATTAAAATCCATCTTGAATTTTACTTTGCTTCAGACTTAACAAAAACTTCTCACAGAAAAGGCGAATCCAGAACACTTGGATATCGCCCCAAAGATGTCTGCAAGAGTTTGTTAAATTTGCCAAGGTTCCAAATTTTAAGAAATTTTTAAGTTGTCATGCGGTTGAAACATTGACTTGTCAAGTATGAAGTTGCAACTAAGTATTTTTTGCGATCATTCTACTGAGTTCTTCAGAAGTGCTATCATGATAGTAGCTTCCAGCTGCCCATGACCCAACCGCTTGACATTGTATTGCAACCGCGAGATCTTCTTGTAAATGGGACCACCTCTCCCGTATGTTATCGAGTGTTTAAGGGAACGAATTCTAATCGGATGGAATCAAGATCCTACTGAAAAATGTGATCAACCTTTGAGCAAGCTGACTGTACATATCACAGCATATCGTAACAGAGATTGATCAAGAATGTAAAAATATATAAAAAAAAGACCATATGCCTGATCTGAGGGGTTTTTGAACTATTCGTAGATGATAAATATACAGTTGATAAAGGACAGTTTTTGTTAAGTGGAGTCGTGACCAAGCTTCTTCTCGCACACCTTAAGTGAATGTTATCGATAAATTTGTACGTCACAGGCAAGTGATGTGAAGAAGGCTCCAACTCGGGTTCTCTTTGTAAGCACAATTGAAAATATCACTGCAATTACCCAGAGTATTAGCGAATCAGGGATTGGGCCTGTGCAAATTGCAGCCACTTTGCGATTTTTTTTTTGCATAAAAATATTGTCCTACGAGGCAATTAGTTTATACACGAGAATATAAAGATTGACTCCTTTCCCTTTGCCTCCTTGTCGCATCCCAAGCTAACGAAAACTCAAAAAAAATTTGTGGAACAACCACTCCAGGTGTTTGCTGGAACTGCTTTTTCAATGAACGCATTTTAAATGAAGCGATATGCTGGTTAAACAATTCTTCTATTGCGCAACAGATTAGTTAGACATGGAATATCCCGAAATAGAAACTACGAAAGGCGGCCTTGATTTTTAGATTTAGACTAAGCCTTAACCAATGCACCACTTTACGCATTGAAAAATTTATAAAAAGATTGAAACGTATAAGCCGAGGTGGATATTTGGCAGATAGAGTTTTGTTTGATTGCCTTATAATAACCGATTTTCCAGTATTCTACCTTGAACAGCAATGCCAAACAGAATAATTTAGCATTGCCATTTCATAATGGATAGACTTACACCCGAACAACGCTTACAAATTATTGAATTTAATCATTATTTTACGTTCGTAATAAATAATCGCCCTATTGAGTAGTCAAGTGATGAAATTGGCTCGATCGCGTAATTTGACGCCTTCAGTTTTTATTTTTATGGGAAGACTTCATACTACTCGTCTATGTCGATAGAACAGCATCAAATGCAACGTTGAAAGGTTCTCCTGGCTCTACTGCAAAAGTCGACATTAAATTTCAAATGCGATATTATTCTTCTTACGAAAATCTCTCAAAAGAAATAGGCACCAAGATCAGCGGTAACTATACTTTTTGAGCGAAGTATTATAATGACATTTAAAAAAAAAATCCAATGAGTTACTCACTTGAGAAGTTTAAATACACACTTTTATGCTTATCAAGACGCTCTGATTTCTTAGCTTTGCCACAAAAGTTGACACTACAATTTTTTGTCTCCATTCTTTAAAATGATCCCATGTTAAAGTGCCTTGAACTACTTGTACATATTATAAACCGCAACTCCAAAACTCAAACACTCTAGCTTTAATGAAAATTAGCCCAAAACGGAAAATAAATAAATATCTATAAACTAAATCAAACCAAAGCCAAGTGTACTGGTCCCGTGTTGTTTTGTTTGTATCTTTTGTTAAATAATATAAATAACACATAAACTCAAAAAGTGTTTAAAAAAGACAAAATTAATTTTATCTACCTAAAAATAATTGATTTTTTTAACAGATGGAATTATGAATTTAAGGTGAAATGAATGAATATGAAAATGAGTTTTTTTTTGTGTGATTTTGTTCTGTTGAGGGTAAGAATATGAGTGAGAAAAGGGTGATAGGTTTTTTTTTTTAAGTAATAATAATTACCTGAGCTTGAGCTCCTCATCAATATATTGTAAAAGGCTCCTACAATTGAAATATTAATCGTAAAAAATAATAAGAATAAGTGTGTGTAGGAATAACAAATACGGAGCATGTAGATTAAGGGTAAACTTCAATACAAAACAAGGTAATTTAAGAAAATTAGAATTTCGTTTAAAAGACATGAATTTAATAAAAAAAAACTATACAATTAAATGACGTTTGTCAAGATATAAACAATTCAAGCGGGAATCGAAAATCCTTATTAGTATAACAAAATATATAAAACCGGGGTTAATGTTTATTTAAGATTCGAAGGAACTTCAAAACAACAGGATCGACATTAACTTTTCGAAAATACAGACTAATAGGGAGGACGTTAATGGTTATGGTTTTTTTTTCTTAAAAAAAAAGTTAAAAATATTAGTTTTTCATAAAAGAAGTGAAGAACGGTCAAGTGATTTAAGAAAACTTAACTATATTAGCTGCTGAAAGTAACATTCAGACAAATTACTCTCCTAATTAAAAAGGAAATAGGCAAGGGTGGAATTGTACCAATCCCTGACATGATCATCCAGCTTAGCTTACTAGTAGAAAAATTATACCAATAAATAGAGAATAAACGATTTAACAGTTTTGAATTTACAACTTTTATATTTGGTCGACCTGTAGAATTCGACACTGTCAATGGCATGGAAGAGTTCAAATAGAGCAAAGCGCCAAAGGGTACCCATCATGATTGCAACCTAGTAGGCGGAGTCCAGACAGAATGTATTCCAGCTGCCACATAGCCTTCACGTGGCTCTACTTGTACTATAGCAACCGCAGTGTGGTGAAAAAAGGACAATGATGTACGCCAGGAGTTATGAAAAAAAGTGTTATAATTTTATGATCCAGAAAAAACTGTGGATAGGAAGAGAAAATTATGCGACGGTTCTCAGAAAATGTTGGATGCGAATGCGCCGCTGCGGCTTAAACCAACGGTAATCGATTTCAAACGGATAAGCAATCGTCCGGTTGAAGGGAGGAATTTTTTATATTATTTTATTTTATTTATGAAATCTTGAACATAGCCTCCATCAGTCCTCCTTTTTTTCTGTGTCACTTATTTTATTTTCTTTGCAACAAACCAAAATGAGCTAAATAATTATTATTAATAGCTAAAAGCCGTTAGGGACACAACAGTTTTTTGTTTTAATTTTTATTTATTTAAAATGGAGCCAGTCCAATGACGTAAAAGTCATAGCAGAGTATCCAATGTTTAAATCAGTAAGGAAAACATTCGACATCAGAAAACGAAAACAGACTCAGATTTCACGGCATTTAAAAAAAAAATTGAAATTTTGCATTAAGGTTCAATTTGAACGATCGAATCGAATGATTGTCGGAAGGATACTCTCAAAGATTCTAAACATACGATCATCACAAGGGGATTATGTTGTTTTTGACCACTTTTATGGTCATCCTCATTCAGAGTCCCACTGTTTAACGCTCGAAAAATGCAGCAGATAACAAAGAACAGGATCAACATTTGACAACTGATCACACTGAAAAAAGTCAGACGTTTTAGACAGCACCTAAGAGAAACACCCTCAAATGCATCATTGCCTTCGTGGTTGCGATGCTGCACTGTAAATCAGGAAACAGCTGATGCAACTTAATGCAAGAAATGTGTGGTAGGACAATGGATGTATAATATTCAAACAGTATTTCCGGAATCTGCAAATTCAAGTGAGCGAAAAAGTCGACTCTAGTCAAAAATTAAACTTAGTAACGTACCCTTGGAAGCTTGAGTATTTTCGAATTCGAAACAAAAATGTATGGATATATGGCCTACCAAGTAGGTTAATATATTTTGGAATGCTGCATTATAGACTCGGCTTTTCTCGGTTACATTTTGAAAAATAACATGTTCGAAGAAATTTTAGAATATATAGAAATGGAAATCTTCAAAAGTACACAAAACCCAGATTAAGGACGTCTTACGGCTTTTCGAGAGTATAATCCGATCGATTACTAAAGGACTTACTTTCCTTGCTTTACATATTCAAATTATGAATTCGAACCAATGCAATAACAAATAGCTTCCGTTTAAACGCGTGTTATTACTGAGCACGCACATATCCATCGTTCTAAATGTTGTCCTGGTCATGTAACAAAGAAATACAATTTATTTTCAATCCCGACCTGGAATCGGGAAATTATGTTGATTTACTTTGTCCTTGCTCTGATCAAGCATGCATATGTGTGTGCTTTAAATGAGATTATTGTAATAATGAATTTACTTGAAGTTGTGTATACATTTTATCTCAACACGATTAAAAATGCGACAAGTCCCGCAAGAGCGTTTTAATATAATTCCTCGTGATTATATGCCGCCTTCGTTAAATTCATTTAAAAATATTCGTCTAGAATTGTGCTTTAACCATCAGTGGAATGGTGAAAGGCAAACGACCTCTTCTCCAAGTATTCTCCTCGTTTCAGCAACCTTGGCTTTGTATTTGTATACTTCCACGTTTAGCCCCTTTCCCGACATACGCAGCACAACAAAATCTAATATTCTTTGGATGAAATATTCATACAATGTATTGTCTGTTTCAGATAAAGATACACAAATATATTTTTCATTAAATATTACTGTGCAGGATGGGGATTGGAGGAATTTCAATTGTATTTAGTATCATCCCCAGCCTATGGGTGTAAGGATTTGTTTGCTCAAAGGAAGAAATTGAAATGAGAAAGGAATATTGGATCTCCTTTGTTACCTGTGGTTATAATATTTCGAATTAGAGGGAGAGATTGTTATTGAAACTTATTATAAAATAAAAGTCTAAGCTTTGGGTTCCAATTTACCGACATCCCTCCAAAAATGGTATAGTTTTGTTTGCTGCCCTGTGCAGTTTAAAACAAAGAAACTGTACCATTGTAGTTTACTTCTTTCGTGCAGGCGGAAATTCTCAATATTCATCGAGTTTGTTTTATTTCATATTTCTTAATGTCAATTTTTTACACCCGTGTTTGTGAATAATATTTGTTTTGTAACAGGATGTATTTCAATTGCATCAAAAAATAATTCGCAGTACCTTCATACACTGCCTTTCCAAAATAAATTATACATCGAAATTTGCAAAAAGGCATTTTTAGCGGTGATCACCTCATTTTTCAAAGTTTTTGAACAAACCAGAAGTCGCATGGGGCCAACTGTAAAGCATGCAATGCGCACAATTCGTTGAATATTTTTTTCCAAATTGAATGAAGCTATGAATTTTCAGGTCGAATCGTCCTAAAAGTTTGGAAGAGTAGAGTATGGATTTTCCATTTTCCAGGTAGACTACAAATCAGCTTGTAGATTCCAAAAAATAATGGATCCATGTTTCTTGAATGAACACGGATGATGAAGTTTCCTCAGTTTTGTTAGGCGGTCTACATCAAAAACAGATGATCGGCTACGGCAAAATTCGTTAAACCAAGTTTTGATGGTCGTGATCGAAGAGACACTGGCTGCGTCGAAAACATCAAAGCGAAACAAAATAAGTGGGCATATTTTTCCAATTTTTTTTCTGGGCCATATTCGTGTCAATCCATCATCGTAATCTTAGGAATAAAACCAAACACATCTCGGTTTCAGTTTGCATTTAATCCTTCTGCTCTCTTTGTACAACTCCAAACTCCGAAAGAATGATCTCTTTGACATTAATTTTTTACTATTCAGAGTGTTCAACGTTTGATAATACCTTCATACTATGTCAATAGGGTTACAAGTCCCAACATTTATTAACCTGCTTTCCTCTAAAGACTTTTTCGAACAGGATTTCTCGGTAGGCTTGTATTTATTCTTTAACCGGAGAATGAAAGAGGGTTTGCAATTGCATTCATCCACGGACTAATCCCACCGAACTGTTTGTGGAAATTCCAATTTCCCTAATAAGCAGATTGTTGCACTCATCTATTCCTATTTATATGGCGAAGATGTGTTAATTCTTTTATGAAATGGACCTTTAAATCTTTTCGCTAAAAAACCAAGCTTATTCGCTTCAAACATCACTGGTGTAATATCCAGTAAAACTTCAATCCTCGGGGAAAGATCGAGAGCAATTGGGGTGGGTTGCCTTGCTGTAGTGACAAATGTATCGGCTCGTCAAATTTAAATTTTAAATTCGTGTCGTCGAAATAATGGTTTGCTCAGCTGTGAACGCATAAAATTGACGGAAGAGCGATGAACCAATCTTCCACACAGCTCTCTAATATATCAACTAATTTCGAATTAAATATTGTGAATTAAGCGAATGCAAAAAAGTCGATATTTAATTCTCCCTCGCAATAAGGACTCAAACCATGGAACAATTGAAACCAAAACACACCTGAGATTCAAACCGCTTTAATGATTGCTATGTGTAAAATTCATTTTAAGAGGAGTCGTAATCACTTGAAAGGGAGAAAATTATAAAATGTTTTTCCCCTTTGTTGTAAAGGGATGAACGGAGGAATTTCTAATTGAACATAAATGCGGGCTGTTCCAGAATATGCACCTAGTCCACTGAGGAGAAACGCGATTTAAGTGGCAAATCTAGGCCACGCTCCAAAGATTCGGAATTTCGAATTTAAAACCGAGGGGTAATGCGGTAATTGATGACCTCACCTTCCATTGTAATCAAAGTTTGAAGGGATCTCAGACAACATAGCTGTAATAGAGGGAGACTTCTTCGTTATTGTCCAATTGCACCCCAGACTGTGTCGGCACAAAGATAGTAAAAAAAGCAGGATTTTCTAGAAAGAAAAGTGCCAACGAAGTGTGTTGAGTTGAAATATTCCTTCAGCTGTTTGTCTTTATTTTCAACCGAAGCACAATAGAAAATTAAAATTTAATAGCTATTTGAAGTCCTTTGCTTTTGGAACCGAGTAAAATTGATTCCGCTTAACAAACTTCCGGCCAATCCTTGTATATGAACATTTTCAATTGCATGATTACTAGGCACAGTTAGTCATTAAAATCTCTCACACAACAACACATACAACATAATTACTTTGCCTTTAATGTTTATTATTTATTCAAGCGTTGGGCTTTTTTTTATATAATTTGCGGTCGGTTTTTTTTGTCATGATTTCTAACCTTAGGGACATATTGAAAAGCATTGTTCCACTAACTCTTGACCCTCGTACATTTACCTTATGTCTAAAATAAAAACAAATGAAATGAAATATTCATATTCGTATGCATATCCTTTTTTCGTAGAAAATAGTACAAGAAACGCACACTGAAGCGGAATGATGAAACGTGAAGGATAAGAGTCTTAATAGCATGAGTAAAACTTTATAAGAAAATGTAAACTTAAATAAAATGAAATTTTCGACATGAAAAGGATTAAATATGCGCGAGTTTTTATGAATATATAAATACATAGCCAGTGGCAAGCCAATTTTAATTCGTTTTGTTACATTCTCGCAATTTTTTATTTTATTCTTTTGATCTGTTTGAGTGTGAACAGAGCAGAAAAAAAACTTGTGAAAATAATGAAATAAGAATGAAAAGAAAAATGAAAAAAATATTAAATTTAAGAACAAAAAAATAAAAAAATATAAAAACTGAGCGCGCAGCCAAAATGCGATATGTTCACGTTTGGGATTTTTTAAGGCTTGATGCGTAGTCTACTTACATGTCGCTAGGTAGAGTTTCTGGACTAGATGATCTTTCGTTCCATTGGGATGTCTGCATTGCTAAAAGTAGAACGAATAAGATTTTATAAGTTTTAGAAGGAAAAGAAAAGTTGTATGAGTGCTTGCAGTAATAGGAAACCTTCACAGAGCTTCAACAGACAAGCACCAGGTTTCCAAGATGTTCGGACTGACAACCAGCTATCTGAATTTGCAAACTTTCAGTTGGCAACTCTCACAACAAATTCAGTGTTTAGAAAGACATGTATAAAACCAGATTCACCGTTGGCAGCCTTAGTGGGACTGAAGTGGTCATAGCTGACTGAGAGCGCCTGAACGAGAAACTCTATGCTGTGCAGTCACCAATCAAATCCAATCTATTGAACCAGCCGAAATCACCATACACAACCGATCACTTCCTTAAAAAAACAACTGGTATGATGAAGAGTGCTAAACGAGTATGAGAAGCATATCGAGCCAGGAGAAAGGAGAAAATCCCGCGTAAAAGGAAAAGGACATACTCAGTCTACCAACAAATCGATATTAAATTTACGCGCGAGAACAACAATCGGATGTTATTTTGAAAAGCTAACAAACTTACAACTGACTTCAAATACGGGATGCAGGGATTGAAGAGTAGACGTGGTTAGGCCGCAATTCCAGGAGCTACTCAATGTGATTTAAATAGAAAGAGTTATAGCGCAAGAGAAGAACCTAGCATCCAGTCAATAGAAAAACCATTCCACAATGCCGCCGACTCTTCCAGCACTCGTACCAATAAGGCTGATGGCCACACCGATCTAAGATTCAAGAAACTTTCATATTATAGTAAATTCTGGAAAAGACCAACGAATTTTAAGACGAAACTCGTGATATTTGCATCGACAAGAGCTCTACAAGGTGATAATCGAATTCGGTTCCTCACAGCATGTTTCAGTGTCTGGCAAGGAAATGAGCCTTTGCGTGACTCCTTCAAATCGTGCTGGAACAGATAGAGCGCTGGGTAGTTGTTAATGAGGCATACACTTACTGTTTCAAATCTGCTGGGAAACGAAGGGGACATAGACATAATCGGTCTCAACGCACCATTGGCCTTTAAGTAAATGAGGACAAAATACATGGTCTAAATAACTAGAAGCAGCGTTTCTGGAAAAAGAAGTGTAAAAAAGGCTGCCGTCTCTCAGGAAAAAACTCGTCACAGCGCAGAACGTTTACATCGAGTTACCTAAGTAAATTTGCAGAGAAACACTATAGAATGAACATCGGTGACTGAAATTGGTGTGACATTCAGAGTCACTTCTATGTCATCAAGTTAAGATCATTTCAAAAGTAAATAATAATATAGACAATCACTCTTTCTGTCAAATGAAAACATATTTACCTGTCCTTAACGTATGATTCTGTGGTGAGATACCATTCGGTCTTGCAGTCATTTTACTAGCTATCCGCTGTGGTACACCAGCAACAGCCTGTAATAATACACAAACAAATCAAGAAGTAAATATTGATTTACTTTAAATGTATATAATCATGTAAAGGCAAGCATTATAAATAGTTTAAAAAAATTGTTGATGAAATGGGTTCATTGAGTTCAATGGTTGTTCTATTTGAGGAAGTTCAAAGAAGCATATTCTTTTCCTGATGACGACATGACGACTTAAACAGACGCGGTGGCGTATGAGTAATATTTCTGCTGAACGAAACCAAATGCATTTTGAGTTGGATTTCGTACAACTTTCCGCACTTACATATGTATATAATGTAATATTTGCCCGAGTTTTTTAATCTTTAAATACCATTTTGGAAGTGATTTCTTTGATACATACTACTGTGTCCAAAAAATAAGGTGACATTGTATTTATTTTGAAAATTCTTTATTTATTCTTCCAAATCAATTACATCCCCTTCAAAGTAATCCCGTCCCGATGCAATGCACTTATGCCCACGGATTTTCCAATCTTTGAAACACTGGTTGTAGTCACTTTCCGGGATGGCCTTCAGTTCCGTCTTCGCTGCGGCTTGAATCTCCTCTATCGTATCAAAACGGTGTCCCCGGAGCGGTCTTTTAAGCTTGTTGAGCAGCCAGAAGTCGCACGGCGCCAGATCAGGTGAATACGGTGGTTGCGGAACGATATGGGTTGAGTTTTTGGCGAAATGATCACGAATTACGAGTGCGGTATGGGATAGTGCATTATCGTGGTGTAAAAACAAAGAATTGTCTTTCCACAATTCCGGCCTAGCGTTACGCAAACGACGCATAACGTTCAAATAATATTCCTTGTTGACTGTTTAGCCGGTTGGAAGGAATTCATAAAGCACAACACCACGATAATCGAAGAAAACAGTCAACATGACCTTGATTTTTGAGCGACTTTGGCGCGGTTTTTTTGGTCTCGGCTCTCCTTTGGCACGATATTCGCTCGATTGATCGGTTGTTTCGGGGTCGTAAGCATAGATCCAAGTCTCATCGCCAGTTATAATGCATTTCATGACATCCTGGTACTCGGAAAGCATTGTTTCACACACTTCAACGCGACGCCTTTTTTCCAAAAAATTCAATGTTTTCGGTACCAGTCGAGATTTGACGCGCTTGAGGCCCAAAGCATCCTTCAAAATGGTATTGACTGAGCCTTTCGATAAGCCAACTTCATCAGCAAGGTCTCTAATCGTTAATCGATGGTTTTTCAATACCAAATCTTTGATTTGTTGGACGTGAGCTTCATCGGTTGAGGTTGATGGTCGCCCAGAACGCTCTTCGTCTTCGACATGTTCACGGCCGGCTTGGAAATCACTATACCACTTGTAAACATTTTTTTTAGACATAGCCTCATCATCAAAGGCTTTCTGCACCATCCTCAACGTATCCGCAGCAGAAAATTGATTCCGCAAACAAAATTTAATGCAAATTCTTTGCTCAATAAATTTCGACATCGCAAAAAACGAAAAACTCACTTTTAGGAGCTCACAAAACGACGCGTATCTCAAACACTATGAATATATTTTGACATGAAATTTCACATAGATGTCACTGACAGTACTACCAACCTAAAAAGAAAGAAAAATGTCCAAATCCTTCGACGCGCGCAGTTTAAATTCATATGTCACCTTATTTTTTGGACACAGTAGTATATGACAAGTTGATTGAATTTTCCTACAATTCCACAAAGTCAGTGGGTACAGATTTCTCTGTGAGCTAACGGTTTGGTGACTCAGTTCGTAAAGCGCCTTGCTTTAATGGTTACTTTATTAACTTGTCATGCTGTTGGAGTTTGAAGTTAGTGTTGTCAAAATAATGTTTTATATGGATAACCTGTCATCACTCAACAAATCTTCCAAAACATAACATTATATTCTATCAATTAATTCCGAAAATAATACTGTGAATTAAGCGAATACAAATAAGTTTAAATTTTGCTTCGAATTTTATCTGAGTTTCATACTACTTCACTTTCTTTAAATTCTTCCTCATAGCCTTCTGCTCGCTTATCGAAAAATGCATTGTAAAGGTTGATACAGTCTCTTGAGCGGGCAAATTACACAAAAATCAAAAACTAAAAACTAAACACAATTTGATATACTAATTTTGTTCAACTTTCTCAAAACACATACGAGTTGTTTCAGAATAGAAGTCCAAGGCTTCAATATGGTCCGAGATGTGGAAGCTCACAGTGAAGATATCCGAAATCGAAAATATAGCTTTTAGGTTCGCTGATTACGTCCAAGTTGAAATCAAAAGAGTTGCTTCATATGCAGCTTTTTATACCTGATATCTTCCCCTCAATATATGAATGAATATTATATTGGTTCGGCGTGGATTACCGTTTCAAATTCTATTTTTTGTCTTTCTTGCGCGTTTAAGGAGTTGTCGACACTTTATTAATGTCAACACAATGAAGGTAGATGGTGGAACCCTGACCTTTTTTGTTATTAAAATAAGATTTTTCTGAAAAGTCTTAGGTTGTATTAAAATATAACCCTGAGCTTATACCTAGTCCCGGTAAAAGCTTTATGATGCATTGGAAGGATCGGAAGGTTAAGTTATTGAATGATGAACCGACCTGTTCTTCGTCACTTCATAGTTTATGCCTTCCACAAACTGGCAACTACTGTGGTATTAAACGCTTCCTATATTTTACATTTTTGTTCCTTATATAAGTAGGGAAACTTACTACTTTAGAGAGTACAACTCATGCAATGAGAGCAAGTGTTTCGCAGGGATCAAAGGTTGGTCCTTTGACAATTCAACAAAATGTTGCTTGTCGCGGACGACTCCCTCGCGTATTCAAGCTCACTCTCACCGTGATAGCGGCTCGAAGAGTTAAAACACATGTCAAGAGACTACAGGAATACTATCAGTATTGGGGAATCCGCATCAATCCCAGGAAAACGAAGCTGATGTGCTTCCGTAGATCAGTCAACTCCCGGAGAACAAGATCCGCTAGGAATTGCCGCATCATCATAATTGGATTCCAGGTCGGAACAGTCATCAGGTCCTCGATATAGGTTAAGTACCTTGGAGTGAGAAGCTGAAGTTCAACCCTCATGCGGAGGCCAATCTTCGAAAGGCTTGCTTCGTCGTTCATCGGGTTTACCCTTTGATGCGCAAGCAAAACGGCCTCAGCTCTCAATGCTCTTATAAATACAGCTGATCAGACCGGTGATAAAATATGGATACCTCATATGGATCACAGCTTCGAAGACCTACCTAAGGAAACTTGCCACGTTCGAGAGGAAGATCTTGCGCATCTGTACTGGCATTCATCTCAACAGGATCACCATGACACATGTCAGCAACAAGAGACACTACAGCGAGTCAGGAATCACGCCCATAACCCGGTACATTGTTGGCTTATTTCATAAATATCTAGCCACCGTCAAGGACCATCCAATTGGAATTGTCAACAGCATGGCCAACCAAGCACACATTGACGAACTCATTTACCTAAACGCAATGGAATTGCTGCAAGAGGAACATTTCCCCCGAATGCAGATGAAGAACTAGCTTTCTTCGAAGAGGATGACGTTTTACACCAAACCACCTTTAAGGACCGACATCAAAACCCCTACCTGAACACTCTGCGGGAATAATTTAAGTATACTCAACTATGAAAAACAATTTTTTTTTCACCAACTCATGTAAACCATTTTTGTAAATTCAATCCAACCGTTGGGCCCCTATTATTGAAGCAACAAATATTAAAATAATACCAAGGTAAATATATTTTTAGGAACAATTGTAAATAGTATTACAAGTTCAATAAAAAACATAATGTAAAAAAAACTTTAGAGAGTTACTTCCAAAGTGCGAAAGCTTGCACATTTTGTGTGATTCGTTTTCAGAACTGCCTTAATGTATTTCTATTAGTTGATCGGATTCTAATATTCTAAGTTAACTTAAACTGTTTTTTTTTAAACCGCCGTTTCTTCATGCCTATTCTACTAATGAGGCTGAATCGAATTTGTTTTTCCTTTATCTGGGCAAACCTTCTTCAATGCACTGAATAGTGCCCTATTAATTCTTGCTCTACAAAAGGACTGTTCGGAAAATCACAGTCATTTTAATTAATTTTTTCCTTTTTTTAGTGTTTGGAATTTTACAATTAAAAATTGAAAGCCTAACATACCATTACAGGTCAGGTTCCCTTAGGAGCCAAATTCAATAGAAATCCTTAATGAAGATAATTTGTTTTGTTCTTTTCCTTTGGAGTCTAACTTAATTAATTTAATCTAAGCTCCCCTTACTCTTGAAACCCGCGTAAGAACGCAAGTACCATTCAGTTTGTCCTCCCAAACAAACGTGTGCTTCATTTCAATCAGTATAATGTTAGGGTCAATTCGTTATAATTGAATTGTGACGATATTTCACACTGTAAATTTTAAATTGTACAAAAGACTTGATGTCACCAGTCTCTATCCATAGAAAGAGTATATATATTTCAAATTTTCATGAGAATGAAGATGAACATAAATTTCCCGGTCACGGTCCCGTTCAACTTTAAGGACCTAGTATCGTACATGCCTTCAAAAACTTATTAATTATGCAATTTTATTTGCTTCATCCCTGAATCCCTTATTTCTTGGAATGTCTTTCATTACGTTTTCTCTTCCATCGGGGACCTGTGACATCAAATTACTTCATACATTAAAAACATTCAAGAAGAAAGTCATGTGTTCACAGACACGCAAAACTTCTCCATTAAAAAAAGGTTATCCCTCCGACGGAGTTCTCAAGGCACCCGGTAGATAAATAATAAATATAAGTATGTATTAGAAAAGCAACAATAATGCGTGAATACTCACCTCTTCGTCGCCATCCAAATAGAAATAAAATTGATTTGGGCTAAGATACTTCTGCAGCAATTCCTTGGCGACACGAACGGACATCTCACTCTGCACGAACGGATGCTGCAATAAACGTTCCGCAGTTGGCCGCTTCTTTGGATTCTTCGTTAGCGCTGTCTTTATGAAATTATGAAATGTTGGACTCCATTTGTCTTTGTCTTTCAGTGCTGGTGGCTTGAAGCCACTTTTTGACATTAGGAACAACGCTCGCATCGGATGGAGATCAAACATTGGCGGTTGAAGTTCAGCAAGTTCTGAAAGGCAAAATGAAACGAGGCGACGTTGTTACAACATTGCGAGTGTCTTGTGCAAATAAAAGATAACATGTTAATGTCGCGGCGGTAAATATTACTATGCCCATCCAGAATTTTGTTTACTAAGCTAATAACAACTTGTAATTTGACTTTACTGGCTATGGTTCACCTCCTGGAAACAACCATGAGGAAAGTTTAATTTGAGTTTAAGAGTGTGCTTTTTTTTTTTGACACGTGCTTGGCATTAAGGCGCGTATCTATTTATGTATCTATCTAGATGGAAAAACATATATGAGAAGAGGAATATACATTCATTTATTTTTTGAAGAATAATATCGTGTCAGGATATAAGTACGTATCATGTTTATGACTGGAACCATCCGTGGTGGTGAAAGCGATATCCCAGAATGCGGATAGAGAAGATTTTCATTTGATAAGCGGATGTGGAAAAGCAAACATTTTATGAATGAAACATAAGGCTTAGTCAAGGTCATAAAAAACATGAACACGGATGTTGTATGTTGTTTATTCTTTTTGATATCCTTCAGGTCATTGGGATGGAAAATAGTGTCTTGCGGCTGGCAGTTTCACATTCAGTTTCTTGTAAGTGTCCTATACGTATATTTGGCAACCCTTAAAATATTAGTTCAAGTCGAAGGGATTGTGGATTGTATGATTATGTATTTTGTAAGTAGATGTAGCTATCCTTTAGGCCACTAAAATGAAGATATACATACTAGAATTTGTGGTATTCACAATAAAAAGTAAGTGCGTCAAATGCGCTCCAATTTATTGCGTACCAATCGATTCGCCATAAAGAAGATTTGATGACATGTTTTGAAAGGCTAGAAAGGCAGGCAGACATCTCTGATACCTGGCCTCAAACACAAAACAAGTACTCAAGAAAATAATAACAATATAAACTTGCGAACAAGGGATTACGAATTTTATGGTGAAAAACTTGGAGGGGTGGAACACTTTTTGTACGAGTAAAGGCAGAAACAGAACACAGAAAAATGTTTGGAAAGACCAATACTTAAGCTGCTTTTATCGGAATTTTTACGGCATTTAGCTTTTGAAAATATTGCTTCCACAGGCCGGAAGGCTAGGAAGGCTGTTTTATCAGTCCAATCAGCATATCATGTTAGCCTCTAAGTCGGCAACTGTTACTGTTTTATCAGCATTAACGAATGACTTGACATACTCTCCCAAAGGAGTCAAATCTCATTACCAAGGTGATCAATTAACAAATTGGTCTTAAGACGATTTGTTATGTTGGCTGCGTCTTCAGATTTGAAAAAAAGAAATGAAACAATTATGCTTCCCGTATGCGAACCGCACAAAGCAGTCTCAAGAGTCTTGTGCTCACTCCGAAAACAGCTGGTTTTAACATATTCATAAAGCCAGAATTGAGCCTCATCACTGAAAATTATATTTCGGCACCAATTTGGTAAACTGCCAGTTCGTTTTCAGTTTATTTCCCGAATGTAGGACATAAACGATAGTTCATTGGCTTTTCAATTGGTAGGCCAAGCTGTTCCCTCAAAATCTTCCGCGTAGTGAATGGCTGTCGAATCGAGGAGTTTGGTCCTCAGTCAAATTCCCCTGAGGGGCTATGGCTTCTTCGGAACGCAAAAAATACGGAAGGAAACATCGTACCATGATGTTGAAGTGAGTTAGACTTTTCAGCAATAATTTAGGCTCCATAAGTTTTATCGCTTGATTTTGAACCAAGTTAAGAAGGATTGGGACAGCTATGGATTAATTGTCCAGTGATCTATTCTAGCTTTTGAAGAATGAACAATTAATATTTGCCAGAATTTCTTGCAGCATTCAAGACAGCCAAGTTAAGTAGTTTTTGTTTTTTTTTTGCCACAGATCCAGAGAGTGAACGTCATTAGGGCTACAGCATGGCAAGCGCCATCGATATGTTTTCATTTCCTTGCAAGAGATTTTACGTGTTCAAATTAAAGGGAATATAGTTGTTATAACAACCAAGAAGTCAGATATTAATCTAAAACGATAAGCTTCTTATTTCGTCCTTTATGGGCGGATCTAAGCTAATTTTGATTTTATAGCTATATTTCGATTAGATCGCGGAGAGCTTTTAAAAAAGTTCGTACTACTCATTTTCAAAATACTGAACTATATATCAATTGCTTGCTATCGGTTACCCCAAACTTGTTTATTATAAGTTAATATAGCTCGAAGCAGATTGGTAGAAACACTGAAATTATAATGATTTCCAAGTTGCCTTGTTAATGAGTCAATTGTAAGCTTTATCGTTATGGACTTATATATTTTTTTATCTTTTCATTTGGTGACCACGAACTTAGATATAATGGCGTCTTTCTTTGATGTACAGTTCTCTCTGTAACTCTAGCATAACATCTTTGTATTTAAAACAGCCTTATCTTACCCGGAACTGTCCATTTGCTACGTATAGTTCCAGAATCCTTAAAAATTTGTGTCGTAGCTTGTCCCTCAAGCCTGCATGCCATATTTTCTAAAAGACTCGGCAGACTTCAAGAAAGAAACTTCAACACATATTTTGGCTTGATTTATTTCCGTAAACCTGGTCAATTCGAGAATACTTGGTTCTGAAGCCAAACTATCGATGTTTGGATAACTAAATAACTCAACTGTTGGTGCTTCAATCGGCTTGTTGGTTTGCAGCCTTAATGTGGCACTAAATATATTAAAAAAAAAAAAAAGACTCCCCGAGAATATGTCCGGAAATTGAACTATAGATACTCAAGATCTTTGTATTTGTTTTTTAAAATTTTTGATCGCTGGGTGAAGTTCGATCATTGTCACACTTTTTATTTGAAAGTTGTCAGGTTCTGTAATCGATTCATCAAGATCGTTATTAAGCATCAAACGATTCAAACGTTTTTTTCCAATTATCGGCGAATAAGTCAATCTTACCTTTCTGAATTCGTAGGGATTGTTATTCCATATTTTTAAACGTTTCTTTTTTACTTTCCACAGTGAATAATAGTCAATTTTTTGGTACTCTATTTTTAAGCGAGCTAGGTCCATAATTTGTTTATTTCTCAAAAAAATTAACCAGGTTCTCTTCAATTGCTCGTGGCGTGTTTATCGAGGCGTTTTATTTTGTGTTGATGCTTCTTCGTTTTTCGTTAAAGGGGCTATTTAAACTTTGGTCGAATTTTATTTACGTTTCCTGCATTCATAGCGTATTATCTGTTTTGTCATAAGATCATTTTTTCCCTCAAACTTGAAGAGCGTTAAAATCACCTTCAAAGAAAAACAATGCAACAATTGATTCGAAAAGGCTCAAGAAGAAGTCGTGATTTGACTTTTTGATAAATTGGTTCAACAATTTACCATTTGATGGCGCGAAACATTTTAAACGTAAGCAAACTTTGCATTCTATTAGATGAAGTCTACGAAAGGTGGACGATGAGTGCGCATCGATTGGTCCATTGGGAGAAATAAAGGTTCATTGTGAGTTATTGCCTTGTACATAATGAGATCGCCCATTAAAGATGGAACAACATATAGAAGATGTTTGATGGTATAACCTCAGCAGTCTCACATGCGATGCCATTTTACGTTGGCCTGTTTTTCACTTTAGTTTCGTAAGCTTTTAAAAAAAATAAACCGACGGTTTAAATCAATCTTTTGCTTATCCTTAACCTACGACTTCATACGCTTCTTCGCATCTTCTGATAATAAATTCGTGGCGCGACAAATCTTTTGAGGGCCAGGGCCTAGCTTCACCATTTATGTGCGCGTTATATAATTTTCGCCCAAATCACGTGTGTTTGACCTTCAGTTTATTTCCGACTCCGAACAGCCCCAGAAGCCTTACCTTGACAGTTGTACTCTTCGGAGGAACCTCACACTTAATAGCCGACGAACTTACCACTGAGCAACGGACCCGCTCCTTCAGACATTGAAAAAAAAAAAAAAAAATGCGGGAGCCTTTTGTGTATTTTAAATGACATGTTCTTGTGGTTTGAACAGTAAAATGAAAGTGCATCAAGTTGTCATATTTCATGCGCTACTTCATTCCTTCTGATATTAAACAAGATAGCTGGACGTATTATTGACCGATGTTACTAAAAGCGTTCCGCAATTTCGTCAAAGTTCTTAAATTTATTTTGTGTAATTTTCGAAGATTAAAGAATCCTTTTTTTGTTTAAATCGAGCCGCTTTTCTAAGAGAATCTATTTTCAGTTGATAGAGATTGCCTTAGTCTGGTTGTAAGAAAAACTCAGTGCATTATGGTATTTCTCCAAAAGGGCCTTCTACAGACAAGACAAAGGAACAGTTCGTATCGCAGGTTTCACAGCCGGTCCATTTTTGTTTCCACGTTTTATGAATTCCTTCCGGGCTAGTGGAAATCAATCTGCGATCAGAATAACCATCTCACTTAGTGATAATCCTTATCAAACCTTTCCGAATGCTTAAGTGTATGATGCTGCCACTGCGCAGATTTTTGTTTTTGTCTTTGACACCTTTTCTTATTGTGATATTTTCAGTTTTGTTGTAGAACGTCGCTTATGTGAACCCTTTCTTCTCTCATAAACTTGTAATCATTTGGACGAACTCGGTTCGGGCGCTTTAAGCTCATTTTAATTTCCGCTATGAATTTTGAACATTGCACACATGGTATTACTTGGATTGATAGTTTTTCCAGCACGTAGGTCTTAAAATCTTTCTTATCTTTTCAATTGGTGTTCCTCGATTTATCAACTTTAACTTTTTCGGATGTTTTTACTCAATATGTATTCTGTGACAATTTTTACTAAGAAATACCGAAACCGATATTCTTGCAGACAGAGCAGTGAATCTCCCTCAGTAAATCTAAAGTTTCCTGGCTAGATTCTGTCTAAGAATCATCGTATTTGAGCAGGGACAAAGTAATAAGTTGATTAAATTGTCAGGCAACCAATTACCTTACAAAAGCTGCATTCAAAATTCTCTTATCGACAGTTTGATTTTACTCTTGAAATTTTTTAAATTGTAAACGTTCCAAATTCGGCGCTTAAAGTCATATTATTAATATCACCTCTGAGCAATGGTTTTTCATGATAAAGTATCCAAGTGTATCTCAACATTGGGTAATAAAATTCCTTCATCAGAAATATGTGTGGAATACCACAAAACGTAGGTTACAAAAAAAGGTCACATATGAACTCGTTATTATCACAAGCACATCTGTCGAACATTGAATTTGAAAAGAGTTAAGGAGGTTCAAGATTTTTAGCAAAGCCCAAAAGATAAGCCTAAATATAATCTGAAAAGTAATTCACAAAAAGATTCAACAGAAAAGAATATATAATGAAGATTAGTCGTAAATCATACCAATTGCTGTAATTCCACACGCCCATATATCACATAATTGATTGTAACCACCCTTTCGTTCGACAGCAGCTACTTCAGGGGCCATCCAATAAGGTGTTCCTGTAAATAAAAGAGAAGAAAAGGAAGCCTTTGAGGATTTGTTACAAAAGATTTGCTTTAAAGATATCTTTTTCTTTTTCATTTATACCCAAGCCTACCTCACTTAAGAGAGGAGACCCCATTATGAATTCACTGAACTTGTACGTTGCTTCCAAGAAAATAATCTGATTCACTTCCGTCGCCGTCACTATTCTGAGATGATTTTTTTTTTTCGTTTCGTCCTTTAATCCCGCAGAGTACACACTACTTTTGATGTACTACGCTAAAGCCCACTTATGCGCCTTTTTTTTTATAAACAAACTTGGCGTGGATCTTGACGCAGCACACCGGTACTTAATAAGGACGTGACGGAATAAAAAGGAGCGAAATGGGGTGGCAGAGTTTTAAAGTAATAAGGGCGGAAGTTTTGGGGGGAGTGATTGCTGTAATCGAGGAAAGCGATTTAAGTTCATCACTTGAACGAAATTAAAGAAATTTTTGCTTTACGATTTTGTTGGTGGGGAGAGTGCTTAAGACAATTTTAAAACAAAACTTGTTGTGGGTACAATTATTTGAGGCTCCTTGTGGTAATTCAATGAATTGTGAAGAATGTTTGATTAGTTAAGCTTAACTTACATGGTTTTAAGTTGATATCGAAATATGATATTAATGATGGTTTGTGGGCAACTCCAATAGGTTTGGTTGTTAAAAGTAAAAGAGGAATCTATGTTACTTCTGGATTGTGTTCCAGTCATTTCATTGAGAGACAGACGATAAGAAAGTCAGATACACTTCTGCAATTGATGAAGGATACTCCATGACTTTGATATTAGATTCGTCTTGAGCTATGAAAAGATCCCGAATTCTCGCCAGAGAGATCTTTGATGTATGTAAATAACATCAGCTAATTTTTCGTTCAGTCCACAGTTCACACGCTTAGCTTATTCAGATTCGTTGGATTGATTTAATTTCTTACTAAATGCCGCATCATTGATTCAATTAAGCCGTCATTGTGGAAAAGAAAGGCGTTTCGAGCTAACGTGTAGAGTTCTATCTGAAAGCCTATTAATGGCGCAGGTTTCAAAACCCTATCCGTGTCACGTTTGAACTTCCTGAGAAGTAAAGATTCCACACATCAAGTGGTTCTGCAGTTAAATAAGTCCACTTTACGTCTTATCGTTTGATCTAAGATGAGCTAGAACATTTCAGTGCTTGCCGAATTTCCGCACCGGCCTTAGACTTGCGGATAGCAGTTTTTTTTATAATTTGTAGCAGAAGTTAATTATATATTATTTAAATTCAAAAGACTCCACTTTTTTTTCGCGAACCCGTGGAGAAATTGGAAAGAGGAAATTAATTCCAAATACTTATGACTGCGGTCCCTTATTGCAGCAAAAAAGCTTCTAAAACGACGCAGTTTTTTTGTTTATTGTTTTAAATCGCAACTCAATTGAACGCCAAGAAGAACATTTTATGAAATTTAAAATTAGAAAAAAGTGTAGTATGCCGTATTCTTTGATACTCGCAGAAGATTCAAAACCTAAAGGGTACTACATATTTACAAACAAAAGCAGGAAAACTGTTCGCGACTCGATTCCCGTGATGAACGAACTATTTTTCTTTGCCGATCTTCCTTAAGAACTCTTTTGCCATCTATATTGGGGCATTGATCGTAGATTTTACAGCTCGTTCAAGGTTTTTTTGAGATATGACAGTTTTTCATATTTACGTCCCCTTCATTTCATGACGTACATATCTGATATACAAAGACACAAATCTTGTATTAGCTTTCTCTTAGAGCTGTGAAGATATCGTTATACGGTCAAAGTTAGTAAACTTTGAATGAGCTATGCAGTAGGTACCGGAAGATTTTTAAATTAAAAGACCTTTATTTTTCGAACAATTTTTTTTTTGAACCTCGGTGAAGTTAAGATCACGATAATACGTATCCCAGCACTCTGCTCCCATTTTATTCACTAGTTCTGAATTTACATATTTGCGTGGTTCTCAATAGTGCCTTATTTGTATAACTTCTCCTTCCAATGAGCTAAGGACCCTTTTTACAATCTTCAATTGCGTTATTTGTACAATTGTGTAGTGTATAAGTACTGAGTAAATAGAGAAATGTAAGAGTAAATGCAAGTTGGAATATTAACTAGCCTCAACAAGCGAAGGATATTTAATTTTATTCATTTATTCCGCGAGCACAATGAAACGAATAATTTATATCAAAAAGGAATGCAAACGTTGATTGTGTTAATTTTTCGGTAAACAAAAACGCAAAAAAAAACAAAAGCAAAAGAATTAGTCCTCGAGCTTTAATTAAAATGAAAAACTGTGAAACACTCGTGCGCCACTTGATTCAATCAATCGAGCGAAAAAGGATACGAAGGCGAAAAATAAAATAATGATAATAATCTATGACAAAGTTGAATTGTGTGTGTCCTACATCTACGAGAGGATGTACTTAAGAAGAGATAAACTTATTAAAAGAATATTTTTTCAAGTTTATGAAAGACTGCAGAGATATTTTTTTTCCCTTCGAGAGGATACTTGCACATACCCAGAGGACAAAACTGTGCCAAAAATGATGGAAACTTTGCTGATTTAGGACAAGGAACTTTGTGAGATAAGGAGTCTCCAAGGATGAGTGAGTTTTATTTGCCAAATTTCGTGTGAAAACTTGTGATGCTTCATTCAAATTGATTACAGGAGAGAGCATGGGCATTTGAAAGGAGGGCACGCCACGAGCGAATGACCGACAGGATATGCTTACTTGGCATTGACAAATGTGCTGCTCGGTAAAGTTGCAGATTTTTGGTGATATATTTACTAAAAGCATTTCTTCTTCAAACTAAGACTTATTGGCTAGATGAGATAAATTAAATAATATAATCTTTATCTCCGTAGAAGCTTGACAAATACACGGACAGGCTAGGCGTACTGTGAAGAAATTTCTACAGAGGTTGAAACCACCGAATCTAGCATAATCAGGGTACAGAAACCTTTGTTACCCATTCTTTATAGCACTGCATGAGCATGCTTAAGCAAACCCAAAAGACCTCACCCGGTTCATTGGAGAAACGAAGCCTTTTGGCAGCCCCGTATACCGTACCTTACCTAAGATAGGTGAGGTACGAGGGGGTGTATCCACAAGTGCCAAAAGTGCAGGCCGGGTTACTGAGAGAAACTACCTTTCTCTTAAGGTTTCCCATTAAAACCAACCGAAAAATCGGGATGGTTTATTTGAAGATTATGGCACCCGCTGAGTAAAAAAAATGTTTTACAGCGGCCCTTACTCCACTGTAAATATTCTTTTAATTTCGTTCCATTGAGATACTCCTTAACCTGGGGAAATACATAAAGTCGATGGGGCCAGATCAATAGGATTGTTGCAGCCTTTGAACAAATCGGAGCCGTCTTTTCGAATGGAAGCCATTACCACTTCGTCTTTGTGCGTTGCCTTGAGGAAACAAGACTTCCAGCTAGGTTCCATTTTTAGCTTTTAGTCCAAAAAAATTCGAAATAGATCGATAAAGCAATCGAACGTTCTAGATTCCGATTTCGTTTTATTTTTTTTCGAAATCGATAAAACTGAAAATGTTGTGTTTCACAATTCGATTAAGTCCATTTTCAAATGATTTCAAATCATCATGTTCGCTACAAAATATGCATTAAATTTAGGGGAAAACATAAAAACACTATTAAGTAAGAACTTTTAAAATATTGATGAAGCTTCAGAACGAACTCGCCAGAGCGTTTTTAAAAGGCGATCGTGTTGTTATGCAACTACATTTGCTTAGACGGCAGTATGAAGAGAACCTTAAGTCAAGTTGACTCTTAATTTTCGAAACATTCTAAGGTCAGCAATTTATAAGGGGTTAAAAATATATCTTAACTTTCGTATCTTGATTTTTTCTTCTGAACATCGCAATAACCTTTAAAGCATTCGTTGAAAAATTTCGTATTTAACACAATGTTAAAGTGACAGATGTCAGCCATTGTTTCAATTTCACTACAGTGATTTCGAAAAAATTTCGAAGTTCGGAAATTGGTTGAAATTGAAAACATAACAAGAAAATTCCCTCGATTTGCATTTTCGATATCGATTCGATTTCACTCGATTTCTGGAACATGTAGTTACGGTTTAAGTTGGAAAAAGTGACTTCCTTTCAGAGGAAATCCACTATTATGATTATTTCGGCATCTTAAAAAAGAGGACTCTGTCTTCCAAATCATAGATTTTTATTTCAAAAATCTGTCTCATTTCGATTGTGATAGCTAATCCTATTTCAGAAGTAATATATAGCCATATAAAACCTCTGAACTGTAAAATGTGCGGTTACACCATAATTTGTAAATTTAATCTGGAAATAAATAAAAATCTATCTTTCTTTCTATCTGTCTGCGTCAGCTGAGAAGTCCCAAAGATTTACTTTTGAAACCAGCAGTAGTTTTGTCTTTGCTCAGCGGTCAACATTCGGGTACGCATTGTGCCGACACATTGTTCGAGCACAAGGATTATAAGGGATCCTCCAACTGCTGCTACATGAGATCTCTGTGATCTCTGATATATTTATAATATTATGATAAAATGAATGCCTTAATAGGTACAAGATACAATAACAAATTAAATACATATTTCTTCGATAGACATAAATCAAACTTTTAACTTAAATTCAGAGGTTAAATAAATGCAAGAACAAATATAAAATTCTAGTAATAAACCTACTTATTCTGCTCTAGACTTTATATTTTTGAACTTTCTTTTTGATTTAAGAGCTGCGTCGAATCTTGCTGGCATAGAACTAATTAATTTTTGGCAAACTGATTGTGAGATTGATTCCCATATATATTTACTTCTACTCACAAATTTTCTTGTTTTTTTTTTAACCTCGTGCTCCCCAAAGCATCCTTAACAAACTTCTTACTTGGATTCAAATGTGGGGATTGTAATGGCCTGGTAAGAAGATCAAACCTTTTCCTGTGTATTCCTGTGATCATTGTCATGATGAAAGTTTCAAATGAGTGGCATGTTCCTCTCGACAAAATGTAACATAATAGTGACCAGTTTACTAAAATACATTAATTTATCCGTTGTTTCCTTCAGACCCACACCTCACCAGACTAAGAAAAACATGCCACACCATAATGTTAACCAAATCCATGTTTCACTGTTTTCATGGGTTTTGGCAGAAGAAAATGCTTGATTTCGAGGACGTCTAACTTTGATCGTTCTCTGCTATCAGATTCATGCAAACTAAAATTACTTTCATCATTCCAGAGAATGTTATGCCATTTTCTTCCCAATTCTTCACCTCTCCAAGAAATGAGTTCTTTTGCAAACATTTTCCTTTGTTTTATGTTTCTGAAAAAAAGAAACGATTTTTTCCGGCTGTTCTTCCATGTAAACTAAAGTCAGGTAGTATTCTTCTAATAGTTGTGGCCGACATATGGTATTTTCTTCAACCGCTTCTGAAATATACTCTTTGATTCTTTCTTTTTTAGGTCTTCCTCTATTCTAACGAATATTTTTCGGTTTCGTTGCATTAACTATCATATTTGCGGATCTTCCGAGAAATTCTGCTTTTTGTCGAAAAGTTTTCCCGCTTTTGTTTAGTTTTGCCATAACTTCGCTCTCTGCGTTTGTTCAGTGTTTATTATGACCCATGTTGACATATCTACAAACGTTTTTGCCTTTTTTGCTTCAAATAAAAGGAATTATCAATTTTGTATCCTTAGTATGCATTTTTTTTGACCATAACTGTACATAAATATATTTAGGTGCGTGCTGGCTTAGAATGGAGTCGGAGACATTGCTTTCGAAAAGTGCGACCTACGATTGCTTGACGTTTTTATCTTTACAGAAAAATTAAAGACATCTTCGAATATGAAAATAGCATTTTTCAAGTCTGTATGCGGCTCCAACCCTTAAAAAAAATCTCCCTCTCTGCGTCCTTTGGTAATTTCCAATCTCTTGATGACATCCAAAATAACCAATAAATAACTCAAGTTGAAGTGTTTCCCTCCTAATCTATTATTCCAACACCACTTCACCCCAATACTTTGAGAGTTAAATTGATGTGTTCTTCGTTTCCTATTTCATTTAACGAAAATTCCAACTCCCACGTCCTTAAAACCGCCCACCAAACATGGTGTTATTTTGCGGTAGAACCTGTTTATCGATCCACTTTAACAAACCGGAAAGTGTATTTTACTCGCACAAGTTCTCTGGCAGCACACATACTCGTACCTAAAACCAAGGAATAAACAAATTCAAGCTAACCTCAAAAAATTGGTGGCACCGCTTGTGTCCCTGATATTGGAAGTCCTTTGGCAACGAAAATCATCATCATACTCGTACAGGAATGAAAGTTCAAGGCAAGGAGAATCCAGCGTCCCTGTGGGTTGTACGTAAGTTTATTCATATTGAGCAAGCGAGGATACGATATTATTCCATGCTGCCTTCAGCCTACCAAGAATTAATTTAGAACCGGATTTGGTTGACATTCCTCGTGGTTCCATAACTTGGCATAGATTTACATGTGTGAAGTAGCAGCGCTGAATTAATCAGCAGAATTAGTGCGATATATAACCTGAAAGCTGAACTGTTTCGCGGGAATCAAGGGTGTTTTGTGGCCTAGTGTCTTATATACTGTCATTTGGGGAGGACTAAGAGAAATGAAGGGATTCGAACTGGATTTTGGTGATAAGGGGAAGCCTTAGATTTGAGAAGTACGAAAAGCCCAAAAAGATTAACTGTGTGGAGTGATAACTTATTCCCAAAATGAGAGTTACACATACATTTGTTGGGGTTTAGCATACTAGAAACCTAAACTGCCACAGAAAGATTAGTCAACGAAATTCTTGAAAAACAACAATAGAAATGAGCGAAATTTTTTGCATAATGCGATGAAAAAAGGTTAAGGTTCTATTCAAGTTACTAAGTGTCGCGGTTCTTTTGCTAGGGACATGAATGTGTCGGAATTTTTTCCAAATTTTATGGGAAGTCTTGTTTTCGTCATTAGGCAAAACATTGTTTACTTTCAAGGCAATGCAACTAACATAGCAAAGCTTATGAACCAATTAGCCTCTCCTTATTTAAGATGGGTAAATTGTAAACGAATTTTATCTGGTTATGAGAAACGCCAGAAGAGCGTCTAAGGAAATTTCTGACAAAAAATATGCATGCCTCTTTTAAATGAGCTTCTTAAGGGTGACCAGATAAGACCAATAGGGGGAGAAAATTAAAATAACAACAAAGGTGTGAGATAAAAATTACATTCAAACAGCATTTTATAAAAATTGCTTCCTCGGTGGAGCTGGTAATGCTACAAGCAATTTTTGATGACGCGGCGTTTAATATGAACAGCGTTATTCCGGCAATAGCTTCTCGAATGCTGACCTCGAGCTAATCCAAATTGTTTTTTGTCTGTTGAAATGGCTAATTGAACTTTGTCCGAGAATATTTTTTTTTTGGCCGCAATCCGGATCTACGACCAATCTTCCCGTGACCAATTTGCTAACTAACAGTGTTGTCTATGGTCAACTGTCTTCAATTCTTGCATCAGCACAGTCTTATTTGGATATAGGCACAATTTAAACTGCAAAATAAACGGAGTTGACCCTCTGGCTATGCCCAATTCAGCTGATCGGCGCTGAACCAACATTTCTGAGTCTTCTTCGATATAAGCCGCCAGGACGGCTATGTTTTCTTCATTTCCTACCGTTTTCTGTCTGATTTTTGGTTAAGGTCTAAACAAATGTACCTTTGCTCAAACTTATCCACGGTGCGACGAATTGCCTGCACTATGAAGACATGATGAAGACCAACCTCACGACGGAATACCGGGCCGGGAATTCGATAGTAGTTTTTAAATAATCTCCTGACGTTATTCCAGGTATCTGGTCGCCCGTTAATAATATCAAATCGGTCCCTCTAAATGTTGTTCAAGCAATGATGGGACTTAAACACGATTGCCAGTAGCGTCATCAATGCAGTGAAAAAACTTGCAGAGGCATTGTGCCTTCCCATTGTTAGAGAAGAATCACGTCTGAATCTTTAATTTTTGGTTTCAATTTTCTTTGTAGCAATGACAGTGTATGACGGTTAATTTTTCGAATATTTCATTACGATTGAAGACAGACTAAAACATTCAAGTTACCAAAGTTTACAAGAACTAAAAAACAAAACCCAAACACATATGAGAACTTACAACTGTGTCCAAAAAATAAGGTGACATATGAATTTAAACTGCGCGCGTCGAAGGATTTGGAAATTTTTCTTTCTTTTAAGGTTGGTAGTACTGTCAGTGACATCTATGTGAAATTTCATGTCAAAATATATTCATAGTGTTTGAGATACGCGTCGTTTTGTGAGCTGCTTAAAGTGAGTTTTTCGTTTTTTGCGATGTCGAAATTTATTGAGCAAAGAATTTGCATTAAATTTTGTTTGCGGAATCAATTTTCTGCTGCGGATACGTTGAGGATGGTGTAGAAAGCCTTTGATGATGAGGCTATGTCTTAAAAAAATGTTTACAAGTGGTATAGTGATTTCCAAGCCGGCCGTGAACGTGTCGAAGACGAAGAGCGACCATCAACCTCAACCGATGATGCTCACGTCCAACAAATCAAAGATTTGGTGTTGAAAAACCATCGATTAACGATTAGAGACCTTGCTGATGAAGTTGGCTTATCGAAAGGCTCAGTCAATACCATTTTGAAGGATGCTTTTTTTGGAAAAAAGGCGTCGAGTTGAAGTGTGTGAAACAATGCTTTCCGACTACCAGGATGTCATGAAACGCATTATAAATGGCGATGAGACTTGGATCTATGCTTACGACCCCGAAACAACCGATCAATCGAGCGAATATCGTGCCAAAGGAGAGCCGAGACCAAAAAACCCGCGCCAAAGTCGCTCAAAAATCAAGGTCATGTTGACTGTTTTCTTCGATTATCGTGGTGTTGTGCTTTATGAATTCCTTCCAACCGGCCAAACAGTCAACAAGGAATATTATTTGAACGTTATGCGTCGTTTGCGTAACGCTATCCGCCTAAAAAGGCCGGAATTGTGGAAAGACCATTCTTGGTTTTTACACCACGATAATGCACCATCCCATACCGCACTCGTAATTCGTGATCATTTCGCCAAAAACTCAACCCATATCGTTCCGCAACCACCGCATTCACCTGATCTGGCGCCGTGCGACTTCTGGCTGTTCAACAAGCTCGAAAGACCGCTCCGGGGACACCGTTTTGATACGATAGAGGAGATTCAAGCCGCAGCGAAGACGGAACTGAAGGCCATCCACGAAAGTGACTACAACCAGTGTTTCAAAGATTGGACAATCCGTTGGCATAAGTGCATTGCATCGGGAGGGGATTACTTTGAAGGGGATGAAATTGATTTGGAAGAATAAATAAAGAATTTTCAAAATAAATACAATGTCACCTTATTTTTTGGACACAGTAGTATGTATCTTTTGTTTTTTTTAATCCATAGCCTAGGCCTCTCATCATAGATATATCAGTGTGAATTGAAATTGGCTGCCGCAGGCTCGACTCGCAAAGAACTAATCGATCACCTTTGATCCAAAACCCGTTTATAGTTCAGTAGTTGAATTAATTCAGATTTTGGCTTTACATCACAATTTCATATACAATTTCAGTTTTTTCTCTTCCAGAAGAAATTCCAAACATACTAGAGAGCTACTGTGAGACTGTTCTGGCTCTGAGCAAGGTGAACGTTCCACGTGATATCCTATTAGGTTGGGCTGCAAAGCTTTCTATTGTTTTCAAAAGATGCTTGATGTGAGATGCAGCACCCACAAGTCTTTTCTTTAAGGGTTTCTACCAGAAAGCTAACAAGAGATGTAAATTTACTGCTCTCTTAAATTGTCTTATTAAAAAACAATGCTGCAGCACATAAGAATCTGTCTTTCCAATAATTCGAGCTCTTTTGCTTTCGTTGGTAATATGCTGAACCAACAACTTAAAATTAAATGTTCAAACAAGAGTTTTGTAGATTAATGTCTTAGTATAAGTTGAAACATCCTCAAGCCTAACTTAGCCATTTGTCTTTATTCAGAATATTTAAAAAAAAAAAATATTTTCGAAATCTATTACTAAATATTTAGTTTCTGTATTTTAAGGGATTGATGTATTTGGAATTTGTATGATTTTCTGAATCAAATCATCCCATACGTCTGTTTTATATTGAGGCCACAAGATTTAGTGTATGAGGTCAATATGGACAATAAGTCCTTCGATTTGTCTAACGCGGTTTGCGGTCTTTTATGACTTGCCATAATATCATCAGTCTAAATAATAGATCCCAGTTCATTGTCGATAGCTGAAAAAATAGGAAACTCTTCAACTTTATTTAAGACTCGAAAAGCTGTTTAATATTTTATAAGTGGGATTGAAAAAATTAAGGGTTATCAATTTAAAGATCAGGCCTTTGGAAATCGATGTCTAGAGCTACAGTATACTTTTTCTCCCTCAGGTTGTGAGTTAGTTGTAACCCAGTAGCAACAAGTTAGCGTTTTTAAAAGCCAAACTGGTTATTTATTTGAGATAACCTTGGTCTATACTAACTTAACATCTATAGTACTTCTAGCAAGGAACAACAAATTGGAAGGTTTAAGCGTCAACTTAGAACAGCAGCCGACGCTGATTGCTGGTTGATTCTAAGCGTTTCTCCTCGAGTGTCTGTTAAAGAAAATATGTTTCGCAAACTGACGTTGTTGAAGCGATATTAACTTTAAAATCAAATACAAGAAGACTAGCTCTCAAAAATAATATGGCTTCTTTAAAATGGAAACTGGCTCAAGAAAAGGCACTTAGACCACCCACATTTTTATTGTGGATAATAAAAGACACAAAAGGAGTTAACATTATTCAGACTTTTTGACCTCTTGTAAAACATTTGATACTGTTTCCTAGTGTCGAAAAATTTGGTGTGCGATTTTTTTTAGCTGGGCAGAAAGTTTAAGATTGTTACCGAAAAAAATCGATCAAAGAATTTGTTTTCAATTTTTAGTGAAAAATAAACGTCCATGAAAACGTTGAAGCAGTGGAGAAAGCTGCTGATGATTTCGGCATATCGATTGGCTCGTTTGTTTTTAGGCATATATCGTGTGGCAACGAAGTTTTTTCCCGAAATTGCTAAATTTTTTAAAAAAGAACTGAATGAGCTTAGAATTTTAGGCAAAAACAACAAAGGCGCATTCGCTTCTTTCGATCTACATCTTGATCGGAGCCATATGTTTATGGTTCAAAGTGGCAATTAAATTGGGCTAGAGATTATTGCAAAGTTTACTTTTTAGTTACCCTAACTTAACTGATAAGTAAGAGAACATTAATTTTTTCTTTACTTAAGTACATTGATACCACGTTTTGAAGGAGTTTACTTAAAGCCCTCTCCGTCGTTTAAACTTCAAACTTCATTAGCAATTCAAATACAAAGCTTATTGTACTTCGGTGTAATTACCTCTCTTTGTAGTTTTCAACCCTTCGACAAAAATACTCACAATAGAAAGGAGTTTAGTTTTTTAGTCTATCAGTGAAAATAAAAAAAGAAAAATCACTTTAAAAAATTGTTCGAGGCTAAACCACGATAAAAAGACCTTTACCCATCAAAAGGTCCTTGAAGGAATCCCAATTAAAATAACTACTAGCTTTTCATTTGCCCCCCTTTCAAAAACAAACAATCAACTGACCTTTTTAGGTTTTTCATTCATCTGAAGGACAGACACCCCTCATTTTAATACACTTTGCTCCCATCGCCTCACTTCTTTATTTAAATTTCATTCCTTTAGCATGTTTACTGAAGAGGCGACATAATGAAGGTGTGAAGAAAGGATTCCCGAAAAAAATTAAATCTGTTTATTTTCACAATTATTGACCCAGGACTAAAATGTTGGGTGGAAGCTGATAAGTTAAGGCCTGCGGCAGATATCGCCATTGGTACCCAACGAGGCATCTTAAAATTACCTTCTCCTGTGGAAGGATCTTATTTGAATGCATACAAAAAAAATATAATTTGATTGTCCTTACTTAGGGAGGGACTCGCTAACCTTTTTAGGGCGCGAAATTAATTTTTCAATTTTGCTGCTTTAAGACTTGTCTTCTTGTTGTGTCGTTTTTTCTGCACTCTTTCTCACTTTCTCAAGCGGACAACTTGAAACAATAGAATAACTTGAAGACATTTAAAATAATAAATTCATGTCAAGGATATAGCAAACTAAGAGAATGTCGTAGGGTTTTCTTCATCAGAGATATCTCATTTCATTTGAGGCGTTGTTTAGAAAATGCTAAAAAAAAAAATTGACAAGGGTAGATGCAGGATTGTGAATAGGAGACAAGGATATTTAGCCCCCATTTGGTCGTTTTTTCATGAAGAAAAGTAAATGGAAAGATATTTAAGGGGTACAAAATTAGGAAAGATATGAACATGATGGAATATAAGGATGTTCAATGAACTGAACTCAAAAGATAAGTTTATATTTTTTTTTTGAGTCTGTCAAATTTTTAACGTGCATTTGTTTAATTTTCATTCCGAGTTGATTAATTTCTTGACGTTTTAAATGTTTAAATGAATATCAAGAATCATTTTACACGGTGACAGGTTTTTTTAAATTCGATTTAGAAGATGATGTAGTTGGAATGGGTTCCGCTCACTGGTAACTTGAGCTCTTTTTTCATCGTTTTGGCGACAGCAATTTCGGGCAGTTCCTTCGAAAGCTTTCAGAGTCTGTGGCTTGATCCCATAGACCAGTGACTTCAAAAATCCACAAAGCAAAATTCTGGAGTGGTCAAATCTGGCGATCTTACCGGTTATCGTTATCGCGGAAATGAGCCATTTGACGACCCAGAAAAGCATCCGACGAAACTATCTACTGCCGCACATGCTATGCGTACGGTTGCACATCCATTCCCAATTTAAGTATTTGCTTGGCACATCTTCAGAAACAGCGGTGATATTCTTATCGGAACGCGTGCTAAAAAGCCTTCTGAAACCTCACTGTTGTTTCAGTCTCTTTGAATCGAATTGATCAGGTTCCCAGGAAATCTAATCCGAAATTCACGATGCGCCAAAATCACTTTCGTAATAAAAAAAACCCAGTCTTAAGGCATCACCAATGACATCAAACTAAAGCTGATATACTATATTTCACTGTAGGACAAAGTCTAATATATATTTGTGGGTTAGATGGAGTGGATATAAAGTTAGCAAAAAGGATACGGGTAAAATAATTCAGGCTCTTCGAATCTCCATCCGAGGGAAAAGACTTAACATCTAATGACGAACTCAAGTGGAAACGGATCGGAAACAACTATAAGTACACAATTGGAGGCAGCTTGCTATGGATCGAGCTGGCTCGTGAAACTGGTTTGGATAGATTTATCCATGCTGTTTGGATCTTGTCATAAGGAATGGAATGGAATATAGCATCACATATCGAGAATATTCGTTAGATTTGGCCAAAACTTAATGAACATTCGTGTCACGATCCCTTGCAAAGCTACACAAAAAGGAATCCAACAGAGACGAATCTTTGGTGGGCCTTAGGACGCGATTCAAAATGCAAAATAAGACAAGCCCACATGCTGAGCTCGCTGTGAAATCAAAGCATCTAGATTTTCTTCAAGGTAGTCATATTTGATGTTGAAAAGATATTTAGAAGGCGAACAGAGCCAGTCCTTTCGATTTATTTTTACAGTTTGCCTTTAGTACATTCAGACGGAAAATCAAGTACAGAATCATAGTCCTTGTAGTATGTTCCCACAATTTTAACATGTTCAGTGACTGCTATAGTCTAGGCTGTGTGACCGAAACATGGATGTCAAATCCGGACACAGAATCGCTCAACCTCTACAATGCATTTTGCAGAGCTTTAGGAGAAGAATAGAAAGATTGTGGAGTGGTTTGAAACTCAGGTGTATTTATTGTTTCATGGATGGAGTCCGAGTTAGGACGGAGACTTTGGTATCGACTTATTTGCATTCGTTTAATTCGCAGTATTATACCAGAAATTGTGTGGAGGATTATTTCAATTTCAATTTCAATTTTAAATTTTATTAAGAAGCTTATTAACTCACACAGTAAGAAAATTTCTTATAAGTTAGTGTAAGTCTACAATGAATGGACATTTCTTAAACATATACTACTGTGTCCAAAAAATAAGGTGACATATGAATTAAAACTGCGCGCGTCGAAGGATTTGGAAATTTTTCTTTCTTTTCAGGTTGGTAGTACTGTCAGTGACATCTATGTTAAATTTTATGTCAAAATATATTCATAGTGTTTGAGATACGCGTCGTTTTGTAAGCTGCTAAAAGTGAGTTTTTCGTTTTTTGGGATGTCGAAATTTATTGAGCAAAGAATTTGCATTAAATTTTGTTTGCGGAATCAATTTTCTGCTGCGGATACGTTGAGGATGGTGCAGAAAGCCTTTGATGATGAGGCTATGTCTAAAAAAAATGTTTACAAGTGGTATAGTGATTTCCGAGCCGGCCGTGAACGTGTCGAAGACGAAGAGCGTTCTGGGC
Organism: Orthonevra nobilis; assembly: GCA_963555765.1. Classification (NCBI taxonomy): domain Eukaryota; kingdom Metazoa; phylum Arthropoda; class Insecta; order Diptera; family Syrphidae; genus Orthonevra; species Orthonevra nobilis. The sequence goes on from OY743224.1 coordinate 94,020,989, forward strand.
GACCATCAACCTCAACCGATGAAGCTCACGTCCAACAAATCAAAGATTTGGTGTTGAAAAACCATCGATTAACGATTAGAGACCTTGCTGATGAAGTTGGCTTATCGAAAGGCTCAGTCAATACCATTTTGAAGGATGCTTTGGGCCTCAAGCGCGTCAAATCTCGACTGGTACCGAAAACATTGAATTCTTTGGAAAAAAGGCGTCGCGTTGAAGTGTGTGAAACAATGCTTTCCGACTACCAGGATGTCATGAAACGCATTATAAATGGCGATGAGACTTGGATCTATGCTTACGACCCCGAAACAACCGATCAATCGAGCGAATATCGTGCCAAAGGAGAGCCGAGACCAAAAAACCCGCGCCAAAGTCGCTCAAAAATCAAGGTCATGTTGACTGTTTTCTTCGATTATCGTGGTGTTGTGCTTTATGAATTCCTTCCAACCGGCCAAACAGTCAACAAGGAATATTATTTGAACGTTATGCGTCGTTTGCGTAACGCTATCCGCCTAAAAAGGCCGGAATTGTGGAAAGACCATTCTTGGTTTTTACACCACGATAATGCACCATCCCATACCGCACTCGTAATTCGTGATCATTTCGCCAAAAACTCAACCCATATCGTTCCGCAACCACCGCATTCACCTGATCTGGCGCCGTGCGACTTCTGGCTGTTCAACAAGCTCGAAAGACCGCTCCGGGGACACCGTTTTGATACGATAGAGGAGATTCAAGCCGCAGCGAAGACGGAACTGAAGGCCATCACGGAAAGTGACTACAACCAGTGTTTCAAAGATTGGAAAATCCGTTGGCATAAGTGCATTGCATCGGGAGGGGATTACTTTGAAGGGGATGAAATTGATTTGGAAGAATAAATAAAGAATTTTCAAAATAAATACAATGTCACCTTATTTTTTGGACACAGTAGTAAATCGGTTACAAAGTAGGTAAAGTAAGATAGGATAAGATAATGAGTAAAAAGAAAACAAGTCTTATAAATTTAGGTTTATACAATTTTTGAATCACTGGAAAAAACTGTATAAATATGTACATACATAAGTAGAGAAAAAAGAAAATTACATTAAAGAAAGAAAGAAAAGCATCAAATTAAATTCAAAAAATAGAAAAAAAAAACAAAATGATTTAAACTTGGTGCATGACCATAAACTGAAATAATTTTTGCTTGAAAAGTGTTGCGTCTCTAACTCTTCTTATGTCAATCGGGAGGGAATTTCACAGGCGAGTCGCGTGAACGAAAAATTGTCTCTCTGACGTCAGACAATTAAATCTTGGTGGAACGAGCGTTAGATTCCTTTGAGATACGGGAAAACGTAGTTTATTGAAAATGTAATCAGGTTGACGGGTTTGGATGATGCCGTGAATGCAGGTTAAAGAGAAGCATTTAATCATGTTTTCTAAAGTAAATCCGTATAAACTTTTCGAGAAAAACGATATGTGTTCGTGCTTTTTGCGATTGTAGATGTACCGAGCGATGTTATTGTAAGCCACATTGAGCTTTATTTTGCTTTTGTAGTCGACATTACAAAAAACTTCGATGCCATAGAACATAATTCGTAACAGCAGAGTTTTTGCAAGGATTATTTTTGTTTTAATAGGCGTAAAGGACTGAGTTGCCCATAGGACTCGCAGAAGCCCATAAACTTTTCCAATTGTGACGTTAACGTGATAATCCCAAGAAAGATTGTGGTTAATATTACTCCCAGATTTCTGGCGGTGTCCACATACTCTATGTTGAACTGTCCAAGTTTGATTGTAGGAAAATTCTTTAAATCCAACAGACTCCGATAGATGACAAGTGTCTTTGATTTACTGGGATTCAAGCAAAGACAATGAGCTTTAGCCTACGCCACTATGCTGTTAAGATCATCGTTCATTTTGGAAGCGGATTCCTCTTTTGAGTGTAATGGGCAACTTGTGAACAATTGGACGTGGTCTGCATACATGTGAATGGAGCAGTGCTTAACTAAATTAGGCAGCTCATTCACATAAATGCAGAACAAGATAGGCCCGAGTATAGATCCCTGCGGAACACCACTAGTCATTGCAAGAAAGTTCGACATACGTCCGTTTACTACAACCGATTGCTGTCTTCCAGTTAAATATGAGTGAATGAGCCTGACTGACTGATTTGAGAATTAAAAATTCCTTAAGAGCTTACCGCATAGCACTGTATGATTAACCGTGTCGAAAGCTTTCGAAAAGTCAAGCAATGTCAAAAACGTAAGTTCTCTCTTATCTAAACTTTGCCTTGTTTCATCCACAACGTATAAAAGGGCAGTTTTGCAGCTGTGCTTAGCTCGAAATCCATATTATTTCGTTATTTTATAACGCTGCTGTTTGACTTAGGCCTGCACAACGACATGAGCTTGAAATTCCAGTATGACAAGCCGATATGCTGACATACAAGAGCAGACTACTATCGCTGATCGACCACTCCAGAGATAGCGGGTAGGTGTAAAAACAAAGCCAAGTCGTAGTATAAATCCTTAGGGCTGCCAATTAAAAAAATATGCTGCATTCATTTTGTTGCATACCCACTATTCTTTTCTTCCTGCATCAGACAACAGAACGAAACTTTTACGAGACAACAAGAGAATTTTTCTGTTGAGTTTCTTTCTTCTTCGTTAAGCTTTTCTTTTGAAAACCTGCAAACTTGCAAGTGGCCGGAAAGTACATTTCCAACAGACACCATACTATGATGGGATTATTTGTCAAAAGCATTCATCCTGTTATTATTTCACCACCGGAAACACTTTACCTCCAGCTATTTTCAAGGTTCAATCAACTCACGAACGATGTACTGAGCAAAAATGATAAATAAGGACCTTCAACACTTGTTCCTTAAGTACCATCTCTCCTTTATGCTCAACTATGTGGCCATTCAAGGAAACACAAATACAAACTCAAATACATAAACACTCACCTATAAAGCTTTTTCTTTTATTTATCGTCGCAGTTATTTGTGCTGACACACCGAAATCGGCCAATTTGACGTCACCGTACTCGGTGAGCAGGATGTTGGCTCCCTTGATATCACGATGCATTTTACCCATTTGATGCAGGTACTCGAGTCCTTTCAACGTCTCTCTACACATGTAGGCAATTTGTTGTTCAGTTAGTGGCCCAGTCACTTGGTAGATATCCTGAAGGCTTCCACCACCGCAATACTCCATGCATATCCAGAGTTTGTCGCGTCTCAAATACGAACCATAGTAGGCTATGATGTTCGGATGACGACAATCGCGCATCATTATTATCTCCTGCTGGATGATTTGTATGTCGTCGGTGGGCTCTAGTTTAATGACTTTTATAGCAGCTAATTCGTTGCTTTGGATACGTTTTGCCTGAAAGTAAAAAAAGATGCGGAAATATTAGTACACAAGAAAAAGTAGAAAAAAAATGAGAAAAACACAATTTGGGATAATGGCTGCCGGCAATTTAAAGGCATTAATAATTTAATGGGAGTTTGCTGTATGATTTAATGCGGGACTTATTATGGATTGCAATTCAGTGGAGGAATTCGTGATTTAATTTCGGTCCACGAGCGTCGTAAAAATGTGGATTCAAACTCAAATTGGGTACTTATGAATTTAACGCCTACAGTTCCATTTACTTGTCGGTTTAAAATATTTTAAGCTGGGGATCCCTTATCCCTAATTTAGAAACATTTAAAGCTGCAATTGCTTACTTAAATAATTTTTTCGTTGGCCTTACAGTACAGTACAGTACAGCCGCAATCGACATGCTTCTGCAGCCAACTCTACAGACCTTTGTAGGTGAGGACTTCCTGCAACGAAGACATTCGATTAAAGGCATTAATGGGCATCCTAGCCATCTGTGACGTGACGAGCTGGAGAGAGTGATTCTCCTTCGTTTGAATTCTGCGTTGACTTAATAACTTAAATTTAGCTGGATATCCAAGGTACTTCATCGAAGCAGCATCCAAGACGGACGAGTTTGAAAATACGGCTAAGCCTAAAGAGGCTCTATAAAGCTCGTGTTTTTACACAGATCTGCGGTAGTGTTAAGATTTGATCGGTTGCGGGCTTTTCTGCACTGTAACCGCACTGATATGATTGTCGAGAGGAATTTTAGGAGTTGACAAATACTTCATGATGCTTCCATGAGTTGTGCGACTGCCCGTTGCTTGTTAAGGGTCCAATTGCTATGCGCGTTATATCCTTTTTTCGTTTGCGTGGATTGTCAACAGTAAATTTATACCTATCCAAGTCTTTCTTATCAGGCCATCGAATACTTGAAGGATCTGGACGTGACCTTAAGCAGCTTTTCTTCCTTCACTAACTCTGCTTCCACTTTGTAAGATCAAGCTTCCACCATTGCTTGATCGTTGAACACGAGGTTCGGTCTTCCCTTTAAAGGTGCGTAACGAAAAGATGAGACCAAACCTCCGTTCAAAGATTATGGCTGAGATTCGAAGACATTCTTAGATGGAGCGTTGCTGTTCATTCAATCAATATTGGCAAATATTCTAGTCGAATGATTTTGGCTTTTCGGACTAGAAAAATGCACATCATTGAGAAGCTCTTCGAGTTCGCGGTTGTACCTTATCCTCCCATTTGTCCTTATTTTTTTTCCGTGTAGTGTAATGCTAAACGAGTCTCTTTGTGGTTTGTTTCTAAGCATTACATGCTGACATTTGACATTTGACATGGATGTTTTAGGTCTGGGAGACCAACTTATGGACCAACCTGCATATGTTCGTTGCATTCACATTCAAAAAGGCACTTTGTACGCCTGAGGTTCGAATTTCCAAAGTTTGAATCGTACGACTTACTTTACGATCAAAGTTAGTTAACTAGGAAAGGGCTATCAGGTGGGCATGACAGCGAAGTTGTGGCTCGTTTTGAACTTCTGAATCGAGTTTAACGAAACCCTTGTCTAGTGATTACTTTGCAATTACGCGTAGATTTAAGGAAGTTTGGATTTGACTTCGTTATTTGCGAGACGAAAGAAGCTAGACAAAAAGCGGACACCTACGCACACAGACGTCACAATGGAACTCTAAACGGAGATATAAGTTCGAATTTCAAGTACAAAAATTTAGGAAATTATAAAAACTATCAAAAGGAGTTCATGCTGTCAATGTGCCCACCGCTGTGGTCGTTAGTTCCGCCCTAAAATTTCGAGGAAGTTGTAACGCTAATATGTCTCGTATCAAACATTAACTCCACAAATGGTACTTTCTTCCTGTGTTCCATGGGGGCACAACTTTCGCAAACCGATTTAATTCCAAGTTCCATAAGCTCTTCAAAGATGTGGATACAGTCCAAAACTCAAAACCGCTCAAATCGAGCGAGTGGATAAACCGAGTTTTCGGTTCAATGATCAATCAATCATTTGAGGCTACAGGGATGCGTAGTCTAATGAATCGGCAGAAATATGTTCTATGGCTTCGAAAGAGGAGGATGGAATCTTCGCAGCCCGTTTAAAAAGCGAATTTCTTGTAGTCACTCTAACACAGACATTTTGTTCGTTTATTTTATTTGAAACCAATTTTTTCATTGATTTTTTTTTTCATTTAATCGGGTTTTCATTTTCATTAAATTTCCTTCATGGGATCAAATGAAAAACTGCACCTCCTTTATCTCACACTCTGAAAGCTGAGAGTATAGAAGCAAACTTTATGTTTTCAACGTTATGAACTCGACAGCTGTGCTGTGAAACTTGAAACATTCCATATCCTTCTGAACATCTGAATGTATGACTCAGGTATTTAAAATAATTTTTTTGTGTACACGGCTAAACGTAAATCCATTTTGGAAGGAGGAAGCTACACGAGTTTTGAGGACATCAATCAGGACCACATGCACACATGTTCTGTTGGTTTTACGTCTGATAGATTTCGTGGCTTGGTTTAACATGATTTTTATTTTTTAACTGCCCACCATAGACATGGGAAAACTGGTCCTGAAATCTGTCAGTTTTTTTTTTATCTAAAATGCTAAATTGAAGGAAAAAGGGAGAATTTCAATTTGTAAAACGAACAAGCATGCTCTTTGAAAATCTTTCAAACAAGTTAATACTTTAAGAAAAAAATTAAAGACCATGTATCGCACAACTGAATCATCAATTGGGAAAAATGCCTCCTCGTAGAAGAAAATTCTTTTCCATTGGTAATTATTATTAGCGAAAATTAATTAATATGAAACGACGCTGTTTATAAAAGTCCCCGTTTGGGGACAGCAATCTTGAAATACTTTAAGTAAAAGTTTAATTAATAAACTTTCTGCAAAGTCTAACTTGGGTAAATAACTCTCAATAGAGAGCCCCACAGGAATTTTTCACTGAGCAAGTTCAAGGATTTAAAGCACCCTCACCGCACCCACCGAGCAAAAGTACCAACAACATCATTCATACTTTAATACGAGCAAAGCAATCAAAGCGCAAAACGTTAGAAGGGGAGTTAAGTCCTTTTTTTATGCTGGAAGTGCACTCTGTGTCCCTTTTTAGGAAATAACTTTTGATAATGATGCCAGTTTCGAATGTGAAGATATTTTATTCCGGTCTGGTTCGTTATTTGATAGCTTCCCTCAGTGAATGTGTATGGAGTTTTAGCTGTCAGATAAAAAGAGTCGACATAATGTTCCATTGGAATGTTTCTTGCTTTCAATTTATAGGATAGGCTTACACTGCTTACACCCGCATAGCTTGACTTTACTCAGTGAGTACTTTCGCTCTATTTTTTTAAAAAGCGATTTGACTCAAAGTTGACACATCTCAAATAAGGGGGCATGCTTTCTTTTTTGTGTAAAGATCTGCATGGGAATAGTCGAGGGGTCTCATTAAATAATGTTCATGTAATGGAGGAGAAGGAAGCACACCTACATATATAGTATAATAAGGAAGAGTTGTTGGGAAACTTTGAGCCGCAGTTTATTGTTAGTCTTAACAAGCTGTTCTCCCTCATGGTAATATTTAACTAATTGGTTCGATACGGATGTCGATGGTCGATAGATTTTGGAAGATCAAAATTTATTCACGAAAGACAATCATCCCCTCATATTTTTTATTTTTGTTTTTTCGAAAAAATTAGTGGAAGAACTTCAGGTGCGAAAATATTCAAAACCAACTGGACTACCAACAAACAAAACCGGAGCCTTGCTTGAAAAAAAAGCCTATGATCATCGCTTTGATTTCATTATTTAAAGATATAAAAATAAAATCAGTTTATTTCACGAAAGTACCGGATCGTTTAAAGGTTCTTAAAATGGCATAGGGTTCTGAAGAAAAATCGAAAGAATTCTAAAATATTCTCGATGGTTGCTCTTTATCTACTTCTCCAGGCTGTTCATCTACACATTTTTAAAGGTGGAAAAAATGTATCACCAAATCGTACACAAATATAGTTGCTGTGACTGAAGGAGTTGCGGATAAGCCTTTAACGTGAATTAGAAGGCGTGCCACGCAATTGGCCATAACATATGCGTTTCTGCAGCGCATTTTAGTAAAAACATCAACTACTATCTGCAGCCGGTCAATCGCGTCGAAACTATGCTCACGCCTTTTTGGACCTCAAAGCCGTACCGGACGATTTCCATCATGAGCGGCAAGGCTCGATTGCTACGGAAACGTCGACAAAAATTTGTGGTTAATAGAACCCATATGGTCACCAACATTGGCTGTGCCCACTTGACCAATATCATCTTCAACAAGTAATGGATGAAAAATATTTATTTAAAAAAAAAAAAATATATGAAATAATGTCATTGTAAAACTACTGTAAAGCAGTGTTTTTGGGCCACCCTGAAATGCCCTCTTTCATACACATATGAAGATACATATGAAATTACTTTTTTCATCCCCCTTGTTTTCTTTACCCAAACTTGCGTCGTAGGATAGAACAGTCTGTAACAGAAGTTTAGAGACTCGGATTTGGTTGGCAGGTTTTTTTTGCAAACAACATTTACGACTTGAATAATTTACTTATTGAGTTTTTCCTCATACTAACACACATTCTTAAGTAGTAGTATTTTATTTAAAGGTCAAGAAATAAATTAAAGTAAAAAAAGAACAACTTTATCCCATGGACGCCCTACCCTCATGTTGAAGGCAGTCAACTGCTGATGCTGCTTTATGGTTTATCTCGGAATAAAACCGCCCTGCTGAAATGGACACAATCCACGTAACTGCGTGTGGTGTCTCATATGAAGATGAGTCGTCTGTCAACACTTAAACGGTCGACACGAAAGACGTGCGGCACCGCCAAACTACTCTAGACCAAACCTTAAGAATTGAAATGAAATTAACCAATCTTGAGGAATTTAATTGTTAAGGCGAACACATACGAATCATTCCAAAGGAAGTCCCGCGATTCAGTTGTTGATCTAAGTCATTGCCTTTGCAATGTACCTTTGGATAAGCTTAATGAACAAATTAAAGCCTCTGATAAGGTAGACCTATTGTAAGGACTTCATTCCGATAGGATTAATTGCTTTGTGATTGCAGAGTTTTATAAAAACTCCAGCGAAGACGACATTGTCTTTCAAAAACCATAAGCCTGACGAGATCAACATTGCTTGACCAAGATTCCTTGGTTTGGTAATGGCCGTCCGTCCTGTCGCAGGAAATTCCCCAATTTTTTCGACTCGCCAGCAACCAGTAATAGAAAACTTTCGCCAATTTTTGGTGGTATCCTGGACAAACTCTTCTAACCCGGCACCTTCGCCGTGAGTTTCTATTTTAGCGTAACAAACTTAAGCAGATGCACCAAAAAGTTTAGGGAACGAAGGCAAAGAAAGAAGGAATTTTGTTTGGTATTTTGATCTCTTGAATCTTCAGATTCGATTAATTTTTTATCTTCTATTTATTTAATTCATTTGAATTCTGTGTCGTAATTTTGTATAGGAACAGTTTTTTTTTAAAACATTAAAAAATACAACATTAATTTCCTCTTAGAGGTACAAAAATAAAAGAGTCAGGATAGAAAGACTGACAGAAAAAGATGGAAAAAAAGTTTTCGAAAATTAAATTCAAAAAGGGTATCGAGTTGCTAGCTTAAAGTTATATGGTCACGGTCTTGTTAAAGATTAATGGAGCACAGTTATTAAAGCTAAGGTGTCATTTGACTAAGAGTTCAAATCTTTAAACAGTTTGTAAAAAGAGTAGTAAAAAAGTTTTAAACAGTCGCAAATTTAACTTCGACGGGTAAAAATAGACGTTGGTCTCAGGCTCCAGAGTGCACCGTACATGAGCAGAGGAGGAAATGCGTTTATGCCAACTGTCTTCTTCCAAACCAGCGCTTTGGTTTAACATGCAATAGAACCGGTAAGAATGATGAACAGTTTTGTCCTGAGAAAACTGCTTGATAATGACCTACCAGATAGGAGTAAATCAATTTTCAAAAACGAACTGTATTTTCAGTTTTTCAATAAGAGTCAAGAAAAACTTCAGCTCAACATCGAAATGTTTTCTTATTTGCTTGCTATCATAATTTTAAACTCAAGCACTTTGCTCAGATAGGGAATTTTAGATGTCGGCCAAAAGTCCTTATTGCCTTTAGGATGGGCAGTATTTCAGAATGTTTCTATAAAATCGGGGTGATCTCAATCGATGCCCAAAGACTTTGACATCGCCATAATTCTTTGAATCAACCCAGGATTCTTCTCTCAAACTATGACACATTTTTTCTCATTGTTTTGGGAGATTAGGAGCCAAACTGGGCATCCGTTTGTTTTTGTTTAGATAATGCCTTTTCTTCATCAGCGGGTGTACCAGATGGGGGGCTTAATAGGACTTGAGTTGGAGTAAAATAAGATAATGTTGCTTGTTTAAACCTTCATCACCCCATTGATTTCAGTTTATTTGACATACTTAAAGTAAAAGGATATGCCTTTACACATCAAGCAGAACGGCGAGGATGACGATGACTTGTGGTTTGTCTGCTCTGCGGAAGAAAGGCGAAATGTTTTTAGGTAAAAACATTCTCTGACTTAAGTCGTATGCATTTGTCATCAAATATGAATTTAATAATGTTTAACTACAGCTGTGGGTTGCTGCAAAATATTTGTCCTGGTCTAGGGAAAACGTAATTTTGACTATGATAAATTATTGCTTGGGGTACGTTTTCTCGGGACAAAAAGTCACGCCAAACAAACAAAAGGGCCCTCTATAGTTGGCACACGGATGAAATATAAGAGTTCTATGTAGGATAAGAACCGAAATTCTCGTAACGACGTTGAGATTTATGTTTCAAGTTTCTTTGAGGAAACAATTTCGTTTGTGTTTGCGTGGATGGATGAAGTTTCTTTTTAATTAAATTACGGTTGCCATTTGGTTCTTGGATGACAAACGGTTGACACGAATACTGTAAGGCAAAAAAGTTTTAATAACATCTTCGAGGTGGATTCTCTGTTGTGTAGACCGATCCTTTTGGCCTCATGTTCCAGGCGACGCAACCTTTTTTCCCTATAGAATAATAAAAAAGAATAAAAAGGAAGAATCACGATTTGATTTGAAATGCGAAAAATCATGAAAATAAATGTGAACATGATTTGAAACTTGCGGAAGAAAATCTATCCGTGCAGTCTTATTTTGAAATCGGTTGACATTTAATTACAAGTTCACAAAACGTGACTTGCATAAGGCAAGGGCTCTTATGCCGTACGTCTTTCAAAGATGTTGTAATGCTGTCAATGTAACCGCAGTTTTGAGCTATTAGTGTTGTCAAAAATACTGTAGGTGAACATTAAGATATTTATTTTGATACTATTGTTATTATCTCTTAGGTATTGTTGCAGTCAGTATATATCGATTCATTCGAACTCAGCGCGGTTATATAAGCTACACCAACGTCAGCACCACTTAAATTATTAATTCGATCGCCAAAAATTTTACCCATGACAGTCATAGTTTGACAGTCTGAGATGTTACCCCATCTTGTTGGGAACACGATAGCTAAAATAGTCAAGACATTCCCAAACGGCGCTCTTGTGGTTCCGTCTACTCGGCCATATCTCTTATATAAGAACAGGGCCAACGACACTTCCTTGTGGACCCCCGACAACAATCTGGTTTTAACTCGAATGTGTTTTTTTATGAATAGGTTTTGAAGGATCATAATTGTGTCGGAAAAAACATTTCATTGATTATAAATACTTCAAGTCTAAACACAATACAGATGAACCCCATGGAAGAATGTTTTTGTGCTTCAAGGCCTTTGGGATCGGTTCCAGACTTCTGTGGACATAAAAATTGATCTTTTTTGAGGAAGCTCACTGGGAAAGAAGCTGAACTTAGAGCACTCAAGGTAATTCTGAAGCCGGATTTTTAAATAGGAGTCAAACAACAAATATTATTTTCGGCTCATGAGCATCTTGATTGGACTCAAGAGAAGGGAACCAATGGTAAGGTTCAACCCCAAAACTTTAAGGTTTGACCACAATTTTTTATCCTGTCTCGTTTTTTCAAGATGTAAATCAAGAATTTCACATCCACCAGAGCGTACTTGTCCTTCCTCGTATAAAGTATTTGTCAATTTATTGATATAATTTGCTCGTAACCAGTTATTATGACTTTCCCATTTGGTACAGAGCGAGCAGAAGGATTGTGTAGTGGTTTGAAGCTCAATTCTATCATGGGTGGAATACGAATTGGGACGGAGACCTCGAAATCGACTTCAGTCACAGGACTTAATTCAACATTAGTTGATATATTAGAAAGTAGTGTTATAGAATTCATCACCCTGCTGTTAACACAGACCATTATTTTTGACGACACGAACATGCCAATCCAGCATTAAAAGCCGAAGAGTTACCACTACAGGTAGGCCGCCAAGTTGCTCAGACTACTATGCCTGTTAGACCACTTCAGTGAGGAAATGACAAATGAAGACTGTACAAGATTAAAAAATAAGATAATAAAAGTTTAATTGAAGCACTGTTCTGTCACTGATAACTGAATATCTCGATAAATTTGGCGAGTTCCTTTTTAAAATTCCATGACGTTTCCAGCACTGCATCTAAAAAATAAACGAATCAATTTGGCACAGTTCGAGAGGGACGATTCAACAAGGCCAATGTCGTTAATATATGAAAAAATTATACAAACAGAACTTTTTTGATAATTCAACACATACAAATGTGTTGCGGGACAACCCCTCATATCTACTCTGATAAATGTGTACTGAATCATTTTATCCAATTTACGTATTATTTAATGGTTCGGCAAAATTCCTTTGAACCAAACGATATCGCATAGTTCGCATAGCTAAACGCACAAATGTGCATATATTTCATTCCGTCACATGCAGAGTTTTCTATCTACGTATCCACAGTATCGCATTTCTTTCATTTATTTATTTATTATTTTGTTTCTGTGGAAAACATTTTTATCTTGCGAAAACCATTTTCGTGTAGGTGTACATTTAGATAAGTTATCTGAAGCAAAAGATTATTTTTAATATCAACTGAGACAAATGAGAACTTTTTAGACTAATAAGACTGCAATATTTATGGGAATTATTTTGGTTTTCGCCGAAAATGCAAATAAATATTGCTGTGCAAGGAATTATTTATTTATTTTCAAAACTTGAGGGTAAATGATTACATAATTACTCAACATCAGGTTGTAAATTCGAGCTTATTCGGTCAGCGTCAATCATGGTGTGAATATTCGATTGAGTTTCAATTAATTTCCTTTTTAGGTTCGATCTCTCTAGGTGGAGGTGCGAATGCGATTTTTACCCCTACCATAAAATGGGAAAGTTAAGGTGAAGTTTGAGTAAGTGAATGGATTTTCCAAGAGAATTTGCTTAATTATTTAACAATTCGGTTGGGCGAATTTCGAATCGTAGCCGAGCTATTTAATACATAAAATAGGTGTGGGGAGCTCTTCCTGTCTATCTTGGGAATAATTTCATATTCTGAGTTAATTTCCTACTTTAGCTTATGTATTTGTGCATTTGTCTAAGTATTGAATTTTGTTTTTTTGCGAATAATAAAGTGATTTTCTTTTTTTCATTTTCTTGTTATATATACTATATGTTTATTTATCGTTTTTTGGCAGGCGAGTCGATCAGGGAATTAACATCTAAACTATCTCAGGTCTTCTTTCTTTTCTTTATCAGTGTTTTAGTGTGTTCCAATAGTCAAAATAAAATATAAAAATATTTGAAAAATTACTCAACGATTTGAAAGACAAACCTGTGCGAACAATTTAGAAAGAACAGTTTAACTCAATATCGTAAAGGAAATACAATACGATACGAAATGACCATAAACCTTATTAAACAGAAATAAGCCTCAGGTAAGAGTTAGGCTAATACCTATGAAAACGAAAAAGAAATCCTTAGATCTACAGGGGAATACTTGGACTCTAAAAAAGCCCCGTAAAGGCCAGCCACAGACCGCTCCTCAGTGCTCATCAACGACATTCCTATCAGAGTTGTAATGGAATGCGTCGCGCCAGAAAAGTAAAACCTACACTTTTGTAAAGTGTTAAGTAAGTTTTATAACAAATGTGGGGATAAATATAGAAATATAGAAGAGACTCAGTTGATGCTGAGAAAATAAATAAAAATAATATGAATTAAAACATTTCTGGAGATTTCCGAGACTTATAACCCTTAACTTCATGCGCCTTCACGGCTTTATTCCACCAGAGGCTCTCCTCGTTTTGTCCTTTAACGCCTGATTCAGAATAGAAAAGCGCTACCATTATTTTCCATGCTGGCAGAAAGAGTCTGGAAAGGTGACTTGTTTACAATGGAGATATCGCTCACAGTTCAGAGGAGAATTCCCATTCAGTATGATGTTATCTTTCCTTGACAAGTAAGGCAGCCCCAACTGTTCTGGAGGTTAAAAGCAGAAAAGGCTCCATTGTTCTGACTTCTCAGTTAGAAATGACTATAAAAGAGCATTAAACCTGACGTGCTAAAAAGACTGTTGAGCTTATAATATTTTAGAAACAATTATTGAATGAAATAAAAATTATAAAAATAAATAAAAAATAAAATAAAAATAAATAAATAAATAATGTAAATAAATTGCACAACACAACTTTAAATTCAGGTTATTTTGAGATTTAGTTCAAAGTTATACTTTATGTTTCCTATTCGATTACGGGTTGTATAAAGAATTGATCAGAAGAGAAGCTCAACTGGAAAACTTATGTAAGAAAGCATTTAATTCGTTCTTTAAAAGTGTCATTTGTAAGACACTCCAAGAGAGATTTGCCGTAAGCCATATGTAAAACAAAACAAAACAACAAATCAACCAGTTAAACTGCATAATTGAATTCAATGAGCTCAAAGAACCCCTCCGGTATGTAGTTTCATTTTGATTATTATTTGAAAAAAATCCCAAGCCTACACAGTCTGTCTAATCTAGTAGTGCAGTGGAGATACAATTATTTACTCGTATCTTCCCACTATTTCTTTGCCAGTGAGTTGGTGTGTCGTTTAATTAAATTTCAAAGGCCCCTGTAGCCGGCCAGTCTTTTATGTGTTGCATGAAACTTTTGTTCGATGACTAATCACTAAGAAGCACGAAGTTATTGCACCGAGGGAAGGAAAATTAATCATTTACAATAACGAGAGAATAAAATAATATCTAAATTGTATTATTGCATGTTGCTGCTTTTGACCAAAAAAAAATGGAAATTGTTTACCGAAAAATTGGAGATTCTTTAATTAAATATTTTTATATACATCTATACACTGCGAATCACAAGGATGAGGCCACAGTTTTTGCGACAAATTTTCGCAATCCCTTTTTCTAGTAGTTTCATTTAGAAAATTCTCATATACTTTACAAGTCAGATCTGAATTTGTATGCCTTTAAAAACATATCAACTCACAGGTAAGCAGCAAAAGTTTTTCGCGATTGGTCGACGTAACTTTTTATAAAGGCCCGGCAAATGTTCCAGATAAGATTCGAGCTGTTAATCGCGAAATACAGTCGCAAGTATTTGTGCAAAAACACGAACAAAAATCACATCAATCAAAATAAAATAATCAGCACTTTTCAAAAAAAAAAAAAAAAAACGACCCAGTGCGAGTCGGACTCGCGCACCGAAGGTTCCGTACATCGTAGGTATGTTAAAAGTTCTTCCATCACGAAAATCGAGCCACGAAGAGTTTTCCCGGCTTTATCGGCATACCACGCATTTTTTATAATTTAATATTACACAAACATACCCTTCTTTTTGGTATAAAAATGTGTCATGATTTTTAAAAGGTTTTTTTTTGTGATATAAGTACAAATTAAAGGTTTTCGAAATAGTTTTTTTTAAAACGACACCGACAGGTTAGCATTGTCCATCCGAACATTGCCAAATTGTTTTCTGCCGGAAAGGTAAGAGGAAGTATAATTTCACTGTATGGGGTGAACAATGGTTCAGTCGAGAAAGCTTCTCCCATCTGTGATGGGATGAATTATGGTATCAAAGACTTTGGTAAAATCGAGGGGAACTAGGAACGAAGCAAAATCTTAATCAATCATTTTTCTTATGTCAACAAAACGTGATTGACAAGAAATAAGCAAAAAGTTATCACTAAGATATAAGTTAATACTCTTTGGCATTATTTTCACAAAAATCTTTGAGGGTGGGTTGAACAGATATATATAGGTCTGTATTCATATTCATGTCCACCACAATCTGTTGAGACAATTTTTAAGACTTTAAGACTTATGTTGTAAAGACCGTATTATATAAGTGTGTTGTGAAAGGCAATAGCTATAAAAGAAGTGCATTCACGAACATCAATGGAGTTTGTCCTGAGTATTTGGAGTATTTTTATAAAAATATTGTTATACGAATAGATTTATTCTTTTCCAAATTAAATTATAAGTTCAGTAATGACAGCCAACGTCAGTTCGGCCATTAACAATGATGTTAAAAAAGTGTTTAAGCGGCGTTCATCCTGTTTCTTTGCTGAAAAAAACATTTATAGATAATGGAAAAAAACAAGAAATTAAAAAAATTCAGGAACACCAGATTCACACCGTCATGTCCTATGGCAATTGATTTATTCTTTATGAAGGCTACAACCACATCAGTGGATTCAAATCTGGAGAAACAGCATAGATGCTTACTTGGATATAATCCGAATTGTAGGCGCAAATATGTCGGAAAGTAAAACCAGCGAAATAAGTTTGCGGTTTTGCTGAAAGCAGTCAACGTCCGATTCACACTCAAGCTTTTGCTGCCCTTAATAATTATTTGAATAGCTATTTTAGACTTTTTGTCCATTTATTGAATAGCCAATCGCATTTTAAGGTACCAACAATGTTTTTTGTTTATGCTTCATTTTGTCCTTTTCATTCGAGAGTTGTTGGCGAATTATGTTCAGGTATTCTACCTGTTAATCCATAGATGGGCAAACCAAATTTGCATGGCTATGGCTTATAGCCGCATTGTCCCGCGTGCGCATCTTTTCTCTTGTCTGTCACAAAAAGTGCGCATTTGCTAACGATATCAATGTCAACAGTAAACTTTTTTCCCAAAGAGTAAACAAATTAAAACTCAAGATTCTGTTGATTGGCTTCCCATCATTCCTTGAAGACCATTGAAAGCCAATTACCCTTAACGACGCCATAAAAGCAAATATAAGTAATTTCCATAATTTTATACTAAAAACGGTTATTTCCATTTGACACTGTGAGGCTAAAATCTCCTGTCAGGCTTATGGCATTGAACTTGTTCACTTTTTTCGAGGTCAACAGTCCGTTGCCAACGCGGGTAATTTCGCCCAAACAAAATGTGATTGCATAACTCGAGTTTAGTGCTCTAGCTCCCTGAGGTGAGGGCACGAAATTGAAATTATTCCACCACCCAAACCAAACGCGAAATAAGAGTCCAATAAAACTCACATCTAATTTTTTTTTTGTTGTTGTTTGTTTTCTCTTTTGCTGAATGGATTTTCAGGTAAAACCAAACGAACTCTCATGGCTAATTCATATTCATGGAGCACCGTGGCCCTGTAACGCGCTCCACAGGGGGTTACTTCAGTCTGCCATCATGGTTGGTTGCGGAAAAACGTTTCCATTTAAAGTTCATAGCCTGTCCTAAGGTGTCATCGAAAGCACTACAACCGATGTCGTTTTCCTACATACCTCTACGTGACCTTTGGATTCTTACAGTGAAGACATGCGGACTTTCGCTGAAATCATGTTAAGGATGTACCGTATCCTTTTATTGACGTAAACAATTGGGATGAATGGAGACCAGGATAAAAAATAACAAGGCTTGTAAGTGTAATGCCATAGAAACTAAGATACAAACACAATTTAGATTGCTATGAACGCTTGGAAGATTTCTATAAAGAAAGCAACACCATGTTTTAATCTTTTACGTCTTGAAGATTACTTATTACCAAATAAGTAGTATAAGAAACTTACGGACAAGTTTACTACCATTTACTTCTTCAATAATGAAAGAATCTGTATTGTTCGACATGACAACGAAGTAAATGAAAACATATTAAGTGACATCATGAAACTTTCCAATATAACAATTAGTGATCTCTAGGCAACTTGCAAGGTTATCAAAGTCTGTCTTTCGGTGTTGGACACTGTTTTCGAACCTTCCTGTAAAGTTCATTCTAAGGCAGCTCGATTGAGTTGAGGTCGGATGATTGGGCAGTGCCATTTCTGTTTTTTTTTCTTCCTGATCCAAGTTTAAAATTGAATGTAATTTTTGCATTAATTCTACTCTACCTTATGTAAAATAGAGGTTATAAAAATGACTCACTAGTTTAAACACACCTCTCAGCAAAGACCGATTCTTAGGCCTGAGACGGAAGTCTATGCAATTTAAAAAAAGAGATATCCAGAAAACTATACTTCCTTGCTGAAAGCGTACCTACAACTCTGGTATCAAGTTCCTTCAAATGTGGAAAGCTATATGGGTGAACATGGAGTCAATCTTTCTTGGGTACCTAGATATAATATAGCAATATCCAAGCGCACGAAGGATAAATTGGCAAGACAAGTGCAGTCTTAGAAGTAGACTGTACTTAATTATAAAAAAAAACATCTTTTGTACTATTGGAACTATACTCCGCAAATCGGAACCCAGCAGAGCGCAGAAGCTGCACTAATGAAGATGAAGTGGACGTATCAGAGTTAAGCCAATATAGCCAAAGATTCGGAGAATTCCACGAATGCGTAGTGACCTGCAACGGTTTCATAAGCCAGTTGGTAAAAATGAAAGGATTCAGGTAATTCCGACTGCAGGGATTCAAAAAAGTTCTAACGTTTTCATCACTGGTAAATGGGCAATTGATGGTGTGGGCAGGCCGATTTGCACAAAAAAAAATAACAGGTCAAGTGCGCGTCAGATTTTTTTTTGTGATGTAATTACAAATTTACGGTTTTCGGATTTTTGCCTCAAATTGTTCTAAAAATAGTGACCGACCGAACATTCGGTTTCGGCCAGATTCGACCATAAAATTGGCCGAAACTCAGTCTCCCATAAGGCACACAGCAATTTGGCCCATTGTGATACCGCGAGGGTTAAGTGGATTAACGTACCTACCTATATTGAGGAGTAATTGAGTATTGAAAGGTTTTCCTCCCCCTCCCGGACGGTGAAATAGGAGAAGGTGGAGAGAACTAGTTTGCTTTTCAAATGCACTGAGCAAGGTCTTTTGGGTTTGCCTAAACAAGTTGGGGCAAAGCTGTGAAGAAATGGGAACATAGCTTTCTATGTCTTGATATTGCTATGACCGGACATTCATTGAGGAGATTTAGTAGCTTTCTGGTTCTCTGTTTTTTAAGGAGGTTCCAGGTTTGTCTGGTGATGTTGCAAGATGGTAGATTTATTTCTGTTTTATGCTTAGTTTGACCGCACCTAATGGTACGTTAATATATTTTGAGGAACATCTGTGAGGATGCATTGTTACTTCACAGGCAAGCTCATCTGCTCTGCAGTTTCCGTGGATTTCCCTATATCCTGGAACTCCGTAGAGGTGAACCTTAAAAAATTCCGCTATCTCCTTAAGGGATACGCTTGACAAGCTTAAATGTAGATTTTATGACAGCTTGGCATTGAATATTTCCAGAAAAGTTACCATACAACAGCGATTCCGCGGTCGTGGTTAAACATGGAAGGAGAGTTCCAGACTAAGATTACTCAAAAAGAGAAACTTCCACTTTCCGTTCGAGTTCTGATCGATCGGTTGTTATCGTGATGGAGCCGACCGATATCGTAAAATTTGTTTTTGAGAGTATATAGTCTATAACTGTTGGAAGGGAAATCTACTCCAAAGATTGAGGACTGATCAAAATCAACTCTGGTGCATGGCGAGATTTCATTGAGTCTTACCAACACAAACTTTGTTGTTTGACTAGCACGGTTAACTTCGTGTGAGTTCTTGGTCCGTGAGCCCTATTTTTTAAATTGTTTATTTTCACGTCAGGAGA
Source organism: Orthonevra nobilis (assembly GCA_963555765.1). Taxonomy (NCBI): domain Eukaryota; kingdom Metazoa; phylum Arthropoda; class Insecta; order Diptera; family Syrphidae; genus Orthonevra; species Orthonevra nobilis. The sequence goes on from OY743224.1 coordinate 94,040,392, forward strand.
CTTCAAACGAGATAACTTTCTGTATGTGTAAATATATACTAAATTTATATAATAACAATTAAAATACATAACCAATTTCAACTTGTCTTAAAAAAGTTCGGTTACGGCTGAAAATCATGTTTCGGTCGGACACTAGCTAAAAGACATTGCTTCTTGCCGAATTTCATGATTCTAGAGCAATGGGAAGTACCCTATAGGTCCTTTGCGATTATCTAAATATGCGGCATAAACAATCGTATCTTTTGACTGCGTTGATTTAAAAGCTTGATTTTCTTACAGTTTTAAGGGACCATCATAAGTAATTGATATTAATATCAACTTGATACCACTAAGTGTTTTTGAGAAAAAAGGTCCTGACGGACATTCAGGCGGTCAACGGAGTGATCTGATTAGTATTCCGTTTTTCGTTTGAGCTACGGAACCGCAAAAATGACTATTTAGAAAAAAAAACTTGCGAAATATCTTCAAAGACAGAGTATAAGCCTCCGGTGTTTCGATTATGGAGACCTCTCTGTATATATTATTTGTTAAATTTGTCGTAAAATTTTTGTTTACAATTAAGAAAACAACTTTGAACAATTTTTGATTTTAAATTTAACCAAAAGTGTAATACTTAAGTTTTCGTTAAGTATCTAATCAGGCTATTATCTCACTGATCAGCTGGGTTTAGGTAACAAATTAGAATATAAACGTTAATTGTCGTTTTCAGTTTCAAATAAATTGAATTTTAGCTAATTAGCATTCAACTCAGTGACTTAATAGTGTGTCAAGTGAGACACAATCTGGTTGGACTAGCTTTGCAGAATTTTTTGTTTCTGTTCTTTTGACCTTGAGTGACAAAATGTGTGCACATCCCTGATTATTTTTTTATATTTGTGACTTTGAATTTAAATTAAATATTTATTCAAATTATCTTACGTTACTTTTGTGATGATTTATTATTGAACGAACCTTTAAAATTTATCTCTCATTGCGTTCGAAAGAACTTTTTTTCCGATCTTCAAATGAAAAGAACGAATAAGGTTGGCGAAATGACATTTCATTTGACGATATTTGAAAACATTATCACGTCACGATATGACATTCAGTGTTAATTTTAATGCTCCTATGCGGAGTTCATAGAAACAAAAAAGCTATGTTTAAAAAAATACTTAACTAGCTTAAATAACTTTAGCATGCTAATGAATCTTGCTTGGTTTTTGCAGGCGACCTACGCTAAGCCTCATATATACATAAACAATTTTTTTTGACGCAATCGAACTCGAACACACTTAACCCACCGTGATCAGAAATAAGCCTCGAATATCATGTTGTTGTTAGAGTTGATTGCTTTGTGCTTTCGGTAAAGATTAAGCTCTATTGGAAAATTATACACTTTAAACATTTTGGCGAGTTTGCAGGACCTAAATTTAATAGAATTTTTCATATTGAAACACCGGAGTTCTTTATAAATTGATAAAGTCCTTAAACATTGTGTCTCCATCAAGATTGCTCTCACTTTGGTGTCTATAGAAGCAAAATTCCGGTGACTGCCTTCGAACTGACTGCTGTGAAACAGTTTCTTTGGCATAACAAAGGTCCGTTTGACTCTGGTCAGGGAAGTATCTCTATACATTGTTTGAATAGGGACAATGATCCAACCAGATACCAAGATATCTGAATGCACTTCGATATCTCGCCAGTTGCCGGTCGTGCCGTCCCACGATAGAAGACGTTCGCCAATTATTTTTGATATCCTTAAGGAACACTGACAGAGACGTTTTGAATTATCAGCAAAAGACTGAAATATCCTATATATTCCCGGGAATATACTTGAGTTTATAGCGTTTGCTATAAGTTTCTGCTTACAAATTTTACTTCATCTTTATTTGGCATAGAACTTTGGTTGTCCGATTTGGTAACTAAACGATGTAGCGCATGCGATAGAATAATTGATAGCAACTTTTTTAACAGGAAAAAGGCAATTTTTTAGCCAAAATAGAAAACATATTCATTTTCTTCTTAGTGGTCACATAAGATAGCCGAAAAAAGGATTAAGTGGGAAAGTTTAATGAGATACGTTGGCTTCTATCATGACACCAGTCGCTTGGAAAGCTGGAGATAGATTTTAAGTCATTAAATCCCCGATATTTAAAATGACCACAAAGTGATATTTCAAGACATTCTTCTTTACGATTTACCAAAAATTGTCTCAAGGACAATTAATTATTCCAAAACGAAAGATAAATTGCTTACTGAACTCATTTCTGAATTGGTCAATCGATTCAAAAAAAAAAGTTCGAAATTATTTAACGACAACGGATGTCACTGATGGAAACCTTGTTCAAACGGTCATCTTTGAAATAATACGGGCCAATGATTCCGCCGCACCATAAAACGCAACAAACAATGAATTTTAAGGGTGCATTGACAGCTCTTGTATTGCATTAGGTTGCTCATCGTACCAAATATATCAGTTTTGCTTCTTAGCAAACCCGTTGCACAAAAAAATCAGCTCCGTCGCTGACGACTAAAAGCCGGCTCACCGAATATACGACACTGTGGTAGCTTTCTGTAGCAATCAAAATACCTGTGAACGGTGATTAATGAACAAATCACCGTCTTCGTTAACAGTGGCGGATACAGCAGGAAAGTTTTCCTGTATACGTATTCTTCGCACTCGGGTCGTTGGGTTGATGTCTTCCTTGTTCGGTAGGTTGATTATGGCAACCATAGGGAACGAATTTCGATTGCAAAATTTAAAAAAAAAACTTTGAAACCGTTTTTCGTGTGCAAGTTTTTATTATGTTTTTGACCCACACGTGTGTTGTTAAAAAAGAGCACTGAAAAACCTGGCAGCAAAAAATTGCCCATTATTTCAGGAAAAATATTAGCTGTGAGTGTGAAATGACAGAAGACAATAGATCTTTCTCATCATTTTTAAGGTTCCGTTCGTCAAAAAGCAAAACGGAACCATGATAGGATCACTTTGTTGTCCGTCTGTCTGTCGCTAAATTTTTTCTCAGGAATGCGTGAAGGCGTGACTGCGGTCACTTAAAGTTGTAAAATCAAGCTTCTAAATCGACGCAGTCCATAGATACAACTTTTTATGCCGCATACTTCAATACTCGAAAGGGGAATTAAAACCCAAAACTACATACAAACAACAGTCGGAACACTTTTTCCTTTTTTTCAAAGCATTTTTATTTTGTTCATTAATTTTTCTTATTTGCTAGTCAAAAACGCTTAAAGCTAGCGTAATTAACTTAACTATGTATGTATAAACTAACTTACCGGCCCTCTTCGGGCGCTCTAAGCTAAACCTAACAAGTTAAAAATATGCCTTTCGACTTAATACTAATTTTAATTTTAAATTTTAACAACTAAATATCAGAAAACTAAGAAAAATTATTAATTATAAACAAAAACTTAGTGAATGGACGTTTTTTTTATGTTTTCTTTAAACTTGACCTAAATACTAAACTACATACTAATCTTAAACATAAAATCTTAACCTAACGTAAAACAACATTAAAACTGCTTACACTACCTTAAACATATGTAAGCCAGCCAAGGCTAACAGGACATGCTTTCCAATTTGCCTTAAGGGCACTCAAGTTGAATACTACAAAACGACTGAGTTTTACTTGCCGTTTAGCCAACAATAGTGTCGGTAATGCCTTTCACCATCCGCTCTGTCGCGGTCTGATACCGCCCTACTAAGCCTAAGGGTCTCCGCCGAGCTAATTGCGACGTCTTGATTATAGTTGACTCGCCCGTCCACAGCTTTTCGGGCCACGTGGAAGATTAACGGCACCGCTAATCTATCCTGGACCAGACCTTTTCTATCTTAATAGAGAAACGCTTCAGGGGGAATAAGGCCGTTAAGGCGCAGAGTCTCATGGTGCATATCATTGAGGTAAAAAGCCCCGGAGATCAAGTTGTTGGTCGAAGTCATTGCTCTTGCAATGTGACTTCGAATAAGCTTTATCAAAAAGTTATCCACTCTGATCAGGTTGGCCCCGTTGTACAGGACCTCATTACTATAGAATTTTTTGTACTACAGTCAGAAAACCCTTCGAGACTCGATGCCCGTGATGGACGAACTATTTTCATTTCCGTTTGTGCAGAACCTTCGTTACGCCAGTCTGACGTGCGAGTCAGAACGGTTTTTTTACTAGTGAAAGAGCATATCAAGGTCCCTAAGTGTGATTAAAAGCTACATTAACCATATGGTTGAAAAGGTCTGCGATCTCATTCAGTAGTGTAGCAGACCTTCCCTACTTTGAGTGTAAGTCCGTTCTCACCTAGTTTCATCCAGTTCTAACATACTAGGAATAAGCTCAAGCATTGGCCGTAGATTTTTTCTGTTAATCTACCCACGAAAAATGACATTAAGTGAAATCTGAAAGTGTCCATTTCTTGCGCCAGTAATTTTAAATCTTCGTTGCTTATTCTTTTACAGAGCAATTATTTTGACGTCCCTTGGGGGTTCATTGACATCTCCACCGAAAATACGAGCAACACCAATTCGCACATAATTTCCTGGCAAATCATCACAGGAATGTGCAAATTTGTAAATTAAAAACCATAAAGACAACGATCACCACACATTTACGGAGCAAAGCATCAACAGGGAACTACAACACTCCAAACAATGCCCGCATTCTTCAATTCTATCTACTACATTCCATTGCATAAAATATTTCGCATTAAACAAGCTACAGGCTGGGCGCTGCGAGCTCTCTATATAAATTCAAGAGCATTCTGGGAACGATTGCGGCGTGCGGAGCAAAACTATTAAAATTAAAACCAAAATAATGGCAGCGATGATATGACATACGAGTACGAGAATAGAGGCAAAGCGGCATTATTGCACCACATGCCAAAACGGCGCGGCGCGGCTGGCGTTTACACATTCTACTCGTTGTTGGAGCGGATTCCCTCGAATTTTTCATTGCTCCTCATAAGTTGGCATCCCTATCATATGCATACTCGTACTCGTATATGAAGGCTATCGTTCTGTTCCAAGGGAATACTGTCTGCCAAGAATAATCTGCAGCCCTTTTCTGATTGCCTATATTCAACCGGCGAGACAGACGTCAGATAAACAAAGACCGACATGAACAGCGGCAATCTGTTAGTTTGCTCTCGGGTAGGAGTGTACTCGTATGTTCAGCTCAACGCTGCACATAAAAACAGGTGGGCATGGGGAGGCATTCGCTGGTGGAAAAATTACGGAAGAGACACTTTAAAAGGGGCTTTATTGCTTAAATTTTTCAACTCCCCTTCAAGGGTGCATAGTAAAAGAAAAAAAAGACGGACGGGTCTTGACGCATGTCAAGAAAGTAAACCTAAACTAATATGCATCATATACTATATGAAGAGTGTTATTATGAATATAGAAATTAACAGTGGAATATCTTAAACCGACAGAGAATGATGATTTGGATATGATAGAACTACGAGGTTTGTCCAAAATTAGAGGCCAAATCTAGCTGAGAACATTTCTATTCTTGTAAAAATATTTCATTTCATTTTTATTGTTGCAAAATTTAACATAACAATTTTAGTTCTTAAATATATTGTTTCATTTATGAGACGCGGTATGGGGGACCTTACTTCTATTAATAATTACAATATTTAAGCAATTGTTATCACAGGATGGGATATTGATGGAAAAGCTACTAGAAAAATACTTTGCATTTCAAAAAAAGAAACAAACAAAAACATTAATAATTTATACTATGACTGTTAACATTGCAGACTGACTAGAAAGTAGCTCCTTTATTACCTAGCAAGTAATGATAGATAAATAATAAAGAAAACTTATTACCTAAACTATAGACCCATGGCGCTACGCATCCTTCTTTGTTCTCAATGAAATTTTCTCCACAGTAATGCATTTTTGTGAAGTTTGTCCGTTGAGTAATGCCACGATAAGACAAGAATCATTTTCATTACCTTGTTTTGGGCTCTTTCTGATCATACTTTATGGTAATTTGCACATTTGCCCCAAAAACAGGTATCATGGAATATGATAATTTTTTGATTTAATGCCACGGTATTTAATCAAACTATTAGTGAGAAGGTTTAAATCGAAAGGTGTTTGCTGATTCGTTAATATTGATATGTAAGTGATGAACTTATTCAATCGAACATAGAGAAATGTACTCACAAATCGGAGAACCTTACGGCACGCCACAAAGTTCATACCAATTATCATACCAATCTGAAGAAAAATTATTTAATTAGCAGTTTGTGCCGACGAAGTATTCACACTTGTCAGGGGAAAGTACTTGAGCAGAATCAAAGCATTAAAGGAGCATACCCACAGAATATAAGGAAGTTCTTATTACCAATCCGGAATTTAGTTTTTTTCACAAGGGAAACACAAATCTAGAGCTTAAAATTTCTGAAGGCTAAAGGAATTATCATGAAATTCCGACAATAGGAAAATAATAACCTGGGTATCGTTCTTGATATAAGGCCAACGTGGGAAAAGAACCTTAAAACACAATTAAATAAGGTACTTTGCGCTGAAAATACGATAGGGACTACAGCAGTATTGAGTGCATTGGTCGTACATAAGGTAGTAAGTACATCCTAACACACCTCTTTTGTACGGTGGAAAGTAGCGGAGAAAGTCAGATAACATATGTCTAGAAACTTACCAAAGCAGAAAAGCTAATTTGCCATTGTTAAATATAACATATTGTGTAATATAACCACAGCTTGCTAATTGAGATCATACTCAATATTACACCTATGAACACTTTAAGTACACCGCAGCAAAGAGCGTTCTTTCAATAGTCAAACACAAGCTTTTGAAGATGATTTTTCGATCAAAACTGGGATCAGTTTCCAACTGCTCCAGAGCTCATCCAGGGAACTCACGTCATTGTCTGTGGTCGTCTTCCTTCAGCTCCTGGGTCAGTTGAATTTTGTACGGGTGCAGGTCAAAATCACGACACAAAATTCGCCAGGTTGTGCTTCGCGAAAGGACGAGTTCTTGTGAGCGATGCGAAATCGACACTGATCCTGCATTTCGTCGACGTACGTATGTTAGTTGACCGATTACTGAACCAGTGTACTCCAATTTATCCATCACACTGCAAATATCTCGGAATGACAATAACGGCGACCGTAAAAAAGGCGAAGCGTGCAGAACGTTGCCCAAATAGAACACAGATTTTGATACTACTCTTTTATTATTTGCACATGTTGTTGAACGCTTTATCCGTCCATGGTGATGTTGCAAAACAGACTAAATAAATGACAGCCAAATTGAAAGAAGAAGCTTCAACAACTTGTGAAGGATGAGAGAGATCATCATCTGAAACAAGATTTTCTCTTTTCGAAGCAGTTTTCAGTCTACTAGAATCCAAAACCGCGCAAACATATGTTCCAAAGTTCACTCACATTGAATACCATCAGTCATGTACTAAGCCATGTAAGAGGACTAATTATCTACACCTTACTTGAAGTTATTTATTGGATTCTTATTGAAACAATTAAACGAATAATGAAATTACGTGCTGTTCAGGTCGATCTGGTTTTTCTCCAGTTTTTCATTAAGGTAGTCAATAATGCTTCTTGAAGTCAGGTCGTCAGTTATTAATCTGCTAACATTTTGGCCACAGGCAAATTCATTTTAAATAACATCTTGCGTAAGCTTCAAATCGTAAGACAAAAAGCAATTTGAAATGAAAAAGTTTCGTCATCTGTTTCACAAATACAAAACGTTTGCTTTGTCAACAGAAGGAACACGTTTCTTGATTCTCGACAGTGAGCTAGGACTTTAATAAAAAGTGAAATTTGAGGACCAACTGACACTCAAGTCATTACACGTGTGGATAGAGGTTCAATGCTCCTTCTCGCAAGGTCCCCAAGTTAAATTTACTATATGACCACAACCGAAACACATGCTCGCCTACGTGTCCTGAATATCTATTTTATCCTGCATCCACGATGAGTTTGTGCTGAAATCACACCCTAAATCCATTCCCTGCAAGTTTACCTTCAACCCAAAACTAGAACAGATGACTTATTTATTTATGTGAATTTCTTAATAAAAAAAAATATAATTTTTTTATTTTCTAAATAACTCAATAAAATTTATTGGTTTACGTCTGTTGTTCAGTGGTCACAGTTCAAAGGTTGCCTAAAGTGTAATAAAATTGATATAAAAATTGTATCTAGATGCTCGTTCGTTTGACGTTATCAACTTTTTTTTTATTTTTAAATTTCACAGTGTCTACATATGGTCTATAGGAACAAGTTTTATGGTTGTTTCAACTCTACACCCTTATCAGACACACATAAAAGGAGAAACAGTCAATATAATGGCAAACACGAGGCTTTTCACTTGTGGAATTCCATATGAATTTGGAGACATTTTTTATACCACTATTTTCGAGTGATGTAGTTAAAATACAAGGACACGTAAAGACGTGCTTTCAAGGATGAAAGGAAGGCCATTAAACAAAGACAAAAAGTATATGATCACTTGAATGACGCTGGTGATGATTTTGAATAGTTAAAAAGAAACGGGCTTGGCAACACGTTAACCTTGTCGTTCAACAACGAAAGACGACCTCATAATTTGGTTAATGGGAGCATCTTTAAGTTGGCTAGACGGCTATTAATACCTAATGGCAAGAGGATAGTAAAAAATCTAATCCTTTTCTGGTTTAAGTGGGACTGAGGTGAGGTGAGGTATATTTGAGGTTTATCTGAGTTGATATTAATATGCAAGCCCGCTTATGTTTGAGCGGTAGTTCAACCTTACAATTTAGAAAATATAAAAATTTTTGAGCTAAAAGTTCGCCTGACTGGATGGTTATGGATTAAGTGGATTGGACAGAAGTGAAGCATGTAATAAGACAGAGTCCCAACACGCAACAGTTTTTTTATAAAAAATAGTAAAAATCATGACTTTGCCTTGGTGCTAGCTTCTATCTCATCTAGCCACTTGTATTTATTTAAATTCAACCCTTTGTCACTAATTTCATCCCTATCAGGTACGCTCATGCAGTATCTCCAAATATTGGTATCATCTCTTAAATGTGCAGGCACATGGTGGATTCGTTTGTTTGTAGGTCTTCTGGATACATGATGATTGATTGGGACATTCCTCGAGTCTGAAAGATAGCCATGTGCATCCAGATAAAGAAATGCTTCCAGGAGGTATATGTTCACCAATGAACTTCTTAAATACCAAGAGTAAGGATAAAGCAAACTCGATATGATTTCAATCTCTGTGACATTCGCTGACCACGCGAAATGATTCCTCACAAGGTCCAAAATAATATTATCAATTCAAAAAATACTGGCAGAATCCAATAGCCTTTTGGTAGTCGGAATGAACGCTTCTGTTAAGACCCGTGCATACTCGTAGGAATTTCTGAAATTTCGTAGGAATTTAAAAAAAAGGCGAGTGGTCGAGATGACTACTGTTTTCCAATCATGACTTTGAAAGATTGAAATCAACTGTAGACTTGTGGAGGAGGTTTGACGCTTATCTGGGTATTCGACGGAAATATTGAAAGATTCATCACTTTTGCTAAAACTAGGTTCATAACCACTTTAATTGCTGACACATCTACTTAGTCTGTTGCTACTCAAACACAAAAGTCTTTTCCTTTCATCAATCCTAGTTCTTTTGCGTAGTAGACTAAAAGGTAGACCACTAAGCATCTGCTTGGAATAAACACAGGTGAATTGAAAATCTCAGAAGGGAGAGGCCTCCAAGAATGTGTATATTTCTTTTTACAAAATACAAATAAGGGACCTATATACTATTAACCCAGAATTTTAAAGTGAGCAAAAGGCTTTTTTTGACTAAGCCGAGAACCTTAAATCCACTCCAAATTTAATAGTTGAGATTTTGTTGAGTGTAGATATCAAATGACTGGTTGCTTAAAACTATGATCAGGTGTCAGGATGTCTGGCTAGCGTACATGTATTCAGAATGGAGTGTCTTTCGCACGTTGGTGAATTTAATAGCATTATTCTCGGATTTTATTTAATCAAAATGGAGTTAAACCCGCAATCTGTATAATGTTTAAAAATAATATCGTCTTAATGTCCTCTCACTCTTTAATGAAACACGCTAAAAAGTTTCCTCTTGTTCGAGGATAGTTGAAGTGTCCTCATAAAAAAAGAGCACGGTCCAAGAATCTAACATTTATTGGAAAAATGAAAAGCTATGACTTTAATTTAAGATCTGTTTCAACCCTCTTCTTTATCTCTTCTGGGGTGTATTTTAATTCGTTGAAAGCGTTTTGTGTATTCAGTGTATTCTTATTTCACATTGTTCATCAACATTTTTTTTTTTTTCAAAACTCTTAAAACAAGACTTCTAAACAAAAGCACATTGCGCTTCAATGGGAAGACGCATGAATTTAATTTACTCTGAACCTTTGAGGCCACGGCAGTTTTTTATCATTATGAACAGCATGGAGTTGGAGAAACAATTTCCTTTCCCACAAAATTCGGAATATCTCCGAGGCGAACAAATAAACAAACAAAGCCATGTCGTCCCAGTTCATCTGTAGGCAGAAATATCGACCTTACAATTAATTAAATATTTAATTTGCTTCGTTGTTGAATACCAAGAAATTGCAAATGAATATTTGTAAAAATAAAAATGGAATTATTCAACCCAACAAACGCTGAAAATAATTCATTCTCCAGCTACCCGGGAGCACCACCACTAAAACACCTCCGGAATTTGTAAACAATGGGAAACTATTTTCTTCTTTTTCAAATTTATTGCGCAGCCCATGACACGGACGGCATAAACCTGAATTCACTTGGTTTAAATTTAAAGATGAACAAGTTGACTTAAAATGACTCACATAACCACCTAATCACAGTCGGACGTCTGCATGAGTCGTTGCTTATAGCAACGCCAAGAAAAAGCCATGTCGCAGTCAAGTTTATTGACCTTTAAATAGCAGAGGAACCTTAATAGTCACGACGACTTCCTTTTAAGTATAGAATTGAATGCATCCTCTTTCCAAAGATACAAAGGCGAACCCACCCCCAAGCCAGACAGGGACAAAGAACAAAAAATCTCAAACCCCTATGGCGCATTTAACTTTTTCTCTTCTAGAGACAGCAGCTGATTTTATGATGCGATGACGTCTGTCATGATCCCATAGCCAAGAGAAGGCAGGAAATTTGTAAAAAAAAAAAAAAATAAAAGAAAAGGAAAGTCATTCAATGTCTGGCGTCGTCGCTCGGAAGGATTATCATTGAAAGTTGGCGGAAATAGTTTAACTCGTGAAAGTCATTCAACGGCAGAACTAACCAACCTAAACCTCGCGTGTCTGTTTGAATGGCACTCAACATACAAAAGGCTAACTGAAAAGAAAGATTCTGAACAACCAACAGCAATCAATATGCAGGGACTGAGCGTTGCATTCAACGGATGGACGGATGGTAAGGTGGACAGATATACAACAATGCATATCGGTGTTATGCTTGTATCCTGCAGATGTGATTTACAGGATTAAAAAAATTAGTTAAATAAGATATACATACATACATAAGAACTCTGCTGAACATTAAAAGCATCAACATACCTGAAAATAAAAAAGGCAAACAAAAAACGTTTAATATTTTTCTTAATTACTTTTTATTGTTTTAAAAAAGAACTAAAATGTGAATGCAGTATACCTTGAAAAGTATCTATTTAACATTGGGTCCAATAACGCTCAAAATATTAATAAAGATCAAACCCATTTATCCATTTGTAAATTGCAATTCTAAAATGAGCAACTATTTTTTTTTTAATATACTTACATAATTAGTTTACTAATGGGGTGCGATGTCTTGGTCCGGCGTTGGTCCAATTGATAAGATTGAAGGCCGAATGGACATATTTCAATATTGTGAGATATTGAAAAGCACAATGCTGCCATACGCTGATGACAATTTACCTGTCATTTGGATTTTCCAACAGGACAATGATCCGAAGCACACAGCGGCTTATACAAAAAAATGGTTTCAAGATCAAATGGGAACCGTTTTAGACTGGCCTTCATGTAGCCCTGATCTCAATCCAATTGAGAACTTGTGGCACTTCTTAAAGAATAAACTTAGCTTCGAAAAAATTGGGAATTTTAACCACCTTTATGAGAAAGCAAAAAACGCTTGGGAGGCCATTCCACAAAGCTATTGCCAAAAGTTGGTAGAGTCTATGCCCCGAAGCAGTCATTGAAAATCATGGCTATGCTACTTAATAACAGGTAATTTTAGCTTTCTGTGTAAATAGATGAACATTTTCTGATAAAAAAAACCTGCGTTTCTAATTATGTGCACGATCAATTCTGATAACTTTTCCTCATTTTCAGCTGCGGTTCTAAAAGTAACGGTACTTCATGACACTTTCATGGGTTTTTGTAAAAGTGTACCATATATGTACACTAAAAACAGAAATCCGGAATTTTTGATGTTAAAACACACGTTTCTAATTATGTGCACGGCACTGTATATATATATCATATTAAAAGAAAAATTTCAAGCCATCATATTTTACTGAATATATATCTGGGCGAAATCTACAAATTAGCACATTTAATTTAGCAAAGATTTCAAATCAAGATCTTCAAAATTATAATTAACCATGGCAATTTTTAAAAATCCGAATAATTATATTGGTTTTTCAATAGTAATAAAGTTATCGCACATTGTGAAAGATTCGTAATTTTTTTTTAATAACAAGACAACTCATTATGCACTTTTTGTATTATAAATATTTTAATTTTATTTTGAATACTAATTGTTAGGAAAATGGAATGCAGTCTTTTTGATTAAATGAAAAAAAACTATAACTTAATTTTAATTTCCACGTGTATTCCCCAATAAATTTTGAGGTCCTTGAATACGAATTACTACTACAACCCGGAACGCAGGCTCTTCGAAAGGGTGAAGCAAACCTAGTCACCGAAGCACAGGGAATAAAAGATGCATTTACTAGGTAGAGAGAATGATAGGGTAAGAATGATAAAGAACCCATGCCCCCTCCCAGTTTCGAAGAGGTTGGCTAAGCTAACAAAAATATGAAGCATAAGAAGGTTCTGATGGTCTACCAGGGAGCTTTTCAAGCATGGTGGCGATACTTTAGTAGGGTGCATACACTAAGTTATCAGCCAAGTATGAGTGGATAAATGCTTGTCCGATGTCTGGAACATCAGCTCTATATACCCCATCTTCAAGAAAGGCGATCCTGTGTCTTGTAAGAAACATCGAGGCATATCCCAGCTTAATGTCGCATATAAGAACCTACTGTGTTGACGTCTGAAGTCTTTCCGTAGCACACTAATCAACACGGGCCGGCAAATCGACGATCGACCAAATATTCACACTAAGACAAATCCTGGAAAAGACCAACGAATTTCGAAATTCACCATCTCTTCATCGACTTCAAAGCCGCATATGATAGCGTCTTGAACACTACAAGGCGATGGCCGAATTCGGGATCCCGGCAAAACTGATCCAACTGTGCCGCGAGACGCTAGAAAACACACGGTACACTAGGCAATGCACCGGATAATCGGCAAGGAGATGTGCTATCTTCAATCTGGTGCTGGAACAGATATTGGGGGAGGTTTAAACACACAAATCTGTCCAGCTGCTGGGATATGCAGACGATATCGACATCATTGGTCGCACCTAGCGCGCCGTCATAGAGGTTTTTACGGTAATTGGAAAACAGGCGGAACGAGTTAGTCTTGAAGTAAGCGAGGACAAAACCAAGTATAATTATGCTCCAGCATAATTTGTGGCAGAGCTTGAACACCGTTACGGTAAAAGTGTTCATCACTTGAGGTCATCCACAAATCAAGCCATTTTTTGATGTCTTAATATAAGCGGAACTACTGATTGGCCAGACCATGTCGCATAGAACGGAACAAGTAAAAATCGAATATCTGTGGATTATGGCGGCTGGTGTGAGACTTTCCCTTTAAGCGTTACCATTCTAATTTGACCATTTGACAGCATTCAATGAAGTGAGTTTACAAAATAACAAAAAAATAAACACCTGTCATAATGCTGTGATACAAAAACTAAGATCATACGATGAACACGTTGTTCATCATAATAACCATCAGAAATAATTCATTTACACCTCGACAATACAATTTAGATGCAAAGATACACGAATGAATGTCAGCAATTCATTGCGAACAACTCTATTCGAGCGCCATTAACACAAAGGAAAGGCATAAAAGACAACTCCCTTCTGTGGGTGTCTTCCACTAAATTAACTCAATTGCGAAAAGGAGACTTGGGTTAGGCAAGAACTTTTGAAACAACAAATAAAAGGCCTCCTCCAGTCGTCTAATAAAGAAGAATAAACGAATTAGCCCCGTAAAAACGTCGACGCAAATAAAAACAAAAGAAACGAATTTTATATCAAAAGCGACGAACAACGACAATGAAGACGAGTGACGAAGACTGAAGACGATGCCGACAACGACTACGACGATGCTAATGATAACAGTTACGATCTGGATGCTTATGATGGCGATGATGATGAGAAATCAGCTGAGTTAATTTCGCAAGCGATTTACTCGTGTGTGCCTAAGGGGCCCCTGCTTTACACATATTTACACAGGCATGGTACGAGTATAAAAATCTATGCCAGAAAAAAAGACAGGATATAAACTGAGTTCTAAAATGGACGACAAGGCCTTTCTTTGTCGGAAGTTAGAAGCTGTGAGCACGAGTCCGAGGATAATGAACTTTTCTTACATATTTTTTTTTTACGAATATGACTTATTTATTTGTTTGTCTAAGAACAAAGAGCAAAGCCCACTTAGGCCGATTAAACTGAGACTTCTTTTTATACGTATGTATGTAGCTTGTTTGTGCTTTTTGTATTCAGACGGTCGTAGGAATTCAAACTTGGGCACGAGGAATGTGAGGCATGGTGCTGCGTACTTCCTTTAGGTTTGATGGTATTGATTTATAGTTTAAAAGGTAAACCAACTCTTTGAGGAAGAAAACGCATTTATGTACATATTTTCACTGCGAATGTCTAAGATGAGGCCACAAGTTTTGCGACCGATTTTCGTAGAAAGACATTGCGCCGGAAAAAGAAAACTAGATGTTGAGCAATAGATTTGGGACTCCAACACAGGGAAAGGGCAAGCGGCTCAATTGAAGTTAGACTATTGTTAAAAACTATCCTGCGGATCCCCAACACTATGAGAAGGACACACAGCCGAAGCGTCATCATAACGAGAAATTGATATTTTCTGCGGTTTGCCGTAATCGCCACTCAACCTGCGACGAAAATAAGTATCAGCAAGCAAAACGACGGTCAAAGGAACTAGACTATAATGAAGAATGGAGAGGTTCTTCATTCAAGAGCATGTGCATAAAGCGCTTCGAATGGGTTTCGCAAGACAACATTGGACTTTCAGCAGTGAATGGAAATGCATTGTTTTTTCGTATGAACAAAAGATTTAATCATCTCAGTCCCGGCGGTAACGACTTTTTGATCCACGATCAACGAAAAAGGAGCATATTCTGTTGAGGCATCACAGAAGTAAAGGGAGATTTTTAAAAAGCTATAGGAAAGTTTAAAAAAAAAACACATAAAATTCAGAAAAATGCATGAAATCTTTATTTGAATCGAAAGTTCGGTCCATATAATTTAATGTTTGAAGATCATTTCATGCAAATGTTGACCTTGACTGCGCCTCAAATGGTCCATCCGCTTAGTCCAATTTTGGCATACTCTTTCCAACATTTCGGCCGGTATCTCACGAATAAATGATTCAATGTTGTCTTCCAATGCGTCAATTGAAGCGGGCTTGTCTGTATAGAAATGAGCTTTAACATAGCCACACAAAAAAAAGTCTAAAGGCGTTAAATCGCACGATCTAGGCGGCCAATTGATCGGTCCCGAACGTGAAATAAAATGTTCACCGAACTCGCCTCTCAATAAGTCCATTGTTGCACGTGCTGTGTGGTATGTGGCACCGTCTTGTTGAAACCACATGTCATGCAAGTCAAGCTCTTGCATTTTGGGCAAAAAAAAAGTTGGATATCATCTCACGGTAGCGCTCACCATTCACAGTTACGTTACGATTCGCATCATCTTTGAAGAAGTACGGTCCAATGATGCCACCAGCCCATAAACCGCACCAAACTCTGACTTTTTCTGGATGCATTGGTAGCTCTTGCAATGCTTCCGGCTGATATTCACTCCAAAGTCGTCAATTCTGCTTATTTACGTACCCATTAAGCAAAAAATGAGCTTTGTCGCTGAACACAATTTTTCCGTAAAAAGCGCGCGATGAACTTTCTTAACAGAGCACGCATTTTGATAATAAGACTCAATAATTTGCAAGTGTTGTTCGTTTGTAAGACGATTCATGGTTAAATTATAGACCAAGTTGAAGATGTTTGACAGTGAAACAAAACACGAAACGTGCGTCAGCTGTTTAAACCAGTGTTGCCAAAAAGATAATAGCTAAAAAATCACCCTTTACATCAGGTGTCATTGTGATAGAAGCGTACTATCGCTTCTTATTGGTATGAACAATGCCTGAACTCGAAAGTTGTGAATTCAATATTGACGATGTATTGACTCGTATCAAAAACTTTATAAACTACGAAAGTGATATCAAAACTATGTTGATGACACTGTCATACCCTTCTTAAGATCATTGCTTGTGACTTTCTGAACCTAGTCTCAGGTGATACTTAAAAAATTGACGAATTGTAAGGAAGAAATACTCGTAGGGTTTTGGTCATTTCTCTTAAGACCGAAGTCGTTCCTTTTACAAGAAGGAAGGTGATGACTTGACTGACTGCATATTCATAAAAGTAGCATAGATGCTTATTCCCTCCCAAACTCGTCTATGTCGGGAAAATTCTAACTGAGACTTTTGGTACCAACAAAATCTTTGAAAGACCGGAGATACGATATCTCAAAAATCTCTTACCAAGTTTTTGACTTTTATGACTAATGCATAAGATTCCACACGTCCCCATCTTGCTGTATCAACCAATGGCTAAGAATCAATTGATTTTGAGTTTCCAGATCGTCTTTACCCCAGATTACCAAAAAAAAGCCGCGCCTGCTAAGGCAAACAGCAAGTGCAGCCATCTGCTGTTATATGTTTTATTTGTTCAATAAATACACAAAATATCAAGCTCGCACAAAAGCATTCCAACTGACAGCTCATATAGAACGAATTCCTAACATGATTCGCATGCTTCCTTCTCCACCCAACCATCGATAGGTGACAGTTGCATAATGGAAATGCAAATAGTTATTTATGCAATTTCGTCAATTCCAACCACCTGTCAGATACAATTGCCGCCGATACGTACTCCCTTAATTATTTATCGCATCCAAATATATACTTTCTCGTATTTGCTCGCTGGCTTATTTGTTCGACGTGGCTCGTTAGCGGGCAGATTTTCCAGCTCCCAACTCGCACACATGTTACCATTAACAGCGAATAAAATTGCTGTGCCAAGTGTAATAATATGTTAATTACGATGGCGAATAGTTTGTTCGCGGGTCGATGAATTTAGCAAGTCTTTGTGTGCTGATTAGCACAAAACGTTGTCTACTTTGTGTCCGTTGTTTGTTTACACAGCATTCTCGGTCGCCGCCGTCAGATGACGAATATACGTGTATGTGTATTGATTATGTCATAAAACTTTGAACTCTTCCGTCGCGCCGCTCCAACAGAAACAAACAAGCTGAATTCGAGATTCGATTTAGATTGCTGTTACTTGAGGCATAACCGGAGAAAGATGCTGATGATGATGGTCCAGAGTTAATGATGAGGAAAAGCCAAGAGAAAAAAAAATAATATAAAAGTTCACCGTGTACGAAGATAATCGACGACGCCTGGCGAGAATGGACAAGAGGACCATGGGTAGAAGTTTATTAAAGGGTTAGTGTACACTTTACTGCTCGTCCTAAAGTGAAGTGAGATTTCCTTAGGGTTCTATACTTGCTGGTCTTTTCCGAAGGACTATAACTTGGGATTTTATAGTTTCTCTGGGTCGTGAATATTTGGAGATTTAATTTACTAAATTGCTGGCAAATTAGAATGTGATGAGGTTGCTTTGCGAACTGATGGTTATTGTTTTCTTTGTGTTTCTTTTACGCCGATGTATATGTTTAGTTTGTGTTTGTGTTCGTTGGCCTTAATCGCGGTCATTTTGAACATCAAATTGAGTTCAGTTTAAGTGCGGTTGTTTTAAAAAGAAATCACTTTTTTGTGGGATAAGACTGTTATCGGGCTGTAAGTCTTGAGATTGTTCTCAAAAACAGGAATTTTCTTGAGTCAAGAGAAAAACAGGGCAGCTTTAAGCGAGCAGGAAATGGAATAAATAATTCTTAAGGGAATACTGAAATCCGCAGTTAGAGCAGGGAGTCATTTGCGGTACATAAAGTCAAATCCTTCATAGGAACTTGCGGAAAAGCAGAAAGTTAAAAATGGCTCTTTATCTTGACAGCGTCTATAAAACTCATTAGATCCTATGAGAATTGGGCAAATGTACAAGGTCTCGTCAGGACACCGATTCAGCTGCGATACTGATTTTTTCTCGAACTCGAAAACTATTTTGTTTCTGTGCTTTTAAAGCAGTTTGCCATTTAATTTAAACCCCAAGAGAAGCAGCAGAAGAAGCGGCTTTCCGATTCAGGAGCACATGTATATCCAACAATCGTATGCCTTTTATTGTTAATATCTTTTGATTAATTGATCCGGTTAAATATATTTGAATAAAGCTGAAACGTTTGGTAAAAGATGACCTCCACATCGGAGTCTGAGTTAGCTGAACACCAAAACAAATGAAAAATGCAAATTCAATGCACTACAGCAGTTTGACTCACTTAAAACTGAGCTATTGACACCATCCAATCCAAATTGACACTTACAAATCTTTAAGTATTTACAATCTGAAAAAATAAATCAATTAAATTTACCCTGTAAATAACTCGGAATAGAATAGACTTTTTAAAAATCTGCCCAATGAATTCTTAATACTAAACGAGCACCCTGTTGAGGAAAACTGATGGTACAGTTAACAAATTTTACTTGAAAAAATAAGTGAGGATTCTTCCATTTTAAGTAGAAATTTTCCAATTTAACAGATCAATATTTTTTTAACCTCAAATGTTATTGTCTTATATTATTTTTAGCATGATTTTATCCCTTTTTGAATTTGTCAAGAGGCCAGTTAAATACCGCATCATTCCATTATACATTTCGATACCAAAAAAGGTTTGTTTTGAGGTAATCTTGATGGACATTTAGAAAACTAGAAAAGATTTCCAGTTGACCCTTTTCTGATTTTAAATTTGGGATTTGGAAACAATTTCAACAGCTTTTAAGCTTTTAATACGATTTTTTTCTAACGAGTCATTGGTTGCTTACCTTCTTAAAATAAAAGGGCTACCGAAAATAATTCTTATAGATGCTGTTATAATTTTACAGAGACGGCCAAACACTAACTCTTTGAACCGATCTATATGGATTTAGCATCAATAAAAACAAAAGAAGAATGGAACATAGAACACAGAACAGCTGCAAGGTTTTTCAAAAGCCTTAAATAAGCCCAAGGGTGAGTAAAAAGGCGAGGTTTCAAAATTCATAACATTTGCATTATACTGTTAAATAAGGACGAGTTAAACTTACCTGGGCTTAGAAAATCTACTGATAGCTTCATTCTCATGCGAATAAAAAAATAAACTGCGAATTCGAACCGAATGCAAAAAAGTAGATAATAAAAATTGGTCGTTGTTCGGAAGCCATCCTAATATACAAGATATATTTCCACCATACTGGACTCGCAAATGTCAGAATTGGCCGCACAAAGGTTTGATAGCAGATAAGCTTCACATCGAATCTTATAAGATGGAGAAGAAAAGTCTTCTAAGCGACATAAATGCCGCAGTCGCTGTTGAAATACACATTAGTGTATAGACACCCGATTTCGTGGTAGTGGATCTTTAAAACTTTTGATTGAATTTATTGAAACTTTTTGTTAGAATGCAAAAATGCAATTTGCACAGAGCGAGGAAAAGGATTAGGAGAATAAAGATTGTTAAAAGCTTTGCAACTCAGGTGTTTTTTTGGACGGAGAATTTGACATCTTCCTATTTGCATTCGTTTAGTTTACAGTATTTTATTCGAAACTAGATGATATGCTGGAAAATAGTATTAAAGAAGATTGGTAAATGACCCTGCTGTCAGTGCTAAGCCTTCACGACAAAACGAATGATAGAGTTAAACTTACCACAAACAAGCTCTTTGTTTTCCAGTTTTTTTGTTAAACTTTCCTTATATTTATTCAAATGTATTCGTACTGAGTCAATTATAAAACAATCAAAGGATATTTTTTAACTTACTGGTAATTGTCCTCTTAAAGATACATCCTTGATAATTGCGATACTCTCGTTATCGTTTAATGTTAGAATTCCTAAATAAAATACCACGTCTTCATTGAAACTCCCATTTAGGCACTTATCCGTGTAATGCAAAAGTAATTAGGTTCAAAACAGCCCCGTCTAAGTGCAGTAAAACCAGACAGGTACTCGTATACCTTCTGTAGAGAACAAGTAAATGAAAACGATAGCGAAACGAAATGGTTCCATAAAGCTCCCAGATGATGAAATGCTAACAAATCGAAGGGACGACAATAAAAATGCCTTTAAGCCGTTTCAATTCCTCATCTCGTTGGGTTTCATTTAAAGGGGGTGGCGTTCCAAGCAAAAAGAAAAATAAATCATTTCTTTCTCTGGCTACGACGAAGGGCCCATAGAAAAACCTATTTGCAGAGGTGAACTGGGAGTGATAGGCAAAAAAAAAATATGCCACCGCTGTTGCACTGGGCTGCCGCAAGCGTGATTTAGAAGCAAAAAAATAAAATAAAAATAGGATTGTCGCACGCCAGAGGTGGGCAATGCCAACACGACTACGACAACGATGGCGACGCCAGCACAGAGGAGCAAAATAAATCGATAAAAGTGAATTCTGAAGAGATTGGGTTGTAATTTTCCGAGTTATTTTTTCTTTCTTTCATTGGTATTAGTGATTTTTTTTTCTCTGTTTTGTTCCCATTTGCAAACAAATGATGGATATGAAGGGAAAGCAATAGAAATTGGAAAATGAACCGATTTTCTTGTTCTTTCTTGGTTTTATGTTGCTCGGCGCAAAATGTTCTCTCGTTACGGAGGTTTATTGGAAATACAATTCCATTTGTATCTTTTGAAGTTTTACAGTCGGTTTTATGGCGCACAGCATGGGTGTCCCTCAAATGGAACCTTACCAATTGACCCTATTTAGATTTTCATTCCATATGAAAGCACAAAAACACCCCAATTGAGTAGGGTAACGAAATACATATTTTTTGAAATATGAGTGGATAAAGATTATGTATAGTTCTTCTCCATCACTTGATGTATCCGTAGCCGTGTCGATTTTTGAAAAGGGGTCATTCAATGAACTGTAATCGAATGCATTCTTCTTGTCCAAATTCTTTTATACCTACTTATCGAGATTTATCGATGGATGTGCTTGAAGTTGTACGTTTTCATTTAGGAATGTTTCATGTTTAATGTTAAATAAATAATAAACAAAAAATACAGCGTTATTCTGGGATTTTTATGTCCATGCCATCGTCACCGGGGATACTTTCTTGAAGGGCCATAATTGTTCGGAGATTTTTGCTGTAAGCACATTACTTAAGGTTAAAGCATTTGCTTATTAATTAATACAGTTGAAACATTGTGTATTTGAGATGTCAGATGTATTTGACATCGACTTAATTGTATTCGCTTGATTTATTATAATTTATACGAAATAAGTTGGCCTAAAAGGATTTTTACACTCAAATTGTGTGTGGACTAGTCAAAGCAAGGAAACTATCCATCGATGCGAGCGTGTTTTTGAAATATGTTTTTGTGTTAAACTTGAGCTCTGGCTTCCTTGCGAAGGTTGATGATCCCATAGGATTTAAACTGACATTGTCCACACTTTTGTACACCCGACGTTGCATGCTGGACCAATCACTATTCGATTAGAAAGTAGCGACGCGGTCCTGACAGGTGACTCATTGCTACGGAGAAATTTACAAACCTTTCCTGATGTATACAATCGGCTGCCACAAGGCGTAAGAGAAAACACAATTTTAATTAAACAAAAGCCACGATTGAAATAAAAAATAATCACAATTTACCCCAACTTCCTCATTGCTAAGTAAAGTTTATCCTTAACCATGTTGAGTTAAAAAGAGAATACTTTCAACCACTTTCTGTCCAGTGCTCCAGCAACACAATTTTACCTTTTTTCTTATTCAAAGTGACCAAATTAGGTTTATTCTCAGATGTTCGGTGCAGTAATTGTGTTCCATTTTGAGTGTGAAGGTATTTAGACAAGCAGGCAGGATATGCAAAAATCTATCTCCGGACGAACGTCTAAGCCCCAAGGATTAAATATGGTATATCCTTGTTCGCAGATAAAATATTAACCAACATCACCTAGAGTTCATTAAGCCCAATTTATATGCGATTTGGCTTAGCTAATTCTTCCGTTTTCTCACAGATACTGCTGCGGATATGTGTGAGCACAGCTATGTGTCACACGCGTCGTTTTGGTGTTCCGCCTTGTTCTTTGCGGATTAATGTGTGGTTCATCAAGGAGGCGGAAAATTTAAGCATACTCATAGCAAAAGATGAGAAACACTGCTTGTTTTCATATCGAGCCGTATCGGTATCGAGCCGTACAGTGTGTCTGGCAGAAATTTCAAAAGATTGCTTGGGCCAAGTTTGATTTCAACATCACAAAATATGTGTATGCTGATTTACATGCTCACACATTACGTTGTGCATTTGATTAAACCTTATCTATTGTAAAATGGATTTCAGATTTCTATGTCATCGAGTTTGAGTCATTCTTCTTTTTTCCTCAGAAATGTACTCCCAGAGTACGTTTTCTTCCTATATGTTTGGTCGTGCCGAAACAATTGATTTTCCAAAAATAAACAAGATGTGCCACTGGAGCACACTTCTTTGCAGCGAAGTTATTGCTATCTTCACAAACCACACCGAGGTTTGGTCCTAGACCCGAAATTTGTGAAAATGTGCCGAACTTTTTATTTACTTTTTTTCCTAAATTTAGGCTACATTTTAAGAAATTTAAGATAACTCAACAACTGCCTTGGGCCCTAGAGACACAAAAGACGGATCACAGAGCTGCTTGAATATATTAGCAAAAGTGGAAGTAGAAAACAAATGTTGATCAAAAAATATTTAAGTCATTGGCGTTTCGAAAATGTATAGGGGAAATATGCAAGGTAATATCTATACACTACTCTACTGATCATTCTGAAACACCATGTAATCGTTAGAGATCGACATTTAGTTCTCTTTAACGTCTAGATTATGATCTCTCGTATCGAATGATATCATTAACTACATTTTCGATAAGTAACTATGTCTGTTTTTTTTTATTTATTGACTGTGGTTCAAGTTAAAAGTACAATTTAATGTTGTCATAAAATCTAAGATACTTTTTGTCTTCAGAAAAAGTTTTTTTAAAACAAATCAGGCAACATGCGAATCGGACAAGCGCACATAGGACCCATACCTCCGTGCAATGGGCAACACTAATAGAACTACCGGTTGAAAATGCCGTTATTGCAGACAACTTCATATCTTTTAATCTGAGGTGAATTTTGACCATGAAAGCTGTCACATCAGAAACTTCATGTCATTGTATAATTATTTCAGTCTAGGTTATTGGTCATTAGTGAAAACACACAAGTTTTTGTAAAGCCGTAAAATGTTTACATTCGTGCCATCAAAACAACATTTGCGGGGAGTTTTAATATGCTTCTTTCATTTAAAGAAAAAAAAAAACAACCGAAGCGCATCAATTGCTTACCGAAGCTTACCCGGGCTATACTATAGACGTTAGAATGTGTCAGCGGTGGTTTAAGCGGTTCAAAGATGGTGATTTCGACACCGAAGACAAAGAATGCCCCGGCCAGGTGAAAAAGTTTGAAAACCATGAATTGGAGGCATTGCTCGATCAAGATCTGTCACAAACGCAAGAAGAACTTGCAAAATCACTTGGCGTCGCTCAGCAAACCATTTCCGATCGTTTGAAAGCAATCCGTAAAGTAGGACATTGGGTGCCGTATGAATTGAAGCCACGAGACGTTGAACGCCGATTTTGCGTGTCCGAAAAGCTGCTTGAACGCCACAAAAAGAAGTCTTTTTTGCATCGAATCGTCACTGGTGATGAAAAATGGGTACATTACGATAATCCAAAACGTCGGGCAACGAATGGATACCCCGGTCATGCATCAACATCTACGGCCGTTCAGAATATTCATGGCCTGAAGGTTATGCTGTGCATTTGGTAGGATCAGAAGGGTGTTGTGTATTATGAGCTGCTAAAACCGATTGAAACAATCACAGGCGAGGTCTACCGACGACAATTGATGCGTTTAAGCCGAGCACTTAAGGAAAAACGGCCTGAAACGGTCACAAGACACGATAAAGTTATTTTGCAACATGACGATGCTCGGTCACATGTTGCAAATGTCGTCATGACTCACCTTGAAACGCTCAAATGGGATGTCCTAACCCACCCGCCGTATAGTCTAGACCTTGCGCCATCCGATTACTATCTCTTCCGATCCATGCAACATGGCCTGGCTGACCAGCACTTCCGTCATTTCGATGATGTCAAAAAATGGATCGATTCGTGGATTGTGGCCAAACCGGTCGAATTTTTCAGAACGGGTATCCATGAATTGCCAGAAAAATGTATGGCTAGCGATAGGCAATACTTTGAATATTGAATTTATATCTATTTTTTCTCAATAAAGCATTGATTTTTGAAAAAAACGACATTTTCAACCGGTAGTCCTATTATATATTTTGGTTTTGGTTTTAAACTGGACTTAACCAACATTTTTTCGCTTCTTCTTCTTAAAATTGAGTTGCGACTTTTTAGAACACATTTATGTTAAACATTTGTTTGTTTTTACAGTTCATGTAATATTGTCTGCTTTGTTAGATTCCGGAGACACAGCCCTGTGAAAGATCTTTTACGTCAGAGTGTATCGGTTGGAACTATGCTAAACTCTTCCGAAAATTGTTGAACCAAGCTTTAAATTTAATATTTATATGCATATCCATCCGCAATGTAGGTCACACGTGAGTTTACGTTTGCATGTGCGCGAGTAAACACATGCGTCACAATTATGCAATTTTTAATTAAAATAGAAAAAAAAACAATAAGTTAGTTCCGCTGAATAGTTACTACATTCTTGGGCCTGTAATGAAATCCAATATTTATTTTCTTCCACACAAGAGTGATCACTTGGAATTGTTGTCGACCGACCGACGACGGTGATTACTCGATGAAATGAAGCTCTACAACGACTTGAAAATCAACCGGGGGTGAAAAATCACATCGTTCATAGATACACCGTACCCAATTGTTTCACGTGGCCATGTTGCATTTGACTGGCATATGTACAAGTAATATATGGCGGCATACACCCTACCTACCTCTGTGTTCAATTAAGAAAAGGGGTCTGCACCGAATTCGAGAAGCTGGGGTCGAAACCAAGTTCGGATACAGTTCAGGGGTCTGAAAAAGTAAGTAAAAGCAAATTTCTGAGCCGAATAAAAAATCATCTTTATTAAAAATCAGACCTCTTATTGTCTTTACAAGACCATGTTTTGCTTTTGTCTGATTATTCTTTGTCTGTGACGTTTGTATGCAGTTTGAACTAAATTCATTACCTCTTTCATCAGTGAATACAGATTGATTCAATTTTTATACTCATAAATATTTGTTAGTACTGGCGTCTAGTGTTCTTTGAAACATTAAAAGTGAAAAGTGTAAAAATAAAATTTATTTGCCAAATAATTACAAAGCTATTCGACAAGAATAAAGAAGTTAATTTGAAGGCTGGGCTTTTCCTTAACTTTAAACAACTAAAAATTATGTTCAAATAAATAATGAAATAGCTGGGTTAGTTTCACATAACGGTAATAATAAAAATCTGATTCTATGCGTGAATGATTTGCTATAATCTCACGATTATCCATGAAAGCCTGACAACGCCTAGGCATGGAGATCATCAACGTTTCGCTGGTGTAGCATACCAAGTAATAAGGTTTCCACAAAGTTTTCTATTGTATTAAAATCAGGAAGCTGGGCCACCCACTCTAAAACATGATCCCCATAAACCCGAAGTTATTGCCGTTCGATTAGTGAGCTTCAAGTCATTATCCTTGGAATACCCATTTTATGCGCGTTTCTTCTTCAAAGTACGGGAACTAGTGTCACCTTACAAAACAATCTTGTAATTACCCATCCACAAGCTTTTTTGAAATTGAGGACGTTTTTTTGGAGCTACACGCAGGTAATTTTACATTCAGAACCTTCTTCGGACTGTCATATTAATTTCCAAATCTAGCTTTTGTTTGAATTCGTACATCACACACTTTTTGGACTTAGTTAACACGATCTTGTGCTATATTCGTTGTTATAAAAAAAAATATTTTAAAAGCCAATTCTTGTTTACAATTATTTGTTACTAGAAACTCACTTTTCACTTTTCGAAAGAAGTGACCAACTAAATCACCAAAATATCACATATTTACATACATAATGCGGCCGGAACGTGAATATCGTTTTTCCACGTCTGCATTGTCATGAGAACGAGCTAAGGAGATTTTAACAAATTTCTTCAAATTTGGGAACATTTGTTCTCCGTTCTGTTGTTGACATAAAAAAAAGATTCCAGTGATTTTCATAAACATACGTTTGAGAATTAAGAGCGACAAACATGAGCTGAATTTTCGCTGCTTTTTGAGCCACGCAACTTTTAATATTTTTAAAATTTGCTAGGGTAGATTTCTCTTTATTCTTCTTGTTTAAGTGTTTTGTAAAATATTAAGCTATAGTAGGCCATTGTTCCAAAATGTCTTCAGCATCAGAGCTTAACCTTAGCCACAGATGAGACACATGCTTTTAGAACTTGCTTGTATATTTTCATATTCTTCCCAACGAGCAGGCTGACCATCAAAATTACACTCTAGATTTAACGAATGTTTTAGGCGTAGTTTGTATATTACATGTTCCTATATCTGCTAACGATAATCTATCAAATAACATCACAGACTCAGTCATTGTAAGATTCGTTGGGCTTATTTAAAATATCTTAAACGATTGACTTGATCATGACAAAGGTTTCCAAATGATTTGTAATTTTCATCTCCTTTATCGGCGACCAATATTTGATAGCCTCTTGTAGTTCGTGTTTTAATGCAGCATAACATTAAATTGAGATATATAAGAATTCGTGCAGTCGTCAAGCATCTATAATTTAATGCATCCCAACTTAGATATCGTGCCTTCGTTGCAGAATTTGAAAAACATGATGGCACAAAATTTCGGAGCATAGTCATTAATGTTTGTTTTTAATTAACTGCAGGATGGCCCCTTATCCCTGCAGCATTTTTATCCCTGCATTCTATTTATTTCCTTCATTCTATCTTGAAGAATTACCTAGTTCTGGTCTTCATTTGCTCGCAAATTGTCAATACAATTGAAAAGCAGACAACTTTCAGCCAGTCCTCATTGATTGTACATATGGGGTACCATGGTGATGTTTGTAGCAAAATACGCGAAATATATTATTAAATCAAACCACACAAGGCCGACTAAGAAGATAAACTGTAACAAATACGTATAGTTCATCATTTCACTAGACGTATTTCAGGAAATTATTTGAATTAGAATCAAAGCAATTAATAAAAAATCAAAATAAAGTTTGATGTTGATACATACAGGCAAACCGTCAAAAATGTCTCAATAAATATATACAAAACTCTATTGTGAAAAATGTGAGTACCAAGCACAAAACCATTTGTCCAAAATACTGGTTTTAACTGATTCAACTGACTAGTTTCCACCCCTGATCTAGGATTTCGCAATATTTGTGTTAAGCTTTTGGAAACGTTTTTTTAAACTCAACTGCTTTTCTGCTGCCTGAACTACACAAGTGACCGAATCATTCCACCATAAATAATCCATTGTTTGTTCCATATGAATCAGCTAAGCTTTGTTGTTTCAATTTTAAGTCTCGCTAATGGAACCATTTGTCGATAATATCTACCATTTGTTGTACACATTGTTTCCATGGCCACTCGATTGGTCCTCAATGAAAGCAACAGTCAATTTATAGGAATATTCGTGTCTATTCAACAGTATCCTGTGAAACCCGCAAAACCAATTTAATTTACTTCCTCCTTGTTTTGTTCGTGATAACCGATTAACAAAGTTCACACACAGTTTGTCTGCCCTCTCGTTTTGTCCTGCGGGAAAAACATTCGCATGGACGAATAACAAAGGCAGGTCCGTTTTTTCAATTGATTTTTGGAGAGTTTAAATGGGAGGAACTTGAATGTTTTTAAGCATTTCCTTTCGGTTATTCTCTGAAAAACTATCCGGGAATAGATGGTGCATGGAATGAGAACCAGTATCGCACAAGGATCAAAGGTTGGTCCTCTCCTATTTTAATTCTGACTTCGGATCAGCACAGGCTGGAGATCATAAAAAATGCTGACTGTATGTGGACGATTCCCTTACCTGGACGAGTTCACTTTCGATACTGCTAGTCTTCCGACGAATTGTTGCGCACGTCAGGAGACTGCAGGATTACTATCAGGATTGATGAATCCGAATCAATAGCAGAAAAACGGACTTATGTGCTTCTAAAGACCTCCCAATCACCGGAGAGCAAGCCGTGAAGACTTACGCCAAGAAAGTGGCCATTTTCGTGAGGAAATATCCATCACATCTGTACTGAATGTCACCGTTTTTTTTTTTTCAATATTCAATTTAAACTGTTATTGTAAACAACCAAAATAACCTTTGGGCACCTATTGTTGAGCCAACAATTTACAAAAAATAAATGTTTAAATGTTTAATGTTAATGTTTAAACAGTTGAACAAATGAATAATTTAAGTTCAATAAAAACTTATGAAAAAAATTCCAATGTTTCCCGACAGAGGATTTTCAGAACGCCCAAGGCATCAGAAGCATCGTACGATAATCGACCCTGAAGCTTGCAAAACATACAAGTGTACGAGTATATCCCCAAAAAGCTGTTATGTTATTGAAGTATCTACACTCTCGACGTTCTGAAACCATTTTCAACCCCACAATTTCAACATTGCTTTTATGTTTTAAACGACTTTGTGCAGCTTAACGCATATAGTACCTTTGTTAGTGCAGAGACCATTATTTTTCTTAATGGAACATCGAAGAGGGTAACCTAGAGACTAGCATTTAATGAATGAAAACACGTTATGCTGCTCTTGTGGGATTTGTTTTTTCTTCATAGAGAATTTTTTAGAACGCAGATGAGGATTTTACTTCCTTTTAAAGTTCCGTTCGTCAAAAGGAAAAACGGAACCATTATAGGATCACTTTGTTGTCCATTTGTCTGTCACCAGCATTTTTCGCAGCAACGCGAAAAGGAAGTTGAAATTAATGCGTGCCCGACTCGCACGTTGCTGTTTTTATATGATAAACTGGAAACTAGACAGTTCCAAATATATTTGAAGATCGATATCAGTCAATTCGTCAACTAGGAGGGTGTCCTTACTCGTATCTTAAATTGCAGGCTAGGGTACCATAATACTTAAAGAAAAATAAAAGGAAATTTATGAACAACATTGCTTCACATCCTGTTAAGGTTTCTAATAGTTTGAAAACAAAGAAGTGCAAACAAGACATCAACCGATGTAGAGAGTAATAGACCAAAACAAATTTCTTCATTAACTGACTCTAAAACGCACATAATTGATTTTGGATATATGTAGTTATTTTTTTCAAAAACAGCAATTCACTTAATTTTAGGAACGAAAAAAAAGTCTTTTTTATAGCTAAAGAAAAAAAATGAATTTTCTTCCGCCTCTAGAGCTCATCAGACCCGTTTGTTTCTGAAACATCAACCCATACATACAGAACTAATGCTCGTTGACTTTGGAGTCACTTTTTCTTCAAATATATTATAAAGGATAACAACAATCGAAAAAGAACACTTCCGTGGTTTACAATAACTTTTTTTGCAAAGTGTTTGGACGCACACTGCTCATCATCATCACTGTTTTTTTTTTTCCGTTTATGTTTTTTAAACACGCTAAAAAATCACATGGTGTGCGGAGTCGGCTGTATAGATCAATAATTATGACAATTTTTAGAGCTTATTTATCCTCAAATCTTAGGCCAATCTTGAGAACATTTCGTAGCGGTTTTTTTAACGATTGTTGTGCTTAATTCGCTTGCCGCTTAGTTGCAAGTTTTAAACAACTACAGATGCTACAATATTTCTCGCTTACCATTTTTTTTTTCTCTTTTATCCGTATTGGAGAAGTAAGCTTTAAATTCCGCTTTCTTTACTATCACTTCTTAGATTCAACTGTCCACCACCATGTTTCTTTATGATTGTTAAAATGGACTAAGCAGGTCTTCAGCCTTAAGATGTTTTGTACAATTAAATTTAGCTGATCCTACATTCCCCTCTAAGGCACGAGCCATGCTGAAATTAACCAACCAAGGGCTCGGTATGACAGCAGCTTATTTATTAATCGGATGTTACTTTTTAAAGTATCTTGTTTCGCAAATATAGTCACAATACTTTTCAACACTTCAACGTTGGACTTCAACGTCTGAACAACAATGAATGAATTATTTTTGCAAAAGTAACTGACTCAGACAGTGTTTTTAACTTGGGAGTGAATCGCTAGACCTTATCAAATAGCCAGATTCGCGTTTATTAATCATATCATGATTAAAGGGCAAATCGGTGCATCAGATATTATATTGATCTTAAAGAAAACTAATGGTTCAGTACCTTGAAATGTAGAATGCAATCTAAAATCTAATTTTTCGAGGAGTTAATAAGTGTTTCTGTCTTCCTGGATCTTTACCTCAGATATGAAATCCTAATACATCAATATCCAATTTTCAATTCAAAAATCAATTTGCATCGCCAATTTTAAAATTCTTCAAAGCTCTGATATATTTCAAATTTGAATGCGCGCTGCATTATCGATCTACATTATCGACCCATCCATCTGTCATTCGCAAATTTCCAATTTGCATTTGCAAGTCGTGGTTTGTTTAAGTTACTGAAATTTTTTAGCAAATTAATTTTTTTCAGTGAAAAATGGACAAATTCGGGTGAGTTTTTCGATAAATCTTTGTTTTAACTGGTTTTGCGTTGCTTGGAAATAAAGTTTCCGCCACCGAAGCCCTAAATTTTGTGTATCCATGAAATGTAAGAACTTGACTTGATTTTTCAAGCCTCTCAAAAGTGAAATCAACTATTTTGGACGAAAGATTTCGAATTTCTTTAAGACTTTCAAAAAAATCTCTCCTCAAACATGTAATAAAAATTTGAAAGTAATTTTTTTGTTAAGCTTGGAGCATTTGGAACTCGTAAAATAGCAATAAACAAGACAAAAATGCACTACAGAATTGGCCAATATGGCAACGATCTTGAAATTCAAGTTCACTTTTTGCAAGGAAAATTGAAAAACTTAGAAAATAAGTTGTCCCACTATTATTTTAAATGTTTAAAACAGTTTTCATTTATTCCAATCAGAAAATATTGGTTTTTTAATGCGAAAAATATCATTTCAGGTTCTCCGCAGACGGCAACGAAGCCATCGCTAATGTGGAGTGGCCCCTTTTGTGTTAGTGCGGTAAAATATTAGGTAAATCCTGCAGTGCGGTTGCAAGGATGTAAAATCAGTGTTTAAAGTTAAATTTATCCTTTTTGAACGAATTGAGTTCCTCAACTTCATAAAATCAAAGCGTTTTGTATATTTCTTTTTTATTGCTTGTGCGGGTTGGCAGAATTATAAAAGTAAAAGTCCTGAAAAATAGTTTAAATTAATTTGTTGCTCGGGTAATAAGATATTAGTGTTAACCGTCTTAAAATGCCCATAATTCTTTTCCTCTAGTTCTTTTTATAGTCAAATCTTATTTTTTGTTGTCTTCGGTTTGTCAAGCGAAATGCATTTGCCGTTTAATGTGTTTTGATTTTAATAGAATGCCCATCAGGCAGTCCTTTCAAAGGTTTTCTTCTTTTGAATTGTGTGTACAAGCTCTGGTTGACATTGTTTTTTATTTTAATTTAGTTCAGTGCGCTTAAATAGATCCCTATAATTGTTAAAACAAAAGATTTAATCAAAACATCGCCAAAAATGGAACAGCAAGATGTAACAAGTAAGTCATTTTATATTCATTTTTTAAATTATATTTTCGAATTTATTCAAAATGTAGATGTGTAGAATAACAAGTACAATACATTTTACTTTCTGTACAAAAACATACATACCGGCACAGCTTATTTTCATTAATAATTCTTTCTTGGAAAAATTACCTTGGTGCCAAAATATATATAGACTCTGTCCCTCTAAGCGCAGTTGTACAATTGTTCCCATATCTTTGTAAATCAATGATATTGTGCGCAACAACAAAATAATAGTAAACTTCGATATGCCTGTATCTCCGTGGATAAAGTGTGGGTCTTCCAATTGCTTTAACTAGCCACATAACCATTCTTAACTGCTGGCTTTTATGTACATACATACATATATACCAACAACTTTGTTTATTGATATAAATAAAGATTGTTTGGCCACGTTCTTACACATAGTGCAGGAGCGATTGCCATAATTTGGCGCACTTCGCGGAAGATTGAATACCCTTTTAAAGTTCCAGACTTAAAATCTGTTCAAAAGTCTCGTAATAACTTCCTCCGCATTGCATGGTTCACACAATCGAAGTTCTCATTGCTTACAAAAGGCACTGCGGTGTTTATAATCGTTTGGCCCTTATCCATGACTAAACAATTCTAAATAAACAGAAAAAAATGTAGTACAATGACCACAGTCCGAATTGGTTATAAACATCAGATTCTTTATCTTAAAAACCAAAGAAAAAAACTCAATTTTTTAAGAAAAGGGTTAATGAAACGTAAACAATTGTAAAGAAATAATTACACCATTACGTAAATTCTACAGAAACTAATATGCACAACAAATGCAACAGAAAAGGCTTAAGCAGGAAGAGAAATGAATCTGTGTGTCTATTTAAGATATTCAAGAAGCTTCGGTAAAAACTTGAGATGTGATAACATCTCTTAACACACTCCCTTTCGTTTCATTATGGAAGAGAATATTGTCTTAAAATTTGGCCTTCAAATATTACTAATTTAAAGAAGGTAGCCTTACTGGATATCTATCATAGATGAGCCCGTGCCAATAAAATATCCGAAACCATGCTTTAACAGGAAGTTTCAACTTATTATTTACGAGAAAAAACTAAGAAAACGAGAGAAACATGATTCTCAAGCAAGACGAGCCAGTGTTTAGCTTTTTCT
Source organism: Orthonevra nobilis (assembly GCA_963555765.1). NCBI lineage: Eukaryota > Metazoa > Arthropoda > Insecta > Diptera > Syrphidae > Orthonevra > Orthonevra nobilis. The sequence goes on from OY743224.1 coordinate 94,073,852, forward strand.
CTGACAATTAATCTGCCATTTGTAGTAAGTTGGGTCAAAGCTAATTGAGAATATCTCAAAATTCTCTATAACCTGTGCTTATAGCAGAAAGGGTATGTTTAGGGTGGTTACTAAGCCATGATCTGGTCGAAGGCAGCGAAATTATATATCCGGAACTTTTCTACACTATGAGAAAGATGGCAGTATTGGTTACTAATTGATAAATTCAAAATGTAAGTGACAAGCGAAAAACCTTCCTCAAACCAGATCGATAAAATGCAAACAAGTAACTCGATCAACAGATTTCATATCGACGCATTTGTCACAAACTAGACATTTAACTTTTCTCTGAAATTGATTTTTATTGACTGTTCGATAATTCTGAAAATTTACTGTACCCTTTTTATAAGTCTTGGTATGACAGTGGAATGATCGCTTATTGCACATGAACCACTCATTTCTTGAAACAGAGGGATCAGCATCAGTTATCGCTAACAATATATATCAGGGCTCCTAAACTTATAATTTCTCCCAAAGTCTCTGATTTATTTGTCTATTTGTTATAAATGGATTAAAGTTTTACAAACTGAAAATTTTGATGAAACTCCTTTTTTAATAAGAACAAAGTTTCGACTCGTTTTACATGGTTTGAAGAAGAAATAATTTATTTAAATTACCAACATTCTTAAAATCAACTTAACTGGCCCAAAGTGAAATTTACTCTGTGTTCTGTAGTTTTCACTCCTTAGTTCCATCAACTCTTAAAAAAACAAAGAAAATTGTTAGCTTCAGTGTTCAGCCTAAAAACCATCATTGTCATTTTTATCCTCAAATTATTACCCCCCAGCCGCGGCTATAAAAGAGGTGAACGGAAAAAAACACTATTCTGCCTCAACAAAGTTTGTCGTAAATCTTGACAATCCTTTAATGCTAATATACGCCTATAGTGGACGAGAAAGGGCTTTAAACAACACTCCACCGCACTCTTAGCCAACACCTCAGCTGTTCATGCCTCTGCATACCGAAAAAAAAACAAACACAACAACACTCATTCACCCACGCTACTAAGAACGCCAAGTGAATTTTATTTCATTATATTTGTTTTTATCGCCAAGGACTTTCCAACACAAGTGCTCGTGTACCCGAAATGTGCTTAGACTAGGACCACCGCCTTGCTTCTCTTTGCATTTCTTCCCTTTTTCGCTCTTACTACACATTTTTCGGCAGTACTGGCTGGCAAGAATCTTTATCAAAGGACGTCGAAATTAGGTCAAAGGACCCACCCACTCTTGCTTCCATCACCTGCCAAGGTTTGTCGGTGTGCGCACACTTGTCCTTAGCACATCAACACGCAAACACAACACACCCAGAAGGGATGCGCTTCCCTTGTTCATACCATTCGAGCATGTGTTTGTGTTTCAAATATAACGCACTATTGCCCAACTTGAGGCGGACAATAACAACAACAAAATAGAAAATTTCACTCACCTTGTAAACATCACCATATGTACCCGAACCGATTTTCTGTATCAATTCGTATTCATCCTGCGGATTGCGTCTCGATATATCCGAGCTCAGTAGATTTGCATTATGGTGAGCCATTGTTGTTCTGAATTATTAATTGCCACCAAATCCCTTCCTCAAAATTTCAAACAAGCCACCAAAAGGACACGCGACGAATCCGAATTCCGAAAAAAAAATTCGACAGCGAAACTGAACGGAATTGAAATGTGCCAGTGCCACTTGGAAAATTATTATGCTTCCCACTCACGAACACACACACACACAGGCCGCACAATTTAACCCTCTTTAACACACATCCGACAATTTTGTTTGCTTTTTTATTTTCTGCAAACAAATTTTCCACGTGAATTCGCAGTAATTTTCTTCCACTTTCTCTTATCGGAAAGCATCAATTTCCAATTATATTGCTGTTGTTGTTATTTGACATTTCCGTCGACGTTGTCGCATGGAATACTACACAAAACCATCCGCGCACAAACACACACCAATGATCAATTCCAGAAAGAGCGAAAGAGAGCGCACTGCTTTATACGGAGTGGAATCAAAGAACGCAACACACCGCACTCACTCAAAAACACGCACACTCCCACGAAATGAATGTGAGAAAAAAAAAACTGGGCGCTGCCGAGGAAAATGATTTTTCTGTTAATTTCCACTTTTTTTGCGTTTTCAATTTAGTCGAACTGGCCGCTGGTGGGCAATCCGAATTTTCCTTTTTACACAAAAATCATTCGCGTGTATTTTAAGGAGTTATTTGCGATGAAAATGCGCAGAAATTGTTGCGAAAAATAATCTTTTTTTCTTCAATTCGAACACGAAATAAATTTGATGCTACGACGCGACGACACGACTTGATTTTTTGACACTTCTGAACGTTCTGTCGTTCTGTGTGTTTCACGTTCCGTTGCTTCTGTCTAGTGTGTTGAGTTTCCTCTTTGATTTGACACTGCGGAGAATTTTCGAAGAACGCCATTTTGGACTTTCCAATGGAACGAGGAACGGATGGAATTTTCTGACAGTGCTGTCATTATTATACATGGGCCATAAGCAATTGGAAAATGTGTAAATTCGAAGAAAAAATTATTTCAGCGACAGAGTTCAGCGGAAATATCCGTTTTTTTAAGTGACTGAGAGAGGCAACCTGTCATCGCCTGTGTACGTGTTTACGCAATGCTTTTAAATCCTTATACATATCTTGAGTTTTCAAATCACGAATCACATATAAATCCTCACACATTTATAATATGAAAAAGGAATGGATATTTATTTCAATACATAGAATGACTATCTTATCAGGCCATCAAAAACGTTTGGACGTTTACAAAAAAAAAAATACATTAAAGAGAATATGCATTGTCTTTAATTCCACAACTCATAACATTTCAACTGGGCTAAGTCCAGGACGCTAACAACTCAGTTTGATGGCCAGTGAAAATTTCATTTGTAATTTTGTTATTGACAATTTGTGACTATGACTTGTGATTATGACTTCCCCTATAATTTATCTGAAAAAGAATTGAAAGATTTTGTAGTGGTTTGAAATAAAGATGTATTCTTGTTTCGATTGCTCCATGAGAGAGTTTGAAATGGTCGACTCATTTGAATACCTTTAATTCATAATTATTTATTTGATAAAACTTTTGCAAGATTAGCGCATCAGCCGGCTGCCAGTGTTATTCTTTAACAGCAGAGCCAATTACAATCATTTTCACAAAACATTATTTTTTGACTTGAAGAACTAAATGACTTACCATGATACAAAGACTAAGGTGAGCTTAAGTCGGATTTGATAAATATTCTATTACATGCAACAAGGTCGCAGGCTCAGATGGCTTCCCATCAGAACTATTTAACTATTTATTGCCTACAAAAACTTATCCAGCTTATTGCGTGAGCGTCTAAAACCTCTTTGCACCGCACTTATCGGCACGTACCAGTGCGGCTTCCGATCCGGCGAATCGACTATTGACCAAATATTCACACTGAAACAAATTCCGGAAAAGACTTGTGAGTTTCAAATCGATACGCACTGTCCTTTTATCGATTTCAAAGCAGAATAGGACAGCATTCATTTTTTAAATCAATTCGTTATCCCCGAAAAATGATCCGGTTGTGTCAATTTGTTCCCAAAAAAATCAACTGGCTAAGGTGATAATTTGGGTGCAAATACTTCTCGTATGAATGAAAAACATTGCCTTGGTTTTATTGGGATTTGCTTTAATCTCCATTTGCAATTATATATTCATTTATAATTTCAATGCCATTTTGGAGTATAGTCTTCGTGTGAAAATTATATTGCTTAGCTTAGCCATCGCCAAGGAAAAAAAAAAATGGGTAAAGAGAAAAAGTATGTGACTAAAAGAGATAGATATTATCTAGAAATCGAGATCAATCCTTGAAGAACTCTTGCAGAAACGTATTTGAGAAATAAGAACTTATCATTTTATATAAGAGATCATTCAGATGAGTTATGACCTGGTCAGCTATAGTTGGTCAGCTAATAACGTATTTTCATGGATGACACACACCTCCAATGAAACAGGAAATTTGTGAAGTTTGAGACACGCATTGAATATACATATATGTGTCAGACTACTACAAGTCTGCCACCAAAAGTTGGGGTTTTCGGGAGTCAAGAAATTTTTTTATTTTTTATTACGTACGAACTTAGGCAGAACATACTACTGACGAGGAGAAGTTCGAGATAAAGGATGAAGATTATTTGCATTAAGTTAACTCCGCAAGACTCGCTGTTCACAAATCAGAATTAGATGCAAATTTTCTAAATTGAACTTCTAACTTACTTTTTTAAGTACTGGATTTCGTTTTGTTTTGTTATAAATAATTTAAGTGGTGTTCCAAAAAAAAAAAAATTAAAATACGACGAATGCAGTGGTTCGGCTACATCGATCGAATGGACAATAATGCTCCACCAAAGAGGATCTTTGAATCACAGACCCCATGCTCGAGACGCGAACCTCCGTTTTAAGGAACAAGCGATCGCGGATGCCAGAGCGCTCGCAGATGACAGAGTGCTTGATCTAGATAACTTGAAGCAGCTAGCATGGGATCGATAAGATCGATAAGACGCGGCTGCCCTTCAAATTGAATGATAACTCCACAACACAATGCTGTTAACTGGCTTTTTCTTCACCCCATAATGTGAGGCTTTGATCCGAATTTAAAGGATCATAGCCCTCCAAATCTTCTACATTTCTACTGTTTCGCTGTGCCAATTAATTAACTTCAACATCGTCGCAGTGCTTCACAATCTTGCCTGGTTTTTGCTCTTTCAGCAAGCAGTGTCATGGAAAATACACTGCGCATCATTATGATGAGGGCATACTTCATTCGACCGATCTTCGGAATTTTTTCATCCGAATTTCTATACAAATCAAGAACAATTTTGGTGAAGGCATGAATATTTTCATATCATTAGCATTAACGGATATATATAAATTTACCAGTCATGGGCTCAACATCATTTATCTTAGGCCACACCGGAGGCAGCTGTAAATGAATCGGCTTTGAGTATCAAAAGAGAACGACATATTGACGGTAAAGCTCATAGGGCAGTTTCACTTTACAGGCTATACTATCAAATGTCTTGCTTAAGTATGAAGCTAAATTATTAACTACTTTTCCGTCATCTAAGACCTTAAAGGTTTGACAAAAGAATTCAGTCAAGTTGGTGGTTGTCGACCTCCCCATTAAATGATGATGATTTGGAGAAATGAAAGATGTGCTTTCGAAGGGCTTCGGAATGTATGAAAGTTTTGCAATTGGTCTCCATATAGTGTAGGGGGAGTAATCACCTTTCAATTTACTGATCTTTGTTACTAGTTCCGTTGTTATCTTCGCTGATGTTAGGTTGATATGGGCGATGTTGTTTAGGCATTGGAAGTAATCATGATTGAATTTCTATTTGTGGACCGCGAGTGATTGGCGAACCTTATGAACATATAAACCGGTATAACCGCTGTCTTCTCAAACTTCGACAGGCTGAATCTGTGCATCACTAAATCTTCATAAAGGGACTTCTTTATCGCTTGAACTCGCGTAAGTTTAACATTTAAATATGTGTGAAATTGCGATTTACATGCAATTCCATTAAGCTAAACGAAATCTCTCAACCGACTAAATCATCATCAAAAATCATCTAATTTGATATTGAAGGATTTCTATAAAAAAAAACTAAGTTCTCTCATCTCTTAACCACCATTAACAGCTTTATTCATTTTGTTTTTTTTTTTGTATAATGTTTTGTTTTCTCAACATTTTCTTTTCATTAAGTTTAAATACATGTTTTTGTTTAATTTTTGTATTAGACTTTTGAGAACAAAAAAAAAACGTAACTTAAGCCTGTACAATGCTTTTTCCCTCCAGAGATTTTTCAACAGTTACTTTTAAACCTTACAATTTATCTATTTTTAGTTTTGATTTTTCCTTTCCATCTTATGCTCGTATATTAAACTGTATTTGAATTTATTTTAATGTTATTTGTTTTTATTCTGTTTTCTTATTTCGATTCCAAGTAAGAAAACCTTCTACCTGATGTTAGATTGTAAAACTTATTCATTCGGATATAAACACCATATTTAAATTATATTAAAACATAAATTATTAACAGTTTTATTTCACAAAATCTAAAAATTTGTTCGAGTTCAAAAATTCGATAAAATTAGGAAAAAAAAATGAAAACAAATAAATATTGAAAACCTTTCTGTAGAAAAAAAGGAATATTTATAAAAAAAAAACATTATTATTATGAACATAAAATAACAATTATATGTATAAACAATACATAGATTTATATAAATATTTTTTTCCTGATTGCCACTGGATTTAAATATAAAATAAAAAAAAATTTATTGATAACAGAAACATAGGAAACTAGATATTTTTAATTTTCATTGTATACGTGCGAGATTTGTAGCTTCATTTAATATTTTTTTCATGTAACTGTTAATTATTTTTTAAGAGTCTCATTTTGTTTAAAATTGTTAAATTGTGTCAAGGCTTTTCGTTTCACTTTCATAAAAATGTGAAAATTATTTTTAGTTTAATTAAATACAATAAATATGTGTATTATTATTATTTTTTTTTAATTTATTATTTTTCCGTTTTTTTTGCGTTGGTTTTTTAAATATAAATTTGATTTTTATATTTGTCATTTTTTCACAGTTTTCGTATGCTTCCGTCCGCCGTGGCCGAACTTATTTTCGATCTGTAAATAGAGTTTCAAATAACATTAGCATAAATGCAGTTAAAAAATTTAATGTAAAAACGTTATGAAAACACTGAAAAGCCAAGGACACACAAAACACCTGCACTGTTTTTTTATTGAACAATGTTTTGCATTATAGAAGTGTTGAGGCGACTTTTTGTAAAAAAAAAAAAATAAAGCAGAAAACGGCTTTTACGTAGGCGCTTTAAAGGGTTGTAAAAGAATGCAATCGGTTTGGAATTCGTTCGTCCAAAATCGTTTAATGAATTCAATTAAAGATGCGACTAATTTATTTATTAAATGGTACAAAAATCTATGCAAAGTATTTTATGCAACACGAAATCAATGAATGCAATCGTAAAACTAGATTGTTAAAAGATTTTTTTAATCAAAGCATTCTTTTACAACTCCAGCAGTCAACCTATCGTTGAAACAGAATCGCTGAAATTCAATAGAAGCCACTTAAGATGACATATAGTATAAAATTTACTTTCACTAACACTTTTAAACCAGGCTTTGTTTGTAAAGCAAAATGCAGCGAATAGTAAGTGCGTCAAAGAAAATCTTTATTACAAAAAGAAGTTACCTGAAACAAGGATGGAAGAGTAGCGAGAAGAAATAGAATCCTATTCACTATTCACCAAAAGTAAAAACAAATGCATTCAAACAGTGGAAACTGCCCAAGTTAAAGTCGTAATTGAAATAATTTTCTGGAGAATCCATTCAAATTGATCCTGTTGATTTTAAGGATTATACGAGAAGAGGGAGGATTTTTTTTTGTTTTTGGAGTTAATCAACAAAATATTTTTCGTAATCTTGGTGTGTTGCAAAACTCAAATTGAGACAAGAAATAAAGCCTGCAGACCACCCACGAGGTCGTTATTCCTCTGATTGGGTGCTAGAAATTTTCACTTTGGTTGGTATCAAACCAGCTAGATTAACACTTAAGATTAACTGATAATTGAGTTTGCAAAATCGGAACAGGTGTTTTTAATGCCGGCCAAAGCGATCTACCACAGAAGACAAGTTTTAAGCATCACAGCTTGGCTGAGAGCTTCTTGAAAACATAAAATGAATCAACTTTAAACAGAAAAATTATAGGTGAAGTTTAATTATTCGTTTTCAATACACACGCCAGTGAAACGATAATGGAGGATACATAGATAAGTGTTTTATACTTTTCTAAATTATAGTGAATATGATAAAAGGTAACTGCACGTCTGAAATTGGGCGTAAAGGTTTTCCCGTTTAAATAGTAATAAAATCTGTCGAGTAGGTAAGGGATGGTCTTTGAAGAACATCCCCAAACATGTGACTTGTTTTAGAGTTAAGGGGAATTTAAAAACGGGAACGGAGTAAAACTTTTATTACATCCCTCCAAGAAACCTAGACATTGTGGAGCATGTTTAGTCACATCAGGTTATATGGTCATTCGAACCTAAGCCAAGGATGGAAAATCATTGGGCTTCATTAATACAAGGTCATCCATGATGGTTGAGGGTTAATGGAACACGGAGTCGTGAAAAGTGACAAGGTTACTTCTCGGATTTTGAAATCACGCTTAGTAGTGCGATGGACTCATCGGACGACATGTGCATTACGTGGCTACTGGTGTATATAGACCCTGGCTTCGAAAGAGCTCTCGTACCAAAATTTTGTATTTTTGAACAAAATATCGAGTTTCGAGAAATATAATTTTAACCCCACAAAGAGTTGGACAGGAAAGTGTGATTTTTGGCCGCATGAAATTAACAAGGTGATACAGGAATCACGGTATGGATGGCCTTGTCACGCATTTAGTCAGACCACTATCACCGGTCAACCAGTAATAGGGCCGTTAATTTGATCCCAACGGCAAATGTTGGCTGGATAAGATTCGAAAACAAGAATAAAGTTCGAGCTGTATTCGAACCTGAGACCGATCAATTGATTCGATTGAAAGGCAGGCACTTTACCAACTTTAGTTTTGATTTAAAATTGGCAGCATATTAAATTTCAAGCTCTGAGGAAAGACAAAGTTTAATATAGCTAAGGTACGGAAGCTGCAAAATTAGAGCCACTTCAAATAAAAAAAAAATTAATTGAACACCAAACGGGAAAGTTAGTACATGAATTTGAAAAATGAATTTACAAATTTGTTTTCGGCCGAATAATTTGTAGAATTAACGACAAAAGTTGAAACATATTAAGCGAGTTTTTGAATAAGCAAGCACTTGATTATTAAGAAAGCGTCATAAAATAGTTTTTTTTGATTTGCAATTTAAGCGGAAAAATAGAAGATAACTTCTTTTCAATACATATATATATAAATTTGTTTTTGTTTATGATAAAGATAAAATTGGATGTGTTCAAACTAAAACAAAACAAAACGTATCACACAAGTGGACGAAGACTTAATGCGCTTACCCGTTTCATTAAAAAATACAATACAGGTATAACCTATTGCCTTCTTAGTTGAAATTTACTTATAAGTAGTAGAAGAAGTAGCAGTAGAAATTCTTTATATATTTAATTAAACTTATGTAGTTTCATTGCGAAGTTTTATTTCTTTATGTATAAGTTTTGTTTTTCTATTTTTTATATTAGAGCACTGAGTACACGGACGCGTTTGGTTTTGCCGTTTTCCTTCTTTTTTTTAAGATTAATAACTATTTACAAAATTGTTTTTCTTTTGTGTTAATATAAGTTTATGGACGAAAGAATGAAACATTTATAGATGACCACTAAATATGGACTTATGCATCCTTTTTTTTAAATGGTTCATGGAAGAGAAAAATGTTAGATTTTGTAGAGTGTTCCAGATATGAAAATAGTAAAAATGTAAGAGACATGGAAGCAATGGCAAAAATATATTATATGTACGAACATAAACAATTTTGTAAAAAAAAAATATAATAATAATAATAATAATAATACAAAAATGATTATGAATATAGAGCAAATCAAAAATTGTTTTTGATTTTCTTTTTTGATTGTCGATTGTTCTTAAGCATAAATGAATTGAAAAAAAAAATAATTTTTTTTCGTTTATTTATAAGCACAGCATAAGTTTTTTTTACTACTTATATTAAATCATGTTCTGTGAGTACCGGTAGTGTGGACCTAATGTATGAATTGTTGTTAATGTTATTATTTTTTTTTTGTGTTTGATGTTTCAAAAGGGGGAAAAGAATAAGAAAAAAATATTTTATTACTCTCAAGTCAAAAAATTGGAAAACCAAAAAAAAATGTTTGTTAATAATGGAAAAGTTGCAAAAAGTACTTACAATTCCATTGAGAGAACTGTTGGATTCGTACAAGCTTGTGGCGCACGAACATGACACTGTTTGTGACAAATCATTTGGCAGTCACGACACTCGTAGCCCTGTTTTCCGGGCCGCCGTGGGATTGACTTTGTACAAATAGCGCAAACAAGACGGCTTCTAAATAGAGAAGTATAATTATTATTTTTTTTTTTTTGTGTTATGTAAAATTAATTTAACTTACCCGCTTAAATGTTTGGCAACAAATGTATGATCGTTGTAAATGTGAAGTTTTGTGCCCTTGCGACGCCATTTCGGTCGTTGAGCTATTGCGAGGGGAACTATGAAATGCCTAAATAAAAAACAAAATTATTGTTTAAATATGTTATCGAAGACATCGTTTTTTTGGGTTTCTTCTGCAAAGTGACAAAACTATTCCTAAAATCCAATCCAATCTGACATACAGCCCTCACTAGGCGCGCTGGTGTAGACAATGGACAAACCCGTCCAAGCACAAACTCTTCTCACATAATTTTGAATCACACACTGGATAGGATCAAGAAAAATTAAGAGACATTTATTACAGTCGGATTCGTTTCGTAAGTTCTAGTGCTGATCTGCATCGAAGGAAAATCTTATGACATCAGTCTTACATGTGCATATGAACCCATCAAAGGAGCTGCATGTTTTTTGAAAGAACAAGGCCCTTACCATAAATATAAAGCCTAGGACAACTATAATTCTGAAATCGGTAAAAACATTGGCCGAGTGGCTGAAAAATACAGCGTCCACGAAAAAGTAAGTCAGATGAAGTCCTTCCAAATCGACGTCGTACCCACTGACGCAATACACTCGAGATGTATGTACGTACAGTGTCTATTGTCGAATGTCACCACTTTCAATTACAGCACTACGGAACCTGTGGACAGCTTCTAAGAGAATCCAAAAAAAAAACCTTACAGCGCTCGGAAACACTCAATTTACTGGGCACTTTGGATCAATAATCCCCGAATTGCGAGTGGCCAAACTTGCACTGAACTCCGGCAAAGAGCTATCCGGAGAGTTATAACATAGTAATTGAGCAAATCATGCGTCGGGCAGGAGTCCGCATGAAAGGCAATATCTTTTTCAAGTCTGTTCAGCTGTTGGTGAGACGACTTTTTGTCATCCTGACATCTTTATGGCGCCGGGTTTCTAACTATTTTTTTGCAAGACAAGAGAGCAGATTAAAGAATACGTCCAGAGAAATTCCTTCGTCAGATGAACGGTCCTGTATGACAAGTGTGAATAGAAGAGAAGGTGCAACTGCGAATGCTATGAGCTGTACAAAGATTTTGTTCTAATCCGAAATGCGAAAATCCATCGACAACAATGGCTCGGCAATGCAGAATGGAATCAGCTATAGATTATTAGGCTCATACCTTCCAAAAAGCTACTTAGTAAAAATACAAGTCAGATACATTACATACGTACATTCGCCCCAAACTGGAATACAACTCCCATTTATGGGCAGGCGCTCCAAAGACCATCTTGAGCCTGCTTGATAGAATTCAAATCGAGCGATAAAACTCATAGGGGACAAAAATGTTACAAAGTCAATTGACTCTCTTCACCACCGTCGTAACGTCTCCTGTCTAACACTGTTTTATCGCTTCTACCATAAGCAGTGCTCTAGCGAATTAGCCAGCTGCATTCCACCCTCCTATCACTTTCACCGTAACACCCGTCTCGCCAGGAATGCTCATCAGTTCACCCTCAAGCCCAACTTCGGTCGTACAGTCAAGTATAGAGACTCGTTTATTAGCCGCACAACACGAATGTGGAACGCTCTACCACGCTCGGTATTTCCCACCCATTACAATCTGCAGAAATTCAAAAACAATGTGCATCAGTACTTATCCCTATTTCCTCCCTGATCCCTTCCACTCGCGTTATGTATTTACATTTTAAGGGTAGTCATAACCCCTTGTACGCGTGTGTTCTTTAAAAAAAAAAAAAAAAGATACTCTGGCTCTTTAAGCGAATATTACCATCCTTGCTTCATTCGCGTTTGATAGTAGATTTTGTGTTTCCATAAAACCGACACCTTGGTGTAGGTCCGACGACGACCCATCCTTGACATTCGATGCTAAGATCGAACTTTTAACTCGAAGCGCCGAAATCATGCTCTACAAAAGACTCATCTTGCAAGTTCTTCTACGATAAGCCGCGGACCAGATTTCAGACACTCTGGAAAGCAAAACTCTCCGTTGGATATGCGGTCCTATCAGTGGGGAGGCCAAATGGAGGAGAAGGTACAGCCGCTGTACAATTATTTGCATCCGGTCCGTAAAGCAAACAAAAATAAACAACCATGTTCCAGTAAAGAGTGTCTTCGAATTCCTACCACAAGCTACAGTGGTGTATAAAGGATGTAAAGAAATTATGCTCAGATTCTTCGTTATTCTGCTTCTGAATCTTATTTATCCACCAACAACAAGAATTAACAAATTAAAACACTAATTCTAATTCAACAAGAAATTCTTAATACAAATGAGAAATTATCTTGAAAAAGGGAGCATATTTAAAAATTCATAAAAAAGTAATGTACAAGCTCACCTTTTAATACCATTCTCGATGGTCTCCAATACCAGAGTGGACGCTTCATGTACAAACGTTTTGTTGCTAGCCGATGAGAAACCTGACATAGCAGAAGATTCTGAAATTGAGGATCGTCTTGAGTGGTCAAGTGTTGGCACAACTATTTTCGGACCTATACATTTTTTGTATTGTTTTGCCATCAAGTAAAATCATATAACATATAATACAAACCGCAATAAGGATATGCGTTACAACAATTTTTTTTTTAAATATTTATGTTTTTTATAGTTACGTGCAACATTAAACCCATTTGTTTGGCATTTAGTATTTGATTGTTTAAATATTTTATTTGAATGTGTGTTGAACCCAAATGGTAAGTTTTGTATATATATTTATCCCAAACATGTATTGAACATACGATCACCAAAAATTAAAAAGAAAGAAAAAGCATAAAGAAAAAGAAAATTATTAAAATAAAATAATACGAAATTATTATATTAATTATTATTATTAATTTTTATAGAAAGTTATTATATTTAATATGAAGAGTTTTGTTTGTGTTACGGATACAGTGGAAAGACGAACATTTGGTAAATTTATATACACAAACATTGACCGACATGGAAAGAAGAAGATAGAAAAAGAAGGAAAGAAATACATGTATTAAAAAGTTAAATAAGTGTTTTTGGTTTTTTTTTTTGAAAACAATATATACAAATGAAGGGGAAATGAAAGTGTGTGCAGTGAAATGTGAAATGAATCTTTTACGAACAATGGATATTCTTACAATCGATTGTTCGTTAACATGTGAGTTATGACAAAAAAGGTGAAGACAGTACGACACTATGTTTTGATGTTAGAAAAATGACTAAAGTGCATTTACCAAGCGAATTGCTTTTCGACAGTACACCACGATCAACAGACAACGATCTAGAATCACCATTTAAATTGTTCACATCGAAGGGGATCATGCCAGCACGATCCGCAGATCGTGTACGAGTTTTAGATCGTCCCAAACGCTTCTTCAACGTTCCAAAGAAATTACGTTTTTTACTTCGGCCACGCTCGTCCAGATCATCATCAATTGGTGTCGCTTGGTGTGTATGACTTCTTGGCAGGCTATTCGTGTTGTAGCTATTGTTGTTTGTGTTATTGTTGTATGTACTATTGCCATTTAAGTGACGATTCATTTGATTGGGTGATGAGGCAGCATTTGGGCGACCAAACTGAAAAATTTAATTAAAATATCATTAAGATTTTTGACGCGCATAAAATGTGTCGTATAATATTTTTTTCATTTATTTAATTTTCAAGGAAGAACTTTGAAAGAAAAAACTAAACGTGAATTTTAAGAAATTTTAGCACATGTTTTGAGAAGCCGCATTGGTTGGCATTGGCATTGACTAGCGACAATTTGGATGTGTGTTTCAACCACCTCTTCGCGATCAGTCGTTTTCCAGATGATCAACATTCGGAATATGCAAACTTTTAGAGAGGTAAACGTCGACTCTACCGACTTTTTTTGTTTTAGTTTTGAAGTTGTTTGCTCGACTATCAGAGAGCTGAAGAGCAACAAGACTGGAATACGATTCGTAACAAAAACAAATCATTGCGAAAAGATGCTACCAGGTTAAACAAACGGAAAGGTCTGTTAAATATTTTGAATTAATAGACAACGAGTTCGTCAAATTCGCCGCAATTATTCGGGCTCCACCTTTTTCTAATTCTTCTGCTCGTTTTGTGTCAAATGCATTATGTGAGTAAGGGTAGTCATAATCCTTTGAGAACGATCAAATTCTAAAATAAAGCTAAGTTTAAGACGAATTAAAAAAAATAATTTAACTTTTCTTTCCAATTTATGAAGATATGTAAAGAAAAATCTGCGTAAGGAATCGGAATTCATATTTTTAAGGCTTTATAGCTCTAGATTCTTAATAGATTCGAGGCAGAGGCAGCTTTTTGCATTTAGCTTTGAAAGCACTTAGATAATGCTGCTTAAGCATGTTCATCATAATGTTTTGCAAATTAATTCTCTTTGCTAAAAAACCACTCACATATATATAAGGAAAACTTAACAAAAATTACAAAAACATTCAAATTGACTCACCTCATCTGACGATCCATTTAATTTCCAGTCATTACCTGTATCCTCAATATTGAACGCAGGTTCGTTTGGCGGATAACTATCAGTGGGACTTGCCGTAATATCGGTCGTCACTGAAATATCCTGATTTGTTTGTGGATCCTCCTGCAAACCAGTTGGTGTCAATTGTGTCTGTTCAGAAGTTGCATCAGTTTTTTGGATTTCATTTTCAATATTATCGAGGGTTTCTCTAACTTCGATTTGTCCTTCTTTGTTAAGTTCAACCTTTTGTTGTTATTTTTTTGAAGTACGTAAGGTTTGTTGGGATAGGCAGATTGTGTTAGAGCGTTGCATTGAGTTAGTTTTGCAGCAATTTCAAAATTTACATAAAATATATTATTTATCAAAAAAAGAAAATAAATAAAAAATCAAAATCAGTACACTCGTTAGAAACTTTTTCTTTGTGATATTTTAATCCAACGTTAATGGACATGTTTATGAAACGCAGCAAAAAAATCAAATAAAAAATGTCAACAAAATAATAAAAAACAATAAATCATACGAATGATAAAATGACTAAATTACCTTGAATGTATTTTGATTGTTATTCTATTGAAAATGAAACGGTGGATAAGGAACAGGAACATGAAACGAAAACAACAAAAAAAAATCATAAAATGCAAAATATGTACGTCACACTGAAATGTGTTTACCAAATCGTGTTGTGAATGCGAAAAATAAAATTACTTATTATAAAAATAATTGAACTAAACACTTTGCAGATTGTAAATTTTTTCGTGGTTCATAAATGCACTTTGAACTTATTTCCGTAACAATGTATGTTTATTTGGTTAAAGGTATCTGTAGAGGCTGGATCTGGTATCCAAAATAGTAGGGTGTACTCATAGTAAGTTTTTGTTTGTTTGCTTATTAGTGGAAAGTCACATTTTGGTTTTTGACGCAGTTATCCCAATTCATTAGACATATTTTTGAGGAAGGTTAAAAAATTAAACATTTGTCTGTTCAGTTATAACTTAAAAAGCTATTTAATAGTTTACACATCTGTCTCGAGAGGCACTCAAAAATCTATGACATTATCTTAAATATTCACTTATGGAGGATTAAATAGCAACTTTAAGAGATCTTCAGTTTATATTGGTGGCAATATCTTAACAATCCAAGCCACATAAATGGGCTTGTGGTCACGTATGAGTTCAATTACAACAGACAGCGTAGGCAAATTTTCGGTTATAAACGACTCAACTTAGTTCAACGGTTCCATAGTTCATTACAGTCTTCCAGCTTCTCGAGCTAAAAATCGTATATAGTTGTAGGAAAAAATTTGCAACTAAGCATCATCATCACATAATGCATGGCTAATGTTTTGAATGGGAATGAGTTTGGCATTAGTCTAAAGACGACCGAGTTCCTATGCTGCCCACTTCGACGTCTTGCAGAGATTCAATTGAAATGAAACTTTGTGAAAAATAAAAATACCCTGGATCTATGGTTAATGGCGGAAAACTCTTCCAAGTTGAACGGAAGGCTCTACGCTGTAATGTAAGTCCGGCATTCGCATATGGTACATAATGTTGTTCAACCGAGCGGACGGACGAGGGGACGATTACTTAGATACTTTTTCCTCAATATTATTTTCAAGGAGTTTAGCTTAAGCTACATTTATCTACATTTAAGGTGTGAATCCAGTATCGTTGCGATTTTTGCTCTTTTTCGGAAGCCTCTATCTTACATACTGTAAACAATTAGCCAGGCTCAACTAATACATTAATTCCTTTAAAGCTCTTACTGCACACCGTTTTTTCCGTAGGGACTACCCTTATAATTTATTTACACTCAATGTGTTTATCTGCGAGTTATTTCTTAAGTTGAGTCTGAAAATTGGGAGTAAATTTGTTATCGAAATTTTTGCATTCGTTAAATTCGCAGTATTTTTTTTCAATTTCGTGATCACATAAGATATTTGAATCTTCGTTCGGACATTCCCAAGTACATTAATTTATTGATTACTTGATTTATTTCAGCCCGTATTTTGAGTACGTATTGTCTAATTAATATGAGAATACCTATTTGCAGAACTTTATAATTTACCTCAGTTTTAATTTAATTTAGTACTGATTTCCGATGGCTACAGAAAGCATATCTTAGATTATGAAACAAGTAAAAATATAAAAGCAACGTAATTCCACCTTTGCTTCCGATAGCGGTGTTTTTCACGCTAGACTGTAGTGTGGCACGAAAATTCCAACCAGCGAAATGTTTGCTTCTTCAATTCTTCAGGACTATTAGTTCTTGCCGGACCTCTTATTTAATATGGCAAATACGGAAGCAAAAAGGCTCGGTGAGAATCAGTGAGATGTAAAATCCAAAATCCACTGGATAATCAAAAGGAAAGGATGCCCAAGAAATTGAAGGATAAAAATCCGAAGGAGGAACAACAAAATGCCGAGAAATTCTGTTTGTAAAACTTATCTTTCAAAAAAAGCCTTAGGTCGCGAACTTATCGCCTAATTTGCATTACGAGATAAAGAAAAGGTTAGTTTATCAAGTTTATCAAAAGACGGTCGCGCGTTGTGAGGTTAGGAATATGATCGAATAATGTTCTGTTCCCTCAAATTCGTAGGGCACGATTTCGCAGTAATTATAAGAGTAGAAATGTTCCCTTTTTAGTTAATTGGTAAGATTAGGAAACACATATATAATGCGGATTCTTGTTCTGATTTTTCAAAACAGAAGATAAATGTCAATTTACGAGTTTTAGAACCTTTTTAAAATTAAATTCAAGCCAAAAAAAAAAACATTTTTCTGCAGCCAAGTCAATATAAATGAACTCAATACAAACACAATCGCTGACCCTGTTGTGAAAATCGGCCAATCGTTGGAGTTCGGGCTTACGATATTTACGATCAAATGCCAACCTAACGCGCGAGGTCACATTTAGTGTAACCACATAAGATCTCTTTGTTTATACTCAAACTGTCAGAGCGCAAGCGCGAGAGCGCCGCGTTATGTTTCTACTTTAACTTGACTGCTTAGGTCATTGGGCTGGTATGAACTGTTACATGAAAATTCGTCTTGTTGCATTTATGAACCCGAAATCTTTCTCTTTATATTATCCTTAATTTATAGCCACTTACCCTCTGAACACTGTGTATAATGAGCGTACTCTTGCTTGGATTTCCATTTGTTGTCAGCGCTCCATCCTGTAAGGCTCTGACAGCAGCATCAGCTAAATCCGCTCCATTCCTCATATGCTCATGAATCATTGGCGAGCTTATTTTTAAAGCTTCTTTCAATTTATATGGTCTCGGTCCGACTGGTATTTCGGCACCCTCTATGAACACAAAATCAACCATAATTGCACCAGCGACCTTTTGAGTTTCATAAGGTCGCGGCTGTAAGGCGAGTGTTTGCGATGAAGCTGGCCCCACAGCCAACTCATCAATGCCAACCAAACCGAGACCAAGGAATTTTGGAGGATCATTAGCATGTACTGGACGGTCATAGACTTCAAACAGAATTTCCGCTGACTGTGGTGACAGTTCACTAAAAGAAAATGGGATAATTAATTTTTTTTTTGCAATCACAAAATATATCTTTAAAAATTAATTACAATAGGAAATGTTCATCCCAGTAGGGGTGGGTTCCTTGTCGGGCGCCAGTTTGATTCTTTTGTGCGGGCTCATCCATTTCCACAACGACGTAGGGATCTTGCGCCCCAGCAAGTCCTTCACCTTTAACAATCTTCACGAGCAGACGTCTTCCGGAGGCCATATGGGCGGCATTACCCATTTGATTTTGATACGCGGGATTAATGTTTTCCATGTTATGCTGATTGTTTCATTTTATTTTGAAGGGGGAAAAATTTAGCAGGTTATGTTATGATTTTTTTTTATTTGGAAATATTCGTAGATGTCAATTGTTGTAAGTAGACGAAAGGATATCGAAGGGAAATAAAAATACAAAATCTTTGATGATCACAAGTTTACTTCAGGAGCATTGATCTTGGTTAGTTTGTGACGAAAATGTAATTTGTAATGCAAGAGTGATGTCAATTTCGTTTGACATTACTTTCAAGACATCAAAGTCAAAAACGTGATAAGATTTAAAAATGAGATAATTGCCTTTCCGCACAACAACGACCAAGAGTATTTTGATATCTCTTAATTTGGATTATATTATTAAAGAACGATGTCTGTGTTTCTTGGTGCCCTTTTTCATCTCACATTTCTTAATAACAAATAACGTTTTCAAATCAGAATTTAAGTCGAAGTTTAAAATACAAAATGATCGACTGATCAATTAACCAAGGGGTTACATTGATGTTGGGATAAGCCGCGCAGTTTAATATGCAAATATATGATTTCCCACAAATATTCAAAATATGAAAACAAAAATAAGATGACTGCAAACGAATCTCCAAATTGGATTTATTTAACAAACGAAAAGGTTCAATCAAAACTGTCTAGAGTTAATCTCATGAATATAGTTATTTCAAGTGGAAAAAAAAACAAGAAGCATCGCCTGCTTTTTTATTTTAAATATGTATACTTTCGCATTCTCTGAAATGAAACAAGAAAAGGATACCAGCACAGGTTATTCTCAAGTCACTCAATTATTCCCATAAATGAGCTAAGGTAATGCAACCTGTGCGGAACAACTAATGACTTTCTGCACGAAAAGAGTTTCGTTATCGAATGACAATGATATCCAACATGCAATGTGTTAAAATGTCCTTAGCATGTCACATGAACTATTGTCGTCTCTTTGACGGTTTCTTGATTCTTTTATAGAACTTTCCTTTCGTCTACCTGACAAAATTGACACTACAACTTGTTATTTTTGTATTACATATAAAACTCCAAATAAAGAGGAGAGAGAGAGAGAGATGTATGAGAGTTAAGAAGAAATGTTACGCAAATGTCAGAGATAAATTTTGGAAATTCTTGATACAAAAAAAAAAATTAAGCACAACAATCATGCATAATTTAGACTTGATATTATGCAGTATCTCAGGTTTTCTTTCTCATTCTTTCTCATCTCACCGCTAAGGAGTCATAATGAATGGGTAATATTACAGGAAGATCTGGAGTTTCGATCTCAGCACGGGGACAGGTTGAGTAGATTGAAAAGACACACGGATACACCGCTTCACGGAAAGCTGTTGTAAGTATCTCACTGGAAGATTAAAAAGGAACATTTTAAATTTTGTCTTGACACCATTAAATGTACGAGTACCTTATGACATCTTGGAGTTGTTGTTCATCTTGATCGATTGCCTTAATAGCACCGACACTATTCATGGTAATTCGAATCTAAGAAGGAGTATCGATGGCTCTTCAAATCATTCTTCGATTGGAATTTATTTTGTACTTACATCGGGATATCCTTCGACACGCATGTCACCCTTAAGTGTGTTGTAATTCATAGCTGTTGACATATGAGCACGGAAACGTGACACCGTCACTTTGTAATGAGACGTATCGACCTTGCCTGATTTTTGACGGAACGATTTGACCTGCAACACTGGCATTGCGTCGACATCAAATGTTGTGACCTTGCAAAAAATTGCAAAAAAAAATATAACAAATTTATTGGGTATTTTAAAAAACAAAATAAGCTTATACCATGTCAGCTGGATTATTTTCATCACAATTGCAAAATATATTTGACAATCCGGGTGGAGGACTGTCTGGAAGAACACGGACTATTTCGACAGCTACTCCATGCTGGAAATTAAAAAAAATCTATATTTCAAAAATGTTGCTTAGAGTTATATAACATAAATATATTGGAAGCAATATGGTCTTCCTGATGACCATCAATAACATTGCATTATTATATTACATTATCAACAAAAAAATCAGAATCGTAGATATAATGAACTTTTGTGAAAAATGCAAGCTTCTTGTGCTTGACAAAATTTTTTCACACGCCTAAGTTTGTTAATTAAGAGGTCTGAAACAAAGTGTAGCGATGCTGGAGTGTTCCTCGAAGAATTATTGGACATAACGGTCTAAATGACACAATTTATAGTTATTTTTGCAATTTATTAATTATTATTTATTATTTATTGTTTTCTACTTACTAAATATTTATTAATTGTTATTTATATTTTCTTCTTAAAAACTCGAATTTCATTTATTTAATGCAGGTTTTCATGTGGCTTTTCCTTCCATTAAAAATCTGTGATATTAATTTAGTTTTATTTAGCGATACTTTCTGAAGCAAGGTCATAAGATTGTTAATTTCTTGCCATAGTATGGTGGGCACGATCCAGTAAAATTGTTCTGCAACAATTTGTTTAAGACTCGAATATAATTGAAAACATGAAGTATTGCCTATCTAGTAATATATTAACTGCTCTATTTGAATAAATGTTTGGAACACCGAAAGGAGTGAATCAAAGAATGGGTGGCACAGATACTTTCTCTTTGTTGAAGTGTGAACATATCTTTTTCCATCTACCAAACCCAAGGACTGCATTTATTGATAGGTCCTAGGTTTAAGTCTTCGAGCTAAAATTTAAATTGAGTCTTCATCTGGTCCAGTCACCATTCTTCGTTGGGATCAAATTAACGGTGTTATTACTGGAGTGGTCGATTAGCGATAGTAGTCTGGGGTTTTGTCGTGTAAGTTGAGTGAAAACTTTCTTGCAGAATTGCCAATGCTATCTTCACTTGATGCTTGTGGCATAGGATCTCTTAAGATGTCTTAGCATATATTATTGTAGCTCTGCAACGATGAATCTCTTCATATTTTGGTTTCTGCAGAATCTCCACCCCTCCAGTGGAAGGTGTACAGTCTTGTGATACATTTAATACGTTTATTTAAGTTTTTTTCACGAAACTTTACTTAAGACTTCCCCCGTTGAATGCGAAAAAGTAAAAATTCACAACAGGTGAATCACAGAAAGTGAAGTGAAGACTCCAACTCAGGTTCAGGCGATTCAGCTGAAAAAATCGCCGTCAGACCTGAGAGTACATTTTGCATAAAGAACATGATTTTAACTGAAACATATGAGTATTTGAGAAAAAGTGGAAATGATGACAGTGAGACCATGTGAACGTTTTTTTCGATAAGAAAGCAGATCTTCTCACCGAATTTTCGAAGCTCTGAAAACTATATTTGTTAGGTCTAAAACCTTGTTTCTTGCGTAAAATTTTTCACGTAGTCGAGAAATGTAATCGTAATTGCGAATTTCATCGAATGAACAAATCGCGGTCTTCATTAAGACTGGCGAGATATCATCAATATTTTCCAGTTGCGTGAAATCGGTGGCAAATTTTTTCTCTATGGCTAATATTGCTAGTTCAGTAGGTCGACTATGACGACTATAAATGGTCAAAGTTTTCGAAAAAAACATTTTTCACAGTGAACGAATGTTCGTGATAAAACTCAATAATTTGTAATTTGTTCGGATGAAAGTTTTTCCATGATGTAATGGTAATGCTAAAAAAGCATGTTTGATTTACACAATTGCGCGTGAGCTGTCAAAAAAACACTCATTTTTGTAGGTGGAAAATTGACAGATGTATTTTATAACTTATCTCAAAGTTTGTGCTCATTTAGAAAATACAATCAAATATAATTTTATAAGTTTTCGTACAGATGCTTCCCGCCTAAAAATTTCTCCGTTCAAAGTCGAACCTCTTTTGAAAACAATCTTCCCAAATATTCTTCACAATCAAAGTTCAGATAGTCACCGAGAACTTATCGAAGTAAACATTCTCAGTCATCCGATACGATCTTTCCAATTGATTTATTTCCAATATCAGGGGCAGTCCCTAGCCCATATTTACACATTCATTCATTGTCACATGAAGCGACATTCCACAAATTTGAGCGATTACACGACTCATTTAGCGTGAAGCCTCATCAGATCGAAGCCCAACAGATCGAGACCCAATGTGTATAACAATGATCCAAAAATACTTTATTTGGTTAAGAGCCGATATTTATTTTCAAATCAACAATTCCAACTGACAGTGGCTGTGGCTTTGGCACCGAGGCCAAGGTCACGTAATGTTTCATTGTGTGTCTGTTTTCTGATTTTTTTTGTTTTTGTTTTTGTTTTTTTAATTCATTTAAATGAATTACGTAATCCGAACAAATAAAATCAAAAAACGAACCCGGTTTTCCGATGAGATAATTTCCATAACAGCAGAGTGCATTTCAATTCGATACAATATCCATTGGCGTTGAATTAATTGACGGGTTCATGCTTCTGTCGACGGCATTCCGATTGATAATGAAGAAATCAATGAAAACCCGGGTGAGGTTGAGTTCAACATTTGAACATAGTAATTGACCCGGTAGAGCCTATAGGACTATGGATTTGAAGTGTTTGCCATTGCTATCCAAAAATAAAATAAGAGAAGCCGCGAAGATTTGCGACGGACGGCCTTTCGGGTATGAGGTAAAAAACAATTTAACTTTTTATTGCGAGGCAATAGTAATAAATATTCGGGCGAAGGTCAAGTCTTGGGCAGCGGCGTTGCGTGGCATAAAAATACTTGAACTTCTGCTCCATCAGATTGATGGATATGGATGAAAAGATATCTAAAAATAGCGTTCGCGAGCGCACGTCGAGAAGCGAATTGGGATGCGTAACAAATTCGTGTTTATAGTTTCGTATTTAATTTTGAAGCTTTTGGGTCAATTAAATTCGATACTAAATGGCTTAATTAGATGTTGTGTCGATAGGGGGAAGAGGCTATAGCGATATTTGACACCAAACCATAGTTTAAAAAATCAAAGAGCAAGGATGAATTTTATCCGGGAAAATATACTTATAAACTTTTTGCAGTACGTTGTAGTTTTTTTATTATTTTTGCCGTTTTTTGCAAATTTTAAAAAGTTATGCAGAGGTGATAGCCTGTTAATGCTGGAGTAAAAATACTTAAGTTTGAAGTTCATGTCGTCAGCTCTGATTTGAAGGCATAAACCTGACAAGAGAGTACTGACGTAATCTTAAAATAATGCCGAATAAAATACTGCGAATTAAGCGAATGCAAGTAAGTCGATATCATATTCTCCGCGTCCATCTTTGCAGCAATCGAAGCCAAACAAAAATCTGAGTTTCAAATTACTACACAGTGTTTTATTCTCTACTGTGCGCTCTGTGCAACAAGGATCTTAAGAGTACACGTTACCCCTTGAGAACGGGCAAATGAAAAATGTATACCAGCTCCCGATGGACAAAACATCAACAAAAGACAGATCTATCATAACATCGAGGAAGACTACAACATAAAAAAGCGCCAGCATAAAGAGACACTCTTGACAATCGTTGTTTCTTAAGAAAATATAGCCATTGCCCAAACGACCAAACTGAGAGTATCTATTTGTGTAAATCGTGCTATACAGCGCAGAAGCATGGACCTCATCAAAGTCGCATGAAAATGATGTTCGTCGCTATGAAATAAAAAAGAAAATCTTTAAATGGTTGCTGATCCCCTTAACTGTGCGGAATACTTAACTCAGCGATTTGCTATTTATCGAAAGGTTCGCATAACAGATGAACAGCGTGGTAGAGAATTTCCCACCTTCGAAAGCTCCCAGCCCTATTGGCGGCAGCTAGCTTTTGGATTGAACACATTTGGTTGAGGAACAAGACAAATTGAGGATCACACGAAAATAACCACAAAAGCACCACATCGGTGAAATGATGAAGTAATTCGAAATCATATCGACTAGCCGATTATAAACTCACTGACAAGATTGAATAGAAAGATATTCCGAAATTCATTATAGTAAGTTTAATTATGGACATTCTCCAATGCTGAATAAATTCTACTACGGACTGCTTCCAAAGAGCAGTAATAGTGCCTTTTATGAAGTCTTGTTATAGAACAGCATTCAGATTAAGAGTATATTAAATGCTTTAGTAAATATTGTTGTACTGCAATATGACGTCATACTTTAAGATATAAATGAAAGGATCCTCTTACATTCCAAAAGCTTACTAAATTTCAGTGTAAAAAAGTTTTGTTTCCGAGTCTGAGAGGGTCAGCCCTTTGTGTAAAAAAGTTGTGTACACTCCTTACTGATCGAATACGGACTAGACGATATGCACGCCAAAGTCAAAATTTTTTTTGTAGTTATATCCTTCAAACATCAAAATAAAAATTCAAGGCAAACCTTACGAGGCTCGCAGAAGCAAAGTAGAAGTTTGCTACTAATAAACATTCAATCTGTTCGATTCAAGACATCATTTTTCTGTTAAACCGCTAAAAAAGAAATTTTTAAATTTATTTTTCTTAAGTCGGTAGCATGACATTTGAGATTCTTTTCGTATTTGAAAAATTCTTCAATCTAGCCTTTGATGGACGAAACTAGGCACGTGAAATCAAACAGATGGCAAATACTCGAGTTTCCCTTTGTTAAAAGTCACACGGGGGCTACTTTAAATCACACGCATTAAACAGCACCGCTAAACTTAACTAAAAAAAAGATAATTATTTGGATCAAAGAATAAAATGTCCCTCTTGAAGTACCTCACGCAAGTTTGAGCATTTTCGGACGATTGCTGAGCAGAATAATGCGTGAATAGTTAATGAGGGCTAGCATATGAAAAGCGCCCTAGCCGCGTGGATCATATGGTTAAAAATTTAACGCAATACTTAGTTGTTCATATAATGAAAAATCAAGAGTGCTTCAATGTAATTATGGCGAAATTAAATTTGACTGTGGGTAACAAAACAATGGCTGAGAAGTTAACCAGATGTTGTTGATGGTATATTGAGTATTTGTTGTGAGGAAAGATTGAGTTTCTCAATAAGAAATAGTTCAAGAAATATTTTCAAAATACGCGTCTTTGGAAATTTTTAACAATATTTGTTCCAAATGAAATTATTTGAGCGGTTGGAAATTAGAACCAATATGCTTTTATTTACCGAAAGTTATTCCCTCGCTGGTCTTTTGCGTTTCTGAAAAGGTAAGAATCCTAAATCAATGCAGAGCTCAATTATTTATTTATTAATTATTCCCATCAATCAACACTAGCCTTGAAGATTTCAAATATCATAGGTGAAAATAAAAAATGATATCTTTAAATAATTCAATTCAATACTACTTTTCACTAAGTGACAAACTCAAGACTTCAGGCAACATCTGCTAACACGAATGTGGCAAATGTCAACCTGGTAAGTGCTTAAGAATTAAAAATACTTTATATGTTGGTTTGAAACTCCTTCATATTACCCACTTTTTTAAATGACAAGTTGAACACAACAATTCAGAATTAAGATTATAAAGCCGTCCAAACCGTTTATTTTTTCAAAAACAACTTCAGATCATCTGCGTAAATTCGTTGATTAGTATAATAAAAAACGCTGGACCTGAATGACTCCCTTGCGGAACTCCAGTAATGCTTTAAATGAGTCTTGAACACTGATTCCCTAATTAGATTAGAACTTAAAATCCTAGAATCCAAATATTTGCCAAAATAACTTACGATGCGCAGAATCAAAAGCTTTGCCATCGTCGCTTTAAAGAGCATCAACTTGACAACACTATCAATTACATTTATGTTGATTATGGTTTGAAAGGTTATCTATGTCTCCTTTTAAATGTTTTCAAATATTTGTCCTTAATGGAACTTTCAAAGTTATTCTAAGGAACAGATTTATGGATACCTTCTTCCAATCATCAAAGTAGTCTTAAATACTTTGAGCAAAGACTAATGTATTAACATGAAAATTGAGCAGATTTTAAATACTGTTGCCAATATACCATCAGCACCCTGCTTTGGATTCGCTTTGAACCCAACTATTAAAAGCTATAAGTTATGAATTTCCAAAGCTAATGGGCCAAATTGAACTCATATTAATTAATATAGAATATAGCCCCTCTCTTGCAAGTGGATTAAAAGTACCGCGAAAAAGCTTCTGCAACTATTCAAAGTCGGTAATTAATTCCACATCCATTCCAATTATTGCGAAAAATATATCCTAGCCAAGCAATTGGAAAGTTAAAGACGTTTCATAAAAAAAAATCGCAGTGTTTTACTTTTTCACAACACAACACAATGTATCAAAAGAAAATTCATTTTCCGAATTTTAAATGAATTTTAAATGGTGGTACCATTTGAACATATTTCTTTCAAAGAAACTTTAAACTTTTAAATGAGTTTGAAAGCATTTCAATGGGACAATTTGTTGGAAAGAAACTTACTTTGAAAAGCGAAAACGAAAATTATTTTCAGGAAAAACTGAACATTTTATGTCTTTAAAATTAAGGCTGTTTAAACATTATATCACCTAAATCTTTTCTTATTGTACACTCCGTAAATTACGTTGATTTGTTTGCAGAAAAAAACATATCTACGTAAATCAATCTTCCGAAATAGAGATTTCAAGAATATCAACTTATTTCGAATAAAACAGTGTGCGAATGCAAAAAGGGTCGATGGAAAATTCATCAATACATTTCAGTTTCAATCCTTTTTACAATGCCCTCTTTCCTAAGCAAACATTTTTTACTATATAAATCTTAACTTCAACTGTCTCACGATGCGGTATTATTGATGTTAGTCTTAATATTGTAGATAATTGCCATTTAGGGGAGTCTTTAAAATTACGAGTAAAAACATTCGTATGTTGATTTACTTACATTCAAAACCAACAACCTCGAAGTTCCTATTCGACTGCCGACTTTTGCAAGACAACTCTTGTGTATACGCAATAAAATCAGACACTCCCTCTTCATAAAATTAAAATTACGGCAATTCAAAAAAGTAATTGTGACAAATAGGCCAATTTAGTTACAAAAAAAATTCAAGATAATTAACTTTGCACAGAATCAATCGATGTGGTATTTTCCTAAACCACTCTCTCACTTTTTCTACACAGCGCTGATGTCAATCATTAATTGACCGTACATTCCAAGGACACCTTATTTAAATTGCCTCATCAATTATTCCATTCATATTTGTTCAAAAAAAAAACGCAACAATGATGTCAGGAACAAGTTTTACGAATCACAAGCAGGAAAACCAAAAAGAGAACATTTAAAATTATGCAAAACTTACATCTTCAACAGATTTCTTCAAGGTATCATTGAGGGAGATCACCCATGAGTTTAAAAGTTCATTTACGATCACCAAGTCGCTATAGAGCCAGCGAAAAACTTGGCTCGTCCACGTTACGGAAGTCTACAAAAGTAAAAAAAAAAAAAATAATATATGCACATAAGCTTCAAAATCCAAGTTTAAACTTACAGTTTCTGGTCCAACAACATTTGCTGGTGGTGGAACATTTCGTTTTTTAATCGTTTCAGGGCCGGTCGAACTCTGACGTACGACACGTTTGCGTAGCGGAGCATTTGGACCACCAACCACACCCGATCGTCCACGTCCACCTCCGCCAGTAGCACCCAATGGTTTCGAATCCTATTAAAAAATAAAAACCAATTTAAATCCACTGCAAATGCAAATGTATTTGTTGTGCAACCTCACCTTAACATCTTTACTGGATAAAATCTCCTTCGGTTCAGATAATCGCAGCTTGTCACTACTAACTTTGCCACCAGTTACTGTTAGGCTATTATTTCGACTGTTTCCAGTTGATGATTCCTTATTCATATATTTTCCGTATAAAAATTTACACAGCCATACTAAGAACAGGGCCAATACGGCCCAAATAAATATGAACATTGCTAGTGAGTCCATTGATAAGTCACCGATTCCTTCGAAAGAACAAATGTAATCATCGATTTGATCAGCTAAATCCATAATGGACACCAGTAGTCATCATTTCTGAAAATGAATGTAAATTAAATAAAATATAAATACTTGCACATAAATCAGAATAGGCAAATAGGAGTAATTAAAGTGTGGAGTATTAATTTTAAGAATGAAAGGAATTTTAACTTCAAAAGCTGAAACATTCCATTGGGGATAAAGTGAGACAAATTTACGACATTTAAAGCCTTTGGGACAATGAGCACACTTTACGACTCGTGATGATCCTTTACACTGTGAATTACGATTTGCTGTTTTAAAAAAAACACATGACACAAATGATGCTACTCCTTTGTCAGATTTAAACCGGTTCCTCAGGATTTATAGAAAATAAGTGTACATAAAAAAAAATAATTATGTGAGAGCCACGAGATAAAAGATTCCTTCGCATCTTTTTAGTCAAGCAGTCAAAGATACAGATGTAGCGCTGGAGGCAAAGGAAAGCTAGTGACGAACTGTTTTCTCGTTTTCTTGCTCCATGCAACATAAACAGTAATTATTTGAAGAGATGACGCGTGAAATGGTGTCACAATGCCAGCTCTAATTAAAGTACTAGAAAATGACGTTTTCAATGAAAACACAATTTGTGTACATATACGAATTTCATTTTTGATCTTTCTGCGCTCAATATAGGTTGCTTCGTCGGTTGCTTAACTTCCAACATACTTTAAAGGTTATGACCACCTTTCTACTGACCCCAAATATATGGTATAAGAGCTTGTGCAACGAGGAATTTTTCCAACAGTCAAAACCTTCTGTGTATGCAACCAAAATTTGTGTATGCATAAATTCACATAAAACCATAATAATGTGTTTTTTTGTGACAAATAAAATCACAAATTTTTGTGTATACACAAATCGTGTTTTCTTAGCTTAAGATTCATCTTTTCCATCGGTTACTCTCCCAGGATCGTAATGAAATACAAAAAGTATGTTTTCCGTGCAAAGCAAATCTACTTGCTGGTCACACTGTAATACTTGACGGATACTATCATATTTCGCACTCGTACGGTAGCAAGAGTACTCAAAAGTCTTTTTCATCCTCCAAATATTGGCTTTAGCGTCTCTCTTCCTTAAGGTCGTGGAAATGTTTTTTTAAAAGCTTTCTACAGAATTAAACATTCGATTTTTTTACAAAAATATTTATGTATATTTAAGTTTTTTCTTTAAAATTGCATGCATAAAAAATTGACGAATCTACCTAATTTTTTGGGCATTCAATCCCAGTGCTTAAGAATTTCACCATAAAAAGGTGGTGCACCACAAGGCTTCTTTTAGTTTATAATTGACGACTTAGAAACTAACTTTCGGCGAGTTATTGCCAAAAATTGTCGGTTAGGCCTGAAAAAGTGACGAAAAATAAGTTTCTTTAGTGGACATATGCCCGAAGTTTTTGCATTTTCTTAAAAATGATTTGCTTTGCCGAAATAAATGAGTTTAAAATATAAAAATGATACTTGCACGTGATTAAAAATTAACTATTTTATTAAGCTGCCATAAATATAGTCGTTCCAAATACGAAGTGGCGTATGTGCAAAATCTTTGTAAACAAAATCTTAACTTTAAATAACCAAAATTTTGTTTTTATTTTTACATTTTTTCTTAAACTGAAAAACTTCAACAGAGGTAACCATTATTTCCAGGAAGTGCTTTTTTTAATGGGTTTAATTTGTTTCTTCATAAACATTTACCATTTTTGAGCAAATTCTTTTTTTTTTTAAATGCATTTTTATTTATTTCAAAGGACTACTTAGACACTAGGCAAAAACGCTTAAACTAGCTTATATATGTACCTTAATTTTACTTAACTTAACTAGCTTACTGGTCCTGTGCAGACGCTTTAAGCTAAACCTAGTACTTATTTTATGTCTTTCGACTTAAAGTTATTATTTAATATATGTCTTGAAGATAACAATTATAAACTAAGAAAACTCTAGCAAAAACTTACTGAAAGTATGTTTTTTTTAAGATATACTTAAAGCTTAAATCTATATTTAAATAACTTAAAAATATAAACTTATATTTAACTTAAGCCTTCGTATATATATATAAACGGATTATATATATACCCTTAAAATCACGAAAATATATACACAATAAATATACTACTGTGTCCAAAAAATAAGGTGACATTGTATTTATTTTGAAAATTCTTTATTTATTCTTCCAAATCAATTTCATCCCCTTCAAAGTAATGCCCTCCCGATGCAATGCACTTATGCCAACGGATTTTCCAATCTTTGAAACACTGGTTGTAGTCACTTTCCGGGATGGGCTTCAGTTCCGTCTTCGCTGCGGCTTGAATCTCCTCTATCGTATCAAAACGGTGTCCCCGGAGCGGTCTTTTGAGCTTGTTGAACAGCCAGAAGTCGCACGGCGCCAGATCAGGTGAATACGGTGGTTGCGGAACGATATGGCTTGAGTTTTTGGCGAAATGATCACGAATTACGAGTGCGGTATGGGATGGTGCATTATCGTGGTGTAAAAACCAAGAATTGTCTTTCCACAATTCTGGCCTTTTTAGGCGGATAGCGTTACGCAAACGACGCATAACGTTCAAATAATATTCCTTGTTGACTGTTTGGCCGGTTGGAAGGAATTCATAAAGCACAACACCACGTTAATCGAAGAAAACAGTCAACATGACCTTGATTTTAGAGCGACTTTGGCGCGGTTTTTTTGGTCTCGGCTCTCCTTTGGCACGATATTCGCTCGATTGATCGGTTGTTTTGGGGTCGTAAGCATAGATCCAAGTCTCATCGCCAGTTATAATGCGTTTCATGACATCCTGGTAGTCGGAAAGCATTGTTTCACACACTTCAACGCGACGCCTTTTTTCCAAAAAATTCAATGTTTTCGGTACCAGTCGAGATTTGACGCGCTTGAGGCCCAAAGCATCCTTCAAAATGGTATTGACTCAGCCTTTCGCTAAGCCAACTTCATCAGCAAGGTCTCTAATCGTTAATCGATGGTTTTTCAACACCAAATCTTTGATTTGTTGGACGTGAGCTTCATCGGTTGAGGTTGATGGTCGCCCAGAACGCTCTTCGTCTTCGACACGTTCACGGCCGGCTTGGAAATCACTATACCACTTGTAAACATTTTTCTTAGACATAGCCTCATCATCAAAGGCTTTCTGCACCATCCTCAACGTATCCGCAGCAAAAAATTGATTCCGCAAACAAAATTAAATGCAAATTCTTTGCTCAATAAATTTCGACATCGCAAAAAACGAAAAACTTACTTTTAGCAGCTCACAAAACGACGCGTATCTCAAACACTTTGAATATTTTTTGACATGAAATTTCACATAGATGTCACTGACAGTACTACCAACCTAAAAAGAAAGAAAAATTTCCAAATCCTTCGACGCGCGCAGTTTAAATTCGTATGTCACCTTATTTTTTGGACACAGTAGTATATATACCCATATATACATATAATATCATTGTATATATTTCCCCCGACTAATCCTATTTAAGCTTAAGAAAAACTAAATCCACGTAAGTCAGCAAGGCTTTTCTAAACAAAATGAGGCCAACTTTTCCCCGTAAGGAGACCTGGCTTCGAAGGATATTAATAACAGAGTTCTCTACCCATTTTCTAAGAGCCACCAAAATTGATGGTGCTGCTTTAGCGGAGAGACTCTTCGGAACTTTGTGCGATGTCTCGAACGTAGGTGAGTCGCCTGTCCACACTGGAACGGGCGACGTGGTAGATTAGCGGCACCGCCAGACTACTCTGGATCAAACCTTAAGAATCGAGGTAGAGAAACGCCTCTGGAGGGATAAAACCGTTAGGGCGCACACTCTCGTGGTACAACAAGTTGGGGTAAAAAGCCCCAGAGATCAGGTTGTTGATCGAAATCATTGCTCTTGCAACGTGCCTTCGGATAAGTTTTATTAGGAAATTATCCACCCTTACCAGGTTTGCTCCATTGTAAAGGACCTCATTGCGATAGAATTTTTTGCATTGGGACTCTGGAGTTCTATATAAACGAAGACAAGCCCTGAGACATTGACTTTCATAAGCCCGAATCTTTTCCATCGAATTTGCTAGTGAGCATTGGTCTGACAAGAGCCATGTAGCAGATGGCTTTCACCCTGGCATCGAGTTGGCTGCTATAATACAGTCTCTTTGTCCTGGCAATGTCGCTTTGGCTCTGGCTAGACCTACAAGCAAAGTCTATTCCAAGAGAAAAAGATGCAGATTCGCCAGTTCGTGTTTGGTACGACGATATGTAGACGCTGACTGAAGATGGTCTTAATTATTGAGTGACTGTACGAAAAATTTGACCTCAAAATTCAACTAAACGGTTGATGCGGATCAAGTTATCAAATAAATAAATAAATAAAGATAAAAAAAGACGAATCTTTGTGAAGGGGGCAGAATTGGTATCAATTCCTTCATGCAGAGGATGAACTCAGTATGATAAAAAATTTTATATTATTAACTGAATTCGTATTTATTACGAACTTAAAAAAACCAAAATCTTCCGTAAAAACCGTAGTATCTTATGAACTTATAATGAATGAAATTCTTGTTGCTCTATGAAATTGTAACACGACTCCTGAGTTCCCTGAAAGGCACAAAGCCAACACTATTTACATATTTCCCCGAATGTACAATAATTATTATCCAGTCAAAAAGAACACACATGTGTGCACTTAAAAGACATGCGCAAGAAAATTAATTTAGTTTCTCGTCAAATTTCAATTTTTTTTCTTCTTTAAATTCAACGAAAAGGTATTTTATTTTTTAAAAAATTTAGTACATGTTTTAATGCTTTTCTCGACAAAAAAATATATATTACCGTCGAAACACATCAGCTTCCGTATGATCCATCCGCAAAGATTTTTTTATTTCAGAGCCAAACACAATATTGATTTTTTTTATTTTTTCGAAATTAAATAACAAGCTCAATAGCTTAAAGAATAATTAAAGGAAATGAATTTTCTTTTGGTATTTTGATGTTCCTTCCTGTCCGTGACTGATGCAAAACATCTGGGATAAACCTTTCACTTTGTTCACTATTTTTAGAGCGTCTCCCGTGTTTCTATTTTATTCCCCCTCACATAGCAACAAGTTACTGTTAAATTATTATTATTTAAGATTTATTTCTCTGCTTTTATTAATTATTAAAACAAAAAAATGAAAAAAAAAAACCAACGAAATAAGAAAAAAATTCAACAAAATTCAATTCACATATCGAGTAAAAATTAAGTAAAGAATGAACGAAAAATGAGATACGAATGTAAAATTGCGCTACAAACACCTACAAATCGGGCGGCGCGGAACAATTTGAGTTGAAATTTATTTTTGGATGAATTTCTGTGAGAAAATTTTATCGGAAAATTGTTGTTCTTTTTTTTTATTTTTATTTTGTTTGTTTTAATTTACTCTCACCCAGAGAAGCAAAAATAGAAAATATAGGTGCGCGCCCGCAAAGATACACGAAAGATGGAAGACAAAAGATACATAACGTTAGATGTGAGAGTTCTTTGGTTCTTCTATGACATCATTGATAGTAGTTGTGGTAAATGACGATGCATTACGTTTTAGAAATGACGTAATGGAAATGAAATGAAAATGGCTAGAAAGGTAAATTGAATGCAAAAAAAAAATTATATGAGAGAATGGAATTTTCACGCCACACCATGGTAGACGAATATGAGTTGTAGCAGGGGATATTCTTGCATTATCTGCAGGGAAGAGAAAAGCGGAAACGGATTTAATTTGAAAGCCTGCCAGAAAAATAAGAAACGGAGGCATTATTAAGATATGCCCTGTGTTATGATGTTTTTAGTTTGCTTTCTTTATTCGTTTTTTTTTTTTTGCTTTCTTGATTTTAAGCAATTTAAGATAGTTTTATTTTAATGAGGAAATTTGTTGGCTGTGAACACTTAAATTCATTGTTTTGAGACGAAGCATATTTTGGTTCCAATTTTCTAGAAAGAAACGCTGGGTGAAAAGTCATTCATCTTCAACTTGAGTTCAACGAAAAACTAAAAATGATTTAGAAAATGTTTTACTTTCAAGGTAGAAGCTTGAAATTTGAAAAGTAAATCTTCAACTTGAATTCAACGAAAAACTAAAAATGATTTAGAAAATGTTTTACTTTCAAGGTAGAAGCTTGAAATTTGAAAAGTAAATCCTTCATCCACGAGACTTGGAAAAACGAGGGAAATATCTAAGAATTAATAGTTTGTTGTTAACAGAAATTGGGCCAAAAATATTTAAATTCGAACGCACTCATAATTTCGAAGCCTTTAATTTTGATAACTGATAGGCAATGAGTTGCTACCAAAAATATGCAAGTGACAGGTTATGATCTAAAATAAAGCGTATTTTTGTCAAGAACATCTAAAATAAAATATCTAATTTAGATACACTCAAAAACTAACAATTTAACATCAAAGAACGAATTAAAAATATACGGTTTTTGTCTCCATTGTCATATTTTCGAGGTCTAAAGTGAAAGAAGGTTCAAAATGGACCCTTGAAATACTGGCAGCCTTATTAGTTTTTTGCAGCATCAAAGCAAAAACTGGCATCATTTTTCATATTAGTTAAACAAAATTAAAAAAAAACAAATCGATTTACTGATTTTTGTGTTTTTAGAATAAAGGCTGCGTAACTGCCAATATTTTAATATCAAAAAATTATATCACCTTAAAAGTGACGAACACCTGAATAAGTTTTATTTATTGCTTTAATTTTTTTTTTTAATTACAAAAGCATAGTTTAATTTCTTTCTTGATTTGCTTTAGAGTTCAAAAGTTTACGATGCAGAGTGTCTGCTGTTTATCAGTGATTTAAAAAATACAAATATATATAAAAAATAAACTTAAATAATTTAGAAAAAGGGCTTCACCGTTCTGAGAGCTAAGACGGTTAAGAATCACGATAATAAGGCTTTTAATAGATATTGTTACAAAAGCAGCTTTAATCGGTTCATGATTCAAACCAAACTAGCGACAGGAAACTCATGGCCCAAATTTGTGAGTTAAATGATTTTTAAATGAAGCATTGATACAGAGTTAATTCAAAAACAAAGAATCTAGCCACAAAATTTTGGAATTACTATGACATCGGTTCGAATCTGAAGATCTTTTTCAATATACAAACCAAAAGCAAAGGTGTTTGAGAATTATTAGAGATAAAAAGGGGGGCAAACCGGCGAATTCAGCGATTCATACCAATAACAACGATTACTAGACATAAAAATTAGATAAATATGCATGATGTAAAGAAAGATCTGTTGAAAGCACAGTACACGAGGTCTTAGAACTGATCGAAAGTTTATTAGAGCAGAAGGAATTCACACTGGAAACATTTGCTTCTATTAAAACTAAAAAAATAAAAAAAGCTTTCGAGCGAAAAAACGCAGCATGGTTACGAATTTGGTTGACGAAATACTAAGCTGTTGAAAAATTATCTCTAACATTGCGATCCAAAAGAGTTTTTTTTTTACCGTTGCTGTAGTTGCAGTTGTAGGTCCTTACAGAAAAAGAAGTAGAAGAGAGTTTGTAAAAAGGACTCAATACTTTTTACTGCCAGCCATATAATGTGTTTTCCAGGCGAAAGTCTTTGCATAGAAGTATTCCTTCCCCATCGATGATAACCTTTCAGAGATTCAATGCATGGAAGATGGAGAAACTTCAAAATGTGTTAACAATATGGGTGAACATGAACAAAGCAAACAACAAAATGGCAAGGGCACTTTTAGAAGCTGCCAATGCACTTAAGCCATCCATTACAGATATGTTAAAAGAAACCCATCCTCTTTAATTCGTTAAGATCAGAAATTTTTCACGAACTTTTCACGGTCGTTAAAGTAAAAGGCTTCAGGTATTTTCGATTGCAGGGGCTCCTTGTGTTCTCTGAATGGAAATGATAATTTTGTTCTTATTTTTTCTCAAGAAGGTAGTGTCGTTCAACATATCAAATTTTTCTGACTTCCCAAAAATCTTTTACTGCAATATAAAAAATAAAAAATAGAACACGAAGTGGAAGTTTTTTAAAGTGTTTCAAAAGCAAAACAAAAACAACAGCTATCATCAGTAAATTGTTTCATTTTTTTTTGTTCGCATAGACTAATCAGAATCAAGGCAAATTACCCCACGCGTATCACAAAAAAGTGACGCATTACCTTGTCTTCATAGTGAAAGTATTTTATCATTATTTATCATCACATTAACAAATTCACTAAGAACATTCACTTATGATGGTTGAACTTAACAACGCAGTTTCGCAAGACTTCATACATATAAAAGTCTGTCCATACATCAGGTCGGGAACCCTTATTTTCTAATCTTAATAAATTTGTTATTCAGTCTCTCAAAACGTTGAAATTTTCGAAAAAAAATATTTTTGCAATAATCGTTCAGATTGTGTAAAATATCTTTCAAAGGTTAAGGCTTTGTTGTCATAATACTAGATATCACTGAAACATACTTTAGAAAAGACTATGTGAATAGAGGCACTCGTATCCCAGCGATAATTGAATGGTAGGCATCTTTATCCACTTATTATTGCGACAGTCACAATCACGCTTCATGCATTTGTACATAAATGCAGAGATATGCATTTATTTTCTATTCTCCTACAGAAGTTCCAACCTGTCACTGTTAGCACTGTCTCTTTTTTTCCATGCTTATTTTAGAAAGAAAAGAACATGTTGCAAAACTATTTTCCTATTCACCTGTTCGGGAAATATACGAGAATATGACGCACTACTCTCCAGAGTTTATGACGATGAATCAGCTCGTTTTTCTGTTCACAAATTAGAGAAAATATGTAGGCAATATGTTAATGCTTGAATCGTGTATCCGACATCCTCCGACTACATCAGATGGTTCTTCACATTCACCAGTACAATAAATCAGTACCGGTAAAAAAAACGTCCACTCCCACTCGTAGATTTTCTATTTTCTTATCCTAAACATACGGTTGTTGTTGCAATAAAAAAATCCTCCACTCGGAAACTATCGTCAGTCTATTCAAATAAATTCGAAAAATCGTGGAATGAAAAAAAAAAACTTAGTAAAAATTTAATATATTTTTTTACATGCGAGCATGACTTTGCAACGATGTCGTTAAAACCATAAGACTAGATATGGTAGTAAACATTATGGAGCTTGATTTTCTTTACTATTTGTTGCGTTTATTATTATTTTACAAGAATCTGACTCATACCCTTGATGCCATTACAGGTCTCCTAGCTTCACTATTTCACTGTAAAAAATCCAATTCAAATGTTTGTTTAATTCTGCGTTGGCATATTATTAACTTGGAAACTTTAAATCGAAAAATATTCTTCGAAACCAAATAAAACCAGGTCAATTGTAAGTTTTTTAATCTATCTATCAATATGGAAAGATTATGTTGTTACTTCTGTGCAGTGGTTAAGAAT
Organism: Orthonevra nobilis; assembly: GCA_963555765.1. Classification (NCBI taxonomy): domain Eukaryota; kingdom Metazoa; phylum Arthropoda; class Insecta; order Diptera; family Syrphidae; genus Orthonevra; species Orthonevra nobilis. The sequence goes on from OY743224.1 coordinate 94,111,664, forward strand.
TGGCTCGAGTACCCTCTTCTTTGAGTCCAAACACCATATTAATGCCAAAGCGCAACAGATGGTTTGATTTTATTATTATTATATTATTTTTCATAACGCTTTTAAAACACTTAATCAGGTCCTCTTTTAAACTCATGGTATCGATGCAGAATCTATACTTCGGATCTCTCTTTTTTGAGTTCTTATATCTCTTTCTTCATATTTTCTCGATGGTGATATTCAAGCTCTCCAAGCTTTTTTTACCAACCACTAATGTTTCTCGTCTTCCAGGATTTTCAACATCGATTCTTAATTCGGCGGTTTTCTCAGATAAACGTTCTTTATTGAGACAATTCTTCGAAGTTTTGGTAGTTCATTGATTTATTAAATTTCATGGCTTAAATCTGGCATTCCTGCTTTAAAGTTAGAGTCATCCTTCATGGAGTTATGGTATCCTTTTTTCGGGGTATTTCTATAAGATGTTAAACACTTTCCTGCAAGCGTACAGATTATTTGCCTACGAGATTTTTGCCATCAGATCGTCTTCTGATTGTCCCAAGGTCATTCTATATGCAAACATGCTGAACAATTGAAGTAGCTACCGTCACTTTCTTCCATACCGAGTACCATTTTTGTGTTCTTTTTTTCAGTTTACTTACTGCGTTATCGATCACAAATATATTTTCGGCAAATCCACCAGCATTCAGATGAACTAGAGGTGCTTGATTGTGGCTCCTTTCAAGGTTTTACACATACAATCATTTGTAATGAAGTAATGTTTTGGAATCCACATGAGTTCACCTATCTTTGCTTCATTTGTGCCTCATTTTTATTTAAGCCTTAAAGCCATTGAACTCTCTTAAGAAAATATTCTTTGATGTCTGGATCTTAGAATTATAATAATATCGCATCATTTACGATGATTGTGGTTGATCCTTAACGAAGTAGAAATGAAATGTCCGATAGCATTTTTAATATCTGAGACTCCTTATAACAATAAACCTCGATCTGATCCCCACATTCCGAAAATACAATAAAATCTATTTCATATTTGATTTATGTATTCTTGTTCATTTTGTTTGGTAACATCTTTAAAGAAATTTGTTTGTGTGGTATTTGTCCTTCCCACAAGATGAACTTCCCATTTGATGATAAAAAAAACTTCTAACCGTTTAGTTAGATAAGTTAAGCCCTCTTGTTCACTCGAATAAATAACTCTACTGCTTAAAGAAATGCTGAATAGCTTTGCAGATATCGTTGTAAATAGTTTGCAGTAAGTGGGGCGCAATTCAAATGGCAAAGTGCGTCGTCATAAGTGAGATTCGCGTCTCAATTAATCAAGGACCAAGGGATGTTCGTTATTTTAATTAATTACAGCCTATGATGTACATTAAACAAATTCGAAATCGTTTCTTTCGTTTTGACGTTTTTGACTTCATCATCAGTCATATTAGAATGGCATTTCATCAAGTAGACAAGATAAATTACATACTACAATACGAATAGCACTTGCTTCTTTTTCGATTGCATCGATTTTATTTGAAAAATATAACATGCGTAGGGTAATCTGATCAACTCAGATCCTCTCGAAGTTCCATAAAATGTCGCTTTCCAACGTCTCCAATACATTATGCAGAGAAGAATTAGTTTAAAATCAAGATACTGTACTAGCTGTTGACTTAATTTTTGTCGTCTTCCTATCTTTCGATGCTTTGTTTACGAAATGAATTGACTCATATATGCTGTCCAATGATTTTCTTATCACTACTATTGTCAAACGATAAGAAAGTGTTTCGCTAGAGCAGGTGGTAGCAATTATACGGGCATACACATATTCATATGTATACGTACGAATTAGAAGTTTTTGGACAAAAACAAAAACTCTTCCTTCGACTTCTTGCTGTGTTATCCAACCATTTTAGCCAGGCGATGTGCCATAACTGTATAAAGTAGTTTCTTGTGCGCCACGTTTGCAAACCTCATCCGAAGTTATAAACAGGGAAGAGCTTTTGGGATTCACATTTCCGATATATTTTTCTTAGCTTTGCCGCAGAAAGGTTGATCAATAAATAGAGAAAGGGATTTGGAATCAACTTTACAGAAAGAATCTTAAAACAGTGTCCAATATCGAGAGATAAATAAACGGAGATCTTTAAAGAAGTCCTCCGATTAATATCATTGGGAAACATTTCAAAGTTGATCGATTGAATTTTTAGATTGAGAGCCAAATTGGTGCAAGAATGATGTTGATTGTCGACGAAAATGAGCCCGAAATTATTTTATTATCAAAGTCTCTTAGTCTTCTTATCAGGTCAAACTGATTTTGTCATTTGACTGAGTAAACAGTAGTTGCAAAACATTTTTATAATAAATGAAGGAAAAGACAAATATAATTTATATGAATTCCTCTGACAGAATTTATTGTCCGGAAACTTATGAACGGCAGAATATATACACCAAAACTTCGCTTTGCATCGTTAATAGGGATCAGAAAAAGGCGACGTAAATCGAATAAACGATTCCCATGTACTTTCACTTCATTTGGTTTCATAGGTAAGCAGAATAAAATTTGTCATTAAAAATCCAAATATTTATTACTTGTTATATAGTATGTTCATTGCAACCAAAATGTTAACTTAAATAATAAAAACATAAATATTTTAAAAAACCATATAAACTATTAAAAAAAATCAATAAATTTTACAGAAAATGTAGCTTCTGTAGTAAGGACATTTAATTAATTTAAATCATTATCATTAAATCATTTTGGTTGTCTTGTTGATTTTTTTTTTTAAATTGGTCCACAGTTTGTTTAATTTTTATGCCTTTGTTTCTAATTTCTTGGTAACAATTGATCGCGTCTGTCACAGAACTTGTTGCTTTTAAATTACGTTTTTAATCAGGATCATTTTCAGATAAAAATGTTTATTGCCTGTGGAATAAGTTGCATCGCTCCATTTTTAAACTCTTCATCGCACGATTTAAATAACTCGTCATATTTGTCGCCAACTTCCGCTCATACATAATTTTTTAATTTCTTTCCATGACAAATTAACGGCTGGTTCGCACAGTTGGTAGAACGCCTGCCTTTGATTGATGGGTCCTAGGTTCAACTATTAGTCCAGCCATAATTGGCCATTGGGATTAAATTAATGGCAGAACTCTTTCATGGTTTAGTTAATACTCTTCATCAGTTATTGCAATAAGCTAGATATAGATAAACATTAAGTTAGATATTACACCTTGGTCCATTGGTTGTATGATGGAGGTGATATTTGGAGGCATAAACCAAATTTTTCTATTTTCAGAGAATTCATCATGGCCTGGAACATTGTCTTATATCAATAACATTTTAAAATTAATATTTTCAGTAAATAAATAGGCTTTTATGCCAGGAAGATCACATTTTTCATATATTTAAAAGCTCTTGAATTTTCAGAATGGTAGACCAGAAAAGGCTTACATATCAAATCGTCTTCTGCATTTTCTCCTTAAAAAATTATAAGCCGATCTTTGTTGACTTTACCAGAACAAGATTTTTTTAGATTTGGAAATGTACATTCTGCAGGCATTTCCAAAATAGATGTGTTTCATCGACATTCAGAAAATGCAGAGGAGAATGTCCACCTTCGTCAGCAATAGCTTCTAATTGAAGTTTAAATTTATTTCCAGCTGTTTCTCCTTTCAATGCAATATTATGTAAGTTTGCTCGAGTTTTGAAACGTTTGAACCAACCATGGCCAACTTCAAATTCTTCTAAATATTAATCACTTGATAAAATAAAACTATCTTTAAGATCTCCATCTTTAAGATGAACAAGGTCAAGGCTTTTTTCTGAATAACCATTTTGCTAAGTGGCATCCTTCGTCGATTTTGGTTTTCTATGCCAACGCAAAAGATTTATTCCATTTTTACCACAAGAGGACTTCTTTTCCTTGTAATTTTTTTAGACTGTTATGATGTAGCCGTCTTAGCAAACCCTTTTGTTTTATCAGCATCGTGGTGAAAAATTGTTCTTTTTTAACAACTTTTTCTCCAGATTTGAAACGTTTTTAAATTTCCTCTGTTGGGCTTTTGGCTCATTTTTATATTGACTGTGAAATTGTCCCCTTTTTTGACAGTTTTTCTGTTATAAAATCTAAGCCACCACATTACATTTGACCAAAACCTTTTCAGGTGCTCACTCTACCAAATACGCCAGGAAAGAAGTCAGTCCGGATTCGAAAGGTTTATTTGTTCTTGAGATATCAGAGGCAAAAAAATATACACAAACGGGCATATGTACATACGAACGTACGTATACAACAACAGAATCCGACTCCTGCGACCTCGAAACGTGAAAATATGTAAAATTTTTGAAATCCAAAAATCGGACACCAGCAATAAAAAAAAATGGTTGATGATAGATTTTTGAGAGAATAAAATGTTTGCCTTAAGAAACAAAATTAAAGTTTTCAAGGACTAAAGCTACAAGTTTTCCGTAACAATAAAAATTACGAAAAATCGTACAACAATTACGATATTGTAAATATATACCGCAAAAGATACATCGGAATGCATGTGCGCACATAAGTGAAGTGTCTGTGGGCCACTTTAAAGTTCTGCTTTTTCGTCTGGTAGCACTGTGAAAAGTCGTTGTGGGCACAGCTATAAGCCCAACTTTGACTTAATAGACCATATTCTTCAGTGAAACGCAATTAAATAGTTATTCAAACATGCATACATACATATATACGGGAACTAGTTCCGACTGAAAACAGACACGTTCGCCCTCATATTTTATAAAAGCTAAACAATGGTTGTATCTTCTTTCCAATAATTGCAATTCGCACTAGGTCGGAAAAAAAAACACAAAATCCACTGTCTTCTCAATTATTTATCCATGCAGTCACGAGTCTACAAAACCGCTTATTTGTAAACACCGCGCGGTCGCAGTCTTTCTTTTGTCTTCCTTGCACAACACCTGGTGAGAGCACAGAATGGCAGTTAGTTTTGGCGGCTAGTTGTGTTCACATGCTTTGCCTTTGCTCGTCAGATTTCACAAGCAAGTTCATTGCGGTTACAAAATCACAAGCTTCTTTTTCTTACACCATCCTCATGCGTGTGATTCAGATAGACCGCAGTGTACAGACACGACCGTCATATCCAACCAGCCATGGCCATCGTAAGGTTAGTGGTTAATCTTTTATTTCTGTTCCTTTTTGCACTCCTGCGGAAAAGCTCTAAACATAGCCCTCCAGAACGCTCACACCAAGCGTACTCATGTTCAATTGAATGGAAGCATATTGGCTAAGGTCTGCACATAGTTAACTCGTACTCTTACCAGCTCCAAAAGTGCTGGGGTTGTGCAATTTCAGATTCAGCTACACAACGCACAGACACACATAAGCAGGTCTCACGTGTCGATTTAAGTAGTGCCATGGTGGTTTTGTTTATATCCGCTAAAAAGGGGGGAATGAACTGCAACAACGAGTATTGCGGGTCAAAGTGGTGTCTAATGCCTATGCGGTTTCCAAGTAGACAGACAAATTGTTTATAGTCTCCGTTGTAATTGGGACAGGAGTGGTGGATAGAAAATAAAAAAAAATATTTAACAAGCCCAAGTGTATGTATGTGAATGACAAGAATAATGAGCTGGTATAATTATGGGAACAGTCCATATGCTTGGTGAGCGGTTTGCTGGCTTTTTGCTGGAACGCACTAACGTTTAATTAAACACTAATTTGTGATCGCATGTTGGTTACTTTTTTCCCAACGCTTTTCGTGTTAAGCAGAGATACTTGTTTTTCACAGTGATGTAATCATAACTCTCTGTGAAACACGAGATACTCGTAAACAACAAATCAAACAACTTTCGAGACTTGACTTTGCACTGCACGACAAGGTTCAAGCTTCTTACGAATTAGTGATGCAGTTTTATTTTTAAATATCATAATTTTCTCGCCCTCAAGGTATTATGAAGACGCTTATTATGCATTTTGCACAGAGCGAGTGGAAGGATTAAGAGAATAATTGAAATTAATTATTGAAACTCTGATCTTTTTTGGGCGGAAGATTTGACATCTTCTTATTTACATTCGCTTAGTTCACGGTATTTTATTCGACACATGTTTATATACAAGAAGGCTTTGTTTTGGAATATAAATGTATCACTCTGCTGTCAGTGTTGTGTCTTTGTGGCTGGTCGATCGTTGTCGTTAATTTTATCCCAATTTCCCTTAACGGTGTAGGCAGGTTCGAAAACCATATGATATTCCAAGATTTAGTTTAGTATACAAACTTGGGACCTATCAACTGATTCAATTCAAGAGCAGGCGGTTAAACAACTGCTCAGCAGCCCAACAGTGTCCCTCATATTGGAATTCATAAGTGGATTCTTTTAATTTGGCTTTAGGTTTGAAAAAAAACCATTCGTTGTTGCTGTGACACACTTATTTCCATATCACCTCGTTTAGTAAACGGAAAGAAATGGGGAACAAACGACAACTTGACGGACTATCGCAGGGAACAATAAAATTACGTTTGTAGTAAAATAATTTGATAACGTTATTTTGAATCCAAGTGCCTAGAAAATCGCTAAAATTAAGAGTTACTCAGAGTACATTTCATTTTAAATTTGAGACAAACTCTCAACTTTAATCAACAAAAAAAAATACGCAATTTAACAACAAAAAAAAAGAGCGGCCTATTCTGACCTATTCTGATCCGGTATAGTAGAACCTAAGTCGCGTTGATTCATGACTGGTTTATAATCTCAATGATTAGATGACTTCAGTTTGTTTGCTCAGAGCCAAGAAGAACTCAATGTGAGGATCTGACATTACGCTAGGCTAAGTAAGGATTTTACTTTTTCGTCGATAAGCGTAGGAGAATTTCTTCATAGACTGTACTTTAAGTGAACAGCTAACTTGAATACATACACAAATTCCATGCGGAACGGTGACAAGATTATCTTTAAAATTGCGGAGCGGCTCGATGCGGGTTTTGTAGCATGTATGAAAGACTTCTGTTCTTAGAATTTTGTCCTTCAGAAGAAGATTTAATTTTTTCCTTTCTTTTTTCGCAGTGATTGCTTTCTATTCTCCTTTTCAAAGACGGGGTCTGTACTGTACTTATTGCTCGAACCCATTTTTGTTGTTCTTATAAGCCTGTACCTTGCCTTCTTCTACTGCACGGACTCGTCATCTTATCTCATTTTTTTTTTTGGGGATGGTAATTGTGATGACATTTCTTGAAGTTTTTGGTTACAAATGACTTATTTGAGAACTTGAGAAGCACCTACATTAATCTGATGAATTTTAGACTTTTTAAAGTGAACGAAATGTAAATTCATTTTCAATCCATGGCCTTTCGCAAAAATGAGCTCTGTAGCCTGTGACTATTTGTGGTCTGTTGCGACGTGGAATGTGTTACCCTCTCGAGCATTCGAGCTTTATACTTCCCCAGTAAAAAAATCGTTAAAAGCAAAAGCTTAAACACGTTTAACGTTTTTATAGCTGTCAGTATGCAATTATAATATAAAAAGCGATAAAGTCAAACTTTGCTCTCTCTCGCTGGTAAACAAATAAATTCTAATCTAAATAAGATCGAATACATCTGCAACTATGAGTGAACAACGTTCCATGTTCTTAACTTTTAAAGATTGCCTAACTCAACTAGATATACATAGGTGTAATGTAGCCCCCATTAACTGATGGGCCCTTCCAAACTATCGTTATCAATAATTAGTTAAATTAAGGGTGTATCTCCTGTAGGAATCCATTATCTACTCACGTTTCAACAGATATGCTGTCTGTTCCCTCTTGTTTATCACAATACACCCAACGTGTTTTTTTTTTTTGCTTTTATTTTAATTAAATGAATGGATACCCATTTGACCTATTTCCGAGCATAATGGTTTAGGAACGAAAAGTAAAAGAATGCAGCGAAAGAATGAAAAAAAAATGGAGGAAACTGTCACCATGATGAACAATACAGTTTAGTTCGCTGCTTTTGTCGGAAATGCCAGCAGAAGAGCACCAGCACCAGCCACAAGCAGCTTCTATTGCATGCCAATTGAGAATTATTTTAAACAATTTACATAACGTACCCGGGTTAAGTGTGCACATTATTTATTCGCCACCGGTTTTCTGGAGCACACCGTAATTGCATCTTTGGGGTGGAAATGGACACATTTGACGCATTCTGCGTTAAGAATTCCGAAATAGGGGCAAATGATTTAATCCAACAGTATAATTCGGAGCGTTGAATAATTTGATTCTCTCATTGTCGAAAAGTTCAAAAATAAAACTGGCTTTGGTTTAAGTCTTTTTTAGTCCAAATAAGATGTGGTCGACCAAAAAGCGAATTTGAAATGATTTTAAATAAAGGTTTGGTAGTGACAAAAGACATTTACACAGAAAAAGAAAGGCCAAATTGTCTGAGAGCAGTTGAAACTGTTTGTAAATATAAAGAGAACGTCCAAGGTAGTTTCCCTGCAGAAGGGAGTCTGCAGAATATTGCATTTCATTCCAGCAATCAGATTTTTGATTTATAATGATAGTAACTTTTGCGCAAGATAAGATCGACGGAGACTCCAAAGCAACCTTTTTAAAGCTGAGATGCCTTGATATTGTCAACAATGGAACACTTTTCATAAATCGTTTATATTTTCTAACTAAATGCTTGTGTTTCAGGAAAACAGAGGCAAAATGATGGATGAGGTTTTTTTTACGGACGGCTTAAATAGTTACGTCTCATTTTAGGCACTGATGAAATTCCCGACCACGCTTGTATTCGCATACTACATAGTTGTCGATGTTAACTTTGAGTTTCAATATTCCCGACTCGGAAAAGAGCCTCCTAATGCAGTGGGCATCCAATTATAGAGAAACTCGGTCCACTAGTGATGGATCGGGTAGTATCTCAAGACGTGAGTCTGTACCTTTGTATACATGTTGGAGCTCTTATAAGACGGAACTAAATTTGTAGGCGGCTACCTTGCGGTTATCTTGATTGTCCATTATAAATATTGGTGAAAGAATTTTTGAAATCTGATGAATATTTTCGAAGGTTACCATATTCATATAAACTTACTAACTTTGCTTCTTTTTAATATTAGTTTAGATAATATACGGTGAAACGGAACCCTTCATGTAAGTGCCCGACTCGCAATTTTGCCCGCCGATATTTTTTTTAAATATTTTACAAATGTGTTTTGAATCTGGTTTATTTTTTTTTATTTCGATTGCTCCATAGATCAAGTCCAATTAGGTTTGAAGGTTTGAAAACGACTTATTTTTTATTATGCCTTCACAGTAAATGGCATCATAATCACGAAACACTTTTTTATGAGACAAACTTGAAGCGTCAGAAAGCATTCCAATAGTGTACGCATAATCTACATAACGGCTACCTTTTGACTAACGAGGTCCCAGTGGCTAATGGTGGCTGAATAGATAAAGTTTTTTTTTCGTAGAATATTCCGTTGAATATTGGATTTGCATCGGAAGAGATTGCTTCCTGCTTAAAAAAAACAAAAATCGGCAAACCATTTCAAAAACTTTATAATCGGCATTCGGCATCGGCAAACATTTATGAATGGGACTCGACCTTGGCCATCGCGGCCACATCACATAATTATGATATATGAAAAATATGGCCCAATAACGCCGCCGGTATGCAAACCGCACCAAGCTATTATTTTTTGTGGATGAAGTGGTTATTCATGAAGCAAATGTGGATTTTCACACGCACTTGACCAATAATCGGAGAACATATGTCGCTTCAAACGGTCTATCGGCTTCAATTCTTGAGTCAGCTTGATCTTGTAAGGTCCGCCTAAATGTGGTCTGAGCGATGCTCAATTCTAGAGAACGCCGTGGAATTGACTGATTTGGATCGTTAGCGCTTGAACGGTAGTGATATTTTCGACACTTCGACCAACCAGTTGTCTCACTGCCACGGCAACATCACACACCAAATATGTAAACTCAAATTTTTGCACTAAACTTGTTATTGCCTGTCTCCCAGGGCGCGAATTACGACCGAAAATTGGAGTTAACGCTCTTAAAGTTGCGGTCACCGGCTCCGAATTTCGTTAGAATTTTTAGACGTTGCTCGTTCGTGCACTTAACCATGATGAAAATGTTGTGTTTACTGAATAAATTGACAATGGCAGTTCGATGATAAGTGAAAGCGTGCGTTAACAAATTAAATTCAAAGTTGTCAGGACATTATTGGAAAGCCCTGTATAATTAAAAGTCAAGTAAGGATAAGCTACTTGTTCATTATCTTGTCTACAAAAGACAAATAAATCAAACAACCAAATTTATAATTAAGATTTAAGTTTCTTTTTAAGAATAAACTCTTAAATTTGCTACGATTTTATCGTGTGAAATTTCAATCAGTATCGCTTCAAAGGGATTCCACTATAAGCCACAAGTATAATATTTCACTGGCGCCATACGATTGATGTTCCTGATAGCATCAAATTTTAATTGACTTCAAGTAGTCTAATTGAATTTCGATATACCCTGACCCGATTATTAGTGTTACCCAAACAAACATCGATTATTATTTACAGCATACACTTTAATTCTTTCCCACAATTTGTCCAACTATCTCGGATGTCTATCTGACATCAGCTAAACTTTAGATAGCGTTCACTTCAAAGCAATACAGAGTCCCATGTTAATTGTTCGAATAAAAGTGACAGTGACTGAATACGTGCAAGGGCAAGTGTGTCAAATCAGCTAATCAGTTTTTCAGACGATCCCATACATTTTTGATTTCACTCAATAACCGATGGTATGTTAAAAGAAGAACTAAGTGGGCTATTGATTAAAATTCAGTCCAGTACACCACATCATATTAGACCGGAAAGCAATTATCGCCATTTAATATACTTTCGGTGGAGTTAATTTACAATACGTGAGTCAATGTCTGAGGTCATCTGAATAGTTTTTTGTTTGTTTTTAATACGACAGCCACGAGTGGTAATAGACTTTGTATTATAACGCACTCAAATAAGCGTTTGTTCTTTATGGTAGTCGAATGAGATATTATTGAGCAATCAAGGAGTTCATAAAGTCCAAGTGAGTTCAGAGTGAAATTATGGTGTCATCGTTGTTGTCGAAAGCTGTCTTGTTTACCAAAATGTGTGTATCTGTAGCGGATTTAGTCGCAAATAGTAACACATTGAATATTTGTTTCATATGGTATGATGTCATAGAAAGCAATCGAATTTGGCAGCAGTGTTGGTATTTCTAAGTGGATATTAGGACGAGCTACCTACAAACATATATTCGTGATGTATTGATGAAGTTTAACAAAAGTGGATGGTGAGTTCCTATATCCCATCTCATTTTTACTTGGAAAGCTTTAGGCCCTCATTCGGAGATACCAGAATCCGTTCACTTCTGGAACTTGTTTCTGAAAGAGTTGATGATTTTGACACGAATTTGAGATTTTTTTGAGCTTCTTTGCTTGGCTTAATTCTGCTACGAAGTGCATGAATGTCTTGTCTTTTTGCAATGCGGCAGCGACAAAGCAGATGCTGAAAAGCCTTATTTTCATATTTATTAGAGCATTTTCCACAAATATCGTTGTGCATGAATTGCGATTTGCGGTCTATATTACTTATGGCACAGGTTTTTTTTTTTATTTTTTTAATAAATTGCAGTCGTGGCGTGACGTATAAAATTAAACAGATCTGAAGTTTTAGCCTTAAGTAAATTGTCAACTTCTTATCCTTCTTAAGCTTGGATATTGCTATGCCTAGATGCTCGATTCATAATGAATTTAGCACGGGCAATTCAATTTTAAACGAAATTCCTTCTGGCAAACTAAAAGGAATGGACGAAATTCTTCCTTCGAATCGTCGTACGAAATACCGTATCCTGGAAGAGATGAATGGCAAGCAAAAGATGTAATTCAGCAAAACGAAATTGAAGTAAACACTGATGGCTCTAAGACCTTAGAGGGAACAGGCTCTGGAATCTTCGTCACAAACCAAGACCTTAAAGTCTCTTGAACACTACCGGATGCTTGTAGCGTTTTTCAGGCAGAGGTTCTAGCAGTGCTTAAGGCTGCAGAACTACTAGAAATTAAATCGGTATCCGGCCGGGACATCGCATATCTACATCGACAGTCAAGCTGCAGAATCAGGTGAAACTATGTTGGGTGCCTGGATGCTCCGAAATCGAAGGAAACGAAATTAGCCAGATATGGGGGTAAACAACCTCCGATCAAAAGTGATCCTCAGGCCAACCTCCTTTGTGTGCCATAAAGGCAACACTGCTAGATAATTCAATAAAAACAACGACCAAAGTTGGTCGAACTCAAGGAAAAACAGGGTATCAAAGGCCCTATAGCCTACAAGTGAGCAGAAAGCAACTGAGGATAGCGGTGGGCGTACAACCGGGGCACTGCCTCTTGGGGAAACATGCAAGGAGACTGGGTCTCTCGGTCACGGACGAATGCAGATACTGCGGTGATTTGATTCTCGAAGAGGACATTATGTGAATGCCAGGGTACAGCGTTTGGGCAACTACTATTTTGAAACCCTAAAGGAAGTAGGACGCATCAACGACAAAAAATTTTTTGAAATTTTATAGGGAAATAAACTATCTCGAGGAAAATGTTTAGGCTGTTGCTCCGCATCAGTAGTTGCGATGGGCCCAGTATGGTACCTAGTGCCTTATGAAGCATTTCATAATCCTGCACAACCTAACCCTAATACATTGACTACATGTTTAGCAAGATTGTAGACATTTGATTTAACTTGAGTAGATTATTTTACGGGATGGCTCTTCCTTAACAATTGCTTATGCATCCGACTGAAGAGAATAAAATTGTCTCGTAGTCCAAATGACACAGAATTCATCTCGGTGAAAAGTATTGAATGTTTTTTAAAACCCCTTCCTGCATTATGCATTTTTATAAATAAATGCAACAGTTTCATTACAATGATAGGAAGTTACATGAAATTTAAAGTTTTTAGTGACAACAAAGTTTACGTTCGAGGGCCTACTGATGAAATACCGCCAAATCCTTGCTGATTTTTTATAATGGTTTATCGGTTCGGATTCCCAAAGCATTCTATTTATATGGTTAACATGATTTGATCATTAAGCGAATAATAAAAACATCTGGATAGTTAAAAGTTTAAATTTAAGAGTTTTGTTAAAATGTTTCTCATAGAATGTACTGTCCGGAAACTTATGAACGGCAGTGTATACATACATATTTATGTTTATATTTTTATAAGCTAATAGAATTTGCAGATTGTATGTATTATTTACTTTATAAATTTGAGAACATAAGATTTCCAAAATTGACTGACTGACTGAAACTGACTTTTTTAATAAATTTTAAATTTGTTTGCGTTAATTTGCAAATCTGTTCTGGTTCTCATTTTGTATTGACGTTTTTCGATAAAATCATTTTGGATTCGATAGCTTTATTTAATCACAAACTTTAAAGGACAATGGAATCCGACTCTGAGGACCTTGTAATGTGGAGATATGTCTAAATTTACAATAACTAATCATTACAATAACTTGTAGGTGTGCGGTAAATAAAATAACATCGTTAATTTTATTTTATCTTATTCAAATAATCAGAAGAATGAAAGAACTCAAGGGCATTTTTCCTGATACACAATCAGACACATTGATTTTTCGGTTCCTTTTGTACAAATCGGATCCATAATAAGATCCCTGTTGATGCCACCTCTCTATCAATGACGGCTTTCCCGAAATCTACTTGAATGATAGACTTTTGTGGGTTCCAACAAATTTAACAAATATTTTTATTTTTTTGTGAATTAACTAAAAAATAAATCTCAAGAAGAACGAAATTATCTCAAACCTCTTAGTCAATATTCCGACGTTCTTGGGCTAAGTAGGTAAATAACTGTAGACAACAGGAAACTGACCCGAATTTCACCTGTCTTATAGTTTGTCACAAAAATACATATGTTTAACACATTAAAATCTGATATTGACAGCATAATCAAATGGGGTCTAGCTAACCGAGTAGAATTGCTGTCTTATGTCATCAAAGCGAAGTCCTTATACCCAGCCATTGTCCATGAATAGCACTTGCGTCGATGAACCGAAAAACTTTCAATGCTCGGTATGTACGTGAATTCTAACTTACGCTGGAATGACCACATATTCGATGTCGCCAAGAATGCAGCGAAATGTTTAGGTTTCCTAAGCCGGTGCAAGAAATACATTACCCCTTCTGACTTAGCTACAATTTATAAGGCCTTTATTCGACCAAAAATGGAGTACAACGCTCACAACTGGGCAGGTGCACCTAAAACCACTTTGCACCTGCTAGATAGAATCCAAAAGCGTGCGGTAAAACTTATAAACGACAGCACTATAACTAAATCAATAAACTCGCTGGAACATCAAAGAAATGTTTCCTGCCTGTCGCTCTTTTATCGCTACTTTTACCACCAATGCTCCGAAGAAATAGCTAATTGCATTTCGCCCCTCCAACAATTCACTCGCAACACCCGCAAATCATTGAATGCTCATCAGTTTACCCTCAAGCCTATTTTCGGGCGTACTGTGAAATTTAGAGTCTTTTATAGGCCGAACATCGCGCATGTGGAATGCGTTACCTCGCTCTACTTTTGCACTGCAACCTACAGCAATTTAAGACCAATGTGCAACGCTACCTTCTTTCTCTCCCTTCTAACTTTCCTTCTGCTCGAGCTGTGTAAACGCACTATAAGGGTCCAACCAATCCCTTGAGCACCATTTAAAAAAAAAAAAAATGTTCTGTCTCTCAAGGGATTGTTAATGCCCTTATATTGCATTTGTAAAGAGTTGAATTCAGGATTTTTTTAATTCTCAAAATTTCCTGAAATGGAAATGAGCCTCATTTACTTCCATTCCGGTGCATAAGTAAACAATTTCGGTTATCCATCACATCTGAAACTCTTATTAACCAAGAGAAACAGTGACGACTTCTCCATCTAGTTTGGTACAAATTTTGTGCTGGCGCACAGCGATCAGAGCCCGGACGAATATTCGGCAAATATTGCATTTCATAACTAAATTGTTCCATAAATTTATCATCGAAAAACCATGACTTTTTATATATTAAAAAATATTGCATTTTTACTGTTGATTTAGTGTGACGCCGCTTGTTGGATGATCGTATATAATCGTGAAGCTTCTTCTTTGGTGCATATTTCATTTCCTTGACCTCTTCTATTTCTGCTTAAAAGATTGTCTTTCATGCGCAGGTGAATCGAGTACATTCCTTAACCTTTTACCATTCTTAACACATGTGCAAGAAACCTCAAAGCACAAACAGAGCGTATCTGCAAGACGCATCTGTACAGTTGCAAATTACAATCACTTGAATACACTTGCATTCAACAAACCGTAGTTGATCCACTTAGTTCAGAATGGAACAAAAAAGAAAGAACATTGAACATGAGTACAATGGCCAATGACTTAGATACAAATGCAGGCAAATAAATGTATTTAGGTACGAGTATACTCATACTCTTAGGTAGTCAGAGTCACTGAGACGAATCGATTTGCTTTTCAAGCGGCAAAGAAGAAACTTACGCTGTTTATTCCCTTGAACTTGAGCACAGCTATACATATATTGCGATACTGTTTTATAACGCAAATGACGTAATTTGTTGATACAAGTAAATACATATACATACATAGGTTGCGTGTCCCAAAGATCTTAGAGATTGAAAGAAATAAAAAATAAAAAAAAATGGCCTTTGAACACGATAAAGCTTATAACGTACGTTTAAATAACAAATAATGTTTGCCATATCACAGTGCAATTTGTGATAATTATAGTACAAACTGGAAGTTTTTACTTTTATATGACTTCGATTACTGACGTTCGAAAAAAAAAACACAAATGGGTCGTGATCGATCGGAGATTACTTCGGCGGAAATCTGATATGAATTTCTTTGTATAGAAGCACTCTGACTTTACTTGAAATACCTTTAATTAATAATACATAAACTTAAACTTTCAATTTTATATATAAACTAATAATTGTGTGGCAAAAAGGTCTGTAACCTCGTTTTGTGAAATAAGTATCGCAAATAATGTGTTGGAAGGGTGTCGTAATTATATAGTCCGCAGTTGACTTGAAAGGCAGATGAGGGCAGAAATTGTACACGGCAGTTATCTTTTTTGTTCTAATTGCGAATAAATCTCAGAAGGATTAACAAAATTGTCGTGTTAACAAATTTGGGGTAATTGATGAACGCAATCAATCTGACATTTTATCACATACAAATACTTGGTCCGATTTTGATTCACCATTTTATAAAATTTCAAGATTAAAAGTCAGACATACCTCAGGGCACAATTTTAGTCACTATTCTGTTTTGTTTTGTTTATTTATAACCTCTTATTGCGTTTTACTATCCATTTTTATACTGATGAGTAAATTTACTAGTCGACATAGATTTGACAATTGAATTTGACCTATCGACGACTATACAGTTTAGTATAACTGGCATTACACATGAACTCCCGAATGACTTCAGAAAAAAAAGCACCATCAACTAAAGTTGTAAATATAGCCGAAAAAGACAGAGAAATCACGCGCCTTTAACTCTGCGAGTTTGACACATAGGTAAGGTTATTTTAGGTTGTGCAGGGTTATGAAGTGCTTCATAAGACACTAGGCACCATACTGGGCCCTTTGCTTTCCCTGATGCGGAGCAATAGCCTAAACACTTTCCTCAAGACAGTTTATTTCCCTAAAAAATTTCAAAATTTGTTCCTCTAGGGTTTCAAAAAAGTAGTTCCTCAAGCATTTTCTACGGCTTCTAGCTATATCCTGGCATTTACATAATAAATGAGTTATATCCTCTTCGACACTACCGGCATAATACTCCTGTACGTATTAGCAGTCCAAATGGATCAAAGTTTTCAGATGTAATGCTTGGCAACAAAGACGGAACAAGCTCTGGCCGATGGACGTGCAGATAGATCTTCGACGAACTTAGCGTGGATTATTAAATCCAAACGGGCATTTAAGTTGACCTAAGTTGAGGGAGTGTCCGCCCAAAATAAAGCGCTAGACAATTTTATTCCCCCTACTCTAGAATCTGAAAGTTTAGGATGCTGCTACGAAACTGGCTTACTAAATCATGTAAATGAGTATTGATAATTTAAACCAGAAAACATTGCACCAATGACTTCTCTGGTGACTCCAGAGAACTAGGCACAGGATCACCTCTCAAATGACTTAAGTCTCCGTCATGCTTAAATCAATGAATGAATAAGAAATAATAAAACTGAACTCCATAATATTCGTTGACAATTAAGAAGCACAATAGCTTAAAAAATTGAATGAGCATCATCAGCAACACCATCCATTCTACTTGCTGGGACCATTTAAAGGTCTGAGGTCATAAAAAGTACACTGATGGTTCCAAAGTTGACGTCATATAACTTTTTGTGTTAAATTACTATCTTGTCCTTGTGTACTTTATAACAATAATCTTTACTAAGGCCTAAGGCCTTCTAAAAGTTAAAAAAAATATCCACCGGCGAAACAAGATTAACCAGCGTACTTGAAACATCAAAGCGCACCGTTGACGGTGATGATCTGGCCGACGTCGTTCACAAAGAAATATGGACGATGATGCTGCCAGCCCTAGATCGCACCATGGATGGATTGGTATCATCCCAAATTCTACAATTTTATTTGTTGACGCACCAAATCATCGAGAACTGGGCCTCATTGCTCAATAAGGTTTTTCGATGAAAATAAGGGTCCGTTTCCAACTACAGACAGACGGACAACGAAGTTATCCAATAATGGTTCCTTTTTGTTTTGGAGCAATGGAACCTTAAAATCGAAAAAAATAATATAAGCAAGTAGAAAAAATTATCTTATATGCACTCGAATAGCGCACTCTTAACAATATTTTGCAATGGTTCAGAGGACATCACATGCAGATATTTACCTAAATATATTTATGCTTGAAACAGATCTATCACTACTTCATATCATCGTTTAAAAAAATCAAAAAATGGCATGTTGAAGATGCTCCAAATGCCTGATTATAGTCTACCAATAAGATGCGCGGAATGGTTTAGAGTGTGGGTGATGGCTCCCAGACTGTGAAATATCCTTAATTCCTGACTAAAAAGCATGCTTTACCAGATGATTGCCATACTGCGTAGGTCTTTAAAATGCAGTCTTCAGGAAACGCTTCAATGCTTTGCGAATATTTAAGGGTGAAATTTGAATATTTCTATATTGCGTTGACCATCTTAGGGACGGCAAAAACATGTCAACTGAAGTTGTCATGATCTACAACATACATACATTTTCTTACAAAATTCATCGTTACAAGTCCATTTGCCGGAAAAGAAAAAATTTAAAGAATCAATATCAAAACATATCTCCTTAAATTTAGTTTGTTTTTTCAAAACTAAATTGGATGAGTCATCTTTCATTCTGGAAAGGAAAACCTTACCGGATTTATAGGTAATAAAAATATCATCGTCAATCCTCAACAGTTGACATTTGAAACTGGTGTTCAGCAATATCGCCATTTGAATGAACATACTCGTACATCGTTGAGCATCGTCATCAGCACAACGATGACAGCTCCTGCCCCAAAATAAGAAACTCCCATTCGTAAACCCCGATGACATGTACAATATAAATTTCACTTAAATGACACTCTTGACTGGCAGCTAACAACATTCTCGAATCCTTCCAATTTATACCAAAAAAAAACAAAATTTGAATTTTACTGCACTGTTTTCCTTTAAATTTTCCGCCAAAGTACAGTCCTTCAGCCTCATCAAAATTATCGATCCACCCTTAGAAAAATAAGTATTTAGGTCGACCTATTTCGTGTGCTCATATGTTTGTTTGTGTATACACACATCGAGCATAATCTAGTTAAAATTTTCACATAGACATCGTGCCGGGGTTCCAAGTTCCAAATTGCAAAAACAATTTCCCCAATTGCTCCCCTTCTGCAATAGGGACTAAGGGAGTGTTTTTCATGTGATTTGGGGGCTTTCCTTCAGGATGACGACACCAAGCTTACCTCACTTCACTTGGGTTGAAAATTACCCAAACTAACTCGGGACATTTCGTATTTGCTGGAATTTTCAAGCTCAACGAAGTGGAATTATTTTTAGATGACGTAATCATTTGAATGTGTTTAAGAAAACAAAGAGAAAAACACAAGAAAAGAAGTCCAAAAAGAAAAGTGGTAAAACAAAATAGATTTACGATTTTCGGGAAATGGGAAGTGTGCGTGTCAACATTCTCAGACTTTGAACTGACTTTTATGTTAAACAATTTAAAGGAGTTAAGACATTCCTTAGAAAGTTCAAAATGAAAACTATGGTAGATACTTTAATCAAGTTTGTTAAAATTTAGAAACGTTTAAGAAGTTACTTAACTTTAACTGAACTGAAGTTACTTAACGCTACTGAATGTTCTTGAGCATTTTCTCTGGAGAAATAACCACAAACTGAAATTGTATTGTCTAACATCCACAGCGCCTGTCTGTCTGCATGTATTCCAAAATATAAATGCCGCTCAAGTTTTTTCGTTTTTGTTTTTATTGCTAAACTTTAAAGTTCAGATGAAATCATTGAACTGCCAAAAATTGAAGGACAAACTTAAATAAAACTAAAACTGGTTAGCTTACTAAACATGAAGCAGTTGGACTGGAAATCGTAATTCTAATTTGCATATTTTTATATTGTACCATCGTTGATAACTTCGTAGCATGAAGACTTATAAACGAAGTCATTTCATTTATCATGTGCAAATTAAACCAGCTTATTGTGTAATTTTTATATTTTGACATCTTATGGAATCAGCTATTAGTGTTCACTGCATTGTAACTGACGCACAATCCTTTTGTCGATTGCGTTTTTATCTGTAAAGTCCCTACTCGGCCGACAGTAACTAGAGACTCTTTAATTTCGTCCTAAAAACAGTGCTTGTGAAACTAATCGTATGAAGCCTAAAAATATATATAAGTAGTGAATATGTTCTATGTGGAAGACAGACCGGCATGCGCTTGCTGCCGGACAAGATTTTGCCATTCCTGGTACACGCTCCGTGAAGTTTCTGCAACAGTGTTGAAGAGCTTGACAGATCAGTCTAAGTTTAAACCATGTTTTGAACATTATTCTGCGTTCAAGTTTAAGTCATGTTTTGAAAATTATTCTGCGATTGACTCTAACTGAAGCTCAGATAAATCTTAACAAAACTTCTGAGTTGTCGTTTTTTGGCTGATGCCAGGGTGATCTTTTCGTATGTACTTAATCAGACCAAGTATGTTTACATTAGAATTCGATGCATCTATGCTTCCTTATGCTATAGAATCGCGCTATATGATTGCACCAAAATTCGATGCTTCCTTTAATTTTCTCCGTTGGAAAATCGCAGCTCAATTTTCTTGGGTTGCTTTTCATCATCCGGGAACCTTAATTATTGAACTCGGTGTTCTTTTTAGCAAATTGAGAATGGAATGTGAACTAATGCAACAATAACCAGAAAGCTTGTATCCAAATTTCGAACGCAAACCTACTACGGGTACTAAGGGTAAGACAACCAGCGGATTTTTGCCTACCAGACTAGATTCATATCTTTGTACAGATTATTGTTTTCGCTGGTGTACATTCACCTCACTTCACCCTCATCGACCACAGTTATTGTTCCAACAAACCGAAGTAACATTGATTGCCTACGATCAGTTTTTTCCGCATCTCAACCAAGGTTTCGGTTGTAGTTTGTGCTTCAATCGCTGTGAAAACTTCGATGACTTCACGTTAGGTGCAAGCTATGATTTTTACTTCATCTTTGTAACATTGAAAGAGATAATGCCTACTTTGTTTACATCTGCCCATTGTCATCTGTATCGGTTCAAGTATTAGTTTAAAGAGATAACACTACAGCACATCTAGAATACCCGAAGTTTGAAGTTCGCACAGCACGTGCGTTATTTTCATGCGTTGCATGACAAAACCGAATGAAGTATTTCCAAAATCCTGATTTTCGCCATCGCTTTGTAGATAAAGCTGTCATACGCTGTATTGAAGTCGATGAATGAGTGGTAAGAAACGGCTTCAAACCAGTTGGTTTTTTCCAGAATTTGACACGATATTGACCGATTTGTGTTTTACAAAACTACTTTAGACGTTCACTAAATACACTGATGTAGTGGACATGCCTGGTAACCTGTATTTTAGTCCACTGCAAGACTTTTGACGTGTACGATTTTTGTACGTAGACTCTTCTTCCAAAAAAAAACATTTTGTCACTTCTGCTCATCTAGTCACTCTTTGCATGTTGATCAGTTGCTTTTTTGCAGCGCATTCTGACGCCTTCTTCGCAAGGATTTTTCCTTAAATAAAGAGAAGCAGCAGGAGGAGACTTTTTAATTGATTTTTCTTCCTGCTGCAAAATCCTTGAAATGAAATCTATTATAATATTGAGGTCCCCAAGAACGATTGCCATATCGTTCTTCGGGAGGCTCCTTTCACGAGATCAAACTATTTCTCTTTCTTACAATCTTAAGCTTAGAGTGCGGGGACATATTTGCAAATGTTAGCCGAGATGCGCAATTTCCCCATGAGAAATCCGCGTCCTTATATAAGCAACAATTTGTAGCAGAAGTAACGTGTTTCTTCTTTTGTCCTATGAGGATAAGAAATCCCATCCAGTCGATTTTCAGATTTTAAACTCTTCTAGTTCTTGGAGTCCGCTTTTAAACATGTTAGCTTTCTTCATACTTTTCGCTGCCAGGGACGCATTACGACATTATTTATAGTCACGAACTAGAAGAATAGAAGACTACAAGAAGGAGAATAAAAGGTTTCTATAACATGGTCAACAATTCCTTGACAAATATAGCTGAACTTGCAACAACGCTTTAGAGTCTTGCACGACAAATTCGATGACCACCACTAAAATAAATTCTTGTCCGGATAATTTTTTAATTTTATTGATATTATCAAGTTCGACGATACTTGTCCAGTTTGAAGATTATTATCATTCTACGACTCACGAGCTCTCTTTCTTTTTGGTTCTTTTTGACCCTGGATCCTCAAATTAAGTATTCCAAATTAATAAGCCACAAACTTATACCTTACACGTAAAAATTAATATCTATGAAAGCCATTTTCCAGTAGCTATTTGAGCTTATCATCAAATACGAAATACTATCTACAATCTCAACTGACTGTACATTTTTTCCGCAGTGGGTCTCAAACTTGTTCCACCACATGATCTAACCAAACAAGACCAAAGCAAACAATTCAAGCTTAAATTAAACAACCTAAAGCAGTAGCTACGCATTTATACCAAATCAAATATTACTAGACAAATTCCATTTACGAATGTAAGCCAGGGTTAAGGTTAAATAAGTTGGCAAACATTATTAGTTGATTTTCAACACTTGGACTAGACATAAATGATTTATTCACTTAAAAAAACTGGTTGCGGTTAACAACTACTAAAGTGAGACTGTCTTCGATGACGCAACATTAAAAGCCGGCTTGTCTTTGAGCGTCGGATGGCGTCATCATTTCTTCATTTGCCATCTGCCCTAGAAGTTCGCACTCATGTGTCATACGAGTACATTTTTGCTAACTTAGTCGACCATCGTTTCATATCTGTTTTGAGACCTGACGTACTGCGTGGTGGAACAGCTGACGTGGTTCTACTTCAGTTCGAGGGAGTTCGTGTCGGAATCTCTAATGGAGTGGCAAGTGGGTGAGGTGATATCACGTTACAAAGCGTTTATTTTTCTTTTTTGGTTTCATGATGAATAAGCGAATAACATTAATACAGCAATTGATGACTTGTGTTCGCAGAGTGGATATGGGAATATCTAACGGATGGCGTTCGAGTATATAAATTTGATTATTATTCCCCGCCATTTTAATGCACTAGTTAGGGGAAGCCACCACGGTAAAATTTATTAAAATTATTACAATCACCACAGGTGTACGATGCCGTGAGTTGCTATTTTCAGATTCTTATCTGATGTTGTTAAACACGAGAATAAACAACACAAAAAAACGAGACTGTTTAATAAGTTTACTCAGAAATTTGCACCATACGCGCAAATTTTGATTTAGCAAATATAAGTACACTGGTAAGCATGAAAATAGGTACAAAACTGTAACAAAATGGACTCGAAAATTCGAAAAACCCTAATTCAATTGATGAGATCTATTTATTTACTTATTTATTTACTTACATAATCGGTGGTGCATCTGTATGTTACTCAATAACTTTTCAATGGCTTCATCATTTTAATTGATATTGTCAGATTATATTTATATCGTCAATACTGGTGAAATAGATTGTCAACAAATTACATAAGTGACAATGAAGTCGGTATACCAAAAATAGTATGACCGAGTAAATAATTTTAATTTTTGCTTAGTTAATTATGATAAACCTTAACAAATATCATGAGCACACTTTAAAGTTGCACCTTAATTAAATCAACTTCAATTAAATCAATTTTAATGTTTAATAAATACATTTATATTGTTTTCTAAAGACTTCAACTAAAAAATAAACGAATGCAAAGCCTAAAAAGCTTCAAAGAATTCAAGCAGCATAATAATAGTGCACTCTTATTACTTTGATTTTGATTGCATTAAATATTCGTAGAACAATGACTTCAAAATTGATGGAAAATACACGTTGAAGTCAAAATAATTAGTTTTTTTTTTTATTTTATAAAAAGAATCAACCGAAAGACCGTGACTTCGAAGAATATATTCAATAATGTATTCCTTTACAAATCTGTCAGGTGGTTCTGGAAAAAAACTTGCTTAAGTCCTTAAACCACATCCTAATAACAAGGATTTTTATGTGAGGTTTTTGCAATTAAAAAAAAATAAATAATAAAATAACACTCATAATAATTCTTAAGAAGTGAGAACGTCTACCCGGCGAGCTAGTTCATTAATTTAATAAGAGATTCATCAATGAACCAAGTTATTTCTAAAAACTCTAAATTGTTAAATAAGAAAAATTTGAAAAGTCTCTTCTTTCCTTCAAGTCCAAATAAATTAAATTTTACTTCATTTTTGATTTTTTATTAATTATTAATAATTTCGTAAAAGGTTCATGACTTGGAAAATTTTAAGCCGAGGAGCTTAGTTTAAAAAAACTATAAATTTTGTCTTTAACGATTTGGTGTTTACATAAATGTTTAACAAGGATAAAGGTATGACGAATTTATTTTAAAATTTTTAAAAAAATGTGATGCATTGAGCGAACCTCTTCAATCTGCCAATGTTTCAAGACCAACAACAAGAACTGCTTCTGTACCGACTCCTAACGTGTAAAGTCACATGAATAATATGGGGACAATATATTTATAATAACATTTATAGTTTTTTGCCTGAACACATTTATTCTTGTCAATGGATACCTGTTTTCCCAAATTTGGAGAGTCTATAAGAAGTTTTTAATATTTAAAAAATTAAGCAGGGTATACAAAAAATGCGCCACTTGAATGAGTATGAGAAAAAAGGTTAAGAAACTACTCGTTGATTTTAATTTGAAATACAAATGTTTTCCGGAAAGACTTTGACAGCATCTATTGCTAAAAGGAAAAAAAAAACTTACAAGGACTTGGGACGCTCAAGCAGAGAAATAGCAAGAAGGCTGAATATAAGTATGACTTTAAAAACAATTATCTTCCGGATCTCCAAGATTATGGGAAAAACCAAAAAAAAGGACCCACGGGCGAAGCACAGATATCATAAGTGATGACGTTATCTTCCAAATCAATCGCACTTGCTATTTGGGTGGCTCGTGATAAAACAAAATACTGCTACGAATTTTAACGAATTTCGAAAACCGAAACTTTTCATTTTTCTACAAATAAATCCTTTGCTCTTTTTGAACGTACATACATACTGTCCTAATCGCAGCAGAATTATTGATAAATAAAGTTCAATACAACCCACACGTCCTTTGATATGTTAATTTTATATCTGTCAGTATCTTACAAGTAAATGAAAACTTTGAAGGCATTATTTCCGGGTATTCAACCCTCCTGCTTAGATCAAAAGCATTCCATATATTGTGAAATAGTCGACGACGTCTGTGCTGAAATGCACCCCAGAATTAATATAGAGCGACATTCCGTGAATATCAAACGGATTCAAAGGGAATTTATATTTAGAGATGTCGTCATAATCTAACATCGTCCAAAGCCAGTTTGCGAAACTCCCATATATTCTGAGACTGTCTTTAAGCTGGATCAGAAAAGCCTTTCACTTTTTTTACTTCGCCTTGCAACGAAAATAAAATATATGAAAATCAAGTCGCACTCAATTGCATACCTTAAACGAAAGCAAATCGGCGAATACATATCACTTGGAAGATGTATGTAAACATTGACGCCAAAGCTGAAGTACGAGCACGATGTCATTCCGGTGACTTTCGTGCACTTTTGTGTTGAAGAGAATTTTTATTCGTGCACCGCACAGAAGAGATCCAGTTTGCAATATCCTGCATTCCTGCGCAGTAAATATCGTGACGTTGACAGAATTAAAAAAAATAAAAAATTAAGGATGGCAGTAGGTTAGGAAAACCATCCCATAGAAAGTGAAAAATGAAAACTAGTTCCCCTTATGCGGGTTTTTCAATTTAAGTGGGCTTTTGAGCATCATCGTTGATTTTTTCAAAAAGTGTATCCTTATGAATAGAAGCGTGAAATATGGATTTTAATTGGATTGTCGGTTGATAAATCGTGCTGCGTTGCGATGATAAAACATGCAAAATATTCGTTTTTTATTTACAGTAGCACGCTTTAGGGTAAATTAAATCTATACTTATTTATATTAGAAAGGGGTAGGAAGTAATCTTTTTCTCTACTCACCAGCTTTCAAAAATTCTTTCACCAATATATAGACCTTGGTGTGAACCTATGATATATATCATCCTGTTCAAAAATAGGGCCTTTTGTTTTGAACGATTTTTTTAACAAAAACCGACGAATAAAAGTGCGAACGAATGCGTTTTTTACTTGCGCTGGCTTAACGGTTAGAGATCTTTAATTGCTTTCGTAAGAAAAGATATAGAATTAAAAAAGTTCTATTACCAAGTCCACGATGACATATCTCTATATCGTTGATGAAATTTTATATAGATAATAATTGCATCTTAAACAATATTGTTTACACATGTGGAACGTTTTGGTGTCAGCGCGCGGCGAAGAGCCGTTTTGAGTACTTACATTTTTCTTCGATTTAACGCTGGCGTTAAAGAAGGTTTTTCCCACTCAATAATTTTAGACTCTTCAAACTAATAGCCTGGACTGAAGAAAGAGGAAAAATGAAACAATGTCGTGTATAGTAAAACGGTGTCTTATTTCCATGCCAAAACTTAACATCACAACTGTCAGCTCATCACCATGATACCCTCTTTGACTCAGGCGATGCTACTTAGTAAATTCTTAAGCCGGATTTCTGACAAACTGTCCATAAGAGTTTCTTTCTTGAGACATAAAGCCCAAATGTTGGATACCAACTCTTCCACACTCTGTGTTACTTTGAAAATTTTGGAGAAGTGTTTCGGCATCTTCATCGAAAGGATGTTAAAAACCGAAAGGATCAGATATAAAATCGTCGATCAAAGTAATTGCTTTCGAATCCGATAAGATACTTTGAGTTACAGGTTTCAGACGTTTTGCTGCTAAGTTAGTAGGTTACTAGAGAGGTGACGTAGGCGAGTTAATGGCATACAACGAATGACTCAATGCCGGAAAAACCACGTGGTTTTCATTTGAAAAGAATTTCATTGAAAACATCAATCTAGTTCGTTATAAACTGTTGCTATCACCAAAAATCAATAAGGTTCATTATTATATTGATGTATTTCGTGAAGGCAATCGTCAAAGAAAACCAAATTTGTGTCAAACAACTCCTGGTATCGCACTGTCGCGCAAATAACAGTAGGAATACTATTAAAGAGCTTCCGAGTTATTTGATCTCCTGCGATTTGTTCTTGATAGATCGATTCAAGATATCGCCTCGGGGAACGCGATTTAGTTGTCGTGTTTCTTAAAAACAAATCTGTTTAAAAAAAATCTTTAAATGATTTGATCATGCAATGGGCCAAGTGCCTTCCGGTCAACGTAGAGAACTGTGAAGGGCCCTATTATATTGAGCATGACGAATATCTTATCATAATATTTTTGTTTTAATAAATTCCTGGAGCTAGACTGATATTAATATATTCCAAAATGAACTGAATGCATTTGTGTGATAATTCTAGTAACATACTTCATTCCAAGATTCCCCTAATAGATTTTTCATTAACACAAAAAAATCATTTTCAAATTCTATAAATTGGATTGGATGCCAATATTTTAATGTTTAAAACTTTGGGAAATTGGGCCAGAAAACGCCTCTGGCAAAGTGATTATGTACAAAAATAATCAGACAACAGACAGTTTTTATGGTTCCGTACCCATAAGGGTGAAAAACGAAACTCTATTGCTAAGGCTGCGCTGTCCGTCCATTGGTATTTCTGTTTCAGAAATACTTCTTCGGAACTATAACAGGAAGACAATAAAAATATATAATATAATAAAAAAATAAAGTACGGAACTCTCCGTGAAAATTTAAAGAAAAAAATTATTTGTGGCTAGTCGTTGCGCAAAATAAATCCTGAATCTATTTCGAAAAAAAAATTAAAAGTATGAACAAACGACTGTCGGTATATAGAAAAGACATCAGGAATATGCTACCTTTTTTAAACTTTGCAATCTTTCAAAGTTTCACAAAATTATTCCGGACCATTACTTTTATTTTCGAAAAAAACAAATACATTTTGCCGTGGATGAACATCAACGTTGGGGTCCTATCTATAAGGCTTTTGCATCAATACAACTCGTTCGGGATAGAGTTCACCCTGTCTTTGACACGATCAATACAAAATTATCGGGATGAAGTACTTGGTCACGTAAGTTAAGGACCAAGGAAAGTTTTAGTAAATGTTATTCAAAAACCAATTGACGTACAGCTCTTCGTAAGCTGAAGTCTTCTCTTGATCTGCGAGGCTTAAAACATGTACTGGGTGAACTCAGAACTATCTCATTCAAGAAATCAATCTGCTGTTAAGAAGACCTGGAAATAAGGTTTCGAGCCTATGTGAGAGCAGCCCTGAACCAGAATACACGATCTAACATTTATTTGTTAATTGCAAAGAGCCACCTTCAAATATAATTCAATACAAATACTTTTCCTAAAGGAAGATCCTGACCCATAATTGTGAATTGCTCGACGTCTTTCGATGACCAGTTAAATAGCAATGATAATAAAATAGCTGCATCGTGAAACACGACTTTTCGCTTCTACCATACGACACAAAGTAACAAATTTATCTTTGTTAAATGTCAGGGAGGCGTTCGTTACCATTTTCATAAAAGATTCGGTTCAAAGTGAAGATACATTTTCATGAAATTTAAATTTTTATGGACATACTCATTTTCAAAACAAACATTAATCACAATCTAACTTAACCCAACCTTGGTACTAGTTATCAAGACGTCCGCCACCGCAACGGGTTGATGTGTCAAGATTGACTCTTGCTCGAAACGCTTGTTATCTTGCTTGAATATAAACTAAAGTTCAGTTGCTTAAACTTGAAATAAAGAAATTTTAAAAACAATTCAAGTTCAAACCTCGCCCCAAAGTAGACGAAACAAAGAGATTAGATGCAAAGTTCCAACACCCATTTCTGTTTTTTAAGCCAAAACATATAATTATTTTTTTCTTATCGCAGATATACTAAATGTGATGTAATAAAGATTTCAATATACAAAAATATGTATTAAAAGAAAGCCCATAAAAAAAGTTTGCGTGTTTGTAGAATGTCGAGCGATAATAAGGGACAGGCTATACATAAATAGGTAAACATAGGTCTTTTAAACATGACATTTTTTCCTTGCCGATTAGAGTATGCTTTTCTTTGTATAGTGTAGTTGGTCACTGCGGCATTTTAATCTAGGGGATATAAATTGAAGCAAACCTTTCGTAATAATGTGAAGTATAGCATCACGTTCTTTGTTCTTTTTTGACGCATCGTCTTAATAAAGGTAAAAATTAGTCATAGTGTTATCCGGACATTTTTACAATTTAGAGTAATATTTTATTTTCAAGTATGTTATTTGATGTATGGAGTTAGTTTGCTAAAAGGCACTCATTCCGCCTGTGATGGCATATGAAGCAAGCATATGGGAAGAGAATCAGGCAATCTCTTACGGTTCGTCTACACTTGCATCCTACTCAAATGAGAGCCTTTATACCATGCCTCCTCTTATAAAAGTGGATTATTTCTTGATAAAGTTTATTCGAAGACACAAAGACAATGAGATTGAACAAGAACCTGATCTTCGGAGTTAATAATTCTCAAAACCATAACGAAACTTTGCGGTCTAATCCAGGATGAATAATCGATTTTGTTGACACCACTAGTTCCCGAAAAAATGTTGAAAAGCGGCTAATGTACAATGGAGAGATCGCATCTTCGTTCAATAAAGTTGAATGTGATGAGGCAGCACCAAGAGTTTTAGTGGTTGTTTTGTTTTTAAACAAATTCTCAGAATAAATATATAAATTTAAAGTACTTTTCGGTGTAGTAATAAAATAAAATAGAAAACAAATTGTCCAAGTAACTTTTCCAGTAACTGCGTGAGGAGCATCAGGTAGAAAGAGTGACAAGGCACCCCGTATCTAGTCAATAGTAAAGGCCCGAAATTTGAAGAGGTTGGTAACGCCAGCAAATATCGGAAGATCTCCAAATATGTTGGTGATGTTTTAGTAAAAGGATTCACCGAATCATCAACGAAGTTCAGTTGAATAAAGCCATGATCAATGTCTGGAATGTCAGGTCTATTTGACTCATCTTCAACAAGGGCATCTTCCTGCTTAATGTCGTTTTCCGGTCGATAGATCAACCATCATCATCTTCTCGTCGGCTTGAAAACCCTATAAGAAAGCACGAAATCCCGGTAAAAGTGAAATTTTTGTTTCAAGTGACCATGGAAAACAAATAGTTGAGTTTGGGTATACTTGTTCCGAAAAAGTCCAAACAAGTTCCTGATTTTGGAAAAGAAAATACGCTGACGAACAAGACAGGCATCACCACGGAAGTTACTATCTTCAACAAATCTATACACTTAGGACAAGACGTCGCTGTTGGCAAATGCTACTTCCATATTGTAAAAGAGTTGCAGTTACTATCAACTCCACGGGTGACACATCAATGTAACTCTCCTAACTCGGAAAACGAATTCTTGCTCTACGAAAGATTGATCCTGTCAGTTCTGCTATATAGAGCGAACTGCTGGCTAATAAGCATTAAGCAGAGCAGATATCGAACACTTTCTATAGAAAAATTGTTTACCAATTATTCGGATCTCTTATGAGATGCACCAAGATGTGGTCCATCTAAAAGAACATCTTCGAATCACACGCCCCAGCATGATTCCGATACTATCTTTGTCTGCACTGATATCCGTTCAGAGGAGATTCCCCTCGAACCAAATGGTTTTGGCGGAAAAGAAGCTAGCCTTCTGTCTTCTCTTTTTTTTCGACCTATGGACAAGTAGAGATGCGGCAGAATGGGAGGATTATGATTCTTTCTATTCAAATCAAGGCATCACTAATAATATCGAAGAGATATCCGAGTACAGATGGTGATCCAAGAAGAGGTGTGATTTTACATTCAGTGCCATTGGTGATCTAATGTATGGATGGACACACTTCCGAAACCACCTTGGTATAGTAAAACACTCCGTGAAGGCTTTTCTGTGGTTGGTGAAAGCGTGACTGTAAATTAAGATGTATCCGCTTCGAGAAAATCACAGGCAAAACTTCATTGCAGGAATGATGATTTAATGCGTCAGGAATTCGGCAGATATTGTTTTTCATTTTGGAAAAAAAACATCACTTTTATTTAACACATTTTGCATTTTTGTTTTCGATTTCGGATGACACGTCTTGCAGAATGATTTTTTTTTTGGGTTTCCTTTTTTGATGTTTTTTTATAACTTTTAGAACCTTGATATATTTTTCCTTTCTTCATTTTGCTTATGTTCAAACTTTTTAGAGTATGAAAACAGAGTGAAATAAAGACCCGAAAGCCAGGGCTCTTCTGAACTTGTAGCCATGCAATCAAATCCTAACATTGACTGTGTGGTTGAACATTTTGAAATTTTCAATGAAAAAACAAACTTTTGAATGTTTAATTTTGTGAAGCACTGCAATTCCAGTAAAAGTGCAACAAATTTCATAAATTCTAAATCTAAGTTGTCAGAACATAATTTTAATAATGTGGCAATTAAATAATGCAAAAAGTTGTTAAAAAATTAAAATAAGGAATCCTATAAATAGACACGTGAATTGTTTAGATAAATGTATTATGGACTTTAAGCGGTAAAAAAAAACAGGAATAAAATTTATATTTACATTTTCCAAGCGTATCCAACCGATATCCGTTGTTTGTTGAAGTAATCCAAGTGTTTTTTTTTTTTTTGGTTTAACACAATTTCAAATTTTATTTATTTTTATAAGCAAATTCGTTTAAGATATTTAAAATGAAAACAAGAAGAGAGAGAGAAAGAAAAAAGAGAATTTGAAATTATTTTCAATTAAACATAAACAATTACACACACACAATTAATGGTTTTGAGTAAATACTAATTCTCGTATTTTTTATATTTTTTTGAACTGAAATCACAAAGCAAACGGTAATGGCACCATAATGAAAACAAATGATTTTATATTTTGTACAGAAAAAAGCGGCACAGATAAAAAAATCTAATTTATTTTGTTGTTATTGTGTTTTTTGAATTCATTTTTTTTTTTTGTATTATTGTGATTTTTTTTTTTTTATAAACCAAGCAAATAAAAGTAAAAAATAGATTACAATGACTTGATATTGCGGTGTCAGGCTAAAACGGAAGCAGAAAAATAAAAACCGAAGAGGAAAATAAATTGTATTGAAAAATAAATCTTTGTGCGAGATTTAAAATTTTGTTTTGCTTATTTTCATTGGAATGATTGGAAAAAATCCCACAAAACTCACTCGAAAGTCTGAAAATTTCCTCTTTTAAAAATAAATTCTTCTATTTTCTTATTTAATTTTTAATTTCCCCTAGAGAAATTTTTAAAGAAAACATTTCTTCATATATTTTTTTTTATTATTTCGTTTTTGCCTTCTCAGTTGGTTGTTCACAGAAGATTATTTCTTTTTGAAGGCCAACAGAAAACGGATACAAATACGGTGATTTTTAAAGAATCAAAATATTTACATCGAATTTGATGTAAAAATCTAAAAAAAAAAAATAATAATAATAAATTATAGCCAATTGTTAAGAAGGGAGCTATAATTAATTAATATAAGTACGCACTCGATCAAAACCGTGTAAAGTCCTCGCGAAGGAGGAAGACACAAGAGGACTGTCAATTGTCAAACTGTCAGAAGTAGAAATCTGAAAGCGAGCGAATTCTGGCAGACAGAGAGAATCTCGTAAACAAAAATTTCCAAATCAATAAAGTTACACAAAATCCAGAGCGGTTTTCAGTTTTTAACACACTAACACCAATATGACGAGACTGCTCGCAATCAAGCACTCCCTTTGGCGGGTCGTCTTTTTGTTTTGGTCACCCTTAGTACCTCACCCTCTGAGTAGCGTGTGTAACAGTATGGGAGTGTTGAAATGGTAAATCGTTAATTTTATTTTGCCAAAGAATATTTAAAAATTATTTAAGTATGCAAGTCATTTGCTCGTAGTAATTATCAAATCGGAACGAGTGTGGCATTCGGTGCATAATTAAGGCGCCGTTTTTTGACTTTCATTCGCTTGATTTGTTTTGTTTATTAATAGAACCAAAATATTCATATTTCTTTTTTTTACATTTATTTTTATAGATATTTTCGTTTCAATATCGCACAAATATCCGTGTAACCGTCGAGAAAATTTTGGAAAGGAAATAAATATTATCGCAAACTTTGCGTCGTTGTTGCGTTTCCGCCACGTACCTTACTCGAACGAAAATTAAAGCACGACTGAGAGAAAATCGTAACTTTTCTGCCGACATAGTCTGCTAGAAGTTTTGTATCTTTTTTGACTCTCTGTACTTTGTTATGGTTTAGTTATATTTATTCCAATAAGAACTGCTTTTGAAGAGAAAATTCCGGTGCGCTCTCTTGCCTTTGGTCTTTTGAAAGCTTTTGCTGGTAAGGCCACGATAGATTGCTTAGCGGCAGTGTTGTCGGATGTTATCAATTTTTGGAAGTCGTTGTTCCTCCTTTATTTCTTTTTTCCAAAAAAAAAATAAACGCATGATACATTAGAAAGCCTTATTATTTAATTACATTTGAGAATGCGTTAGCTTAAGAATTTTTTAAAATTATGATTAATAAAACCGGCCAAGTGCGATTCGGACTCGCGCAATGAAGGTTCCGTACAACCTTGTAGGTATGAAAATAGATTTTGATTCTCTTATGAAAATCAAAATATGCGGCATTTTTCTTATTTAAAATATCATATGGCCTTCTTCTTGGTCTAAAATTGAGTTGCGATTTTTACAAATTTTAATAACAAAAGTGAGGTTTTTGGATTTTTCGCTTTACTTGTGTAATTCTA
Organism: Orthonevra nobilis; assembly: GCA_963555765.1. Taxonomy (NCBI): domain Eukaryota; kingdom Metazoa; phylum Arthropoda; class Insecta; order Diptera; family Syrphidae; genus Orthonevra; species Orthonevra nobilis. Next base: position 94,145,314 of record OY743224.1, read on the forward strand.
TACTTCGATGTTTCTAGGTCATCAATAAGTACCCCATAGGATTTGATTTCCCATGCGAGTATCAAAATATGCGGCATAATCAGCCGTATCTGTTGACTGCGTCGATTTCGAAGTTTGATTTCATTTTACAGCTTTAAGGGACCGCAGTCATAAGTATTGGGTATTAATTTCATAAGTACTGGATACCTTCGCGCGTTCTTAGTCATTTGCTATTAAATGTTTACCTCAAAATTATCTTTATGAAAGAAAAGTTCTCTGCAAGGAATACTTAATGTATGGGCTGGTGTTTTAAAGGGGAATGGGTATCGCAATAAGCCGAATAAGACTGAGTATACATATCATCATTTGTTTGAATGGCAAATGTTTTCGCGAGTGTGTAAAGTTTTAATAAATGTAATATTTCATAAATTGTGAAGCAAAATTTAATTTCTTTCCTTCATGATCGGAAATATTCAGACGAGAAGAGATGTAAAATTAATTTCGTTAAATACAATCACAGAGCTTATTTCGGAGAATGATGATTCCTTCCGCGCTTTATTATTTTTTTTCCCAAACGAATCAATATCAGTACCATATTTTTTTATTTAAATATATCAATTAGCTCGAAATGTTTTTCAAAGGGAATTGGTGAAATTTTGACAAATTATTTGCCATTTTTTTGTTTAAGCTTGCTATGTAGTTTAACGTCTGGCGGTCACGTAGGAGTTTGATCGAATATATCACAAAATTCCAGGAATAGAATTTCACTGTTTGATAGCGTGAGCAAGTGGTAGTTCCTTCACCACATGGAATAGTAAACCATTTCGATTTTTAACCATCCAAATTGTAAACTCCGAGACGGTTGGAGAAGATAAGTTTTGTTGTGGCATTGTTATTTTTGTTGAATTTGCGTACCTGTATCACCTCTTGCGTTTTATTTTCTTAAACGATATCGGATTTCTCGAATTTATTAAGCATAAAGCATACACTATTCTCATCAAGGGAATGAAACTCTCAAGGAGTGGTACTGATTTCGTATAGCAGATAGCCAGTAGTCAATAATTTATCAATAATTATTTAATATTCTACTTAAACAAGATTTCCATCGATAAGTTGAGAAACATTCACATATTTCTGATTTGTAAAGCCCTACTTTTCTAAGTCAGAATGGACTTAGCAGTGGTCTATGCAGTAAACAGAATAAACTAAGGGAAAACACAAAAAGATCGCTGAGCATATGGTTTTCCTTTGTTTCATAATTTCCATTCCTCTTACAATCTTACTCCCAGTCATTCATTGGAACGAAGGATTTCATGCTCCTTGGCGACTCTCAGGTCTAGGAGGCACTAAAGGTTTGCAAAATGGCTATTGCAAAGTTAAGTTCTATCTGATCCGTTCAGTTCAGTACAATGAATCTTTACTTCGACCCGGCGATTCGATAGGTGGGTTGGTCATTTTCCTCATCAAATATCGAGTGAATATTGGCCGTGAGGATTCGTCTTAATGGGGTCAGTCATCATGACGTGTCTGCAACTTTTTTTTTATGGATCGAATTTGGTTCCTTTGCTTTACATTTGTGGAATGTCCAGTTCTTTTTTAGTCCCGTTTTGTTAGTATATTTAAGTCAGTTTGCTCTTTGTACTTTTATTGCGAGGTACATCCTGTCGTTTACCCTTTCGAAACCAGTTCATCGCCGGAAGTCGTGCCAGCTATTGAGTGTACATTGCACTTATTGATATTCATTTTCGAAATTACAGGGTTGTTTCGTTTTTTCACCCATAACCTTAATGATTTACGAGTGTTGGCCTTTTAGCTTCGGATTTTTTTTAAGACCCATTAGCGTAGCGATTTCCAAATTAGATGAACAAAATGCACAGAAGAAACACACATCATTCTCGATTGATTTTATTCTATCTCTATATTCATACAATTTTCGGCAAACTTAGATTGTAGTTGTTTGCATTCGAGAGTCCTTAAAAAACAGTCAATGAAAGAGAAAACGCACTGGTCGAAAAGACATTAGCCTACCAGGGTAATCCTTAGCATATTCCTGGTCCTTCGCCAAGCAGAAATACAAAACTTACCCGCTTAAAAGTATGAGTGGACGCAGCTACGAGCAAATCATTTAGTCCTATCTCATTAGTGATAGGCACCTCATTAGTGGCAGGTATAAGATCAAAGACTGCAAAGTAGTCCTGAGAAAGGCGATTCCCAAACAACACATTCTCTATGACGTAAATTTCATCGAGATGACAAGGAAAAAAGTATTTGATTGCTTACTGAACTGGGCTGAAAAAAAATCAGTACTCGTATAGCTTTCGCAAAGAAAAAGACAAACCATTCCTAACAATGAGGTGACTTGAGGAGAATAGTGGCCTACGCAGGCCCCGGATCAAACCTTTATGGGGTATTCTGAAGCGTAGGATTCAGGAACACTCAATTATGTAAAATGAAACACTCAAGAATGCGCAAATGCAAGAGTGGAGTGAAATTTTTTCTGAAGAATGTGGCAAGCTAGTAAGCAAAAGAGTCGCTACAGTCATAAATGCCAAAGGCGGCCTGACAAAACTTTAATAATCTCCAATAAAATTTTTTATTTATCATATCTGTTTCCTTTCATTTCATTAAACTTTTTGTTTTTCGAAGGCAAAACGAATTTTAAAGGGTACCTAATTCTTTTGGCCAATGCTGTATTTTTACACGATTTTTTGTATTAGACCCGGGTATATATCATGTCTACATATTATTTAACCTGCAACAAACATATATAAATACTTACGAGAGCGACATCACTTTATCTTTACTTTGAAAACCTTCTTAAAACAACAACATTTCCATCTTTTGCATTTAAATGTTTATTTTTGTTTTTATTTGTCAAAAAATTGTAAATTTTCCTTTTTTGTTTTTCTTTTTATATATATACTTATACATATAAATTAAAAAAAGTCGGGCATTTTTCGAAGATATATTCGTAATTATATATTAATATATATATTTTTTTTTTCTTATTTTTTTATGTTTGTTTTCCCTTGAATACTTGTGTATAGTAACATTTAGAAAGCATTTGTTTATTTAAATTTGTTTTATAATATTTTATATATAGTATTTATAAAAAAAAAATTTTTTTTTTGCTTTAATTTCGTAACAAACGTTTTAAATGATGTTCTTCGTGTGTGATCTTTATAAATGTATATATTTGTGTAACTTTTATCGCCAACACAAATGAAATGTTCTTTTGAAACAAATATATTGCAGAACACACGTGTTTTGTTTTCTTTTTTAATTTTATAATCTAAACTAAAGTTAAAATACATCATTCACATGGTAATAAAATTAGAAAATAATGAAAATAAAATTGTACAAATATAAAACGAACAAACATTTATATATATGTATATATATATTTGCTTGTAGTTCAAGCAAAACAATGGGGTGTGCCTCAAGGAATAAGTATATCACAAGTCTCCGGGCAAACATGTGTTTTGGCTGTAGAATTAAGAGCATGGAGTCTTTTTATAGTTCCTGCTTGCTTAATAACTTCAGCATCATTCCTAACCCAAATCTCAGCTCTGGGATGGGAGATATCGATTTTTATAATAATGTTTTGTGCTCATTATTATTTTTCATTCCTGGAATGTACGACTTATATAATGAAATGAAAGATGCTTCCTTAATCAGCACCACAATCTTTCCTCTTCCACTGGCTGGAGTCGCCACTGAGAGTGAGACTGATAAATAATTCCTGTTCAAAGAAGATCTAGAATTTGCTGCCTTAATGGTCACACTGAGCAATGAGAAACTGATAACAGCTGTAAACAGAGTCTATTAAGACCCCCTACTCTACATACAACGCTCAACATTTTTTTTCTGTCCGGGGGCAGTCTTTGCCAGACTTCTTCAACACGTTGACTTACCAGGATTTATCCCTGAAGTGATAAGACTTAGATTCCTAGAGATTCTCAAAACTCAGACATAATGACAAGTCTGTTCTCACGCCTATTGGTTATTCAGGGGTACTGCGATGGCTATGATTCAGATTTTAGAGGATATAATCATCCAGAACCCGGCGATAAGAGAAATTATTATCCCCCATGATGTAAGAGAGCTAATATCATTCAAGACTTGGATAGAAAAAATGCAGTTGAAATATATGTCGGACTTTTATTATCTCAAATATATATCCCCAAATGAACTACGGACTGCGACCAACGAAACATACAAAAACCTACTTAAATTAGATAGAATCCAAAAGTATACCTCGAAGATACTTGCAGCGGTCAATATCCGTGCTGAATGGATCTCTGACTCTCACGAGTATGAGTCAAACATTGGGGAATTATCAGAGGAAGAACGGTCAGTTGCTGAAAAGATTCTAGCGATTAAAAAGACAGGCCGGCTCAACAAACACCTGCTTTTAACACTTTAATTCAAGCACTACGAGATCACCAGCCGAGAAGCTAAAGTTCCGCCACGGATTAACTTTAACTATCCTCAGGATACCCCAGTTCACATATATAAATACATAAGTTGGTTGCATTTTTTTGTATGTTTTGCTGTTTTTTTTTTTTCTTGCTCTACATTAATTTATTATTTTTATATTTATATTTAATATATTAATGGATATAAATTACTAAATTTTGACACTACCGATGTCTTTTGAATTTAAAATTTAATAATAATTATTCACTTATTGGGATTATTTTTTTTTAAATATTTTAACTTAAATTTGTAGTAGTTAATATTTATGTTGATCTATACCTTAATATTTTGTTTATATTATTTCTTTTCGATTTCCTTACATTTGATTTTAATTAATAACGTATATATTCCTTAATTTTTTTTTCTGTTTATATTTTATAGCGAATTAATATAATTTCAGTTCATTGTTTTCGTGTTTAACTCTTTTTTTTTATTATTTTTTTTAGTAATATATTTATAACTTAAAATTTATATTTATATAAAAAAAAACATTTAATTTTAGGTTTCTTTAGTGTATGTGTGTCTTGATGATCTTGGGGTACCCATCTTACCTCCGATTGAATTCCGATTTTATAGCTAAAAGGAAGAAAATATTAATAAGTAAGGAACATTGATATATAAGGAGGGGTGAGCTTTATCATTACCATCTATTATCTCTTGTTTTGCCTTTTGGATTTCTAATCGCATTTCTCGAACAATATCAGCCTTAAAACTATCTAAATCAGCTGACAGCGCTAGCGAAAGTCCTTCACCGTTCACTTGCTAAAAAGATAAAGAAAAATTACAACGTTAAACAAGTTTTGAAGTCATGTGTGAAACAAGTTAGGAATTTTATGTTATTTGTTTGACAACTTTGAGTATGCTTAGTAGTAGTGATTTAAATTAAGTTAAAATGTTATGTTTTTAAAGAACATGATAGTCAAATACTGCATTATTTTAAAGCAACTTATCAAGGAAGAAACCACACCTTTCAGTTACTGAAATATGGAGCCCTGCAGGTATGAAACTTTCAAAATTCATCGGTTGAAAGCCCACAATCCCTAATCTTTTCACTCGTAACTTTATTACACCCATAAAAACATATGTACATGTTTAGCGCAATTCAACATTTTAAGAAATATAAAAAGATTAAAATAAATCGTATCTTAAATAATAATAATAGCACTTTAATTTCGTAGAAGTATTATCTCAGAATCCTGCTTATCAATTTTGATCGAATGTTATTCCAGGTGTCGTTCAGTTGTAGCCAAAAAGTTCATGGTGCAGCAGAACCTTCGTGATCTGTGGAATATGCTTCTTATATAGAATAGTTCTATATTCCTCTTTCTTCATTATGACTTCGATACAAACCAGATCAATGTGTCTGATGATTGAAAACAGTTCTCATAGCAAAATAGAATCACACCCATATTGAATCGTGGCAAGGCGGTTTTACGTGAAACGTCGGATGAAAACTCCTAAATATCCTGATTTTGATGATAGCACGTCAAACGTTTTTATTTGCAGAACGGAGATAGTTATTTGACTGTTTCTGTTGACTGATTTACTTTCATAAGCCTGCGATTACGATTTTTTGTAATCATAATCAATTAAGCCTCCTGCTTGGCGTTTTCACTTGGACTTCACTTCTTCCGGTTAGAAGAAATAGCTCGATGGTGTAAAGAGCTCGCTACCAGTAAATGTGGAAATACCAAGCTCCCCGGAAGATGCTTCTTTTGGATTTACCCTGAAGACTCTTTTGGTAAAATTCCGTATATTACGTATCGATGAATTTCTTCTTCAATAGATTTGAAATAACTCGCCTTTAGCATGTTAGTTGAAGGAAAGACTTTTTGTTTGAAATTTGTTGGTTTAAGGTTTGTAATCTGAGGTGATTTTAATGCAAACTCAAAGCTTAGTTGCTTGGAAGACAAAAGCACCTATGCAATTAAGTGTTGATTTCCTTTCGACGGGAAGCCTGACTTCTTAACCATTAAAGAGTAAACGTCTTATCTTAAATCGTCAAAACCGTAGCAGTTTAAGTACCACCTTTATGGAACGTATTTAAAAAAAGGAAAAGAGTCTTGTCCTACTATAAGCGCTTGCTGCAGGCCTGCATAGTGTCTATGAAGACACCTGACCACCAGAATTGAACTCACCACACACAGTCCCACTTTACTTTTTACCTATGTATTTACGTCTCACTCTCTTTCTCTTTACACTCTTTTACTGTGGTTAGAAAGGTGGTGAACAATTTTTGTTTGCAACTGCAGTTGGGAGTTGAATTTCTTCGGATCGTGATCGGGAAAGCAAAAGTTTTAAAATTAAAAAACAAAAAATACCGAATTGGTTTTTAGTTATAATTTTTTTATTCCATTAAAGTTTAATAAGTGAAGTTTATTTTAAAATGTTTTTCAGTGTGTTTTCTCATCGATTAAGTATTTTATTTGTGCGTGTTAAGATTATTTCCTTGCGGAACAAATTTTTTTTTTTTCGTTTTCTTTCTATTTCATCCGATGTGCTTGCATTGCCCGTTACATTATTCGTCTTGCGGCCGTTACAAATTCAAAATTTCAAATTCAACGACTTTTTGTGTTCGCAACCAAAATCCAGGTTAGTGTTTTGTTTAAACTATTCCGTATAATTTTTTGCCTATTGAATTGATTTTTATACTTAGATTATAATTAAATGCAACAGTTCAATGTTATATATTTGAATTATGCAAGAAGACTTTTCCAAATTAATAACATTTTAAAACTACCAAGGACAATATCAACATTTGTTTGTTCGAAATGATTTTAACCCCGGTTGTGTTGTCATGTAGTCCCTAACTAAGTTTGGTCCAATAATCAAATCTATAACGGAAAAGTCTCGCAGCTGATGGCAAATGCAGATAAAATGTTCCATGTCTTCCCATACTTTGCGATATTTGTTAAGAGTGTTATGGACTCATGAAAATTAAAACTCAGGTGCCCTGTTACCAGTCCACCCTTAATCTCAAATCTCATAAGTAGAACAGCGTTTCAGCTCCTTTAAGTTAAAAAAATACTTCTGTCCGGAAAACTATAACGAAAACTTTCAGGATTTTCAATTGAAGAGTTGGAGTCGGTAAAGCGTTTCTACTCCTTTAAGTTAAAAAAAAATACTTCTGTCCGGAAAACTCTTACGAAAGCTTTCAGGCTTTTCAATCGAAGAGTTGGAGTCAATATACGCTGGCAACCAATTCTATATTGTGAATTACCTAAGTACATATAATGTGATTTTACCGGGATTCCTTGCAGAATATTCGTTCAAACGTTTGAAAATAATTTGTTTTCTCTAATTTATCGCTTGTCGCACTAAGTAGTGGTCATCCCTATTATCCCGTCATCACAAAATTACCCGGTGCCTTCAGTTTTAAGGCTGAGAGTCCGGCAAGATGAACTCGTGCTGTATTTAAATTTGAATCAACGGTGGCTGTTGGTGTTTAAATTTGCGGAACCAATCCTCAAAAAAAGTTTGCATTTTTAAACTTAATGGACTCTCAAAATTTATTGTGAATATTCCAAATATCCATGAATAAAGTTCTAATTCTGAATCTTGAACTTCTATCTTTGTCTGGTCAAGTTTTTTTGCGATTTTGATCAATGATCAAATTTACGGAGCGTTTATTGCTGGAAATCAAAGTTCTTGTCATCAAATAACAAAGATTCACTTCATAGTAAAGCTACTAATTGTGTGGTATTTTACTGCGAATTGAACGAAAGCAATTTAGTCGACTTCAATTACTCCATCTCTATTCGTACTTCAAACGACTACACACAACATCATTCCTTCCTCATATGCTCTGTGAAAAATTCATTATGTATCAATGACATCGAAATCCCTTGTGAGCGAGCAAATTATAAAAAAATTCTCCCTGCTTAAAAAAAGGGCAATAGTCCCTTGGTCAGGGTTGTTTCGGTACCAGCAATTATTATTTTTTATTTTTTTTTTTGACGTACATATGTATGAAAATTTAATCGAAACTAAAGAATGTTTCCATACGTTCGTGCAATTTCAAAACGCGCCCCCATGGTTCTCTCTAGGGCGTCTCGTAAGAATATTCTATTTTTTTTTTCTTGAGAAACTAAACTTTATGCACTTACGCGGTTTGCGAAATATTATATAATTATTTCGTAAGCTTCTGTCACAAACTCTGACATTTCTACTTATTGATTGCTTGATGTTCCCGGATGATGAACCCGCAACCAGATATTGAAGTGAGTACAAAGCATGTGATTCGCACGAACCTACGAGTCTACGCTCTTCTACGGATCGCGAATGTGAATGTTTGATTAATTCTTGGAACAATTCTTGACATTCTAAGCCCACTTCATATAGCTTCAATCAAGTGTTAAGATCAAATAATGTTTTTTAAAGAATTATTCATAGTTTACCCGTTTGAAGTAGCGCTGATAAAGACTTAACGTTTATTATACGGGTAGGCGGCTTTATCTTGCTGATTTACGTACTCTTCGCTTAGTAATCTTTGTCTAGTTTTCACTGCGCTTTCTTTAAAAAATGTTTTATATGACTTTTTTCTATCACTCGAATCATATTTCTCAATTGATAACTTCCGACAGCATTTCGTCCAGCATATGTTATTATTCGTTTGACCGTTGTCAAAGAAAGCGATTTGTTTCAGCGCGTATTTTGCAGGTATTCGTCTTATTCATTTGCTTGATGTGACTCTGCGTCAACTGGGTTAAGTATTTCCTTGCCTTCCTTAAGAGGGTGATCAAAATGGAGCATTTCTCAAAAGTTATTTCCCCGTCTTTTCGCATATTGAAAAGTTGTTTACTCTAAACTTTAAGAATATGAAATTAAATCAAAAAGCGGCATTGGGTACGCTCATTTGGATGTAAGAATACATAAAAAAGAAGACTTAACTGTAATGAAACACCAAAACACTAAGTGGCCCAAAAAAAACGATTATCCTACATCAATAACCAAACCACCCTTTTTTAAAAAATGTGGGTGTAAAATGAATGAACGGAATCAGTTGTAAAACTAGACCCTAAACTTTTTGTCGATAGTGTATAATTTCTTATGCGCTTTTTATCTCTTTAAAAATTGAGGTAACATTTGATTGCCCCCTAAAAGTATGCATTTACAAATACATATTCCTTTTTCCCCTTACGAAACTAAAAGAACAAATAAGCAAAATGCTTTCCCACCACCCATTTCGCTCTCTCTTTCTTTACACTCTTACTTTGGTTGGAAAGATGGTGAAAAAGTTTTCTTTGGCCACTGTGCAGTCGGAGTTGAATTTCTTCGGTACGTGATCGCGAAAGCAAAAGTTTAAAGATTCAAAAAAAAATATATCTAATTGGTTTTTAGTTAAAAATTCTTGATTTTCATAAAGTTAATAAAGTGAAGTTTGTTTAAAAATGTGTTTCAGTGTGTTTTCTCGTCAAATAAGTATTTTTTGAGTGCTACAATTATTTGCAATCAGACCAAAGTTGTTTGTTCTTTCGTTCTATTCCGTTCTTTTGCTTACGATTCCCGTTATATTTTTGTCTTGCGGCCGTTACGAATTCAAAATTTTAAATTCAACGACTTTCTATGTTCGCGAGCAAGAGACCAGGTTAGTGTTTTTGTTAAAACTAAATTTTTGTGTTGAATTGATTTTGTTTTTTACTAAACTTAAATCCGAATACGATTCTGCTTTTAATTAATCGAAAAACAGTTCAATGTTTGAATTATGGGAATAGACATATTGGTTATATATTTTAATACAAGCTAGGGTTATATTTTGAGATTGTTTGTTCGTAACGCGCTTATATTCTGCGCAGTATCTTAAAATTCGATCTTTTCTCCTTTTAACGCTTCAGTGAAAGAAGTTTATAATTGGAATTTTGAGTTCTTTGAAAGTCAGAGCAACTTTCAAGCGAAAAAGACAGGGAAGACACGAGTTTAAGCAATTTTCTAATAACATCAGCTTTATTCTTGTAATTATTTAAAAGCTTATTTTAGCTGTTTCTTTTCTAAGGCTTGCATTCTTCTCGGTGTACATTTGCACTTGCAATTGCTTTCGAAAATTGGTGAACGTTTCCGCACCTTTAGTAAGGAGTCGACAGAAAACGATGGTGCCCGATCCTGATGTGTGGATAATCTGAGTGTCAAGTGATTCCACCGGAATTCCTTATTGAAAATTAACCCATGCCATTCTACCTTCTTTGGACTCTCTACTTTTATAGCCTAGTCCTTCGACTAGTCGTGTCTGCGTTTTTATAACACTGAAAATGTCCAATGCCACGTTTTCCTATGTCATCGCAAAATGATCCTGTGCCCTTTGTAAAGGCTGATATGATAGCAATGAAGACAAGTGGGCCTAAATAGAGTAGAAGTAAAAGACGAACCCAATAGACCTCAAAACCAATTATCAAATCGATACGGATCTAAAATGTTCGAAATTTATTCATTTCGACGTGTAAAGTATTTTTCTTCAATGAAGTGATATATTAAACGTGTGTCCATTTTAGTATTTCTTGGAGCCCTAAGTCCAATTGTTTTTACTTTGGATTGTTATATCTGCGTTACACAATATCTTTTCTTAGATGTTTTGAATATACGTTCTCGCCCCGCATGTTAAACTGCAATAAAGTACTTATTTATTAGAGGTAGTGTTTTTGGACCACTCTGGTAGAATTTACATGCATATACAACATGGATTTACTTTATTCTTAGAAAAAAAAACTAGCTAACATAGCTCAATGTCTTCTCCAACTTCGTGGCTCTATATGGGGGCTCTTTTCAATTACTATATAACCTATAACCTTTGTCTTTCGACCTAAGCCAACGTACTTAAAATTCCTAAACAATGCTAACTTTAAATTTGGAAAATTAAGTTTAAAAAACTTAGTAAAATGACGTCTTCCGTACGTATAACCTATTTGTTCTGGAGAATATTTCATTCTCTTGGATCGAAATAGAGAATAACTTCGTTTATAGTAAGTCATCGTGTTTGGTTTTGCACAGAGAAACTCTAATATTTTGAACGGAAAGATCTCCATTCATGGCAAAGCTTTCACAGTTTGAAGCAAAATCCCTCTGTTTCCTTTGAAGACACCTTAGAAAAAACTTTCAGAAAAATGGGATATGTATCACGATGTGGTTCCAGGGGATGAGAAAATGGGAACAGTACTTTATGTAAATTTTCTGAATAAACCTGGTAATCAACCAGTCATGAAGAATAAGTCCTTTCGCCCGTGCTTTCTGCTTATTTTCGAACTAATTTTAAAATTCATTCAAAAATGTTTTAAAAACTTTTCAATGGAATGAATGTCAAAGAAACGTTAAAGGGTATTAAGTTGAAAGTCTTCATGTTTGATTTCAAGAACATTTTTATATTCACATATCTAACTTAAATTTAGCTTGAAATTTTTCACGCTTATTTTTTTTTATAATCAAATAAATCAAATATCAAATTTATTTTCATTTTGTTCTTAACCACTTTATTTGAAAAGTAGAAAAAAACGACTTTGGGTTTTGGTCAAGAAGCATCCTTGACGTTTCATTAATTTTTTTGTAAAATTCTTGCCATTCTAGCTATGATTTTTAAATCAAATTGTAATTGTGATCATGCTAGTTGAACTATAATTTCTATTCAGCTCTTCCAACAACAACTTCATGGGTTTTAAATCGAGTCATTGCGGCGTTCCTTTCAGGTAGCCTTGAAAACGACTTAACGTTTATTATACGAGGTCTTTGTCCTGCTGAATTACGAATTGATTAACTTGTCAACCTCTGGAACCAGATCTCTCTAGCATGTCTTAATATTCGTTTGATTGTTGTCAAGGAGAGCGAGACTTATGCATGGCTCGTGTGCACCGGGAACGCTCATTTTGATAAAAGAATACATAAAAAAGAGCAGACTCAACAAAGTCAGTACAAAAATTAGTAATAAATAGCTTCTTAATAACCAACAAAAGCGCTCATCCTACATCTAAAAGAAAAACAATCTTTTTTTCAAGAACGTGGGTGTGAAATGAATGAATGGAATCAGTTGCAAAGCTAGACCTTAATTATTATTATTATTATTATTATTTATTAAACTTCACATAAATGGAACAGTTTTATATCTTATAACTACAGCACTAGCTACTGGGGCTTTCGGCTGGGATCATAAAAAATAGTGTAAAAAGAGAGACCTTAAACTTTTTGCCTTTAGTGTATATTTTCTTATGCGCTTTTCATCTCTTTAAATATTGAGATAACATTAGAGTGCCCTCCTAAAAGTATGCTTTTTTAAAAATATATTTTTGTCCATATACTTAACCAGAAGAACAAGTACGGATAAGAGAAAAAGGCAATGCTTTCCAACCACCCATTTCTCTCTCTCTTTCTTTACACTCTTTCTTTTGTGGTGAGAAACTTTTATTTTTTGCCAGTGCAGTCGCGAGTTGAATTTCTTCGGTTCGTGATCGCGAAAGCACAAGTTTAAAAATTAAAAAAAAATATATATCTATTTGGTTTTTAGTTCTAAATTTTTGATTTTCATAAAGTTTAAAAAGTGAAGTTTATTTAAAAATGTGTTTCAGTGTGTTTACTCATCAAATAAGTATTTTTTCGCGTGTTCAAATTATTTGTTATCAGAACAAAGTTTTTTGTTCGATTTCGTTCGTTTTGCTTGCGGTGCCCGTTATATTATTCGTCTTGTGTCCGTTACGAATTCAAAATTTCAAATTAACGACTTTTTCTTTGTTCGGAAGCAAAAAACCAGGTAAGCGTTTTGTTTAAACTTTTTTTAACTTATCCTTATATTTTTTTGTCTTTTGAATTGATGTAAATACTAAAATTAACACGAGCTAGTCCAATATTTTATTCACAGCGCGATTATTGTGTGCCCAATTACTTTCCTTTCGATTTTTAACTCCTTTTTTTAACACTTAAGAAATCACAGTTTGTTATTTGCTTCTTGGGATCACTGAAATTAGAGTCTAGACAAAGCCGCTTTGAACCTTAAAACATAGTTGTTTAAACTGATCAGAAATGCAATTGCATTTTGTCTACGTACAGTAGGTTGCATTGAGCGAGACTTGCATAATGCGTTGACGAGATGTCAAATATAAACGGCAGGATCATGCTTAGAACGGAGAACAAACTTGACACGCATATTTAGATCCAGACCGAACGTTGAATTCGTAAGACCATCCCTTAATAATTCATATCCGAGCGTTGCTTTATTCATCATTCAATTAACGTGCCACTGGACTTCCAATTTGATGAAGAATTATTAATAAAATAATAATTTAAGTCACAGTTTTCCCTCCTTGTGAAAGTCATGATTATTTTTATTCATGTTTAGTGTGACTTGGTTTGCATTCTTTGCACTGACAGCATAGAAAGAGTACTTCATCACCGCTACTGTCATTTATATAAGTATTTCAAGAGGTGAGACATTTCATACTGAAGACGTGGCTAAACAGAAGTATGTTTATATGTTGTCAGTGTGCTGGTTATTTTTGAACCATTCGGGTGTAAATAGAACAAAGCCGTCTTGAGATGAGGACAGCAAATATTGTGTTGAATGCAGTAGATCTTCGGTCTGTATAGATTTTCAACTAAAGTATCGCAACAAGTGCTAGTATGCCCAATGGAATGTTATCAGGACCAGACGAGACGTGGTTAACAGACACAACGTTCAGACACAAGTCGGAGTGTATTAACATTTTTGTAAACATATTACAGAACAATTCTTTAATTTCATCCTTTTATTATTTTGTTAATCTTTTTTGTAAGTTTAAGACTTTCAGTCAATTGAGTTTTGATAAAAACTTTATACTCGTTCACATCTTAAATATTGTTTTCGGAAGATTACCAAATTTTACCTTTGAGAAAGCTTCTTTGTTTTTGCTTGAATTGTTTAACAATTAGAAAAAAGATAGTTTTTCGTAAGCAACACTCTGGTGGAACAAAGACAACAGAACTATTGTAACAGAAGAATTATGGAAGATGAGTAACGAAGGTATGTATGTAACATGCAAAGCTGAATGTTTAATGCCTCTATCATTGTCGTATTGGTCTCTGTGGGATTCTTGTAATTCCAATGGCTGACGATTGGTTCGCATCAGCATTGCCTTTGAGTCCCGGATGGTGGTTTGTTTATATAAGCTGTGAGCATATCCTTGTTTTCTTGTGGATATTTCTGATTAGTTTCTAGCAATTTCTGCAGCTCTTAAAATTTTTACAGCTCTAATTAAAGTTAAAGTGTGTGTAAACAAGCCGTTAGAAAATTATTTCTATTTTTATCGACTATGGCAAATATTGTTCCAAATTCAGATTTTGACCAATCTATTCGTTCTTTCCAAAGTCTCAATTCATACCCCCGAAAGATATACCATAAATACGGAGTGGTACATATTTAAGTGAGATGTTTTCCCTCGTCGGAAAATGAGGCATTTAAAGAGTGCTTTGGTAAATGAATGTTATGCTTAGTATTATTAAAGAACAAGAGCTTGACTTGGCATTCAATTAAAAAAATGACCATAATGAATAAATGTGACCTGGTTTAAATGATTGCATAAACCACCGATTGTAATAGAAGTAAAAAGATAATTAAATGCACAGCACATTTATAAACAAATTATTATCATGTTCATTGTTCAAATCGAGTGATCTGTCACGTTACCTTGAAGGCTCGCCTTTTTGTTGTATGCACATGTTACATGTTTAGCTGGTAATTGCTCATCCGCGTTAAAGTTTGGTTGTGATTACAAAAAAAGAGAAAATTGAAGGCAAATTTTTCCCAAATAAAACTTTCGATATTCACCAGTCTTGCAAACGTGAGATCTGAACTACCACATGCAGCAAGTTTGGCAGAACTTTTCACCAAAAAATATTATTGAATTTGTTTTTAGTTTAAAGTTGAGGGATACCTCACCTTGTTATTTTTGTTTTTGTTATTTTATTGTTAAATTAAGACAAACAATTAGAAAAAACAAAAAATATGAGGTATAAACAGAAGAAATTATTCAAACACAATTAAATGTTTCGAAATGTCTAACCGTCTTACACCTCCGGGGCCTACAAGATAGCCTCTCTAAAACATCGAATGAATTCTTTTTTAATCATTGTTTTGTTTCCCTTGCAGCGGTTTTGGGTCATTATCTTGCATGAATCTACAAAAAACAGGCAGTACTTCTACAGTATAAACCAATATGACATTTTCTAATTCTGAATTCATTTTACCTTCAATTCGTCATTTGTCATTTGAATGACATACAACCCCAAAGCATTACTTTTTCTCGTCCGTGCTTTAGAGTAACTGTCGTTTATTTCAGATTGAATGCATCACTTTTTGGACGCCGGAAATATGTATATAGGGTGGTATAAGGCTATTTATTTTTGTTTCATCGATCATTATATTTTGTTACATTCAGTAATCTGCACATCACATATGTTCTGCGAAAAATTTGGATTTAATTCAATTGTTCCCGTATGGAGCTTCGAACTCACATTTGCATATTTATAGGCAACTCGAAAGATTCTTCGATACTCAGCCTCAATAGTTTAACGCGGTCTTCTGCGTTTTGCTGCCTCGTCCATTGTTTGATGCGTCTCACTGTAGGTTACTGCACTAGAGGTCGTTTTTTTAACAATTCAGCTTCTTCTCGGTTTCGATTATTCTCATTTCAATAATGGCCTCCCGCGTCTTTGGTGTGGAGCTCTTATTTTTGCCTATTTTCATTTCAACCAAGCTATAAATTATTTCTGTCAATATTATCAATTTTTTACGAAATGATTATGCTTTGCATCGTTGTTAACAAGGTCGCAAAAACTTTCCACTTCAATAACTCATGGGCAACTAAATATATTAAATGGAGTAGAATATCATTTTGAAAAGCCTTTTTATGGGTTGCTTTCTTTATTTAATTGTATTTCCAATATTTTATTATTTGTTTATCGTTCCTAATTCGTTTGCCACAACTAAATGTCAAAGACAGCGTCAATAGAGACGAAAAGAGAATGTTATCCGCACCTATTCTATTGTATGAATACGATACGATTGAACAAGATAAATGGTCATTGGGTTTTCTCGTATGGAATAAGTTCTGTATGGGCTGAACTCTTTTGCGTATACGCAATCTGTTTTTCGAGGAACTAAAACTAATCTGACAGAGTCTTAAAGACTTCAAGATATTGTTATAAGGCCATTCTCAAAATACTACTTGAGCTTGATGCATATGTATATTACGGAGAACATCCTGCTTACAGGTGCTCTGAGAACTAGAGACGAATCAATCCAGGAACCGTCTTGTTTGAATGTCTAAAGCGCTACAAAGCTAGACATATTGATGACTAATGAATTGAAATTGGGCATAAACCCCGTTGCAAGCATTCAAAAAGTAGCATATTTTGATTTTTACTTAATTGATGACGCCACTTGGAATATTTTCCAGACAGAAATAAACTTACCTTAAGTATCGTTTCTTCGCTGGCACTGCCAAAACGTTTCCTCATTGGTCGCGGTGATTCACTGCCACTATTCGAGGAGTTATTGTTACCCGAGTTGGAATTGCCATTCGAATTCGAACCTCCGAGTTTATGTGGCAAAGTATTTGATTTCTCCCACGGTCGTTGCTTTGAGTTCTGCTGAGCTTCATCCATTGGGTCCGGCTAAAAGTTAACAAAGCAAAAATATTTATCTATGAACTTTAAAATTAGCTCAATTCAAGATTACATCTTTTCGTTCGGCTTGAGCTCTTCGGCGTGCCAGAGTCTTTGCCATTTCATCCATCATGGAAGCCATTCCCTTTGAGCTACGACCAATCGTTCCATAGTTTCCACTTCCACCACTTGATGTGCTGCTGCCACTATTCTCAGCCGGCGGGAGTGCAGTCTTTGGAAGAGAATAATTTTATAAAAAGAACAAAAGATAGCCGTTAAGCTTACCTTATTCTTTTTAAGTCGAGCCTGTTGTAATTGCGCTGCCAAAGACCCCATCAAATCACTGGCTGGATCATCTTTCTTTTGCATGAGACCACCCATTGGTGGCGGTGGTGGTGGTGGAGGTGCTCCTGGTCCACCGCCGCTGCTACCTCCCATCATTGGCGGTGCGGGCGGAGCAGCTGGAGGTTGTGGTGGTGGTGGAACACCACCTGCAGTCGGTCCTCCTAATGTGGTGCCACTGCCGCCGTTAAACATTGCTGAGCCGCCTCCAAACGCCGGCGGCGGTGGTGGAGCCGCCGGTGCTCCTCCGCCTGGTGCAACAGCTCGATTCATCATCGGTGGGGGCATAGGAATACCATTATTCAGACCAGTCATGGATGGCAGCATTGGTGGTGCCATCGGAATCTGAACATATAGATTTTCTGTAACTGCGATGCTCGACCCGTTTGTTTGACCATATTGACTGCCGCTAGTAGGCTGTAGTTGCGGCGGCTGTGGCTGTTGCGGTGGCTGTGGAGCAGGCTGCAGTTGCTGTTGTTGTGGTGGCTGCGGTTGCTGCTGCTGTTGTTGCTGGCTAGCATAGACTACATTATTGGAACTCGCCGATGTTGGAATGCCTTGACTTTGTGACGAAACATATATGGGACCGTTTTGCATAGATGGTTGCGACTGTTGTTGTTGTGGAGGTAGTGGTGGGAGACCTCCTCCGCCGCCGCCAATGCTCTGCTGTGAGTATTGATGATGATTTAGATTTGGATTAGAACTAGATGACACGTATATGGGTTGCTGATACTGTACACAGATGTGGAAGAAGAAAGATGGTGATGCGTTGCGCAAGCGTAGAATGGAGTGGAATTTAGCAAATAGAAAGTAAATTAATGCGATCAAAAGCGTTGCAAATAAAAATAAATGAATAAGATATTCTTCAAGACTTAAAGGCTCCACATTTGTGAAACGCTCGATAAAAACAGCAGAAGACAAAGGACACAAGCAACAATATGCTTACCTGATTTTGTTGCTGGTATGAATTGTTTATCAATTGTTGTGATGAATACACAGGATGCTGATGTTGTTGTTGTGAGAGTTGTTGTGGGGCATGATACTGATTTTGTTGTTGCTGCTGTGGCTGTTGCGATTGCTGTATTTGTTGCTGTTGTTGTTGTGGGGGAATACCGCCCTGTGGAATTGGTGGGGCTTGTGGCGGTTGCATCATACTAACACTCACCCCACCACCACCACCACCAACGCCACCCATGACACCGTTCTGCTGGAGAATACCATTGCCAATGACTGGATTTTGACCATAAATCTGTTGCGGTGGCACCGACATTGGCGGTGGTTGTGGAGCCGGTGGTGCACTAAGGGAATTTCTTTTATTTGTTATGTTTCGATTCATAATTTGTTTGTTCAGAGGATGATTGGAATACACAAGGACAGTGCAAGGGATGAGAAAAAAGAGAAGAACAAGAACAACGAATAAATCAATTAAATTAAAATAAAAATCAAAAATCAAAAATATTTTATGGGTGTTTGTGTGTGTGTGCCTTAGGTAAATCAAAACTGTCTATTGAATGTTAAATTTTGATGCCATTGCCAGTCAGTTTTTCTTTTATTTCAAAGTATTATCTAAGGTCAAAAATTGTATCATTAAATCATATAGTATCATAACATTTCTCTCATATGTTCACTACGGACACGAGTCTTGAGATCAATGTATTCAGGTTAAAAAACGATTTTTCTTTTAAGTTGTCGCATCATTTTGAATTATAAAATTATTACTGTTTATAATACTGCAAGACGGCAATTTAAAAAAAAAAATATTCACAAGAGAAAAATGTTTGAATCCGCTGGCAAAAATACTGCCCGTAAGTTTGTGGGTCATCAATTCTCACTCTCTCTCGCTCTGTGCCTAGGATGGGATTGACTAATCTACTTTTCTTTTAGAATTCTGCTGAAGATGTACGAATATCTTTGAATATCTTAATTGCAATAAACAGTATGGAAAAGAAGCCAAGTGAGAGTTGGCTCATACACGAAGGGTTCCGCGGAAGGGTTCAGAATATCATATCAAAATGTTACAAATCCTGGACACTCGACCATACTGAAAGGTCGTTCTGAACAACCTTTAAAAGTAGCTTACAGAATTCTACCCTATGTAGATCCTTCCGTGAAGTAATTTGAATAAAAACTCGAAGAGACTATGCATACTCCGAGCATGGAGGTGGGCAGTGTTTTCAATTGAACCCATCTCATCGTTACCGAAAAAAACTTAAGATGAGCTACGGCATGCCGTTTGTACAAAGTTGGCCGAACAGGTAAATTCTCATTTATTATGTTGCGGACAAAGCACAATAATATTTCGAAAATTTCGACCGAAATTTAGCTTTTCAAGCCTTTTGCGTCATATTTCCAATTGTTGCTAAGATGCTTCTAACATGTGGTATAAATTTTACGAGTCCTCGGTTTCCTGTGCTTCTTCAGGAACAGGCAGCCTGAAAATCAAACAACCTGATAGCTTGCCATTTTTTATAACAAAAAAAGGGGTTCACAATAGAAGGCTTTCTCGATTGTAAATTCATCTGGTCATCATTCCATGATCACTGTGCATGGAAATTGTGATCCTATAACTCAGAACAATCATCCAAACTTTGCTGGGAAGAATGAAAAGTTCATAAAGATTTACTGCACTCACACCTAGAAGCTTCTCGTTTTATCATCTTAATTATTTTGTACTTTGCATGCAACGGAGTGAGTGCAAGGTTGTCGAGGCCTTCTTGAAGAAACAGTGCAGCACTGTTGATCAGCATAAGAGTTTTTGTTTTTCTAATATTTAAGACACTAATATAATATATCCTTCGGCTTCAAAAGTGCTTAATAGTTTCGGGGCTAGAGCGTCGCTATTCCCAACATTTGGAGATCCATTTCATTAAGCTTCTGCTCTTTTGTGTGGTTTCCCGGATTTGAGTCCGGAACCACACGATAAGCTGTCTAACGTACTTGTCTTAAGTTATGGATACCCAATAGAGACGGAATATAAGATATGGTATAAATTTTAATTAAAATGAAAAGCTCAACGTAGCATACAAGAAAGAAAGAGAGAGAGAGAGGGAGGTCATAGCTCCATTTGGATGCGATATTTCGTGAGTTAAACGAAAGCTTGTAAAAATATTGGCTTTAGAGTGTTTCTTTTTTTGGACTTCATGTTATCTATATTTATTGCTACTGATAATTACATTTGACGCTTGGGAAATAAATTCATTTTTCGGTCTTGAAATATAGAAGGCGTTTTCTTCTTCATGTATGTTATAAATTTCGATACATCTTTCTGTTTGATGCTTAGGTCTTGTTTCAAATTGAACTGACTTGACAGGCTAATGAAAAACCAAAGAATTTATAAAAAAATAAATGATAACTCAAATTTCATTCCAATTAGAGAGTTCCAAATTAAATTGTATTAAATAACATGTCACAGAATACAAACCTGCTTGTGCGATGATGTCCTTGTGGTGTCGGTGGGCTCTGTGGTATATTATTTTGATTCGATTGTGAGGTTGGCGTCTGTGCCGACGGCGTAACATTTCCCGACAACTGTTGTTGCTGTTGTAATATTGCTGCATCCTCACGTGTCATCGTTCTATAGCCCATATCCTCTTCATAGCCATTTCCATTGGTTGGCTGGCCCTGTGTATTCGCTGCTACCCGTCCACTTAAAACCTTAAAACAAAAAACACAGAGCGGCAAATAAAACCAATCATGCAAACGAGTATATGCATTATTAAGACTCACCTCGAGCGAATGCACCATGGCGCGTGCAAATGCTTCGGCATCTTGTTGACTGGAAAAATTCAGACCATAAACAAATTTGGAATCTCTCCATTGGTGAAATGTCGCTGTGGCTTGATTGTACTTCAATCCCTTTAGTATGGAACAATTGATGACCACCTCATGATCCTGCAGCTTACGGCCGACCACACGAAATGTATTATTCTGTTGATGGTGATAGATTTGAACTTTACTGAGGCCAGATGATGAGCCCGAGGGTACCCATTTCTTTTGGGTATCATCATACACCATGACCGAAGCTCGAGCGCCAATAATACTTTGTTCACTGAAATTACATAAATACACGATTATAAGTTTTACTTAATTTAAAATAAGGACAACATCTTTGTGCAATAAATTTACACGTTAAAAAAATAATTCACCCTGGAGCCCAATTAAAGGCAAATGTTCTAATTAGTGCTGCAAAGTATTATGCAAGCAAGGAAGACAATTTTTTTTTCTGTACCGCGTGCATTTTGTAAGAGGTATTTTTTTTATAGCTTCGGGCGGTTAAAGAAATAACTGGTTGTGCATGTACGCGCATATTTCTTTCTTATAATGCGAGAAAAGTAAAACCAAAGTACAATATGAGTCACAAGAGTGAAAAGCACTGGTATCTAGTCTGAACAAAGGTGAATACATTAACGCTTTTGCTTGGGGCGTTGTTCCATTACGGAACGACGACGAGAAAGATTCTCATTACCACACTTGTTCGAAGTGCATTTTATGTAATAAACTTGCTCTGAGGCTTGTTAATGATACAAGTAGTATGGAAGTTAGTTAATTTCCGCACAGTTTAATGATAAGATAAGATAAAGATTAAAATGTTTTTTTAATATTTTTATTTTTATTTAATTATTTACAAAATAAACCTTCATGAACTGCAACACAATAAAAACATGGCCTTACCGGAATAACATCAGTATAATAATATATTTAAATGTTAATATGAATATTTCTCGAAAAATCTTTATTTATTAGTCAATATCTGTTTTTTTTTAATATTTGTACTAGAGCCTGGAAGTACATTTGCGCTTTTTGATGTGGTTTGTAGCTCTTCCAGCTGACCATGTCAACATATGTTGGGAACATGTTTAATTACAGAAAAAAATCGAAAATGGAATTTAAATACGTTGCCAGTATACTTTTTCAATTATTTTTTTTGTCGTCTTGATTCGTGAATTATTTGGCATTGGAGGATGCGTCTGACATTATGGAATCCACATAGTAACGGAGAATGTGACATTAATTTATTTGCATTCGCTCAATTCGCAGTTTTTATTCTTCTAATGACGTGCATATTTTTTGTGCTTTATAAGTTTTCTTTTCCACAAACTAATTTTTTGACGATCGCCTTAAATTTAATACCAACAGCAAACAGCAGAAAACCAGATATGTATAAGTTCAAGACTTAGTTTTGAACCTCGACCCAAGCGTTTAACCAAACGGCGCCACCTACGAAATTTATGTTTTTAGATTTTAGAAGTTCATTTTTCATTAAGACAGTTATTTTCATTTCATTAAGACAGTTATTACAGAGACAAGCGATGTTAAGCTCTTAAGTTTGCGTCTGTTCAGTACAAGCAGGCACTTCATCCAACTTAGTTAAGGTCTGTACAATAGCCTTTTTGAATATCGACACGTCCCAAGTGCGCGTCAATGTTCAGGATGCCAGAGACTAAGTATCTGTTCCATTACACGTTTGCGAAAGTCTCTAGATAATTGTGGGCCATTATTCCGAATGTTTGTATTTTAAGACACCAAGGCCAGCATCACAGGCTTAATCCCCCTCGCCAGTTAAGCTTGAAAACACTTTCCGCAACAAATCTATAGGTGAGAGTCTTAACCTAGCAAGTCTTGAAAGCAGCCTGGCTGTCGGAGTAGATCTATACGGTTTTGCCCTTAATTCAAAAGGATATGCGCTGCAGAAACGAACGTATCTGAACGACAGTTGTCAGCCGCCTATTTAAACCACAGCTTAAGAGATTTTTTTTATCTTTGCTTAAATTGAAAAATATAGGTGAAATCGGGTCCAAATCCAAAACATATGGGACGTGATACAATGCCCAGTCTGCGTGCCAAAAGGAAAAGGGGTACACCTACTTCTGTTGATTAGTGTTCTATTAAGCTGATGTAACAAACCATGCAGATAATCGAGAGAATAGGAAGCTGAAAATGGTTCCCTAACGCCATCGGATCAGTCAAGAAAATACTGTCTGACTCTTTGTTTTGTCAATTATGCAATCCAATCCGGTCTATTCAAGGCACAAGAGGTCTGTCCGAAAATTATC
The DNA here is from genome assembly GCA_963555765.1 of Orthonevra nobilis. Taxonomy (NCBI): domain Eukaryota; kingdom Metazoa; phylum Arthropoda; class Insecta; order Diptera; family Syrphidae; genus Orthonevra; species Orthonevra nobilis. Next base: position 94,168,779 of record OY743224.1, read on the forward strand.
CGATATGCCTTTGTATCTCTGCGCCAGAACGTTTGAGCGACGTCTGCGGGCGCAACCAGTAATCCCTTACAAACTACCGCAGTTACCGGTGGACCTGAGAACCAGAACTGCTCCTGGCTGCGGAACCACTGATGGATGAAGGATGCCACCAGCCGACCTGGTATATTTGAATGGAATAGTTAATCTCAAGTGTGAAGAGTAAAAAGCCATGATCTAATAGCCCAAGCGCGTCTGAATTAGTTTGTACTGTCGAATTTAAAGGAGCGATTCAACGTTCAACTGCGATCGCATAAAAGAGACAGACTAAGGAACACCTCGATCACACAAATGCACAGCTACCCTAGCTATTAAATGGTCTAAGCGGTAAAGTAGCCCTAGGCCCAGAAGTCTGGTGATGTTTTTAAAAGACCAAATCAATCGGTAGAAATTCATGAGATTTTGTTTATTCAAGTCGTACTATCGCCTCCGGAAACTTGAACACATTAAATACTTGCGCAAATGTTAATTTTATCTTCCGGAAAAGCGTATTCATTCGTTTGAATGGAGATATTTTATCGAAATTACAGAAAGGAAATTTTTGTTTCGAATTGCATAAGCAGATCACGAGACCTGCAACGTGATGCTTAACACACAAACACTAATTATAACAACATGCTCAATACACTTTTTACCTACTTACAACAGCCCAGAGACTCTCGATTATGTGTATGACCCATTTGACGAGACTCTCTCATAAAAAAAAAGTTACATAAATTTAATTTTCAAAGCAAAGAAAAGATAAATGTAAGAAATACCACTTAAAAGTCACTCCATCTCCAAATAAACAATCGCTTTGTTGTTTTGCTGGCTGTGCGTCTCCAAAAAATGATTGCGGCCTGTAAAAAGCACCCGGTGACGAAGAGCCTCGTCGTCTACTATCCAAATTTAATGATTGACCACTGGGATAAATACTGTTTTGTGGTTGCTTAATTTTCATCAACCCACCAGCAGTGGGGTTTCGTAATATTGTTGTACTACTTCGAATAGATATTTTGACTGGTAACGAATTCGAGTACAATGCGGCTAGTTCTTCTTCATCTGTTGTCATCCTCATCGAAGGCGAATGGGAAGACGAAGACTCAGCGTCATCGACGACGACGACTCTTGAAGATGGAGTCGTTGTTGTAACATCACTGCTATTGCTTACGGTCATTGACCAAACATTACTGGTGTTCTCTGGGGCCAATGACTCAATTGAATTCGAAGTTTGATTCGCTATGGTAGCTGCCAATTCTGAAATGGAATAGTAATGATGTTCCTCCATGAAGTCCACAGCATCATCGGCAGCTACAGATACTCGTACATCATCACCATGGGCATCGTTGCTGGCTTCGGAATCCATTATTTTATCAGAACTCATATTGCAATTAGTTGTTGCAATTGCATTGTCGTCATAGTTACTTGTAGACGACAAACAGGATACAGATAATGACGACGATGACGATGCAGAGGAGGATGAGGATGGCAATGTATCCTTGGCATTTACTGATCTAGTCGTTGCGCTTGGACTTTTTTCCATTGATGATGGTTTTCCTTTGTTTCTCGATTCTTTGGTTTTTTTATTACTAAACTTTCTCATTATATTCACTTCGTTGTGTATCTCAGTAAAAGGATTCGCACAGAGAGATGGATACAGACAAGTTTGTATCCGTATTTCTTCGAAACGAAGCCACTTTGTTAAATATGGGAAATGCAAACCGATTTATTGACCTCAAAATCATGAGACATTGTAAGCAAGAAGCTGCTAATCGTTACTGCTTTATTTGAAAATTTGTTAATCACTTAAGGAATAGGAAAACGAATGCGACAACAAAAAGTTTTGTACTTTCATGTAAAACACTGAAGGAAACTGTCGCGATTGTAAAGATCAACGAATGGGACTGAACTAAAGTCAAGAAGAGGAATTAAATCCGAGGTCTCTTTGGATTGAAGTTCGTTTTTGCTATGTGCTGGTCATGATCTTTCTCATTAAATGGGAGATGGAGAGCGCGTATGACAGACACATAGTTCTTTTGTTTGTTTTGTTTGTTATCAAATTGGGCGGACAAGTCCCAATACGAAATCTGGAGAAAGAAACATATGAAGAAATGTCGTACATAGTCCATTTTATATGCATCCTCATATCGCTGACATTGGAAAGTGAAGTATTTAGTGCAGCCGTCTAGAAAATTAATCATGACTGCATGCATATTGATATTCAAGAGTAATTCATTCAAAACTTCCTTAAAAGATATGGTTTAATTGCGACTTAAGACGATTTGTGTGACAAATGGTGACAAATTAATCAGGAAATGTCAACTCGCCATCGATCTCAACAGCTTGGCAATGTCCGTCGTATACGATCCAAATATCGCGAAGGTCATGACATGCGTCGTGAGTTCGAGGATTAAACCTTTGGGCAACTTGAGTTCAACACTACCTACTTATGTAAATTTAAAGCCAGGCGTCTTTCTCCGGACTCAGTTTAATACAAGCGGAATTAAACATAAAATCAGGCATAAATAACTCATGAGATTTATTGAGGAATATGCAAGTCTAGGACAGGGGTGGACTGGCTTTAGAAGAAACTGAAAAACGTTGACAAGTGCGAGACGAACATGCAAAGGAAGGTTTCGTACCAATCACCGTACAATAGCCTAGTTCCAACCATGATTTACTAAACTCCACTACATTGATTAAGCAATGGTGCCTGACAGAAAAAATAAGAAGAACATTTATTTTTTTAGGCGAAAAATTACATTGCGATTTTTAAAAACATGTTTTTTTTGTATAAGGAACCCCCCTTTATTTTAAGCATTATATCATTTTTATAATTGGCTGTTTTAGTGATAGTAGTACACATTTTGCCTACCTATAACGATTCCGATGATACAGACCTATGGCGGACGGACGGACAGCGAAGCCTTAGTAATAGAATTCCGTTGGCATCCTTTGGGCACGGAACCCTAAAAATGGCAGAAGTGTGTGTCAATCCAAAAGTCCTTCATATCTGTTAATACATAGTTGTCTGAATTAAAGAATAGCGGCAATATCAACAGAAACCACGAATTGGAAAAATCGGCGCTATAATTGGCCTCGAATAGTCGGATTTAACTTTCCAAAATCATGTTCAGGAAGGGGTCTTTGGAATTTTCCGTACAGGGGATTGGTGACATAGATTTTTAAGAAATCTTTTTGCGCCTTCGTTAGACTTAGCAAGGCGTTGACTATGATATTCTAATACAGGGATTCAATCTGGAAGCGAAAATTATGTTCACTGTTTCAATTAACACTCAGAAAACGCTCTACACCTCAGAAGATACTGTGTACATTCTGACGTATGCTAATGTCAAGCTCGAGTATTTTTCATGTAACAAGCTGTAAGCCTGGTTAAATAATCTTATCGAATTGATAAACATCGTATTTGGTTTAGATGAAAATTATACGGCCTACGTGGCTTGCTTGAGCGGCTCCTAAGGTGGCTTCCAATGGCTAAGCTTAAGAGTATTTGATGGGGTATAAACGCATTGACTATTCTTAGTTAGATCTAATCCGTGTGATAAAGCCAGTTGGAAAAAGAGAGTTTTAAGCTCTTGCTTGAATATGGTGTAGTCAAAAAACTGCTCCCTCGCAAATTGAATCCATTGGGTGCGTTCGGTAAAAAAAAAAAAACACTAGTGTAGACTACAGTGAAGTGCTCTCTGAAATTTGTATCGTTATCGGCATCAGAGGAAAGTTACTGTCGAAATGTCTCTCTGGGTTGAAAGCCCTAGCTGATCAGGTATAACATTGGAAATCAATTCAGTAAAGAGGACCTTATCCTCGTCTAATGTATGAGTGGGAGATACTTGAAATTATATAACTTTCTCATGAGGATTCAAGTGTTTGAAACGAGAGTCATGGTATCCTATTTGATTGTAAAGAGCGGATATAACAACTGAAAATGTAGACGTTGTATGTACCTAGAAAGCAGACACTTCCTTATACTAAAAAGAATAAATGATTGTGGAGTTGAGAATTTGATTATTTCGATATTGACGTTTGAATCACTCTAACTACGTTCGTCGAGAGACGAAGCCGACTCAAGTCGATAAAAAAAAAAAACAATGTATTTGTAATTTATTCGACAGAGAAGCTGAGGTAGTAGATTATTTTCGACAGGTAAGACACACGTTTATGATTTTGACAGCTCTCACAATGTAAATTGCTTATTGAACATGAAGGACATGAAGAAAATAAAATTAAGCTGATTCGTTTAACCAGGAAAACGCTGCGAATTAAGTCAAATGTCTTTGATTTGCCAGTCGTAAAGAAGGTTTTTCTCTTAAAAATAAATAGTAAAATCAAAATCAATTTTTTAACTTTTAAAACAGACTCAGTACTTCTTAGTGTTTGAAGGACCAAATAAGTCATTGAATTGATCTTCACTCGAGGTCACCAAATGAATAATCTCCATCACAGTTCTAGGTCAAATGGGCCATATTGGTACACACAACTTGAACAACTCTCGCTGTTGCAGCCGTTTAGCATATTGCTTACTTTATCCGCCTGCTGTTCGACAAACAGAATACCAACATAAGTCGGACAGATTTTGGTTTTTAGTCGAAAACGATAAATGTAATTGCGGTGAATGTCCCGGGACGTAATTCACGTAAGGTTTTCTAAAAACTTGGAAAGAAATCCAACTCTTCATTGGAGTTTGGGGATCTGAACGCTCAGAAGATGAATTCAGAAAGTTTATTTACAATTGATTGGATTGAAATTCATTTTAGATTTTAGACCTATGCTGAACCCTGAATTAAACAAATTTCACTTTATTGATTCGGCCGTAACTAACCCTTAAGTGTATGCTCAAAGATTCTTTTTGTATGATAATATAATGTAAGATAATGTTCAATTTTTCCTCCTACATTTTGTCCAATACTGATTAGTTTAAGAGCCCCAACTAAAAATAACCAGAGCCTTAAAAAACCGTTAAAAACGAAAGTGTCGCAAGTTTATTTTTGCCACAACTTCAACCTTTATTGACTTTAAATCAACTCAAGTTTGCCGAAAACAGCTTCCTGTGCAAGAATACTGATTCGATTGGCATGGTTGATTTAACTGCGGTCTTCCATAACAAAAATATGATAAATTTCATAAATTCAAGCAGTGCAGAATGATGTGCTTTTTAACTGTGATGAGGGGGAATCAAATGTAATGCAATTATAACCAATTTTAACTCGGGCCAAGTTTGTCGCAAAGTAGAGATTTCGAGAACAGTCCCTTTTACCTTTGGAGCACTTTCGTGCCCATGGCATTCAGTGTGGGTGGCGTTTGTTGTAAAATAGAGTTGTTCTGTGATAGGGAATTTACAAAATCTACTTCTGCATCTACACAAATTATCGAGTTGATTTCTCTCGTTATTTTATTATGAACTGCCGCCTTTTTTGAACTGTTGAAAACTTAGTTATGACTTGGCCAGTGGTTTTGCTGTACGGTAGTTGTTTCATAACAAGAGCTTAGAACGTCAATAATCTACTGATCAACTTTGACAAATTTGGGACTAAAATCTAATGTGGGTACTTGTAGCCAATCGATAATTTGAAGAAATATAAAAAACTTTTTATTGGCTTTTGACATACTCTCCATCTGATTGCTGCTGAAATGAACACTGTGTTTTGCGTTTCGTTTTTAAGCTTTGTTGGTACATAAGGCCGTTGAAAGGCTGTTCTTCTAATAGAGTCAATCGAAAAAGTATGGTTCCTTTTACAACAATAAATATCTTTTGTTCAAAGTGTTTGAGCACAGCTCCTTGAGTTTTGATGTTCCTTCCGCTTTCTTCATTCTCAAATTATAAAGATTTCCAAACCAGCATCCTAATAATTGAATGTTTTCATAAAAATTTTGAAAAAATAGTCTTTAATCAGGTGAAAGTATAAAAGAAAAAAAATTGAGGTCAAAGCTGTGGTTATTCCAGACTGGAGGGATCATAACCTTTCCGTCCACGTGTGGTACTACTTTCATAAATTCGGTCTTGGAATATGAAACTCAATTTCCAGCAATGTTATATAATGGCTTTTGTACGTATTTATTGCAACAAAACAGCACCAAAAGCATGTCTAACAAGACTGAAAATTGTTTTCTTATCAAAGTCAGTGGTGAGTTGTTGTTCCCCATTGCTCGAGCTATACGCAATTACATCGAAAAACAATTAAGGTGCCAAGACGAATGTGCGACATGAATCTCAAGGATTTTCAACAAATCAAATCGTACGTCGACGGTTGCTCCACGTGCCTATGTCTATGAAGGTATACATCTGCAGATTCAATAACAATCAGCAGATTTTGAAACCAAAAAACAACTCAATTACAAACGAATGTAATACATTAGAATCGTGTGCTCATAGCACCGTACTCATGTAATTACATTCGATTATCAAGCGTGAAATCAAATTGTCTGGTAATGAGTGGGTGTTAAATGTTTTTCTAAAGTTCGAAAAGAAGTTTTTCTCTCGCTAAAAATATATTTCTATATTTCTGATTGCAGTAAATTATTTTCAACTAAAAAAATTGTGAAATTTCTAGTTTATTTTAGCGAGCGAGATTCTATTAAGCTCGGTGGAAACGAAGGGACAAAATCAAGAGAAAATAAAATTATAAATTTTTAATTTTTGGATTTGAGAAACAAAATATTTTTTACGGACATTTTTGTTTTATATAAAATTAAAAAATTAGGACTTGCATCATCATTCCTTGAACTTGTAGATATTTTTTTTTTTTATAAATTGAAGAAAATAGTTAAGATGGGAAAACTATACTATAAAAATAATAATTAACAGCGTTTTATTTTTTTATAAAATAAATATATTTTAGGGGGGAAATCACAGTAAAATTTTAAATTTTTCGAAAAAAAAATTTTCGCTTAAAAGGTGCTTTAGGGTCTGAAAAATAATATACCAAATATACGGCAAAAGTATTCGAGTCACCAAATTTTTCACTCTGCGGTAACGCCTCTCCGGTATACTCATATATTTTCATATGGTTTCTCAGTACTTAAAACTTTTAACGCGTTTTTCTCGAAATCACTTTTTTTTTAGCTCGCCGAAGACATAACTCGAGCAAATCATTACCGATCGACTTGAAATTTTGACAGTAGCTTCGAAATATCTTTCTCCAAGGAGCTACGTAGGATTTTTTATTTTGTATGGCTTAATTTTTTTTATCGACGATTTTATGGCGTTTTTTTTTTTTGTTAAAAATTAAACTTTATTTTCAAACATGCACCATTTTCTAAAAAATCAATATATCGAAATCCTACGTAGCTCGCTAGCTGTTGTTATATGAAAACTAAAAAATTTTGGTGTGATCTTCCAGGTCAACAATTAAGGAGTCTACGTCTTCGGCCATTGACACGCTTTCAAAAATAGGCGCCTTGGGGCATATGCTGCGCAGCCGCCATTTTTAAATATTTTTTATTGAAAAAATTACGTTTTGTACTTTTTTAGTATTGCTATAAAACCCACTTTACAGATTTTCGATTGATACTTTTATTCAGCCAAAATTAATTCCCGAAAATTTGCCTACTTTTTTGTGTGCTACCATGATTTCCCCCCTTAGAACATAAAAAGTTTGAAAGAGTCCTCAAAAAAGAATATGAATCGCCTCCTCCAATGGCAAATATGTACATTCAGTCGTATTAAAGAATTGAGTTTTTGTTAAACAAATCGGTCAATAAAATAAAAATTCAAAAAAGGGTTTCATAATGTTTTACCGATATCGCAGAGTTAAATTCTCGAACATTTCATACCAAAATTTTTTAAACAGTCGCCTTGAAGCTTTTAACGATCAAGTGTGCTTGAGGCAACAAATCAGACCCAAAGTCCAATACAAAGAAGATACTAATTCGACCATAATATTTTTCATAACTAGGTTGACTACAACAATCACCCGACTTTCACATTATTGAGGAAGTCTCATATTAAATCACGCATCAATAATCAACGTTTCGAAATAAGAGTACAAAACGACGAAATATTTTCGTTATTTAGCAATTCAGTTATTTAAAGAGTTCTCTGAAGGCTGGCCACCTAGAAGCACATTAAATACACTTCTATTGAAACACACAAATTGCCCATACCCCATAACCTAATTTCGTTGAAAGAAAGTAAAATTAAGCTCATGTCCCTCAGGAAATAGATCGTTATATATCAACATAAGTTGCCTTTTCTTTTTACTAATAAACAAAACCGCAGAGTCACTAATGTTATACAAGAAACAATTAATGACTGTCAGCAGAGGCTTATTCAAAATGAACAATTTACTGATAATTGAAATGTCCTTTATCAGTCCAATGATAACATCAAATTATATATTTCACGATAAGAATTTCCCAAACCTTGCAATATTTTCTCAACATTTTTTCGTTTTTGTTGAAGCTGCTATGACCTAATTCAGATGTCCTATTACAAAGAAAACTCAAACATCAAGCACTCCTCGCTTTCCGACAGAATCGCTTTTAATTTCATTAAAACAGCAGAAAAGCGAAAAATTGCCAAGACCGCACCCAGAAGCGAAATTATTAATGTACACAAATGAAGTCAACGCCCAGGAAAAAAAATACGATTACATCCTTAAAGACCAAACTAAACAAGAAAAAAAAAAGTCCTTCCTGTGGAGGAGGACCTCACCATCAAACTGTTTGTTTTTAAGGCTGTGTCTGAATTACATGTAGCAGGTGGGGCCATATCTATGCCACGTGTGGCTTGGCGCAACTATTCATCTTCACGGTATATCATAAATGTGTTGGTGAGGATCCTATTCTGGAAGATTTTAAAGGGCACAAAAAAAAACGAATACTATATTCAAAAAAAGTCATGCAATTCACAGGGATTTCGGTACGACACATCCGCTTTAGTAAATCAAAGCTGCAAATCGGAATTATTAATTTTTCTCATTTCCTTTGTCCGCATAGTTCCTTTGGGTAACTTTAGTTGATTGATTGACTGCAACATAAATTGTTAACGCATTTTGCGTGGTCTTTTGAAAGAAACCCCATGTGAAATTATCAAGTGGTGTTCAAGTTACGTCTCTAACAGAGACCTCTTAAAATTTGTGCAACAACACACACAAAATGCTTGGATGTATTTATTTTTCTGGTTCAATAATTCTTGTAAATTTAAATATTAATCTGAAATAAGCCCCGAACAGGAACGAATCAAATAATCTGTAGCCTCAGCTTCTAGCTTAATTATATACCTTCAAGCTGGGCGGACGTGTGGTTGGTCTTCATGCCAAAAGCAGTATAAAAAATAAGCAAATAGACAATTCTAGAGAACAATCAACTTAAGTTTATTTCATTTAACAAAGTTTGGCATTAGGCTCTTTTGTCGAAAATGCTTGCATTGAATATTGACGAACTTCTTATTAAATATATTAGAACCTCGCTTTCGGCCGTTCAATTTAAGTTGTAGAAGACAATACGAAATCTAATGTGCACTTTACAAATGCTGGAGTTTCCTGGGGCTCAGTTTTGTCTTCGATTCCCTTTTTGATATTCATGATCTCATGGAATAGATCCAATTCTTTCATTAACTGATGAAAGTACACTAAGCTTTTCATATTCCTTCTCAAATTCACGTCCATCATCTCAGGCTGTGGAAATGAGACCGGTAGCGAATGTTAATCTCATTAAATTTCGATATTAATATCATGTTAACATGGGCCTCTATGAATTTAATGCCTTCAAAAAAGCACAATACTATATAATGTCACATAAGCGAAATTAAAACCTTCAGGCACTATCCATGAATGGCACTGGTAAAGGGTGTTTTTTTAGAGGTTTGGTTTTTAAACAGCCAACACTGTTTCTAGAGATTGTCAATTGACAGTTGAAAGTTGATTTGTGATAATACGTACGAGCTTTGATTTCAACAAGATGCCAAACGGGCCGCAAAACTATCAATTTCCAGTATTGAACCTGTGGCCTCCACGATCATGTGGGTGTATGTGAAGTCACTAGGTCTATGCCGATAAACAAGAGATGTTGGATAATTTGAAAGTCAACATTCGCCGTGTTATGCGATCACAGTTTCCCGATTAAAATGTCGAAAATTGGACTTCACGATTGCGTTCCATTGGAGCTAGCACCGTGGCGTGCATTTGTCCGATATCATTTTTTAACAGTAATGACATAAAATGATCTATTAAATAAATCTTACGTTGTCTTTCATATTGAATATGTGTACCTCTAAAAAAACACCCTTTACTTACTGAAGCTGAACGACTTTTAGTCTTCGGAATTCGAAAATGTATAAATATCAACCTTGGTTGGAATGAACACAAAACCAAAAATCGTTTCCATCCCCATCATTACAACAACATTATAAGGGTTTTCATTAGCCCTTGAAATGGTGTGTATTATAAAAAAAAAGAAAATGAAGTCTACGTACTAAAACAACACTTACTGCAAGGGCAATTGCAGCAAAAGAAATGACATTTTGCGCCTATGAAGAAAACTATTGTCAGAAAAGATTTAGCTGCGCTTAATACAAGTTATATTGTAACCATGCTTGAAAAGATAGAAAAATTAGCTTCACTTTAAAACTTTGAATTTTTATGCAAGGATGTGTGATTTCCCCCTTCTCTACACATTAGTTATAAATGATCTGCTGGAATTGCTCTGGTCTGAGGAAATAAGAACATGTGTAAAATGTTGACTCCATTATACCGAGCTCAAAGTAAAGGATTTTGAACGCCATCTGTAAATGGTACCGAGGAATGGCACTACATTCAACACAAAAAAAAGAATGCAAAAAAATTAAAAATCTTGGAGAAATAAAAGTGCAACTCAAGCCTGGATTACTGACGGATCTTTATTGGATTACGATAACATGATAACAATATTCCGTCAAGCTTCGCACTCAACTCGTTTTATGTTGAGTCAAAGATAGTTTGGCACATAGACATAGACAAACTGAGTACTTGTGCCTCGATACGAGCTTATAAGTCATCCCAGGGACATCAACTTAAATAAAATAAAAATGGGGAATAACATTTGATGATGAAATACTTTCAGGGAAGAACTTTAAAAGTAAACAGGTCGTTCATCAGCAATTTACTTATTTCCGGTGCGTTTTAATTTTTCGAGACTGGCCAACGAATTTCAAGTGACAACTGCGTTTCCAAAGGAGCCTTCTATCGCCCCTCATCTGTCCGGTACAAATGAAGATATTCTTTTTTTATATTTTTTCTTTATTTCATAACAATATCTTCGACCGTTACAATTAATTCAATTATTACAATAAAAATTCATTTATACGTTAAAAGTATTGACTAAAATAGCTGAAAACAATCCTGTGTCTAAAGCAAGACAGTGACGAAAGTACTTAACAAAGTCAAAAAATAAATCAAATAGTTCTATTGATGGGGAAGCAATAGTATTTTAAACTGAGTATAAAAGAGATTAAATTATAAAATATTTTCAGAATAATAAGTTCATTGGATTAAAAAAAGCATCAATTTCAGAATGGTTAAATGAAAAAAGCCAATTTTTTACTGCCTTTATGAATACTGTTTTCACTCTCTCACACCTAAGATTGTCTGGTAATCTATTAAATAATCGCCGAGCAGTAACATAATAACAATGAGAAAAATGGGTTTTATTGATTGTAGGTATAGTTACGAAATTTCTGGTGTTGATTCGAAAACTATAGTTGTCTGGCACTCTAGCTACATAGTAGCCGGAGTCACAAAAAAATCTTTTTTAAAACTTTGTAACAATATAAGTGCCTAAGGGGAAGAAATTCGAGGTATTTGAATAGCTCAAAGCCCTCATAGCATGTTTCTGCTTTATCATTAAAGGTTGAATTTTATTGAAATAAGTACCTCCCCAGCAAGAGATTCCATATTCCAGTTTCGATTGGAATAAGAAATTGTAAACTAATTCTAAAACCGGAAGACTGCAGTATATACTAAGGTGATACAATTGTCTTACAACCCCGTTCAGATACTGTTTCAAATACATTGAATAGTCTTTCCAACAACGTTTTTGCAATCTTCTTGATTGTTGAATATTTTATCACCAAAAACAAATCGATTACACATTGGTGAATGACTATATAAAGGAAGTTCTGTGAAATCATTGCCTTTGATATTAAATACCATGAACTTTGTTTTATTGCTTATTATATGCTTATGAAAGTTAAACCATCTTCTTATCATATCTAGGTCGTAATTGACATCAGCAAAACTTTCTATTAAATTAGTGTTTGAATAGAAAAGGGATGTATCATCAGCAAAGGCAGTGATTTTACCTTTAAAAGGTTGTAAAAATAATGAGTTAACATGAATTAAAAAAAGGATTGGGCCCAATACTGATCCTTGAGGAACACCCATATTTAGGAAGTCTCTAGAACTGTAAGCATTTCTTATTTTTAAAACTTGATTACGGTCAGATAGGTAGGAAGAAAATCATTTATGAATAGAGCCTCTAAAACAAGCTTTTTAAAGTTTATCAAGTAGCAAAGTATGATTAACCATATCAAAGGCTTTGTTGATGATATTTGAGAAGCGTTTAAACCAAGCACTTTCAGTCGATTTGCCACTTCTAAACCCAAACTGACTATCGCTTAAAAAATTGGTGCTTTCTTAAAATGATAGCATTCTTGATTTTATGCCTTTTTCAAAAACTTTTGGAAAAACAGACAAAATAGAAATAGGATGAAAATTATTTTATGTTACTGCATCACCTTTTTTATGCAGCGGTAGAACAACTGCAGTTTTCAGACAGTCAGGAAAAACTCCTTCATGCCCAAAATAGTTAAAAATATAACAAAGGATATCAGAGACATGAAATGCAATTTGTTTCAATACACGACTCGAAATATTATCAGTAGATGATGAATTTGATGTTTTGAGTGACATAATAATATTAGAAATCTCAAGCGCGGAAAATTCTTCAAAGTAAAAACTGTCCGATTGAATATTATTCTGTACTAAATAGGACTCACAGAGAAGTGATGAATTAACTACATTTGAAACACCATTATTTGAAACTTTAAAAATGTTAAATGAAACGAATGCACCATCAACAGCATTTGACTTGATCTGTATGTAAAGTGATCTGCAAACGGACAGTAAGGTTTTTTTTTAAGTCTAAACGGGTGCACCCCACAATTAAATTAAAATTCGGATCATAACCACTCCTTACAGGAATAAGAGGAAGAATTGTATTACTTCTTCTGTTACTTTCAATTAACATGGAACGTGTTTAAATTTAGATCGCTTGGCAAAGTTTGATCAGTGTCATACATCTCATTTTAGAGTTGGCAGGTCCTTTTACCGATTCCTTTAGATTTCAAAGGAGTAAGCTTTGTCCAGAGTCTCGCCATAGGCACGAGTATCTGAAACAAATTTTTAAACCTTACACCTATGAAAAATAAACGTTTTGCAGAATCCATGTTCTATTTTCCTGCCCAAGTCGTCATCCTTTTAAAGTGGCCGACAGTGTTGAGATTCTTTATTTTTTTTTTTTTCATCAAAGGACCACACCCACTTTTAGTGGCATACAGTCGATGCTTCTTCGCGCTGGAGTGAAGGAATTTATTGAAGCGAAATGTTTATTTGACCCAAAGCCACAAGTGCACTGCAGTCGAATGATATCTCCACATTGGCTTCCTTCGTCAAGGATTTTTGGGAGGTTATTCGCCAGTACGGCGAAATATATACTTTGGAAATAAAGTTTAGTCATCCAGTGTCCTTAAAGGTGATGAATAATCGAAAATAGTCGCTATAGTTTTATTCTAAACTGTTTCACGACAAACTGAAACTTGAAAGCAGAACACCCTCAATTAATTATGAGGACCTTTATTGAGCTCCATTAGGAACTTTTCCTGAACTTGTTATCCAATAATCCAAATGCTTTCCCTCGTCATCAGGAAACTTATCAATGTCAGAAAATTTTATTAAATTCAATCAACCTTCATAATGGATCGGCTCTCCATTCAAATTGGATATCAATAGCTCGCTCAGAGTGTTACCCGCTTTTATCATTAAAATTACACTGTGCCCCGACTAACTGAGTCCTTAACTGAGGTATACCCAAACGTATGTATATCTGTAGTCTTAACTATTTATATAGCTAGCTAGAAGAGGCTCTTCAATAAAAACGAACTGAGGCTCATTCAGTTCAATTGAATAGAAAGTATTAAATAAAATAAAATGAAAAAAAGGACCAAACCGATTGCGGATATGAGTATACTCTTTCCATAAATGCTGGACTGCCATTTGGGTGCGTATTGAATATTCTGTTAGCAATTATAATCGTACGCCACGATGATTGCTTTCAGGACTTTCAATTATGGCGCGTAACATTATCTAGAGGGAAGTGTGATTGGACTGTTTATGTGTATCGACAGTCATTTGTATTGAGAGTATGGTGAGTCTTGAATTTTATAGGTTTGTGTAAATATGGGAGTAGGATAGTTATTCCACGTTCGTGATGCGATGCGTTGCGGGTTAACTTATTTGATGGGGTTCCTCTAAACCGCTGACCCATTTCATCAAATTAAATGGAGTTCTTTTGGATATATGAATTTTTGAAAATGGACTTTACATGCGGAATGAAGAATTCAGCATCGAAGGCGAATTTGTAATGAATTCTATGTTGAAAATGAAACATGTACGAGTAACGTGAAAATTTGAATCGATGTGAGTTACTTTTGCGACCAAAGAACTTATTACTTTGCGCCAATCGTTTTAAAACTTTCTAAGCTTATATATAAATTATCGAAAAAATCCTTAAAATTGTGCCTCATCTTCCATCCCAATTTTCGTTTACAACGACATTCCAGCTGTCGATGATCTGAAAAAATCACGAACCACTTTGATGTTTTTTAATACTTCCGTATAATAATCTTGCCTTTACCTGTGCTTAAGCGTGTACTTTAAGATTTTAAAGTCACTTATGGTTTTTTTCCTGACTCTTCTGAAGAGGCGTTTGTCTTCTCTGGCAAAACTGCATCAAAGACTTTTCGACTTATCATACTCTTCTTTTCCGGACCATCTTTAAAGCGCTCAGATTTTTTTTTCACGACCATCTCTATATTGCATTATCTTTCGCTCAAAAGTAAGATTGTTGCATTTCATATTAGAAATTGAATCTTGAATACACCATAAGGGACTGACTAATAAACAATAGAAAAATCGACAAATTTCGACGTCTATGTATTTGTATGTTATTACACATGTTCTTAACATACATTTATATGTTAACATGACGCGAGTCGGGCACGCACTAGAAGGGTTTCGTACCACAGTACAATGTACTACGGATTTTTCTATTTTTTTTAAATTTCTTGATTTGGAAAAAAAATGTGACGCCCATAATTACAAATTTAAGGTTTTCGAGTTTTTAGCTTAACTTGTGCTCTAAGGATATTGCTTCTTGCCAAATTTCATGATTCTAGGTCAACCGAAGGTACCCTATAGATTTTGATTCACTTGAATATTAAAATTTACGGCAGAAACAGTCTGATCTTTTGACAGTGTCGTTTTAGAACGCTTATTTTATTGCAGTATTTGATATTAATTTCAACTTCATATCGCCAAGCATTCCTGAGAAAAGGGGTTTGAACAGACAGACCGACTGACAAAGAAGTGTTCCTATGAGGGTTCCGTTTTGTTTCTTTTGATATGCGGAACCTTAAAAGTGGTACAAGTTCTTCGCAGGAAGTCGAGAAGATTTTATTAACGATGCTAACCCGCTCAGTTTTTGGATGTTATGGGTATGAAACAAGAATTAAAAAGTCACCCTTTTTGACCGCGAATAAATACTGGTGTACTTCACGGCTTCGACTCTCTGAGAGTGCCTTCGAAACTCAATGTAGACAGCATCCGTCACTTTATAAAAATATAAATCGTGTATAATTGTTCGTGCACGGCACGTGCTTCGCAGAGGCCTTAAGACTTTCCCTGGTCGTTAAGTTAGCCGTAGGTGTCGCAGTTTCCTAGGTTTCTTTAAGTGGTATAAGACAAATCTTAATCCCGCCTGATTTTGCTGGTTGGAATAAATCAATGTTAAATTATGAATCACAAAATCTTTCTTGGAGTCAGGGGTTTAGGCATCAACGTTCATCCAATTTTTTATACTTGAAATAATATAATTCGAATCTAGGAAGATTTGTGGCTGTAGATCTTTCTTGAGTTGTACGTGTTGCTTTGAAAGAGCACCGATTTGCAATCATGGAGTCGATGATGATCAAAAGAACCAATCGCATGAAGAAATAAAGGTTTTCAAAAAGTTTTGAAATTGTGACTTATCGCATTGAAGACAGGTACTTTATCATTTGTACCATTTAAAAACCGTTTGTAAGCCCAGTAAGATGTTTCCATAAAAGCGAATAACACGTCATCATTCATTTCAGAGCGTTTGATGTGAATATTTCGAGTATGCGACAACTAAAAAATTAAAATGGCACCCACGTTCTAGTAACAGCAACAGATTAAGTCAGTATCTTTGATTTTTTTTATCTGAATTTTTTTGCAAAGGTAGCAGCGTCAAAACAAATATCAGTCTTATCACATTAAAGCTGCCACATTCTGCTGATTTGACTCATAACGACAAATTTTTTTGGGAAGGAATTTGTTATAAAGCAATGCTGAATTCACACCACATAGTAACAGCTTCCTTCTTTAAACTGGACACAGCAACGCTATTGCACTGAAACCATTATATTAACAGTCTAGCAATCCTGCAGTTGCTGGTCTATTAAGCTCAATGGTTGTGTCGGTGTTCTTTTCTATTCACTTAAAAATTCCACATCGCCGCGCATATGATTGCGATGATATCGTGAAATGCAATTGCTGCGCTGCAATGTGATGAGCATGTGAGCATGTTTGTACACTCTTTAAAGTATGCACTCAATTAAGGCCGGCAAATTAGCATATTAATCATATGGCACATAGAAGTCGCGGTCAAAAGAGACACAATCGGTTGGGAGGGTTTCGAATGAAAGTGCAAAGAATGCAGATGCATAGTAATCGGGTATATATATTTTTTTTTGCACTATGAATGTAAATCGGAGACATCACTTCACCACCAGACCGATGCTGGTGAAGTGAATATCCACAGGCACAAAATTATTATTGTTATTTTTTTGTGGTTTAATATTTCTCATTTTCGTTATTGTTCTCAGAAAATGGTGAAGAAAAAGGCTTCACCTTAAATGGGAAGACAGATGATAGAGATAGCGTAATTTGAAGGGATTTTACTAAGTGTTTCAGAATAAATGTGAAAAAGCTCAAAGGTGCGATTCTTCTCGAAACGAATTTTGTTTGGTTGGATTTTCATAATCGCTATGACAATTTTTGGACTTTTGAAAGGTTCCAAAATATTTTTCAAACAAAAATTGTGTTTTGCAATTGATAGAAATATTTTGGTTCCGAAATAAAAAATTATAATTTTATTTTAACTTTCAAGTTTAATATTACTGCCTCGATTCTATTTAATAAAATTAATTTACGCGGTTTACAAGGTCACTTAATTTTAGATTGTCAAAAATTATTATAACAGTTTCCCTTTTATTGTTTTTATTTTCTCTGATTTTGTCCGCAAAATTGTAAATAGAATAATTGAAGTTTTGGGGCGATTTTTTATTTAACAAAAAAGAAAAAAGAGTTGAAGATGAGTTTATCAATATTCAACAATTAAAATCGACTTATTTCTCATATCAGATTAATTTTTCGGGTTCTGCATCTCAAAAGTAAAGACCGAACCTTAATAGGATCACTTCGTTGTCCGTCTGTCGGTCACCAACATTTTTTCAGGAACGCGTAGAGGTATCGAGTTGAAATAAGAACCAAATACAAATGACGGCGGTCCCATAAATCTGTATCTAAATCATTTTGATACTCGCAAGGAAATCAAAACTTAATTATATCATACTACATTAAAAAAAATCGGGAAAACTCTTTGAGTCATTATTTTTCGTGATGTAATAGGACTACCGCTTGAAAATGCCGTTTTTTTTTTTCAAAAATCAATGCTTTATTGAGGAAAAATAGATATAAATTCAATATTCAAAGTATTGCCCATCGCTAGCCACACATTTTTCCCATTTTTCTGGCAATTCATGGATACCCGTTCTGAAAAATTCGACCGGTTTGTAGCAATCCACGAATCGATCCATTTTTTGACATCATCGAAATGATGTTGAAAATATTGTTTCATTCGGTTTTAGCAGCTCATAATACACAACACCCTTCTGGTCCCACCAAATGCACAGCATAACCTTCAGGCCATGAATATTCTGAATGGCCGTCGATATTGAGGCATGTCGGGGGTATCCATACGTTGGATTATCGTAATGTACCCATTTTTCATCACCAGTGACGATTCGATGCAAAAAAGACTTCTTTTTGTGGCGTTCAAGCAGCATTTCGGACATGCAAAATCGGCGTTCGACGTCTCGTGGCTTCAATTCATACGGCACCCAATGTTACCTTTCGGATCATTCCCATTGCTTTCAAACGATCGAAAATGGTTTGCTGAGCGACGCCAAGTCCGGGTAAGCTTCGGTAAGCAATTTTTGCGCTTTGGTTGCTTTTTTCTTTCAATGAAAGAAGCATATTAATATTGATGGCACGAATGTAGACATTTTACGGCTTTACAAAAACTTGTGTGCTTACACTAAGGACCAATAGCCTAGACTAAAATAATTAGACAATGACATGAAGTTTCTGATGTGACAGCTGTCATGGTCAAAATTCACTTCAGAGTAATACATATGAAGTTGTCTGCAATAACGACATTTTCAACCGGTAGTCCTATTACGAACTACTGACTTACCTACAAGTTTGTACAGAACCTTCGTAGGGCGAGACCAACTCGAACTTGGTCTGTTCTGTTTAAACTACATATAACCCTTTCACGCTGTCGCACTAGTCCCGTTGATATTTGAAGCGTTGCCCCGAATTAAATCTGCGCATGCCTTAACTACAGAGTTCTTCAATTCCTAAGGCCAATTTAATGCTGATGTCACTATGCTTGCTCAACATCGATGTTTTGTTTGTTTTTAAATTATTACACTGTTCTTCACAGGGTGAAGATTGAAAGACAAAGTCTTAAAATGATTTGAGCTGAGTTGAGTCATCAAATAGAGTGTATTAAGCTATCTTACTTTTAGGAACAAGCAATCAGAGGAAAAACAAAGAAGGTACACATAATTAAGAAAATTCTGCAAACAAAAAAATAATGTTTCGTAGAAAACGACCTTTGTCTCTTTTATAAAATGACATTCCAGCTGTCAGTCCACTTTAAAATAAATCCTTAATTCAAACTCTCAACTTTGTTGACAAAATCAATTTGCTAGAATCTGTAATTTTCTCTTGTGAATAATTGACAATTTTCAAAGAGTATTACCGCGAGACAATGCTTCTGTGGCCCTTTGCAGCCCAACTCCATCATTTGTGCGAAAAATATAATGCTATTTTGGACACCTTTTCGGCTTTATCGATTCATCAACAATACTTGGAAAATGGGCGGGGATCCTTTTCCGATTTGTGGAAAAGTACACAGCATTATGTTTGTAAGGCATTTAGTTCCACACTGTAACCCACCCACTTAAGACCCATTATAAGAGTCCACAAATTGAAATATCAAAATTAGAAAAGAGTGCTCCACCAAAATATTTTTTACCAATATAATATTGTAATTAAAATGTTGAAAAACTTACCTCATTCTGTGTAAAAAATCAATATCAATATACTAAATGATATTCGTTGAATGTTTCTGAAGAAATGCGTTAAATGGTAAAAATACTTAATCCGAAAAGTCTTCACATTCGATTAGCAGTGTGTGAAGAATGGAAGCCAATGAAATAAGCGTATAGTTCTGTAAAGAAAGAAAGAATCAAACATAATTTACAATGAAAAATAAAATGTTTATGAACATACACAAAGTTTATGCTTAAAATAGTTTTTCTGAAAGACTAAAGGGCACAATTGTGATAAAGGCGTGAGTCAGAAAATTATTTGCAAGATCCAAATCCTCAAACTCTAAAAAATCCTTAAAAAAACGTATTTATTAACTTTATTTAGAAATAAAAAATTATAAAAATAAACTTAAAATCAATGAAAAAAAACTTTACACAAATTATTAAGTTGAAGATGTGTTCAAAAAATTATTGTCATCTTACCATATTTTTTAAGAAATAATTATGAACAAAGTTAATTCTGAATTGCAAAACTTTTTTTTGCCGTGACATCATCAGAACTTGGGGCGGTATTGGCTTTGTTAATTACTTTCACAATCTGATATGCAGACTTTGATTGAACACAATTCTTCATTCACTGTGAACAGTGGAACGCTTACCTCCTGGCTAACAAATGAAAACGTATCACATTCCAAATAATATCTTTTTATGTATTTCTCAACGTAGGCGTTGTCCCCTTTTACCTGGATCCACTTTCCTCTAATGGTGTTATCTGAATTTGTTGTCTTGTTTATCGTCCCACATTCGACTTCATATAGAAGAATTGGCAAGAAGGGATTTTTATAGGCTTTAATTTTATGAGGTTTTCGATCGATCGGTTTCTTGACGAGAACAAAGATATTGTCTTCCATGTTGAATTAAGTTGAAGTTCTTAAAAATGGTTACCGGAACCGGCATATCAACTCGAAGGCTCTTAGTTCAAGCTGCAGTTTCGAGCATTGTGCGATATAACCGAAGCAGTTTTCCCGAGGTCATGAATTCGGCCATAACCGTTTTATGCTATGAAGAGATGGTGAATTTCGAAAGCTTTTCTGCTCTTAAGCTGTTTTAGTGTGACGCTACCAAAATTAATATAATTTATATATAACGTATTATATTTCTGATCTAAGACTCTCCAATAGCCTTAAGTTGGGAGACTGCGTAAGTTTTTTTCGCAGGAAATTTGTCTCGTCTGTCATCTAGCTCGGTACTCTATAAAGTGTTGACTTAATAAATATTTTTCAAGCTTTAACAGGAAATTTTAACTAATAAAATGACAAGGACCGAATTTACTGTCCGGAAACTTATGAAAGCCAGTGTATATATTTGGAGTCGTCCGAGCGTAACGTAATGTGGTGTCTTACCCGAAAAGACTATTGTTCTACAACGAAATGCACGTGACATCCTCTTTCATTGGCATTATTATTTCTGGGCACATATTTTGGTAATGATTTGACGTATTCTCATAATAAGTAGTCTAGTAGCCGACGAATACACCGGTCAAATATTTCTTAATTGGTCCATCAGTTTTTGTTTTTTTTTTAGAGCCTGATCATCGTACCAAATTTCGTAGTTTTATTTTTTATCATATTCATTCAACCAGAAATGCACCTTGTCGCTGAAGTTAATTTTGCAATAAAGAGGACCACTCACCGAAAATTCCACAATGTGGCAAGGCGTTCGGTTTTAGTTTTTGAATGAGCTGTATTTTCTTAGGATAGGATCATTTCATAAAATTGTTGTCCTAGTGACACAAAATCGTAACTACAATTTTATGATTTTGGACTTGTCATTGTGTCGAAAGATTTCAATTCTAAGTCATTTAGAGAAGGAGTAAGGTTCTCAAAAATATAAACATTTATCTCGAAAAAAATATGAAAGAAGAATTACAAAAATGATGCCTGAAAAATTGAAATAATTTTGATATACGTTCTTGCGTCACTGAGGCGACGAAAGTTTGTAAGTAGTTGAGTAACACACTCCCAATTTGCTGCGAGCGGCAACGAATTGACATATCACGATCTTCATTAACATGGGTGGAAAAGCAGTAATATATTTTGTTGCACTCATGCTTGATGTGAAATATTTCTGATATCAGTAGGACGAAGTAAAGCTTATTCAGTCTGCTAAGACATACGCCACTAGTTACAGATTATCAGAACGAGGTCATAAGATAAAATTTTCGCATTGCTTTTCTCCGGAAAACACGCCCATAATTTCAACGATTTGTTAGTTTATTCCATTACTGCTACCCTTATTTTTGCGCCAAAACTAGAAACCAAGTGTGCCTTTTCTTGTGTGTTTTTTCTGTGTTTGGATTTATGCCGACATAACCGTCGTTGAGATAATCACCTTGTGTACAACAACAATTAATGTCACCTGAAGACCGCATAAAAACAAAGAAAGAGGAAACTTGTCCCAGAGCAAGATCTCAACAATATCTCAACAAGTCAAGACAAGGTCCACTTCTATGTCCTCAAATTCATCTTCTATCCGCTGCTTGTTGTTTAGTATGGGGTAGAAACTTCTACTTCACATTTGTTTAATTTTCTTTACTCTGTTCTACGCTTTGTTTTGTTCTTGGGCGACAAAATTTTCAAGTAGCAGCAACAACTGTGCGAATCAGGCAAAACTACCCGATTGCCCGAACCAAGAACGACTGAGGTTAATGTCTTATGATAATAGACTCTGACTTTGCCATTTTTCCACTCTCTTACAGCTGAGTTCACATCCGAATGTGCTTCAACTTTAACGCCACATCATTCGAATGGCAATGGCAAACAAATTATATAATAATAAAAAAAAAATATCCGCAGGGTGGGCTTTCGGAATTGTGGAAGAATAGTGCAAGAGACAGAAATCAGGTTATTGCCCCAAAACACTACCCCTGAACAAACAATTGGATTCGGATCAGAGACGTAAGGGTGGGTGTTGATTTTTTTTTTTACTCATATTGGTGGGAGTTTCAACCCAAATCTGGAGGGGTAGGATTTGATGTTACGTAAACATATGTTTGTGTAGCGCTGATTCTTTGATTGCCGTCTATTGATTTTTTCACATCATGGTTTAAATTTCCTTATATTCATCCGAGAGAATGTTTACCCTGAGAAGTAAGGTTTGAGGGATGTGTTGGTGGGTCAGTTGGTTCAGATTAGTCATTTAGGTATGTAGTTCGGCTTGGGATGGTTCCAAGTTGATAATGAATTTCTTAAACCTTGTTTTTCAATTTTGCCTTTTGAAACGTTCACATTAAATGGAATCATTGTTTTTTGGCAGAGGAGAGACATATTTTATTAGCTGTATGCTTATTCAAAGTTAAAGGATTGGCTTAACAATCTGGATGAATACAACACTTTAAGTGGACGTGAATATGGAGTTTACAGTTAAGAAGTACGTTCGATCTGATAGAATAATGATTTTTTTTAAAAGAGACAATACTTTCGTAGCTTCCATTTAAGTGCCACTTGATGGCGTTATTTCAACATCCGTACGGAAATATTCAGAAACGGAAATGTCACACTACTCTTTATCTAGATGTGGCAGTTTCATACCTGAATCCTATACTGTGCACCATTTGCAGTTGAAGTTGAATTTATGCTGCTATAACTGCAGAAGTCAATCAGCAATAGTTTTTTTTATTATGTGCTCGGTACTTATATGCAGTTTGCACAGAGCAAACAAAAAGAATTGAAGTGGTTTGAAACTAAGATGTATTTTGGTCGCGGTGTTATTTTTTGCGTTGCTACTTTTTTGCATTCGCTTAATTCACAGTATTTTATTAGAAACTAATTATTGTGCTAGAGCGTTGTGTTTTGGAAAATTTGGAAAATATTCCCTACCTGTTCGGACGTCATCCATGAAACAATCATGTGCTTCTGTCCTATTTTTTCCAAGACTTAGGAAAAATCCCTTATTCTGGCAATGCAAAGTTGAAATTGGAACGAAAGCTTTCCAAATTATACGAAATACCTCATTTCCAATTTCAATAAGACAGGTTTGTGGTAACTTCTTGATCGTTAATTCTGACACATTTCCCATTTTGAAAGAGCGCTGTAAAGCCCATAATTTCATCCATGTATGCTTGGGTAAGACTTTGAAACCTAAATATGAGTTTTACCTTTCCTTTTTACGTTAGGAGTCATAAACAAGTGCCAAGTGGATCAATAAATGATTAAAAAAGCTAAAGCAAACAAAAGGTTGATCTTAAAATCAGCCGGAGACAAGGAAAAGCTTAAGCTAAGGCGTTGATTTTAACAGAATAAGTCGCGAGATAGCATGATGTAAATTTTCGAGCTGTCCAATTTGGTTTGTTATCAGTGAAGTGTCCTAATTCCGTTGCATCATATTTTTATTTCTAACGTTGGACCCGTCATTTGCCAAGATCTAAATTTTTTGTTACGAGTACTTGATGTTTGGGTGGATATTCTGAAGTGCAATGGGCAACGTATCAGGTCAAAAATACAGTATCTGTACTTCCTGCCGTGCCGGTCTATTTCCAGACATTTATTCGAAGAAGAAAAGTGTTTGATTAAAAGACAACTAAATGTGGTTGCCCGTGGCTCAAAAGAGGTTAGTGCGTCAGCTGTTGAGCGAGAGGCCCGGATTTTAATCCGTGTAAGAACATCAGATATTTTATTTACGGGCCCCACCTCTTGCGAGTGTCTGACAGACACTATCTCCGACAAGTACTTCTGTCAAGAAAAAGCTCCTAGGGCCGTTCGAAGTTGGCAATAAACTGTAGGTCCAACCCCCCACTATTTGCGTAAAAAGCACGCAAACACACAAAGTATTATAGCCTTTACGTCAAAGAAACCGTGTCGAAAAAATTGGTGCGTTATGGACCATCATAACCTACAAATTCCGCCAAGTAGACAATTAACATCATAAGGCGATCGCATACAAAATGCAAACCTAAGAGCAGAGTTCGATGACCTCTTCATTTTGGAAAGCTGCAAGAAAATCTAATCAAATAACACTTTTTTTGAGAAACGAGAATATTCGGTATTCAACCACCGAAGGCTTAACTTGCATAAGAATTTTGACTTTCATAAGCATTTTGTTTCTTTAAATTTAAAATGCACGTTCCAACCCTTTTTACTAATAAAAGAAATAATTAAACGAGACAAATTAAGAGACAGAAAACTAAACTAGATCAAATCGTGTCTAATTTCTTTGCCACCCCTTTCAATCTTATAGGAGCAAACAAAAAAAAAATGCACACCAATTTAATAAGATAAACACGAAACTCCTCTTGCACACACGCAAAGCCTTTTCCTTTTCAACAAGGACATTGCACAATTCAATTTCCTGTACTCACTTAACAGAAAACCGCTTGTGTGATTCGCAAACAAGGGTTTACAAAGAGAACTTTTTTTGTGCTGGCGGTGCTAACGATGAACAACAAACAACTGCAACCCGGTTTACCACTGCAATACCAAAGGACTTGCAACTTATTTGAAAGTTCAAGTTTTATACTTCTTGGAAATTGAAGTTTCCATTTTGCGATTGTGTTTGTAATTAGCATTTCATTTGTAAAAGAGTTCACTGCACGGGAACGCCAACCACACAAATGTTTACCAATAAACATTAGTTTGAGGACACAAATTTCAGTATATCCACAACAACATCCAAGGAGATTAAATGAGTTTAGAAATACTTTTCGCTTAATTACCTTAAATGACATAATTCTGAGGAAAGAAATGCGGAGTCTATTTCGTACTGAACCCGACGTGGTGTGTTTCTTAAGATCTTGGAAAAAGGCATTCCACAGGACTTCAGGAGTTCCTTGGTCGCAAACGATAACTTTAAAACAAAAATCCAAAGCAACTACTTATACAATCAGCGACATATCGGGAGAGCCCACTTAAACTTTAAACTCGGTCGGTTTTCGAAGAAAGTTCTGCCAAAGAATTTTTAGGCGAAATTAAAATTATTTTGTTTGACGGTTTTCTTGTAACTAAAGAACTAAAAGACGGAATCAGATGCAATCACAAGTTTCTTCAAAGGTTTTAAGAGGGTGACTCATTCAAACAATATTCACTTATATAAGGTTTTTGTTTGTTTTATTTATTTTTTATAAATAACTCAGATGAATTTTGTATCAATTTAATTCCGTGGGTGGAGCCCGAAATGGGCCGGAGGATGTCATATCGACTGTCAGTGTTATGTCTTCACTGGAGGGCCAATGGCATCATCTTCACAAAAAACACTAATGAATTCTAGCAGCCGATAAAACAATCACTGCAACAACGCCACCCATCATTCAAACTGGAACAGAATCGAAAACCAAGATCACTGTAGGATTCGAACCTGGCAGGCGCTTTTATCAACTGCGACACCCACCTGCAAGTAAAATATCTGCTTGTTTCATTCCTTAAAAAGAAGTTTCTCCTAATTCTCAAAAAGGTGGTTGGAGGGATACGAAAAGAGAGAAAATATGGCAGTTGTCGTCACAAAGTGAGCGCCATTGGACTTTTTTTTAAGATCGATGCTAAGGGAGTTGTTCAAATATGATTAAGGCGCTCAATGTCATATTGATCAATTCGCGAAAATTCGCAAATGTATTGACAAATCAGGTTCAAAAGATGGTCTCGTACCAAGCCCACCGATACCGTCATTAGAATGAAACAACGTTTAATTTTTTAATATTAAAGATAATTTTGGAAAACTTCTTATTACTTGTGTCTAGTTTTGTTTGATCATCGCTAAATCCATCAATGATGCTATCATCTTGACGTTAAAATTAAATATTGGCAACAAAAAACTTTAATTCTTCGTAAATTTCATATTATTATCTTTCGAAGAAATTTCCTACGGTTTTGCTTTTAACTGTTTTGAGACCTTACATAGAATAAAAATAAAAATCGGAAGCCAATTTGAAAAAAAACTCCATCTGACTGGCGTTGAAAATGTATTTATGAGTATTCTTCGCTTGTTTTCTTCTTTTATTTATGCTTAAATTAAAATGTTCTAAACTTATTGTTTTCATTTTTCTTTTCCTTCGGTGAAAAAATTATTTATTAATAAAAATAATTTCATTTCAGATTCTACAAGTAAAAAGAAACGAAAAAAAAATCCTTTTCAACTTAAAATCTTTCAGTGCGGTTAATTATGTTTAAATAAAGTTATAAATTAATGTAAAAGTTTTGAAGTGATATCCCTTAAACGACCGGCGTTTTCTGTATGAAGTGTGCCCCTTTTTCAAATATTTCCTAAGACTTATACCCCTTAAATGTTTTTCATTTCCAAGTGTCTGTTTTCTTTTTCACTCTCCCTCGCCTGTTAATGTAGTGTTTTTTTATCATTCTAAAAAATAATGTTTCTTTAAACGTTTTTTTTTTTTTTATTAATTGCACAAGTGCGGTTTGCAAATGTTTTGATAAAGTAATAAATTAACGTTAACGTGTTAAACTCGTGTTTCTTTTTTTTTTAAATTGTTTTTCTATTTTAATTAATGTTGCAAGTGCGGGTTTGCAAAAATGTTATCAAGTGCTGTCGTTTTTAATATCGTCCAACTTGTGATTTAAAGTTTTCAAAGGAATTGTAATTTATTCAAGCAAGTCATCATTGAAGATTGAATATCAAGATAGTTCGGGTGAGTGATTTTTTTCGTTTTTAAATATATTTAGAAATGCTTGTTTTGATTTTTTTTTTTTAATATAAAAGAATTTATTTTTTATTTTATTAAAATATTCCTAAGTGATATACAATTCCAATATTGTATATATATAGGTAAAATAACACAAAGACTATACTAAATTGAAGTTCAGACGACGTTAATTCATTAAATTTAAAGTTCAATTACGTATAGAATTGACATTGAAAATGCACCACACGTTTTTAACGAGATTTTAGCATGTAGAAAAGTTTCAAAAACTTTAGGTTTTAATTTTAACAGGTGGCCTGTCGTGCGAATTCGAATTTTCAATCTTTCTATTACCAATTTAATACATTTACCTTAACAACAAAAAGAATAAATTGACCTTCGACAAAAACTTTATGAATTTTTGGAATCATGTTTTCTAACCACCTGACACTACTTCTTAGTTTCTTAAACTAAATTCTTAATATTTATACTTGTATCATTGCGAAAAATGTTACACTAAATTGATCCATGTGATGTCCTCATATCTAGCGATTTTCTATAATGCTCCAATTAAACATGAGCCCGACTTGGTGGAAAAGTAGAACTTGCGGTCATTAAGAAAATCGAGAGATGCTGTTACTTGGTTTTCTCATTTTCATAAGGTGCTTCTTTGTCAATCATGAATTGATAAGCGAATCCGTTTCTCGCTTATTCGTCATCTTTTCCACTGTTATGATTTGGGACCCAAATAAGATTCAATTCCTTGATGTTATCTTGAAGTTAAACAAATGTCTTATAACATTTGTCGAGGTGCCAGACAGGCAAGATTTTTGACTCTGCGTGTACACATTTGCTGAATAAGTAAGGGTTTATCTACCATGACCTTTAA
Organism: Orthonevra nobilis; assembly: GCA_963555765.1. Lineage (NCBI taxonomy): Eukaryota > Metazoa > Arthropoda > Insecta > Diptera > Syrphidae > Orthonevra > Orthonevra nobilis. The sequence goes on from OY743224.1 coordinate 94,197,000, forward strand.
GGAAGTTAATTTATACTGATTCCTGATACTGATACTGATACCTTGGAAAACTGCTATAATATCACTGGCATAACCGCCAGTCTTTTGAAATATTATTTGAGACAGACATTTCAGAGCTGCATATCAAGAAATTTTTTGCGAAGCGGCCCAAGCTCAATTTTTGAGGAATTTAAAATTAAAACCAAAAATCGTATATCGAACAAAATAAGGCTTTTCTTTGTATATTTTTATTCGCCAGAAATAGAATTTATTTTCGCAAAGCACCGAACAATACAAAGAAGTTTATGTTCACTGTATATTTTGCCTTCGACCAAAAACCTCTACAGCATTAATTTTCTTCAGAACGATTATTTAATTGACCCACGTTTTGCCTTTTTGATCTTGAAAATTCTGCGACGTAAGTCATGTTTTTTCCACTGAATATTTAAAGATCCTTGGAATGTCTTGTTTTTTTTTTATCGGAAAATTGTCGCGTATTTTTTCAAATATGACCCCAACTACTGATCAAGATTATGAACTTTCTATGTGCCAAATTGCGTGAGCTAAACTTGTTCGGCATGTGGTTCCAGCAATATGGTGCTACATGGGACACAGCACGCGAATCCATTGAATATTTGAGAAATGATCTCTCGTTATGGACCGCTGAACTGGCCGACTTGGTTGTACGATTTGATGCCTTAAGTTATTTTTTTCTATATAGGGATACGTAGAATTATTAATTTATTCCGATAAAACCGTGTCAATAGCAGCCTTGCATGACAATATTATCCGTGATATTGGCAAGAAACCAGCAAGTGTGCTTCAAAAAGAGACTTAAAACTGGACCACATAAATAAAGACGTTGTCAACATTTATTTTATACACCTTTGAAATTTTCCTGTGATATCTTTATTAAATAAAAAACCAGACGTTTAAAAAATCACTTTTCAAAGCCCTTATTTTTTTTTTTTTTTTTGATTTTGCGGCGTTTCTGTGAAGCGTTCTGATTGCAGCTGGACTAATAAAGAACATATTTAATCTCGAGGAGGAGGTGATATATTGCAGATATTTACTGTGCCTTTTATTTATGATTAAAGTAATGCATTCTACATTCGTGTTACTTTTACTTTGAATGATCGCTGAAGACAGATCCTTTATTTAAATTTCCAACTGAATTGCACACCCACTAACCGACAACAAGCCGGCCAAACTCGACACACTTCTGCCGCCACTTAAATATAAGTAAATAAAAAATATATAGTACATGTCAACCCTTAGAGTTAATTATCCCCGTGTCGACAAATTTGTATAAACATCAATATGGCTTCCCATTCACATAACAACCCCTTGGAATGTGTTTGGAACATTTTTTTGCCGATGCGAAGTTGTGCCCCACTCATTAAAATTTCCCCGAAATTCAATACGCTGAAAAAACAATAAAACAAGGAAACAGAGCAGAATTAAAAACACCAATTTGAGAGTACACAATTTCATCGGAGGACGAGTGGCTAATGTCGGGAATGAGAAGTACTCGTACTCGTGTAAGCCAAATACTGCGAGTTGGCGAATAACAAAACAAATCTCATTAATCCGATGAAATGTTTTCAAATGCAAATTGCACCCAACCACCCGTGTTGCATCGCGCCTCGGCCTCGGGCTTGTTGAAATATTTTGCGCAAACATCAGGGGACACATGAACATCGGTAACCAACCGAACATGGGGTGAATGCCAGGATATCTGAACGACATAAGAAATAACGTGAAGCACGAGCTTCGAGTCAAAAGATTCGAACGAATGCAGCGCGCGTAGGTGACTAATATCAATACGGAACATGTTTGTGTCCCTTTTTGTTCCACAAACCCTTGCTTGCGTGATTCATTGAGGACGTGGGGAAATTCCAATTTAAGTTGAAAACGTCGTCTTCTTCCCGGAGAGAGTGTCGATGTCGCCTCCTTTATCCATTTCGAAATTTTCTCTTTACTTTACTTTGTTGGTTTTCCATTTTGCACTGGGCGAGTCCTTTTTATCGAGCGAACGAAAAGAAGTGAGAAGGAGAATACGATAAGAATACGAAATTGGAGCATGAAATGCTGCGGCTACGAATAATGGTGCAACGACGATGGCAATGTCTCCAAAATTACCGCCCATTCCCTGCGCGCTAAGCGGATGCGTACAGAATTTTATTCAACTTTCATGGAATTTCATGAAATTTCTGGTTTTCCCGTTGAGTATGGATGAAAGAACAAAAACAAAAACTCAAACTGAAAATAGGTCAGTGAGTATGTGGGACCAGAACTCGAATCATATCTCTAGTGACACAGCCGTTTCATACAAATTCATACATGCTCTATCCACCTCCTTTTCTTATGTCCATGAGACGATAAGAGTTAAGAGATTAAAGGCATAATTTTTGGAAATTTGCAAAACTACAAGAATGGAAGTGGTTTGGTTTTGCTAAAATGTATGAGCATGGAGGTCAGAGATAAACACACATTTTTTGGGGGCGTTTAAGGGCTTTGTGGTGTTAATGCCCCACAAAAGCTTATTTCAATTCCTTTTATATAAGTGTCCAGTGTTTTTTTTTTTTTTTTTGAATAATATTATATAATACCCAGAAGAAGCCATAAATTCCATGTATAAATAATTCATTGTTTCGTCGATGATCGAGCAAATGTTCGTGGTCGATAAATAATATCACCGGGATTCATTAAGACAGTCATCACAGTCCAGCCATTTACAATTGGAAAAAGTGACTTAAATCCAAAAGTCCAAAATTCTAGGTCATGTATCTGAAAGTTTTATAAAAGAAAAAAAAAAACGATTTGATTTATTTTTCTCTCGTTTTTTCTTTATGTAAATTTTCCTGATATTCTCCTTCATTAGATTTGCAAATAGCACATTTTGAAAAAATTATTTATTTAAATTCAAAGATATGACAAGGTATAATTAAGATGGAACACGTTTTTCACGGAGATATAAAAGAAACTACTAATTTTTATACCATTTCAAAAAAAAATTCTTAACTATTTATAAATTGAATTTTGAAATTCCAAACATCAATACATCACCATTTAAATTCATATAGAAAATATTGCATTCATATTTTCACCATTTAATTTAATTTTCTTTATGCTAACATGTCTTTGTTGCTGGTCGTTCTACCAACACTAACCTCATTATCTTCTGTTATTATATAACGAACGAACTGGGGAAGGGTTTGCACTCTTTTGTAGCTTATTTAACTGATTTTAAATTCAAGTTTATTAAAGTGGCTTAGTTCCTTCTTGAATGAATGTCTTCAGTATGTCAAGATCAATAAAATTCTTCGTTTGCCCATATTCTTGTTTTTAGGCTTTCCGCAGGGTAACCACATTGTTTCTTCGTTTTTTATTATACTCATAAATGACACACCTTGAAAAATCTTAAATTCACAATGACGACTTTAAACTCTCATCAAGGGCACTTTTTGGGTGGTTGTCTCGGCTACGTCCTTGATTTTGTCTCGGTACAGGTTCCATAAATTCTTTGGGTTTGGGGAAGGGGAATGCAGAGCGTAGTGTCTCTCGCTCTGGCGGCGCTGTCTGTAGGCTCTGACTACTCTAGGTGTGCTTCCAACGTTTCGTTCGTCCGTCTGGAATACGCCAGGTTGCTGTGTGGAAACCTTATGCTACTTAACACTGTGTTACGAGCCTCCACAAAATCGATTAGCTGTGAGCCGTTATCTCTTATCTTGTCGTGGAGGCAGTGCTTTCGGACAAATCCGACAAAGATGTTCTTCTTACCGATTTTGACATTGAAGTCTCCGAGTATGATTTTGACATCGTACTCTGGACAGACTCCGTAGGATCCTCCCAGGAGTTCATAAAACTTCTCCTTGATAGAGTCCTCTGCTTCATCGGTACACATATTTTGCTGAGGTTTTGGAATATTCCCTTGATGTGGAATCGCAGCTTGTCGATCAATGATCGGCTTAAAGTCATAAACCATTGAGCGTAGCCTACGACGAATCCGGATTCTTACATGTGCAACCTTTTGTGACAGCTGTAATAAATTTCACAATCTTTCCGATTTTTCCTGATCCTGTCCATCGTATCTCGTAGATCGCAGTTATGTCACCCTTGTGCCGCCAGACGACAGATTCAAGCTTTTGAGCAGCACCTCAAAACGTTCCAGCCCAGATAATGTGTTTGGATTACTCCAAAAGATTTTCCGTTTTCTACCAGATCACCAAATACATGAAGAAAATATCTCTCTCATCTCAAACCCATTGCTCCTATTTGCTGTCCTTTATTGGGTTTTATGCTCCTAGGTGAGTGATAAGAAATCGTTTTTTATTTTATGAACGTCGTCATGTGTTAAATGAACTCTTAACTAGGTTCACAAAAGAAGCTTATTGATTAAGTTGTTGATCAAGTAGATTTTCTTTTAAAAATAATTTAATGGTAGATTCGAGAGACCTTCAATGCTATTCTAACTACGTATCTTTTTTTTAGTAATCATTAGAATACACTGCATGGTAAATCGGTTCGATAAAATGAATGAAATGTATTCATGTAATCATGTATTCAATTACACTCATTTGCATTCTTCTGCATTCTGTTTTAATCTCATAATTCTGCTAACGAATGCCATCATAATTTTATTGCTTAACAATCGTGATATTCAATATTCAGGTTAGACTATTACATCGAATTTATTTTATAGATCATGGCAAGTGAATAACTCGGTGAACATCGGTTTTGGTAAGAGTCATCCAGAAAATTGAGTGGACTTCGAAAATGGCGTTGACATTTGCTATATGTATTTTTTTTTTTTTAATCACCAATTCTGACACACACGGAACTTTAAAAGTTCATTCTTTAAGTTTCATGACTCAATTTCGCCAATCGTATCGTCCTCTATTAACAACTTCTCTCTTCTTGAACTGTGCGTTTCGTGAGAGCGTCTTTAATATTTCCTTAATTTTTTACTACTTTCACTACAGATTGGACAGGTTCATTAACCCGATAAAATTGTGAAATATTTACGTCAATATTCGAACTTAATACTTGTTTAAAAAAAAAATATCGTTGAGTTTATGTCAAATAAAATTTATTTAATGTACTTGTTTAACGTCCCACATTCGCAAATCAAGATTCCATTCGTTGTTTGGTTTAAAGAGGTATGTAGAAATCTTTTATGAAGAATTTCTTAAGAAACTACACGAAACAATGTTTTCGGTTTAACCTTTAAGAAATTTAAAGCCAACCGTTTATAATGCAATTTCACTACTACGATTGGCTGCTTCACTTGACCCTTTCCCTTTCAAGAATGTTTTTCTCATCTTGTTTCATCGGAGTTCATGAATAGCCTATGATACGTATCGGTAGTCCAAATAATACTAGCACTCTGTAGGCATCAGCTATATGGAATTATGTGTCCTTCACTCTTCATCCTTAACGCTGTTTTTTTTTTTTATCAAAAAATCGATGGACATTCACTAACAAGGGTTGCAGAAAAATGAAATCTATATGAAGTCAATGATATCCAGAAACATACGTGATGTGGGAGCTTCTACAACACTGTTATAGCTGTCGTAAAGATTTGTCAAAGATGGTGTGCTCGTGCTATTCACTCAGGTCCGATCCAGCCTTTCCCAGTTATTTATTTGAACGAAAAAGTTCATCGAAATTGTTGAAAGCGCAGTCTTTTTTACAATGGGTACTGTAATGATAAAAAAACATCTCTCGAGGTCCGTCAAAGAGCCAATCCAATGTAATCGCTTTGCAGAAAAATGGGACTCATAGGATCAATTCGTAAGCTTTAGCATGAAATATTTTTTGAAATAGTAAATTAAAAGGATGATGTTCCTTTTATTTCATTTATTGAATAAATGAATTCTATGATTGGGTACAAAAGACTGTCATTGTTAACGCCGTCAGGTCAGTTTTCAAGCGACCCAAATGAAAGGACGTCGGTTGCCTTTCCCTCATTACCTACTCAGGTGCGACTAGACCACATTTATGTATGGTTTCCAAATGTAAGTCCATTGAGATTCAAAATATGGATGCTGCTGAAAAGAATTTACAATAGACCTTACCAATTCCCAAAAAGTCAACAGAAAATTTTCTTGTTCTGTACTTTTGTTTATTGCAGTAAAACAGCCTGAATAATTCAAAGCTTCACGTCCCGTCTACGAAAACACATGGAAAGCTGAAATATCCACAGACACGTCTGTGTACAAAACACATTTTCTTTAGGTCATTAATTTTCTCCCATAACATGATTGATTTCATGCGGTCTCTTTTACTCACTAGCGGCCAATCACTTCAAGGTATTCATAATATTTGAATGATTTATGGTTAAGGGAATACCTGCTAAAGGGATGCCTTTTTAGGTGCGTCGCCTTAAGTGTAGGTGGCTAAAAGCTATTGGCTTTATTGATATAATCACGAGCACGAAATGGTAGACACATTTCTTTTCATAAATAAACGAGTGCCTTCAAAATAAACTGGAGCTAAAAGATTATTTCGAAATTTCATAACAACATCCTTCAGAGTTTTTTTTTTCAGCATTGGCACACATTTGTATTTATGCATAGCCGTGTCCTTCAGTGCAAAAACGGAAGCAAAACGGAACGTAACGTGCAATTAAAACGAAGGACATTTTCTGAGTGAACACTATAACACACAAGTAATGATACAGAATCTATATGGTTTTGAATAACTGGCTAATATTTACAAAATCGGATTGTGTTTTGTTATTGAGTTAAACTTTAGACGGATCTTTTTATAATATTTTGCAAACTACTTAGTTTAAGAACTTATCACGAAGAAAAATATGATGGCAAAGTAGGATTAAAGTTTTGGTTGCCCATTATGTCAAACTCAACATTGTCCTTAACTTCATAGTAGCACTGAAACATTAGTTACTGCGAGTCAATTTTTTATTTCTGAATTTAAATTTTTAAAATCACTCAATTCGACGCACTTCATTTAAAATTGATATCTGATTGGATGTGTGATATGCTCAAAATCCGTTAAGTAATTATTCCATGAGAAAGTTTCATTTCACCCTTGATTTGGGTATCTGTAGAAAACTACGCTCAACAAGCACAAGTGAATGATAATAAAATAGTATAAAAGTTTCGGGTAAAATATCTCAGGAAAGGACTTAAGCAAAATTATCTGCTTTGCAACGCATACCGGATTCAGTGAAAATGGAACAAGTTCTCTTTTGCAGAAACAAACACCCCCAAGAGGATGGGATTTATCCCTCCCTCTAAGATGAAGCCAAAAGTCTGAGCATGAACCGAGATCTATTCTAAAACTAAATACACAGGAAGGAAAATGTAAGCATGCGTTAGTCTTTTCATATAAACTTATTCGTTTATAGCTTTTTTAAAGACTGCAAAAAAAAAATGCTGAAAATAAAATTTGAGAATTTACAAAATCAGTCAGGTATCACAAACCCTTGAATCGGAATTGATGCTGAGCTGTCGTTAAATGTCTAAAGCTATATATCAATAAAAGAAGACCAATCCAGTTTTCCAAAAGGAAAATAGTTTGCACAAAACAAGAAGAGAACGAGAAACTTTTTTGTGATGAGAAGGAAGCAATTCGGATTTGGGAAAATGCAACAAGACTTGAACCAGAGACGCTGACTTTTGCAGATATTGCAAGACTAAACACATGTATGTGCAAAGAAATTGCCAGCGCCGGAAGAAGTACTTAGGAAATGACTGATTCAGAATTGTTCTCGGATTTTGGAATGGAAATCTTGGGAAATTGTTGTGGCCTTAGTTCATTATCGGGAACCTTCCATACTTCATAATGGCTTGATTGTTGTCCAATAAATTATTTCAAAGAAATACAAAGGCGCCACGAGTTCTTAATGTGTCTTCAAAACGTCCTGCTACTACTCTTATTTCAAAAATCCTACTGGCGAAAATATGGTCCCAAAAACTCAAACATCGCAAATGCATTGCTGAAGCATGTTGGTTAAAATTTACCCGTTAATTAAAAAATCTCAGCGTACTTCTAAAACACACCTTCTCTAGTCATTAACGGATTCAATGAAAATTCAAAGTCCTAGACCTGTGAACAGCAAAGTATTTCATCAGACCTTGACTCATGTGTTTCTAAACTGAATTATTATTTACAGACAAATGTCATTTGGGTGTTGTTACCACGTTTTTCATCTTGTTTTGCAATCACTGTGCCATGAATAATTGCTTTTGCACGAAAAGCAATAGAGGTCTATTTAGAAACCTTGTAACAATAAATGGTCATCAGGTGAATGAAACAAAAGATGAAAATTATCAAGTCATGCCGGCGAAAAAAAAAACAATAAATAAATGAATCATTGATGCGATGAAAACCAGTTACTGGTAAAAATTTACATCAACAAAAAAAAAAACAACTGACAACCTACCCACTGCTAGTTTAACAACAAAATGAAAAGAATATGTCAACTTGCATCACCTCATTTTCATCCGAGGCAGATGGAAATTTGTTTTCAAAATGTGCACCCAATTGCTTTGGGGCTTTAATTTGTTTTGTTTCTTTTTTTTTCTGCGCTCTCCCTGTGTTCAAATAAAATAATTAATCTTTTTCCATTTCAAAATGAGGCACTGTCACGGTTGGCGAGGATTTTTTTCTTCACCTTCTTTTCTTACTCATCATCTTTGCAAATGACTTAAAAAAAAAGAAACTTGAAAATTTACCCAGATGTAACCGATTGTTGGAGATGCAGCGAGAAATCCCAGGAGCCACCACACTACCACAAATGAGCAACCAACGTTGAATAATACACACTGCAGCCACGAGAAACCCTAGATTAGCACCTCGAAAAGGTGCATATTTAAACAGCTGCTGTTTTTGGTCGTGTTGATTTTACTGGACTGCCGACGGACTGTACTTCTCCAAAGACTCATGTTTATGGATATTACTCGTACAGATACGACTCCTTGTTATCTTGTGTGTATCTTGCAAACTGACTTGTAAAGAGCAAAGTTAACTGCCCGAGTTTCCATTCAATATGGAAACAGTATGTCGAACGATTATGGACACAGGTTTATTTTTATATTTATAATTTGCTCGCTCTCCAGGGATCATGTCTTCCCTTAAATAAAAAATTATGTACTTGGAAAATCGTTAAGAGAATAATCTAAAGATTGTGTAGTATTTTGAGACTTCGATATATTTTGGTCGCTCCATGTGTGTATCGTATCGACTTATTTGCATTCGCTCAATTCGCAGTATTTTTTTGGGGAAAAGTTAATTAACTTTTAAATTTGTTTGCGATTCACCGGAAGATTGAATTACACAAACCATTAATTGGACCGATAGAGGAAACAGTTCAACACGGCCACCAAAATTCAGACTATTATCGCTGGTCAACAGTGATACTGCCATTTATTTGCTCACAGCGATGAATGGTGTCTGGCACAGGATCGAAAACTTGATAAATGTTCATGACTTACTCTAGGATTCGAGTCTGAGACCTGTGAATTTAACTTTTTGAAAAGTAGGCGTTTAACCATTTGCTTCGTCAGGACAGTGGAGCAATGGCAGTTTGATTCTTTCGAAATGCCTCCTCTCAGAGTACTTAGACCTAATCAGAACGAGTGATTCTTTATTAAAGATGAAAAGATGTGGAAGCCTATCCATAGAAGCAATGATCTTTCATAAATTGAAATGAGGCAAATCTCCATATGAACAAATGGCACAAAATGATTCGGAAAGTGATCGATTGTCTAGATCTAGAGTTCACTACGCGGTTCTCTACGATTGTGTGTATTGTGTGCTTGAATTGGAAACATCTTGATGTCGCTACAAAAACGTAATATATTTTAATAAAAAGCAGTTACATTCGAATGATTAAATTAAGTTAATGAAATTTATGAGCTAATGTTCGAAAAATTGTGCTTTTAAGGCTTTTGGGGAGCCTTGATAAAGCATTGCTTCAGTACAAACTTTCATGGAAATTAATCACGAGATTCAGGCATTCAATCAATTTCAGTTAACAGAGAACAAAAAATCAGTCAATATGTATCGGGGAAACCATTCATTTAAGGATAGCACAAGCATCACTTTCAAAATATGTGTCGCAATCACACCGCTAGCTCAAAAACCGCAACAAACTGTCACTCATGTGGAGACGTTTTATCACTGTTTCTGTTGGTTTTTCGAAGCATGCGCTTTCATTCTTTTGTGTCAACTAGACCTCATAGAAAGCAAGTTGATATTTATGCGAAATGCGGTACAAAATGATTCTGCCTAGGCCAAATTGTGTGAACTTCTCGAAATGAGTTTTCAATTACACTCTCAACTATGACAACGATATTTCTAAATCATCAGGATCATTTATTATCAGTTAAAAGGTATGAGGGGCTGCGACATGCTTTTATTTGAGACTTGCTTTCAACAGATTTTCAAGTGATTTTTTTGAAAGACTGAAGGTAAGATTCCGAATCGGGAACAAGAATCTCATAACAAGTTCACATGTGGTCAGAAAGCCTTCCACTTTCAACGGGACTTAAGAAGCTTAAGTTAACTACATCCCAGTCGAGTGACTTATAATTTTTGCCATTACCATTAATGAGAGAATCCGCTTGTCCAAATGATATGCTATTGACACAGTCATAAGATATGAAATGTAAAAATTGGTTTGAGTGCGAGTAGGTCTGCCCATACCATGAACTTCCCATCTCAAGATAAAAAAAATATAGGTGCTGTTTTATTTGCCGCCACCATCAAATTCCATTTGGGTTATGAAAACATCATTAATTTCCTACAAAAATGCATTGCAATAGAAAAAATTAAATACATACATATTTTATTCAGCTTTGAATCATTTAAAAAAACCTACGTATTTAATATTTATTTTTCACACTTTTCTCTCTAAACTACATAATTCGCCTTCATCTGCTTTTGAAAGTTTCCATGCTTCTGCATCATATATCATAGACGGGGATGGTAGTTGCTTTCTTAGCCAAGGGTATTCTCGGTTTGACCTCAACGCTGGTGTTATTATCTGTGTTTGCAGCGAAGCCTAAGCAAAGTCCCTTACTACCACAATAATAGCTGTCTATGTTAACGTTCTGAACCAGAAGTCGCATTTAAGTGTCCTTTCTTGATGACAGCATATATTTCTTTTTGCCCTATTGTACAAAAGGACGAGCTTGGATGGGATGCCAAACCTAGACATGGCTTCATACATCTCGTCTCTGTGGACGAAACAGAAACTATCTGCCGATATATTTATATTAAGTCTATGGTGGACTCTACAACTGGCACAGTTAAGATGGTCTCCTTTCTTTAAGAGCGGACAAACAATACTGAGATTCCATTTTCATCTTTGATGCTTTATTGCTGTCGCATTGAAAAGTTCGACAGCTAAAGTTTCTTTATTAGATTTTAGCTTATATGTTATTGCTATCTATTTCGTCTAGGTCGGGTAGACGCTGTTGGCCTGCGTGATTTTTCCACTTTGGTTTGGGGTCTGTAACCCTGAGATAATTGTTTTTTCGAACCTGTTTCCTGTTTCTTTATATGTCAACATCGTCGATCGCGCTTTTCTCATACTTGAGAATATTGTGCACGAAATTAAAACTACTACTACTACAGCATATTTCTCGCATTTAGCTGTTTTACAATCTATTTGTTCCAACTTACGGCCGATTGCATTTATTGTTCTGGTCAATAGAAAACAAGAGAGGGTAGTTTCTGAATTCCATTTAATGCTTATTTTCCTAGTGACCAAAGTGCTTTTGCTTTGTGCGGGAGTTTTGTTTGCCGAAAGAATGCAAATTGTAAAATCAGATTGTTACTGAAATTGTTTTGTGTGTGACCAAAATAACCAACTTATAACAAATCAAGTTAAAAAAAATATAGGACCAACGACACAGATTCTTAGCAAGTCTCCTGTAGGCACATAGTGGCATACAGGCATTGCTTTAAGAGCAAAGAACTCTACGTTAAGATAAGATGTGTCAAATTGTTACTTGTATTACGACAACTTTTACCTTGGAATTTGAATTTGTTTTTCAACTTCACCAATAAAGTGTTTAAACCTGTTAGGGACAGACACTTACAAATTATTACTATTCTAGTAAAAAAAAAGTTAAGAAAGTTGTTTTGAAATGAGAAAAAGTTAAATTTGTGACCAGAATTTGGATTTTGGTTGCGGAATTTAAATCGTTGTTTTGATATAAACATTGTGAAAGATCGCTTATGTCAACTCCTTGTTCAATGCATTTTTGAAAATATTTCTACGACCTTGTACGATGCACTTGTTGTGCTCGGACTATTAAAGCGTGATTATCTTTATGTCAATTAAGTTCAAAAGTGCATAGTTTCAGTCCCGAGATTTCGACCGCCTCTTCCTTCCGAGCTGGGAACTGCTCAGCATAGGATATATTTCTTCTGGTTAATATATGGCTTAAAGAGGATCACATTCAGTCCAGTTTTCTTTGCAGATTTTGATAGAATTTTCCACGCCGATTTTGACAGATTTTTTATCCATGTGTCATTTTCTGGAAAGACCTCTAGGATTGGGTTCATGAAAAGAAATCACAACAGGCGAAAACAAACTAAATCGGTTGCTATGATCTTCCTTGCAATATACGAGTCATGCAGTTTTAGCCATGCGTTTTAACCTTATCATTTAGCTTTCTCTCGACGCTTTTTCTTTGAATTCAAATGCCTCATTTAAGTTGCACCATAAGCTTGTTTTTGCTAATATATTATTACGATAAAAAAGCATCATGCTATAGCCGAGCAGTTTTTGAAAAATCTGGTGGCTCCATAATTTTCTAAGGATGTTTTCATGTGTTAGTGTTGAAGACGTCATTTTCAGTGATGTAAAATAGGAGACTTACAGGATTCACATTTCTGAAACAATTTTTCAAGAACTTCCGTGAAAATTTGGATCAGGAAATAGAGAAAGGGTCACATCAATATATGAAATGCCCCCAACTAAATACTGTTTTAGTCTTTTTGGTAGTCTCTATAGTAAATAACTTACTAAGTTTAGTCAATTGGCTAAAAAAAACCTAATATTGATGAAACTTTTGGCATTAAAATTGAACAAAAAAAAATTTATATGAATTTGTCCGGAAACTTATGAACGGCAGTGTATATTTTTATGCATATTTTTTTATCTGATAAGATAGATGTCAACTATTAATTTAATTCATTTTGAACTGTTTTTATTGGAAAACTAAATTGATTTTAATTGCAGAAGTGAAATTGTCCCTTTTTTTGACAGTTTTTTCGTCATAAAATTCAAACCACCCTGTGGAACTTAACCAAAAGCTTTTCAGGTGATCTTTATGCACACACGCTTCGAATGAAACCAATTTTGCTTCGATAGCTTGATTTGTTCTCTAGTTAGGCTGTACGAAAGAATCCGCACAAACGTACGTACGTACGTACGTACACACACACACACACAGACATCTTTCTAAAAATGATGGAATCCGACTACTGGGACCGCCAAACGGGGAGAAATGTAAAAATTTTGAATTTCGAAAATCGGACCGATTACAAGAACTTCCTGATGGGAAGTTAATAATATGCAATTCGATACAAGCATGTTTTAGTTTATATATATCCACTCATCAATCGTCATACAGCTTTTGATACACCCAATGGTATAATAAATCCAATATAAACTCGTTTTCGGTTACATCTGCTGACCCTGATTATTCACAATATTCGATATAAAATTGTCGAATGAGACGTATTATCGCAAAACGAAGTCTTTCACAATATTAATTGGTGTCAAATTTAATGTATTCATTCGGAACAGACTATTCAACTGGATCTTTTTAAACAGATCAAATATTCAGACATTGGAAATGATTGAGTTCAATTGACCGGCTTAAATTTGTAAGATCCCATCCGTAAATTTGTCAGCCGGAATAGTTTGCCAATCGTCGAATAACTGAGCAAGTCTAGAACAAACTGTTTTGATTTATTGCCTCCTAAAATATCAAATTCTAGCTTCCTATCATAAACAATGTTTTAATAAGCCTTTCTGAAAGATTGATGTGGTTTAGCGCAGTAAATATTCGAGGTGCCACAAATCAACAAATCAGTTCTGATGACAAACCATGGCCTTAGAAAACTGGTTTACTGTAGCCCGCAGTTTCATTCGCGTTTTTTTATCACAATTTACTTCTCAATAAGGGACGTACAAAGTTCGAAAATTTTTGTTTTGGTGTTGTAATCAATATTGTCAAATCGTTTTGGAGCCTACAAACTTTTTCAAAATAATTTCGGCGCCGGGTAGCAAGCGCTACAAAACACAATGAAAAATAGAGAAATCCGGTCTTTAGTTTTGTAAATTAAAATCTATGTATGTTCCAAGAATCTATTCCAAAGCAATGTTTTTAAGGGCCAACAGCATATACTCGTCTTGAAAGCTTTTTGCTGAAGATTCCCCACGATACATATTAAAATTAACTTGCGTCAAAGGTTTAGAAATATAAACTTGTTTGTGAGCATCAGTAAAATGTTCTCGAACTATTCTATTGTAAATGTCCTATTTGTTTCTCAAATTCATCACTCATAGCCACATCCCTGAATAGGGCCCAGGCCCCGATGAAAGATCTGATAATTTCAGTGATGGAGCCAAGCCCCATCAACAAAATACGAAAGAAATTTCACAAAACTTTTTTGCCAAAGCCAGAAGCAAAAAATAAGTTACATAATCTGTTTCCCTCTCCGGATTTGAACCCTTCCGACATAAAAACTTGATTAAGTGAAACTTTTGGCATCTTATGGAAGATATTAAACATCAAAAGCATCCGGAAGTCATCATCGTAAAAGGAGCAGGAAAAAACAGGTTGTAAAAACCTAAAGAAAAATATGGATCAAACACAATACTAACACATAATGTCGATAACAGTGAACAACCAACAACCAGGTTATGAATTGAGGCGTCTTCCAGGGGTAGATTTTGATAGAGAACGAAAAAAAAAACGTATTTATTATCCCGAAGGGAAAGGGTTTGCCGGGGAAAGGTCGAATATTCTGGTAAAGTAAAGGTAAAGGGTGATGAATTTAATAGAAGCAGGCATTATCCCAAGTGTTATTAAGAGGCTAGGTTATTAGTAAAAATAAAGGACAGAGAATACCTCCAAAATAGACATAAGCGAGTCATATACCGGTCGAACGTTTAATTTTAATTTTAAGAGTTAGCAGATTCAGAAACTAAACCATGACAGTTTGCATTCCATAAAAAGCTGTATAAGGTTTAATATCGTTAAGGCGTAATAAACAAAACTATCCACATAGCCTAACAAGGAAAAATGTAACCCACTTAAAATTCAGCAAGTTGATTTAAAGCGCTTATGATTTTTCACTTAAATACTATCCAAGGCTACTAAGGCTGCTACCAAGGCTTGAAACCACGTGTTGCCAATTTCATTGCATCCTTTGCACCCATTTTGTCAGTTCGCTGTTTTGTAACAGTATGTGTAAAAGTTACATAAAGTTTTACATACTTTTATTTCGATCTTCGCAGACACGCTGCAATCACTATTGTGTGGCTTTATTTTCCATAAAACCATCTAATCCAAACTCTAGCTGCACATGCATATTTTTATTCTCATTACCCTGTCGTTTGAAATAGAGTGGACAAGTGCGATTTTGACTCACAGGAAGGGTTCCGCACCATCCTACAGTATGCAACACTTTATACATCTTTCTTTATCTATTTGAGATGAATGAATTTAAAATATCACTATTAGAAGTAATTTTTAAAGAGATTAATTGTCGAAGAGTGTGAATCTATGATTCCAACTTTTTTTTTTGCAATTTCATCTGAAAAATACATTTCAAAGCAACAGCAAATTCATTCGGACTTTGTTTATGCGTGTCAGAATGTAGTTATGTTTATGCGAATTCCATTTTCCTACCATACGCACTCGTGTGTTCGTACAAAGAATGCATGTAATTTAATGGAGTAAATTATGATTGCACACTTGAAGTTTATGGGTCAGTTACTCCAAGCGAACAAGTCTATTACGCACCATGCACTTGTCAGGATGGGAAGCGTAGATTGTCACGTTTGTGTGATTTCAGTGCGATGAGATGGAGTATTCAATATGAAAGTATGTCGTTTTCAATATTAGGGCGACACGAAACTTTATTCAGCTCCATGGTGTCGATGAAATTTTGACGCTGTATTTAACTCTTCATAAATATAAAAACAGAACCTGAAAAACTGTGTACGTCTATACTTAAGGCGATTAAGCTTTGCATTGTTTAATCATGCAGTTGACTGATGTAGTCAGTCAGGCAATGATTTTTCCATTCTTCCTAAAACATTTTTACCTGGGACTCGGCGCATAATGCACCAAAGTGTTGAGCGTAGAATTCTGGGTTAAATACCGGTCAATGGCATCTGATATTTATGTACGACTGACTATGAGCAGGACATTAAGACTGGAGCCAAATAAAAACATTGTCTAAAGGGGTTATATAGGTTTCGAATCTTGTCCAGAACTCTTTGTGGTTGGTTTGGAAAAAACTCTTCAATTTTAGATTTTCATGACCTTTCTTCATAAGTGTGGTTGAATTTCAATGGAACAGCGCTTTGTGTCCCTCTC
This sequence comes from Orthonevra nobilis, assembly GCA_963555765.1. Classification (NCBI taxonomy): domain Eukaryota; kingdom Metazoa; phylum Arthropoda; class Insecta; order Diptera; family Syrphidae; genus Orthonevra; species Orthonevra nobilis. The sequence continues at coordinate 94,213,580 of OY743224.1, forward strand.
AAAGGCGTGGATAGTCGACGGCTTATTTGGGTACACACACAACTTAAAAAACAAATATTTATAGTCCAAAGGCGTTAAATTGCATGACCTGCGCGCTTAATTCAGATCACTGAAATGGAAAATTTCATAATTAGGAAAAGCCTCATGCAGTAGTTGAGTTGTTTCTCCGACTGTATGGCGTTTGGCACTGTACGTCGTCAACGTCCAAAGCTTGCAATTTATGCACATCGGAGTTAAGGAATTTCAAGTTAAAGAAAGTCAAGTGGCGAAAGCGACCACCAATAACTCATATTGCCTGACCAGCCGCTTCAACACTCAGCAAGCTTCATTCCTTAGGTACATTGAGTTTTGTAACTATAAAGATCAGAATTTTCCTTTAGAATACTGTATTGAATTCATGACCTCGGTGCTGAAACGATATCCCTGGTGCTTGAGAAAAACTCTAAAAAAAAATAAGTTCGATGTCTTGCGTTGAATGAATTGTTGAAGGACGACTAGAAAATAAGATCCGATTGCTAATTGATCGAGTTTCCTGAATATTTTTTTTTTAATCTCCTTTAAGTTCTTGAAGACTATTTTCAAAACATTGCTCCATAGCGAAACTGCTTTGTTCGTTCATTTGCTCCTCCACATTTAAAAAATAAGATTGTCAGTTGTCATGGTGCTTTTTTTTTATTGCAATACTTTACCGCACAAATGGATATTTTTTTCCGTAACTCAACTCAACTCGAGGTGGATACCAATACCTAGCTTTATCAGTTTAGGCAAAAAATTACTTTTCAGCGTGGAATCAAAAAGTACTCGTGCGTCTAGTGTTAATATTGAAAGACACCTCAGAGTAGTGACAGTAGGATTCTGTCCAACTAGTTTGAGAATACTATGTTAACTAACTGGCCGATGGGAAACTAAATTACAGAATACTGGGTTTTTTGACGAAAAAAAAGTCATCTTCAACCAAGACAGGGAACACACCAAGTTCTTCGAACTACGCCACATGTTTGACTCGGGGAAAAAATTTGTGTGGGAGGATGAAAAGATCTCCGCCATAAATGCTTATTTTGTTGTGTTCAAAAACTCATATTTTTCGAAGAGTAAAAAAAGTTTAAAAGTTGAATGCAGCTAAAAGGTTATAAATTGTAACTATGCTTAAAATGTTGCGCATTCTTTTGAAGGTAAAGTTCTTTTGAAGGTAAAGTTCTTTTGAATCCACATCCTCACTGTTATTTGAGTTTGGTCATAGTAAAAATTTATGTTGAACTTAAGTGCGCTATAAGGTGCTTCCAGCATTTAAGAGGTGTTAACTCTTATGTGGAGCAATGATTATGATATGATTAAATGCAAAATTTAATTAGTATAGGGTATTCATTTCTCAAATACAAAAATTAACTTCAATCCGAATTAAAAGTTCAATTTAAGTTTCGTTGCTCCAGAGAAAAGACCGCCACTTTTTCATTCATTTAGGCCAGATCAACATTAGTGGAAGTTTACAAACCTGATGGATAAGCGTTAAACAGCCGTCGCCATACAAAAAAAAATGTCGATTTTCTTCTTCCACCTCTATTTTTGTTGGCTTTAAAGTGCTTAACACTAAACAGTTTGCATAAGCCATGAATTTGCAAGTTTTTTTGTTTTTCTTGCGGAGGTAAAGAACAAGTCTCGAGGAACAACAGTTAATTTTAAACAAAAATATATTTGCGAAATCCCTTTTTACGTGGCCGCAGAAAGAAGAATTTGCTTCACGGAAATCCTTCTGGGGCATAACCTATTCAACATGAAGCAAAGAAATTTCGCAGCAAAACGGTTTTCGCACATATAAAACAAGTTGCTTGTATTTAGAAGCCTCGTTTCTTGTGACCATATGTGTATTGCGAAAATAAAGTTGCTAAATTGTTTTAAAAAATATTTCTAAGTTTTTTTTATTCATATATTCGATGCGATGTATATTAAGCCACCCGAGCGAGCTTGCGTCAATCTTTTCCAACTAAATTATAGTTACAATTCACATCTAACGAAATCGACTCCAAAATTGAAAACAATTGTTCTTGCTATTTTCCCACATCAACGTTTGCGTTGCAAAAAGTAATTTACAGACGTTCTATGTAAGCCACATTGCACCCTTATTAGAGACGTCTATCCAATGTCACTTGTCCTCTTTCCAAACATAAGCATACAAAATTCTCGCATTTGTACAGCCAGTCGTGCAAATGTCCTGTGACGTGGCATGTGTCACTTAGTCGTGGAAACTCACTTTCTTATTTCATTCACAAACGGAAACTGTCAATCCAAGAGGGTTGTTTGCTCTACCCGCCCCCAACTAACATCCACCTTTTACAAATCTACCTCTGTGTAAAATATGCACTTATATGGGTCACTATCGCCCTACGTCCTGCCAGTTTACACGCCAACAAAGCCAAGTATTTCTCCGACGAAGCCCAGTCATCTCGTCGTGACAATAATCACAAGAGGGAAACCTCAAAAAAAAAAAATCTCTCCTCCTGCTTCCCACATCGGCAAGTCAAAACATCAGAAGTAAATTGAAGCATCCGCCATAGGAGGACCGCTGTAATGGACATGTTCTTTCATTCTCTTTCCGTTTCCCCTATTTCTATCCCTTTGCAATTCAAAATTTACTCGAAATATAATACATACGAGCGCACAAGCCTGGGGGTGATGAAATTTAAAGGAAGAGAACAGAAAAAAAATCGATTTATAGATTTCCTTGATTATAACTCAGCAGGACGCAATGGGCACCGGTTAGTCATGCATACATGGTACGAAACGATTATGTCCTAACGCAGAAGGATTTCCAATATGTGAGGTTCCACAATGCAATAAAAAAAAATCAATACATGACCATCGGCAGCGGTGGCGACGGGCAAGGTCAGCAAGGAAGGTGTCGAATACGATAGCGTTGTATTCCACATTCACCCCTGTGTAGTCTGACACGAACGGGGGAGAAAATGTTTAGTTTTTCGTTAATCCACTTTCACCATCAGCAAATAATGAATCCTATTCGTTTTGTTTTGTTTTTTGCGTTTTATCATTCGAAGAACACGATACAGGTAACGTGGTTGTATTAATTTCCTGGCACCAGACGAGGATTTTTGGGTTCAGGAAGTCCCGATTTTAATTAACTTGTCACTAAATAATGACAAAGAAAGCAGGAAAAGGAAAAGTGTTATGGATCTAGAAAGTAATTAGCTGAGATGTGCATAAAAGAGTAAAAGCCAAAACAAAATACAATAAGTCGGCAAACACACGTGCCATAAACAATTTTCTCGTAATTAACCATGGAATAAGGGACTCTCCGACTTGGCAAATGAAGGGACCTTACTTTTAACTCTGGGTTAAAGAAATAAACAAATGTCAGTGGCAAAGAGCGGACAAACACTCGGTGGCAGAGAAATTGCATACAAAATATGACTTAGTCGGAATTGTTGTTATTAGCTGGGAGCTCGCTGAACAACATCGCCTCTTATCCATTCCGATCTCTAGAAATTCCGACTACCCAAATTGAAAAACTACAAGGCCAAGCGGTTTTACATTCTTGAGAAGTCTTTGTCAAGACCAATATCGAAACTAACCAGTTCATTCCTTTTTTTTTTTTTTTTTTTTTTTTTTTTTTTTTTTTTTTTTTTTTTTTTTTAATAAGTTTATAAGTTTGGCTATTATTCGAAGTGACGGCAGGACATCCAAGGCCGTTGTGTTTTCAGTAACGCTCTAGCAAAGATTCGTTCTCTTGACACCAATATTTTCCAGCCAATGTTCAAAGTTTGGAAGACTTTATACCTCAGTCATCTCATTTAAATTCACATGTGGGGTACCCCAAGAGTCTGCCATAAGTCCAATTATTTTATTGAAAGAGAGTTTTTTTAGAAGCATACAAATTCAATATGAAATAAAATACTTGAAGCTAATGTAAATGACTACGAAATTAGCTTTATTTAATATGTGATTTTATGCCATAACTCTTTAAAAAATGATTTCGGGCATATACCCACCAGGGCTAGCTCAAATGAAGCGAAATCGTGAAGTTCAATTTTTGACAATTTTATCGAGCAACTGTGGCCTTATATCAGCAAAAGCACGGCGAATGTTGACTTATAAATCGTCCAACGTCACTGGTTTGTCGGCATAGATTAGTGACTTCCCATTCCCCCAAAGAAAGCAATCTAAAGGTGTGAGAGCACAGGATCTTGGAGGTCAGTCTATAACGAGAAATTATGCGCCCAGCAAATATATTCTGCCGGCATCGTCCTAAACAAAATATGTGCGATGATGATGGCATCTCGATAAAGGCTTCTGAGGTTTCCCCACTCCATATTCAGCAGTTTTGAGTTGAAAATAAGGGACCAAGCTGAACGATGGTTTTCATAAAAAGTTTGAACTATTAGCAACCGTTGTTTTGCCGCAATCTATTCTTCGTAAAACAGCAAAACGTATTAATCACAAATCAACTTTCAACTGTCAAATTGAAAATCTGTAGAAACAGTGTTGTCAGTTTAAAAACCAAAACATTAAAGAAAACACCATTTACTTGCATATGTCACTCAACCATTAAATCAGATGCGTTTTGGGCTTAAACCTAACGTATTTTTCTATTCAGGCATCTTTCCACACAAAGACTATCTTTGGCATGATGCAAAATGGGAATACCTATCGAGTTTTGTCCTGTAAAAATTAAGCGAGTTAAAGTCTCGGCATCATGCTTTTCGGAACGTATTTGCCACTTTTCGTTGTTCTTTGGGTTTCGCAGGTTTCTTTTGAGGAATGTTTGCGGTAGTTATCCTTTTGCAATCAAAGTTACCCCCCAATAAACGACCATCTCACGAAAGAGTGGAACTTATCAACACACTTGTCAACAAATGTCGAACCCGAAAAACGTCCGAAGTTCGTCAAGAGTGGTTCTCAATCTTTACTTTTAAACGTCAGAGTATTTTCTGTGAAAAGGCAGAGTATTGAATATTCGATTAGGAATTCTTCTCTCGCGTCTTCAATATCTGCCCTGCCCTTTGCTTTTAATTGTCCAACAAGATCGGTGTTCCGTTAGGCATTCATTTCGTTTTCCGAGTTAGTATAGCCGTAAAACCCTGTACGCAAAATCCGATAAGCTTGATAGTGTCTGCGTATCCCAGCATTAGAAGATTTTGCCGGAGTTCGGTACATGTTTGGAGTAGTTTAGAAGAACAGTTTCCGAATTGCATAGTGCACCGTTTATTATCAAGCGGAAAAACTGGATCATTTTTGCCTGTGGGGACCATCTGAGCCGGCGGCCATGTTCTTCTGTTTTTATATCTGAGAGAACTTTTTCAAGACCAGCAGGGCGGATGGCTTCTGCATTAACTTTTTGCCCTACCCTCTCTCTACCTGATAGACATTTAGGAGCTACTGAAAATGCTGGATAAACTCATCCCAGCACTTTGGTGACTTGCTTTAATTCACTGTATCGAAAAATTGCTAGCCTGGCTTGAAGTAACCTGCCTGTGGCTTGGGTATTCTCAAAAGCAACTAAAAATTTGTACGCTTTTTCCTCTATTCGCAGGATCTTCTTTTCCTCTAATATTCTGTCCATACTGGTCTAGTTTTAAGCAAATACATAACGATTCGCCTGTTGACGCATCTCAAGCTCTGCTAACAAAAACTTTGTTTCCTAACATATTGTTTGGAAATGTAAAGCATCAAAGTGTTGTTTAAAGTGGTAATCTCAAAGAAACTCTGCCTTAATTGTTTCCAAGTGAATTCACTATCAACAGCATCAGTCTCAGCATAAAAAAGCGTCCCCATCTTCATTCCTTGCTAATCACTTTTCATTCTATTTCGACATGCCGCAAAGTACATAGAACGTATACAAAAGGCAAGAAGCGCTGTTCCCTTAGCCCAACACACATATTTTCCCGAACCACATGTGCAGGAAATTTCAACATTGTTTTCTTCCATTCAAATCTCTACGCGAGTTTGTGGAACGAGGAAACTAGGCCAAACTAAACTCCTCGAGAAAAGTTCGAGTAAACAAAGCCCATCAACTCGAAATCTCATTAAAGTCGACAACCAGAAGCAGCAGGAAGACGTGCGTCGAAATCGACCAAAGACAAAACTGTGTAGTTCGGTTTTATTAATACGGGAAAACATGTCGCAAGAGCCATAGCTAAATGCTTATCATACTCTTCCGCTGTGGCAACACTATCATCCTTCAACTTTCCTTCTTCGTCCTTGAGTGAACGCGACACAAGGAATACTTTTTTTTTTTATTTCTTTCATCAAAGCTACATTATTGGATGGATCGCATGCTCTAAATGAAACCATTTAGGTTTATGTTCTTCTTTACTGATTCAGGGTGATAAGCCTGTGCTGAGATGCACTGCACCCGTATGGATGGATATATTACAGCACAAGCGAAGTTGAAAACTCCCCGAGATATAATGGTAATGATGATGACGACAAGGCACGTCACGGCGGATATGAATTTCAAGGGATTATAAGAATGAGAGTGTAAAATAAGTGAGTGAAGGATGCTCTACATTTATTGGCAAGATGCTTGGAGTTTTCCCATGTGCGTCATCTACTGTCGGAAGGAAAAAGGCTTCCTTTCTTTGGTTATAAAAATAAAATGTAATCAAAACTTCTTACCACGATTGATGGTTGTTTTTTAAGAAAATCGATAAACGTACCTGCAATGAGAAGACAAAAAAAGAAACATTAGAATTCAGTAAGCATTTTTAAATTTAAAAAAAATAAAAACAACAAGCGGTATAAGGCAGGAGCTGCTCTCATGGGAATATGTTGATATGATAACTTATTAGAAAAAGTACTAATTTTTCTCGATTCAAAATACCAGACATGTTAATTAAGGTGTTGAAAATGGCACCGTTCAGAATTCTAGGCACTAGCTAGTCAACCAGCTCTCATTGGTCGAGAGCCAGTGAATTTCACTGCAAGATTAGTTGACATTTGATGAGGAATTTGACTGGATTTGTAGTTAAAAATATCCGGCCAATTTCATGAACAAATAAATTGGAAATGTTATCTGCATTTGTAGTCAGTTTCCCGTTCAATATTCTATGTTTTGACCAAAATTTTAGTTCCTAGAATTTTGAACGTAGCCAATAATAGTGATTCAAACATCACTGTTCCATCCTTTTTTTTTGTAATAGGACTACCGGTCTGCATGTTATTGCAGACAACTTCATATCTATTACTCTGAGGTGAATTTTGACCATGACAGCTGTCACATCAGAACCTTCATGTCATTGTCTAATTATTTCAGTCTAGGTTATTGGTCATTAGTGAAAACACACAAGTTTTTGTAAAGCCGCAAAATGTCTACATTCGTGCCATCAAAACAACATGTGCGGGAAGTTTTAATATGCTTCTTTCATTTAAAGAAAAAAGCAACCGAAGCGCATCAATTGCTTACCGAAGCTTACCCGGGCTATACTATAGACGTTAGAACGTGTCAGCCGTGGTTTAAGCGGTTCAAAGATGATGATTTCGACACCGAAGACAAAGAACGCCCCGGCCAGGTGAAAAAGTTTGAAGACCATGAATTGGAGGCATTGCTCGATCAAAATCCTTCACAAACGCAAGAAGAACTTGCAAAATCACTTGGCGTCACTCAGCAAACCATTTCCGATCGTTTGAAAGCAATGGGAATGATCCGAAAGGTAGGAAATTGGTGCCGTATGAATTGAAGCCACAAGACGTAGAACGCCGATTTTGCATGTCCGAAATGTTGCTTGAACGCCACAAAAAGAAGTCTTTTTTGCATGGAATCGTCACTGGTGATAAAAATGGGTACATTACGATAATCCAAAACGTCGGGCAACGTATGGATACCCCGGACATGCCTCAACATCGACGGCCGTTCAGAATATTCATGGCCTGAAGGTTATGCTGTGCATTTGGTGTTGTGTATTATGAGCTGCTAAAACCGAATGAAACAATCACAGGCGTGGTCTACCACTGAAGGAAAAAATGGCCGGAAACGGTCGTAAGACACGATAAAGTTATTTTGCAACATGATAATGCTCGGCCACATGTTGCAAATGTCGTCAAAACTTTCCTTGAAACGTTCAAATGGGATGTCCTACCCCACCCGCCGTATAGTCCAGACCTTGCGCCGTCATTTCGATGATGTCAAAAAATGGATCGATTCGTGGACTGCGTCCAAACCGGTCGAATTTTTCAGAACGGGTATCCATGAATTGCCAGAAAAATGGCAAAAATGTGTGGCTAGCGATGGGCAATACTTTGAATATTGAGTTTATGTTTATTTTTCCTCAATTAAGCAATGATTTTTGAAAAAAAGAAGAAGAAGAAGAAAAAAAAAAAAAAAAAAAAAAAAAAAACGTCTTTTTCAACCGGTTTCCTATTATAAATCATTTTTCATTTCTTTTTTTAATTTAGACAAAACGCATAAAACTAAATCATTTGACTTATATTTATTAACTAACTTACGGGCGCTCTAAGCCAAACCATATTCTTATGCTTTCGACAAATCGAACATAACATTTTATGTAAATACAAAAAAAAAAATTAAAATCAATCCCAATAACTTAAATATGCAATCAAATTTACTAACCGTATAGTTGTTTTTTATGAAAACGAAACTTTGAAAATACCTTGAAATAAGAAAGACAACTTAACCCAGGATATCCTTAGAAAAAAATCGTTCGCCTTAACTCTCCTTAAACAGTGACCATTAGTTCGCCCTCATCTTTAAATTTCTTGCCCCGAAGATGTCTCTTGAGCCGAGGAAAGAGGTAGAAGTCGCTGCGAGCTAGATATGACCTATAAGGCGGGTGTTATAGCTTCGAGCTAGATGTGACCAATAAGGCGGGTGTTCAAGAAGTTCGAATTCTGTTTCTTGCATTGCAGCCATCTGCATCAACTGCAGTGAACTGTAGCTAGCAGTTTGCGGTGTTTTTCAAAGGTTCTGTTCCTCAAAAGGCAAAAAACGGAATCACTATAGGATCACTTTATTGTCCGTTTGTGTGTCACCATCCTTTTTTCCCAGGAACGCATTGAGGTATCAATTTGAAATGAATACCAAAAAATTATGACTGGTCCCGGGAAGCTGAAAAAAAATCAGGTTTCTCAACCGACGCAGTTAAAAGAAATGGCGGTTTTTGTCGCATGTTTTGACACTCACAAGGGAATCAAAACTTAAAGGGCACTGCATACAAACAAAAGAGGAAAAGCTTTACGGGACTCGATTGCCGTGATGGACGAACTATGATATTTACACACCCAAAAGTTTGCGAGAAATTTTCGGTGCGCCAGTCCGACTCGCACTTGGCCAGGGTTTTTTCCCTTGTAACCTCCCGCAATCGTCTTATTTGGTCTACGTAGTAAGAGCCAGATTTAGTGGCATCATTCAAGATGCCAAAACCTACCCTGCTAAACTCGAAACTTTGAATTTCTTTGGTGCCGTTGAATAGGGACGCTTCCAGGTCATCGATTCCTGTTTGATTTCTGAATCAAAATGATGGATTCAGGTCTCGTCCATGGCCCCGAAACGTGATAAAAAAAAATCTCCTGATCTGCCTGGAACTTTTCGAGAATCACCCTCGAAATGTCGACTCGTTTCATTTTTTGCTCGTCGGTTAACATTGCAACCTGCTTCATATGTAATTCGTTGGCCAACGATTCTTTATCTATTTTTTCACTTTGTCTTCATTGACGTGGATGGACGTTCTTCGCAGTGTTTATCTTCAGTGGATATTCGTCGCAGCTTATAATCCTTGGCCCAGTGTTCAACGTTGGAATATGGAGAAGCATAGTCCCCCACATGTTAACACTTAGTCGCTGTTTACCAAATGTCTTTCGTCGACATTTTTCTTAAAACTGAGGTACTTAATTTCTTCATTTTGGTGTTCTCTCTTCGATGACCCTATGATTGAACCTCCGATTTTCCAATTATTAAGAAAATTGAATCTGAGGGATTCATTTTAAGGAAAAAAATATTAAAAAATGTTATTGTTTGCTTTTATGCAGAACGAAGTCCAATCGATGATTTGACGATGAAAACTTTCGCCGATGGGCTTTGTGCTGTGGTACCTGTGAGTTAGTTGCATTTCTTGCCTGCTGATGATCCTGATGTCTTCATTAGTGTGGCTTGTTAATCCTTCGGTGGTTTTCTTCCACAGCTGCTGCATGTAGTTAATGGGCGTGATCCGTATGCTTTCATATAACATTGCATTGCAAGGTCTTAGGATTTTCATTAAAGGAATTTGAATCTTCTTCATTGTTGATGGCACCCTAAATCATTTTGGGCAGGCATACGTTAAAACTGGTCAAATATGTTGTGTAGTTTGGTGCTTTTATGCAATCCACTCCTCTTTTTAAAAAGTGGGTGCACTATATGATGAGGGGCGAAATTTTCTTTTGCTCGCTTAAAGAATTTCCAAGGTTTTTTGTGCTGAGCTGTGGTGCAATCTCGCTTCCGACTGGCAAGGTTATCATGTCTTGGCATCTATTCGCGAGTGTCTTCCTGCTACTTGCTGCTGTGGTGTTGAATGTACCTTTCCGAATCGTGGCTTATTTATATGTTTGCTCTTTCGGGAATTTTACGTGGCTCTGGCTAGAATGATATCTACCACACAAATACATTTTTGCTGCAAATAGAAGGCAATGCTTCGACGACTCGCCAGTGGATGCCCGTGTTGACACACGTCAGAGAGCTTTCACCAATTCTTTTTTGTACCCCCTAAAACCATACGATGCCGAGTCAACATGGTAAATACCTGTGCATTGTGTCTTACTTTTGTTCTATTGGATATCCGATAAGTTAAGACGCAGCAGGTTTGGTACTATGCCCCCGCTTCTAATCAGAGTCAGTGACCCGTTTATATTTTTTTCTCAACCCATTTTTTATCAGTGCTCTTTTTTATCACTTTTTCAAATCTTCGAGTCGAGTTGATCCCAATCAACTTCTTTAAATTGTAAAAATAGGAATCTAATATTAGGGTGAGTATTTGTGTTGAAACCTACCGAGCAGACAGGAAATAGTCTTCGGAGCACCTGGGACTAGCACTGCCGTCGACAAATTTCTGTACGAACCATTTTTCTCCACAATCATACGTTTTATGATCTGCGAAGGACTGCATCTCAAAGCTGATCGACATTAAATCGTTCGTGGAGATACAAAATTGTAAACATCAATCGCTGACCAAAAAACCAACTCCTTAATGGAAAAAATTAGAATCATTGTACAATTTTCTCGCGCTAACTGCAATTCAGGCACTTTTTTTAACAAGGTCTTCTTCTTACCAAAATAATAAGTTCGACATTATTCCGCCGCCACCGCGCCGTCCTCAAATTTCAACATTTCATGGTTGATCCATTAAAGAACAATAAAAAGGGTGGTTGCAAATCGGTTGCAAAAATCCGAAAGTTTAAGATCAAGAGACTCTTAAATGTTGTTTCTTATCAGTTGAAGCAGTTCAGAATTCATCGATACCCAACGCGAGCGTTTTCGACAAAGAAAATTCGAATGCCAAACTTGTACAAACTCGTAAATGCTTTTGACTTATTAAGTGCAACATTTTTAATTCGATTAGAAAGAAGTTTGCGCGTGTCGAGACATATATCCGCGTTTGAATGATCTTTTTAAAGCAGGACCTACTGTTGGTAAGGTTGGAAAAAGAAGATCTTACTTTTTTTAGAATAGGTTGGAGAATTTTAAAGTTCACCCAAGGTTGTGCACAGTAATTTAAGCAGTAATTTAGGACTTATATCACGTCCTACCAATATTCAATTGGTAAAACCTTTTGCAGTGAAAAAGCAAAAGCAAGTTTCTACCAACAAATTTGAGGAATGTTCTCGCTGTTTTTGAACAACCGTCTGAATGTAAAAGCTTCCTCTTTTTTTGTTGCTAAAACTTTTGTCCATCTTTTCCGCGGACAAATAAAAAAAAAGAAAACTTATATCAAAACAGCTCCTCAATTACATGATTACAGTCGTCTTAAACGATTCAATTGCATATTTCAGAGTCAAATGACAATTATCATCAATTTCTTGTTCACAGTTTAGTTTATTATTCATCTTTGTTTCGTCTTCTCTTAAGTCGCTTCCATGTGACATCTCCCTTGAATCATTGGCATGCATTCCGCTTAATTAGATTAATGAACGTCGTCAGCACGATGGTCGAGTGAACAGCAGCCCTAATCAATCACTGTGGAAAAGGTCAGAAGTCACATGTCACGAATTGATAAGAACCCTTCGATTCCAATAAATTATTTAAAAAAAAAAGAAATCTTTTGCTGTCATGCTCTGAGTGGATGACCCTAAAAAAGAACAAAACAGATTTTTTTTAAAGGTCAAAACCGAAAATAAATGAAGGTCGTCCGTTGGAATGTTTCAACGGATTTCCTGCCCCAAAAAGACAATACAATCCAATTGCATAGCAAGCCAGAATTAATTCAATTATTATGCTGCAAGCGGGTATAAAAACATACTGTGTATGTACTCGTATGTGCAGGTCAGTTGTGTGGGAAGTAACCTAAATGTTGAGATGTTTGGGACTGCCCATCGAGCTACTGTGTTACGCACCGTTTCCGGATGCAATAACGCCTACGGGCGCAATGACACTCATTTGAACGTGATTGAATTTCAGGAAGAGACAGGCGGCATATCGTTGTATGAATTAAACGTGGAAAGAAGTGATAGTGTGCACATACAGTCCATGTAAAAAGTCTTCGTACACGATATAAAAAAGGTTTCAAATGCAAAAAAAAGTATTTTTAGAGCAAAAGATTCATAAATATTTTGTTAGGGTTTAAAATCGATAAGTTATATTAAACTTCATGTTTACTTACTTTAAAAAAAAAAACTCTGCGTTCGTTACAAAATGTTAAACAAAAGTTTAAAAATTAAATTATCGGTTTTTATTGAACCAATCACCCGACTTCGTATTTTTCCCAATCAACTTTTATTCAGCATATTTCTGGATGTTGGCTGTTATGTAAATATTGAAAACTTAACTCAACTCGAAATCGGATCGGACTTTCCTCCAATTGGTCGAGTATAAAACTCTTGGCAATTTGGTCGGTCTTAATGCGGTTGTATAGTATTCGAAAGTAAGGGTGTCAAGTCACAGGTTCGTGTTCTCCGTGCTATTTAATCATGAGACTTGGAGTTGAATTGGACCTCATTAAACACCTGCTCGATTTTTTTAATATTTAATGAAACAAGGCAATGAAAACACTGAACTTCAGCAGGCGATCCAGCTTCCATTTCACACAGTTTGAAAAATCGAATATTTTGAAAGGGTACGACGTTTTGGAACACATCTTGGAAAAGAGTTTCGAACTTTGCAATTCATCGTCCTAGAGAGAAACACTGCGCCGTTAATGAATAATTTATTTCATTAAAAATTAAACCAACAAATGTTCCGATATCAAAGCAAAAAAAAAGCGCATACTTTAATTTTACGGACTAAAAGTAACAAATGTTGAATTGACGTAACCTCCACTCTCAAAAACGTTGCAAATGACATGACCAAAAGTTGGGAGTAATCGAAAAACCCAAGTAAATATGCATATACCCATTTCCCAGTTATGCTCTATCTACATTTGAACATTTTCATCACATTACACAACAGAGTTTACCTTCGTGTGGGCGGGAAAGCTAACCATTTGACATTTAAAAACTTTCATCAACGAAAAGGATAACTTTGATTGCACAACTTTAAGTACATGTGCACACATCAATCTAAACAAACAAAAACGGTCTCTTCAACTAACAATTAATCAAAAACTTTGACAAATTACATATCATCTCTTCAAAAACAAAAAAAAAACGCCCGCACACACTTTTCGGAGAGAACTTTCAAATATATGCAATCGAGTCAATTAATTTAACTGCTTCCCGACACAAAAACAGTGAAAGGAACAATAAAAAAAACAATCTCACAGTTATTAATCCAATTCGTGTGTTGAGCCTAAATGATTCGAATAAATATAAAAAAAAAAAAACCTTTTTATGTTTGTAGTCGCCACACTCTTCGCTCGTCTCGAACGTGCTTAAAATTCAATTATTCGATCAATCAAGCACGACTTTGAGAATTATCAAACACAAAGCTTATGGACTGTCTTCCCGCCATGTGCACACGATCAATTATGAAATTACTCACGTCTTCTATAATGATGGGATTTATTGGTGATGCGAAGGAAACTGCACACGCACTTCAGCCTCACCTCACAATGGTTCTGGGACAGGAAATTCCGATCGATGACAGATTTTCGGAGACGGGAAACACTTGAAGAGAGACGACGCGACGTCACAAGGACTATTTCAACAAAACACTCTGTTGTGGCGACAACAGTTTACTGCCGTCGTTTATCTGTCCCGTCAGAGTTACTGGTTCAGATCCAATCAGCCACTCGAATTATCGGCGGGTTCCACTTCAACGGTTTCTTTGACTTGAAATTCAAGCGCTGAATTTGAATATTGCGAAAAAGGTTCATTCGCTGTGAGTGGTTGTGACTGTTTTCTTTTTTGTGTTTTGTTTGTTGGGGGAAAGGTCAAGGGACGGAAATTACAATTGAACGTGTTTTGTTTTTTACGGGAAAGTTTATGTTTTTCTCGTAAAAATTTCCACATGATTGCTCCACACTGTTGTCATGTAGAATGATGCCTCGTATTCGTGGTGGTTTCTGTTTTCCTTTTTCTTTTTTTTTTTTTTGGTTCCAGATAAATGCATGGTCAGATACTTTTTGCCGATGCGATTTGGTTGCTGTGTAAAATGACCCACATTTTCCGGGCTTCTATCGTTTATTTCGTAGATACAACTAACAATTTGCTTCAAGTGGGTCAATTTAAACTTTATGGGCTGCTGTAATGGGCTCGGATACGAAACAAAGAAGAATAGATTGAAACATTGAGGAATTGTAATGTAGGTATGCGCAACCTTGCTCTAGATAAGCCTTGTTGTTTGGCTGTGCGATAGCGTTCATATTCGGGACTGGGTTTCGAGTGATTAAATTTTAAATTGTCCACAGCATCCGCTTTTGAAACTTTAAATAGCTTGGAATTTATTTCAGGCAAACGATAAGAAAGTCAAATTATTTACTGAAAAGATATCCTAAGGGGAATTGCGCATTTCAATTACTGGCAAAGGATTGGTGTGTGAAGAAAACGTAGTTTTAGGAGACTGCCTTATCGGACAATCTGAAGCTTATGGAATTGAATTAAAAGGATTTAATTTTTGCCAGAGGAAAATAATGCATTTCATTTGCAATTCTGTTAAATTTCATGCAAAAAATTCGCTTCCCACTCAACTGTCGTTTAAAATGATCTTCTGGCTGTCACAATAACTATAGAAAGCAAATTCACTTTGCTGCTAACTAATCTAGGTTCAATTTTGCAGTCTTAAGAGAGCTACGGGGCTCAAAGATTTTGGCATTAATAAATCCGCTGATTCAATTAGAATGTTCGTAATCATTTAAAAATATGTTTATTGGAGTCTTCTACCATTAACCATCAAATAGTTATTGCAAGCGCTTGAACGGGAACATTTTTATTAGGCTCCAAGAACCGATTAGAATTCAATGCCTTTAAAAACAGCCATTCCCAATGAATGGAATTTGATTGTAGAAGCTGAAAAAGACATTCCATCATTGAAATTGAAGACGATAGTAACTTCATTTGGAATGACCAAATATTCGATGACGACAAAAGTGTTGCGTAATGACTAAGTTTCCTCAAGTGCTTAAATTTATTATAAAGCTAATATTTGCAAAAGTCGGTGTATAATTCTCAGGAAGATGCACCAAAAGACACCCTTGCTCGATTGGGTTAACAATTGAAATGAGGGCAGAGTTTCTTGAGTTTTATTATTCAGAAAACGGCTTTACGGCATAATTATGTATCATAATAAATGTATAACGCAACATACATTTACGGACTGATCCAAGTTATTGTACAGGAGAATTTTTTTTTCATTTTTTTTTTTTTGTCAAAATTTTAAGTCAAGTTGGATTTGTAATTAACACTCCAACACAATGACCCTGATTTCTTGTCGTTTTCTTCATATCTAAAATAATTTTATTGTGAAACAATTTCACCCGACTTTTGGGTGATACTGCAAAAAAAAAAATCAACTTTATTGTCACTTAAAGTGCTAACTCTTCTTATTTTAATCACTCATATCGTCGACCTTTTTTATCACTTTTACAACAATCGTGTCATTGAAGTACTTAATGCTGTACAAGTTTAACATTATTTTGTAGTGCGTGAGCCACAGAAAGAACATTCCAAATCGACAATTTTAGTAGAAATTAAGTTTTGATACGAAATTTGTCATGCGTGCAGCCGAGACGGTCGCCGTAACGTCACTAATTATATTCAGTAGTTCTGAAGAATACTACAAGTGTGTCAAATATCTACAAAGTATGTTCGTCAGAATTTAACGAAGGGCGTACCAGTTTTACAATGGAAGAACAAGCGACTACTACAGTGTTATTCCTACGTCATATTCTAGCTTCGATTTTTTCTTTTATTTAATCCAGTAATATGAAAGTACGCAAGCTTTGAATCAGTGGAGTTTTTATCCTTTATTCATGATCAGCTAGCCCTGAAACTCTAAGATACGTCACTTCATCAAGATTCTTTCATTTCATTCGAATTATTTCTAAAATTTGACCTCCACGGTAAAAAGGAATTTGACAGATGGGAAAGCTGCAATTTTGGCTACAAACACAAAATTTGTTCAATCAGATGACTATATCAGTTAAGAGAGATGAAATCGGATCACGTTTATGATTTGCGATCCCATAAACCAGATTATCGAATTTTTTTTTTTCTTTAATTCTTTAGAAACATAAATCAAACATAAAATGAAAACATTTTTAACAGTAATACAAAAATTTTTCGCTTAAAAATTAAATAGTTAAGTACATTCAAGAGGCGAATGTACGAGAAATGTAAAAACTAAATAACAATTTATCGATGGGGATGCGATAAAATTTTAAAATAATAACAACTAAATAAGAAAGAGAATAGAAAGGACACAATGAAACATAATAACAACATAATCGGACTAGTAAGACACAGGAAAAAAAAATTGAGTCGTGATTCATGAAACAAATGTGGATTTTCTCCCGACCAAAAACGCATATTTTGTTTATTGACGAACTTATTGAGCCAAAAATGAGCTTCGTCATCGAAGATGATTTTGCGATGAAATTCATCATCTTGGCGCATCTTGTCCAGAACCCAATCGGAGAACGTTGGTTGCTTCAAATTGTCCATCGGTTTCAATTCCTGAGTCAGCTTGATCTTGTTTGGGTGTTTAACAAGATCCTTACACAAAATATGCTATAATGTGGTCTGAGCGATGCCCAATTCTTGACAACGCCGTGGAATTGACTGATTTGGATCGTTTGTTGGGGATGCCTGTTGTTATTGGCTGTCTACTATTGCGAGAATTACGACCGAAAATTGGAGTTAACGCTCTTAAAGTTGCGGTCACCGACTCCAAATTTCGGTTGAAAATTTTTATAATTTGCAGACGTTGCTCGTTCGTGTACTTGACTATGATGAAAATGTTGAATTTGCTGAATAAATTGACAATGACAGTTTGATGTTTAGTGTAAGGGTGCGTTCATCTTCGATAGTTTCTGTAAAATTTGTCATTTCATTAGCCGAGCTAGCGGAATGTCGTCGTCAGCATCCCACTTATTTTACTCAGTGAAAGGTAACAAAACTCCAGAAATTTTCAATAATTTCCTGTGACGTCCCCTTCCAGGCACTGGCCAAAAAGAAAAATGCTCCTTTCAACGTAATTCTTTTCAAAACGGTGGTTATTTCGGCTTTTTATTTCATAACGTGAGATATCAATTTTTTTTTTTAGGTCAGCTTAGTTATTCGTATGACATTCTGATCCATGGGTTCGATCAGGGACAAGGTAAAAATATTGTCTTTATCATTCCGTAATCAGTTTAAAACTCATTTGATGGTGGGTAAAATGGCGCAATGTCCAATTGCAGCAACTCTTTTTCGGGAAGTACATTTGCACACATGAATGTTTTGACTTAAACACAAATAAATTGAAGAACCTCTTTTAGAAAACTGTGGATGTCATCCAGGCACTTGCAATTAAATCATATTCCAAGGGGACATTCGCTGCACCAAAGGAACATGGCTTCTTTGATTTGTCGTTGACTAACATTTTCAGTTGATGCGTGCCTGTTGAGAAAGTACACGAGTTTTCTTTTTTCGGTAGAGCCTACTAGGGTACTCTCTGGCAAAATGTTCTAGGTTCTAATATTGACCACTCTCGTCAGAGCTTTACTTTTTCGACGGGCGGAGTTCTAGCAGTTTTATTTTTTGGGAAAAGTTTTTGCAGAATTCGGTTGGCATCTATAGTCGCAAAATGACCCAATTAATGCTAAAATTACTGTAGTAACCAATTCCAAAGAAGGAATCCGGATAAGAGTACACAATGAGATAAAATATTGATTCGGACTACCGCAATATTCGAATAAAAGTTAATGTGGATTAGATTAGTTCCAAGACCAACCCATTTCTTACTTATTCAATGAATTTTAAAGTTTAAGTGCAGAAAGATAGAATATATTTAAAAACGATGACAAATAAAGGGTGATTTTTTAAAAGCTATAGGAAAGTTTTTCAAAAAAAAAACACATAAAATTCAGAAAAATGCATGAAATCTTTATTTGAATCGATAGTACGGTCCATATAATTTTATGCTTGAAGATTTTTTCATGCAAATGTTGACCCTGACTGCGCTTCAAATGGTCCATCCGGTTAGTCCAATTTTGGCATACTCTTTCCAACATTTCGGCCGGTATCTCACGAATAAATGCTTCAATTTTGTCTTCCAATGCGTCAATTGAAGCGGGCTTGTCTGTATAGACATGAGCTTTAACGTAGCCCCACAAAAAATAGTCTAAAGGCGTTAAATCGCACGATCTAGGCGGCCAATTGACCGGTCCCGAACGTGAAATAAAATGTTCACCGAACTCGCCTCTCAATAAGTCCATGGTTGCGCGGTGCTGTGTTGGCATGTGGCACCGTCTTGTTGAAATCACGTCATTTAAGTCAAGCTTTTGCATTTTGGGCAAAAAAAGTTGGATATCATCTCACGGTAGCGCTCACCATTCACTGTTACTTTACGATTCGCATCATCTTTGAAGAAAAACGGTCCAATGATGCCACCAGCCCATTAACTGCACCAAACTGTGACTTTTTCTCGATGCATTGGTAGCTCTTGCAATGCTTCTGGCTGATATTCACTCCAAAATCGACAATTCTGCTTATCTACGTACTCATTGAGCCAAAAATGAGCTTCGTCGCTGAACACAATTTTTCGGTAAAAAAGTGGATCTTCGGCCAACTTTCCAAGAGCCCATTCACCAAAAATTTTACGTTGCGGTAGGTCGTTCGGCTTCAATTCTTGCACCAGCTGTATTTTGAAAGGCATCACACCTAAATCCTTCCGCAAAATTTTCCATGTTGTTGAGTAACAGAGGTCCAATTGCTGCGAACGCCGACGAATCGATAATTGATGGGCATCATTACGAAACACGAAACGTGCGTCAGCTGTTTAAACAAGTGTTGCCAAAAAGATAATAGCTAAAAAATCAGCCTTTATTTGCTACAAGTTTCAAGAAACCCCTTGATAAGCTAAAAAGCAAATTTATCTACACACTCTACTTATCATTTCCATTACCAAAAACGTGGTCCAGATTTTATGTTTTTAATGTTGCACTTTGTTTTTTGTTTTTTTCCATTCCAAAAACTACATTCATAAATTTCTAAGACATCATTTGAAAAACGCCCATTGTTTCGTAAAATGGAGCTGCGATTTTTAAATAAATATTTTTTTTATATGGGAACCCCTCCTTATTTTCTATTTTACATTATTCTTATTATTTTTTATCGTACCGACCATCTATGAATGTTTTATTGAAAAGTGATAGTAAATACGGTTAAAAAGATACATCCTTAGTAAAAGGTTCCGTTGACACCCTTTGGGTATGGAACCCTTAAAAGGAAACATTTTATAGTTATCAATAATCCAGCCCTGACCAAGTTGACAAGAATCACTTCAAGTTCAGTGTGTTTAGCTTGATATTTGAAGTACATTTTTTTTTTTAAAAAAAATTTTACCCGCGTACTACAAAACTTTGAACACAATGAATTTTATGCACATTCAATGAATGCGAACGAGGGAAGAAAAAAAGTTCATCAGACTCACAAGTACAGCTCAGCGACATTTTCTTCATTTTTTTAACCGCAAGTCAAGAATCTTAATGCTTCTTTTCAATGCAAATTTACGATGAATTGAGAAAGCAATCGCTATCTATTTGAAGTACTTCAAAATTAAAAGCCTCAATCAAAGGATACTTATAACAGTTGAAGTGCCATCTATTTCCATTCTTTACATTCTTTTCTTCCTCAACAACACCCACTGCATGCCCACCCTCAATATGAAGCAATAGAAAAGAAAGTCAAGAACACGTACAAGGCCTTTATCAAGTGTTTTATTTTGTTCATGCACTCTTAATGCACGCTAAGTAGACAAAAATAAGAAGCAATCTACTGGAGCCCCCTCCTCATAGCACACAACAACATCAGCTTGAAAAGAAAGTCAGCGAACATACTAGATGCAGCAATATTATTTCATACCCTCTAAAGTTTCAATTCTCGCTTTGCGAAAGGAAAAAAAAGCAAGGAATTCAAACGTCAGCGCATTCACCAAGCCAATAAATAGAGTCCAACAAGCGATGGAACACCCCTCCTACCGCAACGGTTATGATTCCATGGTTCCGATCTGAAATCCACACCGCCGCATGGATGCACAACACTCATTTTTATTTGAGTGCAACACAAAACCAATGAAGATACAAAAAAAAATCTAGGTGCATCTTTACGGACTCAAAACTCTTAGTTATGATATTCCGGACACTGCCGATCGTGGTGTTGTTGAAAAAGTGAATCAGCATACAAAGAGAATAGGGGTTTAGATTTCCACTCATAATGAAGAGTTTTTAACCCATTTTCCTTAATAACTTTAATCTCGCTGCAGAATTTTTTTTTAATTAAGAAAAATAAGCTCTATCAGCTCATAGTTGTTAAATGAATCTCCACAGAACCAAAAACTTGCGTTGAAAAAGTAGCATAAACCAAAAATTTTTCCACCTATTTAGTTTCAAATTTCAAATATTTCTGTCAAAAATCTAAAAAAAACATTGTTTATTAATTAGCTCCACACAAATAAGCATAAATAAAGTGGGTCAAGCGAATTATTATGGACCATAATATTTTTGATTCGCTTGTCATCAAGGTCCGGTTCAGACATCGATTTATTTGTAATAAATCAAGTGGAGCGTTTTTTAAAGTTATTTGTGATTCATTAAACATTGGAAAGACATAAAAACCGACTGTCATACAGCAATCTGCGCAACGTCATCGGAAGTGGGAGATGACTCAGACTTGAGCAAAGATTATAACACGTATGGCGGATCAAACAGTTTATAGACTGAATTGTTGCACGACTTTGTTTGGAAATTGAAGTCTTAGCCTAGTGACCTAGATCTGAATTAGCACGCCAATTACGCAACAATAATCTTTCTCTCACTCTATTGCACCCTACTAGTCAGCTTATGGTGTTCGCCGATTTGGCCTTGGAAAATACTGACGGAGACCAATCAAATGCTGGTGCTGCTGCATTTGGAAGGATCTTAATTGGACAAATCCAACTGAGTCGTTTATTCTGCTGTTAAGCGAAGCGTCTTCAACTCAACTGCCGTTTTCCACTCTCAAGGTTTATGTAAATCGTCCAACGTTGTGAACCATATGACAGCATAAGCGTACAACTGCGTCTCACAGATGAAAGCAGAGTTGTACCGCCTTAAAATCCACCCTTACGTGATGGCAGATCGCAGGTATTTCAACTACACTTACATTTACTATTTTTGGGGAGAACTTTTTGATTAAATAAATAAATGAAACGGCTGGAGTGGATCAGAGAAATTGCAACACTTATAACTAGTCTGCTTTAGATTGATACGATCGCCATTCCTCTTCTAAAACATCAACCCTTATATCAAATGCTCGAGTATGATGATTGACTGCATAAGTAGCAACGAATTACTTACGAACTTACAAGTCCGTCACTATTCCAGCAAGACAACAATGAGCACCAAAAATGTGTAAAACAACTTTGATTGGGAACTTTTCTGTGACTTCCGTGAATGTCTCTTATCATCTTGGTTACCAAATCAATCTATCTCTTGCCAAAACTCATTCTCGTTTTTCGATCTGTGTGAGCCACCCATCTAAAGGATCCTCCGAAAATAGGCTCCTCAAAAGGGCAAACGGCTGTTTACCGACGACCTTAACCAAAATCACCACATTTACTCGTAGTTCTCGGTAAGCAAGTCTCTCTTGACATTGCTCGGATGCAAGGTTGCATTTTTACTCGAATGACACTGACTGCGGTACATGTTACCCAAGCAGTCTTTGTCGCTGACGTAAGTCATTTGGGTGGAATCAACTAAGTAGCAACTTTGCAATTTAAGCAGATATTTAACTCGTAGCTTTGGAAATGTTTTCTGGAAATCTGACGAATAATTCTCTTGTTTTTTTAACGTTATATGGAGTCCACCACGTTCAAGATTATTGCGTTGTTTAATTTGGTTTTGTAATACGTTTTTTCGAAAAAGCAGTATCGTCCGCAAACGTAGGTTTTATAGTTCCATGAATTCATTTTCTCATTTGTTAAGGTAGTGCAATACTGGCCATGTTACTTTTCTTGAGGAAATCGGAAATAGACTCGAGATATGAAAGAAGACTCTTTTCTTAGACTTCTTCGATTCTGTTGGATTTTCTAAAAACCTGGACAATCGTCAAATAATTGGGCTCAATTGAGGAATAAATGATTTTTTTTCATATGAATAGCTTTAATTATTTTAAAAGTAGTTTTACGAACGCTTTCAACACAATTGGCAATAGCATAATTTTCCCCGGGTAAATTAAGTTATTTTAAGCTTTTTTTAAGGCGGTTTAATGTAATACAAATGCAGATTTTTCTAGTGCTGAGAAGAATATTTATCATAGCTTATCTCATCCATATATTCGGCGCCCGCTGACAACAAAGCAAAGTTTTATTTATATAAAATTACCTCGACAACAAATAAAATTAATTTGACAAGAAATAAACATTATGAACATTAGCCTTAACAGATTGACATATGACCTCGCGACCTTTTTAATAGACCTTTTCGAGTGTACCATTGAAGAATATTCCTTGCTCTTCTTCTTGTATTCACTTCGTACGTTGCAGGTATTTGACAACGTTCGGTCAGCGTCATCATTTTCATTCGAAAATTGTCACGTTCTGACACCGATTTGGCAAAAGAATGGATGAGTGGAAGTTGGATGCGATTTCAATCGCGTTTTTGTTTTTTTTATATATCGTTAAGTTGGAACATTTTGCTTTACTCATATTTTCGGTTGTTTTAACTCGCTCTCGAGGGATGTATTTTGTACAGAGCGAGCGGAAGGATTAGGAAAAGAATTGAAATATTGTGTAGTGGTTCGAAACTCTCTTTTTTTAAATTTGATATCGACTTATTTTTATTCACTTAATTCGTAGGATTTTATTCGACATAAGTAACATGACAAGCCGGATATATTAATCACTTCAGCAAAGGCTACCCACTTGGTCAAACTTCTATCGCTGGTGATAGCATCGAGATGACTGACATGATTTAAGTGTTTTCCACTTTTCACGAACAAAATCTATAATTTCGGGGTGATATACTTATCGGAGTATTTATCGAAGACCTGGTTGACACATTTACAATTACCTCCTGTAAGCAAAATTTTCAGAACCCTAGCATGTGCAGTAACTGAATATAGCCTTGAGCTGAAAAATATCATCGAACACCTCAATGCCGTCTTCAAAAAGTAGTACTTTGTTTCCCTTCTCTTCAGAAGAAATACTTCACATACATACCTTCACAGATATTACTGAAAAGCAATCTATTAATCAGTTTTTTTGGAAAAGGCCAGGTAGGTGGGTATACCTCGTCGACCGACCACTATCTTGCTGCTCACAAATAAGCGATACATTTAATGTGAGAAGGTTTTTTTTGTTATTTCGTACAATGTTGTTAAATAAATAGGAATAAATTTGTTGAAACCACAATTGCCAAGTTCTCTCTTCCTTCATTTCCTTTATATAACTATGTCTATGAACCCAGATTGAAGTTATTCTTAAACGTTTACTTATGTCGATAGATTAACTTCAAAAATGGCTGGGCCAGCCTTACAAATTAGCAAAATTGCTAATTGACAAACCGAATTACAAACAAGCGAAACGAGATCTAAACCCTAGCAAAATAAATCTACGTTAAATGGCGGGACTGGTAATAAGGCACATTAACATTAATTTTAACTTGCAGAGACTCGGACTAGCAGAAACCTCAACATGCCAAAGCTGTGAGAAGGAAGAGGAAGATCTGGAGCACTTCCTCTGCGACTGCAACAGCGAGCCTGCGATATAAAATTCTGGGCTCAGCACTGATACCGGATCTTAAGCATCTCAAGGAAAAAGGGATCGGTGCGATCATGGAGTTCGCACAACGAACGAAAAGATTCACCGACTTTAACCAAAATCTTCTCCACACAGGAAATAGGAGAACACAACGGTCACACTCAGAGGCCTAAGTGAAGAGCTAAAAAAAGCTCACTCTAACCAACCAACCAACCAATGTCGAAAGAGACCTCTTTGAACTTATTCACCACAATTGAGCAGACGGTGTTTGTGTGTGTCTATATCTCTTTTAATTCCGATTCAGGCTTCACAGCGCTGTTCCCTGTTTTAATTGAGAATCGCCGAGTCCCTTAAAACAGCCTTCAATCGCAATTTCCACCCCTTCAATGTTGGCAATATTTTCCCTCCTTATATTATTATTTTTTATTTTTTTTTATTAAATTTTCAGGCATGTTTGGGAAGAGAACATAAATCTGTCGATTATGGTGCGTGAGCAAGCAATTTGAACTTTAACTTATTGAATCTGGACAAAGCAATAAAGGATGTGTGGACAGAGCATTGTTTTAGTTGAACTAAATAGGGCAGTTTTTTTTCTAGATTACACTGAATTCGGTCAAAGTTTCCCTTCTGAAGATAATCTTTGAAAATTATCTTACGGCATCACAAAAATAACTGACCCTATTATCTTGTACGAGACTATTGTCATCTTCGTACGCTATAACTTAAATACCATCGCTATTAGCTGATGAAAAAGAAAAGGTTATATGGCTTGACCTTGTGGGGTTCCTTGATGTTCTGGTCTACAATACTGAATATCTGATTTTGTCTGAACCATTGCACTTTTCAGGACAAATTTTGTCCATAAAACTGTTTCCTTCGTCACTTCAACAATTAAGTTATTTGAGCAGTCTTCTGTGAATTTGTCAATCTGAAAAAAAAAAAATCTATAGCTCTCTCTATGTTCCTACCTTGAAAGGAGCCAAGTGTTTTATATTCCATTAGACAAATTTTCAAAGCAAAGTTTTCGTTGAAGGGCTCACGACCCTTCACATCAACTCAAATACGAACAGCTGCTGACACCATTCAGAGCAACTATGCCCTTGCTGGATCACGATCGCCTCGTTGTATAACTTGACCTTAAAATTGACCCATTTTTTCGCATGTCATACATCATTTCAATTTCACTTAAACTGCGAATTGCCTCTTAAATCTATTTCGATCAAATCAATCACAATTGACCATGATATGTTTGCAACAAATTGCTCAATCGTTCCGATCTACATATCATTTCAATCAAATTAATTACTTACGCAGCCGGCAGTAGGTAGAAATAGTAAAAGATTTCAAGGCCTTCGCTAAGTTACCACGACTGTGAGTCTGACCATAACCAGTTTAGAATCATTAAAATACATTCCAAACTCTCTTTCACAGGCGCATTCGTAAAACGTAATGAGTTTTTGCGGTTATCAATTGGTTTTTGTGACTTGCTCACCTAAAAGTTCATTGGACGCTTGAGCCCGTTCAAATCGATGTTCTGGCAGTTCCGCCAGAACCTTTGTTCCTTTCATCATGATCATTATGTCAGAATCAGTTGAATTGATTCCATCGATAGTTGAATTGATTCCATCGATAGTTGAATCAGTTTTCAACGAGTCTGCTTTGATCTTCTCTTCGTTATTTGTTCCTGCGCCAAAACCGAAAAAAAAAAAAAAAATTGATTTGCTTTTTTTTTAGGGTTGTGGTCGGGATCGGTCTCCAACATTACTCGGACGTTGACTTGTCCCAGCAATACACAAGTGGATTTTTTTTTAGCCGAAAAACGAATGATTTCGTATGAAGATTGGCTAGTAAAAACTGTGAATGGGTAACTTTTTTCTGTGTCCACTTTGTTTTTTTATTGGGTGGGGAAGTGAGTTTCGAAATTAGCGATAAAAAGAACATAGCTGGAGGTCGCTTTAACAAGATTATTAGATTGTCTTATAGAGACCATGCTAAAGAGGAGGAATGTTGTCTGATGCTAACAAAAGTATTTTGCATGAATTGGCAATTAAGGGTGAAAGCAAAATTGGCATTTTGTCCCGAAAGTTTACAAATTGCACAGGTAATTCCAGTATTCAAAAAAAGGTGATTGTTTTTTGTTGAATTTGAAAAAAAAGAAACTGTCAAGCAAAGGGTTATCAAACTAGTGGTGCCATTTTAAATGTTGCTTCAATATTCAACTGTCAACATTCGAAAACTTTGGAGAGAGTTTCAAGGTAAAACTTGAGTTTTTGAGAACTTTGAGAATAACTTTTAAGTGTTCTTGTTAATAAAAATTCGTTATTATTCAAGTAAATTGACAAGCTTGATTCTAACACTGAAGCACTTATATAAGTATCGATGGGAAGAAAGTATGACAGCAGCTGATTAAAGCTTACCACTCCGATGCCTGAAATAAATAATTTTTACATAAAGTAATTAATGATAAGCTGGACCATTGTTGTCTATTCGCTCAATATAGCCGAGCCATTATAACGAACAGATTTTTGCCTTCAGAACTATAACTGCATTATCATATTTTCGTGGTTGCATCTTCTCGTCCATCCGACCAACACTTTTTCCTTTCAAAGCTCCCTTAAATGTTCTTCTATCTTGCTGACAAAATTATTTTTTTTCGCAGTTGATATTTGTCTTAGGGTTTTTAAGATTTGTTATCATATACGTTGAAGTTTCAATGACAACAATTTTGAGTGAGAGTGATGAGCCACATCATCTGATTGTAAGTATCCCAAAAAGTTGATAAACTTGAAAAAGATATTTGCGTTCATGTTTACACCGGAACATCGCGATTTTCGTTCAATAACTACTCGTAGACACCGATATCCTTGCTGTAATCCGATGCACGTCTGGAAAAATTGGAAGGTTCTTGAGCCAGTCTACGTTGTGTGACATAACAAGTTTTTGAGATGTGGTTTGCTTTGATGGAAGTCGAGAGGGATACTGTTTGCTAGGTGCAACATTGTCTCACATTGACCGTAGCTACTAGTATGATAACAGGTAGTACGAACAATAAATGACAACCTAAGGTTTCAGGAGTTTCGTGAACAAGCAAGCTGGTTGATAGTCAACTCTAGTCAGTCCCCGAAGTGCAAAACAGATAAACTTTGGCTGCAAAACATCGAATCGACGAGAATGAATACCAAACAAAAAGATTGGTCTGTCAAAGGTTAGGAGACTAAAATAAAGTCGATCAGCAATTTGGAAAGCTCTGCAAGTTTTTGCTAGACAAATAATCAAGAATCTATTCAGGTCATTCTGCAACTGGTAACAATCACATGGAGATGAATATTTGCTTATGGATTCTTATGTTGCCATAGAAAGGAAGAAAGAAAGAACTGTAAAGGAAGGCATTATTTTGCAATTAATTTCTGCGAAGTTACGGTGTTTTTATTTAGTTCCTTTATGTAAATGAAAAGTCATCAACTAAATACTTTACCTTACACTTGAATTACCCATTGTACCACGAATTACCTGAGGCCATCAAAAGGCTTCAAGTCAAAAGAATGCAATATTTTTAGAATGTTTGAATTCGTTGAAGTCTTTTGAAGTCATTGAATAATACTGTCTGGAAGTCTTTCGATTCCATTACAGTCTTATGGTTTTGAAGTTTTTGACTGCTTTAAAGTGAATGACTATTAGCACATTATTTTTCAATGATTTCAACCCTTCAAAGAATTCAAACAGTCTAAAAAATTGCATTCTTTTGGGTCAAAGCCTTTTGATTACTTAATGTTATTCGTAATACAATGACTTGAAAATTAATAATGAATCAACTTTAAAACGAAAGTATTTCAGTGAATTCATAAGGCTACTACATTTGTTGTAAAAATGAAGGTCATAAGTGACTTCTTTGAGGGACTCCAGAATTAGCGAGATCAGTGAAAGACACTGAGGATCCTCCTATGAAGGAGGTAAATCGATGACGCTTCACTTAAAGAGAATAATTCGATTAGAAATAAAGTCATAGGTTTTGCTTAGTTCGGCAGTTTTTGCATCGACCTCTTTTCCATTTTCGAGTTCTTTCGAAACAAATGCGGGAAGGTAGTGGTCGTTAATATTTCTTTCAAAAACTCGTATTGCTTTGAAGAACGTGTTGATTTCCAGTGAAATAAAATATATAAATAATACTTTCGAAATGCTGGGGTATGGTGTAGATATTCGCGATTGGGCTGTTATTTCATATTTCCTCTCTTTAACCTCTTTTATGGATAAGGATAAAAAAGTGCGTCTATTTTGGAAAGTCTATTTGAGTACACAGTTTGGAAAAGGATTGCAGGAGGCTGAGATGTTACAAGTACTATGGAAGGCAGGTTGACCTATTTGACATACCGATTAAATCATTAAACAGAATACAATGATAACCAACACTGTTTGAGTGAAGTGAAATAATCGAAGTTTGCAACAAGTTTTTTGTCAGTAAATGAATTACTAAAGAAGTTCGGAAAGAGATTCGCGATTTTCTTAGGATCTGACGAGGGCTTGGACAAGTATTTAAGGTTGCTAGTTAGCCAAAATGGTAAAAACATAGTAAAATCATGCAAAAAGTCATGATATCCTTCGTAAGCACTGAATAGGGAAAAAAATTGTAGAAATCATAGCGAAGTGTCGTCTGTTCAAGCGCCAAAACTTTATTGAAATTCAGCCTATTTGACTCTTGGAACTGCTCATGAAAATTGGTAGATTTTTTCCAATCGCCAAGCAGACTTGTTGCTTAAACATGACATCCACATATTCGAATCAACAAAAAGGCTATACCAATTTCCGCTGTTCCTCTCGAATGGCCCAATTGATTTCACAACTTCCCTCTTTATGCAGACAATGGAGTTGAACTCAGGCAAGGAAACTTTAAAATTCATCCAAAATAAAGTGTTATTACACAAATTCGTAGTTAAGGAAAAAACAGCAAAACAACTCTTTGCAAATCGGTGACTTGTTTTTTTTATGAAGTTACTCGGTTGCTGAAACTCCCATCATTGTTGAGTGAAAAATGGCACCCACTTGCCTCTTAGAAAACTCTTCGAGCCTACGACCGCATACATGCTGGTACTCGTATATCTTCTCTCTTCATTGTTTGGTGTCTCCTTTCGGAATCCTGATTCTTCTTTATATTTGCATGAAACTTTTTATCGCACTCTTGGGTTCTGTCCTACATTTTATTAAATAACCTCATTTGTATCTCCTACACTTACGCCGCCGTGGTGCCAGCCGACCTTTTTTCGCAGGCATTAAGCGGAACATATGTACATGTGTCTTTGACTCAAGCCATAAAAATCACAATACATTTTAAAGTCCTTTGTCTGCAAACACTACCTCAAGGTATGTTATCCAAATTTGTATGTTTATCTTCAATCGCAGTGTGTAGGGAGGTTTCTTCTTTACTTATATATTTTAAATACAGCGAAGATAGTAAAGGCAAATAAGGAAGAAAATGGATAATAGTCTACAAATTTAAAGTGAGCGGAAGAAAAGGAGCATATTTCAGTTAAATGTAAGAAAAGGAAACACAGCTTAACAACGCCACGAGGAGAGAACATAAGAGATCAAAATTAATTTGCATGGAAATCTTTTTACATCACGTTGGCATGGCACTCGCATTACTGCAAAGAACGGCCAGATTATATGTAGAAGTATAGTAGTAGCCAACAAAGCACAAACCGACCAACGACCTGCATAAACAAAGGAATAAGTTTCTGCATGCAGATTTTCCCTCGGAGTACAACATAACTTTTAGATATAAGCAAAAGATACTCTCTCACAGACAGTCTGATGAATTAAAATAGGTAAGTCCATGTGTTTTCCTTCTTTCCTGACGGCGCGGCGTATTTCCTCGAATAAATCCAACATAAAGAAAAAATGAAAGAACACGTTTGGCATTTTCCTTGGTTTGCGCGAATTATTCCACGACGAAATGAGTCAGCCTCCAGAGTTAGAAATGCGATTGTGTATTTGTGTATGTGATGCTGATGCTGATGGTACACACATTTGTATTTGTATCTCTCACCTTTGGTCTAATTCAGGATACCTCAGATTGTGATGGCGCTTTGTATGGCGTTTCATATTTATGTATGTGAATACAACACCCCTGCTGCTGGAGGCCTTTGCGTGAGATGGTGACTCACTTTCTTTTTTTTTTTTTTTAAAGCTGCAAACTTTGGGTAAAAAAATGAATAGAGGGCACTTTGTATTCATTTGTGTTACGGAAAGAAGTATATTAACATTTTTATGAAAACCTGTTTTGCATTAAATTTGTTCGTATTTTTTTGTTTTATAAATGCTGATCCTTTTAAGCCGTAGAAATATAAAAACATAAATTAAACCAAATGGATTGAGGCGATTAGGATGGGCACTGCGTAATTCAACATGCAAATCGAACCTCTTCTGTTGAGACTTTATGTATGCTGTGCCAAGGAAGTCATTCAAATTTAATCAAATGACTCTCCTTAATAGGGATCCAAAGTTAGATAATTTAAATGAAAACAAACATAGGAAAGGGTGATTTTTTAAAAGCTATAGGAATTTTTTTCAAAAAAACACAAAAACGATAGTACGGTCCGTATAATTTAATCTTCAAATTATTTCATGCAAATGTTGACCTTGACTGCGTCTCAAACGGTCCATCTGCTTAGTCCAATTTTTGCATACTCTTTCCAACATTTCGGCCGGTATCTCACGAATAAATGCTTCAATGTTGTCTTCCAATGCGTCAATTGAAGCGGGCTTGTCTGTATAGACACGAGCTTTAACATAGCCCCACAAAAAATAGTCTAAAGGCTTTAAATCGCACGATCTAGGCGGCCAATTGACCGGTCCCGAACGTGAAATAAAATGTTCACCGAACTCGCCTCTCAATAAGTCGATTGTTACGCGTGCTGTGTGGCATGTGGCACCGTCTTGTTGAATCCACATGTCATGCAAGTCAAGCTCTTGCATTTTGGGCAAAAAAAAGTTGGATATCATCTCACGGTAGCGCTCACCATTCACAGTTACGTAACGATTAGCATCATCTTTGAAGAAGTACGGTCCAATGATGCCACCAGCACATAAACCGCACCAAACTGTGACTTTTTCTGGATGCATTGGTAGGTCTTGCAATGCTTCTGGCTGATATTCACTCCAAAATCGACGATTCTGCTTATTTACGTACCCATTGAGCCAAAAATGAGCTCCGTCGCTGAACACAATTTTTCGAAAAAAAAAAGCGCGCGATGAACTTTCTTAACAGAGCACGCATTTTGATAATAAAATTCAATAATTTGCAAGCGTTGTTCGTTTGTAAGACGATTCATGGTTAAATTATAGAACAAACTGAAAATGTTTGACAGTGAAACAAAACACGAAACGTGCGTCAGCTGTTTAAACCAGTGTTGCCAGAAAGATAATAGCTAAAAAATTACCCTTTATAATATTGTGTGACTTGAACGACTTATATTTTTATTTATTTTTTATAATAATCAGGCATTAACAGAGTTTCAAGTACCCTTTTGGGGCACATGCACATTAGTTTAAAGCACCTTAAGTTTGTAGTACAAAATAGCATAAGTATCATTCACGGATTCCAATCTGTTCCTTGATAACCATTTTAATCATATCAGATTTGAATGATCTTAAAATAGGCTGCTGCTCCATGTACATGTTCGAAGATCATGATAACGTGAATTCGTAAAAAAATACGAAAAATTAAGGGAAGAGTCATCAGGGTAAGAGTGAATTGGATAAGTTGTCGGAAACAAAAGTTCATTTATGAAAATAAAAGAGAAAGGGCAACAAAACAGAGTCCTGGGGCACCACATAAGCATTTCCATAATTTGCGAATTGCAGGCTTGAAACCGTCCATACCACTTGGATTGATTTTCAATGCAAGGATTTCGGACAAAAAAGCCTGAAGCAACAGTCTTTGCTGTTGCAAAATATATAGCGAAACATGGCATCACCATTGGAAATTTTGTAATGAATATTGAACTGCATGTCGTTTGGAAGATACTGTTAATTCAGCGAGTCCATAACATTTAATAGAATGAAAAAGTAAATCCGTCACCTGAAGTATTTGTCGTCATCAAATTCAGATTAAGTCTAAGTGTATTCGTAATTCGCACTGCTGAGGCGCAGTTTTTTAATTTTTATGAACAGTCAAAAATTCTTGCAACCCTTAAGAAACTTCTGATTCCTTATTGATTCAGCTGCTTTTCTGCCGTGGCCATCAAATCTTTCATTACCACCGATTTTTATCCAATCAAGTACGTACGCTCACCTTCAGAATGGTACACCTAAATATTTATTTTTCTTTTCTTTTAAAACATTTTGTTCAATTTCTTTGCGCTTTGCAGCTTGTGGCAGAACAATTTGTTTCTAATATAATATATACTAACTTGTCTGCATATTTGCGACAATTTACGCTAGTTTGTGCTGTTTTAAGACTCAAAATATTTCCTCAAACCTAAAAGGTGCACTATGGCACAACTTTGACATGTGTGTTTTTATGATAAAGTTTACCTCATCTTATTTTGCTAAACGCAAAATTATGCTCTACTTTCGTATAGAACCATTCCAAAAACAAGTTGTCATTCCAATCTAAACTCAAATCTATCGAAAATTTGTCCTGTCAATTCAAATAGTATTCTAAAAATTTAATCGAATAAATAAGACCGGTGCGATTTTCACAAACACAACATGACACTTCTTTTCCCCATTATAATTCTGCTTCACTGCAATCCAAAGACGAGCAAGAAGCACTTCTTCACTCAAGAAACAAATGACCTACTCTATTCTTTTAATTAAAATAAATTGACAAACGACTGACAGCTTTTGTTGTCGCTGCCTATGTTTATATTTACATTTAATTCCGGCTCCAGCCTTCACTTTATATAAAACAAAATAACAAAAAAAAAAAACAACAAGAAAAACAAAGATCTCTGTCCAGTGACCCTAATCAAGACCCAGCAATAACTTCACAGAGAATCACAGGGAATAAAATAAACGTAGCGTTGCGAAGAATAATTTCCGGATCGTGATTCGTTTAAAACGTAATTTTTTTCTCATCTTATTCGCATAAAAAATAATAATGATTTCTTGTTTTAACTGAGATTTTTATGACCAACTTGAATGGTTTACAAATTTGACTTGAAGCGTAACATTTAAATATTATTTTGCGAAATATTCTTTTGACGTTTATTTGAAAATTCGTTGATTCAAAAATGTGTTTTTCATGCTTCCTAACGTGTACATTCTTCGAAAAAATTAAGTCGACCAAAAGTAGCAATGATTTCATTTGTTTACAAAAAACTTTTATCCCACAAATGGGGTTCAGGTAAATATTGATTAGATAAAGTTTTACGAGAATACAAATACCAAAATAAATCAAAAATACTCGTCGACCGTTCCGACCAAAAGTTTCCCAGGGGCGGAAAAAAAACTTCTTCGTTCGACACTTTTCGTTCTTATCAGATACTTTGTTGACAGGAGCTGTTCTTTCTGATAAAGTGATGGAACTAAGACTCCAACTTATTTATTGAATAAATGTGCATTATGAGTAAACTTCCGTTTTTGATGAAAGCATGAGTTCTGTTGCGTGAGTAAAAATATTATACCATTACTAAGACATCCGGTTCGGTGGTAATACGATTTCCAACGAAGACATAATAATCACCGCTATAGAATCGGAAGAATTTAATTAAACTCATTTAATTCGACGGTCAAAATTTCAAAATCAGTAACTTTTAGAGGGAAGTTTTGAATAGTGGGCTCCAAACACTTAGATGAATGCCTTTTTTTTGTAATGAAAACAGTGGACAAGACAACGTCGAGCTTCTTGGAATAGCCATTAACAGCAGGCTCCACCTCTTCATTGTTGACAAATCAGGGTTTGAAACAGAACATAAACCATTGGAGAGCGGCAATGTGGATCAGGAAGCAATTAAAACATTTACTTAATGATTTTAGTCATATCAATTTTGATATTGTGTTTCTGAACCAAATAAAAATTATCCTACGACCATCCTAAAAATCCTTGCCTTCAGATGGTGCAGTCTGTGCCATCTTAACATTCATTGCTTTGACTGTTGTTCCTTCGGCTCAGCTGTGAAGTGTTGACCGATGTTCATTCATGGTTAGTATTCTATGCAACAACTCAATTTGATTGCTTTGAAACTTCACCAAGCAATGGATTGAAACATTCTCAGCTTCTATATTATATCTACATTTTTAGTTAATATACGATATATTCCACTCTCTTTAAATGCTTGCCTGATAAAGGTCTGCTAATCGACTCCGTTTGGACTCTAGCTCCACTCTGATTTTAGCTAGATTTATGCCTCCCAAACAAAAGTACTATATTCAATCACATAACTATGCCCAATTCACAAATTAATTGAGGAGGGCGAAACTACCTTCGAAAATTCAACGACTTCGTTTTCGCTTCAATGGTACCTATTCGAGAACTTCATATTCTGTTCTAAGAAAAATGTTGTAGTTTGCGCAGAATGGCGTCTCAGGTAAACTCTTGAACTTCTTGATACGATCACTAGATTCAACAGCAATGGGCGATAGGATTCATGGAT
Organism: Orthonevra nobilis; assembly: GCA_963555765.1. Classification (NCBI taxonomy): domain Eukaryota; kingdom Metazoa; phylum Arthropoda; class Insecta; order Diptera; family Syrphidae; genus Orthonevra; species Orthonevra nobilis. The sequence continues at coordinate 94,248,698 of OY743224.1, forward strand.
TCGCATCCTTTAGATGACAAAAACTTGACTGTCACAAACGTCTAGCTGAACAACTTTTTTTTGTCAAATCTCGGCACGAAGTTAGAACCTTTAAAGATTATTTTTGCAACGTCAAGCATTTCGTTCGAAGTACGCAGCAAACAAGAACTTTGAATTTAAACTGGGCTACGGACATACGAAAAATTTTACAAAACCACATCATAGGTAGGCCTTACAAACTGCGATTCTACAGCAGATATAAAGATATAACTACATGTTTACCAATCATGTGGTTACGCCAATTGACAAAAAATTATATCTAAACTAGCTCACTATTAACAAATCTGACAAGGTGAATGTGTAAACCCTCGGCTTCATCCTTAACATAATTACAGAATCAAACCAGGATTATAAAAAACTAAACCAATTCTATAAAACCACAATTGGATGCTTAGTTTTTGTTGAGTCAATGTTAGGAAATAAACCTCAGTTAAGTGAGACTAGTCTAGACTAGCTGACTAAGTTTACGCCCATGTGTAGAGCAGTTTCCTATTTATTAAGCATATTGGTTTTATTGTCAAGGCTTTATGATGATCCTTATAAAGCATTTTGCACAGAACGAATGGAAGGCTTAGTAAAAGAATTGAAAAACTGTGTAGTGGTTTAAAACTCAGATATAAAGATGGGTGTCCGACATGGGACGATAAAAATTGAAGTCGATTTTTTTTTTTGCATTCGCTTGATTCACAGTTAATTATTCGAAATAAATTGATTTACTAAAATGTTTGGCTTTGGAAGTCAGGAATGAGCACATGATTGGAATAAATGTAAGACGCCCAGTTTCACAGCAGCTTTTAACATGAATAAATTCCTGCCAGGAAGGTGACTTCAGCATGCATCATCCACATCTCTTTCATGGTATTGCCTTAACAAGTTATTTTAAAAGGCTTTCACACATTCATTAATCGATGCTTTTCGCTTTGATTTATCGAATACGCATCAAAAAGTTTTCTTTCTTTGTTTTCCTTGTTTGTTCCTCGAAATCTGCGATCTCCAAATGCAACATCATCCTTCGCATAATTTAAATGGCATAAGATACCTTTATGTATATGTAGTTTAAGGCAGACCGAATCGAGTTGGATGAATCACACCGAAAATATGCATAAAAAGCCGCAAATTACGACTTTCTTTGTTTGGACCGGTCTCTGGAAGCATGTAGTCAGGCGCTTACGTCCCTGTTAGCATATTAATGGCGGCACAATTGCATTTGCCTTCCGTTCTCCATAACTTAACCCAGATGACAATGATTTAATTACTTGGATTCTGTTTAATTGCAAAAAGTAGCCACAAACAGATGCAATAAAGCGAAAGTGTTGCTAGCCAGTAAACGAGTATGTAGAAGGGTGTCGAAGGCCGTTCATGGACTCTAGAAACATTTTCATAATGAATGCCTGCATGTAACATCGTTTAGCGCGGTTTTAGTTCGTTGTGTGTTCTTGAATCGCTCGTTAAAGTGTGCGGATTTTATTTTTATCGGCTGGCAATTTTTTATGTGCTGAACGGCCTTGCCCATTGATAGGTGTTTGTCGGAAAACGTTTTTAAGTTGTATGAAATACTATTGACAAAAAACACTAAACGAAAAAAGAAGATGCGCTTTTAAAAGTACAAGATAAAGAATTTTTATAAAGCCATTGATTGACATTTGAGTTTCATAGCATTTTCAGTCGTCTTGGCGAGGACTTCGGGCGACAAGGCTTTGCACTCTTGCCGAATATATTCTTTGAGAGCTGCCGCAGACTGTGACTTATTTTCATAGAGACCTTTAGACCTTCGAAAAAAAATGAGAAAATGGACTATCTTGCCAGTCGCCGCAATACGCAAAAACAAGACGACTTGGGAAGGCATTCTTCAATATATCCATTTTCTCGCACACAGTTCCAATTCACCAATTTACAGCAGTAAAAATTTGCCAATCATGGTTCTGTACCGCTCATAGTAACCGTATTTCGCACGGCGTCATCAAGAAAATAAAATTCGTCGACACCTTAAATGATACGTGAATTTTTATGTTTATGTATCCGTTCAGATGGAAATGGGCATCGTTTCTTATGATGAATTCCAAACGAGTGTCGTCCACTGCGTTGTTGCAGTGCAGGAGAGCGTGAGCGTTGTTTTGATGTGCTAGACGAACTGCATGCAGAAGGACTTTGTAAGGAAGCATCTTAAACTATTCCACAAAAATACGCTCAATGGATCCGAAATGCACAATGGTCAATAGCGTGGCACGATGTCTGGTCGTTAACGGCTCAGCCGTCCACGACATCTTCAGTCACATTTTGGTTGACATGAAATTTTTTTGAACCCAATAGAAGACAACATGCAGAACAAATTCGGCATTATTGAAATATGAACATGGGCACAGGCGTAAAGCCAAACAAATTATAGGCCCTCTTTGTAAGAAAGAAAGGGGAGACAAACTGTAGGAACTTAAGGACGACGTAAAATACCACCGAACCGAACCGAATCGTTCGTAAACTTTCCAGGCAAGTGCTTGTTTACCCAAAGAAGCTGAATCTTAATCTCGGCAATTAAGATAAACGAGAGAAGCAAGTTACAATCTGCTCTAACAGTATGACAACAATAACAGCTTCAGTAAACCTTTTTTAAAAATTAAAGTGGTAAGGGAGTGCAAACTGGTACTTAAGAAGGCTAGCACAGATTAACGAAGTCAGTCGGGAAAAGGGACACGAAAACGATTCCAAAATGAACAGGAAATAATGGCGAAAATCCTTTACTACAAATTACTGAGAAATTTTGAATATAAACAAAGCAAAATTGCGAAATGGACACTTCTAGAATTACTTTAACACAAATCATAAACCGCAAAAGATGCAAAGAAGAGTTGGAAGATCTGTACCTTTCGGCAAACAATTCTCCGTTATGCCACAATTTGAAGCAACGCTAGAAATGCTCGTTTTGAATGGAAGCACAGAGGTTCATTCGCATTTTTCACCTGGTCGGAAAGCAAGTTTCAATCAAAGGCAATTTCAGCTTGGGAGCAAGTTAAAAGTCACAAAGAGGGTGGTCTGGAGCGTAAGGATACTCTGGCGATAGTGCTCTGTGACCTTTGTTATTCCATACTTCATTTATAACATTATTTTTTACTTTTAAGGGCGTACCATAACTGCCGGTACTCCGCAGTGATGAAATTTTGAAGCTGTTTTTCAAAGTATATAAAAAAAGATCCCAGTAATTAACTATAGTGGAGGCAGATGGGGTATTTACTACTCATGCCCTGCCAACTGACAAATTGAAGACTTCCTGTTTATTTTCGCGCTGCATAAGTCGAGTTTGCATATATAACAAACGGTTATTTTTATTTAAATATAAATAACCATCTCCCCTTAGGTACTCCAACAACACATCCTTTTCCACTCAAGCATTCCTAAACAATTCTTATCAGCAGCTTCCTTCTATATTCGAAAATGGGCCCGACTAAAGGCTTAAATAAAGAACCATAAGAAGGTCGAATTCCAAGTTTTCGTCAATTGTCTACATTGATGGTGGGGTACGTGTTCGACAACAGATACTTCAGATGATTATATTAAAATAGTTTTCAGTAGAAGAGATTGTATATACCATCAATTAAATGCCGGATATAGGCTAGAAATTTTATTCCTTTTCCTGATAGTAAGCTTACTACCAAATGAAACCTTCGCCACTGATTAACCGAACCAATTACTTTTTGGATCAAAATAAGATGAGCCCCAAAAAGATTGTGTAACTGTTAGACTTTCGCTTTGAGTTAATAGTACGAAATTGCAAAGCTGAATTTTTGAAAAAGATATATTTTAAAATTTTAGTTAATTCTACAATACGGCATCTCGAATAAATTGGGAAGTGGTGATACAAAATCGGTGGAACATTCAGCTAATGACTAATGTGAAAAGCCAACAAAAGATCCAAGCAAGTCAGTCTTTGCATCGTAAAGTTCCTGGTACATCTGTTCTGTTTTTCTGTTACTTTCCACGATACAATTTAGCCAAATATGAGGTACAAAACGTGTAGATAAATTTTCAACCAGTTTCTTGTATGTTTCCAGAGCACGTATTTTTTTCTTCCTTGTTATCTGGAATCAAGAATTACACTTAAATTTGAACTATGAAATTCAGCAAGATATATGAAATTTTTTTCGTGGTGAAAAAACTGAAGTTTCATTTTCTTGGGATTGGGATTGAGATCATTTGATGTGTAAGAGTCATTTGTAAAGCAAGTTTAGGGAAGTCGATAATTATATAACAAATTCTTTTCGAAATTGCCGGTAATCTATGAATCCGTTTTGACAATAATAAAATAAGTTCGCTTAAAATATTATTACTGAAGTAGTTCCTATGAGTATAATTAACAAACAATTCGCTGAACTACTCTCGCAACATAAGAAATCGAAAGTGATAACTCATACCACCTTCTTTTAGAGTTATCCAGAACTTTCCTTCGTACATATTCACTTGCACTGCAAAGCTAGTGCCTTCGTTGGACACTTTTGGCCTGAGCAGAAACAGAAAATAGCCAAAACTTAAAATGACAAACAAAACTGCAAGTACCTGCGGAAAATGGCTACTTCACTGATCCAGGGCCAAATGTTAACAGCCTTTATTGTTTTGTTGTTGTATATCCAATGGGACAAGGAGACACCGCCGCCACCAGATGGGAACAACGACATCGACAACAGAGAGAACGCCAGTAATTAAAACCCGAAGAAATAAAACAAATAATACAAAGGGAAAAATAGAAAAAAAAAAAAACAACAAAAATAAAAACAAGCTGAAAAAGGAGGAAACCTATAAAATGCCTTAACTGCCCAAAAGGGAAATACAAAAAAAAAGAAAATAAGTGAGAAAAATAGCTGTGCAAATAAAATGGGATGAAATGTGTTGGCTGCACTTTTCTCGCTCCTCGTTCTCTGGTCCTTCGCCCTTGTTACCCTTTTTTTGCATTTTCGCTCCTTATTCGGTATAAAAAAAAAATGGGATCGATTGCGAGGCGATGGGCTGTGGCCAAAAAGGGGGAATATGCGGGCGCTAGTTGCAAAAACCAAGGAAGATGGTGGGAAGATATGAAACTGAAACCGAACTAGGAATACGACAAAGGAGGAGAGATGGAAAAAAAAAATTAAACAAATTGGGAGCCTGAGCGCGCAGCAGGAAGGAACTCACGGAGAGCACAGACAGACGTTGTGGTAATGCGATGGTACACAGAGAGCACATAACATAACCCCACCCGTCTCCAAAGGATGAAAGGACTTTTTCTCTTTTATTCTGTTTCGGATATTTTTGTAAAACAGTAGAAAAATTCACAAAATTTTTGTTTATTCTTTTTAAATCCTGACATCAAATATCTCCAACCGAGTGGAGACTATCAAAGGCACACGACAGCTGTCGGCTTTGTCTTTTTCGGCAAAGGACAACCGCAAAACTTAAAAATTTACTCAAACAATTCATCCAAACTCACCTTTTTTTCTCTTTAAAAGGATTCCTTTTCCGGTGTCGGGTGTTGTCTTGTTGGGGGTAATCCACATCCACAGGATCCACAATCTGCAGCACACCTTCTAAGCCCTTTTTTTGAAAATTTGTTTTAACACATAACAAAAAATTCCCAAATTCCTTTTCGAAAGATTTTAAATTTATAATTTTTTTTATATGAAATTAATTTGATTCACTTTTTACATATTTTTTGGGATTTTTCTTTATTTTTATTTTTCGTTGCACAAAGCCGAAGCACAGCAGCGCACACCCTTCTTGTGGATATCTTCAAAGGAAGAGAGAATGAATCAAAAAAATAATAATAATAATAAAAGAAAACGAAAAAGAACTAAAGGGAATCCGAATCACAGAATTAAATGTAGAATGAAGCGAAAAAAAGGGAGAGACTAACTTCTTTTTCTAGATTTTCCTTGAATTTTCACGGATTTTACGGGAAATTTATCTTTTATTTATGAGAACTTTTGTTAGGAACTTTTCATGTAGATTTTTTTTTTTCGTTCAGGGGAATGTATGCAATTTGTTTTAATTTAAAATTTCCAAATTCCTAGAGGGAAGCGAAAGGAGATTGGTATAATCCGGAACCGAATTTACAGCACATTTCTACCCACAAACACGGACGTCAGCCATTTTTGATTCGTAGTGTCTTTTTTTCACTTGTTTTTTAGTCTAAAAAACGGGAGGCTGATTTTTTTTCTGTTTTTGGATTCGAGACAGGAGCTCCGTTTTTGGGTTCGATACAGCGCGCTTCGGAGAGTGAACACGAATGATTGTGTGGATTTTCCTTTAGCTCGACGATGACAATTCCAGTTCCAGTCGGCCTTTGTATGTGTGTGTTTTGTTGATGAATCGCTAGAGAGAAAATTCGTGAAGCGATGTTCGAAATTCGAAAACTGAGAGAACAGCGACCAGCCGGTTTTTTTGCTTTTTCTTTGGTTCGGGGTTTTTTTTTTTGTTTTAATTGGTGTGTGTGCGTTGTTGAGTGAGGGAAGCGTATGGTTGTTTTATGTGTGTGCTTAAGGGAGATAGCATGTGTTACATGTGTGTATACCTTATTTGTTGGAGGTGGCGAGGGAGTATTTATTTTCGAATTGAAAAATGGTAAATCGAATGGAATGCTAGAATATTGGAACAAAGGCAGTTGTCAAAATTGGCCAACAACTTGAGTACAGTACGAAAAGATATTTGACGATAAGACATAGTCGGTTCGCGTACCAACCTAAAAACAATTTCGTAGGAATTTCTAGGAAGCCTGCGATATACCGTACGCGGTCAGAGATATTTCGTTATTTTCCGCCAAAAAAAGATTTCGCGAGAGAGTAAGAAGAGGATAAATTTCTGTAGAAATACAAATGTTCTTCTAGCTTCTACCAACAAAAAGAAATCAGAAATGAACAATGAACATTTCTGGATTATCAGTCTCGATAAATTATCGCCAGCAAAATATTTACAAATCTTGAAAGTTCTGAACAAATCTGAAGGGTGTTTGCATTGTGAACCGAATTTGCCAAATTTCAAAAATGCAACAGTCACGCCAAGAAAAATGTTCCTACATCAGAATATTTCGACGAAAGTTCCTTTGCATGTTACTTAGAGAAAATTGACGTATAAATTGCCAATTTTTTCCAACGTTTACACGTAATGCATAATGTTGTCATAGTTAGTTAGTTAAAAAGACTTAATATCATTAAAAATATGAAACCATATATGTACAATTATTTTTTTAATAGAAAGAGAAACTTCAACGATGTTTTTTTTTAAGGATGGGACACACTGCTACAAAGTGGTTTACATCCTCACGCTCTTAACAGTTGCATTATACCATATATATTTATAACCAGTGCGGGCTATAATTACGGGGTAAGAGTTTCCTTCTTATTTTTATAAACGGTTTTCATTATGTCGGTGGATTTGACGCTATCTTGTAAATAGTGGTGTAGACTGCTGTAGAACAATCTTTGCCGCGATGGCTGGGCTAAACTCACAAATTTTTCATACAATCTTCGACTTGATTTCTCCAAAAAGGTGCCAAACTTTTCTTTCGCAGACACTGTTTGCGCATTGGGAGTAACCAATAGATTAAACACGAAAATTACCGCTAACTTTTTCCACTCTTTTGTACGCAGATTCTCGATAGAACTATTTTCGGCAGTCTGCATGACGCGTCCAAGTGAAGCTTACGAGAGAGTCCAAGAACAGGGGACCTATACCTGTCTCTTTATGAAGCGTGTAGTTGAGAAAAACACTCGGCAATCGGAATTTTGCGAAAGAAACTGCCGTCTCTTGTTCAAAGCATAGCTGTGTGTGAGCCGTTTTAAGAGAGTTTGCTTTTCGTAAATAACGTTGGTGTCATTAAATTCTTCTTTTTTATTTTATTCGACAAGATCACACCTAAAATGTATCCTTTATGAACTACAGCCTTTCAAATCTCCTTAGTTTTGAAAATGGAGTGGACATGTAACAGCACGTCTCCGCTATTTGCAAACAGTTCTTAATGATATAAGATTCATTTGAAGCTTATTCATAAGTCATACATAAGCTGACTGAAGTATGAGGATCTCTCCCCGAATATGTCTCTAATGAGCTAGTCCTTGTTGTTGAAAATGTGGTGAAGATTGTTGATTTTCTGATTGGCATATCTCCGTTATTTGTCGGAATATCTTAATGAAAAGAGCAAAATAAAAAGCTTACTTCACCTCACCCGTCTTGACATTGACATTTCAATATAACACGTTAAATGTATCGCCTTTGGAACTAGTACTCTCATAGCGACAGTGTAGTATAAAATTTCAACTTGGTATTTTAATTCTTCGGTCTTTATGTCCTTTGTTATTTCGCCTCATGGCTCATGCTTTTTTCTAACAAATTGAATATTAAGCAAATGTTAATATCGAAGATAAAAGCATTTTTTTAATAGATAATTCTATGCCATTACTGTTAAAAAATGATTTCGGGCATATGCGCGCCACGGCTGGCTCAAATGAGGCACAATCGTGGAGTCCAATTTTTGACAATTTTACTTAGCACCCGGGGCTGTATATCAGCAATAACAAAGCGAATGTTGACTTCCGAATCGTCCAAAGTCTCTGATTTATCGGCATAGACCAGTGACTTCACATATCCCCAAGGAAAGTTATCTAAAGGTGTGAGACTACATATCTAAAGCGCTCTCCATTGTCGCTAACAGTTTGGCCGGCATCGTACTTGAAGAAATATGTGCCGATGATCAACTCATAGAGCACAGCAAAAAGTGAGTTTAAATGGATGTAAAGGGGCCTTAGTATCGGCTTCTGGGTTTTCTCCACTCCAATTTGGGCAATTTTATTTGTGTTTACATATCAATTTAACCAAAAATGGGCCTCACCGCTTGAATTGTTGTGGACGATGGCGAACTCACTCGGATTCTCTTCAAAACTGCGCTAAACAACCATGATTTTCAAAATAAATTTGCACAATTTGCATGCGCAGTTCTGGCGTCAATCTATTCATCGTAAAATGGCAAAACGTTTCTATTACAAATCAAGTTTAAAATGTCAAACTGACAATCTGTAGAAGCAGTATTGCCAGTTTAAATACCAAACCTCTATAAAGATAACAAGTCACTAAAGAGTACAATTCGCTAAAATTCTTCACTTCTTGATTTCTATCGTCGGATAATTTGAAGTTCGCATTCACGAAAACCTGGAAAAACACTTTTCAGCCCATTTTTATCGCATACCCTGTACACCGCTCCGTATACGCATCCAATGTTTGGTTAGTTTATATCTTAACGCAGATAAACTAAACCGAGTCTGTTTGTGATACGATTATTCACTTAGCCCTTCACAAATTGAACTGAAACTACCTTCTTCATAATCCTTCCCATAGAAAATGTCTCCTGATCGTTATTTATTTTTCCCATTAACGAAGGGAAGTTTGTGTTTTAACATCGACTAGGACTCATGGATCCAAAGTAGCACATTTTCGACAAACGAATAGGATGTAATACTACAATAGAGCTCGGGATTAATTTTATTTTTTTTTTCTTTCACGCTAAGTGATTTAGTGATTTATTGTAAAATAATAATTTGAGGTGTGCATTAAGACTAAATTTTATATAATTAAGAAGAATTAATTTAAGAATAAGGGATTTTAAGGTTAAAGAAAAAAAACATTAAGGAATTCAGTGCAAAAATTAACAAAAATTGATGTAAGGAAAAATAAAATAAATATATATTAAATCCATAGTTTCTGTGGGATCTTCTGATACAAATAAGATGGGGTCTTATTTTTTATTATACTTCACAAATATGTACATACAATTACAATTTGATAGTTAAGGTGTTCGGTCGTACCTTCTCAAGCCATATACGTATCTCACAGCATCATAATTAGGAAATAAGGAATATAAATTGCTGTAGACTACTTCCGCAAAGGTGATGAAAGGTACAGTCAAAAAATTTTTAGAGCTTGCTACTAGTTAGAACCGTAGTAAACAAGCTGAAAACTCGTTTTCGAAGACAGCCATGAATGCGGCCGATAACTCAGTTTATGTGGTCATCACACCACAAATTATGATTGATTATACGAGATTGTTAACTTTGTCAGCAAATATAAGTCTTGAGCCTGCGATGGAAATGTCCCGCAACAGGTCATGGTCTCATGAGTAGTGGGCAATCGATAAATGGTGGGATTTATAAAATAACTTTAGGCTAAACACCATGCGTGAATTGCCGATAAGTCATAATTGAGATTTTCTGTGAGCTCGTTGATGTTTTCCAGCAAACTTAATAAATACAAAAGAACATCGTCAGCACATTAGAACGTGGTAACATGTTTGCATACAGGCAAGAAAACATTTAAAAAAAAAACATACAGAACAAAATATGGCCTCCTATGATGTCTCGCATTTAGCCAATTTAACGAGTTTGAAATTTTATTAAAATATACAACACAATCGCATCATTTCCTCTAAGTACTTACCTATTCATATAGCTCTACCAAGAATTGGTCTGTCTTTGTCATAGTTACTTCATACAAAACAGCGCGTTCCTGTTGATGGATCTTTTATGTACATACAAAATTTATTTCTAAGCAAGATTACACACAACTTCAAGTTGACTAACATTCGAAAGAAACATCAATGACAATTTGTTAACGAAAAACAAAAATAAATGCATTTGACAATGTTTTGGTTTTACGATGAACTTTCAAGCTTTGTAAACCTTCCACAAAATTTTCACATGAACTGTGAGTTTTTTTTTTAATTTTCACATTACGATTTCATTAGGGACCGACAGAATAGCAAAATTCTTAAAACACTGTGTTTGACTAAATTGTTAATCACGTACATTTTTTTTAACAAACTAAATTCGTCGTTACTTGCTTACTTTTATTTTTTGTAATAAGGTGTCATAAGAAATATTTATCATATTTCCTTAATGCTTAGAAACAATAGAAGGTGTGTTGATAGAATTCTCATCCCAAGCTGTCCGGATCTCACAATTTAGTCTTCTACTTAATCTATAGATAACAATTTAGAGGTTTAAGTTTCTCTCGAGAAGTTTTAGAATTGAACAACTCTTTGTCTGTACATATTCCTGGGTTTGCAAACACTGGCCTGCATGAAAACTTTTATGTTTTTATTTAATAACTTATAACGTCCGTCAAATATGTGTTCGTTAAAATAGTTGGATTATGATAAAAAATAATCTTTCATTTGTTTGTTAAAATAGTTGGTTTATGATAAAAAATAATCTTTCATTTTGATATTCGATTTGAATCAGTTTCTGATTAAAATAAATTTTTGAAGTAAATGTTTTTTGTTTCTGGCCTGTAGTTAGTCTTTTCGTTCCAAAGAATTTATTGGATATCTTAAAAAACAAGAGCTCGTCGTCCATCACCACAAATAGTTTTTCGCAACTCTTGCAGGCCAGTGTTAAGACAAAATAAATAACGAATTAAAATATAATTACTTATAAGGCATTTTGTTGTCAAATTAAATAAAGATAAATTACTAATAATAAATAAAACCTCTTGCGGGTTTCAATAAATAAATCAAAAATGCAGTTAAGGAAACTTGCTTAGAACTATGATGACATTCAGAGAGAGACCAGATTTACGACACGTATGAAACTACAATACATATGAGAAAACTTATAGTTAATAATATTTTAATTCACAATGTTTTTTTTTTGTTAATATCACTTTTAATTTACATGTTGTATCGCAAGAGAGATCTGTTTTATTTTTTACTTTTTTTTTTGGCTTTTTCTATTTTGTGATATTTATTTTTGCTTTTTTAAAACTTTTCGTTTTTGTAATTGTTAACAAATGTTTTAACTATCTCAGGTAGATTTGGGGCATCACATAAATATTTGTGTCCATATCTAAGTGATGCATCGAAGCGATGGAATTCGACTGGACCCCATGATTTACCCCTTGTATCCAATGCAATTCGATATAGTTTGTAACCCAGTTGGAATGGCACAACGTAGTCATCTTCAGCGTGTAAAATTAGGACTGGTTGACGGAATTCACTTATGTGTTTATCCGATTCGAAGCGCAGTGCATTAGAGTACATTGGTTGCGCAATGGTCAGATCGAACCAGGGCAGGCCCTTGAATGGCTGTGAAAAAATGTAAACAAGATAAGAATGCGGTGAATTTATCGTAGTTTCTTGTAACTTTTCTGCAAATAAGCTCTATATAGAGGAGTTGAAAATCGTATTTGTAATTTGAAAAATTAATGTCTTAAAGTAAAAACTACGAAAAAACTGGTGCAAGCGAAAACTTGACAGACAGAGAGCTGACAAGGCAAATTGTTTAAGGTTTTTTTATGACATTTTCTTTGACCCACGATAGTCAAACTATAAATAATACGACATTTTAATAGAAGTACTTACTCTAGAAAAGGGATGTTGTCGAATTTCGTCTTTGATGTTTGTAAAAGGACTTTCCAGAATTAACGCCCGCGGTCCTGGTAAGTTCATGCGACTCAACTGCGCTACTAAATGTGTGCCAACACCTGTGCCCAATGAATGACCCCAAATAATTACGGGATTATTAGTTCGATTCGCTATATAATTATAAACGGTCATCGCATCACGTACGACACCTTCCTCCGTTGGCGGAACATTATCTGAGTCACCATAACCCCGATAGTCCAGCGTAAGCACATGATATCCCAATGTCCTCAACACTTTATACATATCCACGCGATGTCCTGACCCACGAGACGCCGTATTCCCATGCAAATACAGAACAATAGTTCCCGGGTGTTTTAGCATCTCGTCGTAGAATGATTGCTCGTTGTCCGAATTCACAAGAGGGAATTCGGCCTTAATGATTGGTTCCATTTTATCCAAATGAGGGTCTTCGATGTCTGTAGAGTTTTTAACTTCCTCAAGTGACTTCTGTTAAAGTCATACAAATATTTAATTTGGAAAAAAAGTCATTTTGGACGAAACATTACCTCGCTTAGGTTTAACTCGTTCGAAAACCGCTTGACCAAATGTATGGGCAGCACATGCCAAACACCGATCTTAACTCCGTCCTCCTTGTCGACATCTGGATCTTGCACATTCACAAAGAAACTCCTCGTTGCGCAAATGTTTACGCTACTTGGGTCGCGTAAGTCTAAATGCTTTGGATATGTTACTGCAAGATGAATTAACGATAGTTTTTTTACCAGAACGATATAAAAGTTTTTGTTTTGTATAGAAATATGTTATGTTGGCTTTAAATGAAGTTAAAATGCACGAATGATGACTAGTATGCGAAAACTGTGTGCAGAACACATTCACGGTACAAGATACGAATATATTACCACTTTGGGCATCGGAAGGCACACTTATAGGTTTCTCCCAAAAAGTTTGCGAACGTGAAGTTCTGGGGATTTCACAGAATAAGGTTGTAAGCAGTCAAGCGCCGCATAGCATTAAATCAGTGTTTTAATAAATTTTTAAGATAAATGAATTTACTTACTGAATGTCAGAAAAAGTATTCCTCTCTGAAGACTATATGAATATTTGAAGATAAATGGAAATGCTACAAATATAATTAAAAACGACAATAGGCATAGTTGTAGGGTCGCAAGCGATATCCTGTAACGATATTTTCAAGAAAGAAATGAATAAATAATTAATAATAAGAATCAGAGGCAGTTCATATTATTCACAAATAAGTTTAATGATAGTTTATTAAAATTTTAAGTCATTCTTTATGCGCACAATTGATCTAACGTTTAAATGATTATATCGAATTGAATTTGCCGTTTCAACAATTTAATCAAGATCATTTATGAGTGAATAAAACAAATTGAACGACCTTCTACTACGTCCAATTTAATTACCGTGGCTAACAATAAGATACAACAATGTTAAATCGAATTTCGTTCAAATTACAAAATTTAGTAATGAGTTTTTAGTTTTTTTTTTCATAGTGTCCATGGTGTACATCCGCATCTATTGGTGATAATGAAAAATGCAAGTTTCTTTCATTTACACCTGGTAGAGCTGTATAGGAATATATTATACCGAGATTGCATCCGTTAGTTCTTTTCTATTCATGTTTACGTTTAGGTTTATACTTTAAAACTTCCACGTGTGTTCCTTATTTGTTAAGAACTCGTTGTTCTGCGAATTATTTGAAGCAATAAAAAGACTTCAAGACAAAAGAATGTAATATTTTAAGACTGTCTGAATTATTTAAAGGCATTCTGAAGTCATTAATTATAAAGTTAAAATCGTTTGAGATTTGATTGGTTCGAAGTCCATTAAACATTAACATTGAAATGAAAACAAAACTATTTTTTTTGTTGTTTTACCTAAACATACAAATTTATGAAATGTGTTTTGATTAAATTAAGGCACTGTTTGAAAGCGCTTCTGTAAATTTTTTTAATTTATCTTATCTTTATTTTTTCTCGGTTACGAGAAAAGAATGTGTAAAAATGAACGTTTAATGTTAACGGACGCATATGACCTATAAAAGTAGGATCTGAGAATTTCAAGAAGATTGGCGAAGCCATTAAAATGTTATTTAGCGCAATTACGATTTTATATAAAAAGATAATATAAAAATATATACCTTATATATAACAAACACAATTAAATTCTAGTTAGTTTTTTTATTCAAAAAATTTGCAAATCAATTTGCAAAAAAATAAAATTTTTGAAGCAAAGGAAAAAGGCACTTGAAAAATAACAAAAACCTTACGAATTGTACATCAAGTGGTCGATACGAAAGCGTTACACATACGAGTATATACTGTGTTTAAGCGTTAAGCTTGTTTCTTGATTAAAAAAAAATTCAAATGTGTATACCTAGTATAAAAAAAATAATAAAAAAGCAAAATTAAAAATTGTGAAATGAGGTTACACTGTTATTGGAATTAACTCGCTTGGATAAACTTTACCCTTACGACATGAGAGCAAAAGAAACGCAGCCTAATACGGTCATAGGCTGCAAGCCGCCGAGGAGTTTAAACGTGGCTCAGGATCGTGGCTGACTGCTGCAAGTAATAAGCTAATATGACAAACTCCGTACCAAACCTGACAAATTACGCAAATGAGCGTCACAGAATTAACTTTTCAAATCGATCATGTTTGAGAAAAGTTTAACGGCACGGTATTTAGTCCAGCTTTGCTAACACTTTAATGTTGAATTAAATTATACGTCGCATTTATTTCATACAACGTGATTTATTTGATATCTTTGATTATTTATAAAGACCCACCGGGACGGTCCATGGTCTCGTGTTGGCAAACCGCCAGATAAAAATGCACGAGCTAATTGAGATCGTAAGCATCTCGTGAAAGCATGACTCTGAACAAAGAAATGGGTATGACAATTATATCAACGAAATTGGTGCCGCGTTTGCTCATTACGGACAAGAAGAGCACATTCGTGAAACATTAATGGAATCTTCTAACAAAGTATCTGGTGGACTTTAAGATATCATTTCGTGATCGAAAAGCAAATAGTTTTCCTAAAATGGATTAACCTGGCGAACATGCTCCGAAGAAGGTGAAGAATATGCTTATGGCTCGAACAGGTAGAATATGATAAGTTTAACAAAATTATCCGTTTTAATTTACTGGATTTCAATGTTAACAAACTTTAAATTGTGATTGGATTAACCATCAAAGTTCTGCCTGACAACAAAAAAAAAAAAAAAAACCTTGGCAAACTTAAAATGACTCACTCAAGAGCTATTGAAATAAAGAAAGAGAATCTGCTCAAGATAAGTTCTATCTGAGGCTTCATAAAGTTAATTAAACAATATTTTTTAGCAGAAAAACTCCATAAAATCTTTTACGATTTGCGACAATGAATTCTTAATGTAACGAAAAATGTTCTTTAAAGGTGTAAAGAAGTTAGTTCAATGTCCTCGTTGACCTTTTAAAAAAGAAATAAAATTGCATGAACAAATAAACAAAAATTTGTTGAATTCGACGAGTAAATGGCTTCTAGGACTGTATCACGACAGTTATAGACCAGTTGTTTTCCTCTTTTTCCTGTCCTCGATTAAGGATCGAAATGCGATTAAATTAATCTTCCCTCTGCACAGAACATTGTGCACAGATTATTTAGCAACAAAGGAAGTAAGGTTACAGTCTAGGCTTACCGAGATACATGCTCATCAAATGATCGAAAATTGAGAATTTGGATTTGATCGAGTTATAGTTGTGGCAACAAGATGAGTCAATGTACCACACAAGCTGCTCAACAACCCATTTTTTCCACACTAAGTTCACTGCTGTTAGTTACATTGTGCTAATTTCTCGCACAAAGTCAGGAACACCTCACAAGGCGCAGGAAGTGACATCTGATAATTGTTTAACGATATATTTTAATAGCACGAATATTTTCGAGTTCATTTTCCTTGAGCAGAGTTTAAATAGGTTCGGAAAGAATTCTGGCTACAATTTTAAAGCCTTCGTTATTACGTTTAATTACGTGCTTGTTTTTTTATTATGAAAGAGGGAATACTCACATAAAATTTGGAAATTAATTTAATATGGCAATCAGCGTGAAACAATTAGACACAAAAGTAAATGACATTTTATTCGATCATATCAGCCAACTTATGTATTTATTTTTTAATGACAAAAGCAAATAGTTTTCATTCGAATTGTGAACTCTTTTTTGTGAACAGAAAAAAAATTAATGACTAACATTTGATGACAAATTACAGGAAATTACACAAGTAATCTTAAAATATATATATTTATCAAGAGATCAACGAGGACTAACCAAAGTCGTTAAAATTGTTCTGTTGAAATTAAAAACCCTGTGATTAACCTTTAGTGTAAGATCCGGCTGCTTAAATCAGCATGAATGTTTTTTTTATTTTATAAAACCTAATTATTCCGAATAATGCATGATAGTCTGAGATATAAAAGCAGGGTTACCCAGCCAAATTTAGCCGCAATTATTTTTATATTTATATACTGCAATTATTTTTTGTTGATAAATTGCATAAACTACCTATTTTTAAATCGATCAAACGTCATTTGAAAGGAAATTATGTAGAGAATCGCAAAAATTATGCTTTCCAGTTCTTAGTTGGCCGCAACCTAGTGTAAACAGGTACCTTAATATTAACAATTTGCACCCGCAGACGTATTTTTTCAATGAATTATATATCAATTTAAATCTTATTTCTCATTCTTCTACACTAGGTGACACGGTTGCCTGAAACATTATAACCGTCATGTGAATAAATTTCTCTGACTGGAATTTGCGTACATTCAGTTTAACAACAATATTTGATTGCAATAAGTAAAGCTCATCATGTTAGACCAATGTACATTCGTTAATGTGAACGATAATTAATTCATGCAAGTTCTGAAACTTTCTTCAAGCTTTATGTGCAATTTTTTGTTGACAAAATCATTGATGATATCGCCGTAAGTAATCTTGTTTATAAATCACATTATATGTACAAAAGAGTTAAGTTAGATCTCAGGTAATATTTTAGACAAGTCGAGTTTTTCTCAACCGGACAAATTGTCGGAAACGTAGATATGTAGGTATGTATTACTCCTATGATCCAGAATCTGGCCTCTAAACCATTAAAATACTGAACTTCCAAGGAAATGCCTTTTTCACAAGAATTGACGATAACGATTCAGTCGGTAACGAGTCTTTCAATGTCGACGACAACTCTGTTAACCCTGAAAGTATCCCTCGCGGTCATTCTCATTTCATATGGGTGTTTTATCGTAAATTCTTTTGTTTTCAGTTGTCTTTTTCTTTCTTTTTTTTCACGCTTAATTAATTCCATCCCCTTTTCTTCAAAATACTTAAAAATTTTTTGTTTTCCTATGAAATTTAACTTGCGAAGATATGTATGATCGGCTTAATTAATCAAATCTACTATTACAGTCTTAATTTAAACATTCACTTTGTTTATTCTTTTCAAAACAACATTTCACAAAACAAACGAAAGCTTGTGTGGACCCACGAACTTTTATGTTTTACCATAGAATATAAAGGGTGTTTTTTTTTAGAGGTAAACAAATTCAATATGAAATATAACAATTGATGCTAATGTAAATGTCTTTGGTATTTGCTTTTATGCCAATAGTCTAGACAGACATAGACACCCAAAGAGAGTAATTTAAAGATGTGAAATCACAGGATTGTGGAGGGCAGTTCACAGGTCCATTACGAGAAATTATGCGCTCAGCAAAAGTGTGGCGTATTGCGCCATCAATGCCATTCAACTGAGGAAAAAGGAGTCAGAAATCATATTTCTAAAGCGCTCTCCATTCAAAATAAAATGGTCGAGAAAGAGGACGGGCATACCTAGCTCCAATTGCCTATGTACGTTGGAGAATCGACTCAATTGAATTCTCCTCAACACTGCGCTGCACAAGAGCAACAAATTCTTCTGATTGATTGTATAAAGGCAAATCGTTTTTATTACAAATCAACTTTCAACTGTCAAACCAAACCTGTAAAAAAACACCCTTTAGAAATTTATGGCGCCATTCTATGAGCAATAAAAGGGAAGAGCGAAAAGTCGTCGGAAACTTTTCTTGCAGACTCATTTCTGCAAAATATCATTCAAATCAATATCAGAAATCTTTATTAATTTGAAACCCTAAAACGACCCTAGATTCAAGTCTACTCAGCCAGCAGGTAAATGCACCTCTGCTGCTCGCGTACATATACTCCCAAAAATCGAATTTCTACGAAATCACGTTCCCGTACGGATAAATCGCTAAGATTCAATCTTTGTCCTCTTATAACAGGGTAAAGAGTATTTTGCCAATTAAAACTCTGCACATATCTAAGGCAGGAAATATGGAGAACTTACGACATTAGAAATTTTTAATAGCTGAAATCAGAATTTTAAGATCCCAATGACTACCAAAATTACAGCTTCAAGCCAACAAAAAAAAATAACTGCTGCCGGTGGATATTTCTTCACACTACACTCGCACAAAACTAGTCGAAATTATCTACAGAATTCGCGGAAATGTTTCCGCAAAACACACTCATAATTTTCAAAAGAAAACGAAATGTTCCGTGTCCAATGTTCGTAGTCTTGGAATACATAAAAACATAACCGTATAAAAATCATATTGTTTTTGGGAACCACAACCTATCGTCAATGAATATAATCATCCAGTAAGGAAAAAAAGAAGGAAATATTTATTTACAAATAAGACATTCCATTCCACTCGAGCACTCTCGAAACCAGAACCCTGTTCTGATTAAGTTTAACTATCGAATGTCGTTTAAAGTATGAAAATTCATATCAAACCTTGCAAACATTTAAGTATATGAGTGAGAAACAATAACTGAGAGAAAAGTGCATTTCAATCGAATATTAACAAAAGAAAATGTAAAAAGACAGTGATAAGCAAATCAAATAAACAAAACGAAACCAATTAAAAATGGTCTTACAACAAACATTTATGTATGTAAATACTTTTTGAATTAATGTTTCCAATCGGTTAACGCCTTTGCCAGAAAAATAAATGCACAATAGTGTAACAAATGAGGGACAGCTAAAAAATCAAAATAATGGAGCGATACTTACAACCCAGTTAGCCATGGTACTATTATTAATCCAGGAATGATTGTTGCACGGAATAGCAAATTAAAAAACTTGTCTGTTTCATACATTTTTTGTTTTTGTTTTTTCTCGAATACTTTTTTTGTTTTCTTTCTTTCAATTTGCACTGTAATGTCTTTGTTCTTTTTCTTTTTTTTTTAAGTTCAATAACAATATTCTTTGTCGAATGAGAGTTTTTTTGTTTGTTTTGGTTTTCAAATCAATCACTCCCTATGAAATTTTTAAATAAATCAAATTATTTAGCACTTTATGATGAGTAATTCAGCTTGTGGAAATAAAATAACAACAAAATGCTTATTTCAACGAAATCAAAACATTAAATAACAAACATGATGTACTATGAAAGAAACAATATTAGAAACTGTATTAAACCCAAAAAAGAATATGTTGCAGCACACTTTCGGATAAAACGAACGCTTTTAACAGACCTTTTACTACTACTGTCTGATAGAGCTTGGAGAAAAAAAAAATAATTGTGATTTTTTGTTCATAAAAAATGTTATATGATACGATAGTGCTCTCTCTTTGTTGAGTTTATTGTTTGCATTGTTATTTAACTGCTCTCCATTTCTGAACGAAATGATTAACCATATCACAGTCTGGATAGGTGACTTTACTCGTTTGGTGTAAGTGCTTAATAATAGTCGCGAATTCGATTAAATTTATAAATGAACCGTGTTCATGTTCGTGCACTGTGCAAAACGTTTCGTCACTTCTTTGAACGTTTTTATTTAAAGTTTTGTTTTTTTCTACGTGAATTAGGCGAGATTAAGATAAATGAGTAGCGATTAATAATACTCTAATGAGTTAGTCTCTCATGTAAAAGACAATGCTGTGTTTCTGTTTGCTTAAAATGATATGAAAATAACATAAATTAACATGTAAAACAAAAACAAATGAATAAGTGAGATTAATTAAAAAAAAAAAAAAAATAAGTTCGAGTTATAGAATAATAATTAAATTAATCACCTTTTGATGAATTTTCGCCTTCGTGTTAGGAACATAGCTAGAAAAAACACAACTTCGATTTCACGTATGTGTTTCACAAATAGGAAGTCGCCAACAACCTCTCCAGTCTTACGTTTTAAGTAGAAATTAAGTCCGTAAATAATGCATATGTTCTGGGAATTTAAACTAAATAAAACGTTGGATCATTTTGCTCGCTTTATTTTTTAAACATCGCTCGCGAACAAAATAAAACAGTTCACGTAATTTGCGATAATTTCTCGAATACAAATTGTTACGTTTCACTAAAATGATTCAGAAGGTATTGTTACAAAAATAATTGCTATCACCGTCGAAAGGAAAGTCTAAAATACTCGTATCTTTATCTAGTTACGCATAAGAGGGTCAGTCAAATATAAGCCATATTCATTATATTTCTTCACCTAAAGTAGGTCAGTAATTTACCCATTGCGTTATCAACAGAGGTTTTCTTTTGCCATATTTACCTATCAGGGATGCTTTAGTGGAGCAAAACCTACAAAGTTTACTTAAACAATGGCGCGAATTAGATACTTAATTATAAGGATGAAAGCTCGCGTATTGTATGGATAATTAACTCACAGTTTTTCCTGCATTTTTTGTTGAAGGTTGAATTCGTCTTGACTTTTTGCCTGTCGCCGACCAGACGGACAAGGAAACACTTGGGAAACTCCGATTCAGATTCAGAAGATATTAAGTTCTCTGTTTAAATTGGAATTGGAGCAATGCTTGTCTGTTGTTGAAGCATGCTGTATTTCGATATGTTAACTTCATTTTGCCCTTTACAGGTGGATGTCGATGTGGTGAAAAATTAAGTGCCTTATTATGCTTAATCGTTTGATTCGCAATTTCCGTGGATGTTCTCGTGTCAAACCACCAAATATAGGTAGAAAATAATCAGAGAAATAGAAAAATAGCAAATAAATAATGAGAATGAAATATGTTTGAAGTGAAGAGATGGTGATGGACTACGAGTTGAATTGATTCAAACTCATGGGAAAATTCCTGCGACAAACTTCAAAAAATTACCTCATGCTGAGTAACCGTGTTCAGACTCTATGCAACAATTCTATTCTCTAAATTTCGATTAGAGTCGTAGACTTGACGAAATAAGGAATAACCGCATGTAATGTTTAAACATCCACTTTCAGTTTCAGAAGTCAAAATTTAAAGTTTTTGGACAACAAGGAGCGTACATCTGGCGGTTTATGATCTCAAAATTGCTTTTCAAGATTTTATTCTTCGTAACCTTAAAGCCCTTGTTGTTTAAATAATGTCAGATGTATGTCAATTCCCCATTAGCCTACATTTTGCCAAAATGCGTTGACATGCGTTCTGGCGCTTTTGATAAGTAAAAACAGAAAGAAGAGATTTAATTTATATTTGGCTGACCCTCTTTTTCAGCAGATAAGACGCACGAGGATGTATTCTCGAACCCTAACCGTAGCAGAATTTGAATCCGTGTTAGACTGGAAAGAAAGAAAAGAATTAACCATTAACATAAACCAGAAAATATGAAATATTGATGAAAAATGAATGAAAAAAATGTTAGTGCTTGAGATGAAAATAACCAAGTATAAAAAAGTAATAAAAGTTAACGTCGAGGTCTATCTTAAATTACGTACGCTGTGAATACGTTGAAATATTATTATTATAATTAATTCTTTATTAATAAGTAATTAAATTAACTTAGTAATATAAAGGAATAGCACTAGCTACCAGGGCTATCGGCTAGACGTTGAAATATAAACCTTAAATTAAATAGCAAACAAAAAAAAATATAAAAAAGGACTGGCTTCAATTTAATTAATATAGCACACTCTAGAGTTATCGCACATCACTCAGTCAATCACTTATAATACTTGTTTAAATGTTAATCTTCTAAGATACCCTTCTCACTTGCAATGAGACCAACCGACTAAGTTTTGACACTACAGCACACAGTGGCTGATCGTCTTGCTAATGACGGACCAACGGATTGAAGATCCAAAAAACAAACTTTTCCCCTACAGAAATTTATAAGGAACTTAATTTCATGCAAGGTAAATTCTTTCAATCAAAAGGATCCACTCTCTACAGCCATCATGTATCCGCACTTAGATAAGTTATATGCAAATATGTAATTTATCGAAATTCGTCATTACCAATGGAAAGGTTTACTTCCCAAATTATAAGAAGAGCTGAATGGAATATCGTCTTTTTACCAATGCTCTGGGGAAACTTGTGTTTTGCATATGTTTGTTTTATTGATTTGTCATTTGGATCCAGTTCTGGTGGAAAAGTTACCAAAACTAAGTAATTATATGTCAAACACTGACGCTAATTAATGTGAGAACACGACTCAGTTGGTCAAATTAAGTATGTACACTTGTATATACCACATGTGGAATAGAGCTATGTGATATACTAAATTATTAGTGGACAGCAATTTGAAATTATCGTTTGACCTAAAAACATTATGTAAGTGGGTGTTTAAAAAAGTTGTTAGTTGTTCAATGTTGGTTTGTGGACATGAGTAAAGCAATGACGAGGCTGTTTCTTAAATAAGACGCGAAAAGTTGCTCATGTGCTCCATTGTTGCAATGACCACGAAAGGTTAAGCTACGATGGATATTTGTTTCCTTAAATAAATATATAATACTTGTGTATGTACTCGTGAGTTACGGGCAAAAGACAGTTTCAATATGAATAGGAGAAAAAAAAAACTCAAAATGGAGAAAACAGTATTTATGGTCGAGATTCGGATCCCGCACGAGACGTACCAGACTAGACTATTACCTGGAAAAGATCTGGCGCCATTGTTTTCCGATGCCGAAATAATTATAATTGCACATTATCTGGAAAATTAAGTTACTAGAACAGACTCTTAATATGTGGAACAAGTCAGTTAAGTGCGGGAAGCTATCAAGGAAAAAAAGGCGGGACAAACTAATTTGGGTGAAAGCTATGAGGCTTTCAAAGTGGCCACGAAAGGACAGTTTCTTTTAATGCCTTGGTGTAAGCATCGATCGATCGAGCATTAAATAATGTTGACATCAGCAGCCCAGTAGTCATCTATTGAGTACGAAGAGATAAAAAAGTTGAAGAATATTGGGCTTTATCTCACAAAGGAAAACAAAACTGTTTTCTAACCTTTCACAAAATGTCTAATTGTCCGCAAAGGGTTAATCAGAAGTATGAATGCAATGCCAAACTACTCAGCCAGAAGTTCTGGGTTGTTGTCCTCGAACTGATTTTTTCCTGGGTTCATCTATAAGCAACAGAATTCTAAAATTCGAAGTAGTCGGTAATCAATTATATGTCTATGTTTGCGAAAAATAAAATCCACACGAAGGTAGAGATAAAAAAATAAAAAGTGAACCTTGAACCATGCAATTTGCAAAACCACTCTTTTGCTTTGTCCTGTGTTTACTACAAAATTTACTTCGTACAGACCAATCAGCCTGCTTCCACTTATCTCTAAAATGATTTAAAACCCTTTCAAAAAAGGTTTGATCCTATACTGAGACCGGTGCTATTCCAAGTCACAATTTCGGCTATGACGACATCACTCGACTCTCGAACAGAAACATAGAGTGGCAACAAAATTTTATCAGTAGTAGTAGCTTAGTAATTTTTCTTGGACATCGCAAAAGCATTTGACTCAGTTTGGCCTAAAAGACTTCTGTAAAAAGTTAGTAAATTCATCCTAGAATGACGGTACTTCTGTCAGGATTGTTGACAAATGTTCCCAGATATATCCTGTAAATGCAGGAAATCCAGGCAGCATCTTTGGACCACTCCTTTATCTTCTATTTACAGCAGATATCCCTCACCTCAACACCGGCCTAAACACCAAAAAGTTATATACCGACATTAATAATCGCGAAGTTTCAGGTGAATGATATGGATTGCAAATTCCTTCTTCTTCCATGACAAAAAAATATTTACTCAGCCGCATTTGTCGACCGTCGATCAAAAAAATATCTGTCTGGTTTCGACGTTTTGAACTTTTCCAAGCCGACAGAAGCGACCAAAAGACCAAAGTTCAACCGGGAAGGTTTTTGCTTCCATTGTTTGGGATGCACATGGTATAATCTTCTTCGATTATCTGCAGAAGCGACGAATATTCACAGGAGAATATTATGCAACGTTATTGGACAAACTGAACGGCGATATATATGACAGCATGACAACTCACCGGCACAGGCGTCTTTGAAAGCGATGGCTAAATTGAACCTAATACGGTTTGAATAGATTTCTTCCAACGACTAATACTATCCCACAAACCTCAAGCGATCTCGAAGGAATGAGATTCAAGGAGGAAGGAGGAAGTCATCGCAGAAACCGAGGCGTATTCCAAAGGCTTGAAATGTTGGAAACTTAGTATTGCTCTAGGCAACTATATTGAGGAATAAATATTGCTTTGCCCAAGAAACGCTTGTGTTCTTTAAAAAACCCGTGTCTTTTCAGTCCATGTAGTGTGGTCAGCGTGGATGCGCATCCCCAACCATATGATTTGATTAACAAATAATTAACAAGCTTAAATTTACTAAGCTTTTTTAATTCAATAATAAATATTATTCTTCATCATTCATTATACTTGCTTCGATGGCACTTTAGATCGAGGTGTACCTGTGACTTAACCATTGTTATGCAAACTTGAATTTTTTTTAAAACACACCCGGTAACTTATTCTACAGTGGAACTAGAAAAAAATCTTTGGATTGTTTGGAAATAAATGAATTAAACACTTTCACACGATTTCGCCGAAATAAAAGAAAACAAAACAAAAAAATATGATGTAAGCTTGCAAATTGAAATGTCATGCGGTCGTAATTAGGTTTAATAAACAAGTAGCACTTACTTTTAACTCCGAAAATGCTCTGAAAATATTTATCACTATTTTATTTTACTTGGAAAAGCATTCATTTGACTTTAACACAAGTTACTTAGTTTCATTAAAAATCGCCAGACAACGAAAACTTCACCCATGAACGATAAAGAATACGGAAAAGTATAAACTGACTTCTACAAATGACAGCAGCGAGGCCAGTGTTTCCAAGTGAAGCTAGTCAACTATCGTACCAGAGCGTAGAATTATCGTACTGGAACAAAAGTATCCACTTTTCAGAATAGATAGTTTAAGTAAATGTTATCAAACTGAACATCAATGCTTTTGCTTTCTAGTTAAATAATTTGGCACGAGTACGATAACTTGGGCGCCGAAAATTGATAACGGTTTTTTGTAGAGGGGTCGAAAACAAACATTTTTTACTATGGGAGGGGGAGGGGTCTATCATGCACCGTTTAGGAGGTAGGGACAATTTAAAAAAATGCCTTAAAATGGAAAAAAAAACAACGGCAGCGCTTACAATAAAGTACTATACCGGCTTTAAAAACCGAATGTTTTGGTTTTTTTGGACATTTAAGTGGTCTTCCTTTAAGGTAACCGAATGAATAATCGATTAAATGTCCGGCATGCGTCTATATCAATGGTTTTTTTTTAATCAACAGTACATGGGTGGCCCGCTTCAGCTTTCTTTCCGTAGTCAGTCCACACTCACGCGACTTCGTCGTTCCGCTCAGGGTACCTGCTTTTTGCCTGGCAGGCGCCTATGTCATGAATACTCTTCATCTAATTTGTATGTACTTATGTAATATGGAATGCAGTTACTAATGATGCAAAAATATAACCGATCAAACTTTGAATTTTGTACCGTTGGTTTTTTGTACCGTTGGCACATGTGGTAAAGCTCATTCTGTGTTCAACCTTTGTTCGTTCGGGGATTTGGTATCGACCAACGAAAAGAGCATCGTTTTTTTAGAATAAATTGGTCTGATTCTCCTCTGACCTCCTCGTGGTGCATTCTGGATAACGCTAAATGATTTGCTAAACTTTACTAACAAAGATGAACATATCATTAACATTTATACTAAAAGGATCACCGTTAATACCAAAAAACTAAAAATAGTTTTAGTAGATCTCAATTTTCTCAAATACTTAAAGACATAAAACCATTCGGTTTTTTGTGTTCTATTTAGAATTAGTACAAGCATTGACTTCAAAAAGCAAATTTAGCACTTCATTTCACAATTTTGAAAAAAATTGGTCTAAACAAGTTTTTTTTAATTTTTTTTTATCAAAATTTTGAGTATGCATGCGAATTTTTCAAAAACTATAAGTTAACCATTTTTTTTAAGCCCAGGATGAAAGAACATGTTTCTGGCTTTCAAAGCCGGCAAAGTACTTTATTTTTAGTGCTGCCGTTGGTTTCTTTTTTTTTGCATTTTAAGTATTTTTTTTAAATTGCCCTACCTCCTAAACGGTGCGAGATAGACCCACCCCTCCCATAGTAAAAAATGCTTGTTTTTGGCCCTCTGCAAGAAATCGTTATCAATTTTTGACGCCCAAGTTATCGTACTCTCCCCAATAATTTGTAAACTATTGGTCTGATAATAAAATATCTTTTTTTAAGATTAATTTTTACATACGAAACTATTTCGTGCTTCGTCATTGAGATCGAACATCGAATTGGTTAAAACCCGCATTCACAAATTAAGTTCTAGACTGACCTGAATACTTAAGTATTTCTGAATATATAATACGCATTTGTACATTTCTTTTTTGATGTAAGATTGTTTTCGCCCACATGCCGATGCCGTTAAAACACATTTTGCAATTGCAATTAAACATCCATAAGAACATACGTAGCTTGAAGAAATTGTTAAAAGGCGCATTCATAGAATTATGTCGACCTATGCCTAAGTTATTTGGTGTCGCTTAATTTATGAACATAGACTTTGACCTTATGCGAGAAAGATATTAGTTCTCCAAACATGAACTGGGTGATAGTTCTCCAAAATGGCCTTTACGTTGACGAAGAGATTGTTTCATAGCAGTCAACTCGATGCCAAGGTAAGGCTGATCTGCTTCACGGCCCTCATTCGGTGTGGTTCAACGTGGGAACAAGCTTAGTAAAAGAGATTCGGGTTTTCGAGAAACGATGTCTAGGGGCCTCCACATATAGAACTTTAGAGTCTGAGTACAAAAAGGCTATAGTAATAAAGTCCTGTACAACGGGGCAGACCTGATCAGAGTGTGTTACTTTCTGATAAAGCTTATTCGAAGTCAAACACTGAACTCCAGAGTCTGAGTACAAAGAATTCTATGGTATTGAGGTCCGTTACAACAGGGCAAACCTTATGAGAGTGTACAACTTTCTGATAAAGCTTTTTTGAACTCGTATTTTAAGAGTAATGACTTCAATCATCAACTTGATCTCGAGGGATCCAACCCACATGCACCATGAGACAGCCGCTGCCGTTTATCTTCCACTTGGCCCGAAACGTTGAGTTCCACAAGTAGCTCAACGGAGACTCTTAGGTTCAGAAATGCAGTATCAGACCGCTACCAAGCAGTTGTCTTTCGGAAACATCAACACTATTGGTGGCTAGACGGAGAATGAACTCTGACTTGTATTATAATCTTTAATGCCTGAAGGCCAATATACAATAGCATGTTCTGTCAGCCTTGCCCGGCTCACATATGTTTAAGGTAGAATAAGTAGATTGTAAGTAGTTTTAAGTTTTACATTGAGATATTTTAAGTTTATTTAAATAAGTTTGTAGTTCAGTTTTAAGTTTAGTTTTAAGGTTAAGTATTAGAAAAATATGAAAAGTTCATATAAAAAGTATTTTGTGTTTATAGTTGTTTTAATTAATATATAAATAAAAATAGTAGTAAGCTGAAAGACATTATTTTAAAGTTGTTAGGTTTAGCTTAGAGCACCCGAAGAGAGCTAATAACTTACTGTAGAGCTAATAAGTCAACGTCTTTCGGCTGCAAAACGCAGAAGATTATAGAGAGAGAGCAATCAGAAATGCCGCAACAAAACAATGTGAATCCTTAAATTCATATAAAAAAAATCAAAACTAAAATTAACTCCTAAAAAAATTCGACAGGTTTCTTGAGTAAGACAGATGCTCCTTGCTTTAACTGTCATCAAAAACACATTTAGGTTTTAATTAAATTAAATTGAAGTGGGTTTAATGTATTCTCAATTGAATGCATTCAAACATGAGATCGAAGTTGTACAGCGGTGAAGCACTCGTCGCCAATTATATTTAACTCAGATGGACAACCCTGTGTTGTGTGACATGACAGCTACGGCAGTAACAGCAGAAATTCAGCTGTCGTTTTTATCTCATGAGCAGAAAAGACAAAAAGAGAACACGAACAAAAGGAAAAACTTACTAAAGGAATCCAAGGAAGAATTATTTGTACAAAAAATTTATTCGTAAGTGTTTTTTTTTTCGCGAAAACAAAGTGACTTATATGCAACGCACTTTGAGTTTTACATAACACTTTTGTGATTTTATTCTTCGTAGAACGACTGTATCCCATAAGCGGCCATCAAAACAGGAAATAAACCCACGACACGGTCGACAAATGATGGCGACACCCCAAAGTCCCACAAGAATGTTCAACGGGCTCAGCGAGGACGATGCACTCTATTCAGATGCAAAATACGCTCACGAAATCAACGACAGAATGCGTGTACCAAAGAGAATAAGGGCAACCGGTGAGTACTCGGACGAAGACCTCCTTCTCTCGAATCAGAATGGTATGATGAATTCCTGGAATTACCATGATAAAATTGATATGAACGTACCGGATCGCATTGTTGTACTTGGTCACGAAGAGCATCTTGGCACTAGATCAGCTCCGCGTGAAATTCTCTTGGAAAACTCAATTTTGCCCAAAGATCCGGGCTTTGTTCGTGTCGCCACACCACCACGGGTCATAACACTAAATAATCATCATTTTCCATCCGCCTCTGATAATAATTCACCCAATCATAGCAGTGAATACCAAAATGATACAGAATCCCCGCCGCCTTACGTAAGAGCTAACGCTGCCGGTGCGACTATTGGTTTCAATCCGAATGGCACAAGCTCTCGAGCAGAGTCGGACTCGGAAGCTGTTACCACATCAACGTCGGGCGGCGGCACGAGAAAGATGCTACCGTGCAATTACAACAATGACACAACATTAGTCAGCCATAGGGAGGGAACTCCTGTGATTGGAGATTTGACGCCGCCCGAGGAGATACTCTACTTGCGCCGACAATTGGCTAAGCTCAATCGCCGAGTTCTTTCGATTGAAATTGATAATGTGCAAAGGTCACAACGTGAGAAGATTGTTTATTGCATGGGACTGGCCTATTTCTTACTTAAGGCGATTTTCTGGCTGAATCGCAATTAAAAGAAGGTAAACATGAAACAAAAAGCAACTTCCTCACTCATCTAAGCGTGTAGAAACTTGAACAATTTTAGTCCTTTTACGAAGACTACTAATAATGGACCGCATTTTTAATGAAATTCAGATGATCGTAAGCGATATTAAATAATCACTGTCGGACGAACACGACGCATCATCTCAGGACTATCCGGAAATATAAACTTCAGCCAGAAGTTTAAATATCTCAAATAGTTTACCACTCTTAATCATTTTGATTTCATAACTAAAACCACTCCATAAAGCATACATGAAAGCCCTTTTAAAAGTTAATGATAAATGGGATCCGGAAATGGTAGCTAAATTGTTGTTAAAATAGATAAAATAAAGATACCACTTAAGCCTATGTTTATCTCTTTAACAGTTTCTTATAGCGAAAGGATGTCAAACACTACGTTTTTAGACTATATATACCTTTTATTATTATTATTTTCTAACCAGGATAACAAAATTATACAAGAAAACATAAACATAACATTAAAGTTTTGAATTTTAGTCACAATAAATGATTATAAATAAAATTATACCAAAAAATTATTTTCTTCATTGCGTGTTCAATGCAAAACGACCGATAAGACTGCTAAAGCATTCGTAAAATATATCTTGATCTTGATTTAGTGTAGCACAACTCGATATAGATTTGCTATCGGAGCTAGGGCACTGTTGGAATGAACGCGTTAAATAAATTCTGTTGGATTAAGCTGATAAGAAAAATTGAACATTGAATGTTTCTGACATGAAGATTTTGACGTGATCGATCGAAATATGCACCCCAACTAAGTTTGTCGTTTTCGACCGACTCAGAACAAACCAGGTGCTATTTTGTAAAAGATTAGAAACTCTGGCCGACAAACCGACAATTATTGGTATTCCGTTTGTCGATGAATGGGCGGATAAATGTCTTGTCAAGAAGTAAACAGAATTCTCTCCAACGTATATCAAGTGTTTTTCTCTAATTAAATGCGTTCAAGCGAAGACGAAGAAATTTAATAAAATGATCCTTTTTTAAGCGAATTGAAAAAGCAAGCAAAACATTGCGGTGGAGAAAGTCAACGGAGTGTTAGCACTTAATGATTGTTTTATCACTCAGAAGTACTGAACGGATCTGTGTTAAACATTTAAAAATTATTTTTGATTGGACTGTTTATTTGCGACTGGCAAACTTCATTCGCAGCGTTTTCCAATTTCAACGAATCAGCTTCATTTTTTTTTAGAAAATTAAAGACAATTTTTTCATGGAACGAAATAACTTTATTCTATAATGTATTGCCCATTTTGAGCAATGACCTTTTCATAAAACTTCTGGTTTTTACCAGTAAAACACTGAACCAGGTATGATTTGACATCATCATTATTATTGAAATTTTAACCATTCAAAGAGTTTGGCAAAGATCGAAATAAAAAGTAATCAATCCGATTGTGCAAGGTCAGGACTATATGGTGGATGTGTCAAAACTTCCCAACCAAGCTCCAATAATTTTTGCCGAGCGACCAAAGATGTGTGTGGCCTTGCATTGTCATGATGGAATACAACACCATTTCGATATGTCGATTCGGGCCGCTTTTCTTCAACTGCATTGTTCAAAGTAGACATCTGAATTGATCTTTCGGTTGGGTGGTAAAAGTTCAAAGTAGACAATTCCTTTGTAATCCCACCTAACTGATAATATAACTTTTTTCTGATGAATATTAACTTTAGATGTTGTTTGAGCTGGTTCACCTGGCTTGCTCCACGATCTTTTCCGATTGACAATGTTGTATGCAACCCATTTTTCATCACCAGTTATCAATCAGATTAAAAATGGATCATTTTCATTACTTTTCTTTAACAATGTGTAAAATGATTTTCATTCAGTTCATGAGGAACCCATATATCGAGTTTTCGTACATAGCAGTTTTAAGCGATTTTCAATGCATGTATGGGATACATGAAGATTCTCTGCAATCTCACGTGTTGTACTGCTACGATCCGAATCGATTATTGCTTTGATTTGGTCGTCATCAACTTCAACTGGACGACCAGAGCGTTTTTCATCTTTGAGTGAGAAATCACCAGAACGAAATTTGGCGAACTAATTTTGACACTGCCGTTCTTTTAAAGCTTCGTCCCGATAAACAGCACATAGCTTTTTGTGATCTTGCGATGCGATTTTTCTTTTGATTTTTCCATTTTTCAACAGACGCCAAACAAAAACTACACAACCGATCAAACAATATAAGTATAATAAGATATCTACTGCAAAAAGTGTAATTCTGGAATTTTTTTTAACTCTTTTCCTCTGTCTTTGATGTATATAGTGCATAGGTGCTGTTTGACATCTTTCCGTTGACTGTGGTTCTTTGCGATCTACCTTCAACGAATGATTCGAACCATTTAAGTTCACTTCCTCGAACTCCATAGTAGGCGAAAAAGTATGGATCTGTCTATAGTTTCGAAAGCCCTTTGAAGTCTAGAAATACGGCGACCGAGCATTTTTTAGCAGCGAGCACTTCTTTCCAGCTAATAATGATGTTGTTTAATGCTGACTTACATGAATATCTTTTCCAAAAACTTAATTGACTTTCCATACAGAGATTGTGTGATACGAAATATTTTTCCAGTTGTTCTAAGACTAATTTTTCAAATACTTGAATCCTTGAATTTTCTCAACTGGGGTGATAACAGATTCTTTGCATGTATCGGGAAAATTTCCTCTGCCAATTGAACTGTTTATTAAGTGTACTAGTACTGGACCTAATTCATCTAGTGCATCGATTAGCATTCCTGCGTTTCAGCTCGCCGCACTGAGAGTTAAAATATGACATGCGACCAACCACCGCTGGACAATACAACCAAATGCTGCCTGTATGCCGATGACTCGCTGACATACGCCAGCTCGATGTCCTTAATTATTGCTGCACGGAGAGTAGAGACCCACATCCGCCATATCTACGAGTGCCCATCAAAAGCGAACTCCTTTGCATCAAGAGGCCGATAACAATCGATCAGTCGCCAACTGCCAAGGCATCAATATTGGACACCTTTATAAAGACGTCCTTGAGTGCCCGCTGCCTTGGGATACTATTCCACGATCGGATGAAATTCAACGTACACGTCCTTCTTCCTGAAGAGAGCCAATTTCGCCGTCCACCGGATTTATCCACTAATGCGAAAACAAAACGGCTCAGCCAAAGGACCAAGCTGTATAAGTAGCTCATCAGTCCTGTAATTTCATACGGGTTCCCGTTTGGTTCACCTCATCAAAGACGAAAATGCTGAATCTGGAAGGCTTCGAAAGAAAGATACTCAGGATATGCACCGGACTGCACCTGCTCAGAGTGACTATGAAGCACGTTAAGAAAAGCGAGCTCTATGCGACTGCCCGGATAACACCGCTAAACATATATAGTACATGCCGCGGATGTTCAAGAAAATATTCGAGGCAAACGAAGAAATACCAACAGTGGCAATGACGATATTGCAAGAGGCCATGTTCCGACTGCACGTCGACGAATGACCAGCAGCATTCTTCAAAGAAGTAGACTCAATCCAAAACCGAGGATGAGGCTGCGAGCACACAACACGTCAACATCACACGGATCTAAACAACCCGAGGTTCAACTAACAGCAAAATTGTATATTATTGACATGCATGTACTTCCTATATAAGACTGACCAATGTATTTCGCTGGGCCCCTATTGTTGAGCCAGCAACTATTTATTTAAAAAAAAAACAATGTGAATAAATTTTAAGAACAATTATAAATATTTTGGGTTCAATAAGTTGTTAAATAATGTAAAACAAAAATGCACACCAAAGTACACCGTTGCTACACCCGAAATCTTTGGATTCGCTTGAAATTTTATTGACATGTAAAGTCTTTTATTCAGAGTAGCAAAACGGTCGCCGCCAACGGACAAAATTCAAATCGAGATCTAATACGAAGCTTGGTGTACTTCTCAGAATCTATACTTCTTGGCATCTGATATTTGTAAGAATGAGGCATGTTAAAAAAATGACTCGTAAATGACAACTAAAATCTTACAACTTACCTTCTTGATGACCAAGTATACAAAGCAACAGAGATTCGGATCAACGAGATCGTTAGCAAGTTGGCCAATAAACCACACATCCACGAATATTAAAATTTCAACGCAATTTTGATATGGCAAGAAGATTTATTCCCTTTGGATTGCGACAAAGGACCAGTCACAATATAAACGGTAGGATGAAAAAGTTACCAATGACCATTACATTATATGTAGAATAATCCAATTTTTGAGTTTTTGAAAAAGCGTGTTCCTGTTTCATTTAATTTTTATAGAACTATCTAAAAATAATGTTAATGTTCCTTTGGAATTTAAATTAACCGATTTCAACGTTGATTTTGTAGTTTAACATGATCATAAAAATTATGTAAGTACATATGCTAAATAAACTATTTGCGGAATGATGTTGATAGAAATTATTTAAGAATAATAAGGTACATATTGGTTGCCAACTTAAGAACTAATTTTTCGATTATTGTTCTATATTTTACAGATAGAAAATTCTTTTTCAACTAATTTTAACATGCTCGTAGCTAATGACCGACTTAAAATTCGGTTTCGGTTTCGGCCAAAATTCGGTAAAGTACGGGTGAGTTCTTTGTCCATATGCCGTAGTGTATGGCCAACAGTCGGCGATTGTGTTGAGTTCGTCTTTTCTCGCGTATAAACGAATTTGTAAGTGTTTCTGTATAAAAAGTGATATTGCGAAACGAATGGTTATAGAATTGGTTTATAGTCCACCAATTCTATAAAACATGTTTTAAAAAAAAAAATTAAAATACGCCTGCTTGGATAAGAAGGATCGTGAGATCGTCAAAACTTAATCTGAAAGAAAATGCACATCGCAAGTCCGAAAAGAGCTAAATTTGGAACTAAGTGATATGACAATCCGGGAAAATTAAAAACCTCCTCAGACCAGAATTGAGTCGAATGCACATCACTTTTAGTCAAATACCTCAAATTTTAACTCATATTTCCATAAGTAAATTTTTTCGGCTCATTCCAAACTAGTGTGGTATTTTTGAAGTCATACCAGGGAATTTGAAACAGCAACTCTAAGCCTTTTAAGTGGTGTTTAGTCACACGATTAACATCGTAAATTTCAGCACCAGGATCAAACCAGCAGTTACAGACTGAAAATTGCGATAGGAGAAAATAAATCAAGGGGTTCGGTAGGATACGTATGCAACTAGGAATATTAGCGTGGCGAAGATCCATCGGAAATACGATGATGGTTGATATCATAAAGAATTGGTACCGTCTTTCAACAAAACTGGAACGTGTTCTTTTGAATCACCGGTTCTGCCTTGGCGAACTTAATGATAAGACCATAATAGTTTAGCGAAATATAATTCTAGTGAGCTAAAAATGCAACTCCATTCAGTCAAGTTTAAGGTTTCGACAACACAATCGTTGGGAATTGAATCAGAGGCAGCGGTACAGGGAGATGATCGGTAAAGTCAATGTAGGAACACGTCCGTGTCCATGCTCCTCGGCTGATTGTCCACCATTGTGTTTAGAGCTTCCCCGTCAACTTTAATTGTAAGCTGTCGTAATGGTAGCAGCGACCATTTCACCCAAATTGGGTATCCTGTGGACCCTCTTAATGTAGATTTAAAGTTCGATGTTTGTTATCACCGTATTTAAACTCAGCGAATGGATTATGAGGTATGCCTCACAGGGAAACAAGATCGTTGTGTTTAATTCAAGTACAAACAATTTCGTTTATTTGTCTTTATTTTTTTTTTATATAAACTTACTATTTTTTTTCTACAAAAAAGAAAAGCATATTTATTTATTTTGTTCTCTTTAGTTTTATATAATACACAAGAAAAAGAGAATCTCGATTGAATGTATTATTTCTAGTTTGAATGTTTTTTTTTCTTTCTTTCTTTCAACTTTAAACTTGTTTTCTTTTTTCCTTTTTACAATTGTTTACTAAGAAGGCAACGAATTTGATGTTTTTTTTTAATTATATATGTATACTTTTTTAAAGAAATTAAGTTTTCTTTAATGTCGAAAATAAACAAAAAGGTATACGTTAATATTTTTTTTTTAATTTCTGAAGTCTGCGAACTTGAAATAAAATAAAAAATAACGCCTAAGATATTGAATATACATATTACAAAGAAAAACCTAAACTCAAACCGTTTTTTAAATTAATTTCTTCGTTTTAGTTTTTCGTTAGTTTTTTTTTAATCTTTTTATAAACTAGAAATAGAAGATAATCCTGAGCGTTGTTTTGTACTTCGGATCTTTTTTTTTTTTTTGTTCAAATATTTATGTTTACAAATGCATATTTTTGTCGGTCGTGGCTGATATTTGGAATGATGGAGAAACAAAAACAAGATCGACGATTAGAAAAATAAAAAAGAAATTAATCAAGTGTTAGAGAAGTATACAATGGACTCGAAATTTATTGTTATTTCAATTGAGGGTTGTGTGCCCTCTCTCTTGTACGTCATGAATATCTGTAAATTGTCGTAAATTATACTCTCCTCAGATTTATTTCCTTAAATATGTTTCCATATGTTCTCATGTATAAAAAAAAATAAATTTACGTTTAAAAGAAAGAACTAAAAAAACTTACGAAATGCAAAAGATGTGTGATTTTTTTTTTGTTTGTTTATTTAAATTTATATTATGTATTTATGCATTTTTATCAAACAGTCAAAAACATTGTTCGTTTCCCTCTCGCGATTAATTTTCTGCCCCTCTCTATTTTTCACCTTGAGGGAGAAACAAAAATTTGTTTCTCGATTTTTTTTTCATACGTACTTTTATCTTTCAATTTATCGCGCTTCTCTTTTTCTCTTTAAATTAATAATTAATTATATTAATATTATTATAAAATTAATTAAACAATCGTGTTTTTAAAGAGTTTTTTTTTTAAGTATTTTCGAATTTTTTAAACTTTTTTATTTTGTATTGTTTTTTTTATTTTTTTATTAACTCATTTTAAGAGTAGATTTTCTTATTTTATGATGATGATGGAGGAGATGTGATGGGAGAAATGATAAACGTTTATTCGCTCTCATCTTCATCATCATCGTCGGAGGCGTCCTTCTTGTTCTTTTTCGGCGCTTTTTTACTCGTTTTGCCGCGCTTCTTACCAGCACCGTTTGACTTTGATCCACCATTGGCTTCGAATTCGCGGACGGCTTCTTCATAGTCTTCCTTGCATTTGGCTGCCTTTGCCTCCCATTCCTTATTATAACAATACAATGGAAAATGTTCAAATGTCAGATTGTGAAATTGAAATACAAATCAGTAAATGGAATTTAGTACGTGTGGTTATGTTTACTTACAGACTTGTCCTTCATTGACCTCCAAAGTTCACCACCCTTTTTGGCGACTTCTGTGACTTTAATGCCTGGATTCTCTTTCTTAATCTGTTCTCGGGCACTGTTGAGCCATAACATGTATGCGGAAAGAGGACGTTTTGGTTTGTCTGCCATTTTTAGTTTGAGATTTATTCGTTTATAAATTTATTGACTGAAATACAAAATAAATAAAAAAAAGACAGTTGAGTGATTGTTTACTGGAGATTAGTTAATTTTGTTTTTACGCAATACGGCTTTTCCAGATAGTTTTGTGTCCTTTAATATAAATAAAAACTATCTAGCCGATAGCCCTTGTAGCAAGTGCTATTCCTTTATATTACTAAGTTTATTTAATTACTTATTAATAAAGAATTAATAATAAAAATAATAAAAACTAAGTCTAGATAGAAAAAAAATAGGTACAACTACTTCATTTCAGCGACAGATTAACATCTGTGACCCAAACTTAACTCGTATTTTATAAACATAATCGTTTATGTAGCAAAGAAAATTTCTTTCGTAAAGGTTTTCGTGTAATTTCGTTAACAGACAAGCATCATTTCACATAAGTATTGAAGACAAAAAAATAAATTAACTATTGGTATAGTTTGTTTCCATGCTTTGCAGAGAGCCTGCCCCCTTTCTTTTGATTTGTCTTGCCTTTGTCAGTCTTATGGCGTAATTAACTAAACCGGGTGGATTCATATATTTAGACGTTCATATTATTGAAAATACAATTCATTTTATTTAATTTTTTCTTTATCTATATTTATAAGTACGTACCTACCACGCTTTAAACTAAGTTTGATTTGTCTTTTAAATGGAAAACTTATTTTGTCATGCTACATGTGTACCAAATTTAGTATGTTTATTTACACATGCACAAATTTGAACATATTTTTGAAACTGAAAATTAATTTTAGAATCATTTACATAGACATATTTTAATTTTAAGCCTTATGTTTTTTAAATGATAAAGTATGAAAACAATAAAGCAGATTGAATGTCGATACAAAAAGAAAAGGAAATTATTTTAACTGACTGATTCTTTAATTCATTGAGCTTATTGTTTGTTTAGCATGCTGTGAAGGCAACTTCTTTTTCATCTTCATACTAGAAAAAAAAATGTACCGCAGTAATTATAGTTGTTTTCTGTGATTCAGTTTAAAGAAAATCAAAACACCTAGCTCCGACTTTAAATCGCCAATAACTATAAAATTGTACCTTCCTCAATTCCCAAAACAAAAAAGATACACACATAGACTGAGACCACTCACCTAAAATTACTACCGTCACCGTAGAGCATTCAAAAATGGCGCCAAATGTTTGTATGTACGTCTTTGATTAAAATCAAAGTCATATTTCCGGAATGCTGTCATCCAGTTGCATAAATTCAGATCGAAAAATATGCCAGAGGATCAAGTTTTAAGCCTGTCTTGGGAATAATAAATTGTGGGAGTGCCGAAAAGCGGGCGTTCTCTTCCGCACCGATACAGGTGTGAATTCTATACATGCCCAAATGTTTTAGGTATTTCTTGAAGTTTTGTAAGGTCTTGGTCTGGCTTAAGGGTGTCGAGTGTACCTAGAAAGTGCCACTTTCAGAAAACACCCAATGATTTCTTAATGCGCTTTGACAATTGTTGCTAAACAAATATATGAACAAAAAAATCTAAACCAAAACATCTATCATCGTGCTAAAAATTATTATCACCTCCTTTGAGCATACAAAAATGGCGCCAAATTATTATATGAACAAGGTACGCCTTTTGATATACAAAAAAAAAAATATATTTTCCTCGAATTTTTCACACAAACAACTTAAAACATGGAATGCAAATTCATCGGAAATAAATCAAATTTAATAAATCATTAAACATTTTTCCTTAAAATGGCCAAACTAGCTGCAAAAAATCCAAACGAAAATATTTTCCATACATTTTGTATGAGGTACTGAACTGTACCTCATCGCGTATAGAGGCAAAGCCAAGCCAACCAGCCCAGTGCCACCATCATCAATTCTCATACAAATACACGATACGAGGCGCAAGGCAATTTTTATATGGCCGACCCAAGTAGAGAAATACTTGCAAAGAATTAATGGTCAAAAAGTTGAATAATTTCAATGAAAACCTACCAAATGGTCTTCGAAACATAAATTCTGTATTAAATTTTTTACTAGAAAAATCGATTGCCCCATTAAATTTATGTTTAATTACAGAATTATAAAGAAAATTATCAAGTGTATGTATTCGATGCGTCGTTCCGGTTTGTTCGACCATTTTGCTTGCCTGGCTTGTATAGAGTAGAGAAAGCAGCAATGTTATGTACCTACAACATACGAGAGTTTTGCGCAATTTTTTCTCGAATAGTATTTAAATTAATCGACTCTATTGAGAAGAAAATGTATTTTCGAATTGAAATCTAACGAATTGCGTTAATTTTTCAAGCATTCAAAGCGTACTTTGCGAGATTTTCGTCTTAAAATTGACGCGAAAACAAAACAAAATTTACCTACCAAGAGGCAAACACAAAAGTATGGCTGGCTGGCTGTGTATCTGGCCTTTTGATATGAACGAAAATTTTGTTCGGAAAAAAGGTTATTAATTGAAAATAGATTCTTACCTTTAAATTTGTTTGATTTTCGACTGGCTTGCGCGGCAGTTTTTAATTTTAGTCGTGTTTTAATTGTTGATTAATTCACAAACACTTATTTAATGTTCTTATATATATATATATTTTTATTTTAATAAGGTTTCTTTTGTAAACAGCTAGAGAAGACACTACTTTTACCGCCGATGAACGAAACTGAACTCTGGTCTAATCAAAGACGAATGTGGAGTAACCGTTGGCAAAGAACCGAACCGATGGCAAGCACAAGCAAGAGCATGCAGTTGTGTGTAGTGTGTGTGAGAGTTTTCTCTCATTTGAATTCCCTGGACAAAGCCACAAATTGCGGAATTAGTGTGCGAGAGCAGGAAAACACGTGTCATTTTGGCAGCTGCGTTTGTATAAGCGTCGTTTGTTTGTGCGTAGCTAAGGTGCTGAATGCCGGATGTTGTGTTTTGATTTGGTATTGTTCGGAGAAGAGCGGGCTAATTATTTCCACCACACGAACACGAACTGGAATTTTTGGCGTTTCTCCTGTTTGCCGCTCATTTTGTACGTTTAAAACAACTCTCGTTGCGATGGCCTGGTTCGTCCCAATATCGTGCGTCGGAAACTTGTGTGAACTAAAAAGGATAGGCAAAGTATGGTGAAAAGTAATTTATACTTAAATTGAATACAACGCTTATTACCCTGTCTACAAAACCGGATCGAGGGATCGAATTCAAATAGGATCCAGGTATATACTGTACCGGATTGAAAGATCGAAATCGGGTTCAGTTACATAGTTCTTTTGTTTCGAAGAAGTGCCAAAAATTTTTCGTTATTTTTTGTTTCTCCATGCGTACAAATATTTCTACTTGCTATTTTTACTTTGCCTCTTTCTCAAACTCAACCTTTCGATCCGCGTTTAAATGCAAAAATTCGAGTCGATCACATACAATTTTGTGATCGGATCGAGTGAATCCGATATGCATTTATTTGGCGCTCAATCCGTACCGGCTGATAGAGTCAGTATTCAACCCGGATTGAGTACAAATGTATGCAATTTTTTGACGGCAAAATTGCGGAGAAGAAATGTCAATCTCAATTCTCTTTCGATTCCATTCTAATTTGGTCCTGGGTTGATTCTCAATACTACTTTTATGCGGTCACGTATTAAATAGATATCACATTTATCGTAGTGATGTCTGGTAGAATTCACACAAATCGTGAATTTGTTAAGTACCTGCAATTAAATCATCCTTTTATCTAGCTTCGATCAAATTAAGGGCTTTGTTTTCGGTTTATAAATTTTTGTGCATCGCCTTTTCCAACTTTTAAGAATTAACTTTTTATCATATCCATTTTTTCCATTTTTTCTTTCGATTTTGTTTTTATTGTAATTTCATTATGGAGAGTTTCTTTAATAATTTGTATCCCAAATTCCAACGTTTGTCATTGTTTCAGACTTAACTAGGTATATAGCAGAACAATTTATGATCAAGGACCCACAGACCATTTTTTGTATTAAAGTTCGTTTCTACCAACGTTTTCTTGGTCTCAAACTAAACTTCATTCATAACGAATATTTAAAAATAAACATATAAAGCCAGAAATTTATTGGAAGCCTCTGCTCAACAAATTTTAATTTTTTTTTTTAATTCACAATACTATGTTAATTCTGTTAAATATTAATTTTAGTTTTTCTCAAAAGTTACACAGACCAATATGGTTTTGTAGTGGCTAATAATGTTTCGCATACCTTGCTCTTAAAAGAAAAAAAAATCATTATGCCTAACATGCGGAATAAAGCTTCACTATCTGTGCTTAGGTTAGGATAAGGACATACAATTTATTACCGACGAATTTTCCAAGATATTTATTTATTGTTTTGACAATGCATCGCGAAGGCTGAGCCAACGATCGAATTTCAAATTTAATTTGCTTGATTTGAGCTCTTAGACTCTTAAACTCTAAGACCTTATTAAAGAATAACAATAAATTTAGAGTAGATACTATAATTTGAGCTCTAAGACTCTTAAACTCTAAGATCTTATTAAAGAAAAACAATTAATTTAGAGTTGATACTATAATTTTCCACACGATTATGACTCGATTCAATTCACTTTACTGCGTCTAACAATTGTAAATGTAAAATTCGATTAAAAATTAATTCGCTGTGTGACACCCTGTACCAAATTCGTTAAAAAAGCCTAACAAATCGTATCGTTGCAATTGTGTTAGTGCAAATGTGTTCCCACAGGAGGCGCTTTTTCGCGAGTGTAGAACATCGATTCTCTGCTTGTTTGTTGCGCTATCATAGGGTTCTGAGTTGAGACTTCTTTCAATACATAGAAAAAACTCCTCATTTGGTTATACTCAAAAACACTATCCTTTTATCGTAAGAATCCAATGTGTACCAATTCCTATTAGGTATTCATTCCCACTCCAAGCCTATTTTGCAGAAAAATACGGCATTTCTCCTTATATTATGGTGTGACGGTGACAGGAAGAAAGAGGGATTCATCTTAAATGACTTCTAATTTTTCTCATGTAGCCACATACACAATGAAAGAAATCGCATTTCGAAACCAAATCACTTGTTGAAAAACAAAAGGTGAGAGCACATTCAAAAACCAAAGCTGATTATGCCAAGCCGCGTGTGGTAACTTTGTTTGAACAAGGATAACGTCGGTTCGTGAAAATTACTCGATGTGTGGGACTTCTATGGATCCAGAAATTATGCGAGTGTTAGTGAGAGGGGTAATCAAATAAATGAGAGAGGCTCTTTGTATTGCTGAATACTTTTCTCTGTGTAGGTTGGTTATACTGGTGTGTGTTTCCACCGTTGACTATCGTCTTCCATTCTCCTTCGTTCGTATTCAACGAAATTTCCTATGCAGAACGCGATGATTTCCGGCAAGCATCGTGTAAACTCATGCGATTCCAGGCGTCGGAAATTCAGCCGTAAAGAATGAGGTACTATGCCAAAGATTAACTTTCAACCAGACAGCCAGCCAAAGTATTGTTTGTTTTGATTTTGATTATTTTGTTTGTGTTTTGTTATTGTCCGACTTTCGTTTTCTATTTTCGTTATATGTAGTTTCAAAGGGAATTCAATGATATGATAATCGAAACCCATAACAAACGTGTGTACTAGCGTTGGAAGAGTATCTCTATAAGGCTGCTGTTTAAGAGCATGTTTGGAGATTTTCAGAAAAACGACAATCAAAATAAAAAACTGACGAAATCTTTGAATCCTCGATTTCCATCTCTTCTTCATTTAAGTTTTGGGCAAAGAGCTGTCCCACAGTCTCAAATGGCAACCAGCTGTTACGTTTTCGCGCCAAAATTTATGTTCCGCTTGTACCCAGTAGAATGAAAGAAATAACAAA
Organism: Orthonevra nobilis; assembly: GCA_963555765.1. Classification (NCBI taxonomy): domain Eukaryota; kingdom Metazoa; phylum Arthropoda; class Insecta; order Diptera; family Syrphidae; genus Orthonevra; species Orthonevra nobilis. Next base: position 94,291,889 of record OY743224.1, read on the forward strand.
AGGGAAAGCAAAAAATATCTCTAGCTATCCACAATGTGGTATTTTGAAATATGCGAAGACGAATCGTGCTTTAGAATATTCCACGTGGGTTCATGGAGTAGAGATTCTTTTTGTTGTTAGATGATTCGAAATATTGTAGGATGAGGTCGAATGTGTATGCAAATGTTTGAGGTCGTTTGTTCAGCAATGACCTACAACTGTGCATGTTTTTATAGGCGAAAATAGGCTTTTGTCGATCATTTAAGATTATCAGTTGTACATTTTGCGTAGTTGCAAGGCCTAAAAACATAATAAAGCGTTCAAAAAGTTTATCTTAGTTTATTTTAACCCAACTTAAATAATAGGCTCTCAGTCTTCTTAACTTTATTTGAGACTACCTACATCATCCTGTGGTTTGACTTCTTTGACAAATAACAACCTCAATGCCATCGTAAAGGGCTAACCCGTTTAGGCTTTAATATGGATGCATCGCGTGGTCCAATGTGGGGGGAAGCTAAACAAAAAAGATTCGAGCTGTCCAGCCACTATGTGTTAGGGCTTATCTCCATTTAATTTGATATCAGTGTCTATCTAAAGAACTCAGAGTTTCAATCAAGTTGGCCCATACAGAGTGTGAGGTCCGGTGGAAAGTCTCTAGCTTCTCGAAATTGAAAACTATTCTTACGCAAAATAAAGCGGATAATACCACGATCCACGAAGTACGCAAGTCGACATAAAAGGTTGCACATATAATGATGTGTATTCATCGATGGAAAACGGCTGAGAACGAAGGTCATGGTATGCAAGCAGATAAGCGATCGAATGGCTGTGATCTGCATGAAGGGAAATTTCAATTATTGCTAATTCATATGTGAACATACCCTCACCGATGAAACCCAAAACTCTATTAAAGAGAAGCTCTACGAAGTCTTGGACTGAGCCCAGGAATCCTGTGCGAAGTACAAACGTCGAAATCGTAGTTGGGGAGTGGTCGAAAGGTACACCATAAATGGTTTCCGAGCCAGACTTTACTGTCTTATAATACGGTGAAAATTTATACACATTTATTAAAAGTCAATCGTCAAGTCGAGTTACATACAAACCAAATATGCCACATGTTGATTAACGCAAAACATTAGCAACTCGGCTGTCCAATGCTAAAAGCTGCAACTAGCAAACAATAAAGATATTCAGCATTGGACGCCTCAGCTTCGCCGGAAATAGCCAGATTCTATCAAGTGACTCATAACTGCACCGTCATGTTATTTATTCAAATTAATTCTTTAATAGATGTTACAGATGTTACATGTTACATGTGTCGCCTGTCCTCCACAAAACACAACGTGCCGTTTTCACGTTTTGATGTTTTGACGGTGATCGAAGAAGCAGCCAAAGAGTTGACCTTTAAATTAATTAAAATAAAAGAAAACATGTTGACGGACCGAAATTAAAAGTCGAACACCACATGGGACAACAAAACATCACAATCGACGGATATGGCCTATTTGAACTACAGGAGTTTATATATCTCGGGACAACTATTGACTCAGCAAACGATATCTTGGTGGAGATTCAACGAAGACTCATCATAGGCAACCGATGCTATTTCGGTGTCAAGAAGCTAAAGACCTGGCTCAGATCCTACAATCGCTGACACAACTGACGGCGCATGGAAAAGATGCCAAAAATCGGCATATCCATTTTCCACATAATTAAGTTGAATTCCATATCAAGCGATGGTCCTCTTGATGTCTTATCGTTCTTCTCGGTAGTGGGTGTCGCCGGGCAGACATTTTAATGATCTTTTGAGAAGGTAAAGTTTCTCCGGAAACTTTTTTTTGTTAAGTACAAGTATTTTCTTTTATTTTTGATTATGTAAAACACTTCGTTTCGGAATCCGGGCTAAACTTTAATATTGAAAATATATTGCGTCACTTGCAATACAATCTTTAACGTTGTACATATGTACATATATCGTTTATACAACTTTGCATTGCACTTGAACTCATAAAACTGTTTTATTTCGGAAATGTGCAAGAACACTTCCTATCCTTAAATCCTCGCAAAATTCAAACGGGAATACTAAGTCACTGCTATTTTCCATGTTTTCTAACTTACGATGTAACCTCACTTACATTTTTTCGGCTAATGAAGTTTACCTTTAGTCAAGCTTAAGAAACTTATGTTATCAATTCTACAAACGGATAACTTGGGTATTATCTTGACCTGTTTATTTTTATTTTTAAGCTGCAATATTCTCGTGAGAAATGTGTAATATTTTTAAGTTTCAGGCGGTCTTAATACACTAAGGCAGAGTGAATTAAGGCAAACTTTAGAATAATCTCTCGAGCTTATTACACCGAATAGTTGTTAATTGTTAAAGTTGGTCTTATAAGGTTGGTTGAAAAAGAGAATAAAGGCCAACTTGTTCTTATTTCTCAAATAAAATTGGTTTTGTTTCACTTTATCAAAGTGAAATAAGACCAACTGTCTGAAATTGGAGTTATTACACTTTGCAATAGCGAATAATTCGTACATAGCCTTCTTCTTGGCGTGGCTATATTGAATCGGGATAAAATTTCATTTTTTGTGATGCGGTAACACATTTACCATTTTCTTATTTTTCTCTTCACTTGTGCTATAAGACATTGCTTCTTGCCAAATTTCGTATTCTAGATCTATAGGAAGTACCTCACGGATTTTGAATACTCTTGGCAGAAGGTATCTTTTTCTTGATAAAGAGGCTTGATTTTTTTACAGCCTTAAGGGACCATAAATATTTAGTATAAATTTCAACTACTGACTCAACGCGTTCCGAAGAAAATGGGTGGTGACAGACACACGAACGACAAAGTTATCCGGAGCAATGGTTCCGTTTTTTCTTTTGAGGAACGGAATCTTAAAAAGACTGTATCTTGTTTTGTTCGTTTTAATTTTTTTTTTATTTTTTTTTTCAATTGAAAGACAATTTTTCAGAAAATTAATTTGAGCATCTTGTGAAGTGGATGCTTTAAGTTCGTGCAGGTCTCAATCAACATGTATCTTGTTGGACGTAAAATATTGAAAAAACTGCGATTGGATTTACTTAGTCCTTAGAACCGGTAACTGGAATATACCGTTACCCAATTTCTTTGCAATTTTTATTTATTTTTTAAACGACCAAAAAGCGACTCTCGGTACATTGCGGAAAATACTGTGATTAGAAAATTTGCACTCGACGAGAAACAGCATTGCCAGCATTTCCCGACTTGATAAACTTTTTTGGAAGAAAAGTGTTATTTCACTTCCATCTATAACTATTTTTTAATCAATAGCTCAGAGTTGTATCTTAACAGAAAAATTACGAGTTTTTTATTTAATTCTATTTATTACACGGAAAATGTTGTATTTTCTTTTGCATTTCACAATATTATATTTTTACACGTAAACTTACATATTATTTTTTTCTTTTAAATTCTGATTTCATTGAACATTTTTGATTTCAATTAAAATGAATAAGAGCAACGAAACCAACAAATAAGGCGGAAAAACGCAAATATGAATATATGTATGTATGTACTTTGAAATTAATTAATCGGCATTTTAGAACATTGTTTTTATTTCGTATTTATTGAGACTTTGGTGGATTGCTTTCAACAAATAGAAATCGTTGGACATAGTTATATTATTTTGAGTCTTCACTATTTTTTCATTTTTGGAATTCGTACAACTTTCGTTAATTTGATTCTGAATTTGTTGTTTGTAAAAAAAGTTCTTTTCTTTCCACTGTAGAATTGGTTCTGTGTTGTTTTAATTGTTTTTAATGCAAGCAATATGCTCTTTTTCGAATGTACGAATTTTCTACGGACATTTAGGACTTGTTCTTTTTCAAAGAAAATATTTATATTTTTTCTAATTTTTGTCTGTAATTCTTGCTAATCTGTTTCAACAGAAAAAAAAACAATGTTTAGTCATTTATGGTTTCGTTTCATTTATTTTACTTGTTTAAATACACATAAAATATTAATATTTGCTTAGCTTTACAAACTAAAGGAGAATGAAAATTATGACTACTATTTTTTTTTTATTTCTTCTTTAAATGGTATTTTAAACTTTAGGTCGTAATTTATATCTTTTGTATTTCGCTTTGCAAAATCGGCAGAATACGATAAGATGATACTACACAAATATATTTTGTAATTATTTTAATCCTTCCACACATGTATAAAAATTAAAATAGAAAATAAAAAGCAAACAGTACTCGTACGGATAAAATGAAATCATATTTAAACAATGAAGAAATTAGACAAAAATGTATATATTTTTTTTTTGATCTAATCACTTTCATCCTCTCCGCTCTCCTCCTCTGAGGTTTCTTTCTTTTTTATCTTCTTGGCTGGCTTGACTGCCTTTGTCTTTCGCTTTTTGGCACCTGTGTCAGTTCCACCATTTGCTTCGTACTCTTTAAGTTCCTTGGTGTATTTTTCTTTCATCGCAACTGCCTTTGCTTCCCATTCCTACAATACGAAAATCAAAATGTTAATGATGATTATAAATAAAAAAGAGTTAGAGATTGTGTTAAACTTACTGTTTTGTCCTTCATAGCACGCCAAAGTTCACCGCCACGTTTTGCAATATCAGTGACTTTGCTGCCAGGATTGTCTTTCTTTATCTGTTCACGGGTTTCATTTAACCACAGCATATACGCTGATAGTGGACGTTTTGGCCTCTCAGCAGTCATATTGTTCTACAAGGAAAAGAAATGTTTCGTTAAAAAATTTCAAGGCATTTTTTGATTGGAAATATTTGTTTTTTGTGTCATAACATTAAAAATACCAAATTTGTTTACTGATTAGTCAAAATAACGTTTCAAATAGTAACACGGAAGATATACAATTCATACCGCATAAAACATAAATTCTCTGTATTGAAAAAAAGGAATTCGGGTCCCGGGATATCTGATTTAACAATGTCGCGTGACACTGAAAAATAATACGGGGTTCAATTCGAAAGTAACTTTCGAAAGCTTTCCAAAAATTGATCGGGTTCCGGCAAGGAGGTGTATTATGTGGCCGCTGAGATATGTTAACCACATCGGGCGGTCACAGAGGAATTTAAGGCAATTGGTTTGGTGGCGCAGTTGGTTAAGTGTGGATCAATTGATAGGTCCCAAGGTTGGAATCCAAGAGAAAGTTTTGTGCCATTATCTAGTTTCCAAATAGAGTGGTCAACCAGCGAAATTAGCCAGATAATGTGCGTGGTCTTGTTGTAGGGATAAATCTACTGGCGAAGACCAAGATCGTCGGTCATTGATTGGGGAAGATAATTTTGTTGGTTTCGTTGTGAAGGCATATCCGCTGCGACGAAACAAATGGGCTCAAAACATGCAATTGATCCTGCTAGTTCCGCTATAAGAAGCCGAATGTTGAACGATAAAGGAAAAGAAAGCAGAGCAGCAATTTTGAGAGAAAAGAAGAAGAATACTATGAACTGTGCTACGTGTGAAAGTTTAAATCAAAGTCCCCACAGTTGACCAAACCTCCTCTTTGAGAATCAAGCTGTCTGGGATGTCAAAACTCTTAATCTAGACAACTGGAGGTTGCGTTTTCATGATAGAAGGGACTGGAAGACTGCTCTGTCTCTCGCTCAAATCTAAGAGTCCATTGAGAAATTAAACCATTCGATTTGCTTTTTCTTTGAATTGACGCGGAAGCATATTATGGAAGGAGTTATGAAATTTCATTTTACATATTTTCAGGTAAATACTTTTTTTGCTTCCATTTTCACGTCAAGCAAATTAGTTTTAACACTTCATTGGCTCGAGCAGCAAATCGTTCTTTACAATGCATCTATGCTTTATCGGAAATATATTGTCTCGCGGCCAAGTTCTTTAAAAGTACATGCCATTGGAAAAGACGTTTAAATTATGGTTCTATCATTGGAAAATAAAACTAGTGCCTTTAACGTGTTCGAGTTAAGTGGAAGCAGAACATGTGCAAGAGATGTATGATTTTTTTAAAACAAAGTTCAAAAATGTTAGTATTTTGTAACTACCTCAATTTGAAATGCTTTAATATATGCAAATGACAAGTTCCAATCGGTATTTTTGTATGTACTAGGACTTGTACATAATAAGTGGCCAAGAGGTCAGGGGCTTGTGTTTCATCCCACAATGACACCACCCGATTAATTTTAATGGATGGATTAATTTGAAATTGAAATTTACCCAATGCATTACATATATACAAACATTAATTTAGCCAAGCAAATAGTGCACTATGCATGAATACGAGTAGTGAATTACATCTGCAACAAACAAACACAAGTACGCACCTGCTTACATTATGTACATGATTGTGATTGTGGAATTTATGCAGCATTAATTAATAATTAACAAATGTATTATTCTACATGCGTAATTATATCGCATGAGTATTTGGTGTTGTAGGTGTTCATGACGCCAGTTAAGCAGTATCCTTGCCAACCTACCAACTAACTGCCTACCCTACGCACTCCTATTTAGTGAGAGCGCCCGCTCGCAAATGCCACATTAATAGGCTTCATCCAGTCCCAGTTCAGGTAGCAAGGCTCTCCTGTTCCATCTCTTTGTCCACCGCAAAGGATTTTGTATTATTAATAGCGCTTTTCATACACATTTAATACCTGTTTACCCTCAGAGAGTGAGAGATACATTTGAATCTCTCACTGGAGAAAGTGCCAACAGCCGAAGTTGATTCTCTCATTTCAGGGCTATCTACCACCTTCCCTCACCCAAGCTACATCAAAGTAGCAACAGTACGAATATCAACTACCAGAGCAACCCTACTTAAGAATAGCATACAAAACAAAAAGTCAACCCCACGTCGCACAGAGAGAACACTGTGAAAGCAGCATGACTATCCGCAACTGGCACACACCAACAAAAGCAACAACATCTACTGAAACGCTGAGAGTTAATACCGTGATGGGATGAAAAGCTATTCTTTGTTTTTGTTTTTGGGTTGTGGGTGGCGAAAACTCTACCAGTGGTGGTGTGTTTTTCTTTTCCATGGTTTGAATAATCCTACTCTTTTTTTTAGGGGTTGTTGGTTAATGCACATACACAAGCAGTACTGTTGGCCCTTTTTTTTTTGCCTAAAAGGCTTGTCTGTACACAGAATTTCATGGAGGTTTATCTAAAATGGCTGCTACTAAAGTAGTTCTTTCAGATTCAATTTGAAAGTATATATTGACCGTTTCGGGATAGGTCGAGAATACAACTTAGCTCTATGGTTTCGAGTCAAGTCAACAAACATCTGGTTTAGGAAAATTGACTGCTTTGCCAAAGTTGTGAGCACATCACAAACCATAAAAGTTCTGGGTGGCTCTCTAAAGTCAAAATGCATACTGAATAGAACAGTTTTGATATGTTGTCGCCAAGCTCAAGGAGTACAACTCAAAGCAGCCTTGCTTACTTTTCTAGAAGCAAAAAAACATGGCTTATGTCGGAGGGGAAACCCCATATGTTTCAGGTTACATGACACTCTTTGTTCATTTGCCCAAATGTCCATCAGGAAAAATGGCATTCAGTATGAGAGAGAACATGTTTTTTTTCAAATACTTTCATCGATTCCGGAAAAAGGGAGAATATAATGAAAACAGAATAAAGTGGCAAGTAATGAGCAATATGCCGACTGTTGCAAGCAGTGTTGCCGTTGGTTATCAAAGAACCGTTAATCCTACCTTTAAAAATGCCGATGTAGCTCAATTAAGTTCCTTAAAGTTGAAACAAACATGCATTTTCTATATCCTTGGATTGATTTCTTGCGTGGGCCATCGATTTGAGTAAAAAATAGGAAAATGAAAAGTTCTGCGTTGGAGAAAGTAAAATCGACTAATGTTGGTCAAGCATAATAATATTTTTCGTACTTTTGGGTATCCTTATGGTAATCTCATGTTTCTCCCAAAATTTGACCCCGGAATTTCACACACATTCAAAAAAGTATAAATGAGAGTAACTTAGCCATTTAATCAGAATGTGCAAATCATAAATGATTTTACAGAGAGCGGAAGGTACGGGGATTTGATCCTTCGATCTACAGGTCCCAAATTTCCTTTTTTCATTGACAATCCTTACAGTCTACACTTAACTTTAGGGCACTTTCAACGAACACAAATGATAGGAACAGACTGGAGCAATTATTGTCTTTAAGGTTTGTTGTGCCGAACAATATTTCTAGTCTAGAGAGGCCTGTATGAAATATCTGTTCAAAGAGAACCCCTCAGGCTTGCTGAACTTTATCAAGGAAGACGGAACACAAAACAACCCTAGGGACAAACATAATTCGTATGTGTGTGTTCACATCTCTCAAGACTCTTTAGAAAAGATGTTTTCTTTTTACACGAAAAAAAAATTACTAACTTGTATGTGAGTATTGAATTTTTTGGCCGAGCCTTTCTGTTCAAAATGGAAAATAACCGACTTGCTAACATAATTTCCTTTCCTTTCCTAACTTTTTCTTTGCTGAAAGGACCGAGTTACAAGCAGTATCTACAATTCTTGGTTCAACATATCCAAGCCAGGGGAGCCAGAGCCCACATTCACTTAACCATTTGTGTTGTATTAGTTACATGCAAATAGTTGGAGTTAAATATGCTAACCTGTAATAGAATCAATCTCATACATATTGTCAATAACTCGAAGAGTTCTGATCTTGATGTCGAGGCTGAGACTTGTAGGGACTGTAGTTAGTCACTTTTCAGATTGAGACAACACAAATCACATACTGCATCATCTTGAAATCAATGAACGAAAATAAAAAAAATCGAGTAACCTTCTAGGATAAGACTTGTGAAATTCAGTTAAAGAGGAATGCTTTGCTGGAATATGGACAAGTTGGACAGTGAAAAATTGGCAATTCTATTGCCTATAAGGATTTAAAATATATAAAAAAAAATATCACTTATTCAAATCAATCAACTTCCTTTTAATGGTTTGCTATTTTAACAAAAACTTTCGTTGTTGTTGATAATAATCAAACTTATTTTTTATTTTTTTTTTTTGAACGAATGAAAACGAAAGAAATATCTTTAGCTAACACGAAAAACTTAACATTTGTACAAACCAACAGCATGCGATTATCAAATCTTGTGCAAGTTGAAAACCATAAATGTTGATACAAACACAACCTCATCGAAAATTACATAAACACATGTCAACCTCTGCCACAAATTAAACCACATTCGAGGCGGAAAATTATATCGTATAAATTGTAGTTTTAACTGCTCATTTCGGCAGCGCCAGTTGCCAAGTATTGTCTACGCCAGCAGCCTTCCGACGCATTGAAGCTCAAACAAGAAAAACCGCCACAAATTTATATAAAATACATATTTTAGCGCATGACTTCTTAGCTTGTGGCGAGCATTATCGCCAACCGCGCTCCTAGTTATCAACATACTTTTGCCAAACCGAGATAGAAGAACAAAACAAAGATAGACTCGAACGAATGACAAATCCAGGCCCCAGTGGAATAGGAGGAAAATTTAACTAGTAAGATTTTGTAATCTTAAACCAAGGTGAATTAATTTTGGCGCCATTTTCGGTGTGCACCAAGACTGAACTATCACGAGTGAACCAACTTGCGTTCAAATAATCATTGATAAAGAGAAAAAAAAAACAATTTTGAATAAAACAAGTATTTTTTATCGTTATGACTCATTTACGACGTAAAAATAAAAGAACCCTGTGCAAGTCACTGGCAGCTGTCGTCAACGCTCGTAGTTTGTTAATTTGTTGTATTTTTTTTTTCAAGTGAAAGCTTTTGAGATTTGGAAAGAAAGTTGAAAATATAAAGAAAATATTTTTAACTCCAAAAATTTGAGAATTGTTCATTCATAACGATAAGAACTTGCTTGCTTTGTGTGGCCAACAAAAGAATTGACTTTGAAGAATGGTTTATAATGTTGTGTTCTTCGGTTATTTTTGAAAAAGCGTAAACCAGCGGCTTATCTTAGAAGTTTCTGCGATCAATTGCACCAGCGCAAGACCTCATGTACTTTAATAGAATTCACACTTTACATGGGTGCACAAGAAGTAATCGGGTGTCGTCACAAACCGTTCAATTTTGGTGGTCAATTAACTGGTCTACTGACCGTTGGCCGAAAATGTAGGTCATTGATAACAACACGAGCTAATGCCTCAATTAAAGAAAAGTAAGTCGCTGTTGAGCCAGAAGATTTCCGTAGATCTTTAAAAAATTTACCAATCCTCTTTTTTGTTGTTTAGCGTAGAACACTAGTTCTCCTTAATATATTTCTTGAGAGACTTTTTTTATTGTTCTCAACTCGTATTCGTCTGGCAAGGGCAAAATTATTCCAAGTGAAGAGCCATATTTCCAATTGCCAGGGTTCATAAACAAACGTATAAAGAGGTTTTGTATACCCAAGAAAACAGGGAAAATAAACTTCACCGTGCACAATGAGTGCATGAGTGATAGGGTTTGGGATTTTTTCTTATTTGAAAAAAAAGTGAATATTTTTCTGTAGCAACGGTTAAAAGGATTGTGATGACTGATTTTTTTCAGGACATTTATGATATGGGCTTGAACTTTTTATTTTTTTTAGCAAAAATTCATTTAATGCCATACAGTAAGACAAATGAAATATAAAGGAAAACAATATTTTTCCAAGGCTTCATGCATTGAATGAAAATTAATGGGAAAACGTGGTGAAAAATGTGATCAAAGCGTAGCGTTGTTGATTTTAATATCCATCACTGTATGTTGAAATATTAAGGCATTTGTAAACATGAATGAACGATGTTTTACAACAACATGTTATATCATTCACTTTTTTAACATTACCGAATAAAATACTTTCTACATGTTGTGAAAATGTCCTTCCCTACTGTACATAACAATGCTTGCAGCAATCACGCCATCCTTTTTTTGTGACCACAATTCGCCATTACACATATTCAAAAATTACAAGATGGCGGCGTGTAACGAATTTTTAAATAATTTCTTATCAATTTTGTTCACCTTCGTATTCGAAAACATAATTTATAATAAAAAAAAATTAATATGTTCTTAGATAAATTGCCTTACAAGTAGACAAGGTATAAATGTATAAATAAAAAAAAAAAAACATTTAAGGAAAAAACGCGCGGGGAAGTCGGCCATTGACAAAAATCAAATTGAAAAGAAAACAATAATTCTACACTTAAACCAGATTCATTTAGATTTTCGTCACATCAATCTGAGTAAAATATGTTATGATTACAATTATGTTTTTCTTGTTCGATTTAATATGTTGTATTTGTCAAGAAATATAGAAACATCGTCCTCTATACATTTCACAAAGCAGAAATGGCTTCACACTACTTTGTGTATTTTTTTTAACACCGCCGCCATGACGGTTTTTGAAATCAAATCGAAGAAGAAACACACCAAATCAAATGCGAAAACAACAAACAGATTAACAAAAAAGACTCTGAAAAATAAAGGAAGAAAAAATGGTGTAGATATAGGTACATAATTCAACCTAAAATATACCCTAAGCTTATAAGTTCAACAGCACAAAAGTGTACTTTTGTACTAATATGAACAGTCAGGCGGCTTTCAGTTTCGTGGTATCTCTCCCCCTTTCCAACTTGAAGCGTATGTATCTCGAACTATTGCTGTAGTGGAGAATTCTCACCATCGTCACCATCAGCAATGCCAGCCACCCCCCCAAAATGTACCCATCAACAACAACACCATCATCATCATCATTATCATCGTGAGCGTTCGTCGTCCTCGTCACTATACTGTCGCCTTCCACACACTATACTATCCAATCCACCGCCATTTGTATGCTCCCCTTTTAGCTTCGTCCCGCTTAAACGCTCATAAAGAGCTATCACCGCACCACGCCGCACCGCACCGCGGCGGCTTGTATAGAAGCACCAACGAGCAGAGCAATGGCAAGCAAGCAAGCAACCAGCAAATCCAATATGAGACGAAATGAACGAATACACATATAATTCGTTTCGAGAGTTTTTTCCCCATTTTTATTAATTTTTTTTTTCGAGAATTTTTTTTATGATGACGAAAACGCTTTTGAGACGTAATTTTTTTATCAAATAATTATTAAATAATCATATTTTCGAAATATAAGATTCGTTCATTTCAACATTAACACAAAATTACAATATGCGACGATGAAAAGCACAGCGCAACATTATGTCGGACATTTTCAGTACAAATTGTATGAAATCGCCATGGAATTGAATGAAAAGAAATTTTCATACAAAACCCACGCCAAAATGGGTCGATTAATTTTCAAAATTTTATATAATAAAACGCCATTAATTTTTGCGGATTTGGAAAAATAAAATACCCATAGGGTTTGTCGATATATTGTAGAAGAACAAATTTCACTCACCTGAATAATTTAAATTAGTAATTTATATTTGAAGATGGACACTAAAAATTTATTTTGACCGAGGAATATTTGTGTGGAATAAAACTCTTGCTCGTCAGATGTGGATAGGAATATAAGCGGACCAAGCAAAGCACAGCAAGCAAGCAGTACGAGATACTTCCACCGAACACACAGTATAGGAAAACGTTGCTGCTTGAAAATGTTCGTACTGTTGGATTTTTGCTCTTCTTTCGTTGAATATTGTATTCTCGTTCTACGTATAGGCAGAGTCCCACAGCTACACACAGCGCTCTACTGTACAACAAACAACACTCAAACGATATATGGATCAGACGAAGGGCGACGCGACGCGATGGTGAAGTTCCCAACCAACGAACAAGCAGCTCAAGTAAAATCGAATGTATCTCGTACCCGTAGCCGTATACCGTACACACAGTACTCGTTGTATCTCTTACTCTATGCTGTGGTGCTGCTTGCTTGCCAGCACAGATATTCGTTTTCCCTGTTCTACCCCCTTTGGTTTGGCTATATGAAGAGCATACCCGCCGCCATCCATCCGGAGTAGTGGCTGAGAGGTTTTATCGGTAGGAGAAATTGTTGGGTTCATAAAGGAGGGTGCTGACGCAGGGGAAGACATCATCAACACACAGCCACATTATGCTACACACATATACAGTTCTGTGTATAACCGAGCAGAAGCAGATACGAGTTGAATATGCCAGATATACCACTCGGCTTGGATACGTGGTTGTTCGGTTGTCGTATAGAAAAGAAATATAGCAGGCCAAAAAGCATAAACCCAGCGAGCTACCAACCAGCAAAGGTATACATAGAGAAGCGACGCGGCGGTATAAAAAATATGTTTCCATACTTTTGGATTTGCTGTACTACTGTGCAGAAAGTGATACCATTGAAGAAATTTTGGACCGTATGATTTTGTTTTTTTTCCAACGATACTTTCGAAACGGAACACATCTGCATATAAGAATTTAAAAAAAAAAAATCAGATAATTAAAAAATTTGACGGAAAGATCCTGTTTTCTGAGGCGATCTGTATGTTGAATACATATTCTGTTTCAAAAACTTTAAGGCTATTGAAATTCTACCTGCTACATAAATTAAGAGTAAAGGAAAACAATATTTGCGCCACATTTAAAATTTAAACAAAATGCCAAAACCCAGCTTTTTGGGTTTTTGCCATTCTTTGAAGTTGACAGATTGAAATGTATAAATCATCATTTATACATACTTTTGATATATATATATATATATATATATATATATATATTTCAAACAAAACTTGCTCTTAATTAAAACTACCCTTATAATTGCTTAATCGTGTAACATTTAGATCTATTTTTGTTTAAATTGTTCCGTGTGTGAACAATGGAAAGGAATTACCGAATTATTTGCATTCTCCCAGTTTGCAGTGTTTTATTTGTTTTAAGTAGATTTTATTAAAAAGCGGCATAAATCGATGGCGTCATCTTTACACAAAAAACAGAAAAATATAAAAACTATTAATTAAATATCAATTAAATTTAAAGAATATCAAATTAAAAAATTGAATTTCAATTTTGTTATTTTTGATAAATTGTAGAAATTTCTACTGTTAAAATTGATTGGATTTCTTACAAATGTATGTTCTTAATTATCTTTAAATTAAGCTATACATATGTATTTCATTCATATAGCGCAAAAATAAACGGATCTATTTGAGTTAGCAAATAAATTTGATGTTTATATAAAGGTAATCTGGCTAGAAAGTCATAAGGGTATTTAATAAAAACTAAGCGATCGTAATTAAATAAATTAATAGATTCTCGTAAGGTACAGACAGTATCTCGTTACGGCCATAATGCCTTAAAGCAAAGACATAGCGAAAAATTTTGTTCTCATTTTGACTATTTGCGGCCATTACAGCAATTTTTATAAAAACTATCAATCAAAATTAAATTTTCAAAAATTAATTTTTATTTCATAATTTTGGATCAAAAAAATATTATATAATTTTTCAATTTAATTTGAAGTGCTTCAGAGTCGAAAATAAAACGCAACTGTTGAAATAAATTTTATTTCACAGTCATTTTTAATTATTTTATTTTCGAGATGTTAGTCTCTGCTGCGAACGTTTTAAAATGTATTATCAGTATTAGTACTTAAATTTATTAAAAAATAATTCAACATTATTTTTATTTTTTACTGTTTTACTAAGGTTCACATAATTTCTTGTTACATTAATTTAATTTAAAACAACAAGAAAAAAAATTGATAAATTTGATCAGTAAGTTAACTCAAACTTGAAGAACTTAATTTTAATTAAATTTGTTCTTCATGGTGAAAGTCTTCGGAGACAGCATGAGAAAGAGCAGTGTGTCCTCTTCGTATTACACTTAAAATTCCTTTTCAAGGGTTCATTTCAGATGAACTTAATTATAGATAAGTTTTGAAATGTTGAATTGAATAAGCGATGCTTCAAGAGCAATCGAAACTTAAATACAGGGTGAGCCAAATTTTTAATTTAATTTTTTATTTATTTCATTAGTTTTAATCTTTTCGCTAAAAAGTTGTACTTTTGACTTTTGGCATACCTTGTACGCAGTTTTATTATTATTATTATTTTTTAGACGCTATTTCTTATTAAAAGGGTAATCTCGAGATGTAAAACATGTTATTAACAAAATGAGCCTGTCGCCAAAACACGCGCGTAAACCAACATTATTGCGCAAGATCAAACAAAGAATCATCTTTTTCGATCACTTTTTTGAAAATGTCTGCTTGAAAACTACTAAGCTTTGATTAATGGTTTTTTAACTCGTTAAAGATTTACAATGCATATACCCATACCTTGGAGTTCCGAGCAAAAGATGGTTCAGACGAACGAGCTCCCGGTTATTCCGGTGCAGTAGCTCAATAATTTTGCTGGTTCGTTGAGAAACTGAAAGGAACTCATTCTTCGAATTCCTTTCATATCTGTTCTTGACCTGCGGAGGAACTGGCTACGAAAACTTGGCCGATATGAGTAAGCCGAAAGTTATATATTTAGAAATAGGATATGCCTAGAGCGTCTGATTGAGGGCCATCATTTTAGTTATATTGGCAGAGTTCAGTTGTTTAGGTTTTTCGTTTACCTACAAGAGGAATATTTAAGTTTGACGATGATTTGCCACATTAATGCTAAATTAATTTGAAAATTATCATTTAAAACAATACGAATGATCAACAAATAGTTATCACATCATCTTCCAGCTGGAGGTTCTGCGTAATAATATTGCATAGTAATAATATTTTTTTTGAACATAATATATACAATTGTTCTTAAATCTAATTTACAATGTTTTTGCTTAAATAGGGCTGGCTCAACAAAAGGGGCCCAGCGAAATACATTGGCTTTTCTTATTATTATACATTTGAGAAAAAAAGTATAATTATAAGAAAAAATAGTATTCCAAGATAGCGGGCATTCAGGGACGTCCTTATGATGGTGCCATTCTGGAGTCCAATTTTGATGCCTCGACAGTTGGCGGCTGATCGTCTTGTTGCTCGTCAGGCTGTTGCTATCGGCCTCCTGATGCAGAGCAGCTCACTTTTGCTGGGGTTTATTTGAATACTCCACTTCTTGTAGTACTCGTAGAGACGGCGGATGTGTGTCTCTTCTCTCCTTGCGGCGATCGTTAGTGACATCGAGCTGGCGTATGTCAACGAGTCATCGGCATACAAGCAGCATTTGGTGGTATTGTCCAGCGGTGGTTGGTCGCATGTCATAATGTTGAACAGCTTCGGGCCAACTTTGGATCCTTGGGCTACGCTCGCTTCCATTATTTTTAGGCTGGACTGCTCCTAGTTCACTTGGACGTAGAATTTCCTGTGGATGAGAAAAGAAGTAAATGATTTTGATTAAAGACGTAGGAAATTTGAGTGTTGTTAGTTTGTGAACGAGTCCTTGAATCCAAACTGTGTCGAATGCTTTCTGGATATCCAGGAAGCATGCCACAGTGACTTAGTGGTTGTTCAAGGCTCTCGTCAGATCATGAAGAAAAATCATGAGAGGATGCAGGGTTGAATGTTTTTCCCGGAATCCATATTGGATGTCCGGGATCGTCCTGTTGGCGGTGCAGAAGCGATTGAACTTTCGAACGATAAGTTCTTCCAGCACTTTGCTTATTGAAGAAAGGAGGGAAATCGGTCGATACTCATCCACATTTCCTCTGCTTTCTTTCTTGGGGATTGCAACAATTTTAGCTACTTTCCATTTCGAGGGAAAATAGCTATTATTGATGCTATTGTTCAGCAACACCGTTAGGAGGGTGAACATTGCCTGAGGTAGCTCTTTCAGGACGAAGCTGGGGATTTTGTCGGGTCCGGTCGAGTTTTTGGAGTGACCGCTCATGATGATCTCCTCGATTTCTCCGGGCGTGCTGAATTCTTCCGTGTTGCTGGTGGGGTACTCCGCTGGGTTGATCTTGTTGAAGATTGCTATTGTTGTTGATTCTTCTGCCTTCGCTACAGATTCGAAGTCATCTATGGCAGCGTCTATCTCCATGTTCGTCAAGTTCCGTGTCCTTGCACTTGGGATTAGAATTCCTTCGGTGTCCCTCTGGAAGCACTCGATGTCAAGGTGGTTGAGATTGATGTAGTGTCCTTCGGGGCGCTGCTGGGTGAAGATCGGCTGGCTAACTTTAATTGTAAGCTGTACCGCTTCGTGGTCTGAGTCGCTGGGGATGATCTTGCATGTATAGTTCTGCAGATCGGGGAGAACATGAACAAGGTTGGTCGTCGCTACAATGAAGTCCAGATAGGACGATGACCTTGTAAATGTTGGCCTTGGTTGCGAGATGATGGCCAGTGACTGCTGTGATGATGTCTCCTCGAGCCAATTAACAATGGCGTTCCCTTGAAGAGTGGTGGGAGGTTCTTTGTCTTCTTCAACGTTCTTTTTATTTTCATAATCTCCTGAAAAATCGACCATTATTGTTGTAATATAATTTTTCTAACTAGATATTTCTATTTTGATTTTATTTATTTCTTAATCTCTTTCTTGTACTTCATCTAATTCTGGTGACAAGAAAGTTATGACTTCGTGAGCTAATTTCAAAAATACATTATATTTTTGTTATTTTGTTGATTATTTATATTATTTTTATTTATTTATTTTATTAATTTTTTTTGTGATGATTTAACAATATCTATGTGATAATTCATATCATTTTTATTTTATTAATTTTACTTTAATGATTTAATAATATCTGACGTAATTAATTTTTAATTTATTCGACTAATTTAATAAGAAATTTTTTATACTTTTTTGTGAAAGAAAGATAGCGTAGTCATATTCATATTATAAAAAAGAAAAACGTCAGTTCTATGAAAACATAGAAATTTGTGAGCAATTATTGTATATTCTTGGACAATTCAATACTATGCTTCCATCCATTCTTCTCTCTTTCGCATGTGACTGCATTTTGCACTTATTCTCTCGCACTCATTATAAAAAATTTAGTTGTTTGGCACCCGTTTCAGCAAACCTACAAGCATGCCATGCATATGGTCTGATGAATATTTTTCGAAGTCTCTGTGTAAATCTGAACGTTATTATAAATACCAAGCTATGTTTCGGTATTACACCTTTTTTCCACCACCTTTTTATTCATTTTGAAAAAACCTCTTCTTCTCTTTACATACTGGTCAGTACTTTCTTGGAACGACGAAAGTTTTTGAACATTTTAACTGCATCGAAATGCGTATATTACCTCTTAGACTACAAAATGATCTCCTTGCCTATTTTCGCGCTGAATTGACCGAGTATAATATTATTCTCATAATTGGACAACATTTTTATTTTAAAATTTTGTACCTTCATCATTTATTTTGAATTAATTTACTTATTCAAACAATGTTTGTTTATTAAGAACAAAATGTCCTTAGAAGTGTGATTTCAAAGTAACTTTTTCAATTGCCTCATTATCAACTTATTTTACGTTAGGCGTGCACAAAGAGGTGACCTTTCCAAAATAGATAAATTTCTTTTTTTGGAGTATATCATTGTGCCTTGCATCAAAATTCTAAAATTGTAGATAAAGCTAAAAAGCCAGAATTAATTGAATTTATTTTACCTTTCTTACGTGTTAATGGATTGCTTACTCCTTCTGTTTGTGGCTGTTTAAGAATTATCACTTTTATTAATTGAATTGTAACGGGCGGTGAGTTTTAAACAACATATTTTAAGGATTATCTTTTCTCAAAAAAAAAATTCAGGAAATAATAAACGAATCTCTTTTTTTTATGTTTAATGGAATATGAGTTGCAAATACAGCATGACATGCTGCGACAACAAGTATAGATTATTCGGTGGTTTTGAATCTTCACGAAGATGAATTTAAAATTAATATAAATATATTTTTGTTTTATGAAATCTAATTTTATTTCACCGGAAAGATAATGAACGGGGAAAAGGTTCATTATTCAGTATCAATTTTTTTCCGATAATTTTTCGGCGGATTACGAGAAGCGGATAGAATATTCACAAAAGAAAGATACTATATACTCTATATGTACTTTGTGACGTCTTTGTAGTTTGAGTTCCTGGACAACTCTTTACATATCTAAAAATGCAGTGACCCTACAAATTTCGACAGCCACTCTTAGTTTTTTCGTATTATAATTTTTTTCGTTCTTCTTTGATTGAATGCCAGCTAAAGGACAATTGATATTATATATCCCTGAATATCAGGCAATCTACTTTCGTTGCTGGATTCGTCCAGTTCCTGGCATAGCCTGGAGTGCTTTGTCTGACTTCTGACTATTTATATAAATATCAATATCACCATTAAGTATAAATGTTAGCAGTTCTTTAGCCTTCAGCTAGAACTTCATTTTTAAGCCTAATGACGCAAATAATATACCTGAACCCAGACCGTTCGCGTCCCTAGAATCATCCGTTTATTGAAGGAATGCTCTTCTCTTTTCGATTACGGAAGTTCAATGGGCCGAAGATCTTGTCTTTTCCACAGAAATTTAAGCTAATGACTTGTTTTAAAATTGTGCAGCGACCCACACTTAACCCAACCTACCCAATCCTAGCTTGGTAAGTTGTTAAAAAAGTGACCTAATTTCTCATCGCTTAATCTGAAGGATGTGGAGAATCAAGCGGTATGATAAGTGGTTACAATAGTGTCAGCAGTGCTCTAACCTGTCGATAGCTTGCAATTTTAAACTTTTGTAAACACGTCATCGATGATTCGTGGAAAAAAATTCTAATAGGATGTAACTTCTGAAATGTTCTTTCCAACGTTGGGGATATAAAGTAGAATTACATACGTTACCACGACGGGAGCTAATCGAAGTTTGAACATCAGCGTGAACAGTTGTATCCTCCCTTATGCCATTATAAGGGTATACACAACCCCTTGAAGGCGTGTGTATAAACCGAAAATTTTTTCGTGTATTTTTCATAGATAAGCGTATTTTCAACAGTTCATTCTATATTAAAGTAGATAGTAAAATACTGTTTAGATAGATAGATTAGTTTCCGGTTTGAGTGTGGGAAGTTAAATCTGACATTTGACAGTTCTCCGGTGCTAGAATGTCATGGGAATTCTCTGCGACCGTTCAGAATAGGGAACAAGTTGAAAAACCACAGCCTTAAATGTGCACCCACAAATGGAGAAGGACTCTGTCAGCCAAATTAGCTGTTAAATAAAGTATTTTATAACCGTTTTAACAAATAAAAATATAAAGTTAAAAAATAAGGGGGGTTTCCAACACAAAAAAAATTATTTTTTTCGGAATATTTTTAGTAAAGTAAGTCTAAAAAAATACCTACGTATGTATGTAGTGGTCCGGGACATTTCGAATGCGTATCCAACTCGCACTTTGCCGTTTTTATTTTTTAAATCGACTAAAATTTCACTGAGAATATTTTTGATTGAATGTTTAGCCCACTACGTCACAAAATGGCCATTAGCATAGTTTTGTGGTAAGTTGACGAGCTCTCAACCAAACAGATTCAGATGACATTCTTAATTTCGAATGACATATTCGAAGCAAACCATGCAATGAACTCTAACACCCCCTACAACTCAAACCGACATAACAGTTGACAACGGAAAATTCAAATTTCAAAAAATCACACTGAACACCCTCTACCTACAACCTAATCCAAAAGGTAAATTCAGCGTCCATATGCATATCTGTAGATGTGCATACGTGTTTATGTACATCAAGCACGAGACCAGGCCAAATCTATCCCATCACAAACTCCGTACACAGATACCCAACACAAGAACACAATCCTAGCACTGTTGCACGCTTAAGCGTTCTACTGTCGCTCTTCTTCCCTTCCAAAACCCAGAACCATTCATTATGTTCTCAAAGGCAAAGGTTGTGTAGATACACAAAAAAATAAGAACGAGAGAGAAACTGTTGATAAGGTCTAACAACGCATGCCGCTGACGCGACGCTGTCCAACGCACGTGAGTACGTGAAATTCTATGCAAGCCGAATGCCTAGCAGAAGCGGATGTATACCATTTGTCAAGCGGTCTATGGTAAGCCGGCGTCGACTGACGTTTGGTGGTGAGTACGTGCGTACCCATGGTTCTGTCATTTTGTATGGCAATGGAGAATGTAAGTCAACGCGAGTGAACGCATCCGCCGTACAACAAGAACGAAAATAATGTGGCTTTTATTTTCCCGCCTTTTCAATACGCATCAGTAACGTACGGTGAACGTTTGCTATTCGAAATTATGAATGAATATGTGCACAGTAAAAAGGGCGCAATTCGCTGGACTTTCGCCATGCGTCACGGAAGAATAGGATGTTTAAACCTCTTACACTGGAGTGTAAGAACTCAATCATGTCGATTGCTCGAAATCGAATAGTTTTTGGGCATGAAAGCTATTTTTGGAAAATCACAACTAGTTGATGGGTCGTTTTTGGGTTGGGAATAAGTTAGAGGAGCCCATAATTGAGGCAGATCTGCATGAAGATTAATTGAGTATGAATTTTTGTACTGGAAATGGGTATGGTTGCTTGTAGTACGGATGTTATAGTTCGCGTGTTGTTAATAAGCAGTCCCTTCATTGTTTCAAATGTAAACACTTATTAATAGGTGTGTATTTAAAAAAAGCTTTTGTAGGAGCCGGCCAGGTAATTGGTTGCCAATGAATATTGTTTGAAATACGCTAAAACGATTAATTTTGTAAAGTTTTTCGTTTTTTAAAGATAACGCTTCGTATTTAGCTAAACGTTCGATCCGAGCTTATCTCTTAATCTGCCATGGAGCGCCATGAAACCCTTAAGTGAACGTCATACTGTTCTGATAAGCATTTAAATTTTTTGGTATCCGTAAAAAAAGTTGTAAATTTTTTTTAAGGAATCCATAGGTTGATGCCAGACTTGATATTATTTTTATTGAATTGTAGACTTTGTGAGGTCAGTCTTCAGACGCTAAACTTTGCATCCTTTGCATTTATTTTATAGCCTGCATGCATCGTTCGTTGTTATCAATTTATTTTTTTGTTCATTTCATTTGCTTATTTGTGTGAATTACAAGGAGCTGGAAGTTTTCGATGGCAATTCTTTTTTTTTTTTTCTTCATTCAAGTGGGCTTGACAACCCTTCTAGTTAATCTTGAATTGATTGAAAAATAAAATGTACGGGACGATACGTTACGTCTTGTTATGTGAAAAATTAAGCGAGTCGATTGACTACAATACTTTTGTGCGCCCGAGTCTTATCGCTCGAATTTGAACTCTGTAGGGAGGCAAACAATGGTTTTTGAAGCAGCCCATATGTACCAGTTTAACTCTTGTTTGAATTTAGGTCATTCCGTCCGAAGACGGAAAATATTTCGGCTTCAGAGTTGCAAATGGAACTTCGCGAATATATGTTCTTTTTTTTTTTTTATCGGAACGTACATCCAACAATAAATATTAAACTGATAACACTGGCATCGGGGAAAGAGTAACTTGGATAAATTCTAGTGGGCAAGAGATCATGTATTGAAATAACAAAAAAATTGGGGACAGAAGACACATACTAATGGAGCTCTTTGATGTAGATTCTCATTTCGTACTCAATACTTTATTTCAAATATTTGTATTTTTTGTCTTTACTTTTGCCCAAGTCCTCATTTAAATACCATAGAACCAGATCGATCTCGACTTCCATTACCTTCTTTTGTCTTAGTACGTTCTTTACATCTGTGCAAGCTTTGCGCCAAGTGCTGTAATGGTTATGGTTCTTGTTTGTTATTTATGTGTCATTTATGTGTTACCTCCCGCATGATCTTTGCTAGCGCAAGCATGCCGTTGGTTAATCAATTGTATAATATATACGTAATAACATAGATACAAAATGGGTCCCAAGAAACTTCCTTAGAATTAACACGTAATAACATAGATACAAAATGGCTCCCAAGAAACTGCCTTAGAATACACGAGCATGAATGTTAATTAGAGCCATGGATTATTCTTAATGTTTTGCCTGCTCGTAGAATTCTCTTACGGAGATGTACTATACATTTCAAAATTTTGCATCAATCATTCAAAATTTTGTTCTCGAAAAGCGTTTAACGTTACTGGCAACAAGGATATGGTTGTTTTTTTTATCAGTTGGTGGTTCATACATTAGTTCACGGTTTATGTTTCATCTTTATATGAGTGCTCTTCCTTTCTTCCTAATTCTTTTTCTGCGAGTTTTTAATTTTCGGGAGATTGCTTTTGTTGCAACTTTTATTTTTTAATATTCCTTCTATCGGGTTTCGAGTTTGACTCAATAACATGTTGATCAAGCTCTTCTATAGGGTGTATCCTGTTTTAAAGAGGTTTGTTTTGATTCAACTTCTCTTCAATTATATATTTAAAAATGTTGCTTATTTATAATTAATTTCGGCATATGTAGCGAAGATATTGTTGGTTTTGTTGTAGAGCCTCGTCGAAGTTCAAATCCATGGTGAAAACCGGGTTTTTTTCCTTGATTTGCAGTCTTACAGACGTTGGGTTCATTTAGAGCCACGCGTAGAAACAACAAATTCGCAAGAACTCCCGACCAATATCACATAAAATTTGCTACAGAGGTGATGTAGAGGAAGTTGATTTCGTTCGATCAAACACTTGTGTTTTCAGCCATCAAAAGTACAAGTGGCACAAGACACGACACTGCTAGCCTTCTTAGTTTCATACTTCTTTTTAGATGCTTCCATAATAAAGACCGCTAAACATGGCTTTGCATTAATGTTTCAAATAACAGGCAATATTGTGAATTTGGTCATAGAAATTTTATGATTATGAGTTTGTTTGTTTCGGGGGAGAATATTGATTGAAGCTTTGTTAAATATTCACGGTCAATTTATTTTATTTGTTTTCTTACATACGCTCTCTATGGGAAAATTGGAGTCCTTAAGTCACCCCACATATCAATAATTCATTTCATCATACCTACTCAGAGTCATTCATTCCAATCCCGAGTGAAGTTATATACAATTACCATTTTCAGTTATATTTCCCGTAAAAAATCAATAACCGAGCAAAAAAGTCCTTTAAACAAAACACAAAAACCGTTGGGAAGATCCTTTTTCAGTATTTCGGATATTTTTATACGGGGACACAAGTCCTTCCATACATACAAGTATATCTTTTCCTTATTTAGAACCCACCACGGTCTTACTCTGGGTTTATGATCGGTTTATCCTGCCTGAATGCAAATCTTTCATATTCACAGAGTATTATTTCAATTCAATGTGACGACCTCGTTACCTTCCATTAAATTTAGCTCGAGCAGTAAACGTTGTCGCAGTACAGATCCGTATCCCTTCCAAGAGTTTTTGTCCATTTTCCTTTTTTTTTTGTTTTCTGTGAGGGACCATGGTTTTTACGTTTTCGTGTCCTTGGTACAGTTGCGACATTCTCACAGTAAGTGTTGTGAATTTTTCATTCCTGTATTGCATTACAACTGTCAAGGATTTATATTCCTGCGAAACGATCAAATACTTGTATTTGCTTTGGCCTGCGAGTGTAGGAACGATTTGTTCACCTTTCTATTGATGTAACGACTTGGGACACGTTCCCATATATACCTTGTTTGCCTTACAATGGATTCGATAAATTTATGGACGTTATGCATTGCATCCTGGTGTGCGTTTTTATTTGGGGTTGTTTTTTATTTTTTATTCTTTTGTTCATGCAGCGCGTTACTATGAGATGCAGTCATACAAAAATTTATATTTTGAAGTTTACCATGTTAGCTAGGTAACCCTTTGAGAGACAGAACCATCTGCTTTGTCGAATGTGGCTTGATTATTTGATTTGCAATCGATGGAAAAGGAGGAAATTTAAACTGTATTCAATTTAAAGCTAAATCGGTTTTTACTTCAGTCAAAGGTGGAATCTAACAATGTCATTGTTTTCGCCAATCAAACATGTAAGATACATTCTACCATTAAAAATGAAAGTTCTTTAGCTCCGATTTAATGGATCAATGAGAAATTTTCTCCTAGACAATTTGATTAGAATTGATGTAACGATTTTCGAACGATCATAGTTTTCGAACTGCTTTAAATAATTAACTTGACGCTGCTTTGATGAAATACTGCGATGATGAAGGTCTTATATAAATAAACCTTTGTCGATCGAGATAGAACTTTACTACTCAGATGTTTTCATAGTCCAAAGAAATATCGATTGAAGAGTTATTCTTTGGTTTATCTCTAAAGAAATGTCATTCTCAGAGGTAATAGGTAATAGCGGTACTGAGGTGTGACGTCTACAACTTGCTCCAAGTAATAGCTGCTTATTGTGCGTTTTCGCCAAGACGTAGGTTTTGAGCGTCCCTCTTTGATGACAATATGCACTATCTTTTATCCTTGCTCACCGTTAAGCCCATCTAAGCTGCATCTTCTTCTATGCTCGCATAAGTTTTACAGATAGTTTTCAGAGACTTACGTCTATAACGTCGGCGTATGGAAGTAGTTGCAGAGACTTTTGAAAAATTGCGCCTCTGATGTTATATTTCGTGTTTCGCATAGTCATTTACAGAGTGATTTTCAAACAGTCACATGACAGCACGAAACCTGACTGGGATCCTTTTTGTTGTTATTATCAGCGAGCGTGGTGGAGCGACGAGCATTTTGCATTCTCGATTTGCACAAACAGACTTGTTTTGCAGGAGTACCAAGACTTGATATAGCTCTGTAATACTTATGTTATGTAATACCAAATGCAGCCTTGAAATAAACGAATAGATGGTGGGTGTCAATTTTGAATTTTTAGGTATTTCCAGTGTCTGCCAGAGTGTACATTTTTTTAACCTAACGCGATTGGATGTGAGGTCTTAAATTTATTCTGGATCCTCTCGATTGGTTCACTTTATGTGTAGCAAGGTATCATCGGCGAATAGCCTTACCTCACTGGCTTTGACAGGGCTTTTCATATCGACAATATACAACAGGAAGAACTGCGCTTCGAGAACCCATCCTAGTCGCACAGCCAATAAAATGTATTGGGCTGTCGAGTACTGATTGTTTTATTTCATTATCTAGTTTCTTGATGTCATTTATATCATATTTTGACAATATTTTTTTTTTAATATTTTCCTGTCAATGGTTTCCGAAGCCCCTTTTTAAATTTAGAAAAATTGTTATACCTCGCAAACTGTGACCAGAGAAGGGTACTTGTCTGAACACATTTCAGAAGGTCTTTCGATGGCTTGATTTGACTTCAGTGAGAGAGCATTACCATTATTTCTCATATTGTCAAAAAATAGGTCATTGTGCAATTGCCTCAATAATTTGGCTTCACAATACCAGATTTTTGCGACAATGTTCAAATCTTAGGTTACGGCGCCTTTAGTACATGAATAACAACTGGAGTTCTGCTTCAAAGTTAATTGGGATTCTATAAAAAGTAAAAGCGTTTTTTTCACTTGACACCCCACTGAGATGAACCTTCATTCTGAGACATAACATATCTGTTAGTGTTTGATTTCAAGCATCTCCTTTTTATCTGACTTACTTTAAAGCAGATTACTTTAAAACCTATTCAATTGACAACAGAATTCTTGTTTAAATTAAAAATAAATGCATGTATTTAATGAAAATTAGACAATAAGCTATAAAATATGTTTACATATAAAAAAATCACATAACATTGCAAATGGCTGATTGCAATTTTATGCTTAATATAGTTCCAAAACAACGATTTTTCATTTAGAAATTTCTACCAATGGCTGTTAGTAGAATTTTTGAATGGAAATCTTGTTAAAATATTTTAAATTTATATAAACTAAATAAAAGTGTAAATGCTAACAATTTTAGTTAAAAAAAAACGTTGTACATGAGTATTTTTGTTTGATTGCTAATTTAACATTATAACATGTAAATAAAGTATATTTTATATACTTGTATATTAAATATATGATTATAAACATACCAAATTTTATATAGCTACATTCATTTTCTTAAATATCTAAAGCACTTTTATTGATTTTAATATTCATATATTTATACTTAAAATGTGTTGGGTTGTTTTTTTTTATATACATCGGCAAGTGATGCGCATATATTTTGCTAATATATATTTTTTTTTCTCCTTATGAAAAAGCATTATTACCATTATAGCATAGACAATTAATTGAAGCGAATATTTCTATTGAGTCAGGATCGACTGACTATCTTGAAAATTGTTTTTTTTTTCAAACTTCGGGAGGAATTTTTTCCAAAAGCCTGTTTGTTTGTTTGTCTTAAAAAAATTGTGCACCTGTAAATATAATAAGTTGTGAAAATATTCCCAACTAAAAATACAAACGATAACTTTGTCGTTTGGGAGCCTTATTTTGGTATTGTAGTCCAAAACTTTTAAAAGTTGTTTGGTTGAGATTTGGCTTACTTACACCATCAACTTTCCATTTGATGGTGAAAATAAGTATCGAAAATATGTTTACTTTTGGTAATATAAGGCTTAAGAAGGGTTGGTGATCAGCACTCATTCAAATTCTTCTGAGGAAACATAAGGTCTTTTGTGAATCATTGCAGTCGGAGATAATCGATTTTCCTATTTTTTCGAATATTCAATTCAGTGAGTTGAAATTACGTTTCGCTAATCAACTGACCTTCGGTATGAAGCCTCTCCTTAAAATTTTTATGTGTGCTTGTGTCATAATCCTAAAGGATACAATCAATGCAATTCCAAAGTTATGAAAGGAAATTTTTTAAACTATGGGTAACGCTCGAGAAGTAGCTCAATACAACACTTTGCTATGGACGAAGATTCGCAGATTGTAACGACTTTTAAATTTTTTTGAAACTTCATAAAAATATTATATTCTTGTGAATTTATTTCTTTGGTTTTCTGCGGATATAGAAGAAGCAATATGATGATGTAGTTTTTGCTACAAGCGAATGGACAATAATGCTCCAACGGAGGGGAGCTGTTCTTCCATTTGATTGAAAATATTAAGTAAGTAATGAAGCAAAAGTAGCCACGAAATATATATTATGTTTGTAAAAGTATTATTTAGGTAACAAATCTTTGAAAATTTAAATCAATTTCAGGAAAGATCTTACAACTTGAAGCATTCCTGGTAAGAAATAGAGAAACCTCTTGAAGTAATAATTGCTGTTTATGTCAACATTAAGTTCTGTTTTAGTTTTAAAAACCTAACAGAAAAAAAAATTTAAATAAGTTGGCTTTTAAGATTAACAACACAACCATAAGCCACTTTATTCAAGCAAAACGTTCATTTACTTAATGACAACAAGCAATATGATGATGTAGTGGTGTACAGTAAAATGATCAACTGGTATTTCAAAAGTATATTATGGTACTGGAACAGACTTTTGGCATCAACTCTCACACCTGAAGGATCAAATATAAGATAATTTGAAACTTTTTATAAACTAGATCCTGACTAAAATGCACTCTATAATCTAGCTAAAATCAATTTCTAGTTTATTGCCTAGATTGCATTCGTTTGTACTGAAAAAAGTTTCTACTTAAAACGCTTTAAAATTAACTATCATCTTGCCAATAACACTAACTTTAACAAATGAATCACTTTGACTCTGTTCAGTAAAATAAAAAGAATAAACGTAATCTCTGAGTGATACTCTAAACGAGCCACTCGCTAGCAAATGAAAACTTAAATGGCTTACAACTGCTGAGTATTAAATAATTATTGTCCCCAGCTCTAGCAGCAGATCTCAACTTACTCGTGGTACTCTGATTTAAATTACTATTAGTACTACGGTCTATAAACTTGATATATTCTTGCTGCTCATTACTTTTATAAAGATAAGCGTTGCTAAGACAGCTATTTCTTATTTGATTATCTATTATAGGTTTTTTTGTGGTTGTTGTTGTTGTTGGTGAAACGTACAGTTGGTAAATGCTACTTGATGTATTTGGAATATTTATGTCATTATTATGTCAGACTGCGGTTCCTTGTTGGCCTGGCAATGCACTCACTATGCCCGTTTCTGGTTTGAATGTCTCGTGTAAACGTTGTTGGCAATTACCTTTGCTCCTGAGGAATTTATAAATCATATAAATAGGAATGCAAAGAACCGATGAGGCGGTTAATGCCCAGCCAGCAGCAATGCTCCAATCTGGATATTTGTACTCATCACCGAGCATGTCCTCATAGCCCAAAAATGAGAAGATAAAAATGCACTGAAATGTTGAAGAAGTTAGTGAGGAAAATTTTACTCTTAGATACTAACTTACCAATAAGAAAATTGGACTTATGTAGGCCCAGCATACTCGCCAAAATATGCCTGGTTTCTTGCCCAACATTTGTTCTACGTCGGAGGAGAAATTATCCACGCCATAGAACCAAAAGACACCAGCTGCCTCGACGAATACAACAAATAAGATCGCTAATCCTGGCCCATACACATTAAGGAAGTTCACTAAATAAACACCGCCCTGAAAGAACAAAAAGTAAATGATTGATTTAAAAGCTTTATTTTGAACATCTTTAATTTTAAACGATAAAGCTTGTCCAAAATGACGTCCTCCGCAAATACCTAAAAATTGTTTACTTAAAAAGCGTGTGATCAATCTACGTTCTGGCAGAAATCGTGCAAAAGAGAACTTGGAGCTAATTTAAAAAGGAATCTAAGTAAGGAGAATCACTTGATGAAAAAAACCATAACACAAGAACGTGAGTGATATCAGCGAATTCAAGTTTTTTTTAGTCAATCCATTTTCATCTAAATTTCACGTGTTTTTGAAGAAGATCCTGAGTAATATTTCATGCAGAGTATATTTTATCTGGCACAAAATACACGCTTATGGTAGAAACCGTTCTACCGACTTAAGAACGGTATAGTTTTAGGTTAAAAGTTCTAAACGTGTCCGACTACAGATTACAGAAGAAGAAAAAAAAATATTGGAATAGAACTCAATCTAGAGGATGCAAACAGCTAGAGGCTCAAGTTGTACCAGAAGAGGACTTTTAGAAAAACCAATATGCAGGACAAGCAATATTTCCAACCAACGAATGATCTCATAATTAAAGATATAATGATTGTGTTTGAATCTAAATGTGAACTGCTGTCTTTGTTATATATTTGTGAAATTTGGCTAGAAGAGTGCACATCGTCGATTTTATTTCAACATAGAAATATATGAAAAAATCTGTATTCAGAAAGGATTTCATTTTTTAGAGCGGGGCATGATTCCATTCATGCCGCGTCTTAACTTAAAGGTAAGAAACCATGCACGCTTGCATTGCTGATTGACTTGAAAATGGCCTTTGACACCGTATGATAGCAGGGGCTCTTCTTCAAGTTAGACCAGCTCGGCAAAAATAAACCGGTGCTGTACATTATCTTAAATATGCTCACCAGCAAACAGTTAATTGAGAACAATGGCATAGTGACGTCGGCTGAGACTTTTGAAATTAATAACTTTATTTACGATCTTCACAAGCGATCTTGTAGGATCTCTCCGCCACTCCGTAGCGTACGCAGATGATTTGATAGCGTTCATGTCAAGTCTGAAGATATATGTCATCGTTAGTCTTTTGCAACGTGATTTCGTAAAGATTCCGGGATATTGCGACGATTGGAAGTTGAAAATCAATTTCCAAAAGAGCAAGATCATTCCGTCAGGACTCCTTTGTCTAGGTCCTCTTAAAATACTAGACAGAAGTGGCGAATGCTCTCTATCGTTGGAGAAAACGGGCAGCAACTGGCGTATCGAAGTACTGTCAGATACCTTCGGATTTGGCTAGACCAGTATCTGTATTTTAATAAACATATATGAAGATACTGCTCTAGCTAAAGTCAAAGTGGCCTTTGCCGTGACAAAAAGACTGTTTCACAGCAGTCAACTCGATGCCAAGGTAAAG
Source organism: Orthonevra nobilis (assembly GCA_963555765.1). NCBI lineage: Eukaryota > Metazoa > Arthropoda > Insecta > Diptera > Syrphidae > Orthonevra > Orthonevra nobilis. The sequence goes on from OY743224.1 coordinate 94,322,597, forward strand.
GAACAAGCTTAATAGAAAAGATTCGGGTTTTCGAAAGACGATATCTTAGGGCTTGTCTCCACTAATAGAAAACTCCAGAGTCAGAGTACAATGAAATTCTGTACAACGGGGCCAACCTGATCAGAAGGGATAACTGCTTAAGAAAAATTGTATAGCATTCCGTATGTCCAGTCAGTCTGGCCAGCTTAACTTAAGGAAATAAAAGTTGGCTATGAGTAGTTTTTAGTGTTAGTTAAAAATAGGTTATGCTCTTCTAGGTTTTAAGGTTTTAGATTAGTTTCTAGTTTAGTTTTTTAATCTTATTTAAGATGTAAAAAACACATCGTCCATTTACTTAGTTTTTCATTTCAAACAATAAATATTTTTCTTTGTTTTGTAATAAGTTAGTATAATTTAAATATCATAATAGTATTAAGTCGAAAAACATTATTTTTAATTTGTTCGGTTTGGCTTAGAGCGTCCGAAGAGGGCCAGTAACTCATTGTACACACAGATTTGCTAATTAAGCTTTAAGCGTTTTTGTCTCGCATTTAAGTAAAATGAACTAAGTTAATTAAAATGTTAATTAAAATGAAATGGCTTTCCATCGATGGTAAACATAAGGCTGTAGGCTACTCCAATCCTCATAATTTTATAGATATACAAATTTTCATGACCTTGAGTAAATCTTGGTGGAGCTATACTTTAATGGATTTTATCTTATTGGTCCTCTTAGTCATAAGCACTGTCACCTTAAAAGAATGTATTTGGAAATCATTGATACCCATCATTGAATTTTATAGCCTAACAGGAATTGCCCAACTCTGGGTAGCTTACGTTGCAAGCATAGAAAGATCAATCTGGCACAATGCCATATTTAATGCATGTCTCCCATTGACAAAATTTTATTCACTTTCTTACTATGCACATTATTACACAGCTTTATGAGGAAACCTTCCTTGAAAAAAAAATAGTAAGAACAATACCCAAAAAATTCTCTGCTCGGCAAATGGTATTAACAATAAATTTATATTCTATTGCAGCTGAAGCTCAGTATACTACTGTGCAGAGTACAGCCATACTAATTTCGTGCGACTCCATGGAATTGACCTCCTTTTCCAGCCCAACAAAATATACATAAAAGTTATTGCAAGAGAGCTTAAAAATTTTTTCTTTGACTTTTAAAATTTAGCTTATGTTCAATTTTGCACTAAACAAATCCAATTAGTTTTGTTAAACAGATATTTTTAATACTTATTTCCAAAGCGGTACTTTGTTCGAAATTTTACTACTCTTTATACATTTGAATAACTTTCCGTATTTTCAAAAAGTGCTTTGCGTATTTTTTTCTTAAGGTTCCATTCCTCAAAAGGGAAAAATACTGTTTCATGGGACTACTCAATGGGGTCACTTCGTCGTCCGTCTGTCTGTCATTACAATTTTTCTCAGGAATGCGTAGAGGTATCAAGTTGAAATAAATACCACGTACTTATGACAACAGTCCCATAAAGCTGTGAAAATTCCGCATATATCTGTACTGGCAAGGTAATCAAAACCTTAAGGTTACTAGAAACAAAAGCGGGAAAAATCTTTGAGACTCGATTTCGATGGACGAACAACATACATATGTATAACGTAACTTCAAGTTTGTATGGACCCTTCGTTAGGAGAGCCCGATGTCACTTGGCCAGTTTAATTTTTTATTAAATTATATTGATGACATTTATACGAAAAAAACTTATAGCAGTTATTGCGATAGTATTGAGTGTTAAGATATTTACAGTGCAATTCCGGTCTAAAGCTTAACCAATACCTACGCTTAGAACCACATTAATCCCTACCAACTGCACTCCCCCTATTTCAGTAGTTTTCACACTCTATCCCATTAAAAAAGAATGTAAGCAACTGTCAATTAGATTTGAGCTACTAAACAGGGATTCCTACATAAAGTACCACCATCAGAATAGCCTCCCATTATCATTCTTTCCATTAACAATCTAGATCACGGTCAATGGATCCACATTCAGAATGTCCTTGTCTTCTCTTTGGCTCCCTTTATCTCAGAAAGCAAAAATTATAATTTCTAATTTAATCAAATATAGTGAAAATCCATTATGGCACTTTCACCACAAATCACCATCCAGGTGAGAAAGGATGCCAACACATGTACTCTGAGGCATGCCAAATTTATAGTCGAAAGGCACACAACAGCATGGTTGACTTGAAAAGGTTTATCTCATTCTCAGTTCGCCTCTTTGAAAGGTTAAAATCAATTTTTCTCACACATTACCCCACCATACACATATTCACTGCAGTTTTCTTGGAATAAAGGATCCAAACTACCATTCCTACATACTCCTGTTGCCTATAAGGGCAGCAGCTTAAAGATATCAATCTCATGAATATTGTATAAGGAGATAGCACTGACAAAGTTAATGAACCATTTGATTTGAAAACATGAGCTGGCCTATTTTTCGCACACAAAACCAAACAACACTGTGCAGTGTGGACAGTCTAATGGATTTCTAATGCTGTACACAGTAGCCCATAATTAATTGATTTCGTATCACTGAAACAGTTAAAAGAAACAACGAACTTACGTAAGTCATCGTGGGCAAGGCGCATAAGTATATACCAGCCAATAGAAGCAGAACGAAGACTTCTCGCCGCCTTCCAATTGCCCTTGGGTATTCATCACAAAGTGCTGTTATCATTGCCTCCAATCCACCAAAGGTACTGTCCAGACCGAGCGTAATCAACATCAGGAAGAAGATTATTGACCAAAACACCGAACCACTCATTGTGGCTATTGCTTCTGGATACACGATGAAAACAAGACCGGGTCCTTCCAGCCCGACTTGGTCAATTGAGGTTTTCTGTACATGGGCCATGTAGCTTTAAGTAAACAAAAAGAGATGTAAGTATGATGGTTTCTAGAACTATTGCAAAACTTACCCCAAAACTGAAAATATGACGAAACCAGCGAGAAAACTTGTAAGGCAGTTGATGCTGCTCGTTATTAAAGCATCGCGATAGCAGTTGTTATTAAACTTGTTGTAACTCGACAAAGCTAGAAGTGTCCCAAATCCAGGTCCCAAAGAAAAGAATATCTGAGACGCTGCATCTATCCAAACCTGGAAATATAGCGTCGTGTAAGCAACTTAAATATTTGCTTCTTTGTACCTACTTACCTTGGAATTTTTAAGCTTATGCCACTCGGGAGTTAGGTAGTATTTAATACCCTCATCGGCGCCAGGTAGTGATACTCCACGGACTAAAAGAATGATGAGCACAACATATGGTGCCAATGCTGTTACCCAAACCACTTTGCCAGCACTTCGGACGCCCTTCCAAAGTGAAAAGTAAACCAAAACAAATACTCCAAAGACACACAGCGCCAGGGTTGGCTTGACTGGTCCCATAAAGTCCAATCCATCGGACTTATACTGTTCAAGTACCTTTCGTCTATTTAGTGTGTCGTTACAGGTTGTAGCAACAAAAAATAGAAAGACCAAAATGTATTAGCGAAATAAATAGGAAACAATTAAATATGTCGCCCTCTTGATGGAATGAAAGACATGCTTGACCGTTGGTGACGACTGAGATTCAAAAAAAAAAAAAGAGAAAAAAAAAATAAACCCAACTCAAGTACCACTTTGATTTGATTGCTACTACTTCAGTTGCCTCGTTTACACTTTAAAGGATGAAACACTAACTTACTCAAAGAATTCCCGGGCTGGTGTTGTCGCCAGATTTGTGAAGTTCTCCGAGGTGACGGGCATACAGCTTTTTGTGTTCCACGAGTTCTCGCACGATGTCCATGGTAGCTTGGAGGTAAACGATGCAAACAGGTAGTAAACGGCCCAACCGATGATTGTGTTATAGTACATCCCCATATAGATGTCGATTAAACAAATGGCATAGCCAACACCTGTAGATGTAATTTATTTTTTCATTCGAAGGTCTTTTTGTCAACAACTTTAAATTAGGAATGGGCTTAGAAGGAATGTGTATGTCACGTGATATTTAATGGGGTTCTGTCATTTGTCAGTCAGTTTCTTTGTATCTGCCATGAGTGCTGATTTTTTATGTCTTGTTTGTTCTTTTATGAATATAAAAGTGTGTAGATTTCTGTCCCCGAAACTTATCTTGAGACGAAGACCAAAATTTGAACTTCTACGTTTATGTATGGAAGACGTAATTCTTTAACTGAATAGTAGTGGCGGCTCATCTACCATTTTGTCAAAATGTCTTAGAAAACTACAGATAGAATTGTGTCCCATACAAGAACCCTATTTATGCTCGTAAGTGGCATAACTGGGACACGTGGCTCCATTTTCATAAAGCTATGTATCTCGCTTAGAAAAAGCTTAAGACATATCTTCTTGATTTATACCTAAATCCTGTTCAAAAAGATGCATTACATCTGAAAAGTGAAGTGAAGGTTTTGGAGGAATACTGAATCAAATGCAAGGGTTTATTTTTTATTGATCTTCCTTAGTATCGTTGACCGCGTGCCCAGCTTCGTTCACAGAGGAAGTAAGTCAAACAAGAGAGCTAAAGGAAATTGCAAAGGATTCCTCTCTGCTGATCGCCGGACTGATAGGAATTGGATTATTATAAAGGAAAACTTATGGGCACGAGATTCCAAAGCTCAGATGGAGCCACTCGAAGAGAACCGGGTTATTTTAGAAATAATCAGATAAGTGTGTTCACTAGAAACTTTAGATTGCCTAGATTTAGATGCAATATATTTTCACCTTCTTTAGAAATGTTTTAATAAATTCTTTATCTTAATCAGGAGCGGATCTGGACCTGCGTAATTTTGTAGAGATAATGGTGTTGTTGTTGACGTGTGTCCTAAGCAGAATATTTTACCTCTGCTGCAATCATTATAACCGATACGCCTTAGGTGTGCAGAAGAGCAGAGAAATTATAGCTACCAAAAGCTGTAGAAATAGTGCTTGTATTCAAAATCAAGGTTTATGAAAGGAATGCTAAATAAACGCTGTGTGTTTGTGATTGGTGTAGGTTATAACCCATGTAAAGTTTACTTCTATAATTTGACGCTTGGGAAAAGATTCGCAAATTGTAAGGTAACGATTCTCTGTAGAAACCTTAGGGTCAGCGAGGGTTCAAAAATTTAGCGCGGTTGCTTTTAGTTTTAAAGATTGTGCTTGATTAGGACGAAATAAAGACCTTGATAGATCCACCCACGTGAAGGGCCAACGGGAGAAATTATAACCGTCGGGAGAAGTTGGCAAACGGATGTGAAATTCGCATTCTCATTATATATGAAGGGTCCCGTTCTACCATCTTATATGCAAATATATATATTTTTTTAATTTAAAATTTCTCATTCTCATATAAAAACTCGATTTTGAATTTAACTCCATTTTATTTTTAACCTTATAATAATTTTTGTTATGGCGGCTTTGATTTTGCTGGCACTTTTTGTGATGAGACTGTCATTTCTAATGAGTGGTCAGTAGACGACGCTACGCAAACACCTCTTGCATATCAAGCTCGTTGATAACGAATTACTTCGATGGGCTATAATTCTCATGAGTAAGTGTCTTACACCGTTATGGAAACGAAAAAAAAAACTTTTAGTTTTCCAAATAAGAAAATGGCATTATAAATTGAATAACTCTGTGAACTACTGATGAAGTCGAAATTGTTTCCCGATTATCAAACAATCATTTCCTTAAAAAACTCTTCTCTTATTCAAATACAACATTTTCCCTGTCAACATTAAAAGAGATTAATTTTTCATAATTTAATTCCAAAATTTGAAAAACATCAGCCAACGAACTAACGAAGTAAGCATCTCACTTAGACACCATTCAAATGGAGTAGCAACAAGTTGAAGAGATTGTTGTCGTCAGAAGTTCTTTGGGATTAACTTGATTATATGAGGCAGAGGGAACGGGCCTCCTGGTGTCAAGTTTAAATGTGCGGTGATTGGCTTTATACACACGCATTTATCCTGTGAAACGTTTAAATTTTGATTTTGTTTTTGTGTGTGAAGGGGCGATAATCAAATTCAATTCAACTTGAGGCGAACGTCGAACTCTGTGCAACAAGTATAACTTTGAAATCTTCAAAGTTGTAGACTTAGTCGGCGAATCCTTGCAAGGGAATAAAATAAAAAAAAAGTTTGCTTAAGTGTCTTTGCACACTGCGTATGCATCAGTGCACGAAATGGAAACCTTTTGTTGGCCATTACTTTGACGAAGATTTGAAGAAAGAAAAACCACTAAGAAAAGTAGATGTGCAAAACCAAAAGTATACTTCCTCCTTCTTCGGTTCTATTTTATATCAAGTAACATAGTTTCATTTGAAAGGAGAAAATCGTATTTGTAGACGTATTCCGCAGAATTTGCTAACAGCTTGATAAAGTATAAAACTCTGATAACGAACAGATCAATTTAAGAAAAAGAGTATTAATTTTTATTTTTAAATTAGAGAATGAACTCATTTCAAAAGCATTTGCAGGTGGGTTTTCTTTTTTATAACTTTCTGTGCAGAATATAATCTTGTGAATGGATAAAGGGGGTCCTAGCAAATCTATCAACTGCTTTCCGTCTGAAAGTAGTAATTAAGACCATTAGGCACATCTTTTGCGAATGTCCCAAGAAACGATTTGGTTCACGAGGAATAGAACGCACAGGGAAATGGGAGTACTCGCAAAGGTACCAATCAAGGACCTAATGGGTTTTATCAGGAGCACCAAATGGTTTCACCACAGCCATACCGAAGTTATGGCCCTTAGATAATTCCATTTTAAGGAAGTTCATCTCCTTCAACTTAGCCCAACCTAACCGGCTGGTCAGTCGTGACCTCAAAAAATTACCTATGAAATCTATCTCAATTTCGTTTTGCCCTTGGAACTTTTGTTATATATAATTATAATTATAATTATATTGACAAATATAATTGAGTTTGAGATCTTGTATTTATTCATAGATAACCTTTCATCTGTTTCAAGCGGCTTTCTCTTCAGTCCACAAATTGAAGCGAGAAATCGTATTCTTTCACAAAGCCTTATCAAATACTTTGTGTTACCTCAGATTTGAAAAGTTGCACTTGTAATTTGTGGACTGAAGAGAAAGCCGCTTGGAACAGATGAAAGGTCATCCATTAAAACGATGATGCTTTCGACTGTGAATATGTCAATTTTGACTTTGCAATATCAAACTATTGGGCCACATATTGAGACAAACTATAGACAATACTGTTTCATCATATAAGCCAGCATCAATCTACAAGTATCTAGCTTCCTAGCCAGATTACATCATTGGTGCAAAATCCAAATAATTATCATCCGAAAATTCTGGAATTATGAGAAAGGTGTCGGTCGGTGCGATGGTTGCAGCAGTTGCTGACTCCAGCAGCAATCCGGTTGACTTCAGGTGTCTTTCCATGACCAAGGAGCAAACAGTTGTCGAATCAGTGAATTTCCTTAATCGAAACTGTCATTTCACAGTGCCATTTGTCGGAAAGATTTTTGGGTTTCGCAAAGTGTGACTCTGATCTACTAATCGGATCGGCTTTAATTATTTTCTTTTGTCTTCATCAATTGAGGGTCATCTTGTTGTATTTTATTCTTATTTTGATAAGACTTCAATATACAATATGTCTACCAATTAATATAATTATGGATGTTTGCGTTTTAATGTGCTCCAGTCTTGCTTGTTTTTGGGAATATTATCGTTAGACATAAGTTCCATTGGATAGCTTATGCATAGTGATTCGCAAAGCATTCGCCAACATCAGTCTCATTTGCACAATGTACACTGAGCTAAAAATAAAATAACTATGTTAAAATCACACTAGGCTCTCTGCCACGTAAGAACCTTTGGTAGTGTTAAAGGCACATATTCATCATAGGAACATCTCCGACAACGCGCTGAGTCTGATACTTTTTGCTGCAGTACTAAATTTTATTGTGGTAAGCACACGATATCCTCTCTGAACATTAAACAGGGAGCCAAGTGGTCACGTTGCGATCAAAGCAAGACCATAGTTAAATCAATTTCAACTCGGACCACTACTTAGCTGCATACAAGGTTCGAATTAGGATTTTCCAGACTCCATGAACCGGCTGCGTGCAACGTTTGATCTGGCAAACACAACGCAACGTAGGAATAGGCGCACATGGACAAAGAGATGTTTCATGAAAGACGAGAAAGATAAATTGAAAAAGGGCTTTACCTAAAGAAATAATATCAGGATAAATTTGAGTTTTAAGTTAAAAGCCCGTTGATTTCACATAAGCAGAGTTGTAATCTATTCAAATGAATTTGAATCTAAAATCAAAAAGCTATTGATTTTCGTTTTTCATAACAATAAATAAATTAACAAACTGGCTCGCAGACGTTGTCATACGACATGGATTTTACTGTGAAAAGACTTCTGCAAAGCTTTCCAAATCCACCTGGCGGGGCTGTAAAAGAACGCACAATGCTGCTTATTTCCAGTCTATTGTTCCATTTTGTTTATTGAATAAACTAACCTCACGTAAATTCCATATACATTCCCCATTAATTAACGACTTATATGAAGCAATCAAAACATTTTCAAGTCAAAATAATGCACTTTTTTTTAACTGTTTAAATTCTTTGTAGTCTTTTTGAATTCATTATTTATTCAGTTGAAGTCTTTTTTTTTGTTAACTGCTTTGCAGTCATTTGACATGATTATTGAAATTGAAATTGTTTATTTCTCGTATTTATTAAACAAAAAACTTTATGAAATATGCATTGATGATATGAAATTGGCTCAAAAAACCTTCTGCGATACTTTTTATATTTATACTACTGTGTCCAAAAAATAAGGTGACATATGAATTTAAACTGCGCGCGTCGAAGGATTTGGAAATTTTTCTTTCTTTTTAGGTTGGTAGTACTGTCAGTGACATCTTTGTGAAATTTCATGTCAAAATATATTCATAGTGTTTGAGATACCCGTCGTTTTGTGAGCTGCTAAGAGTGAGTATATCTTAATTTGGCAAACAATAAAGTCATTTCATCGATCACGCGACAATAGTTTAAGTTTAAATTTATTTAATCAAAAGAATTCTTACAATGTAAGATTATACAATCTTATAAATTATGTAAGGCGTTAACAACTTTTTTTTAGCAAGGTACTACTTGTATTAATTTAAAATATGGTTATAATAATTAAATTCCAATAATGGAAGGGGCAAACAAAATTAAAAATGCAAAAGAAAAGCAAAAATAAATAAAAGTTTGCTTTGATATTAAATGACAAATAAAATTATGTAAGTCATTCTAAATGGAATTCATTAAACGATGGATAATCAGCTTGATTCAGAGGCCAAGTGCTCAAAAAGAGATAATTTAAAACTATTCGTGTTTCCTTTTCTCTTTAGGTGGCGGGGTAGAGAGTTCCACTGTCGAGTTATCTGAATAAAAAATTGACGTTCTGAAGCAAGGCATGAATATCTTGGCTGCACTAGCATAAGAGAGTACACATGATATAAAGTATCTATGTGTAAGAATATCAAGAAGGATGATTGTACCATTAAAAAATAAAATATTAAATGTATCCGAGCAGGATCAACTTTTTTCAAGTTTGATTTTTTGCGACCTCAGAACTGATTGTCCCGTCCGACTATCTCGAGATTGTGAAAACAAGGAGAATTAAAATTTTCTATTACCAGTAAAATGATTTGTTTAGCTCAGATTTAAAATGAGATCAGACCTCATCTAGTAGTTTTCCAATAAAGTGAACAGATATGGTTGTATCAAATGTAGCATTCCAAAAGAGAGTATCATTTCAGGGTTAATGATATCAGTGGTTTTTACGTTTGCAAACAATTACATTTATATTTGAATTGCTTCGCCTTTAAAAAGGCCTATTTACCTTCAATTGAAAAATTTGGCATTTAATTCTGTATGTCCAGTCACTTGTTCTCTCTCAAACGCAGCCACATGTTTTGCAAACATCAACAAAATATCAATTTATCTAAAAATCAATAATGCTACCTTTCACATCATTTGAATTAAATGCCTACTATAACTCAATGGTTATGTAGAGCCTCATTAAATAAAAAAACAAAATCGATAAAATTTTCGAATTTGTTGACATTATAACCGTCTATGCACGTGTATAACTTGCAATATTGACACAGTACCCCTCCTTCTGTTCTCCATTCATTTTGGCTATCAATATGGGCTATAAATTTATTTATTTAAATAGAATTTCATGAGTAAATACTGCAAAACGGATGAAAAAGAAGAAATTGACATACCCTTTGATGTGTTCCATTAAATGGCAATTACAAAAGTATACGTACACTCCGTACTATCTCAACCTCTTTATGCGACATATATCCAAAATGATTTTTTTTTTAACTTCTTAAATATACCCTGGAATCTCTGTCGCCGCCCGCATCAATTTGTAAGTGCAAATGACATTATCAGTAAAGGCTCAAGGGTGTTTTGCCCTTCAATGAGCATGAGTTGGTTACTGCATAACAATTTTATTTTAAAGCCATAAAAACATAAGAATTGAAACCTTTTAGATTTTTAATGTCAGTGATTTCCTTCCATACATTTTTTTTTATTATTTTCCTTCGGTAACTTTATTAGAAATTGCGACAAGGATTGAGAATGTACTTAATACAGGTAACATCTTTAACGTGCCTTATTGGCATCATCATATTTGTCATCTAAGACATTGTGTCTCCTTATCCTTTTCAACTTGTTGCAGAAGAATCACGTTCAATGTTTCAGTATCTGTGAATAGTGCTAAGGGACGAGCGATCAAAAATATTCTTATAAAAACCACCCTTCGGGGACTAAAGGTAGACACAATTGAATGCGATTGAATGAATGGTCACGATGAATATTTATTGAAAACGATAATTCAAGTTTTCTCAATTTGGGAATAACTTAAGGACACAGCTGGGATTAATTAATTAAATTAATTTCAAATAGAGATATTTTTTGAATACACAACAAGACTCACCTTTAAGTGCGGGACAGATACGTTTCCAAATGCTCAAGCAGCCACACCTGTGAAATTGTCCTAATGCCAGTTCCATGTAAAATAGAGGCAATCCCCCAAATATCAACATCACACAATAGGGTATGAGAAACGCTCCTCCACCGTTTTGATAACAGATGTAAGGAAACCGCCAGACATTGCCTAAATCGACGGCGAAACCAACAACGGCCAAAAGGAATTCAGCCTTCTGACCCCATGTCTCTCGTCGTCGTTCGGTGACGGACACAACAAGGACTCGCTGCAAAAAAAAAATGTACAATTATGTTATTATTTTCTTATATAATTTTCATCAAAGAAAATCGTTTGAAGGATTCAGTAAAGAATGAAAGGAATTGCATAAATTGCAATACTTTAAGAAACGGATTCAGAAATTTTAATAATAAAAATAACAACAGTAATAATAATAAATGCGCAGAGTCCTGGAAATTCTGAGGAGTAACGACCCCGCGCACCCGAGTTAGCGCTGTTCATGAGTGGTTAAAAAACACCCTAGGTCAAGTAGAATGAAAAGAGCCAAGCCCAAGAGTGCATTGCTGTTTGCTTTTGAGAGGAATAAAGTGGATGACGTTCTTAGATCGTTGCATCGATCGCTTTTGCTCGAAGGATCCGTGCAGAACCATATGTTATAGAACTTATTATAGAAAATAACTTCTTACCTGCCCCAAACTATGTCAGATACGTTTAGAAGTAACCAGAATTTGGGCTATGACTGTGACAGAGTTATAACAATGACAAGAAGATCATAAGCAGTATTCTGTTCATCTGCCAAGGTCGCAATACCACTAGGAATTATGCGTCTCCAACAATACCACAAACAATTCGTTCAAGCTAGATAGCCTCAAAAAACATTGCATTAAAAGCTCCAACGGTTTCACTTTTATGGACGCGGTTAAAATGAAAGGAGCAAACAATTTAACGAAAAGAAACGAAAATATTGCTTATCTAGATTTCAAAAAACCAATTGAAAGAGTCCGCCACTTTTGGCTAGTAAAAGTTTTGAAAATTTACAAGATACTCATGTAGACTATCACACTCCCTGCTCTAATCTCAAGTTTGGGGTAATTAGGTGGACACAGACTGACATCGAGGAACTAAAAAATTCAAGCCATAACTTGTTGTTGAAGTATTAGCATAGGCTTGGAAAAGTCATATGTGCAAAACAAAAATAGCAAACCCTGGCAAATACACATAAATTTATACATTTTTTTAAACGACAACGAAGACAACTTTACTCCATTTAACCTAACAAAATGGAAGTGTGATAAGAAATGCATTCCAATCAAACAAAAGGAACGAAAACTGATCTGTGGCAAACATGCTCGCTTGATGCAGAAACTAACTATCGATCAGGAAAGGCTTAGCATTTAGGCTTTAGAATTCTGATATCGTTACAGGGATCAACCGATCGCCAAATCATCTATAAGAGGCCGGATTTTACATACGTAAATAAGTTCGTGAAATCTTCCTTATAGATGATAAACTGCAAAACTAAAACTAAGAAAAAGGAGGAAGGCGAAACTATGCCGATAATGAGTAATATCTTCCACGGATTTGAATTATGCATCTACAAGCGGCTTGCAATAATGAAAATAAAAAGAATAATATTAATAATCATAAGAATACCATGATAATTACAACTATAATCATTAAAACAATAAAATAAATAATAACCACTATAATAATTACAATTATAATAGTCATCATTATAATTATAATAATAATAATCAAAATAATATTTATAAAAATTATTATTTGAATAATAATTATATTTTGACATGTGTTGTCTCTAATTTTCACAGATCATATATATGTCGGTTTGGTATATTAATTCCTTGTTCCGTATTCAAATATGTATATACATTTTGCTAACATGTGTATCCATCGTTTTTCACTTCGGTGCTAATGAAAGCTTGAAAAAAGATTGTTAATTCATTTTTTTAATTGCTTACCTCATTATTGATAAACTTGGGGGCCAACGGATCCGTGACTTTGGCTGGTGTTTCATCGTTTTCATCATCGTTTGATTCATCCTCCCTGTCGTCTTTAGTCGGCGATGTGGTAGCCTTAGTCCACTGCGTGTTATTTGAAACATCATTATTGTCACTGGCCTCTCTGTGTTTATCACTTATTGTTAACTCTTCATTCGTCATTTTAACTGCCGTCCGTCACACAGGCCGTCCTTGTGAGGAAAGTGTATCCAGTTTCTGTTACACCTCCTCTATTCGAGACAAAGTCAATAATACAGCAGCCTACAAGGACTGCAACGACACTCAAGGCATTTGCCACATGCAAGTTCTGCGTTGCATTTAGAAGTCACCAACAAAATACTAGAAAAAAAAATCGTTGAATTTATTGACACTTCCCCCTAAGCGCACATCCTGCAACGAAAATAGAATAAAATAACAAACGATTAGACAGCACACGAGCATGAGCAGGATGTTTATAATATTAAAGTTTTTTTTTTGTTTTTTTTTTTAAATTTACATTTTTCACTACCGCCTTTACGGTGTAACCTGGTTATTCCCTTTTTAGTTTCAAAGTCACGGGCAGGGCCAAAAAACAATCAACAATTACATATTTCCATTCGAATGCGCTGCACTTGAATGTTTCGAAATCACTGAAAACCACTATTTCGCCCTTGTGTTCCCGAAAATATAATTAGTTCTGATTTATTGCTTGGATTTCAGAATTTAATTGTTTATTTCGTCTAAACGAAAGCGTCCCCGAAAAAACACATTTAAAATGTTGTACCTTTCCAGTTAATTGGAAAACATGTGGATACATAATCGCGAATCAATTTAACAATTCGGTATTGGGGGCTTTCTTTTTGCATTTGGAGGCGCGTGTTTGGGTAATTAAAAAACCATCATGACGTATGGTGTTGTACATTCTGCTTACGCAAATATATGTGAATGAACGTTAATTGGCCAAAGAACTTTGAGGAGTCACATTGTATTTCTGGCACAATTAAATATTAGCACACTGACAGACTGACTGACTGGCCGACTGGGAGAGTGACTTTGGGGAAATGAAACTGGGAAATTAAAAATTATGACTTAAATATGGGTGCATGGTGCCGGGATGTTGATTTGATTTTAATGAGCACAGATGATTGTTCCATTCAAATAGTACTCAATGAAGCATTTGATTTGAGCATGTGGCCAATTGGAGGCACGCTCCGAGCCCGTTCATTATACAATTAGCGTAAATGCTGAGCTTACATCGAATTAGTTTAAACGTATGCATAAAAATGGATCTTGTGGAATAAAAAGCACAAGTTTGAAATATTTTAAATACGAAAGATCTAAAGGTATGTTTATTGGCAACATGTAAAAGGTAAGGTTGTTATTTACCGAAAATGATCCTGTACGATGATTGCTTAGGTTCATCGATGAAAAAAGATAAGATATTTCACACTCACAGATGAAAATTTCGTCAAGTCTGTTAGTGTCTCTTCAAAACTGAAAAATGAATACTATGACCATTCACGCTTTCAAGATGCATTCAATATGTTACGAGCTTAGGACGATTATTAATCAACTTCGATAGCCATATATTTGGAAATAGCTGGCTCTGATCTAGAAAATTTTCTGAGATTCATCTTTCTCTGTGGCTTTTCATACTTTAAAGTTTAAATTTAAGTTGGCTCGGCCTTGAGAACCATTCACCATTAGCTCTTTAGCAAATTTGTTTAAGCAACAGCATCATGCTACCATTTTTGAATTTTTCATTCTGTTTCTCTATCTTCCATCAAAAAATGTGCTTGTACAGATTATTTTTCAAAGAAAGAGCTTCCATGAAATGCATATTTGATGACATAAGAAATCTCTTAATTTTCAAATGTTCAAATAAACTCTGAATATGCCGATCCACTTACCGGAAATGAAATTGATTCCAAACTATTAAAATAGAATGAATTTATCAGTCTTCCGGAATGCAACTTCCAACACAACTTCGAAGCCATATGTTTAGACCGTAACGACTGGGAACCATGGAAAAATAGATTGCCCATGACACGAATCCAGAATCCAGAACAGATGATGAAGTTGGAACTAGTGTAGGATTCAATGTGCACAAACGGTCCAAATATGAAGTTAATTTAAATCATAACTTGGAATATTAAGCCGAAAACTGACAAACTAACTTAAATAGTTTCGACATTTCCCCTTGATGATACAAAAGCCAGTTCGTCCTATTTATTTTCGGTTGAATAATAATCACAAAGTCCCAGTACTAAAACAAAGAACGCAAGTTTTTCAACGCTATCTGTGTAAGACGCAGTTTTTCTAATTTAAACCAAAGTTAACTAAGTCTGGCGTAAAATTAATCTAGAGTTGACTCATGAAGCAGTTTTTCTGTACGTTAATATTGACTCCATATATGATTAAATACTTAGGCTGTCAAAAAACTATTAAAATCTATCATTTCTTCCTGCTCAGTTTGCAATTGTTTTTTTTATTTATAAAAAGGCCAAGAATCTGAGTAGAAAGAAAATATATTCATTTTTCTTAAAAAAATTAATAAAATTTTCACACGAATGGAAATGAAATCCTACTCTACGCTTGTTATTTCATAACCAATCAAAAAACATATTTTCATTTTGTGAGTTAACTGTGGATTAAATGAACAATGGTTAACTCGGAGTTAACTTAAGATCAAACTTTATTGAAAACATGTTCGGGAGTTAAGTCCCGCAACTCGGATGATCTCGCACTGAACGATTGGCCCCTTGGTTTTCAATATTCATGTTTTATTTTTAACAGTATGTCTGTGGGACATATGTTCATCCTATCATTTATTATTTTGGCACATAGCAGGCGATATACACTTGTTACTTGATTGGATAATTATCTGCAATTGGTAATGAGGCTCTTGAAAACAACCTGATATAATGGTAATGTCGGTTCACTAAAGCAAGAGCCTTCGCTTGAATAGTCATATAATCAATAGAGCATTGAAAATTCAATATTGTCAAGAGTCCATCGGCCTTAGTGTTGCAAATGGCATTAACTTTGTAAAAACGAATATGCTTTAAAAATTCTGTATTAAGAGCGGTTTCAATGGTGTGTTAACTTTAACAATTTTGGAGTTGTTGATGCAACGATACGCAAATATTGACTATAAGAGAACTTCAACATTATTTATAGATCTATTCAAGCAATTTGTGCGCAAACAACTCTAAGGATTTTTTTTATATCCTATTTCATGAGTTTTTGAGCAAAAACAGTACGAACTTCATACAAGAGCTATCGAATTTGTCTCATTTGGATTTCTGCGATTTCTTCTCGTTCGAACGACCCTTGAAACAGTTCCGGAAAATGTGTTTAAGCAACCGAGTTCGATTATTTAAAATGTTTCGTGGATTTAATCCAACTCTGGAATAAATTTCCGTCAGTCTCCTACACTTTCCGTGTAGGAAAGGGGCAATTTCGACTATCAAAAATAAACTTGTGTAGTGAAACTTTTTGATATACTTATTACTATCCATTTCTAAAATGGTTATAAAATATAAGTCTAAAAGAAATATATACTTGGGGAATATGTTTGGCATTGACATCTTCCCCGCGACAATCAAATACCATTTCTTATATCATATCTCTTCAAAAAAAGTAAGATTGGGCGAAATCAAAGGACTATTAATTATATCAGGATGTGTTTCGCCTAGGAATCACTTTCCAATTGAATTTAAGAACACCATATGACGATTTCCTCAGTGAAGATATTCTACTATCTTTGGAAATCCACTACAGATAAAATGAATCGAAATTCTTCAAGCTCTTTCTTTTATTGTGTAATTTATTTAAAATTCTCAATACATGAATAAATGTGTCATTAACTTTATAAAAAAATAAAAACTACCGCCCGATTTTTAAGCTTAACTACAATGATGGCCCATTCAACTTTACCAATGCGAGATGACATCTCATAAAATATTTGACGAGCGTTAATATTTTAACATAGAAGCACATAAATATGCCATTAACAAGATGCCTGTCATTTATTTGATAAATTGCTGAGAAACATATTTAATCTTTTTTTCATCACATGCAAAACTAGCGCTCAGGCAAAAAAAAAATACATCGAGTTTTGGTGCCTAAATTGAAGGGTTAATTGGGAAGACATGCGAAAAGAATTAATCAAGTGACAGTGCTGGTTTTTTTTCGTGTTTTTTTTTGTGGATAAAGTCCATCTTAAATTAGTTGGATTAATGTGTTCTAAAAATACTTTGGTTTCAGTATCATTTGTTGAGATTTTCAAATAACACAATAACTCAGATGGATTTTCAGATTACTTTTTTGTGAAGAAAATTGTTTGAAATGAAGTCTGAATTATTTTCCATTTTCGGGAGTGTTTGTATGTTCCCTTTTTCGTATGCATTTTATGTAAACGGTTTAAATGGGCTCGATCCTCATTAATAATAGAAATGTCTTTTAGGTCAGTTTTTATGGCATCATTCTATATAACAAAAATCTGAAGAAACTTGTGTGCGTACGATGCTTGAAACTTTACTAGAAAAATTTTCCTGAAGCTCAAAAATTCAGAGAAGCCTACATATAAGTAAAGCTAGACCGACTTAGTTAATACTGTCAAATGATAAATCCTATAAACCTCGTCAAAAAGACGATGCCAATCAATGTTCCAATGCGATCGTGCAAAATAGGCTTAAGAATACCTTAAATAAATAAAATAAATTGGTGGCTGGCGTCTAGCTTCACCATATGTGCGTGAGTCTTACATTTTCGCGAGTGTTGGAGCTACAGTTTTTTACTGACTTCGTACGGCCCAGAATCTTTTTCTTGACAGTTTTGTACTCATCGGAGTGATTGTCAATCACTCGCGAGAGGTGGGGTTGTGACAAAATAACATCAATCTTAAAAAGGACCTGATGTAAATTTCAAAAGATCCACATGCGATGCGTCCGAACTGAACAAACTTTTCTGATATACTTTCTGCATCAGTTTTTGAGTTGTGACAGTCTTTAAAAAAATTAGAGATAAATGTAACTTAAAACTTATGTCCAGTGCTTAAGCAGAGAATATTCCTTACAAACTTAAGCAAACAACTTTTGAATGTATGCAAGGGAGTCATATGTATTTAGAGACAAACGAGGAACCACGACATACTTATTCAAACGATAAATATTCATTAATCCTTCCATCTTGGATATATTCAATCCACGCAAAATTCCTTATGGCCTAGATAACAATTCTTTTAAATTAGTAAATATTCATTCATTTGTGTTTATTTCAAATATTATTTTTCGACAAAAACCTAAAATTCTTTTTCTATTATCGCATAATACTATTGACTACAAATTGTTAACTTTATATTTCAAATTCATAACATAAAAACAGATAAGAACTGAAAACAGCACAATTAACCTACTAAGTTCTGCGGAACGTTTATTGCCACTTAAAAGCTTATAAAATCAAATTAGAAACCAGAAAAGATATAAAAACTTAAATTTAAACATCTCGATTGTTTTTCAAGTACCTTCAGCTGCTAATTTTTCTTTTTTTAAAGAATTTTTATTGGAAAAAACGAGATCATTATCTGCGATGCTATTTATTGATTTTATGTTGCGGCTTGTTTTGTTTTTAGCGCTAAATGTATTGAAATTATGCAATGATTTTTATTGAGATGAAAAAGTGTGGCCAGAATGATATTTTATTCGAGAGAACTCTGCATCACATTGGATAAGGTATTTCTGCAATTGGCAGTTATACAAATACTAAAAATTTTACTACAACACAAGTGGTAGAAGTTTCAAAAAGTTCGCTACTTCTCACCGAAACAAATGTGATGCACCGGGGATAAATTCAAACAAACTTCATAACATTATTATTTGAGTACGAGGAATAGCCATTTTGATCTGCATGAAAGGTCGTAGGAAAAGTAAAAAATCAATTTAGCAACCGAAAAGCCAAAACCGTTTCAGGTCCGTTTCACTTCTTCAATGCAATTTTGAATCTGATATCACAACAACGCCCAAATCTGCTAAGATTTCAAATATTTCACATATAAAGTTTTCTTCTTGGCTTAATTTTATTGTTTTGTTATGTAAGTACAAATTTACGGTTTTTGGTACTATAAGACATTGCTTCTTGCCAAATTCCATGATTATAGCTCAACCCATAGATTTTGATTCCATAGAAGCTTGATTTTTGTAACGTTTCAAAGACAGGCGGATAATCCTATAATGTTTCCGTTTTTCTTTTTGGGGTACAAAACCTAAAAAAAGGCATAAGGCTTTTTGTTCATAATCTATATTTGTTTTTTTTTTAACATTTTTGCCTCACACGAAAGTAGAAAGAGTTTCTTGTTTTGGAGACTGTGTGAATCGAATGATCCAAAACATATCCCAAAATTCGTTAATTATATCAAACGGCAACAAGAAAATGACACAATCCTGAAATATTAAAAGATGAGTTTTCTTTTCTTAGACAGCTTGGGGCCCAAGACCAGGCCACAAGCCGCTTTTAACTCGGAGGAGGTTTTATGCACATGGTTTAACAGTTTAAAACCGCAAAACTAGCAAACAAAAACAACCCTTATAATCATGGTAAACCAGGTTTACCTAGAGGAAGAGCAAAATTCTCAAAATCTATAATAAAAAGGGGATAATTTTTTAAATCAGAAATTTTGGTCAGAACAAAAAAAGGAAGGAAACACAGAAGTTCCGAATAGACTTATAATTCAATTTATTTTTTCGCTGTTGGTACGAGTATATCTAAATTTTTTAAATCCAGTGTGTGGAAGATTCTGTGGGTGTGAAATCAGCTAAATAAGCTTATATTAGTTATAAGCAGCAAGCATAAAATGAAAAAGGAGTGTGAGTCAGATGGAAACGAATTTTATATTCTATCTCTGATTCAAAAATCAAATTCCATTTCCGGGCAACCGAAGTTATGACGGGAACGTTCGGACCCTGATTGCATCATTACTTTTTTTGCACTAACTTTATGGAGAATAAATATATGCATTTTTTTAAATTAACATTTTATAAGCAAAATAGACGCAAGAAATATTAACGCAAGTGCGATTTCAAAACTTGGGCTCAAAACTGTTAGGAGCAAAACTTGGAGGATCCTTTTAAGTATATTCAATTCCTTTTTTCTTGAGAGAAAACAATCTAATGTAGGATACTATGATTTTAAGGGAGTCGTCTTAAATTTTTAAGCTTGAATAATTTTGTGATAGAGGTTCAATTTTTGTAAGAATGTTATTCTTAAATTTAAATTAAATTTCTGGATGTCGATAATGCTAAGAATCGCAGTGAAATTCATTAACACACATTTTCATTTATTATTTAAAGTAAAAAATCATCCATGATCTCTATCCTTTCTTTGACTTGTTAAAAAGGCAAGTGTTCCGACGCAGAATTTCAATATAATCGCAAGCAAGTTTTTATCTTTGTATCAAAATTTAAATGAAAATAATGGACGTAATTTTTGTTTGGTCAATATCTTAACTAGGCGGATTGAATATTTTTAATCATACTCGCAAAATACATTTTTGACTTTACACAAGTGTACATCAAACGTTTAGGGATGGGCTCAATTAAATCGACTTTTAGTCTAAAGACCTGGTAATTGATATCAGAAGTTTGTTGATAATTGTATGAAAATTATACCTATTTTGAACTGAATATACAATTAAAATTGAGGTAGTTTTAAACAATAAGGTATGGAAAATAACTTTTATCAGAAAATATCGCACGGCAAGTTATAATGCTTCAAAATTTAAACTCGCCCATTTTAATTTGTCGGATAGCATCCAAAAGAATACATTCCTGCTTTAGGTACACCTTCTTCAAATAAAAACTTGAAAAACAAATTTTTCGCAGGAGCTTGAACATATTCAAATTTAATTTTATAATATTTTTAACGAAGGCAATTTTTAAACTTATTAGTAAAAAATTTATTTGTTCCTCTATACATACATATGTATTTTTTTGCATAAATTAAGCACATTTAAATATGTTGTTGTTTTTTTTACTACATCTCATTTCAAAACACTTAATTTTAAATAAAAGAAGACTTCGCTTTAATTAAATTAAAATAATTTCACTGTAATTGTTCCAACTTACTTTACAAATCACCAGTTTCACATGAGAAAATTCCAAAACTTTCCGAAATCAACGATAAATAATTTATTCAAACAGGGAGGAACAATTAAAACAAAAATCAAAACCAGGAATCAACAAAACTAAATAAATTCAAATAAAATAAGTTTCTAAAGGCTTTTCAACTTTTAAGAAACAAAAACACTTGTTAACTTATATCAATGTATTGTCTATTTATTATAACCCGTTTTAAATGGCAACGTTCGAATTACTGAACGTTTTAGAAAAGTTTCATCCTTTTTATAAGAAAAAACTTGCTATCCACTTGAAGAGATCATACACTTTATGGAAAGGACTACACTGCGCATTTCACAAATTCACCACACACAAGTTTAAATTTTTATCATCCTGCAGGACACATGTTGCTGATGGTAACCCTCGTGTTATTATTGCAACTGTTGCGCTATACAAGGACAATGTTTTTGTATCATTGAATGCATATCGTAGAAACTAGGAATGCGAGAATGGATGAAGAAGGATGGGAATTCATTTGTCGTGGTCCCAAATGACTTATCCAATCGAAGGGCAGAAGGATGCTCACAATCAATTCATAGTGTGATTGGTTGGGTTCTACCGCATGCGTTTGTTTGATAACTACTCACGTATTTTATTTTATTTTTACCGCAAATCGAAAGAAAATCTAAGGAAACACTTTAATTTTGTGGTAGATACTTTCGTTATGTGGTTCATCGCGCGCCGATCTAACGTGTGTCTACCGCAAAAGCTTCGATTCGACTCAAGTTTGTCTTATCCACCTGGGCAGGGGCAAGGCAACTGATGCAAAACAAACCACGTTCACTTAGTTTATTATGATTATTATTAACATTCGAATTATTTTGATTTACGCGGCAAAGATTGATTATTATTTTTCTTGTTGTATCAGGGTTAATCGACAGACACTCTGTGGTATGAGTAATATTTATTTAATTTATATTTCGTGTTGATTTAGTTATTAAACTGATTAAATGAGATACGAGTACTCGCAAATCGTGTGTTTGAAGAGCATTCTGCTTAATTATGAGCACTTCTTGGTGGCTACACACTTAAAGTGTGAGGAAGCCTTTTATAGTCGCTTAATTTTGATGGGGAACATGCTTTTGCGATACGTGTTTGAATTCTGTGTAGTTTTTAGGGGAACTCGAATGTGAAAAGTGTGTGTGCCTCGGTTTTTTTTGTTTTTTAAGAAGTGTGAAGCGTTAAAAAAAAATTATAAAAAGATGCGAAATGGATGAATGCGAGAAACAAAGAAAGTCGATGTGTTTGTTTAAATGGACTTATGCAAAGTGCTGTTCAACATTTTGCGGGTCATCTTTACTTTTCTGATCGTACTTAACATCTACATGGTGCGCGAATCTGTTAACGATTTTTGATTTTAACTGTGGTGGATTTTATTTAATGTTGGTGGACAATCTTAAGCGTGTCAATGGTCTTTTTATTATGAAGTAGCGTGTACTTAAGAATTATTACAGCGGACATATTAATTTTTTCTTCATAAAACGAAGAAAAGATGTTCTGACGCCCTTAGATTTCAAATTATTATTAACTTTGAGGAGGGGTTAAGTTTTGCGAATGCTTTTATTCGTTGATTCAATATTAGAATATATCTTCCTTCCTTTCCTTCTTCAGTTGCCTTATGGAATAAGCACTGTTCCTTAGAAAAAACTGAGAAAGTAATATATTAACTCTTTTAACGTTTAAACTTGTTGTCACACTCGATTCGAAACTAATAAGAGAGGAAAGAATCAATATGGTGCTGTGAGCCTTCTTCGTATACAAGAAAGTTTTAAGAAAAAACCGAGGATTACGATTGAATCCAAGACGTCGATCCCATTAATGTCTTGTGGCACCAATTCCTAGAGCAACGAAGCGATCCACTTCAAAGCCAAAATTTCAAAGTCCCTTAAGTGAGGAAATACGAAGTTATTTTAACAAGTTGTACTTGGTAAATTTGAGTCAAGTGCTCTTCATTATTCAGCTAACTCCTATGAAATAACTGAGAGATTTATTCCAGAAATTTTTTATGTGATCCATGTGGTCATGTTTTTTTTTTTTAAATTATGAAGTGAGTCTCATAGTGATCAAGTTCATTTATTTCCAAAATTAAATGAGTTAAACTTCTGCGTGGACTGTTGGCTTTACTTCTCATGTTCTTATTGGCACGTGGGCCAAAATTCGTGTGTAATATGCGGTTCAAAGTGGTTGCAGATAGACCAAATTACTGTGATTGTCTCCAAACAGCACTCTTTCAGCTACGCCGGCTCAGCTAACTTTGGCAAAACTTTTACATTTATTTATTTATTTGTTCGATAAAGAGCGAGAAGATCCTAGATAGTCCATTTTCATAGCGAATGGCCACTATTTCTTGTTTGAATTTGTGTCGATCCAAATTCGAGTTCTGTGCAAAAAGTATCCGACCTGCCTTCATATCTTTACGCCAGAAAGTTCGAGCGCAGTTACCGTCGGGACACCTTAAATCGCGTATAGCATTTATTTTTTTAAAGAGTAGTTTTTGCGTTTATTGCATTTGTTCTTTGCTTAAAAGGACGGAAAGGTCAGATAAACGAATTTTTTTAAAGTTTTTCTTCAATCTCGAAAAGACTTGTATGGAAACAATAATTGATATTATTCCAAAAGAAATGCCGCTCAAAGGACCCCGATTTGAGAGCATCGAGACGATTGCGCTTAAGACCATTGTGAAATCTGAGTTTCAAGACAGCTTCATGATATGAAAAAAACCAATGGAAGCATGTCATTTAATAAAATTCAATCAAATCAAAAAAGCACCAGCACGAAGTTATGACGGCTGGCTCTATACTTCTCGAACAGACCCCGTATATTAATTTAAATGCTAGTCAAATTCAAACAACAAAAACTTTGTTGGACGGTTTAAAAAAGTTACTTGTGTTATCTGACTTCAACTTTCTCATCGCGTCTTGATTCTGCCCTGTTGTTATTTTCTCAAGTCATTACTCTTGTAATGTCCCTCCAAGTAAACTGAGCTTCACTATTGTTGACTTGGTCCAGTTGTTAACGTCTTCGCAGGAATATATTTTTGTTTGCCAACAAACTGGAGCTCAACATATACTCTTACATCACCGCTTTGATCCCATGTAGCAGAAAGTGATTCTACAAATTGCTAAACACTGAACGGATAGTTGCCTCACGCTCGAATCCTTTTAAAAGCCATAAATTTTATCTTGCTTTTGAATCTATTGTAATAGACTGGTGATAGTAGCCTGACTAACTGGGTGGCCTTCCTATAACATATTCTCTTTAGGATTGCCAATCTGGAGTTCTCCGTTCCTACGCGGACTCTATCCATGAAGCAATCGAAACCAAAATGCATACACTACACAATCTTTAAATTCATCTCTCTCTCCCTCCTCTCTTATTGATGAATGCATTATTAGGGTAGCCATAATCCCTGAAGATTGAGCAAATAAAAAAAAAACGTATTATAAATCAGAATTTTTAAGAGAATTTCAATATGAACTGGAGATACTCGTAATTTGAAGATCCTTGCTAAAAACGAACGGACGTATACTTATGAATTACAAAATGTTTGAATGAAATTAAATATTCCAAAAAAGTATTCAGAAGAAGAAAAAACAAAAAGGATTAACGTTCTTGCGCATGTGATATTTGTTAAAAGGTTGACTTTTTGTTTCTTTATTTTTAACCCGTGGTGTCAAATTGATGAGAGCAATAGCTCGAATAGCTCTTAGAATAAATATTAAAATTTGTGAATTCTCTTTGTGATTTCACAAATTTAGTTTAACTTAAACTCTTTTGAGGCAGATGTTCTTAAAGTTAATCAACAAAATTCCATAAAAAAATATTCAATTCCGCATAAACTATAAGCTACTCGGGTGGTTTTCAGAAGCCACTCAATAACGCAAATAAAAGATAAAATTATTTGCGTTCAGTGTCACGACCATTATGTATCTTTCCATTATTTAACTCAAAAGAGCAACACTACGGTCACATTTCACACTTAAGCGGCTTAAGTTAATCTGATCTAATCACTGTCACACGAACTTCCATCAATGAGTTTACGAGCTTTCCTATAAGGTGTGTTTCATAATTTCATTGAAAATATATTTTTCCTATCTTAGGTCTCATTAATAACACATTGGGAAAGGCTTGTTAAGGTGATAAAGGTGAAGCTAAGCTTTGAACTGTGTAATTAATGGAGCGATGATATTCAAAGGAGTTCTAAGAAATACCGGTCAATATGGGGCTAGGCTCACAGGAGTGAACTCGGCATTTTTGATTTAAATTTCAATTGAAGTTTTGTATACGTTTGGTGATCGAAGGTTAAATGCCAATCAAATTTTGATTTATTTTGCATCACCGAAAATGTCCGGATTAATGGTTGTAGATTAGAGAATCCACTAGGGTGGGATGACCGCTGATTCCGCTCTGTTTTTATATTTGCTTTCAACTCTTATACGATTTTCGTCAAAGTTTTTAGGAATTCCAGAGACAAGGACTGCAAAATACACGATTACCATGAATGTGGGATGAACAACAATGAGTTTTTTTAGTAGAGGGGTCTAACCTTTATTTTTTCCATT
Source organism: Orthonevra nobilis (assembly GCA_963555765.1). NCBI lineage: Eukaryota > Metazoa > Arthropoda > Insecta > Diptera > Syrphidae > Orthonevra > Orthonevra nobilis. Next base: position 94,348,316 of record OY743224.1, read on the forward strand.
GAGGTTACGATCCGAACTTAAGGGATCAATACCATCCTACTGTACCGGTGCTGTTGCTTTATTTAAGCAACCAAGTTGTTCTTAGGCATGTCCCTTTTAGGCGATCGCATTGGAAAATCGATTGGCAGTTAGAATATGCTGTTTGACGTTAGAGCTTCTCTGAATATCTGAAAAACTTTTTTTGAACAAGCTTTACATTTACTTTTAAACTTTACTTTAAGTTATGAAATTTTTCGGCATTTTTGGAGGAACCTAGAATCCTACGTAGTTAGAAGATTTTTCTGTATTAAATATGCAAATGATTAGTCGTTCTTTAAAGATTTTGTCACTGTAGTTCCACAAGAAAGTGGGCTTGGTCTTATTTGGATTTTTTTATATTTATTGCAAGCTGCTCCGCTGAAATGAAGAGCGTTCATGACCAAGAAACTCGCTGATCTTATATGTAGATACATCGAAATTTACTTACTACGTGAAATCGTCCCAAACTTGAGTATTCATAACAACCTGCCGCAATGCAAGCAAGTGTTTTAGCTTTATGCTGTTATACAACTTTGGGATTGTACGAAAATAACCAACATTACTCAGCCTTTTCTTGCTTACTACCATTGAACATGAAATAAGAATACGTCTTAATGGTTTGTTTCAATAATACATTTATTTGAAAATTTAGGGGAATAACCGCATTCAATTTCGATGTACGCAAGGTGCCTTTGCCAGAAGGTTTCCTGCCAAAAGCGAAAATAGTTTTCCAAAATATGCTACTTGATAAAGAAACTTAGTTGAAGGATCACATTTGTGCGAAGTGTTTTTGGCGAGTTACAATATTTTACTTCTATGAACCCACTGCTTATAAAGGTTTTTACCTATCCTATATGAAAAAATTAAAAACGGTCAAGTGCGAGTCGGGCAAGCACTCGAAAGGCTTCGTACCATACTTTTTAACGAAAAAACACGTTTTTTGTATGTGGCCGCCTTTAATAGAACACTAAAAATTTATTAAGTTCGTCCTGTGAGAGACGGACAGCTTTTGGGTACGGAAACCTAAATATTAAAAAAAAAGATTTGTTAGCACGCTTTTGAATTTTTTATCCTAAGAGTATACATTGCGACAACACTTTTTTGGTATGTTATAAACAGAAAAAAAGTAATAATATAGAATTCAAATGGGTTTCCAAGTTCATCATATGAGCTGTGTATTTGAATGTATTTAAAAACCTTCTTAACAATTAAACATAATCTTCATCGAAAAACGAAGGGTCTATTTCCGGTTCTCACTTCACCTGATATATCTGACTACTCAATATGTTCATCTGAACTCCTTATCGCTATGGATAAGAATATATTGCTAATATTAGACCACTTACATGGTCTGTTTTATAACTTGAAAACTTGTTGAGAAATTTACAGCGAAATGAGTTATCAAACAAAGATTATCTCTTTTTGGAGGCACTTTGTTTTTTCTATTGAAATACTTACCTTACTTAAAAAACTTCGATATTGATCTTCCATTCGATGTGAATAGTGTTAGCGCCACGCAACAATTCAAATACATTGCGATTTTACATAACTTAAATTTATGATTCAATCATTCATTCAATTTTCTTTTTTATGCAATCTTATAATTCAAGTTCATCATTTGAATTCCAATCATATTATCAACGAAATACTTATCTGTAGTCACTCATTTGAAAAAACCTCAATATTCGGCTCTTTTGCTGATCAAGATCAGTGATCAAATTTTTCGCGCCTCGCGTACTCCTACATATTTCTGTTTAAATAAATAAGCAACTAAAGAATAAAAGAATTATAACACCTGATAGGTGCAGAAATACACTGAACGGATACATGTTAATCTAATATGCTTGTCTGAAATGACGACAGAAAAACGTTCGTCGTGTCGATCTGTTTTAAGTTGTTCGTTGGAACTCTCCTACGTATTTCTAGACCACAGGTTTCAGATCATCTGTAAAATATTCACGCAGATAAAAGTTGCGGTCGATCCTTGAAATGCACATTAACTAATTCAAGCTAGAACAGAAAGTTTCAATGTTTTATGTGTTTTAATCGATTATGAATGTGCTTTCCCAGTGACTGATATTTAATATGCGTCTTTCAGTTAATTATCTGGTGAAAGTGACGTAGATTGCGGTAAGAGTCATTGAATGCAGTATTATCGGAGCATATGGGTATAAGTTCCTTGATATTGTGCAGAGTCAAAGCGACTTCAATGCTAAGTTGAAGGGAAAAATTGTGTATGTGCAACCAGAACGTAACAAGCTTGACAGTTTACTGTGCTTCGATATTCGAGCTATTTTCTAGGTTAAGAAAAATGAATGATGGGTGGATGAAAATTGAATACGGGTTTGCGAAATCTATTTTATCTCTAATCTAATCTATTAGAGGTGGATGATTTAAAAATACAAGATCAAGTGTATTTTGCAAATATCGCTTAAAAGTATTACTATTGCTAAGCACGATCATGATCCTGCGCCGAAAGGAAACGTCCAATACAAAGATAGTCGGTTTCTAGACGAAAGCAAAATAATGCAGCAGTGTGAGCAGTGAGAAAGTGATGTTCCCTACTTGATTTATACAATTTCAACAAGAACTTCCTAAATTATGAGTTTTTCTCTGTTTGCGTGAAATTGAACGATACTATAAAGACTGTCATAGATGAGTAGGGTACAATGCTTCTGTTGAAGACATCCTTAACATGAGCAAGTTATGATTACTTACTACAGTGGCAGAAATGAGATACAGATTGATATTAAATCTGGTTGCCAGTTTCATGAGAATGATAGTAAGTGTCTGCAAACTGAACAAAGTAGACGCCATCATTAACAACGTTGTTTCATTTTATTTCATTTCAATGCAAACGGCGAGGAAATGAAGAAAGAAGAGGTACCAAACGTGAATGATTGGTTGTTAATGCTTTTCAGACTTGGAAAACTTCTTGGCTGATGGCCAAGATGATATTCATCCTCAACTTCGCCACCTTCCCCATAACTACTGCGGTCTCAACGGTAAATATTCCTTGGTTTTTGTCTGTTTTTCTTGTATATATATACTTAACTTTGCCTTCGAAAACTTTCCAATATCAGCTTTAAACAGGAAGCAGTTACCTCAGCTAAGTCAATTTTTGAAAGCACATACTGATTGTCTCGCTAAAAGGGCGTGTTAAACACATTTCTGGAACTTTTTGCCTTCAACATCTACATGAAAGCATAAAGATCTGAGATATCTTCACCACTCTCCAAACAATGGCCAACAACCTAAGTTTTTTTATCGTTTATTTCAGAAAATTGCCTGATGATTCTAAACACGAAATTATTGCGTTACAGCTCACGTTATTCACAAATCACGATGTCCCAACATAACAAAGACATAAAAAGAAGTTCATGAATTGGCTAAGCAACAATTGGTAAAAAACGGTGAAAAGAAGTCGCAATAGAAAGTAAAACGCGAATCAAACCCAGCTTCTGAGATGCATTTATGCCTTCAATGACAAGATGAACACCATTTTAACTTTTGTAAAGAAGAATCAATTCCTGACCTATGAGAAAGTTGATTATAATAAAAAATAATTGTTTCTTATAATTCGAAACTTTTTTACGTAAAAATTGATGGTAGTCGCAACTACAAACGGCCTCAGGAACTTTCACATGGCAGCGACTGTCTCGCGAGAAGTATTAATTCCCAGATCTGACCCGCACTAATAACAGACCCACCATGTTATTTCTTTCCTCCTTATGCAGTTAGCCAGCGTTTAAAATAGCGTGTGAAATATTGTTAAAAAAAACTGTTAATGAAACAGATTTCAGTTTAAATTGAAGAATGAGTGATGGGTTAACTTTGGTCAGAACCAAAGTTAACTTACCCTGGCTTTAAATTAATCTTGGGTGAAATCATGAAGCAGTTTATCAATTTTTAAGTTCTCAAAAAAATATCAAAATCTTTCAAATTTGACAAAGCCAAATAACGAAGAATCTAAATACGTAGATATAGCGAAAATATATTCATTTTCTTTAAAAAAAAATGTTCACACAAATAGAAATGAAATGAATCTCAACGCTGACGTCTCCGTCAAAAACATTTTATTCACTTAATCTGAACTCACAAAATTATGTGAGCTAACACGGAGTTAACTGAGGATTAAAATTAACTGAAAAACATGTTTCTTACGTTAACTCGAGTTTAATCCAGAAACTCGGATGATCTCGCACTGAAAAACTGGCCCTGAGTTGTTGTTCAGTTGAATTGTGATATTTGCTTATAAATATATTTTTGGTGCTGGCAGTGCTGTTCGGTTGCATGTCAATCTGTCAAACATCTCTTCAAGATCTGTTCAAAATAAAAAGTAAATAATTTGCATAACTCAGCGCCTTCGATTCGACTGCACATTTGGATATGTCGTTTCTATTTAATAAAATTATTAGTTTACCTGTGCTAAGAGGAAAATCAAATCAAATAACATGTCTATTTTACGTGGGATCCAAAACGTTTTCGAAAACTGCATTCCTAGGCAAAGACACGAAGGATTCGCAAATGTCATTGCACGTTGCAGTGATTGGGGTGCCCAACGCCGGAAAGAGCACTTTTATAAACAATCTTATCCATCATAGAGTAAATTCCATCCCTATGCCATGTACATATATAAAGTTTAATTCAACTACATTGCGTTAGGTATGCCCGACATCAACCAAAGTTCACACAACACGGAAATCGAATAAAGCAATCTTTACTACGGGAAACAACCAATTGGTATTCTTTGACACTCCTGGACTCGTGACCCAAAAAGAAATCAACAAACACAATTTGGACCAAAATTTCAAGAGCGCCTACCGATATGCGATCCAGAATGCCGATATCATTGCTGTCATTCATGATGTATCTAATTCTTGGACAAGAAATGAACTGCATGCAACTGTTTTGGATGCACTCAAAGCATATCCTGCCCTGCCCAGTTTTCTCGTTCTAAACAAAATCGATGCTCTTAAGTCGAAGAGGGTACTGCTGGATTTGGTGAAGAAACTTACAAACGACACGTTGTCCACTGGAAGGGGTAAAGTAAAGAAAGCTGAAACAAATGAGAATGATAAACCACCGCCGGTTTTGGATGTAAAGTCGCGGCAAGCTGGTTGGAGTAGTTTCTCCGATGTGTTCATGGTTTCTTCGATAATTGGAGACGGCTTAAGTGAAATTATGGTGCGGACTTTTTAAGCTCTCCAAGCACCGTTTAAGCAAATTCTTTATTACAGAGCTATCTCCTACGCCATGTCAAGCCCAATCCTTGGAAATACTCGAGTGATGTTTTTACAGACGAACCAGTTGTTAATATAATTGTTGACAGTGTTCGTGCAAGGCTGTTGGACTATCTGCCTCAGGAAATCCCATATAATCTCAAGAGCCAAATGGAGTACTTCTGCGAGGAGAAAAGTAAGAAATAATTTTTGTTGACCAGAACAGATCTATATATTCATCTTGCAGACACAATCTATGCTTCGGTTCAAGTCATTTGTCCAACATCTCGCATCGAGCGGTTGATATGTGGTGAAGGGAATGGTAAATTGAAGCAAATCACAGAACGGGTAACCTCAGATCTGGTAGAAACCTTTGGCAAACCAATTTCGTTAACGATTTCAACGATGGCTAGGCACTCTCAGGGAAGGACATAAATAAATTGTAACTAATGAAAGATAGAAATAAAAAAAAAAATTAGCAATTTTCATTGTCAATACTCCTGCTGCTAAAACTTTTAGGTCGCTTTTTCACGATTTAAGGATTAGATGGTGAACAAAAGGAGACGCCAAATTCTCTTACTCAACTAAGAGTATAGAAATGGTTATAGAGCCCGTTAGCTATTGCAAGAGTTATGGAGCCAGCCAGCTAAGGCAATGGCTTAAAGGCAAGACATTTAAAGCAATGGCTATTGAGTTAGCCAGCTATGGCAATGGGTATAGAGCCAGCCAGCAATGGCAATGTAGTCATTGCAAGCAAGCTAGCTATTGCAAGGGTTAAAGAGCCAGCCAGCCATAACAGTGGCTATAGAGCTAACTATCTATTACAAGGGTTATATAAATGGAATTTCAATGATTTCGACATAACTCGCGCTGGTAAAGGTGGCCCGTGTGAACTGGAAAAAATAAACTGCATCAATTACGGAGAGTATTTTAAATTGAACAAGTTACTTCCATTTCCACGCAAACTTGAATTTTTTCTTGTACGACTTGAAGCGAATTTATTTTGAATTCTTGTATTTCGACACCGCATAGCACTGTTGCTAAATAAAACAAATTTTTATCTTTAACTATTTTTTTTCTTATTCACTTAAAACACAACAGCTTAAAGTAAGGAATTAATAGCTAATTTCTTAACCTATGCCAGGTATTTACAGGACCTTAAAACTAAAAGAGATACAAAAAATATTGAACTTATTTTAAAGCTTTTGGATAAACAAGATACCTCGTAGAGGTACATTTTTGTCAAATTCTGAGCTACTGTTCAGGAATTAAAAAAAAAAAAACATAGCCAAAGATGATGAATAACTGAACTGATGGCATTTTACAAAAGTGTGGGAAAGAGGTCTGTGAAGCTATTGTTCCACGCCATTTGATCGAGGGTTGATATCGTGCTTTCGATGTCGCTCTGTGGAGAGCCTATTGACTCGTATCCCGGATCCGAATAGGAATGTATCGAGAGCGGACTCTTCACGCTGTTTTTCCTTGTAATTCCAGGCAATATAAGATAGTTCATTGGGTCAAATTCGTCATCATCTTCATCGACGTCATCATTTGTCATGCCACATTCAATGTGTTCCTCTTCGTGCTGCGGCTCCTCACCCTCGCAGTACACCTCCTCGACAGCTTCGTTTATAGCGACTGTATCATCGCCCACAACTATTGTTATCGAATTAGTTTTTTCGTCATAGGTCCCATAAATAGTTTCCGCCGTTGTTGTGGCTACTGGTACTGTTGTATCGGCAATTAAATCTGTTGTGTTTACAAGTGGCATTGCCTCAGGGTTTAAGCTGAGATTTGTGCTGTTGCTATGTTGGCTGGATTCCATGACTTCTGTTGTGGTCCCCACCATTGATCCAGACAATCGCTCTGCGATGCTTTCATCTTGGGCAGCATCTGTGTGGCCTTGTGAATTACTTGCCTCCATGTCTGCAGTGATATCTGCGAGTAGACTTTCGGCAAGTTCTTCAAGCTTGGTGGCGTCGAAGTCTTCGAGCATGTCTTGTAGAGAAGGCATAGAGCCACAATCTTCCAGAGCGCTACAACTGAGCTCTCGCTGAAGACTGTTCTGCCCGATTTGAGGCGTTTTTGCTGAATCTTTTCGTTTTGTGTCATCGATTGAGATTCCTTCATTCCCTGCGGCAGAGGGTCAAAAATGGATACTGCAGATCCTTTGAGAATGGAATCAAAATCGACACAATTCGTCGATTCTCGCTGTTGCTGTTGCGATCTCTGTAATTGCTCTAATTGTAGTTTCAAGTGTTGGACTTCCTTATCGAGTTTTTGGTTTTTCTCTAAAAGTGATTCATTGATGGCCTGAAGGCTATCGCATTTATTTTGAAGAGTTTCAGTCCTTTCGGTAAGTTCATTGACTGTCTGCTCCATTTCTTCCATGCGCGCTTTCTTGCGATCACGTGACGTCTGTGCAGCCACACGGTTCTTAAGTTTTCTTTAAAATAAAAAAAAATGTAATTAAAATACTAGAATCAGCATGCAAATCGACTCACTTTCTTTGTAGTTTCTCCTCCCATGATAAATGATCCAGTCGTCGTTTCTTCCCACGGTATGGGGAAACCTCCGCATCTGAGGATGCAGATGAGCTTCCGCAAAATGAATTCATTCCGATTGGTGATGAGGTCATCGGGTTAGGTGAAATAGCGACGTACTTAGGAATTGTCATAAAAATTGGCGTCGTCATTATGGTCTGCTTTTATCTTTTGTTGCTAAATCACGAATATTTGTTGATTCTTTGTTAAAAGGCGTACACCATCATCTGCTCCAAGGTGACTTCTGTTTTTATAATCACTAACCGACAACTATGGTTTTGTTGGCTTTATCCAATACTGGCTGTGTTGCTTGTTTCTTTTCATTTCCGAATGATGTGTACAAATCTGCTGTAAAATCTGATTATAATTTGCCCTTGACTTGGTGGTTCGATTTCTTCGCACTTTCTTCAATAGGCACAATTTGGAAAACGCAATTATTCTAGAAATGACTTGAGTCACTCCTCCTTGATGTACATTTCACTGATTTGGACAGTTCTTATTGGTCGATTTAGGTGATTGGAGTGACGTGGCCACTTGACAGATTGCTATTCGTAGTGTTGCCGTGGACAGATTTTTCGGATAGAATATCACGCGGAGGTTAGTTATACTACACAGAACTTTTATAAAAATCGAATCGTTGTAAATTTGAGTGTCTGTGAAAATGTCTACATTTAATGGCATAATGAATTTGACTTTCAACTTTTTAATGTAGGGAGTATGGCTAGTGTATGAATTGGCGTTTATTTGTGGTTGTTCGTATTCTTACTGTTCTTATTTATTTTGAATTCATCGTTGGGTACACATGGTCTATACACGCCGAACGAATAAAAAACGGATCTTGGAACTTCCAAACTATATACGAGGGAACTGAAACTAACTCTACAGGTGTAAGACATCGAATCTAGGGTTGCATGTCAGTACTTGCCACTAACAACTAGTATTTCATTAGAAATGATTACTTAAGATATTTAAACCATTAAGTAGACATCAACCATATCTGCTTCACTTTAAAAACCATCAATATTGATCTCTTGTTGAAACCTGGTTGTTAAAAACGAAGGACCATATGAGCGACGTCAAGGATTTATTGCAATTCCGAGTACGAACTCCATGTCCTAATCAAGAAAATCAATCGATAATTAATCTTTGTAAATTTTCAAAACCTAGAAAGCGTTTGCATTTGGGGAATAGGTAGGAGACTGTGTTTGAATAAAGTTTATTTTACGATTCGGCCAAAAGCCACTTGCGCCATTTGGGGCCGAGAGAGCAATTCATATGCTGCGGTTTGCCCTCAAAAGACCTGTAACTTTCTTGATTCAAAGATCGACTTTTTTCGAAATGTTCCTACAGATTACCGGATCGATTCTAAACTTGGGCTTTCTAACTGTCAAAGAAAGATAACAGCTGCCACACGATCTGCTCGACTGTGATTGCACTCTGCGCTGGTGTTAAAGGTTACCATCCACTGCATTGAATAAAGAGGCAGACAGTCACAGTTCAAACTAGATATAGCCATCTGCCCGTAAATACTGCCAACCACAGCATTAGTTATAAACATTACGATTCATAACACTTGCTTTAGGGACAGCTTCCAAAATAAAATTTAATAAAAGAGGCAACATTTATGAACATACATATATAGTATAATTATTCTCAGTTTAGTTTAAATATGTAAAAAAAAAATAATTTTAAAAAATACTTTACTACAAGTTTGTTTTTCTAATATTATTTCAAGACTATATCTCACTATTAGGTTCAGCCTTCACTTTTTTCCAAGAATTAAAATACCTTCTTTTGTACAATGGTTTGTGTTCTGTTTTTCCCTTATTGTCCGCAGACTTATTCTCTTTGAGTTCTATAATAGCATCCTTGTTCCTATGCCTTGTTTTAAACTTACTGGTTGGCATTTTTGTAGTCGAAGTCATTTTATTAAAATTCATACGCATAATTGGAACGTATTCATATTTTCCAAACATACGTTTTCTTAAAACTTTCAATGGACCTGTTGTATCATAAGTGGACGGCAGGTTCGAACCAAGTGTTGTAGATTTTTGAAGAGGCACTTCGGTGGTTAAAGCCTCGGTGGAATCAGTAAATATTATATTCTCAGTGTAAGCGCTAAATTCACTAACGTTATCAGTCTCTTCCTCTGCATTACTGGTCACACCCTCTATGGATAACATCTCGACAGGGGTATGGTCTTCTAACACTGCATCAGTAGTTGTGTGTTCATCCAATTCTCGTTGTGGGTCATCATACTCAAGAGATTTAATCGTTCTATTACGATCTTCAAGTCCCTCACCATACTCTGTCGAAATTTCGGTCGTATCTTCAAGTGGCATCTCATCATACTCTTCCATTGGTGATGGAGTCATAATAACAAGTTCCTCCTTCACAGGATAAATTAAATGCAAATTGGATTCATCAAACACTTTCCGACTTCTTAAATCGTCGTCGTAGCCCCATTTTCGCATTGAAAAAGTTGGCTTTGAGGGATTCGTGTGGCCTACTTGAAACGGATACACTATGAAAACACTCGATTGAACTTTACTGGTGATTAAACTTAGTCCCAAAATGTGAAGAATGAACGTTTGCCTGTATTTGAGGATTTCTAATTAAATTTATTTCTATAAATAAATTGGTAAATACTCACTTGCTTATCAGGGTCATGTTGCTTACGCATCCGAATTGTTTTTACGAATGCATTGTGTAGATTGAAATTTCTGAGTTATAAGTGGTTTGGGCATAGAATAATGACCACAGTTCTATTTGACCTGAACAACTTTTGGACAGCTTAAATAACTAGTTTAATCCGAATTAGATAATTGTGGAAAAGTTTTTGTCATCATTAAGGGTGGTGGAGGATAAGTGGAAAAAGAAAACAAAGCGACATACATATAAATTTCACACACCTACCTACACAAGTATGGAATTTGAGAATTACCATTGCTTGCTTTAAATTGTGCTTTTCCCATTGCGAAAATGTGTCATAATTGGCCACCTTAAAAAAAAAAACGTCGGCATAAGATTCCACTGTGGTTGAGCGTTAAACTTGTATTAGGAAATATTTCGGTTATGTCAGTTATTAAAAAGCGCAACATCTTCATCTTACGAGTGCGAACCTTACTCTCTTCAGAATTCAATAAATTTTCTCAGACGACATGTCAAAGGCCTGAGATGGGGCGAAGCATTTCATGGTTGGTTGGTTGGTTAGGGTGAACTTTATTTGCGCTTCACCAAGTCCTCTGATTGTATGTATAAGATTATGGATAAGTGGGGGCTGTAGTGAAAAAAAAGGGGGGTGGGTCAAAGGGATTTCTGTGGAGAGGCTTGATTTGTATGGTAGGGAATTCTTTTCATTCGCTTTATGAAATCCATGATCTCACGGGTCCCTATTGCCTTAAGGTGCGGAAGATCTGGTTTCAGTGCGGAACCCAGTATTTTTTGTCGCAGTGTCGCTGTTGCTGGGCAGTGGCAGAGGAACACCTCTAGATCTTTCTCTTCCTCCGAACAGCCTTTGCTATGAGGTTTCTGCTAGACCGAGGCTATGTTAGTGTAGGTTAATGTGCCTTGTTACCAGTGCCACCATTAACCGTGGATTCCTTTTGTTGGAGTTCAGAGCTCCTTTCGCTACCTTGATAGTCGGTTATAATAGCTGTCATCGGGGCGCTTTTTTCCCTTGCAGGGTTTTGATGTCTTCTTCCTGCTCCTTTTCTAGCCAATTCGTCAGCTTTTTCGTTACCCGGATCAAATTAGTTTTGCTTCTCCCGTATCTTTAGGTCGGTGAGCTCCAGTTAGTATTGCCATTCCGAATAAACATTTAGGATAGATTGACTTATCTATGACTACGTGTGGGCGGTCGCCAAAAAAGCAAAAATGATTTTATGAGCAAAATTGTCGTCAATTTCGAGTCGCTCTTAACTGCACGGCAACCGAGTAGGTGGTCATTTTACTTCAATTCCTCAACATTTCTTCAGATTTGCCCAGGTTTCGTTAGAGGACGAAAAGTGGATATGTCAAATTATCAATTAGTAAACAAGTCTCATGAACCTTTTCCGACCAAGTCTTCTTTCGAAATTCGAGCTGCTTCGACAATGTGTGGAAGCTACTTTGCAATATTTCCCAACGTTGTTCCAGCGTAGATCAACCATAAAACGGATAACACATATTACCATATGTTTTTATGGATTTAAAGAAATTGCCAAACTATTGCTCTCTTGCTAGGAAAGTTTAGGAAAAAAGGGGGTTGATATATGCTTACAAACTTGGGATTTGCAAAATAGTGATAGGTGCTTAGCAATCGTTTTTTTCTTTATCGCCCGTACGATACAACCATTGACATCCACTGTATAATGCGTAGAATTTCATGACAATGTTAGGGAGCTGTGTAAGTATTCAACTTAAATCACTAATATACTATTTGATTGCATGTTGGCTGTTCTATGCCAATATTTGTAAGAAACATTTTTTTTTAAATTTTAAGCTTCAAAGATTCAATAATTTAAACAAAAAACAATAAAGTTTCTGGTAATCATGAATATCGAGTGCTTAAATTAAATATTTTTAGCAAAAAATATTTTCTATCATATCGTTTTGATGGGTCCTGCAATTTTTTCCTGCGGACATTTTTCTTATATTTTTTATCAAGGGCTTTGATTGTTTTGTAAATTCGAATAACAATAAAGTTCCTTAAAATGTTTAAATTTAATTACTTAATTGACCATTTTTTTTTTGTTAGTCAGACTGAGTGGCTAATCAGATTACTGGCTTCCAGGACTCTATGATGGCCGGTTATAACCAAATAATATTAATTGCACGCTCTTTGATAATCTTTTTTTACATTAAGATTCAAACGTAAAAAGCTCTTCTCTATCTTAAGTGGACATTAAATGTGGTGAATGCAACATTCCCATTTGTGTATTCCAAAAAGGGTCTCCGATGTGCAATTCCTTTGAGCTCTAAATTGTTAGCCTCGCAAAATTTCATAGAAATTTTAAACTACTAGCTTCCATAGTAAACATATTTACACGACCCAGAAACAACTGTGGGGCTTCAGAATCTGTGCAAATATTGTCAAATATTCAAACGCTAATTTAAATTTGCTTTGTGTGATCTCAATCAGGAACTAAAATCTTCTAAAATTTCCTATAAGAATCGATCACAAATGTTCAAAAGGTATCAGTTGAGAACGGCTTGGAATAATATTAAATTCAGTCAACATGAAATTCATTGTATTTGTCGCAGTACTTTGCGTAGTTCTCGCAACAATTCAACAAAGTGCATCAGAGGATGCAGGCTCTGATATTGCAATGGTTCCGCAACCAGCCAACCCTAGTCCAAGCGATACATCCAATACTCCAAAACCTTCAAACTCGAAAAAGGTTAAGAAAGGGAAGAAAAGACCCAAAAACAAGAAGAATAAGAACTCGGGATAAATGATTAATAATCAAATGTGTAATATATCATGACTTTATAAATATCAAAACTGAAAATGTTAAATCGTTTCACTTGAGTTTATGTATTTACCATGCCTATTGTTTTACGCTTTTCCAGCTTTTCCTTTTAGTTTTATTGTTTTGTAAGAAAGAAAAACTAGACGTTGCAAATTAAACAATAAGTATAATTAAATTAATTAAAGAAGCTTGGCTTCAAAGAAAAATATTGAAGCTCGCTTTTAGTTCAACTGGAATGATGCACTCATGAAAATGTGCACTTTTTTATAATTTATGGTATCTTAAAGGATTTGTACTGTCTTTATTACAGTACAGAGAAATTGAGTAGTGGTTTGGTGTGATTGGATTCGTTTAAATTCCATACACGTCATTTTCATTGGAAAGGCGCTATCGGCTTTTTCATTCGTTCAAAATTCGCAGTTTTTCATTCGCAATTAGTCAAAATATTAGCAAGTGCATTTATGCTTAACTTTTGCTTTTTTTTGAAGAACACATGGCAGCAAATGATATCGTCTTTTCAAACAATTTTTTGATTATGTTTCTTCATGTATCTACAGAAAAAACGTGGAAGTGCTATCACCACCATACGCCATCCAACTTAGTCAGAAAACAATCCACTAGCCTCCAACAAGACTCGAACCTATGACATATGAATTGGAAAAATTTAAAGACTGTCATTTTATCATTCGCCAGTCGATTTAATTTTTGTTATTTAAAAAAAATAACGTACGAAAGGAAAAGGAACTGGCTTGACACAAAGTTGACGATCGTTGCTTAAAAGAAACGATTATGGAAGTATATTAAATCTTATAAAGCTAAGGTTTGAACCGGCCCCTTCGTGCGCAAACATAGTTGGTATGTGAAAAAGGGTTGTGCATTGACTGAAAGATGTGAGAATACTGGCGCAAGATCGGTGAAGCGAATTTGCACAAAAAAAAACGACAGAAGAGTAAGAACGTGTCAATCAGAGTTTGAAGGAGTTTCAAAGCAAGAAAGCCCAACTTTTGAATTGATTTATAAGTATCCATCCTATCAAACTTGAGATGAAAGAGTGCCGAACGACCGGTCTCTTAAGCGTAGGATACATGAAGCATAACATGAAGATAACGATAAACGGGTATGCTCCTGGAATGTAAGAATATTCTACATCCCAGGAGATACTCAAATGTAAAACAATCCTCATGTAGTTTAAAGCAATCAAGAAATTACGCTGGAAAGAAAATAGGAAATCCATCTGTCGAACACCATCTTGAGCAGTAAAGAAGTTTATCTATCTCAGAACAAGAATCAACTCCAAAAACGACACCTTGCTGAAGATCCGACGGAGATTCATCATAGCCAATCGATGCTACTATGGTTTGTCCAAACGAAAACATTCTCTCAAAAATCACTCATATTCTAATTTTTCTACATGGAGCCATGGAATGTTGGTGAGAAGCAAGGTCCTGTTGGTGATGTGGACGAATAAAGGAGAATGGACTACAATATCTCGGCCATATTGACAACAAAGATCCACCTAAGGGTGTCTTCGAAGCAGCCTCTAGCTTCACAAAATCAAGAGAAGACAGAACCTCCGCTTCAAAGATCGCGGATGCCGGGAAGCTTCGTCTTACCAATTGAAAGCTGCGTGCCCGATAGTGTGAAGGATGGAAGGCAGCATAAGGCATGCCTAAGTAATTAAATATGACAGTTCATGTAGTAGCCCACTGAAACGATCATCTAACTTATAAAGAAAGACGCGATGACATTTTAATTCTTTTTATTTTATTGTTCAGTATTCATAAACCTAGAATTAACGTTTTAGCCTCTTTTATTTTTCTTGCCTCCCGGCCTCACTTTATCGAGTAATTTCTTGTAAAGTGAATTCTTTCCGTTCTTAGATGAATTTTTCGACGATGAAGGAGACGGTGATGGTGACGGTGACGGTGACGCTACTGGAGCTGGTGCTGGTGCTGGTGATGGTGCTGGCGCTGCCGCACCGCTTCCTGATGCCGAAGCAATTTGCTCGATTGTTGTGCATAAGACGCAAAAAATAACAATAAATACGATAAACTTCATTTTGAGAAAAACAAGTGTTATAACAGAAGATTTCTGAATTAAAATGATTTCCAAACGTCTCAACTTCTCTTTATATGATAGTAGCTTCAAAAAAAGAAGCTATTTGTTTATATATTTTGGTGAAGGTCTTAAATGACAAACTAGGTAATTTTAATGAGTATTTTGGGTATTGAAAAAATATTTGAATTATAAACATCTGTTGAAATATGAACCTATGTTTGATTACAATTAAAAGTTTGTGATTCTATAGCAAACACAATAGTCAATATGACCTATTTTAAGCTCTGAAATATCTACAAAATAAATTAGAACTCTAATTAGAGAAGTGGATCAATAAAATTGCCCAGATTGAGGGCTTATCATTAACATATAAATTCCTAAATTTTACTTATAGTTTAAACGGATCCTGTAGGGATTAAGACAGAAATGTTTTATAGATGCGTCGAATATGTTGATACCACACCCAAGGAGAATGAACTATGACCTGTGACACCCGACAACGATACCATGCTTCAGGATTTAATGAAATAAGAGCAGTGATAGCCAAACACAGGGCCAATAAGTCTGTTGGTGACAATGGACTTATTCATCGTTTACCTGTTCCATTAGAGAGGAGACTATGTTAATTACGCCAACTACGGACGGATAAGTTTTCTTTTAGTCTAAGCCTATAAGATCTTTCTGCCAAAAACCCGTCGTCGGCTGATTGGTCCATATTAGTGAGATTTCAGAAAAGGAAAGTGCGCAATTGATTAAATCTTCACGTTACGACAAGTCTTATTTAAAAGACAGAAGTTCCAAATCGAAACTCACAATATAGAACCGAAAGCACGGTCATTCAGCAATCCGTCCATCTACTTGCGTATGCAAAATATATCGACATACATATGTAATTTGAAAAACAGCTCCTTCTGCCTACGATTCACAGTTAATTCAAATAACGACCTCCTCGTAGAAAACAAACAAAGAATTCTTCGTGTCAACTGCTGCTTATTTCTGTCAGTATACAACGCTTATTTTCTCGGTCGTGCTATGTAAGGCAGATGCATGGCCCTTATCAGAAATGGAGAAAATGCTCTTGAACGCAAGTGGAAGGGGACCGAATTCAAAAATTTGTTTTCTCTTTTAATAAAATAACTTACAATAAAATAATTAATGAAAATAATAAAATAAAAAAAAAAATAATGAAGATCGCACTGAAGGACATCAATAGCTCTCCTGATTTGGAGATACGAATAGTTTGCAATGGAAAAACATTGTATCGAAAATGATGTGCTCACAAATCTTTACCAATTGTTTATGATTGACTTAGTAAATCTGTTAATCTTTACAAATGGCTATGGTTAGTAGGTGGCTAGATTAGTATTTAATTTGTAAGCATTAACACGTTGAATGCGCACGTGCAAGTAAAGAAATATTATCAAAGTGGCAAGTGTGTTTTTCTGCACCTTGGCAATTATATTGATGTGTACAGTCTCACATGTCCCTCTGGTGGTCATACCGTTTTATGCTTTTTGATAATTTTTTATTTGTTTTAGGATTTGAGGAATGAATACTTAAAGATTTTATAGTTCTTTTTCTGCTAACGCAGCCTCAGATGAACAAAACGATGTGGACTTTCAAGGATCGAACTCAGATTTTTTTTTCTCTCATGGTGACCCAAGAAATTTATGAGCTGATGAGCCAGCAGATCAATAACGCGCAATTCGCGACTGAAGAGGTGGATCGATACGGACGTGAATGAAGTCAAAAAGTTCCTGCCATTTGTCATTGACATGGGTATCGTCAAATATCCATTTATAAAAGATAATTTGAACAAGGATCCATTTTACAAAAATGCATTTGACCCCCAATTCAAGTCCCGGAACCGTTTTCAACTCATTTTGAGATTTATTCACCTTTCCGAGAGTTCACCGGTTGGTAACAATCGTCTGGGTAAAGTCAGCGGCCTTCTGGATGTATTGGAAACGAATGTTGTACATTTTCGAATACCTGGTGAAGTTCTAGCCGTGGATGAATCGATGATACCCTGGCGCTGAAGGCTTCAGTCCCGCCAATATAATCCTGGTAAGTCGCGCGGGGTCAACATCAACAAATTATAGGACCTTTACAAGCTCCGTATTTGCTGGAACACAAAACGGTTTTAATCAAAGAGGTGTAGCACTGGAATCAACATCGCATATAGTAGTACCCAAATGGTTGTAGATTTACCGGAGAGCTTTCTGGACAAAGGCAGAACTATAGCGACTGATAATTTTTTTACTTCTGTCGCTCAAGCAAGAACTCTGCTTAACCGTAAGGCGCATTTGATTGGAACCCCTCGTTAGAATCGAAAGAAATCCGATGGACATAACAATGGCGAAGCTAAGGAAAGTAGATATTATCGGACGAGAAAATAAATCGTCGAATTTCGGAAACCAATTTGCGAAGCATTGTGTGACCAAATAAGCACCAACATACGCGTGGAACCCCTACGTTCTTCAACTCATGCCCTCGAAGAATTTGAAACAAGCAACCGTTAATTCAGAAACATTTGTTAGAACTGCTACGAGGAGTTGCCAAAAACTTGAAATGGAATGTGTCAGGAAAAAAAAACAACAAAGTTTCAACATTTTGTAATACCTGTGAAAGAAAAGCAGAACTTTGCTTGGAATGCTTAAAAATAAAACATTAATTTTAATGCAATTTTGTGACTTACATTCGGCATTACGTCTCTAACAAAAGACTATTGGATGCTTCCGTTGTCGCCAGAATTGACAATGTTATCCTGGAACATGCGAGGAATTATTTCGCGCGGTCAGCGAATGTTACTAAGAATGAACTCATATCAGGTTTGTTTTATCCTAACCCTGGGTTAGGACCCTCCCTGAGGAATTTTTATACCTGGATGCACTTCTGACTCTTGTAACGTTCCTATTATGTATCATGCTGCTAGAAGGGCCGCAATGAAATACTATGAAAAATACTGGTGGCAAATTGGGGAGAAGCTGACACTTAGTTTAATTTAGGTAAAGTTTCTTTTTTTGGTTTGATTTTTTATCTGAGGTTGTAAGTTTCTTTGTAAAAATATAAATTTAGAGGAGTTTTTTTGCTTTCAAATTTTCTTCTCTGTTTATTCAAAATTTAAATATAGTATATATTGTTACACGAATAGGTTTATGCTATTGAAAATTTAATTTTAATTTAAGTAATGAGAGCCAACATCAGTTTTTCTTGTTTCTTTGCCAAAAAAATGTTCATATAAATAGTGGAAATAAACAAGAAATTAAAAAAAAATATGTTTCTAAGAATTTAAGTATTTAATTTTTTTTTTTATTTAATAAAAGTCCAAGACCTTCAGTTATTTATGAATAGTTTTTAACTGGTAACCTTTTTTAGGTCTTAAGATAATTTCGTGATGCACATATGTGACGAAAGAAGTTCTTCGCTTATCACGTCAACTTTGCGTTCTTGACTAGCTTATAAAAAGATAGATTTCGACGAATGGGGAAGAGATTGACTTTTCAACTGAGGTTTGGAAATGGATACCGAAATAGACCGCAAGGAATATAGTAGCTGATGAATTGAGTGGGGCTTATAAGACTTAATTTATATTTCGATAGTAGATTTAACATCGCGTTTCAGTTTCTTGTTAAATATTTTCGAGCATTTTTGTTGCTTTAAGTATTGGGTAAAGGTTAGCAGGTGCTTTTCTATGTTTCAGGATTTTGTTTTGTTGGATTGCTTGTGGATACAAAAAAGTCCACCAAAGTTCTAATTACGTCAATGTTTTTTTAGTTGTGTCACTTTATAGCCTGTTACACGCTCGAGACCGAGATTTCTTTTCAATCATCACAGAAAAGCAAATGATTTCCTTGAGGTAGATTAATCAAAACGATTTTAACAGAACTGGACTGATTTGAGTGTTGATCGGAGAATCGGAAATTGTTTGTCAACAAAAAACTGTCAAGTATTGGCCACGGGCGTTGATCGAATATGTTTACGAAGGTATTGGGTCACTAATGGCGTTGGTCGTCGATTTTTCGGATGCACAGCGGTTGCAACAGGCATATAAATGTTTGAAAACAGTCATAGGTAAACGAAGAAAAAGTAGACAAAAACCTGTCATCGAATAGAATCATATCTGAACTGTTCATCAACTTAAATGCTTAATATAGCATCTATAGCTGCATTCAAAAATTTCATTATTTGTAAAACATACTAAGTGAACTACAAATACCGTTCATAAAAAGCAGCACAAATATTCATGTGACAAGCAATGACATACGAAAACGAACCTAAAGAGACGAAAAAGACAACGCGCGACAAAAACCGTACCTGAGCCATCCATTGCATCATTAAAGGCGATGAGTGTTGACTATAAATATCCGATATCACAACAAATCTAAAACCAATTGATTGATATCAAACCAAAAAGATTTCTTTTTTCGACTTAGGCCACCAAGCACTCAATCTTATCCAAATTCCGTACACACATTAAAAGAAGAACGCATCGCATACACTTTCTTATAATTTTAAGTTTATTCATTCCCATTTTTAAAATATCGACAGCAATATACAATCATACTTATTTTATTTTCCGTAATTCTTGAGATGGAATTTGCTTTTAATTTTTTAATTACTAATTTTTTTTAAATTTTGTTTTCGTATAGATCAAGTTGTTGTAGTATACTTAAATTAATATGTTACACTGCTGAATTCAACGTAGTTGCACTAGGTTTGTTTAGTTGTTTTTTTTTTGTTATTTTTAACGATAAGTTTTATAAAGTAAAAAATATTTGAGATGGTGTTACACTTGACGAAGAGAGATTTTTTTTTTGTAAATTATATTAGCTACTTAAATGAATGTTCTTAAGTTAAGTTTATGTTTAACAATATTTTTTTTTGTTTGTTTTGCTTTCAGTTATTCCTAATTGTTGAGTTATAAGACACAAAAAACATCTATTTTAACTATCTATTACATATTTTGTTTGTGAACACAGTATTAGTAAGTTAACGAATAAATAATATTTATTCGTGCATATTTTTGTTGCAACTTTCTTCAGAATATCTTCTTTTGTTCTGAAGTTCTCAGTTTGTGCTTAAGTCTTAGTTAGTTTATTTATCTCTCGTTAGTATCTTCTTGAAACACTTAAAACTTAATTAAAAAAAAAACAATCTTAAAAAATCTAAATAAGAAATAAATGATTTCTATCAATAGAAAAGACAAAATTGTAAAAAATGAAAGATGGAAAAAATATTCAAATAAGGTATACATTTTTAGTCAGACAAATATGTTGTAAATTTATTTAAATATAATATAAAAAGATCACATGTTGTCAATTTTGTTTTGTGTTTTTTTTATCTAATGTATAAGATTAAATTGTTGAAATTTTTACACATTTGAGTAAAATACAGGCGACTCTTGACGAAATTAAAACCAGTGATATTTTCACAACCTTTTTAATTCTAATTTATCGTATATGGGTTGAAATGTTTTATGCCCACATCAGTGATTAAGGAACTAAATGCAATTAAAAATGTTATTTTGAGTTTAAATACCAAACGTAAGTCGAGCTCACAAATAAAACGATGGGTTCAGAAATAAAACTTTTAAAGTAAATGCGGTTTCATTCGCATTTACAGAGTCAAGCATCAATATACACTGCATTCTATACGTGCGATTTATTTACAAATGGTGGAAACATGCGTTTTTTGTGGTTCACATTAAATTGTACATATTTTGGCTTTTGATTCTATCACAAAGTTTTGTCAAATTATTAAATTTGTTGACCTAGATTGTTGGTGCTAAAAGGCATCAAGCTTGAACAAAAGAAAATTGCAACACCGAAACAGTTCCTAACATAAACCATGGAGTTGAATGTAACCTCGGAATTTAAAAATAATTCGCATTTCAGCAGTCAAGTCAAGACTTTGTCTGAAGACTGAAATAGAAGAGATGACAAAATCGTAAAATAACACATTTAAAACACCTCAGTAACCATATATAAAGTTGTTGTTGCTCTGTGGAATAATCTATTGCCTTGCCAGAGGCACCGCCCATCAATGCAAAAGCTGACAGCTAGAATGTCATTTGGTGTTTTCTTCCGGGTGGAAAATCAGTTCAATTAGAGGAATTATATATTCTAAACCGCAAGGAAGACACTTGCAATTTGAACAAAATGTGTACATGTGTATTTTTTTACTCAAATATTTAAAAAAATAATTAATGCACAATTAGAAATTGCACGGTTAGATGAAATATTCAACTCAAAATGACAGCGATAAATCTGACCTGATCTGAAAAACAATGGAAAGAATATATTTCATTAAGTTGTTGGCGAGACAAAATTAAAGTCGCATTCTTTTTGACTTTAACAGAAAAAGATAGAAATAGCAAGAATCTAATTAATGGATTTGTTTATGATTTCGCAAGAGTCTACTGTGTTAGAATTCGTTTTACATTTTAACAAATAAGTAACATTACAAGTGTTTTTGTTTTTATTATTTTCAGGTAATTTAATTTAACTAACTACCAATTCAAATAATGGCTTATAAAATTCAAATTCAATTACATTTGATTAATTTTTTAACTAGCTAATAACAGAATATTTAAATTTAATTGTCTTTCCTTGAAGTTTATTTTATACAATTATAACTAGAATTTATTCATAGTTAATTTTGTGTTATAATTATATTCGAAATTGTTGTAGAGATTCTTTAAAAGAATATTGCATTAAAAAAGACTGTTAGTCCAATAAAACATTTCTATGAATTGCAAATATTTAAAAATAATGTAATAACTAAAAGTAAAACGTTGTATAGTTCAGTATTGGGTTGATTATCTGCAGACCTGTTTGGCACGTGATGCCAAAGTGATTCCAATGAAAGATTGGGTTTGGATAATAGTTAAGATGTTTGAAAAACATGAGTTAAACATTGACCTATTTATTTTGAAGTTCTTGGTGCCAAAGGAGATCCACTGATAGAAGTCTCTATCGGTAACTTGTGAACGAATTCATGACGGTGCGTTCGGTGCCGTCAATACACATCTTTACAGTAGTTTTTGATGGTTTTTTTTTGCATTTCAGAGTTTTTTTTTTTTTTTTTTTTGAAAAAAGGAGCCTTGTTCGAAAACCTTCATAGTTACTTAACTATCACTGAGCAAGAATTACATTTAAAGGCTTGTTTAGGAAAAGTTTGGAAATATTCATCAAGCAAAAAATATTCTTTACAAAGCCAGACAAATTTTCAGTTGCATGATTTTTAAGTTGCCTGCTTTGTGCAACTCAATAAATAAAAAAGTATATGGTAGAAAAACAACATCATTTGGGAGTCTTCTTGCTATTATCAAAACGTATGTTAACGACAGTGTAGGTCATTCTTTTAGTTCCATTTTGGACACAGCTTTCGGGGTGGGCCTCTTCAGTTTCAAGCTCACGCGGTAAAGAACGACAACAGAAACGTTCTCCTGACAGTATTACAAGAACGGATGACCTAACGTTTACCAATCATAGTTAGCTCAAAGTTGTGAATGATACAAACTACAAAGCTAAAAAATAATTTAATATATTCAGCCGCAGCTTATTAGTCTCGGTGTTGATAACATTCATGTACAATTCGTATCATTCAAGGTCAAAACTATTGATTGATTGAGAATGTCCGAACCGAAGACAAATTTGCTAAATGATTTTGAGCTCGAAAGTGCTCACGAAGCTGGCCATTGACTTCTTTGTTAATGTTAAATGTTTTTGTGGGAATGTCGCGCATTGCATGACCGCTTTTCTGAATAATTGATGGTTTACTACTGAAAAAAAAACGCATTTTGAGGATCACACCAAGTTTCCCTCTGAGTTGTTAATCTTCATCCAGATCAAGGCAATCATATTATTGGGCAAACCATCACTTACAAAGAAAATTGTATCAATTTCCGATATTCAACAGACTTTAAACCGACACAAGCATTACATTTATAACTATTTCCCTAAGAATACTTTTTTTCAACTTATTTAATAACGTTTTAAACAAGTTTTTCAATTATGATATTCGAGTCCAAATTCATAGTCTTGTTTTGTTCAATTTTTAGTCCATTCTCCGACCGGCGGCGGTTTGATATTTTAATCAAAAATATATGTTTGCATTTAAGGTGGGATACATTTTCGAAAACAAATTAAAACAATAGAAAACAATTGCATCTTTCCAGATTGTAATGGCAAATATTTCTTAAAACTAAAAAAAAAATCATTGTTCTGAAGAAATTTTTAAGTAAAAATCAATAAAAAAAAAGGTTTTAAAAATAATTTTTCGAACAAAAGAATCTTATATATCTGGCTCCACAAAGGAAGCTGGAAACAGTCCCGATTTATTAGTTCGGGAATGTGTTCCTTTGTACCAACCGTTCTTTTGTTTTCTGTGCACATAGATAATATCGCCGACATTCAGTTCCAATTCGAGTTCACTATTTGGCGGATACGACACTATGCATCGGAACCTGCTAAAAGAGTTTCCAAACCAAACCAAAGCCGAATACGAATTAGTATTCCTGAAAGAACTGCAAAGTTTTAGTTTTATGAACTAACCTCTCTCGATTATGGGACGATCCTTTTGCGGCTCCTGGTGAACTAGTGCTCAATTGCGTTGCGATAGTGTTCGCATCGAGGCTCTGTGATTTTTTATGATGAATTAATTGCTGGGCGGATGGATTGGGTATTGATTGTTGGCATTTGTTAAGAAAATTATTTGAAGGGGTGGATGATGATGACGACGTGTTAATCAGAACGGAGGTTCCTCCTCCTTGTGTGGCAAGACGAAATGTGCCATCAACATGTTGGCGTAGGCTGTGGGGAAGGAGAGTTGTAATTGAAACCTTGAAAGAAGACCGAAGATAAACTTACCCTTGCAATTGGGGTCGTTCCTTGTTGCCTTTCAAGCGCTGTGAACCAAACGACGATTGGTTTGATTCGTTCGTAATGTAAGCGCCGTTCAAATCGACCGGAAGGCTCTGAAGTAGCTGGCTTGGACATGATCCCGATCTGAAACCGAAAACTTCCGTTATTTAAAGGAACTTCTGAATTTTCCAAATTTGTTCATACCTAACGTGAACAGGATGCAGAGCTACATTACTATTGGACACTCTATCATTGAATATGTGCTGCGCATTTGATGATTGGGTGTTTGTAGCTTGGCTAGTTGGGGCCGTGGCAGTATCCTCAAATGATGGGTTATCCATGGAATACGTGTTTACAGTGTGGTTGTTGGTAATATTATTAGAACTCGGTGATTTAGATCGTTTTATGTTAGTCAGCCGTTTCATAAGACTAACAGCTGACGATGACGATGACGACGCATGTTGATCTTTCTGCTTTTCTTTGTCCTGTCCACTGGCGTGTTTCTCTTTCGAATCCTTGTTTGTTAATCTTTTAGTAGTTTGAGCAGCAGCAACAGAACTTAAATGCTGTTGCTGATGCTGCTGATGTTGCTGTTGCTGCTGTGATTGTTGTTGTCCATTGATTGATTTTCGACCAAAAAATGACTCCATATGGTGTCCTAAAGGTTTCGCCCACACTGACGATGACGACGAAGGACCACCACCGGCACTCCGAGGAGGCAACTCTGGAGGTTGATGCGGAACACTAGACATTTGACACAGCCGCATGTTGATGTTTTCCAAAATATTTATCGCATTTCCACTGGGCGCGATGATGTCATTCTGGTTAGAAGAGGGAATTTGAATTTGAGACGCAACTGGCTGACTACTCTGAACAAATTTCCACTGATGCATCAATTGTTGTTGATCTCGATTCCTCAGAGGAGTAACATAATTTCCAGGAAACACACCGGACATATCCTGCCAGTTTTTTCCCTTGAACCACCCATCTAAACAACGCTCGGTAACTATGTACACGCAACCTTTCTTTAGCTCTAGCTCATCGCTTTTTCGCGGCTTATATGGGTACAATGCCAAATAGCCCCATGGCAATGACGGTGGAACATTTTGTTGGCCCCCACTCTTCAAGACATTAACTCTACTCTGTGTTGGAGCTGTTGTTTGCTCACGAGACGGCGTTCCAACTTCCGTCCGCCCTTGAGCTCTTGAAGAGCTGGCGTTCTGTGTGGGTGTACCACTTTGAGCTGAATTCAAAATATTTTCCTGACCACCAGGAACGCTGAGTATCTCAGCTGAGTGTCGGTTCGATTGAATGATGCTCAAGTTTGTGCCGGAAGTAAGAGCATTCAGTGAATGTCTCTTTTCCTTCAAATCTCGATACTTGACGGCTGGATTATTCTGCGGTGAGGTGGGATTCGAGCCTGGACTGCTGGGTATTGAATTCGAGCTCGAATTGCTACTGCAAGTCGAATTCGGACTTGTTGTGGTGACTGTGGACGAACTGCTGGTAGAATCGTTGACGCTTGTTTCAAATGGGATGGGTGGAAGATTCCTTGGTGTCGTGTTCACAACGTGTTGATGGTTGGATATCTGACCTACGTTTCCATCAAGCAACTGCTCAGCTAATGCGTTCATTTCGACAAATGCTATTGGAAAAATACCAATGCAAGATCCAATTCTTCCCTCAGCCCAGTTGTGATCGACACGGCGCAATACGTGAATCATAGTTCCCCTTTTGAAAGTCAAACATCCTTCCTCTTCGTTTGGTCCCATTTTGAAGTCATACAGGGCTATGCATTGTGGCACCGGAAGGGGCACAATAATTTGAACATAATTTATTGGAAATGTTCCCTCGCGGCCATTTAGCTCTCCCACAAACCAGTTTGCGTCCACTTTTCGCTTCAATAGAATCACATCACCTTTTTTGAATGATAAATCGTTTGTTTCCTTCGACTGGAAATCATACAATGCAAACACGCGTGGCACATATCCTCTTTCACTATTCACGGACGCGTTTGTTAACTGCTGTTGTTGGTGATGGTGTGATTGTGTATGCTGTTGTATATTCGGTGGAAAGGATTGATGCAACTGCTGCTGTTGTAAATCGTTTATGTTGAGATTTTTTGACTGCTGCTGGTTGGGCAATGATTGTGACATTTGTTCCGAGACGGGACATTTAACGATTTTCTCTTTTTGGCCAGCATTCGAATTGGATATGCGTTGGTCTATGATGAAGGATACACCACCGACACCTCCATTAACAACAGCGCTAACAACCTGCTCTGTAGGTGGCAATATTGGCGCGTTGCTAATCTTTGCCGATTTATGAAAGTTGTGCTGATTTGCTGCCGCATTTTTCATTCCTACAAAAAATAAGCATTTAATTACATTACAAACAAATAAGGAATCCGAAATCGGAAACAAATTTAATTACATGTTCGTAAATAGTGTTAAGTAAATCATCTAATCAAGTTTATGTGTAGACTCCTCATCCTAAGCAATACAATACATTTCGAATATTTTAGATAAAACAAGAATTATAAAAAATAACAGTTGGCTACAAGAAATACCTTTGACAAAATTCTCCAAAGTAAAGATTTCGAATGGTTTAGGTTATTTTCACTAATATGGGTCAACGAAATAAAGTAAACACTTACGTCTCAACTTAATCAAGGAGTGCTGCAAAAGTCAACTTCTTTATCTACATATAATTATAAATCTTCAAAATGTAACACACATCAAAATTGGTTTGAAATGAAAGAAAAACGTTCACCCGACAAAATCTTTTCTTCCTGACCACAGCCAAAATGGCCTCAAACTAATTGATTATCGAAGAAATCAAAGCCAAGGAAGCTGGTGTTCACTTGTCGGCTAGCTACGTTTAAAAACCTCGACGAGACAAGTCCACCTTCGTGGAACAATGTTCGATTGGCAGAACGGAGTTGGCCCTGTCCATGAAATCTGTTATAACGTAATATTTCAGTTTTCAATTAAACGTGTGGATGAGTATGCCCGACGGATGGAATCTCAGTATCGTTTGTCCGATCGTAAAGAAAGGTGACCCTCCTAACCGCGTGAACTACAGAGGCATAAGTCTCCTTAATATCGCGTTTAAAATTGTCTCTGCCGTTTTGCGTAATCGCCTGAAACCCTTTTTTAAACGACAACAAGCTGTATAGCGTAGATGCTCGGAAAAGATCTTATAGAGGCTTTTGTTGCAAAAAAAGATTTATATAAGACAATGCACTGTCATTCGAGAAGATCGTGCGTTACAATAGAGCCACGATTTTGAAAAATTCTGTGCAACTGCTCGCATATGCCGATGGCATTGAAATCATCGGAAGGACTCAACGGGCTGACAGTTGTGAGCATCGAGAAGGAAGCGGCTAGGATGAGTCTTGCGGTGAATGAGTGTACGATGAAGAAAAAAAAAAAGGATTCATCAACACTGACCTTTTGGAAAAAAATGTCACAATAGACAGATAGAACTTCGAGCAAGTAAAGGACTTTGTCTACCTACAGGACGCAGGAGTTTGGAGAAGAAGACTGAACGACGAACTCTACGAGCTGTACAACGACAACGACCTAGTCAAACGAATCCGAATGTCTTGAATTAGATGGCTGGGTCATGTAGAGTGAATAGACACCAACGCTCCGGCTCCGATGTAACGCAATCAACTGGGTGAAGGAAACTGGAGGCGCCTAGCTCATGATCGTGCTAGTTGGAGAGGCATCTTCACTGATGCCAAGGTGCAGCCCGGACTGTAGCGACCCCAAAAGAAGAAGAATTAAACGTACGTCTTGTTAACTGGCTCTCACATATCACTCCCTGTAACTACTCTGTAAAGTATAGGTAGGTAGATAGAACTATACCCTCCTTATATGTATCATTTTACGACCTCCTACGCACTCGAATTACAAATGAATTGTTAACATATCAACATAAAAAGGTAGGAGTAAGTACAAGAACATGTCAAACCTAAATGCATTAAATGTTTTTTTTTTAAATTCCTAGACATCAATCTCCAATCTTCAAAGTTAAAAACAGAATACACACGTTCGAATAACTCACCTTCCAAAATTCTCATCAGCAAAACATTTGGTGGCAACTCATCTATTTTTGTATCGACCAACACACGACATTCCGGACATCGCAGCTCCTGTCGACTAGCGACAATCACCTAAAAAATATATGTACATGAAAATGATCTTCAAAGCAATTTTGTGATGAAATATTGCACCTCAAGGCATTTGCGACAGAATGTATGTTGGCAAGGCAGGACTTTTGAGGACGTATCCAATCGTTCCAGGCATACGGAACATTCAAGCAAATCATTCAAAGTTCTCTCATCCATTTTCTAATAAAAAACGCGTTTCCTACTTTCCTCTTATTTAACAAGCACTTCTGATTAAAACTCTTTTTGGTTTTTACATTCAAAAAAGAAATAATGCACGTGGAAAAAAATACAAAGAATGCAAGGTGTATAAAAAAAAAAAAAAATAAGACAACATGAATATGATCAGAATAATTCTTGTTTTCACTGGTAAATCACTCCTCGCAGACACATTTAATGTGTTTGATTCTATTTCTTATATATTCACACATAAATTGTCACATTTTTTAGTTATTTATTTCACACATTTCCTGTTGAAAGTTTGAAAATACTTTTACATTGCGGAGGCTGAACAGGAAGCCATTACAAAATTTGCATCGAATAAGAAAAAAGAACCAAAAATAATCGTACCCTTTTCTTACATTTTTGTGGGGCCTTTTGTTTTTTCTCTTTCTGAATTGGTCAGATTCTTGGTGGCCGAATCACAATGGATAGGTGGAGATGAAAATACTTTTTTGGGCCCGCGCTACATTGAACTTTTATTAAATTATTCTTTTTTCAAAAATACGTGCTTTGTAATAATTTATTGGAGAAGCTTGTTTTTTACTCCTCCTATTGGCATTATGTACTTAAAGGTATTGCGATTTCAATACTAATTCTTTTAAACCAATTTCATCGAAATTTACTAAAGCTCTTTTGTTATTTCATGTAAATTTCTATTCTTATATATAATCTTATAATCCAGATATATTTTTAAGTTTAGATTGATTTTCATTTTCCATGTCTTTTTGTTTTGTATCCAGAAACTGAACAATTTTTATTGTGCCACTGTGAACCCTGTAAGTATTTCGCGAGGACCTCACGACGACACCCAAATCGATGTTCTTGCTCATCGTAAGTAAAACGATAAACTATGCTTATTCGTACAACTGCACTAGTGCAATGACGTCACAGATAAAACAAATACTGCGGAACAAATACGTACAGACATGGCCTATCCGCTGTGAGCTCAACCATCATTAACGCATTGGTAGTCTCTTAATTATGAGCCACATTTAGTCACACAAGAATGTTCAACCGGCTACCGGCTAACGCCTACCGCTGTAACCCGGAAATAGACGTTTTCGCGCCAAAAAGTATATCATCTCGATTTGTTCCCTTCGCATACGGGAAGCAAAATGCAAGAATCATAATGGAAAGCCACATATGATGATTTTGACCTCGCAGTCCCGAAAAACAAGGGCCTACGTGAATGTTAAAAGAAAGCATTAAAACATTTCAATGCAGCGCACCAAGTGCATGAAGAGTGCCAAGGGACCTCTACACACGAGATGAAATCCAGTTACACACTTTTCTTTAAGCCACGAGAAGATAATTTCGAGGGAAAAATCTGTAAACATGAACATCCTTCTGATGTATTAGTATTCTCTTAAGATAGGATATAAAAAAGTGTTTGTTTTTTAAAGTTTTCATGCTCGTTCAACCACTCAAAAATTAATATACGATTTTAGCCCGTGTCGTACTGCACTCTTCATTTTTCCCTCAAAACCGGTTTTCCTGCGTATAAAGTCATCTAATAAATACATATTACAAATACACGGCTTATGCCAATTTCATCCTCAACAATTGCGAAACTCTTTTTTTTACATCTTCGTTCAACGGATTTACATAAGTAAGAAGGAGCAAAAAGGCAACTCTCCGCGAGCTTCTTTGTCCACTTGGCAGATTCCTCCGCGAGTAGTGTGAGAGCGAATCACAGCACGTTAACTTTCAAATGGACACACACCTTAAAAGCTTTCACAAATTTCAGTATTTTCAATTTTGGTACAAGGTATGCTACAATGATAAAAAAAAATTAGATGATGACACAAGTGATTTATAATACTCATTGATCCGCCACTGGTAAGGCATGTAAACTGACGTTTGTTCTTCTTACAGCGCATTAATCTTGGATGATGTCTTATTATTACCCGTATACACCCGTTGCCTTTCTTATTGTGTTTTTATTTGTTGTCTTTAATGTTTGCCTAATTTTTTGTAGTCCATTCTATTCTTATGTGAACTAGAACATTTTCTCTTATATGGATAAAAACAAAGTATACCCAATTCGACATCAGGAATGACTTAAACAAAATTGTTCAGGTATTTGATAGAATTTAAAATTTATATCCTTTAAACACATTGCTTTGTGAACCCTCATATAATTTTACAGTTTTGCTTATCTCTTTAGAAAAGCTTATATATAGTTCGATCAGCTTATAATTCCTATGAGTAAAATTCATCCATTTTTTATAAACACTGAATGCAGCCATTTCGATGTTTCCATCGATTGCTCATCCGAACGCCGGCTAAGAGGAAATTCTCAAGTAGTTCAGGCAGGTAAACTACTACACTGTTCCCTATACGCCTGTATATTTTGTTACAATTTTGTTTATGGATTAAGCGCAAAATCCTTGTTTTTAAACATCATTAATAAAGTGACAACTGTTAAAATTTTCCCATCCATTAGACTGCATTTGAAAGTATCATGTTTTGATTGAAACATCCACAACACGTGCCGTTCAGTTAAAGGAACAAAAAATAGTCTCGCCTCCTGCTTGCCTGGACGCACAAATATCTCACTCTTGTGTCAAATATATGTCTGTGCCCTCGCTGTCGTAGTCTCTTCGTCTGCCCCGGCCCCCACCAGACGGTATAGCTTTATATAGCCCGAAAAAGGTATACAATTTTCAATTCTAATATTTCTATGGTTGTAACCTGTCAGGCCTGTCAGCACGCGGGATTGCAGCACGTGCATTGTACAATTGTTCATATCAAGTTACACAACGCGTTTTAAATAAAGTAAACTTAGTGAAACTAACTAAAAACTAATAGATCGCGTTCTCAACAATCCATACACCATTTGCCACAGAGTTTCTTTAATTTGAGCGCATACTCCAGACGTACTACAGACGTAATAGATCAAGGAAAAGCAACGCAATGCCGCAAACTTCGAATAGTGTTCCACAAGCGAATGGATACTCGAGCCGTAACGATGGTAAATATGACATGGAGGATGGACAATCGTTCCTTTTTACCTCAGAATCCGTTGGCGAAGGACATCCGGATAAAATGTGTGATCAAATAAGTGACGCAATCCTCGATGCACATTTGCAGCTTGATCCCAACGCAAAGGTGGCCTGTGAGACAGTGACTAAGACCGGAATGGTCCTTCTTTGTGGTGAAATAACATCGAGTGCGTGCATCGACTACCAAAAGGTCGTCCGCGACACAATCAAACACATTGGCTATGATGATTCATCAAAAGGATTTGACTACAAGACATGCAACGTGCTATTGGCGCTTGCCCAACAATCTCCAGATATCGCTGCTGGTGTTCACATAAATCGTTCTGAGGATGAAATCGGTGCTGGCGATCAAGGTATAATGTTTGGATACGCAACTGACGAGACGGAGGAATGCATGCCGTTGACTGTAGTATTGGCTCATAAGCTTAATCAAAAAATAGCCGAATTACGGAGGTCCGGGGATTTCTGGTGGGCCAGACCAGACTCCAAAACCCAAATCACTTGCGAATACACACTTAACCGGGGATCTACAATACCAAAGCGTGTGCATACAGTGGTCGTGTCGCTGCAGCACTCGGAAAAGATTTCAATTGACGATTTGAGGAAAGAAGTAATGGAAAAAATCATAAAGGAGGTAATTCCGGCTGAATACTTCGATGCCAATACAATTGTACACATAAATCCGTGCGGACCGTTCATCATTGGTGGGCCGATGGGTGATGCAGGTTTGACAGGACGAAAGATCATCGTCGACACATACGGGGGCTGGGGTGCTCATGGGGGTGGTGCATTTTCTGGCAAGGATTTCACAAAGGTCGATCGTTCGGGAGCATACGCAGCGCGCTGGGTGGCCAAATCACTAGTTAAGGCAGGCATTTGCAAACGCTGTTTGGTGCAAGTTTCATACGCCATCGGTGTTGCTGAGCCTCTATCCATAACCGTCTTCGACTATGGAACTTCGCATAAAACACAGCGCGAATTATTGGCCATCATCAAAGCGAATTTCGATCTGAGACCAGGCAGAATCGTTAAGGATCTTAATCTCCGTCAAGCAATCTATCAACGCACGAGTACTTATGGACACTTTGGACGCGACGGATTCTCATGGGAACAGGCCAAACATCTAGAATTCAATTGACTAGAGGACGGCGAGCCGTATGCTAAAAAATTTAAAATCGATTAATAACCATAAAGTTTATTATTGACGTAGCGCGTGAGTGTAAAAAAAATGTTTTAAGTAAAATAGTGAAGAAAGAGCCATTGTTCTTGTTTGGGAAGCAAAGGGAAAATTAAATATACCTTTTTAGTGAGAGGGCATGCATATTAAGTTATAACCAAGATGCTCTCTTGTCGTTTTAATTTTTATTTTGCACTAAATTTAAATACTTGAATAAAAAAAGTACATATGTTTTAAATATTAGAATTCAATCGATTTTTTTTTTAATTCTATTGTTGGAAAAAAGGAAGTGGTATACATTGAAGTTTTCTTTGAATGCAGTTAAGGTGAGGGCGCTTTAACTCAGGCGTGTTTCTATTGGAATTTGCTTATTGCGTTGGGAATTAAATCCAAACAACAGTAATCATTGCGCATGAGAATGCTGAAGTCGACAGATCGATGGCTGTTGACTAGTCTTGGAAATCATGCGGCATGTCTTTCATTCAAGGTGGTCATCAACATACATAAGTTAAAAAAAAGGCGAAAAGAAATGTGCGTTTCTTACACACAATATGCTGTGGGAGTTCATTAGTCATAGTTTCCTTCCATGTCATTTTGTATCCCATATCCCTGCAAATGCATTTAATACCGCACTCCCACTCCAACATAATATATTTCTATCTAAAACAGATAAAAATTGCAGAATAGTAATTTTCAAACAGACATCAGGCCACGTGCCGCTTCCAATTGTAAGTTCAAAAGTATCGGTTTCATCTGTAAAACAAACAAATTGTTCAACAATGAATAAATCCAACTCCTCGTAATAAAACCCGCGGATTGTGAAAAAAAAATCCTAATTCGCTAACTCGGGTAAATAGACTTCGTAGACATATTGAGTAGCCGAAAGACACCCTAGACGCCATGAGCGTCTGGATGAGACGTTTTTGTTTTGATGACGACCTGATTTTTCTTTGTTGTCCTCGCATGTAGAGTTTTTTGTTTACTTCCAAAACGAAAACAAAATACACTAAATTCTAGTTATTGAAAAGTCTGCTGCTTTAGGTTATCGGTTCTGACCTTTTCAGCATTTTGACCAGTCTCGCTATACCATCTATTTTTTTTTTCAAATTGCGGAGCTGCGATACTAGATACGAGCACATCATATAAGAACGCTCTTTGAGTCCCGACTTATGCACATGGACTAAACATTTTATTTGGTAAATGTTTATTATGCCTATGAATCAATATTAAGAAAGCTGTCTATTGCTTAAATTTTCTTAGTTCTCTGGGTTCTGTTTATTAAATTGTTGTTGTACGGCAATGAGATGGAAAAAAGTCAATTAATCGTTTGAAACTGATTTTTTTAATATAGTACAAGCAAGAATGGTTACTGCTAGTTGTGGGTATATCTTCGATCTTGAAAACCTTTTTTTGTGTTTTGATGTAAAAAATATTGCTTATGACTTGAGGAGTCCATAACACCCCCTTTCTACTAAACGTTTAGCCGGCCTAGAGCATGGGTATCCATTCGGTCTAGTGGAAGAATCTCTTAGAACATGGAGTTTTCTTGCTGGATCATTACTATGATGATAAGAAATGATGGTGGCTCTGAAGGTTGTACGAATATCCTAAGAGAATCTTGCATTGGCCTCAACGGGATCAATGAAAGTACATAAAATCTCATAACTTCATACTTCGATCTTGAAAAGCTTTTTTTGTGTTTTGATGTAAAAAATGTTGCTTATGACTTGAGGAGTCCATAACAACCTCTTTCTACTAAACGTTTAGCCGGCCTAGAGCATGGGTATCCATTCGGTCTACATAGTATCTGTCTTGGTCATTTGAGTCGTTTAAGATTTTTTTTCTCTGGAAGTGACCAAAAGCATAATCTTTCTTCGAACATGTTCATTGTTCTCTACATGATATGGCCGATGGACCTCAACATGATGCTTGCCTATTGTGACTTTGAATATTATGATATTTCTTCCCCATTTTTGGTGGGAAATAGTACATTATTCATTTTCATTTGATTTACAGTGAGGAACTCGCATCATGTTCTATACTTATAAATGGACTATTCAAATGAGTGAATGATATCAAATTATTTTTTTAAAAAGTCACCCGAAAGTGCCGTACATTTTTTTGACTAATATATCGTTGAAAGGGCATTCTCCCACGTTTCCTCACACAACGTGGCATAGGTATAATTTAACTTGCAAACTCTCAAAGAAATTGATTTGTATATAAATTTTTTTTTGCTAAGAGCTCATTAATCTATGCAGCGCCATGCATCGTGCGACTTCATTATACTTAAACCTTCTTCACTTTAACGAAGGAAAATTGCTAATGGTGAGACCACTTTGATGCTTGCAGTATAGAATCTCTTAGAACATGGAAGTTTCTTGCTGGATCATTACTATGATGATAAGAAATGATGGTGGCTCTGAAGGTTGTAGGAATATCCTAAGAGAATTGCATTGGCCTCAACGGGATCAATGAAAGTACATAAAATCTCATAACTTCATACTTCCAGCAATACTCTCATCACGATTTTGGGGCAAGATGCGGCATCTTTTTCTCTTCTTCTTAGGTGGCGCTACAGTTCGGGGTGAACGTGTGCCTCAACCAATAAGCCTCTCAAGCTAGCGCGATCTCTTGTCAAGCTGGTTGAGGTCCATTTTAACTTGTGTGCGCTAACGTATCCGTCGGCGTCCGAAGGTTCTTCGGGCCGAAGCTTAACTGTCCATACGCTCTACATGGCTCGGCCATCTCAGGTGTTGGATCCGTAAGCGTCTGGCTCGATGCATGTCGCTGTACAGCTCGTGGTTGAACCTTCTCATTTTCACCATCATTGGACCAAAGATCGCATGCAGAACTTTTCTCTCGAAATAACCAAAGGCTTCTTCCTCCTCCCGTATGCGGGATCTATCCAGGGATCTGCCTTAAATAGTTGTTTTTTCTACCGCAGATTTACTTTTTTAACGTTTCAAGATAGATTCCAACCCATGCAGTTTGAATTTGAAGGCAAATATAAAAACCCATGTATTTGATAAGGTTTGTAACATTGTCCCTATTCGATCCAGATTAAATTGCATTCATTGGCTTCATCTTCAAATTAAAAATTCCCTTATGACTCGCGTGTCTTCAGTTCCATCTGCCTTAATTTGTTAATCGGAGATCTTTTCATGACATTTACATTCTTCGTGTCGCCTATGGGACAATGAACTAATGTATGATGTGTAGTTTGAACCTTAAGAAACGCATATTTTTGTTTTTTTTTCTTACTTCGTCGTCTCTTCACATCAGACAAACCGAGAGTTTAACAACCTTAACCTCGCAAATTTAAGATTAAATTTGTCAGACTTTTTTCTATTACATTTCCATTCATACGAAAAACAAAAATACTTAAATCGTAGATACTTGCTTATTCATTCATTATGTGCTCACGTTTTGTAATCTCGAGGACTTTTGACCCAAAGAGTATTTTTTTTTTATTTAAACCAGCCATATGCACAACAAGTTCTATGTTAATCAGCTCATTTAGTATGGGTACATTTTTAGCACTTTAGCTTAATTTTCACGTACTCGGAACACTTTCGAAATTGATTCATCTTTTAACGATAGTCTTGCGTCATATCAACTATATTTCCATCCGAGGATTTCGCAGATAGTTTGTAAGATTATTACTCTCATTTGCTACAACGAAATTTTTGTTTCTCGTTGCATCAGATTATGCTTGAGCATAACACCATGATTGTGACGTGACGCCTTCAAAGCAAAAAATGAGATACGATTTATACCTTCATGCAACAAGTTCGATATAAGAAAATGAAATAATAAAATAAAACAAATTACGCCAAATGTTAGACCTTAGACATATTTTATTGAAGACAGTCGGTTAAACTTTTAATTTTCGGGTTTTTGGAATTTGGATCCATAGAATGGAACATATTGAAGAACAGTCTTCCAATCGGTGAAGTACAGAATACCCAGTGATGCAGCTCCACCAAAGCCAATCAATGAGGGCACACTGAAAAAATAGAAATAAAAGTGTTTACGTAAAAAGGTCATAGCTTAACAGTGTCAGAAATCTTATCCTAAAATAGTCAATATAGTGCCTGCAAAGCAATTCTTTGTCAAAAGTAAATGTATACAGATCATTGAAAGATAAATCTTAGAAAGGAACACGAAACTAGGTGGCTGTTGAATTTTAAAATTAAATCAGATCCCCATTCCAAAAATGTAACCCACATGTGCCCTTTTGGCAGTTTGACGTGCGTGCTCCGCTTGGCAATTGTGTTCGGCTCGATATTTTATTTTTAGGTATTTTATGCCATTGAAAAGAAAAGCTTTGGCATGATTTGGTATATCAACAACAGGAACCTAACACATTTGAAGAATATTTGAAAATTAAAGCAACGATTCGGCCTGCGATTGCATAACTAACGACCCCAGTGTTGGGAGGATTTTCGTTTCTTGGAAGAGGTGCACTCCGGTTTTTCGGGACTTAAATACTTACAAGGAGGCGGCAATCTCAGCGTGTCTCTTGCCCAGTGGAATTCTCATTTTGTCGAAAGTTAGGAAAATTGAATTTGGTCGAAGAAAAACGAAAACTTCTTTCACCCCGCTACAGATGATTTTTTTCTAAACGTCAAATATCTACAAACTGTCAGTGACAGTAGTACCCACGAGTGGTTTTCGAATTCGAATTGACGTCGTTGAATAATGGCAACATACAACAAATCCTTCGTTTTCCGATTGATATTTTTATGATCATACGATTGAAAATATTAATTTTAATTATACATTTTATATAAGGTACTATCAATGATGCCACATGGGACGCGAGCCTGACGCTCCAACATGAGAAGTCGATAGTTAAACCGTTACGCTTCGACCACCTTATTACATCATACATATAACAATTTTGTACAAGAATTATCTCGTACAGATGCACGACTCAAAAGATCGTTTTTGGCTTAGCGAATTGAAGGAATGATCCTCTAAAATGATATTGTTTGACTGCCAAGTCAGTATACTCCAACTTGCAAGAATAAGATGAACATGAGATTGTTCTAGAAGTATACATAGATTTTTTCCTGAAACAGTACAAGAATGGCACTTCTTGACAGGCACAAATTCTCCACCTTGGACGGATATGTTCTATTTCTCAATGCATAAATCAGAACAGTAGTTGCCTGTTTAGATGATAACTTTACAGTGTGCAGACACTACATGTCTGCTCACTATGCACTCAAAAGTAACCATCTAAACAGGGTCATGGATACTGGGGAGAAAGACTGTCACTTCTTATCTCGAAATCGAAAGGTCCAGAAATTGACTCATGACAAGAACCAATCGGAGTATCATCAAGTATTATTTATAATTTATTTTGTATTAAAAGCGTCGATGATGTATCCCGAAATGGAACCTTGGCCTCACGCTAAGGGTTCTAACTCATT
Source organism: Orthonevra nobilis (assembly GCA_963555765.1). NCBI lineage: Eukaryota > Metazoa > Arthropoda > Insecta > Diptera > Syrphidae > Orthonevra > Orthonevra nobilis. The sequence continues at coordinate 94,386,496 of OY743224.1, forward strand.
AACCTTTCTTTCTTTATTTAACAGGCTCCCGACCCGTGAAGAGTTTCTGCCTGAAACACAACAGCCTCGCAATCTTGTCGATCCTGGACACGCTCCTCCAGGTATCCGCGATTGCTTGATCCTTAAAACGTTGGTTCGGTCTTCTTTGTCGTCTCGAGCATGGGGGCTGTAATTCGAAGATCCTCTACTGTCCATTCGCTCGATGTGGCCCAGCCAGTGTAGTCGTACATCTTCATCTTGCTACATCTCATAGAGTTCGCCATTATATCTTGTCCTCCGTTCTCCCTCTGCGCGTACGGGACCAAATATTCGAAGAAAAATTTTTCTCTCGAATGTGTTTAAAATCTGCTCTGCCTTCCTGCTTATCGTCCAGCACTCGGGTCCATAAAGCAGAACTGGCAAGATCAACGTTTTGTAGAGCAAATATTTCGTCTTCAGAGTTAGGAACCGTAAGGTTTTGATCCCATTGAACTCCTTAACCACCTCGAAACTACTGTTGCCAACAGCGGACGTGGACATATCCCAGCAGCTGTACAGATTTGTTGAAGATGGTGCCTTCCGTGTTTTCGTTGGTCTTTTTCAAGATTTGGCGTTGTTGATCTGCTGGGCCGGAAGCCATTCTCAGATGTTCACACAGTACGCTGAATAGCATTCATATATGAAACATTAAACAGGGATATGCCTCGATAGTTCTAACAAGAAAAATGATGTCGTAGATTCTAGATTATTCTGCACACAACTCCAGGAACGATCACACTGAGAGGAATTTTTATTAAAGTCAGACAGTTAGGGCTTTATTGATTGATTTTATTCCCGTGTTGAAATGATGAATTATCGCTTCTGCAAGTACCTCAGGTTTCAGGATTTTCTTGTTGCCCGCCTTGTTGTTCAATTCGTTTTTTGGATGTTAACCTGGTTGCTTGTGTGGTTGTGTAAGATCAAAGCTACAAAAGAATAAAGACAAATCAAAAAGCCTCGCGAACCTGTTAAACTTAATTGGGTTTCATTTTATTTCATTCTACTGCCAAATTGTCAACCTTCGAAACGACCATTTTACTTTTAAATCAAAAAAATGAAAAATAAAGTTAAAGAAATATGAAAATAATTTAAAAAAAGTTGTAAATTAATTTGTTTAATAAAAAATAATATAGACAAGAGAATTTTTTGAAATTAATATAATGGTTAATACACAATAATCACATCCTTCCAACATATAACCGAATGTGGCTTTGTATATATTGCTCTCTGATAACAAAGTCTTACACTCCAAAGCCACTAAAGGTGCATTTTTACCACTCCACAGTTACAGTATCGCCTTCCTGAATCGAGTAAAAGTCCAAGTTCTTTGACGAGTTCTCCAATTCTACAACTAAATCAGGACGATGTGCATCAGCATAGCATAACTTTGGCATTGAATGCTCCAACTTAAAATGCTTAATGATTAAGCCCTGTAAAGTCTGTACAGAGATCCTGCGTGGAACTTTCTTCTCCCATACATCACCAGTGATTTTATTCTGTATGCGAAGCTTAATCAAATTCGAAACTTTGCCCAAGTTCCTCGGAACAAATTCAGCTGGTGATCCGTATTCTAAATGAAAATAAGAAATTTATTATTCAATGAAGCTTTGGAAAAAAAAACAAAGTTTAACTACTTTTCACCAGCAGTGAATATGAGCGATGCTTCTTTAAGAATAACAATTTTAGATCAGGATTATTTTCAGCTTGTATCCAGTCTAAAGCGTATTTCTTCCATATATCATATTCTGCTCCGCGTCGGTCTTCTTTGGAAATTTCAATTTTATTTATGACTTGAAGTTGTGGAACCGTTGCAATCGCTTTTGAGAACATTTCATCAAAGTCGCTTTTCAAATGTGGAGTCATACTGAGATTATTCAGAGCCGGAAGCTTATCAAGTTCATTAAATGCAGCAATCTTAAATGACGAAAAAAGCTTACATTAAAAGGAATAACAATAGAAAAGACAGAAACAAACCTCATCGTATATCGAGTTGTAATATAAGTTCAATTTTTCCAGTCCAACAAAAATGTTCAATTTCTTACTTGGGTCACAGTCTGGGAGTTGTATTATATCAATATCGTTTTCCATTAAGTTTAAAGAATTTAGTGTCTTTATATTGCCAAGCTTAATTATCTGACCAAAGTCTGATAGCTTGGTACGATGTAAGTCCAATTCACTGAAAGTTGATAAAAAATTAAAGGTGACGATTAAGAAGATGGAGGAGTGAATCGAATTTGATACGAGGATATTTTAAATTGTTGGCGACTAGAATTACATCGTGGCATTGCACAAAAATCTACTTTGTTTATATGTATGATCATGATTCAATTTAACTTATAAATGATATCAACTAACACACAGCAAAATCAGAAATATGATATTTTTGGCTTTCTTTATGCATTTTATTTATCTATATCATCTTACCGTAAGTTTCTAAATATCTCCATACAATCGACCGGCGTCAGTTCTGAGATATTGTTTTCTTGTAAACCAAGTGATCTAATATTTGGCCATAACTTTGCCATTGTCTTGACATCGTTCCAATTTGTTATTCCACAATTACCAAGGTTAATATGCTCCAAATTCCGAAATGAGGGTTCCAAGTCAACAATCTGTTCACTAGTAGGCACTTTAAAGCGATTGCAACTGAAAACAATTGAATATTGAATATATTCCGGCTTAATGTGGAAATGCCTACCTCAAATTGATGTTGACAAGGGTAGGTACTTGCGAAGTAATGTCAGCAATAGATTTCCAATTCCATATCATTGTTCGACTCAAATTGACCGTCGTCAAATTGGTGAACTCCATTAAATAACCTGCCGAGTTCACATTCGAGCCATCCACGCTGATATCCATTAACTGTTCGAATTTGCTTTGTTTCCGGGCAATCTTTTCCATTCCAACTATTTCCATCAGAGATGCCTGCAAATGCATTTGTGTTTCCCGTAATAATCCTTCGTCCAAAATCGATCCTTTCGAGTTCAAATAACGTTCCCTTGCAGCTTCTTCGAGTGATTCAAATTCCTCCACCTTCCCCGGTCGTATGAGACTTCCAGATGTCGGATGTCCAGTCTGAAAATACTTCTCTCCATTCACGATGCCATTGTGTTTGCCTCGCTTTGGATCATCCCACTCAATTCCGAGCCAGAGACCATCATAACCATTTACCTATAAAATTAAATTTAGGAATCAGTTAACGTTCAATTAATGAACTTGGTTACCTCTCCGACATATTTCACAGTCCCACAATTATTGTTCACTCTTATTCGAGAATTTATTGGAAATTTCACAAACGATTCGTCAAGAATCCCAACCATAATCGATTTATTTTTATGGGTACTTTAATGATATTTAAGTTTCCAATTTTATTAGAAACTTGTTATTTGACCTTTGATATGGATGATTGAAGGCTTCGGTTTAAAAGTTTGTTGATTTTCACAGTCAAGGATGAATAGAATTTAACATTTGTTTTCGTGTTTTGGAACACAAAAATAATCAGATTTGTCAGAGGTGTGACTAATTTGTGAAAGTGACAGTTGAGTGAAAGCTGTAGAGTTTAGCTGAAGCTCTAGATGGGTAGTTAATTTTATCTTAATTCCGTTAAATACAATTATTGTAAAATATTTATTTCAATTTCAAAGGAAAATAAAATTAACACAACTAACTACGTCTTCCAAACTTTTTGCGAAAACTGGTGGCATAAGATATTCTTCAGGCTCTCACTACCAAATTAAATATACATAATATGTTCCCTGTCAATATTTTCAAGAATGAGAAAAAAAATATGCAAATGTTTTAGACTAAGCGACATTAACATGAAACAAATTATTCATAATATAACTCTTAACTCAAGCGAATTGTCAATTTAAGTCATTTCCATATTATTTTCAGTATCGATTAATCGCACTTGTAATTAACTATAGGTGTTCACCTTAAGCAAATCTATATTAAAAGAGTGAACGAGACTTGGTAGCCTGTCATGTATAATGAAGCCTAATAGCAAAGTAACAAGAAAATTTATATCCGGATCTATATATAAGCTCCTTTTCTATATCATTAAACAAAAAAACTATCAACCGTGATTCATCAGTGACTAAAATAATGTCTTGTTATATAAGTGAAATGATAAATGCATTTCACACCCATTTAGTTAAAACAAAAATTAATTTATGTTTCTTGTTACACCGCCAACTAACCAAGGAACATACTTTCTCTTGTCCCGGCATGAAAATTAATTTTTGTTACCTACAGTTCTTATGCGCTCTCCTGTGGATTTCCGGGATTTTTTCTGAATAAATCTGACTATTCATAAAATTATATTCAGTATTTACTACATGCAACACAAATCCACTGAATGCCTTCATTGCAAAAATTTTGTTAATAAAAAATATTTCCGTCAACTGTCAAAGTAAAGACTAAAAACATAACCTAGCTTTCCTTTTGATTTGTCCAGCGAGCGTGTTTACATCACGTTTGCTCAAGTTTTCTCATTTTTTGTTTTATTTTGCTGTCCAAATAACAAAATCAAAACATGCCGAAAGTGCGAAGTACAAGCGGACCCCCTCGGAAACAGGGTTTTAACCGTTCCAATCATTCCATGAATCCGGAGCGTCCAAAAAGTGGCCTGAAAGGTGTCGCTAATCCACGCACCCAGGCCACCATAAAGCGGCTGCAAATGTATCGTAATTTCAAGGCAAAACGCGACAGGCATGGCAAAATCATTGTTCCTGCACCATTCCAAGTAAGTTCAAAAATAATTTGGATGTCTTTTGAGCCTCAAATACGTTTTCATTTTTGTTTAAGGGCCGCTTGAAGTCTGGAACGATGGCCAGAGTAGAGCCAACTCCGAAATGGTTCAGCAATTCTCGGGTGATCTCCCAAAACGCTCTGCAAAAGTTCCAGGACGAAATCGGAAAAGCTGTAAAAGATCCCTATCAGGTTGTTATGAGACCATCGCAATTGCCCATCACACTTCTTAATGAAGCAGCGAAACATCAACGCGTCCATTTGTTGGAAACTGAGACTTTTGACAGTGTTTTTGGACCCAAGAAACAACGTAAACGTCCAACTCTAAAAGTAAGGGATTTGCAGGATTTGAGTAAAACCGCCGATGAATGGGCCGAAAAGTACGATCAGGAGAAGGACTTTGATTTGATTCGTGAGGACACAGGAGTGAAAGATGCCAAGAGAGATTGGATCTTTGCGGCTGGACAAAGTAAACGCATCTGGAATGAGCTGCACAAGGTAGTTGATGCATCTGATGTGCTCCTCCAGGTGTTGGACGCGCGTGATCCGATGGGCACACGATCAAAATATATAGAGGAGTTCCTTCGCAAAGAAAAGCCACACAAACACTTGTTCTTTATCCTAAATAAAGTGGATTTGGTGCCAGTTTGGGTAACCCAAAGATGGGTAGCGATTCTAAGTGCCGAATATCCCACAATTGCTTTCCATGCTTCGATGCAACATCCATTCGGCAAAGGAGCGTTGATAAATCTCTTCCGACAGCTGGGAAAGTTGCACATAGACAAGAAACAGATAAGTGTTGGATTCATTGGATACCCAAACGTTGGCAAAAGTTCAGTCATTAATGCGTTGCGAAGCAAAAAGGTCTGCAATGTGGCTCCTATTGCTGGTGAAACTAAGGTTTGGCAGTACATAACTTTGATGAAACGCATCTTCCTCATCGATTGTCCTGGTGTGGTCTATCCTTCGGCTGAAACCGACACTGAGAAGGTACTCAAAGGCGTAGTGCGTGTTGAACTAGTAACAAACCCAGAGGACTACGTCGAGGAGGTTTTGAAACGCGTACGTAAGGAATACATTAAGAAAACATACAAAATAGATTCGTGGGAATCGTCGCAGGATTTCCTTGAGCAGTTGTCCAAGAACAGCGGCAAATTGCTTAAAGGCGGTGAACCAGACATCAGTGTCACCTCAAGGATGGTCTTGAACGATTGGCAACGAGGCAAACTTCCATTTTATGTCGCCCCAGAGGGTTATGAAATTCCCAAATCACACGCCGAGAAGCAAGACCAAGAAGTTAATTCTGAAACCGTCGACGACGATGCGAAATCAGAAAAGACCTTCGTCAGTGAGTCGGTTAAGAAGGCTAAGGAGTTCAAGCAACTACAAGATTTTCGAAAGATCAAGGTTGGTCTGGAGTTTGATCCTGCTGATGTAAAGGAATTGGATAAAATTGACGTAGAACTTTTGGCGGCGAGAAAGGCGGAACTGCAAGAGCGAAAGAAGCGAAGACTACAGAATATGGACGAGGACTCTTCGGATGGAGTCAGCGATTTTTACTCAGAAGATGAGTACGACGAAGTCTTGGAACGAGTGGTACACAAAAAGTCCAAACCGAAGGTGGTGCCTACAGCTAGTGGTGTCTTCAAAGAGGAAGACGCCGATGGTCCACCGGTGGCTAAAAAGCAGAAGAAAATGACTGCGAAAGAGAAACGTTCAGCAGAAAGAAGCCAGAAACGAAAAAAGATTGGAAGCAATTTCTACGAAGTGACGAATGTCAAGAATAGGAACAGGAATAAGAAGAAAACCACATAGAATTCAGGCTAACGCCGTATTTGATATGTTTTTGTTGCAAATAAATTAATAATTTAATTTATTTCTGAAAGTTGTATATCAACAAGTCTTTTATTTTGAACAACTTTTGAATTTTGACTGGCTTGAAGAGTCCTTCACTCAAGCGAGTAGGGTCCTAATTTACCATGAAATCACGACTCCAATTCGATTTAGTTTACTAACCGAAATTTTACTATTCGATTACAAAAACATTAAACATTTTAAGAACTTTTTGAAAAGCTATATTTTTAATATTTTGCGTTCTAAATAGTTGTAGGCGGAAATTATTTTCATTTTGCACAATGTTATTGTGTATATTCCTACTTAGAAAATTGCGTAACAATTCGTTTTTCATTTTAATCACAGCAATCATCCGCAATAATAATGCGTCTTTTACCGAGCCTTTGGCCACACCTAGAAATACTTTTATTGCATCACCCACCTATGTGCTTTGCATATGGCCTTGTAAATGTGCCTCTTAACATTTTAGCTCTGCTTCTTTGATTCCATAGTTTTCTAGCTTGAGAAGGCTTTTCCTGTCGATCGTGTGGGGTCGGTAAACATTGTAAAAATTTTATTTATTGCATGCACTTCAGCCTTCTGTGAAATGCTACTGAACCCTGATTGACATTCTGAAGCTACTTTTGTACAATTTTAACCAGCAGCTTGGCTTCAGTAGGTAACATGTTGATCGGCCTAAAACTACCAAGTATCGTAGATTTTTTTTTAGTTTTTTTCATTTGGCACCACAATAGATCCTCTCCATATTTTTGGGAAAACTCCATTAGCCATCGATTTATGTATTATTGCACACAATTTGGGACCAATAATGCATAACACGTCACTAATCATGATCTTGGCGACAACAGAAACTTGAATTGATGCTCAAATCGTACGTACTTTCTTATGAATTGGTACTCTGTTCTTGAATGCTAAATACATTTATTTCCCCTGAGGCACATCGACTTACCCTCGATGCATACGTTAAAACTAAAGCTTTTATTCCAAATTTCATGAAACTGTAACCAAGAGCCAATGAGGATTGCTACAGTCCCGCGCAGACCAGACTCAACCAACAAGCTTCACCAGCCAGATCACTCCCTAGCAAGCTATTTCCAGTTTTGCACGCCAAGTTGGTTCGGGTCCCGTTCCACTTTTGTGAGACCCATGGGGGTGGATTCGAAGACTTTCCGGGCCGGATCATTGGTGTCCATTCCCTAGACATGACCTAACCATCACAGCCGTTGAACGTTTATCCTTTTAGATAAATTGTTGTACAACCCATACAGTTCGTTGTTGAATTTACTCCTCGACTCACCATCTATGCAGACGAGACCATAGATCACACGTAGAATTTTTCTATCGAAACAATTTTAGAAACTCCCACCCGCTTCCGCTTATCTTCATGGCTTTTATGTAAGGTTGGACTTTCGGATTCGGACTTGTTCTAGAAAAAGGAATGTATGGAAACTTGGGTCTTCAACATTCTTATTCTGTATCCATAATTTCTTCATATGTATGTAGGTGGAATCTCAGTACACTTAGAGCTGAATAATATCCACACCATGCGAAAAATATTCCAGAAGTTGGAGACATATTGAAGGTGTTCTTAAGTATCACAGCAATTCAAAACATTTTTGAATAGCCTTGGAAAAATTGGGAAACGTAAAAGAAATAAGGTCCTTTATCAAAAATGCAAGACAGTGTCGAAAAAATCTGACCTACCTGAACACCACAGCTTTCAAATCGACTATATAATCAAGATCACGTTCAAATTGAAAAAAAAACACTGCCTTAAATGCATGGAAACAATCCGAATAAAAGATTTGAACTGGAAACCGAATTAGCATATTTCAGGCTAAAAAAAATCTCCGCTAGAACAGAATGCACAAACCTCCTTTTAGATTTAATCAAATGGTACACCGATGAAAGCAAAGATTAGGTAGGATTTCAATTCGGAAGTTATAGAAGAAAAAGAATAAAACTAAAAAGGATTTTATTAAAATCAATTCTATTTCAAAAACACCGCCGTTACTTTCTCTTTAACATGTAGTGCGTAATACAAAGTCCTAAACAATTACTCGCATTGTCCAACCTTCTTCTTGGGCCGTTTTCTTCCCACCAAGTCATATTGTGAATTGGTGGTAGGCTCATCCTCACTGCCACTGCTCATTTCGGAGTCACTTGAATCATTGTATGGACCAATGCCTGGCAGTATAGCTGTGCACACCAGACTTCCCTTGTTCAATTTACCTGTGCTTTGGATTGACGACAATTTGATTGGCTCCGAATCGCCGTCGTCTTCTGCAGATCCATTCTGCTCATTCTTCTCTGGACTTTTTGTTACCGTTTCAGTTTTTGTGGACTTTGATGGGGTAGTGCTGACCTCACCGTTCTTACGTTTCAGTACAGAACCCATCAGAGATTTCTGAGACTGCCTAGAAGAGTTGCCTGCTTGCAATGATTTTGCCTTCGGCTTTGCTATCTCTGATTGGATTTTCTGCAGCAATAACAAGTGAAAGAAGTTTTTATCTAGTTTAAAATATATATTCTTACTTTGTCGATGGATTCCTCCTGAATGGTGGCCACACGTTCGCGGAAATCTCGTAGTTCTCTAGCTTCCTCTTGCATCTGCAGTTTTTCAGCATTTAACTTGGTTCTGTCGACCAAATCAAGGTATTCAACCTCGTCATCGTCCAAACCACGGATAAGATTCTCTGTAGAACGAGCAACAATTAAAATATAAACAATAGCCAAGTTGTGACTATCTGCATACTTAATTTATGAGCCTCTTCATACTCCATGTCTTTCTGTGCTTTTTGTTCCTTGAGACGGTCGTATAGTGTTCTGCCATCAAAAGGCTCCTCCGGACGTTCTGATTTGGATTTTATTTTATAGTAAGATTAACTTTATATGGATTTTCTCAAAACAAACCAAGGGGTTGATCAGGTGTGCGAACTTTTTCCCATTCCTCTTGGCGACGTTTGCGTGCCTCGGCAGCTTCGGTTTCTGTGATGAATCCCGAACTCATTGTCACTTGATATAACTCTTTTGCTATTCTTATAAAACGATTTAAACAAAACAAATAAGTGCAGAGATCAATCAGGCAAGAAAACCACGGAATACAAGGTTCTTCATAGATTTTCTGTTTGACGTTTGGCGAAGCCTTTGTTTTTGTTTTGGGCTATAGATGGCGCATTTAATAAGAAATGAGTGATGCCCAGTAAAGAATCGGCAGTTTTTTTTATATTATTCAAAATGTTTATTTTTGTAAATTTGTTGGTGTAATCGGGTAATATTCTACTCTAAGTTTAATTAAAAAATCCATTGTACACTTCTTTAACAAAGTCTTTCTGCCAGGGTAAATGTTAGTAAATATTTGTCATCAAAAACTGCCGTTGTTACGATATTACACTTTTTTTTTTTTTTTTTTTGTTTGTTTTTATTAATTCAATATTCATCTTTTACAATAGGCTTAGAGTCTTTACGAGTAAAAGTTTAAGTATGATATGTGTGATAGATATTAATTATTATTTGAATGCCTTTAATTAAATTATTCTTGCAAAAATTGACTTTGGTCTTCCAATTTCAACTATCAACTATCCATATCATGCAGGCGTCAGATACAGTAGGCGAGCATTTCCTACAACTCCAATCAACACCCCACTCACTACTGCCGGGCTCCCTCACCAGCAAGAAAAAAATTAGTTATTCGAGCTATTTTATTATGCAAAAATTCGATGGACCTTGCCAACTTAGAATGACCTACAAAATTTACTAAGTATTAAGAGACGTAAAAAGTTTCAATCAGCGCCGAACACTGCAATCCTGTCTGCGAAGAAAATAGGGAGTCCTACTGCCATTTGAAACAACAGGAAAGATGTTCTACATCATTTGAAACTCTAAAAAGTCGACATCAACCCAGACATTACAGCTTGTTTTCTAAGTCGCATACAAACGGCGAGATATATAAAGTCTTGATTTCCTCATCAAACACAAGTCCATAGGATGCGTCTAAATCTGTAACTGCGACTTAGATTGCGGTGGTTGGCGAACAAAGTTTTGTTCTATTTTCACGGTGGAAGCTTGCGCCATATCTAGGGCTATAAGCCTTTCTATCAACAGGAAAACTAAAGTTTTCAAAGATAGCCTGTCAACGGTAACAGCAATCAAAAACCCTTTCAAAACTTCCTCTATAATTGAAACCATACGCCATGCTTTAGCTTTTAACAGAAGATATATCAAAATAGTCTGGATTCCTGGCCACACTGGTATTGAAGGGAATGAAGCCGCAGATAAATCTGCTGTGAACGTTCCTCTACGTCTGTTTTATCTCTATAATCAGAAAGATATAAAAAGAGATTTCTTTAAAAGTTTGAAACTAAATTGCAAAAATACCTTGGATAAAACTCATTTTGGTTTTGATTTTGGTTTCTAATAAACATGTCTTCTTCCAACATGCGGTGGAGATATGTCGGAAGTCAAATGAACAATTTTTATGACGAATCATAAAATCTTTCAAATTAACTTAAAGACTTCTAAAGTATCTACGTTTCTATTAAAAAAACATTTCTATTCTTTCCGTAAAACGCTATACTTTAAATAGAAAATAAAAAATAAAGTGTGACTTTCGTAGTGATCAGACAAAATCTGTCACTGCAAATCTTTCTTATAATTCAAAAGATCGCATTTGCAAAATGTAGGAAGTACTGTAATTTTTTTAAGAAAGTATGGTTCAGCAAACCGAAAGAATATTAAAAAAAAATCACTTCATTAATAACAAACGTGTAAAAGTTCACTATCTTGTACGTTCATTCTCAGCAACCAATCAGCAAAAGTGTACCCGCATTAAGGCCAAGATTTTTATGCAAAATTCTGTGCTTAAAGGAGGCGTCCCAACTTTCAGCTATGGCGGAAGTACTTTCAGCTGACCTTTACATAAGTAACCTATCTGTGACGTAAAATTGAATTGTTTTAATTCTCATAAGTTGTTCCAGAAGGCATTTGATGTTGATCAAAAGAAGTCGAAATCAATTCTCGCTATTTTCACAGAAAGTTAATTTTCGCTGGGTCAAAATTCTAGCTTTTACATATCAACAACATCTCTTTGATTTTTTACTTTCCTAATCGGCACTGACGAAAAAGTCGACGAACAGCTGTCAACCTTTTTTTTGCAGATTTGACCTCATGCAATTCCTCTTTGCTTAAAAAGGCAGTTTGGCAAAAAGAAGCTCGTGTTTAATTGTGAGGTGTCCGCCACATGGGAGGAGTGTCTCACCGCTGAAATTGAACCACATCGAGTGATAAATCTAAACTTTTCCAAATATTTTGACATTACATGCCTAAAAAATGTTTGAAAGTTTTTTAACTTGCGAACATATTCCATTTTCGTTGCTACATTTGCTGCCACCTATCATGACATAGCACAAGTATTATATGCCTCTATCAATATCCAATGAGCCAAGGCGAGACAACAATACAATTTCAACTGCAACTGACATTGCACAATTGGTTTAATGTGTGCGTGCGTTCATCCATCAACTCAGAAGCAATATGGCCGCCCCACTTGTTGGATGGTTCGAGTGATAGTTCGTGATTATTTTTTTCATCAAATGAAAAATTCTCTAAATTAAAAGCATTTTCTACACAAATTCGTCGCATTTTTGTGCACATTCGCCTTGTGAAATTTCAATTTACATCTCAACTCGTTTGTATTCGCGTCAAACAGAAATTACCAATTTCATTCCGAAACAGTAAACAGTGAGAGTCGACGAGAAATACAAAAGCAAAAAAAAAAAAACGTATCCAATCGCGCATGTCAATTCCATTAGAAAAAAAAATTCCAGCTAGCAATCATTTACATTTCCGCGAGTGAGTTTTTCTTTTCGTTCTTATTTTCTTGTGTTTGAGTGCGAACAAGTGGAAATTAATCTACAAATACAAAAGTCATAACAAAAGTAGAGAAAAGTGTTTTACCCTTCGTGTTCCATTTCCACATTGAGTCGCAAGTTGAGCACAACTGGCAGCCGAGTGACAGTCAGAGTTCGCCCATTCGATGGTTATGTGCGTGTGACGGTTTCGGTCGTTCGGTATTTGCATTCCGCGGGGAATTTTTTCGATTGTATTTTTGTTTGTTTTCGAATTTTTACAAATTTTCGTGTGTGCTTTATTAAAAAAAGGAGTTCCGTTTTGGAAGAAATATTTTAAAACAACGAAGGAGTAAGCTCGATTTTATTCTTACTCCATTCGCATTTTGAATAGATTAATTAACACCAATTATGTGCCTAAATTGAATGTGTGTGCAGTGTGGCCCGTGAAAAGAAGAAAAGGAGAGAGAGAACGTCTCTCAATTTCAACACATATAAATATATTATATTCGGGCTCTTTTTTCCCTTATGTGGTGTCTTTTATTGGCTTTCCTTTTGCCTCCAGTGCTTGTTGTGTGTGGAGGAAAAGGAATGATATAATTTTTTTTTTTGTTGGGCCCAATTTTGTTTTTCTTTCGTAAGAATTTCCACGAAAATAAGTTATGAAGTGTGAAGGAAAATATTTTTGAGTGAATTTACATAAAAGAAAGAATTAGAATCAAAATAAAATATAAAAATCTGTGTTTTGTGCCTTGTTTTTAAAATTTGTGTAAAAAATAATTAATAATTCGCATTTCAACACAAAGTGAAGAGGAAATAAAATTCTCATACATTTTTTTTTTGTTTTTTTTTTTTTAATTTGTGTGTGTTTTCTTTTGTGTTGCAATTTCAAATCGCAATCCTAAACAGAAGAAGATAGGGAAAGCAGTAGCAAAAGCGAATAAAGCGTGTCTGAGGCGGCGGCGGTGTACCAGAATGGAGGTGAGTCGTTGTGATGATTTCATGTTTACGGCATTCCCATTCCATATAAGAAATAGTAGTTTTACCACTCCACTCTTTTCCCCTAGATTCAAAGTCCATTCTAAGACCAAAGCGATAGGTTTTGAAATTTCACTCGTAATCATAATTGTTACCGATCAACTCTTTGGCCGGTCAAGTTTGTTTAAGCTGTTTTGATTTTGTAAAAAAAAATAAGAAATTTTATCCTTAAACTGGTAAGAAAATAGGGCCAATTAGAATTTGATATTGAGGTGTAAGTTCCTAGCTTTTTTATCTTTGTACATATCTAACTAGGTTGCCAAAGTCGCAGCCACACTACTTTTACAATGTGAAATTGCACCCAAACTTTATGTTAAAGGCAGAATTTGGATTCAAGTAATTTGGAACCATCCTATTTTATCTATAGGTTATGTCATCTGTTCGTAATGTCTGAATTGCCGGGTTCAAAAACTGGAAAAGTGCATGCCTTTTTTTAGAGCCCTAAACTTGCGAGTAATTGAGAATCCTCCGAATTTTTTTCCAAGATGATTCGGAGACTTTATTAAACTTTAGACCCAACCTAAAAATATGACACAAGTCGTGTATCATCGTCCTGGCTGCAACGATTGTAATCGTATCGATGGTTGCTTTGTCTTGTTTCTTTTCGACAGATCACTTCAATTCCACATCTGTACTATATTTGGGTACTTATCCAATGTGAAACCGGAATTGATTTTAAGGTGTTAGTTCCAGATATTTAATGGATTATTTGCCATTTCTCTTTTATTTTTTTGTAATTTGTTTATTTCCACAACATTATTGACATATTTCTGGACAAGAAAACAGAACAACGTTTAAATAACAAATTGACATTTTCATAAATGGCCAACTTAAATGAAACATATTCACTTTTATTAATAATTAGTTTTTTTTTTTTTTTATACAGAACCCGCCGAAAGATTATTGAAAGGTTGTGTAGGGGTTTGAATCTCGAGGTATAATTTGGTTTCCATTACTTCATGGGTGAATTTGTAATAGACTTTGTATTCGCTCAATTCGTAGTACAATTTATTCTCCTCTGTGTTATGCCTCACAGTCGCTGCAGTATCAAATCAGATTCACTTTTCCATTAATCAAATTCAAAAAAGGGACTAAGCAACCTAAAACTGAAATGTTAAAAAACAAGTAGTAATACGCAATATCAGAAATAAAACTTTGTATCTTATTTCAAGAAAATTAACAAGAGAACTAAAATATGGAATGGCACAGATTTTGACAGTCCGAAGGCAGAGCTTCTGATGTTACATTGAAATGATTGGCCTGGTGGCGAACCCTCTTAAAATGGTGACAACTTTCGAGTATGTAGCAATTTTGTGATTTGCTCAAAACCGTGAATTTCAATCCAAAGAATTTCTCAAATTCAAATCGAAAAAAAGTCAAACCGTCCCGGCGAAAGGAAAGATTTGCTTGCAAAGCTTCTCAGAGATTTGTCCAAACGTCGTATAGATTCGGACATGTTGCCTTCCGCCTCCATTGAATCCAGAAAGTTTTCGCATTGCAGTGTTTTCAATTGATTATTAAAAATTCGCACGAACAAACCTTAATAAAAAAACATAAAAAATAACGTTTTTGTTCGAAGAATAGACATTTTTTAATTTTATCGTATGAGTAAATAAATACTTCTTTTTCGAACGTTGTTTTGCTGATCAGTTTATCGCAGATCAAATGGCGGAAGCGGTTGGAACGTGGTTGACAGTGCCAAATCATCCGGCTTGGAACTATTATGTAGTCTGAACCACGAACTGATATGACCTAAAGGAGCCAGGACCTTTGACAAAAATTAAGAGTAGATGTTTGACTTTGTGTTAACCAAAGGTCTATCGAATGACGTTACAATATATCACCAAAGGATCTCAAGGACCTTCATCCTTGAAAAGGTTCAGGACTTTTGCGTTGTAACGATATTTTCCCGTTACTTAAGATAATACCGTTCACTTTATTTGAAAGTTGACTTATCATACTTAATATCGGTTGACCTTACAAAATCTCACCTCATATATGTACATATAATTTTATTTTTATTCTTTGCGTGTTAAAAGTTCTTCTATCTCAGCGTTCCAGCCTTGGCCTCTTATCTTTATTTTTTTATATTTTCCTCCCTGTTGCTTGCTACCAAGCTGGTATGGGTTAACATCTACAAAAGGGTTAGTTTGCCTGATGTTTTTGGTCTTTCCATAGCTCTTCATCGTTTGCGCATTTCTGACGTAAATCGGTCGGCTAATCAATGTCGATATATGTTTTTTATCCGGGAAGGTTTTTCGTATCGTTTAGCTCATCTCAAGAGGATGACAATGTTGTTGACATATTTTCACTTCCTTGAGTAAAGGGAAGTCTTAAATATAGCTGGGAAAACTAAGTGTGCTTTGGATTTGTATTAAAGGCAGTCGTCAACGAGTGACTTGACATAACTTCACAAAAAAGGAGTCGAATCACAACACGGGCCAATCGACAGGTACATTTTTATTTAGATGTTTCACTCACAAAATGTTTATCCTTATAAAGGAATGGTCTGACGCGTTGTATGAAAAGTTGCCCTGGCCTGCTGAACGTATTTATTTCTAAGAAGATCGTTATTGACACAGCGAGGTCAGTAGCGCTCGCCATTGACAGTAAAAAATTGGTTTAACTTCCAGTTTGTTTTCAGAGCATTCTTCGAACACTACGCTGCAAACGAAGGTGAATTGCTTTAAATTATTGCACAATTTGTAGCCCGAGTTGCTACACAAGGAACGGTGTCAGACCAAACTCTACAAAGGCGATGACTTCCTCGGTTTACACAATTAACATAAACAAAATCGATCGATCCAAAGTGTTGCTTTTAAACTTCGCAGATGAACAGTTTTAGCACCGAAAATTTAGCGACATTTTGAAAAAAAAAATCCATGATCTCGAAACGTTGTCGGGTGTCCATGCATTGTAATTTTCCAGAGTATAATGGACATAAATGTCAGAAAAAAAAACATGAGCCGTCTAGCTGATTTGACAGATAACGCTTTTGGAAGTTCAACACAACAAAAAACAAAAAAAAAAACAATTTTGTTTGGATTAAAAGAGGCTGACCCAACGTTGTGCTCCAATGCGCTCGAATAATGCACTCCAGCAAGATTTTACATACCAAACCTCCTTTGGTTAAAGTAAGAGATTTGTACGTTTGTTAGTACAAACTAAAATTCTTCGCGCATACAAAACGACGGTTTTGGTGTTCATTAAAAGTGATTTAGAAATAAGTCATCAAGAACATAATTTATTGAACCTGTTCCCAACCCTTTCATTGTGCATACGCGAGAACACCCAGTCCAATGAACAGCTTGTTGTCGAGTGCATGCGCTCGAATAATGCACTCCAGCAAGATTTTACATACCAAACCTCCTTTGGTTAAAGTAAGAGATTTGTACGTTTGTTAGTACAAACTAAAATTCTTCGCGCATACAAAACGACGGTTTTGGTGTTCATTAAAAGTGATTTAGAAATAAGTCATCAAGAACATAATTTATTGAACCTGTTCCCAACCCTTTCATTGTGCATACGCGAGAACACCCAGTCCAATGAACAGCTTGTTGTCGCAAGTAATGTAATTTTTAATCAATAAACTTTCACATAACAACTATTTACAACCAGCCTAAAAGCTTTGTGGTTGTTTGTTTTGGCTCACTGAACATAAGGTTATGTTATTGTTAGTCTATTCAAGTAGATTCTTTTCTGTTCTACTTTGGAATTTTCCTTGTTTTGCTTCATTCCGCTATAAATTGTTTTAATCTTTGGCACTCATTTTAAACAAACTTGTTGAAGGTTTAATTAAGCACTTTAGCATATCACTGCCAAAACGCAATCTTTCCATTCTTCTCCTGATCCTTCAATTCGCTCCTTCGCAATTGCATTGTAAGGGTAGTCATAATGCCTTGAAAGCGAGCAAATTCTGAAAAACAAGCGATGTGCAGTTGGCACAGATGATTCTATTTCAATTAGATCAATCGATGCGCTCGACATTTAGCCACTTGTGGAAATCTAAAATGTCAGTCACTAAATGCCTTTTTGATCAAACTAACGTTGCTGTCACTGGAGTGGTCGACCAACGATATTAATATTACTAAGTGGTTGGCCATAGCGCAAAGTTACAATATCGACTTGTCAAGCTACAGTTTGTAGTATTTTGGAACTCAGAATTCAAATGCTCCATGCGTGGAATAACAATACACACTAATTTGTACTCACTTAATTCGCAGTATGTTATTTGCCATCAGTTGTTCCAGTATGACAAGCCGAAACAGTAATCACAACAACACAGTTACCAACTTGGTTAGACAACAATAGCTGGTGGATTACTTCAGTGATAATGACGTTTATTTGATCACAACGGCAATTGGTGACTGAAGCAAATTCAAAAACTAGATAAGAGTTCAAAACCGTGTCTAGGATTCGAACCTTGGACCTATCAAAATGAAGTGATTCATTGAGCATAGTTGTCATAGTTAGAAAGTTAACATTGCATCACGATAAAGAGATTACGGACGCATATTTTTTTTGCACTGGAAACTTATCTTTTGACCATGCCCCATTACTGCCCCTTCATGATTCCACATATCTCTGGCGATTTATTATCGCGCCAAGACATAAAAATGCAACGCATGCATGCGCTGCGCGATAAAAGCAGAACAAAGAAGGCTAGGAAAATACATTGGTTGGTTGATAAGAGTACTTACATTTTTACCAAGAATAGGGACAAATGAAAATGAATCCTACTCTGTCCTTCAAATAACTAAAGTGTGAAATTTCTTTTGTTTCTTCTTTCAGGCGATTAGTTGATTACAAAAGAACTGGATTACAAAGCAACTTAATAGAAGCAACAGCAACAAGGCACGGATTACTATTTTGCGCCATACATGGAAAACGCATCTAGAGAACGGTAAGTTCCGAAAGGAAGCTATAAGTGATTTGCTAACACTTTTCGTTGTCTGTTCTAACTTTCAAGACACAAGAACATAACATTCATATAACATCATCATTTTTGTTTTGTTTTGTTTCTTTTCCTTTTTTTTCTGATATGTTGATCTCTTCCTCGCATCATATTCATCCTTTTTTCCGTCTCCTGTTCCTTTTCGTTTACGTGAAATTGTGTGTGTTTTGTGTTTGGTGTTGATAAACTTCAACTCCGGTTGATTTTTCTTGTTACTTTTGTTTTTGTTTTTATTCTCTTTTCGGTACTCATTCGCCACAGGACTATGGTTTTGAGTTTCACTCAGTTCCCCTTGATTTGGATTTTTTGTTTGTTTTTATGTTTTACACTCCGAAAAGTTTTTTTTTCTGCTATTCTGTCCCTGCTTCGCAAACAATTGCCCAAGAACTCTGGATTCAGATCGGGCAAGTACGAAGATGTGGATGACGTTGATGAAATGAAATGAAGTTTTACTGCATTGCAACAGTTTCGGTGTTTGTTGTTCGTTTCTCTGAATCTCCCCCAGTTCCCCATTTTTATTTATTCTTGCACCCACTCTCGTCTTTGTTTGTGTTGAGTTATTTTTCTTTATCTGTATTGGATTTTTTTTTTGTTGGATTTTGTTTGTTGCACTTGTGTGTACGGTGTGCGGCGGCTTGTTCCATTTTTTATTCCTGTGAAGAGGGATTGCCGACGATTTGTGGAAGGGTGTTTACCCGTTCTGTTGTTTGTGGCCCACGAAGGCAAAGATGAATAAGCACATGTGTATGTGTGTATGAATAATATGCACCAACGCCCTTAAATTAGTTGCAATTAAAACGATGAGTCCGGGTTTTACAATGAAACTTATGCTCGCTGATAAGGGATGATGATGATGCATAATTTTTATGAATTGTTCTTGTCTTATGTGAAAGGGTCAATGGGAAAAGGGCAAATCATCTGTGGGCCTTTTTATGATTTCATGAGTCAGAGTGGGATTCTTATTTGAATCTAGACAAGCGTTCAAATTAAGAAATCTAAATACCAATACAAAAACGATGTTCATAAAAAGAAGGCATTCAGTTAACAAATTTACGTGGAGCTTTTCCAAATGTTAATAAAACATTTATGTAGATGAAGTCAGGTCCTCATTCGAGAAAAGATGTTCTTTTGTCACGTTTGTAGGATGTTCAATCTTTCTCTTTACTGCTATAAGAACGCAATCAATTTGGATTACATTCTTTTAAAAAAAAACCGTCAACGAATTCAAATGCCAAATGTCTTAGTTTAACATAGAGACTTGGTGCATTAACTTGTTGCAGTTTTTTCCATTCTTTGGTCCTTTTTTGTGTACTTACCAACTTACTTACAAACGAGCTTCCGAGACGTGAAGAGTCTCTGCCTGAGACACGGCAGCCTTCCACACTCTTTGATCGCGAGCACGTTGCTTTCATTTTCGAGACCAACTTTTGGTCTTCCTTCTTGCTTCGAACGCTTTGCTGAAGCGTTATTGCTAATTAACTACGACCGATTCAGTGACGACTCGAGTTGCTTGTTTTTCAATTGACGTAAAAGCCTATATTCTGGGAGCAACCGCACTGTGCTCTCTTAGTCCAGCACGAGATTAAGAGATTACGTACATTGCCTGCATATTTTCCAGTCACACGTCACATTTGGAACAATTTTGTCGGGATTTCAAATAATACTATTGGCCTATAAAACTCGTACGCGGCTTTGAAATAGATGGAAGTTTCGACTTGAAATATGTTGGCGCTATTGGGGATTGAGGATTGTTTTAAAGTACAAATTTGCTCGTGGTCGATCGGCCGGTCGGAAAGTGTGCTGGGGAAAGCCTTTAGAAGCTCACAAATTACGCTGAGTTAGATTACATATATACCATATTAAACGGGGATATGTTTCGATTGTTCTTACAAAACAAAGGATCGGATGGCTTCATCCACTCATATTCCAGGTTGACGGATACATGAGTCGTTTCGCCCCACTGCCACGGAAAAAGGTTACTTCTCAAAAGGTGTCAGAATCATATTCGAATCGAGAGATATAAAAACGAATGCTAATATGTGCAAGATTGGCCTCATCAGACACAGAAGATATTAAGTCTTTGTTTTAAAAAATTAAATTCTTGGCGCGAATGACCATAGAAAACATGTTTTCAATCACTCGCGAGATGTCGGGTCTGGGACAAATGGCAGATGATCCTTTCCAGATTTGAACACGTGAATCCCATGTTGCACTTTCAGTTGGAAATGGATATGCAAATGTATATTGTGGATCTTTCCGAATTCCGCGGGGAAATTTCTTTTAGAGTGTGCTTAAATAGTCCATGCAATGCAGCTAACAAGAAACGTTACCCTATATTGATCTCGATGAACAAACGAGTTTCTGTTGATGACTTCTCATCGTCTCTGTAAAGGTATTGTATCCAGTCAGACAAATGGAAAAAACACCGCTTCAGCTTTATAATTTTTGCATGCTCATTCAATAAGTGACAGCTTTAAAATCTTGCTCGAGGATAAGATTAAATATACTCGTACCAACACCATTTTCAAAATTAACCTTACATGCACTCAACAATCAACTTATTTGATGGGCATCGAACGAAACCATCAGTCATCTCTTGCCACAATCCCCACAGGCATCACTTTCATTCAAATCGTACCATCAATTCGCATAAAAGTCGCGTTGTGGTTTTGAACCTTTAATTTGAAGCTTTGTCGCTTCCGTAACTCAAAGGCACCGATCGATTTGCGCTTTAAGTAGGTACTAGGAAAAATGATCACAAATTTCTTTTTTCAGCTTTCAATAGATGTCCTTTGGCGTTTCATAACTTTTTTTTTGCCAACTTATGGGTATCTTGAAGGCAATGCATTAACTCTTCAATGTTTATCGGGATCATTGCTTTTCCCCCATTACTCTTTTAGCATACGTGCCGAGTATGTATCTTCATCGAGGATAAGGAATTTTAGTTGTGAAAGTCTGATTCCAAGCCTTCACCAGTCGACTTCATCATCGTCAACACATGCGTGAAATTATATAAGTCGCCATCTACATACATACATATGTGGATCATCAGAGTAAGCGTTAACAGGTCTTTTCATCTCCGGCCATTCAAAGTGCCGTGAAAGAACTTCGAAATGACTAATTCGACGTCAATCTCGCATTCGCCTTGGCATGAATCATCGAGTTCATATCAACGCGAACACACCTTAGCATTGAAGAATTTCATTTCACTGTCAGAAGTGAGGAATCCATACCATTTTTGGGGGGACTCAATATTCCCGGCAAATTATTCCGTGTTTTAATTAATTGCTATTGGTGATTTATTTTGATTGGCGGTAAGAACTGTCAATGTGTCAGTAAGCGGGCCTCACACAGTTGTCTAACTGGGAAAAAAGGTTCCTTAGACAAATGCATTAATTTTCCAAGGCCAACTGGTCAGAAGCGGTCACTTATGGCCGTAAAACGCTTTCGTATGCAAATCAATATATTCGCCAGCGTTGCAGTTTATTTTCTGTCTGTTTCGCAAGCGCAACTTGAAAGTGAGATTAAGAGGAGGTGCGACAAAACGAAAGGCTATAAAAGTAGAAGCAATAAGCTCTGAATTGATGGCAGCCCACATGAGAGAACTTTGTACACTTGAGGTGATAAGTTATGATGCAGTATTGAAAAAAGCTATAGATAGATGATAAGATTCAAATATTTGAAGAAGAGTGTCTTTTTGTTGAAATCCTTAAATCTATTTATTTTATGGATAGCCAAGTGAAAAACGACTAGAGCACAATTTCCGCAAATAGCTCAGGTTCAAATTTGTTGCTTGAGGCTCACGCCCTTTCCGGATTAAAGCTCCATCATCGTTTGAAAGAATGCAATTATACAAACATATGTGTTTGTGACATGAGCGTTTGAAACCATCTTTGAGTGCATACAATCTGTAAACTTCTCGGAGAAGTTCAAAGATCAGCATGTATGTAAGTGCCCCAAGAGCTCAATAAGAACCCCATTCAAAACATTGTATGAGCGGTGGTTCAGAAATAATCAATATAAAACTCCTTTCTTTTTTTTTACTAATTTTATTTATTTTTCTATATAATCTCCAAAAAATGTTCAGTTTATCTCGAATTCCTTTTGAACAACTCTTTCTTAACTCCCCATTAAGTTCCATTCTGGGTTATCTTTTATTACGATTACCTCGTCATCCGAAAACACGGATTCCATAACTTTTTCGCCGAACCTACTTTGAATTTGTGTGTTGTCGGTGAAGTCGGTCTTTTTAAGGTCATAGGCTGTTGTTTCAAAGCGGTAGGTTCTAGTTCCATTCATGGGCAAACAAGCGCTTCAGCTTGTTTGTTCTCAGAATTTGGTCCTGAAATTTCTACTCGCTTTTTTTCGGAAAGTTTTGTTTTATTTTTTTATTTTTCTTTCTCGATTTATCTCAACGATATCAATTAGGTGGTGACAGAAAAGAGACTTTCTGGTATTTAAAATTGAATTGGGCAGCGTCGCGCGCAATATTACTGCTCAATGATTATCTGACTTGTGCAGTAGGTGCTTGCTCAGCTTCTCTCCATTACACCTTTCAATGATAGAAAAGTTTAGTTCAACCTCATTGCAGATGTTCTAATTGGGCATCTAGAAATTAAAAGAAAACATTTAAGGATAACTAGTGAATAGAGATGGCATTCTCTCCATTCTGATAGCCAATCTAATTCTAATAAGATGGGAATTATTTTGGGAATGTTTCAAACTACTTAGTTACGAAGAACGACAGTGTAACTTTGAGTCATAAGGGACTTGAGGCTTACTAATAGGTTTTGAATTTTTCACATATTTGGCACATATTTTATTCAATGATTCCTCTAGTTAAATGTCCTTTGATATCAAGAATGCTGCTCCTTTTCAAACAAAACAAAAATATTGCCCACTTATCGATCGCTGAAAGATGTGAGCTTTCGCTTAAGCTTTTTAACCAAGCATGCTGACATCCGCCATTTATTTTACCTTTGCCGGTTTTGGTTCGGACTTCCCTTTGTTCATGAATCTGACGGCTGGGATTCGAAAAAACTTAGCTGTATGATTTCTGTCCATTTACTCAATGTGGGTTCGCCATTGCAGTCGATGGATTTTTGCCTTTTGAGCTAGATCCACATCTTTGTCCAGCTCGCACAGTTCGCAGTGGTATCTTTTCCTCCATTCGCCCTCTTCCAAGACAGAACAAATTTTGTATTTTTCAACTGTCAAATCGGTTAAATCGTTTTGCTGTCTTGTTTGTGGTCCAACTTTTGGGCTCCATATGAAGAAGTGTTTTGTAGGGGATATATTTTGTCCATCGAGGTAGGAGTTTTTATCCCCATCTTTGTCTTGAGAAAAACCAATGCTTAAGCTATCGATTGTGATGTTTCGTCACAGCTGGGGACGGATCGATTTTTTGTTACAAGTACAAAAATTCACATTAGTTGAAAATACTCTATTGTTATGTTTAAAAGGGCCTGTAGTTCATAATAAAAACGTGCTTATTTAAAGATACAATCAACAAATAAATCCGTCTTCATTTTATTTCATATAAACATCGAAGACTGCACAGTTTCAATAGACAAAGTTTTTGACTTATCTCTGAAGTGCCTCAGTTAAGTCGTTTGGAGCTTAAATTGTATGATATTTCACATTAGTTAAACCTTAAGAACATGGCTGTAATTGATTAAATGGCAATCTTATCTTTAAACAAAAACCACATAAATAAACACAAAAGCCACTGTACGTGCCATTTCTCCATCAGTTGACACGTTTCACTAATAAACTATCACATTTAGATCATCAGTATCTGTAGTCTGTTTTCGCAAATTACTTTATACACAATTTGTATGACTTGATACGATTAGTTGTGTTTCTTTTCATCTTTCTTCCTTCAATGAAATTATCAATTAATTAACCTTAAAACCGCGTTACAGAACTTTTTGTTGTTTAATTTTTCTTCGTTTTTTTTTTTGCTTTCTACGATAATTGTTGCTTAATTAAGTTGACCCATATTGTTGCTATTTATTCTGTTCATGTGATTAGAAAATTTCCATTTGATGGAGAAAAAATAAACAAAATTTGTTCATTATGCAAAAATCTTTAATTGCAATGATGAGATCTTCAGAACAGTACATTTTATTTTAGTATTTCTTTAAGGATTCGAGATATGGAGCAATGTGCACAAAAAAATGATTAAGCAGGCAACTGCTCACAATTAGTCCACCAAATGCTTAATGGAGGATTTTTTTTTTATCAATTTGGTTTACATTAAGAGCTTTTTATGAAAAACTTTAAGCTTCAGTGTCTAACTCTTTAAATTTTTTTCATCTTTACAATTTGTGTTAAAATTTGGAGTGATTATGCTTAAACGTTTGTGACCAGTCGGTTAGTCTTTCACGATGCGGATCTTAAAAGGCTCCCGAATATGCTGTCGTCGTGCTTCGAAAATCTTTTGACGGACATTTCCTCATATTATATACAGTATACAGTAAACTTTTAGCCGATAATGTCCTCAACCTTGGCAGGTTTTTATACAAATCCGGAGAACTTTTTTACTGTCCGGATCAATCTGCACCTCTATCGTTCAAACAGTCTTGACAGGTATTAAAACTGAGACCTCCGATTTGCGTTGCCTCTTCTTGTATGAGCGCTTTGTAAAACATTGATCTGCGTAAAAAGAGCTCCGTTTGATAATATATCCGAAAATGTTATTCCAAATTTAAAACCAGCTGCTTTTAAGGAAATGGTGTAGTTGCATCAACAAGTGCAATCATAACTATCGGCTTTAACATTATCCGAGCGTTGGCGGAGTCCACACCTCTCGCGGTTTCAGTTTTGAAACAAGTTACGTTGGCGAGGGCAGTTTCTTTTCTTTGATGTGCTCTAGCTATTCTGGTTTAGCTCGCCAGAATCTTTATTCCACGATTATGTGCCCAACTCGAGGAGTTGAAGGCACCTTTAAAAATGGTGAATGACTTGGTTTTATCGCTGGCTTAACTAATTCATTCTAGATATCATTGAGTTGTGGTGCTAGGCTATTTCCTCGAGTGAAACGTTAGTCTATGACCAAATGAGAAGTTGCGTCAAGAAGTTTATATATTTGGTTAGTAACTATCATCGTTTTAATAGTATTACTGGTAACTGATAGCTGATAGTTCAACTAAGATGTCTGTCAAAATTGAAATTGATCTAAGATGAGCCTAGCCCCAAACTGTGTTTATAGACTAGTTCAATCAGAAACAGGGCCCACTTAGTTTTTAGACTCTCACTTAAATGGAGGAGTTAATATATTTGAGATGAGGACCAAGAAATTGAGAACACATTATCAGTCATGAAAGAAAACATCGCTGTCTTACTGTTTAGCATAACTGGTACGTTTTTAATGAGATGAGATGGGTTACATTTTGTTTATTATTGACATTCATAGCTGTGGATATCTTTGAGGCTTCTTTTCAATTGGTCAGATGGATGCTTGATAGGGTTGAGGTCTGGGCTAGTTGCTGACAATTGCAAAACCGTAATATTGGCGTCAGAAAGAGCTCGGGCCGTATGCGTGCAAGTGTTGTTTTGCATTCAATTCAAGCCATTTGCTCACTCTCTGTGAAACTAACTACTCATATTAGCGTTTCAAGGTAACTGGCATCCAGAACTATAAGCTCTGTGCTGCCATGGCTAGTTCCATCATTGCATAGCTCGGTAAAACGTTCACATTGTCTTTAACTCATGTGCAATCTGATTACTCACGGGCACACCTAAAGTACGCTGGCTGATGGGCCGATGTCAGTGTTGGTCGAATAGCACGTACTATGGAAAGTTGACCATCTTCGTGCTGTCGATCAAATATGATTTGATTACTGACTTGAGTGCCAGTCGATTGCAGAAGTTGATTTCGTGAGGCCCGGTGACGGTAAACTCGCGCCATTTTCAATAAGTCTTCCTGATTATAGTTTTGATTCTTCCTAATGTAGGTCTCCTTGTTACACTCCCGGTTTCTTTGAACCGTTCCCCTACATTTCGAGTAGCTCGACGTGACACTCAGATATGAGTTTCAACAGCCCTTTCAGACTCTCACGCCTGAAGCTTATTGAGCGCTCTTAGTGTGTTTCCGATATTCATATGATGTCGAAACTGGGCATGGTTATAAAAACTCATAACGAAATCAGAGAAATAAATTGAAGAAAGAAACACTTAGCAACAACGCTTAGAATCAGGCTTAAAAGACAAGTGCAGGAATTTTAGCATTGATTGTATTTTTTTTTTTTTTTTGAAAAGGCAACAGTAAAATTGGTGCTTAAAAAATTGATAAGGACTCACAGACATGCAAAATTTACAATTAAATGCTTCGTTTCGATAATGTTTATCAATTGAGTACTTTTTTTTAAGCAGAAATCTCGACTCGAGATATTTTTTTCAAAATAAATTCGAGTTGAGTGTATTCTGTTTTGAGTAGTTTTTGTTCACGAGTATAGACGTCCCAAACGATTTAAAATTTTGGATGTTTGGCTCTTGAGTTTGCATTACCACATTTCCACAGTAGTTTGCAATTTATTTAGCTCACCCAGATATGTGTTAGTGGTATACTCCTTTAGGAATAAGGATTTAACCAAAGACGAGTCCCGAAAAATAAACATAAGCACCAAATTTTAATAAAATTCCATTCTCTACAAAATTGTGTTTTTATTTTGCTTTTGAAACCTAGGATTTTCAAGATATCGAACTATTAATATTTCCTGTGGTTCGGAACTTGTAGCCTTAAGGTTTTCCCTGCTGGCCTTTTGTTGTTTTTTTGTTCCAACCAGAGTTAAAAAAAAAAACAATCGAAAAAAGAACATGTCGATAATTCGAAATATAATCTCAACAAAACATACATAATTCTCCTGTGAACACAAACAAACATCTCGATGAGTAGATACAACGACGAGCGGTTGGTAATAGCAATGATTTCGCAATTACTATTAGACTCGGCTGTTGAAAGACATTAACGAATCGTTCGCAATGAATTTTGAACTGAGTGCGACTACCTTTGGACTCCGTCATAGCACTTCGGTGTACATATATTTTCAGTAGTCCTTCAACTTTGTAATCTTAATCGATTTTTATTGCCAAGCTATTGCAGATATCAGAGGGAACGAAATTGATCCTCCTCTGTATTGCAGCGATGATGTTCGCTGTAGAGCTCTACGAGTATACCCTTATCTTTCATATACTATATATGTTGTTTTTTTTATTTAAAAAAAAAAAACTTCAGGCCACGCCAAACACATGCAAATGTACATAATACTTGAGTCCTTTTGCGGGATAATAGGTGGATGGTATTTTTATATCAAAACAATCGGTGCTGGAAGGAACAAAGGCTATAAAATTGAGGGGTTGCTATAGAAATCAGCCCCGAATAGCTCCCCTACAGCAGACACGCTACTACATAGTCAGGCCATCGCTCCCACAGCGGATGTTCTGGTATGGCTGTGTAGACATATTGTTTTGGATGTTGAAATTCTAAGAAAAGGAAATGATACACACGCAAAGGAGAAGGAGGCGACTGGCGAGCAACGAGCAGCTTTTCAGGGTCGTTGGCTTTGTTGTCTTACTTGGACGTTATAAGGGAGGGCGATGCTAACGTAGTTGTAGTTCACTTTTGAAGATTCTTTTTTTTTTGTTTCTTGCTGAATGGAGTAAGAGTAAAACGATATCTTTAAATCTTTACTGGGCCAAAGTACAGGGGTGAAACATGAGTAGTATTTTTGTTGACATTGCATCAATACGTGCGGGATTAGTAATGTTAGTCATTCGAAAATATGTACATACGGTCCAACACCATTCTTTAATAAGTTGAGCTTATAAAATCTACAAAGGAGAAGATGATGACTTTGATCTTTTGCTGCAAATAGATTTTTCCATAAAATGCTATAGGAATTTTGAAAATAAACTTCAGGTTAGAGTCTTACTTGACATAAATAACATTAAGTTCACTCACCTTGAATATGGTGCATTAAATTTAGGAGATTTTCCACAACAGAAAATATTTGAGGAAAAAGTCGAAAACATTGAAAGTTTTTTCAGTCTAAAAAAAAATTATATATATATAATATAATTATATATTATAACAATACCCCTTTTCAGTGTGGGTAGCTGATAATCAAAGTGGAGTTCCAGAAGTAAGTGCTTGTGCTTTTTTTGTAAATAATAATTGTAAAGAGCAAACAGAAGGATAAGGAGAAGAATGGGAAGGTTGCGTAGTGGTTTGGAACTCAGATATGTGGAATAGAGAATTTGATATCGACTTTCGCTTTCGCTTAATTCGCAAGATTTTATTCGACATGAGTTCATATACTAAAAAGTTTAGAATTTCGGCACAGCACCCTACTTTAAGTGCTTTCCTTCGCAGCAGAGCCAATGACAGATCATCTACATACACAACAAATACACAACGGCAGCAGTCAATACACTTACCACTTCTAATATCACCCACTTAGTCGGACTACTATCGCTGGTTGACCAGTCCAATGATAGTGTCATTAATTTGATCCAAACTACTACTACTATCGCTGGTTGACCAGTCCAATGATAGTGTCATTAATTTGATCCAAATAGAAAATGGTGACTGTACCAGATTAAATTAAATTTTTGCAAGATTCGAACCTTAGACCTATCAACTGTTCCAATTAAAATGCAAACACTCAACGAAGTGCTCCACGCAATTTATGTTGAAACATCAATCTGAAATTGCAATCTTTGAAGACTTTGGTACCGTGCGAAATCAGTACCAATCAATTTACCCTATCCGATAAGACGTGTTCAGATAAATAGGTCTCTGGAGCCTTTTCACAAAAATATCCTAGGTCAAATCAAGCCCCTGTTTTGGAACGATTGGTTTCAATCACAGAAAAAATCAGTCTCACCGTTGTCGAAAAAATCGATGAATATCTTGGTCGATTAACAGAGAAGGTGGGGTTGGAATTCTTTAGAAATATAAGGGCCAATTCAAGATTGATTTTTTTATAGTAGAAAGATCTATCTTAGCTTAGAAATAAGTTCTTAATTTATGTTCACTTGTCGATCAATCGTTTCCTTCCATCGATCTTATGCAGTTCACTTTGCTTGATAAATTTAAGTCTCCGATACCGTGAAAAGCTTCTTCATTGAAAAAAGCTGTTTGAAGAATGTCCAGTTCTTGCCGCCCTGGAAAACAACTAAGTCTTGGTACCAAAAAATTGTATTCTGGCTCGTTGCCGTTCACCGTTCTCGGTAAATCACCCATGCATCAGTGTATTTTTAATATAACGCCAAAATGACCCTGCGGTGCTCTCCCGGACAGTGACTCAAGCCCAAAAAACACACTTCGAAAGGTTGCAAAAGAAGACTGATTCTCTGACACATAAAATACATCGCTGCAAAATTGAGAGACAAAAATTAAATAGAATCCATCTTGATTTATAACAAACAAATAACCTTGACCAGGTTATCAACTCTCTGTTCCATGACAGGCTACTTCCGCCTGCAATAACGCCTAAATTTCTGACGGTCAGCGTAAAGTTTTTATTTTTTTCGTAAACACAACATTCAAACTAGTTTATTTTCTGTCTTATTTGTTAATCAGACAAATAAATTCTATGCAAATCAGATAAATGCTTGCGATTTGAAACGCCAGCAGAGTCAAAATGACCGTGAAATTGATTTAGACTAAGTCGGTGCTGATATTTGACTTTTAATCTATGCCCCAACTTTGCGTCGAGCTTAGATAACTCTGTAAATTGTCGCAAAGAAGGATCGCTGCATTTTGACTCATATCCCTGGACAGGCCCTCTTCTCTAAGACAAAAGAGGCAAAAAATCATAAAGGTGTTAAATACGTATGGTTTAAAGATAATAAAATTCTTGTGAGAAAGGTAGAGGGTGGTAAAGTCATTTTAATTAGATCTTTCAATGATCTTGAACACATTTAGTGCCTTTCGTCATTTTAATATTTTAAATGAACAATATTAATGATTTAATCGATGACTTTTCTACCCTTGATCTTAGAAGTACAAACTGTGAGAATTTGTTTACAAATAGTTCCTATTGCGCTAACAAACTTTTTATTGTACACCAGAATGTCAGGAGTTTGAGAGAAAACTTTTCATCTCTATCTACCCACCTTGACTCTTTTGTGTGTATTCCTGATATTGTGTTTGTGTCTGAGATATGGATTTATAGCTTTGAAAAAAGTGATTACTCCTTGCCTGGATTCAATTTTTTTGCTATGACCAATGAAAATTACGCTGCAGGAGGTGTTGGATGTTTCATCAAAGAGGAATACAAAGTCCTCGATGTAAAGTGTGTCAATCTTCTAAGTGCTGATGTTTTGAAGGTCTCCATTGAAATAAACAAGGAAGCGTATGTTTTCTTTTGCGTCTATAGGCTGCATATGTTTAATGTTCTGTCATTTATGGAAGAATTTTCTGGCCTCTTAAAAATTGAAAAATCTAAAAATCTAATTATTGTTGGGGATTTTAATCTTAACAACTTAGAAAGCAGTGAATCTGTATCGAATTATATGGCATTGCTAGCGTCTCATGGTCTAGCATCTTTTATCAATGAGCCAACTAGGATGGTATCGGGTAAATGCCTTGATCATATATATGGACGCTTCAGAAATGCTTCGGTCAGTAAATGTGAAAAGTTTGTCTTTGATTTCATGATCACTGACCATTCAATGACAGGACTCCTGGTTAACTTGTCCGGATCCAAGTCTAGGACAAATCCAGTAGATGCTATTAATGTGTTAAAAATTAACTTCGGCAATCTCAAAAATAATCTTGTTCATGAGTTTTGGGAAGATGTGTATTCGTGTAGTGATCCCTCATCTTCCTATACAATCTTTGTTGATATCCTTCAGAAACACATTTTGAGTTGTTCCTCTGTACTTTCCGCAAAAAAACATGTTAGAAGGCTTAAACCTTGGACCTCAAGGTACTTGTTGAACAAAGTAATGGTTAAAAACAAGCTTCGCATAAAATGCAACAAGTACCCGTGTAATCTTAATTTAAAAAGAAAATATAAAAAATTGTGCGATGAACTCAAAAAGGAAATTCCGAAATGCCGGGATACTTATTACCGTTCAAAATTTAATGATGCTAAGGGAAACTTAAAAAATGAATGGCAGATAGTTAATAGCCTGCTCAATAAATCAGCTCTCTCAAAAAAACCGAGTGTCATAAGAGTCGATGACTGTGAAGTTTCAGACAAACTTGCCATATCTAATGCATTTAATTGCTATTATGCAAATATAGCAAATAGTTTCCAACCTTGCCCCGTTCTACCGCTTTGTTCTTCCTGTTTGACCATCTATAGCTCTGCTGAACCGCTAGGAAACAGCTTTGTGTTTAAGCCCATAACTTCCCTTGAGGTATTAAAAGCTATTGGGACTCTAAAGAACTCTAATTCGTGTGGAGCTGATGGCATTTCTAGTATGGTTCTCAAAAAAGTAGGATGTTTTTTGGTTGATGTCTTGGCAGATATATTTAATCGTTGTGTATTTGCGGGAATCTTTCCTGAAGCCCTCAAATGTGCAGATGTTGTACCATTATTTAAGAAAGGTTCTGCTACTGAAATGTGCAACTATAGGCCTATATCACTTCTCTCAGTCTTTAGCAAAGTCTTTGAAAAACTTGTTAAAGAAAGAATAGTGAATTTCTTGAATAAAGCTAAGTTCTTTAACCCAAATCAATTTGGCTTTCAGAGAGGTAAATCGACTGAAGATGCACTCCTGCAGTTCTGTGCCCAAATCATGTCTAACCTCGACAAGAAAAAGACTACGGCTGGCCTTTTATTGATATTACTAAGGCCTTTGATATGGTCAACCACAACATTTTGCTGAGAAAACTAGAAAAAGCTGGTTTTCGTGGTTTCATGCTTGATTGGTTTGGGTCTTACCTTAGGAATAGGTCGCAAAGGGTGAAGATAGATGAGGTCAGGAGCCAAACTAAGTTCTTCAACCTGGGTGTACCTCAAGGCTCTGTTTTGGGGCCAATTTTGTTTCTCATCTACATAAATTCACTATTTGCACTTAATTTTAAAGGCTCACTTACTGCTTTTGCGGATGATATAGGTCTCTTATGGTTTGAATAGTCCTCTGGATCTTGTTTGTGATATTAATTGGGATCTTAATTTATTGAGAAACTGGTTTGGGGAACACAATTTGACTATTAGCTCTAAAACAAAGATAATGTTCTTCAGTCTGTCGTCCTTTCAAAATCTAGAAGCGAAAGTCTCTTATCATGCACCAGAGTGCCAAAAATACAGACTCTCTAATTGCATTTGTGCTTCCAGTCCATGTTCTCCCACATTTTATAACAACTTGAGCTGCAGTGATAACTGTTTCTTAGTCGAGAAAGTTGATGAATTTAAATACCTGGGGCTCACCTTAGATTCTAGAATGAGTTTCTCAAATCATGTCGACACTCTGAAGAAGTATCTCCGTAGTACTCTACGACATTTCTATTATTTGCGAAATATCTGCTCCACAATGCTTCTAAAAATTATTTACTATGGTATTTTCCATTCAAAATTGCAGTATGGTATTGTTTGCTGGGGAGGTGTTTATCAGAATAAAATTCAACCTCTTTTAATTTTGCAGAAGTATATCCTTCGAAAGCTTTGCCGTAAACCTGCTAGGCATCCCAGTTTTCCTTTGTTCTGTGACCTGAAGATCCTGCCAGTTCGTCATTTGTACTGCTTTAAAGTCTTAAGGAAATTCTTTATGAAATCTGGTAATCGAAATTTTCGAGTAATCTCGAATCATAATTTGCGTGGAAACCTTTTGAATTTAGTATCTTTGCCACATTATCGAACCACTGCTTATCGTAATTTTTATTCAGTGTCTTCATATCGTCTATTTAATAAGCTTCCACAGTCTATAAGAGCAATATCAGTGTCCGGAATGCCTTCACAACTTGTAAAAAAGTGGCTCTTGGATATTAACTTTTCTAATCTCGAATCCATTCTGTCTGACAATCTGGTTTAATTGTTTAATTGTTTATATCTTTGCATTGTACTTGCGCTCTTATTAAGTAATTTAATTTCCTTAAAATTAGTTCATTCTTTTGTAGCTTATCATTATTCATGCACTCCATCTTGCTTTTACAATCAATACATTTGTGATTATTCAAATTATTGAACCACGTAAAATGTTTAATTTGTTTTGTTTTTTAAGGGTCACCCCACCCAAAATATAAAAACTGATCTTTTTTTTATTACGCCCATTGAAGTGGCATTCAATACTATTTTTTATTAATCATACAAAAATATAGAATGCCTCATATTTCTTTTTGTTTGCCTTAAAAATTTATGTATAAAATCTTTATTGTAATGAATTTTAAAGAAATAAATTAACTTAACTAACTAACTAACTAACTCACGCTGCAAGCAAACGCTGTTTTAAGAAATATGGAGAAAACTTGAGAGAATTGTGGGTCTCCTGTACAGAAACATTCATTTCTACAGAGCAATTAACCTCGAGTACAATTATCGCTGACAGAAAACGCGGCTTCATTTTTGTACGTGATACAACGCTCTTGATGGCAATGCCAAAAACTTCCAAAGAACCGTTTGTTATTTAATATTCTGTTAACTTAATCTTCCATTCACTAAAGAACACGGACTTCTCGGATATCCCGAAGCATTTTGTTCTTCTTGTTGCATATTTCTTGCGATGGATCTTTCGCTAAGTTGTTCACCCAGATTGTGATGATTGTGTGACTCCGATAGGGTAAATCACAAAACTGTCGACCAAAGACTCGATTTGGGCAAGTTCCATGCGGATCTCTATCAAATGTTTAATTGAACTGCAGAACTAAGAACTTATTTGGCATTCGGTCCCGTTTAGTTCAATCTTACCCAAGTGAGTCTCATATACTATATTTCAATTAGTACAGCTCATGCTCCATATTTAAACGATTCAACAAAAAATTCACTTCTACGTAGGAAATTGATGTTTTATACAAATTAAATTTTTTAACACAAAAAAAGCAAATATCATTACTTATTTCGTAGTGTAAGTTGCCATTGTTTAGTAAGTTGACTTAACTAATAAAGTTTAGTTATTCATTCATAAACCTTTCGCGGACTTCGGCTTTGATCAAACTTAAGTTTTTTTGAGAGTCCGAGTAGAGAATGAGTTGCTTTTCCTCCGATACGTTTTTTTCGACAGAATAAAAGCATTCTTTAATCTATTTTAATGCTTGATTTGAAATCTTTATATTGGGAATTATGAGCGATCTAAAGTAAGTGGAGCAAAAGTTTTTGACTGATGTAAATTTTCATGCCGTGGCTAAGTTTGTAGAAGGAACTAGCTTTGGCAGCATACATTATTTCCTGATTTTATTGCAAGCCACTAAGCACTTTCAAGTCATCAACGTATAGGTGCTCACATTCCTTTAGAGATTCGGGGACAGCACTCGGTGAAGTTCAAATGACAATCCTCCCATTATTTTCGTGGTGCACAGTAATACTGTTTTCAGGTGGCAAAAATTTCAATTGTAGGTCTTTCATTGTGCATTATAGAAGACTCCTTCTTCGGTCACTGTTACTATTTTCGATCCATTAGAAAATATTTGAATATAATGGCTAGAGAGTCTGATGCTCAGTCGAAGAAAAGGCAACAAGTTTTTGTCTTCGTGACTCTCCAAAATGACGAATCTTTTAGACGAATTCCTCATTCCAATTCCGGGTGAATTTAAGACCCGACTGTGTCGCTAATCTTATTCCTTGCGTGACACTTAGTTTAGCTGGTGTTTATACTTCATTAACCTTTAGGGCAAATATGACTTTTTCTGCAAGGTAACATTATGCAGTAGAGCCATATGTAAGTACCTTCGTTATGAAAGATCAATGGATTACATTCGGTCATAGTCCTCAGATATTTTCATAAGTTAAGAGTACAGAGTACCTTATTAGTGCGCCCATCGGTGTTGCTTCTCCATTCACGTTTCGAAGATAGAACGACACCCTTAAGCTACACCTTTGAACTTTGGAATGCTTAAACTCTCCATTAATGAGAACGAGCTCCGTTTTTTCGAGTTTGCACTAAGACTGTCTAATTCTGACTTTTTCAAATTATGTTTATCATGGAGGAAGGCCAACTGCCTGTTGCATTTGGTGGCTACAAGGCTCCAAGAAGCCTCGTGATATACCACTCACATACAGTATCAACAGACCACAGTATTGTTTCCTGTATTATTTTTTCTTCTCCGTCTATCTTTGCTCTTCCAAAAGCAAAAATAAAAGCAAACAAAAAACAAACGGTAGTAAAAATTCATGACATTATTAGTTTTTTTTTTTTTTTTTTGACATTGCCGTCTTAGTTGTTTCAATCGTTCCACTTTTTGCCGCAGCGCATTTTATCGCATTGCCCCTTAGGAGTCGTTCTTTGGGTTTCATGTGCTGTGTATGCGTGTAGGAGTGTTTTACGGCTTGTCTCGCTCAGTCTTTGAAAGCGTTGTGAGGATAGAGAATAAATAGCAAAAATATGACTTAATGGAGGAAAAAATAAGGTGAAGCTCTGATGTGAGACGTGTTCTTTTTTATTGGTAGCATGCCGTAGCGATGTTTAAAGCTAACGACAAAAAAAAAATATCAGACTCAGACCACAACCAAAGCACAATACTGCCGCACAACTTGTCTTCGTATTTTCTTTCATTTCTCGCCGCCGCAAATTTGTGTGTTTTTTTTTTTTTTTGTTTAACGTGTGCGTTTGTCTAAGCGTGTGCACTTCTTATTCTTCTTTACTCTAAAGCGAAGATAATCGCGGAGTGTAGATCAAGCGAGGGTGTAGGACGTTGCCAGGTTGCTCTTTTGTTTTTTTTAAATTAATTTCCTTTGTCTTCATGTGTTAAATTTAAACCATTCAAAAATGTTTAGAAATTTGAGTTGTTGCTAAAAGTGTCTGAAAATATCTTCTCCTGTTAGACTGTCATTCCCTTTAAGACTAACTAAAAATGTATGGACGAATTTAGCTTAAGGATTTGTCATAATGCCTATAGGCATATTAAAAGAATATAAAAACGACTACATTCACATTGATTCACTTTTTCACTTTTTGAAGCAATTTCCGAGGTTATATTTCATGAAATAGATCGCTTTTAAGGATTATTATATGAAGGTATAGCTGTTTCTTTTTTTTCTTAAAAAAAAACGAAGAAAAAAACAGACAAACTCGTGCGACTTGATAATTGCCATATGGAAAAGGAAGTCCGAGGTTCATGCCCTTTTACTGCAGTACATTTAATTACTTCACGCCAATATCTGTGCCTTTAAAATGAAATTTGTATGAAAAATGTGGGCAAAAAGAAACGTTGGTTGCCTTATTTCGAAAGAAATATTTGCTAAATTATTCAAAAGGAGCATCTAAAGAGTCATCGGTTTAAATCACTTCATAACTTCATTAAGCGTGAAAGATTGACTCTATTGTATTTTATTTATTTTGATTGCCACGCGAATGCAACAATGTGTATGCTCTTTGAGTCATGTAGATTTTCAACAAAAATAATAAAATGATCTTAGAAACAGTTCGCTCCTACTGCAACTTTTAACAAAGTTTTAAACAAGCTGAATTTTATCAGCAACAGAAGATAAATGTCTAACGCTAAGATACTTAATAGCAAAAGGAGTTATGCCAAATTCATATAGACAGTCTGTACAAATATATCTCAATATTGTTTTCTTTAATGAAGTACCTACGAACGCTATTATTTCGAAGCGTCGGAATATCGCGAGCAAAATCGAGTAAGTCACATATCAAATGTCACTATCTCTATTCTATTTTTCGGCATATCGCATTTTAACCACAATCAATAAATTCAGAGCGAAAGAAGCACCACTCTAAATACTAAATGACATGAAACATATTTGTTTAAAAAATATCTCCAAAAAGTCGCAAAAAGAAATTTTTTTAAAAACTGTTCGACATCCGATTACCAGCAAAATAGTCGCTATGTGGCCTTTCGGTAACCCTGGTCCATTCGGTTAGGCCGTGGCTAACATGACCACAATTCACTTCGGCAGTTGTGCGGATTGTCATCATTCGATTTTATCACCCAACTGTGCTGTTTCTACTTCCTTTTGTGCTATTATACCGACATATATATTATTTTTATTTTCTTTCCTATCTGATTTATTGTCTAAATATGTGTGCGCTTCTTGTTTTCAGTGACTGTGTACAGTGTACGCTGTGCTGATGACCTCACCTTGGCTCTTGTTTACATTCTTTCCATAAAGAAGAAGAACTACAACAAACCTTCCATTCTTTGGTTTATTTTTCTACACCAACTTGTTTTCTATGTGTGCCTTTTGTCAGCCTTTTCCACTTATTCCGGCATGATTTTCATTAATATTTTAAGCGTCTAAAACGGCGGCCTGTGCCTAGCATCCGTAGCAGTACGGGTTCCATTCGCGGTAATAATTTTGCCAAATAAAACGCTTTATGCATTTTTTTTTATTGAATGTTTGCTTCAATACAGTCACGTTCGTAACACTCCTACACCCAGAATTAATTTGTGAAACATGAAACGAGAGCTTTAATTTATTTATTTTTTTTTTCGTTTACTCCGCTACCTCAAACTCCACTCAGTTTTCGAGTCTATCTCAAGATCGTTTTTCGTCTATCGATTCATTTTATTTATCTATGAGAACAATCGGTCTGCTGTGTGCGCGTTGACGCTATGAGTATGGCTTGAAATGTTTACAAATGAAATTAACTTTGGTAGAACGTATGTCACCGAACGTGTATCTAGTACAAGTATCTCTAGCCATCCAAGTCGGTTGTTTTTGTTCGTGTATTTGTGTAGAATGATGTAATTACACTTGAGTGTTCTTTGATGTTGTTTTATTTGTTTCTATTTATTTATTGATTTTATTGTTGTTGAAGGAAGTGAGCAAGTAGAAAAAGAGGGAATTATGTAGGTACCAGTTCAAATAGACTTCTGACGTTTATGGCACACCGCCAATCAGCTATTATCATGACAGCTCCCTTCTGTACGAACATAAGACACGAAGCCACGGCACAAAGGAAGTTTTATATTTCTTCGAGTTATGTCAAAATGATTTTGAATGATTTTTGAAGGGGAATTTTAGTTTGTGCCTTGAACTGAACTCGCGTGTTGGAAAATGTGGTAACAGTACGTGCAAAGGCCTACGTCGCAAAGCAATTTGTTCATTAAGAATAAGCGCATTGGCGGAGGTGTGACTGAAAATCGTTATCAACATGTGCGTGCTAAGTTTCAGCAGTTAAAACAGCACCAATTGCATATTTTTAGAAAAGCTAAATCAACACTTATTGTTGCAATAAATCAAAAGAGAAAATTACTTAATTAAGCCCTTTGAATTATTCTAGAAAATCACAGGAATAAGGTCTTATAAAGCTTATACTGATTCTAAACGCGGGGGTTAGGTTGCTTAGAAATGCCGCATTGTGGGAGATACAGCCTCTTATAACGCGATTTTTAAGAATATGCAATATGTACTATATATACTATTGCAAAGAATTTTACTTGGGGAAGAAAACCTTTTTTAAATAAAAATAGAAATATGTGAAAAAAAATTTCGTTACATATAAAATTTTCGTAAAAATCGCGTTGTAGGAGGCGCGTTGTAAGAAAATTTCCGCATATTTAGAACCGCGTTCTACCGAAAACGTGTTAAAGAAACCAGCGTTGTAGGAGGGTTACCTGAAGTTAAACATCAAATTTGTGCTTCATGTATACTTGCGTGAAGGCGACACGAAAGCTTAACTGCAAACAGCTGAGGAACGTAGTTGTAGAACTTCCGATTCACCATATTCAATCGACTAACTCTACACTGTTCATCAACGCTTCAAATAAAGCCCTAAATCCAGCACACTGGCAATGAGTGGAAATACAGTCCATCTTTAAATGAAGCAATCCCACTACAAATCTCCGCGAAAAGATTACAGCTTGGAAACTTAAAATATATTTAAATCTTAAAAAATCAGTTCAGCCTTAGAGTGAACCACGACAGGATATATGGCGCATCACGTGGGGTTACAACCATCGCCAGTTCAATAGAAGAGTTTCGGAAAAGCTTTGTACTTTACAAAACTCCACACTCTGAGCCATATAAAAACTTCGTTCTTCCTTAATGCTTGAAAAAGCTTTCATGTGAAACAAATATTCAAAGGGGATCATAAGAAACCAGTCCAATCGTAATGTCAATTAACATTCAAATGTTATCGTGGAAAAGAGACCGGTATTAAAATACTTGGTCAGCAACAAAACAAAAACTTGCTTAAACTCGGTGACGAAGTTATCTGAGACCGAGAGCCTGCTTATAGTTTTTAAGACCATGCTGGTATATCCCAGACTGGGATCTGGATGGATGCAGCGTCGTGATAGGTAGCTGTACTTGCATCAACTTAGACATCCATTAAAAATAGAGAGCTTGTCAGCAAATAACATTGTTATCCGATTGCGAATTGCTCTTCCAGTTGACAAGGAAAAAACAAAAATGCACGCATGTTTTGACAATTTGGCAAGACTGTGGTGTAGTTTAAGTTTTTCGACAGAACGACCCGACTTGGCTTAGAATATTCAGCGGATGGGTAGTCGTAGATACCCTCTCTGTGATAGGATAAAATCAATCTATGTGTTTTAATTTATAAAGAGGACACATTTGAACGCGCTAACTTTGACAGTATATACAACTCGTTTTTTTTACATGGGGAGATGAAGCACTCGCCTGATGTTTAATGGCTATCCCAGCTTTATATATACATATATATTATTCAAATTTGAAACTTTTTTAAGAAATTAGAGCGGCGTTCATGTTTCCAACCCTTGTGCTCTAGTTCCAGCCAAGTCAATTTGAACTAATAAGCGATTTTGTTATTACCTTATCCTTAAAATGAAAAGATATATG
The DNA here is from genome assembly GCA_963555765.1 of Orthonevra nobilis. Taxonomy (NCBI): domain Eukaryota; kingdom Metazoa; phylum Arthropoda; class Insecta; order Diptera; family Syrphidae; genus Orthonevra; species Orthonevra nobilis. The sequence continues at coordinate 94,426,851 of OY743224.1, forward strand.
CGGAAGAGCTCGTTGATTATGCTCATTACATGCATGGTATGAACATAATCAACAAGCTCAAGCGTTTACGACATACTCGTATGAAGACGCGATTCAATCTACTCAAGCCGTTAGAAGGTAGAGCAAGAGGTTATTTTCCCTCCTTTACGAGAGCATATGCATATTTTCCACATGTGTGACATTAACAAACGAGCTGAGACAATTAAAAAGGACAATTAAGAAAACTTCAAGTTATTTTAATCATTACATGTTCGCATAGTCAAGTAGTTTGTACGTTGACGTAGTTTTGATTCCTGGCGAACATAATTTGTGCGTATTTGCTCTGCAACTAATAAGATCCCTGTGCAGAACAGCAAGCAAAATGATGCACCGAAAGTATTCCGAGGAACTTTCTTACATAATCATTGTTGCTCTTTTTGGTACAACCACAGAGTTGAATAGGACATGTCTCTTATCTCTTTAAATGCCCTTTTGTCGGATTCGAATTATGTTCTATTTGTTGTAGCCGGCGTTTAGCCTAATTTTCTATTAGTGAAGTTAACATGAACTAAAAACATAGTTTTCATCTGACTTCAACTGTTGCGTTGATTCCCCATAAGTTTTCTTCCTACTGCATCATTTGTGAATTTATGTGCATAGTAACCTTGCAATTTGCTAATTTTTTGCGATCATTAGTATACACGAGATGGAAGTTCAAGCCTTACACACAGCCCTGAGGAATTCCTGCAATCCTCTTGCCGAATACAAATCTTGTCATATTCTTTGAAAGATTTCGTTCCTTAAAAGTATTGAGCGTTGCATAAATTATTCTGTGGGCTTGATCGATTGTTGGGTGATGAGCTGTCCAGTAATTGCAAGCAATTTTTTTCTTTCTTAGATCAGATAAATAAATTTGTAAATATTCATTGGCGACAATACTGACAAATGCCTGTAAAACGCCACTTCATGAGGAGTTTTCGCAGGATTAGCTTATTACTTGCTGCTGCTCTGCACAAGCTAGGAACCTAAACCAATGTACTTTTTGCCCGTTTTTCATATGGTTGAAATTAATTTTATATATAGACTTATTGGTCATTCGTGGAATCATGAGCAGGAACTCGGCTTTTTCAAAGTACAGGAGAAAAATCAAAATGGTGTCTATCATTTGCAGTTAAATTAAGGCAGGTATGCAAAATAAGTGCCGAGCTTTTTAGTCGTGGATAAGCGAGGTTCATTTTCACACAAAGTGTGCCTAACTTATTTTAAATGGAAAAGGCATGGACATTCTTTTGATTCGCATAAGACAAAATCAAACTTTTATTTACAACCCGCGTTAAGTTTGGGAAATGCATGATTTGTATTAAACCATTAAAGTTTTTCGAGAAAGAACAATTAGACACGATCAAAAAACAAAATATATGAGGGCGTTGCTCCCGGTGTGCAAATATCTACAGTGAGTAGAACTGGTGCGCATTTTGATAACTTTGAGATCAACAAACTCTGTCGCTTATATCTTTGAAAAAAAATAAAATTATTTAACCACATTCTTTTGAGGTTTTATAACTATTCTGATTCAAAACATAAAGTTTGAATCATATCGAAAATAATAATTCAATGTAAACTCTATCGAATGACGAAAATAGAAAATATTTTACAAAAAAACGTACGTGTCAGCTCTTCATAATAATTTAAATTCAAAAATATCGGTTGTGCTGTGCTGCTGTCATTTTATAATGTTCACAAGTAGATATTGTATAAACAACTGTTTCGATGGTGAAGTTATTTTCTTGTTTAATTTTTATGTAAATATAGATCAAAATAAATATACTTGAAGCACTGAAAAATTGCGAAGTGAATACATGGGTGAGTTGCTGTCAAGTTTCAAGTTCGTCTGCCTATGAAGTGTTGTAAATGTTGATAAATCTAAACAGTGGAACCCAAACGAAAAAATGGCTTAAATGTTGAAAAGCGTAAATGAGAAACAATTTTTTTTTTTTAAATCTGTCGTCAAGTTCTTACTCAACATGTTTTCATCAATCATTGCTAGACTTCAGCGCCGCTACAATAGTTTCGCACATTTCCTTGGTCAGAACTGATTGATTTCTTGGTTCTGTTAAAAGAAAACAATGTCAACAACGAATAAATCACAAATCAAATACGCCACGGAATGCTTTGCATTTTTACTAATTAGACCTAATTATTATTAAATTGACAATAAAAACCTGTCAACCATATAACGTTTTCCATTCCATTGCTTCTTGTGGAAAATAAGAATTTTTTTTAATTTGGCTAATATGGATACGCACAAACTTAAAGGTTATTCTCCAAAGCATGTAATGAACCTTGATAATTCAACCTTGGAAAAGCGTTCTTATAAAATTTTTACCAAACATCCCTTGGAAAAAATAACCCATTCTTGGATTTTTATTTGTAGACCAAAAACACACGTTACTATCCTTTTATGTATTTCTTACTAGTCTTCTTTTTTTTTGGCTAATATGGATACGTACAAACTTAAAGGTAATTCTCCAAAGCGTGGAATGAACCTTGATAATTCAACCTTGGAAAAGCGTTCTTATAAAATTTTTACCAAACATCCCTTGGAAAAAATAACCCATTCTTGGATTTTTATTTGTAGACCAAAAATACACGTTACTATCCTTTTATGTATTTCTTACTAGTCTTCTTTTTTTTTTTGTTTTTTGCAAATTTTATTAACCTCTATATTATGTTATTACTTAAGCGCTAGACAAAATTGCTTAAAACTAGCTTAATGTATAAAAATATTCTTATATAACTTACTGACCCTATGCGGACTCTCTAAGTTAAACCTATTGCTAAATCTATATACATATGTTTGTCTTTCGACTATATTAGCGGTTGATTTATTTTTAATCAGAGGTAACTTAAAACTAAGAAAATCGGGCTTTACAAAAAAAAAAACTTAGTTACAGAGACTAATAGTAACTTATTATCTAACTTAAAATAACTTACTCTAACTAAACTAACTTATTTTTACCTTAATATTACGTCATATATACATGCAAAGCAGGTAGAGGCACATATGGCAACATATACCTACATATACGGATATGTGAACATCCCCTGTTTGCACATATATATATATATATACATAAAAACTTAACCTAATCGACTTAACTACAGTAAGTCAGCCACCCGTGCGAAAAACGTTCGCGTCGAAGTCGGCCAACTTTACCTCAAGGGCTACGAAGGAATTGAGGATGGAGTTTCTTCCATTTAATTCTTAAGCCACCAAAAATGTCGGTGCTGGCGTTCGGCTTCTTTTATATCGCGATCAGAAACCGCCCTACTAAACCTCAGACGCTCCGTGGAACTAATTGCAACGTCTCGCTCATAGTTAAGCCGCTTATCCACAGCCCTTCGGGCAATGTGGAAGATTAGCGTTACCGCTAATCTATCCTGAATGAGACCTACCGTATCTAGATAGAGAAAAGCCTCGGGCGGGAAAAAACCGTTAAGACGCACCTGCTCGTAATACCTGTCATTGAAATAGTAGGCACCGCGGATCAGATTGTTGACAGAGTTCATTGCTCTTGCAACGTGATTTCGTGTCAGCTTTATAAGAAAATTGTCTACTCTAATTACGTTCGCTCTATTGTATAGGACCTCGTTGGGATAGAATTTTTTGTATTCAGACTCTGGAGTTCTGTATAAACCTAGGCAAGCCCTGAGACATCGCCTCTCAAACAACCGAATCTTTTCCATTACGCTAGCTCCCACGTTGAACCACACGGGGCATCCATAGACGAGCATAGGCCGGATGAGGGCCATGTAGCAGATTACTTTTACCCTGGCATCGAGTTGCTGGCTATAAAACAGTATTTTTGCTTGGGCAAAAGCACCCTTGGCTCTGGTTAGAGCAGCATCTACATTTTTGTTGAAATATAGAAATTGGTCCAGCCAAATACCGAGGTATCGTACTACACTTCGACTCGCCAGTGGCTGTTCGTGCGGCCCCACAATTGACAGCTTTCGCCAATTCTTTATAGTATCCCTAGAGGCCCCAGACAACGGCGTCCTAAACAAAATACTGCAATAACGTTGAATCTCATCGAAGTCACGCTGCAAGAGATTTCTAATGACTTTTATTTTCGAACCGGATCTGTACGCAATCAAATCGTCTGCGTACGCTATGGCATGGGGAAGGGATCTTACAAGGTCACTGGTGAATATGTTGAAGAGGATCGGCGAAATGACAGCCCCCTGTTGCAGTCCATTTATTAATTTGAATAGCCCGTTAGAAGTTACATTTCCATTTTTCACAATGAACTGTCTATTGACTAGCATATTAACAAGCATGTATAGCAGTGGTTTGCAGATGCCCAGCCTACTCAGCTTGTAAAAGAGTCCTTCTACGGACTCGGACACGGTATCGAAAGCCTTTTCCAGGTCGACCAGGCAGGCACCAGTGCATTGTTTCCTACTTTTGTTCCATTGGATATCTGATACCAGTTTAGTCGCGGCATGTATGCAATCGTGCCCCGCTCTGAAACCGAATTGGTTATCCGGGATAATATTTATGTCCTCAACCCACTCGGTCAGGGCTCTTTTGATTACCTTTTCAAATACCTTACTGATGTTTGGAAGGAGACTTATCGACCGACTAGTCTTCTTTTGTATTCAATTATTATCTCCTCGGTAGAAGAGAATTAAAACCATTTACATGGAGTATAAACTGCAGATAGGATAAAGCATTATCAATATTTTTAAACGCCGAAATGGATTTATGTGAAGGTATTGAAAGTTACCCCTTTAACTACTGTTGTTGTTGGCTCACATGAAACAACAAAATATTCTAAGACTTTTCGAACTAATCCAAATATTTTCAGAAAAATAATGTCTTTACTCAGCTTCCTATTCATGGGCAAACTTTTTATACAGCTCGCGAAAGGTGTTGTTTTAAAGCCAAGTATGATTGGGGAATTTTTTTTTAACAGAATTTTAGTTTGGTTTTTTATTTAATCTTCTAAAAAAGCCACATCAAAGGTATGCTACTTTTTTGGAAACATTACTACTGGCTATTTTGGTACTGTTCAGTACCTCACATAATTCAAAGATCGATGAAGAGCGTCAGCGTAAGCACCGAACCTTGTGGCACCTCAGAATTTTCCTTTATGTTATATGAAATTAGTGCATTAATAAAACCATAAATTTATTCAAACATAATTAACGCCGCGCGTCGATCATCGGTCAGCATAAGAATATATGCTTGTCTTAGTGTTAATGATGGTAAAAGCATAACGGTTTATGAGCGCAGCTTTTCTTCACAATTCGCCCACTCGTTACGGTTCACATTTCACTAAATATATTTATAACCTTAAAAGTCGACACTTTATTTATTTTTTTCTCGTTCTCCTTTGGCTGATCTTTCTTATTTCTTTTTTATTATAATTATTATTGTTTTGCTTCCTCTATTTCTATGTCAGTCATTAAAAATTCAAAGAAAACATCTGATACTTTATTATTATTAGTATTATAAGTTTATTTTTCTGTCTGTATTGCTCTGGTCGTTGTTGTGCTGTCTGTCTGTCCGGTTGTGTTAGCTTGTCCATTCATTAGGCTTACGTATCCGTCAACAATTTGCATGACAAGCCAGTACGGTTCCACAGTAATGATTATAACGTCAGCAGCATCCAAGATGCATGCAGGCAGCATTATTATGGTATTCGTTTAATTTGATGATATGTGCAGTTTGAAGTGTTCCTTTTTGCATCAGAAAAAGCCCTTCTCTGTCCGGTACCCCCAGACCCCGAAAGACAGAGAGAGAGAGACTTGCAACAGAATATGAGGGTATTTTGCATATTCAATCTGAAGGACCAGAGGCCTGCATCGGTCAGCAGAGAAAAAAAAAATTAAAATAAACTTCTCGTATGCAAGTATGGGGAGTGATGGACGGCAGGGAGGGAGACTAAGAGACAAGTTTATTATTCCGAGTCGGTTATTTGCTTAATTTTTCCATTCAATTAGTTTTTATTTGAAATACAATTTCGTTGTGCAGTTGCTGTGGTTGTTTTTTCACGTGGTGATGGGTAGGTACTCGTACTTTATGGGAAAACTGCTGCAGGCTTGATTCCATTGTTTGGGATAGAACTGAACATAAATACGGGCTTCTGCGTTGGCAGTTGATTGTTGGGTTTGTTTTTAACATATTAATTTTCTGTATAACAGAGATATAAAAAAGTTTATATTTAAAACAGCTTGAAGTCTGCACTTTCACAGTATAGAAAATAGTTATTTAAGATAATTATTCCCGCTTAGTAATACTCATATTATATTGCGAAACGAGAACGAATTTCGCTTTTGCTTTAGCTTTCTCCGGATCATTTTTAGGGCTTGGGCCCATTTTGGTTTCTTAGCAAGCCATACGCTTTGGGAAGGATCCTTAGTAAGTCTATACAGAGACATTCACCGACAACCATACTGCATAGAATTTATATATATGAGTTTAAAATGGGCATCAGTGGAGCAATGGGATAAATTAATTCTACACGAACTGTGGAAATTTCCTGTTCTCTTCCAGTATAGTCCTCTAATAAGGATGACCAAACTAATCATGGAAGATAATTTCCTTAAAAATGTTAATACGAAGTCGCTTAACAAGCGATTTTTGCAAACAACCCGAACTCTCTACCTAGGGCTCTCTACCCAAATAAATTTCGACACGAAAGTGAGAACATGAATGGTTTCGTTCCCACAGAAGCGAGGAATGCTTTCGATTCTAAATCCGATCCAAAGTTGTCTGCTGACTGGAAGAGTTCATAGACTTCCTCCAAATTCAAGCTATCCACAAAGCCAATATAGCTTGTATTACAAACAATTTTATTAAAGGTTATTTTAGATATTTGTTGGATCGCTATCAAACCTTTTGGGACACCTCTGTGGAGTACTTCATCGTGTGAGCTCAAGACAACTTTTTGAGCTTCGATTTTAGAGTTTTTTTTCCGGATCACTTTGCATGCGGATGGTTCTTTAATGTACGTGTTCTTTATGCCTGAATTCGCTGAACTTTGTAGACTGATTTCTTTCTCCCAGCAGCGGTCTTTAAGATCTCCACTGCAGCTCCACACTATCAATGATAAAAGCTAAGACGCACGGTAATTCAGCTGCTATCAAGGTCTGTTTGCCTTCTAAAATTGCTGAAGAGTCGGTCGTCAAACTTTACCAATTAGAGCGATGTACATAACTCAGTGACGCTCAGATGAGTTCCTGGACAAGGTAAAAAAACGGATAGTGCTCTTTACAAAAATATCCTCATCAAATACTTTTATTGGCTCACAAACCTCTATAGACTGCTTATCAGGCTATAGTTTTGATATACCTTAAAATTAGAATAGCCAGCTGGATATACATACATATCTCAATTGCAGCTAATATCTTGAAAAACTCGAATTTTATACCGTTCCTTTATGCCTGTCCGCTGTCATCCTATCTCATAAAAATATCATGTCATCTCTAATAATCATTAATATGACCTTCTAATGATCCGACCTAAAAGAGTAGAATGCATTGGGGCAATCTGCTTACTGTGATGTTGAAACAACTCCTAATATTGAAATTCAATGTTGTCTGTTACCGTCCTTTGTTTTGAGATAATGTCATAGAACAAATAAGTTTTCCAAATATCCTGCCAAACCAGAAGGTTGCCATATGCATTGATAGTCAAGCAGCCATCAAAGCTATTGCCTTCTTTACTTCACATTCAAAATTAGTACAGGAATGCCGAGCTGAAATAGCGTCGTTAGAAGGTCAGATCATTTCCCTTATATGGGTTCCCGGCCACAGTGCCATCCCAGGTAATGAAAGGGATCTGCCCTTCAGCGCTCGCTTGCAGGTGAGGTTTTCATCTCACTACAAGCAGTTAAGGCTAATATATCCTCATACTTCCTTGAAGTAGCAAACCTAAGATGGGTCAGACTTACGAACTGTGCAACATCAAGGAAAATATGGCCGGAATACAAACAATCAAAAACAAAAGATCTCCTTCGGCGAGCACGTCATGCTATTGCTAGATTAGTGACGGTCTGCACAGGACACTGGCCGATTGGAGATCACGCCATTAAGCTAGGTATCCCACACAACTCACATTGTCGCAGCTGCAAAAACACAGCTGAGAGGGAGACCCTAACACACTTCTTTTGCGACTGTCCGGCTCTTGCTAGAGCCAGACAACGGGCGCTTGGTAGACCCTTCTTCAACTCAATTTATGAGATTTCTGCTAAGGATATTAAAGAACTAATGTCCTTCTTAAAAACTTCCGGCTGGATTTAGAGATATCTCAAAAACACCAAAATAACATCATAAATAATGTAACAGAGCTGTGGTATTAAAACGGCACATAGTGCTAATTAGGTTCTCCCTGAACCACCACTTTTACCTACCTACCTACAAATAAGTTACTTGTTCATAGGCCTGCTGCCTCAAGTCTAAGTACCGTCATTGTCGCTTTATTGCAACAGTTCAGATGAAATCGGATTCATTTGAATACCGTTCAACTTCCGAAGTATAAACATTCAGATTTTTGTCGGATTTCCGAACAGTCAACTTTGGCATCGAAAACGTGTGACCAAGTTTTTATCCTTATACAAATTCTGACTAGAAAAGACAAACAAATCAAGACTCATCATCTTGAGTTCAAGAAGGCGATGGCCGAATGCGAGATTCTAGCAAAACTGCTCCAACTGCGCAACATGTTGCTGGAAAACTCACGGTGCAATATGCAATTCGGAAATTTTCGAGTTCGTATTGAAGAACGGACGAAACAACTTGACTTTTGAGTATTATGAACGAGGATAAATCGGAGTGTAAAAATATTAACAACAAAGACGCATCCATCTACCAAGTAAAATAATCAATTTCCAAAACTTTTACGTAGTTTTAATGATTTCATCGAATACTCAAAGTCACAACAGCGGTGAGACAGTTGCGCATTCTCTTATTGAGATGGTGTCTCTGCAAGATATCTTCAACTGATTAAATAAATATTGAGTTGGATTTGATGACCACACAGATTCGCATATTTTTTAAACAAACACTTCCTCCAGTGTCCAGTGAAAAGAGTCTACCTTACCAGTGTCATTTCCTTAAAGCGGGCTATAAGTAGGTTTGGAGATTTTGACGCTGGCATTAAACTTATGGATGACCAGACACAACTGCCTATCGCCATCAAAATGAGTTCATGTCACTTGACCCAAAGCTAAAAAAAAAGGTCTCGTACACTACAAAATTTTCAAATTGCAAATATATTTTCTATTTCTTAATTATAATGGAATCGAATTCACCATCTATCATTGCTTTCTGATTATCTGGGCTTCATCTTAATGAGAATCTGTTAATTTGTAACTTTGTTGGCTTTCGGATGGTTTCGTCGGCATCGTTTATCGTTCTTAAATAGTCACCCGGGAAATATGTTAAAACTGTGTGTGCCATGGGTGCCTTCTTACACAAGTTTATTCAATATTTATCACCGCTTCATGTACATCAACTGAATATTTATGAGATATTTATGCATGAAATGTTGTACACCTTTTAGTTCTGCGATACCGGTTCCTACTATTTCGAATAAATTTTTAAAAAGGTGTATTTTATGTATTTCGGAATTTAGGGCATCGTGGGATCCTCTTCGAAAAAAAAAAAAAACAAACATATATAAATATGTATGTAATTTTGTTGGACTTAGACCAATAAATGTTTAATGATCTTGTGTATAGGTTAATGTCTTTGTTAATCTGAAATGATCATCTATGCTTAAGAAGCTCCAACACACTCGAAACCATAAATGCCGATGAGCCACATTCAGATAGAAGCTAATTTTCTTAATCTATTCGTATACAAACATTATTGATCGTTGCACTTTTACCGAAATCAGAGGCACATGTGCTTCTTGTTTAAATAACTTTCAAATATTTAATGTCTTGTTGGGTGAAGCTGCTCTCCAAGTAGAAAAGCCATCAAGAAAGTAAGTAAGCCAACTAGCCATTTCATTCAGTTTCAAATAACGACTTGGTCAACTCTGGCCGTGAAAATGTGGTCTTGGTCGACGAACGGGTCTTGAAAATTGTAACGTGAAGAAATGTGCTTACACGAAATGCTGCTCTGACATAACTTTTTAACATTGCATGGAGAAAAATAAAGTTATAATAAAAATAAATGCTGACATATGAGTTAAGTTCTTGGCACGTCAATGAGACTGTCCTTCCTTTTGTGGTTTAAATATTTGAATGCCCATTCAAAAGCAATATGAAACGCAACGAATAAATTTCTAACTCTTTAGCCTAGGTATGTTTATATATATAAATATATAAAGTTGTAAAGAAGTTTTAATCATAGCACCTAGCCAAATTTTCATGTGAATTTTTCTATTCGGCGAAGAATGACTTGCAACAACTCAAGCAAATCCATTCTTTATTATAACAATGAAAAATTTGCCTGTATTGAAGGGAACTTTAATCCAAACCCTTAAACAACAAAGTATTTCGCTTTAATTCCAGCTATAGCAGCATAATAATGTCATTCGGATCAAATTCAACTCATTACTGGTGGAAGAAATTATCAACGTCAAGCTAGCTTTTGTTCTGGAATTAAATGTGTGGTGACGATCTCCAGGCCTATGTCTGTATGTCGCTTGCTGCTTCTTCAGTCAGATGTCCTTTTCTGATGCCGATAATTACTATCATTGATGGCAAGTAAATGAAGGCAATTTAAGTTAAATGACAGTTATTGTCTAATAAGTTTCCAGTTGGGGACCTTTTTTGATGTGGTGACGACGAAATGCCATTTTTGGGTCTCAAAGCATGAACTCCTATTTGGTTTCTGGGTAGTAACCGTCGATCTTATCAAAACAGGTTGGCTCTTTTAGAACGCATGGAGCTGATTTCTGATGCGATTTCTGGTGATGATAAAAAATTCAATGATTTTTCAAAAGCCTTTCGCTATCATCTTCCGTGGCATTCCTGGTTTTCATTCATTGATAGATGGCCAGTCTGGAATGTTCGAAACTAACGGTTATAAGGCTTGGCTCCTGACTGGCGGACAATGACGTCGAAACCATTTTAGAAGCCAAAAAGGTTCTTCTCTCAGCGCAGTGAGTTTTTTTTTACCATCGAAAATACTTAAACGCTTACCCATTTTTTCCGTACCTACTATCCGTACTGGCCACGGGGGAATAATTTGTCCCATAATTTTTTTTTTCGAATTGAGTTACGATGATAAAAAATAATTCACTGCAGACATTTTGGCAGGATTTTCTAATTAGTTTCAAAGGGGTGGGTTTCAGAAAATATTCGTCCACAGGAGTCCTTTCTAGCAACCTTAATTAGTATAGATTCATCTACTCATTTTAAAAGAAGCGATGAAGGTACAAACACACATATCGATTCTCCCAAAAATAATGGAATAACCGATAAACTGTAGTTTCATGACGTCATTGAATTCTGATCCCAAATGGCTTCCCTCATATGACTTTCAACTACCTACTTACAAACACTAAAGTCAGCAGTCTTTTAATTCGTTTTCTCGCAAAATGTATCAACAAACTCACAAACAATCCACCGCAAAAATCAGTCCAAATTGAATTCTAAATCGCTTGCCATTGCCGTTAGAAAGTTCTAAGCCCAATAAATTCTAAATAAGAAACAAAATCTGTGTAGCCGCTGCGTGGGCATATTTGCACTCACTCACAAAGCGTCACCCAACCTAACGACAGCAGCCACCAGCGTCAGCAACGCATTCTTAAGTTAAAGTGTAATCGAGAAAGAGAAAATAATAAAACAAAATAAAGTCAGGAAAAGAAAAAGGAAAGATAACAACAAATATAATAAATAGTAGTAACCAAAAACCGAAAAAAACAACATGGCTCTCTCAAGGTATATGGAGGTAAGCCTAAGCTCAAAAGTATGTCACAACATTTGGGACACCAGTGAGCAACAAGCACCGACCACCTCGAGAAATCCAAAACATTCCTCACACTCTGCACAGAAAATCGAAAGTAAAAAGAATTCTTTTTTAAACGTGGTTCTTAATTTTTTTTTCTTATGTTTTGCATTCCCTCCGAGTAGAGAAATAAATTATTCCGTTTTCAGCGCGATGAATGTAAACAAAAGAAAATGCAAGATTTGTCTGAATCGGGAGTCGTAAGGCTAAAACATGGACGCAGACCGACCGAGCTAATAAAATGAAGTGTTGGCAGTCATGCCAATGGATCTACGAGAACCGGCTGTGTTCACAAACCGTGTCTGTTGCCACAATAGTACGGCGACGGATACATGCTGACTGTCTTGTTTGGAAATAAAGTCTTGCGCAAGTTTTTGCGATGCCCAAATTGTTAATTTGCTAATTTGATTATTAAAGCGGTTGTCACTAGAAAACCTGATACACGGATGCTTAGTGCAGTCAGCCAAATAAGCAATTAAACAAGTTTTTCGTTTTTTTTTAATTCAAATTGTTTAATTTGTTGGTTTAGCCAATAAAAGATTGTTATTTTTAAAATAAATTGAAATTGAAATTTAGATTTGCCATTGGACACCTTTAGAGTTCAGTGAACTCCTTGCAACCACAAAGGCACAGTTTCGCTGTACACAATATCTCGGTGTACCAAACGCAGAATGTGTTCGTATGTTTCCCGGTTGTTATGCTAACCGATTCTGATCTTAAACGGCTGATACAATAATAAAATATTTTTGACATTCTTCGGGTGTTAAAAGTAACAACCATGTACCGGTGAGTTGTTTAGTATGCCTCGAACGCATTGAAGCACAATAATCGACATTTTGATCGCATTGGCATGTGGCTTATGGCAATCCAACGACTTGAATGAAAAGGTTTTTTTTTGTTCATTCGTTGTGTTTTCTTCAAGGAATATGTTGAACGGATATCCATATGTGTCACAGAAACTTGATAAAAATATAATGGCCTATGGCTTGAAAAAAGTCTTTCCGACTTAGCAAGACATTCGTCCACTTGGAATATTACAATAAATTACAATAAATAGTTACAATAAATGTTAGAATTTTTAGCTTGAGGAAGATTTTGAAATTGAAATTTTACATACAATTAAGTTCGCAGATCCTCGATGTTTGTTACTACTAAAGGTTAACTTTTTTCTGTGGAACAAGTCAAACGTAGCGAAACAAGGGATTAAATCGGTTGCCTTACAACGAATTTCATCCTTTCTGAAGTTCTGCAGAAGACACACTAAAAAATGCAGTCATGCACTTCGCGACTTATGCCCATGGGTTGTTTATGTCCACAAAAGCTTGAGATTTGCTCAGTGCATCAAATGGTGCCCTCGAAACTGTAGCCGAATAATCTTTGACGTCTTTTGTACTTGAGCATTTTTGACATATGAGGAGTCAAATACGCTATGATTTGAGCTTCTGCAGAAAAAAACGTTTATTATAAAAAGATCTACACTCTCTTTTATGTTATCAAACAACATGAGTGTAAATCTCGCAAGTGGACTTGTACTCTTGAAAGAGATACAATTTTAAGTCAGATTTGAAATTCTTGTAATTTGAGAAGAAAGAACACCTTTTATATTCTTGTTGAAACAACTGACGTCTGATTCGTTCTAACATTTAAAAATTAACAATTAATTCATAAAAAAAAACGAGTGACCTTAGCTAATGTTTACTATAGGTCTAGACTTTCCTGTTTGCTTTCCAAATAATTTTCGATACCATGTTGCATCGCATCATAAAATTATATTTGGGTCGAAATTCACAACGTTATTGAACGAGGCCAATAGAAAAAAAAAATGTAAGCTCATTTATTTTGGGTTTGCTGAGCTTTCAAAGATTCGAGGCTCGAACCACACCCATGAACCAGAATTCTGAAAATATGAGGATCTTCTTCGTTTGCAGCGTCCAAATACGTTCAAGTTATTTTTTGATCTACCAACTGTCGCTCAGGTTCCGAATCGGGGTCACTGGCAGAGTTATCGCTAATAACAACATTGTCATGCATCACAGAAGCAGCTATATCATGGCCATCCTAAGCCGCAAATGTCATCAGGAAAGTTTCCTTGTCAATGTCATACCTTTGACTGATACTTCCCATTTCTGGTGATTTTCTCTGACGACATTTAAACGTCACACACTAACTTTGATATCGCGGTTCATGTTGACTATCTAGCAATACAATAAAGGGTCCGCCAAATAACTTTTTTTTTTTTTTTTAAAATGCTATAAAAAAAAAACTGCTGAATATTTTCTCAAATTTCTTTTTTTATTTGAAAGTACAATCCTTCTGGTTAATAATGGAAAAAAAATTCATTCAAATGGCTGCCTCGGCTGGCCATGCAGTAGCCTACACGATCGGTCCAATTTTTAAGCACATTATCGATTGTGTGCAGCTGTATTTCACCAATGGCTTCACGAATATTGTCCTTTAAAGCGTCAATTGTCTCTGGCTTGTCGGCGTAACACTTATCTTTGAGGGCACCCCACAAATAATAGTCCAACGGTGTCAAATCGCAGCTCCGAGGTGGCCAAACGACATCAGCTCTGCGGCTGATAATTTGATCTTCAAAAACAGGGCGCAAAACATCGAGTGTAGCTTCGGCTGTTCGTCCTGTTGAAACCAAATGTTGCCAATAACCTCCTCTTAAATTTTTGTGAACAAAAATTCGTTCAACATGGCCCGATAACGATCGCCATTGACTGTAACGGCCACTCCTTGCTCATTTTCGAAGAAAAATGGCTCAATTATGCCTCTGGACCAAAATACGCATCATACAGTGACTCGTTTTGGGTGCGTCGGCTTTTCAATGTATGCGTGCGGGTTTTCTGTGCCACAAATGCGACATTTTTGCTTGTTTACATACCCGCGAAGATCAAAGTGAGCTTCATCTGAAAAGATGATTTTTTTTGGCAAAATCGGCATCTTCTGTAAGTCGAAGTCCACTTAGCGAAGCGAAAACGCATTGGATGGTCAGTTGGCTTCAACTCCTGAACCAATTGGACTTTGTATGGCGTCATACCAAGGTCTTTATGCAAAATTCGTCTCAATGATGTATCCGAAATGTTCCATTGTTGAGAACGACGGTGAATTGGTGTTGATGACGCTTCACGCACATTTTCTGCCACAGCAGCAATATTCTCGGGTATACGCACTGTTTTTGGCTTTTCACGCTTTGGTTTATCGATGAGGATGCCAGTTTCTTTAACATTTTTCACAAGATTACGAACTTACGGAGCTGACGGTGCTTATCTTCTTCCAAAATCCGTACGCAATTTTCACAAACGTTCTGCAACATAACCATGATTTTCAAAGTAATGTCGCAATATTTCCCAGCGTTGTTCAAGCGTATACACAACCACAACTAATAATATGTCAAATCAGACATGAGCTAAGTGTTACCATTCACGAAATAAGCACTAGTTGGAAAAAAAAGTTAGATGGCGGACCTTTTACAATACAAATACACGTAGACTTCCGTGATATGAGATAGAAAGTAGTGAGGGAATGATATTTATTTTTGGATGTTTATCACATCATTTTCGAAACCGATTTTTATTTTATTAGAAGGTGAAAAATAGTTTATTTCGCAATTAAGTAACTTGAACTTGAGCCTAAATATTTTGATTACGCTGAATAACAAATTCTTTTTAAAAAATGGTCAGAAGCGTATGACATTATGCGATCATTTTAATTAATAAAAACGTTTCCTTGAGAAGTTCAAAAAACATTTCTGTTGTATTTTTTTAAAGGCAGACTGCTCTCACGATGGAAAGCTATTGGGGGAGAAAGTAGATCTATTTCGCTGTGTGGTGTCAACCATTTTTTATGTTTAAAATCTCCCCTCTATGTAATACAAACTGGCTTCTAGGAGCTTAAATCGTTTAGAATTAATTTCTTGCTCCACCTTCAATGAATCACGAGGACATTGAATTCTTCTCAGTGTGTTAATTTCCCGATTCGTATCTAGCAAAACTATGACCCGACCGGGCTCTTTTGAAAGGCTTATTCCGGCCAAAACTAATCATAAATGCCAAATTCGCAATTGACAACGATCTATCCGTTAAAGGAAGCCATTAAACCGCAGAAGCAGAAAACATTGTACCAAAACCATGGCAGTCCTTGTGCAAAAAATGTTTACACACGCCTTGACTTTAATCGGACGCACGTTTTCTTAATAATCAATTCGTTTCCTTTTTTTTGCATATTCAAGTTATTTGCAAGTTTCGTAAGCATTGTGAAATTTTTCCGGGAAAACATATAAAAAAAAAAATAGGGAAAAACGAAAATTGCAACATCCGCCAGTGTCAGAGCTCGCCAAAACACCGCCGTCTGCAATGCCATACCACCACCTACGTACATGGCCAGCCATTGTTGTATTCGCACCCGTTGTAGCGAATGTCTGATGTGCACCTCCCCCCGCTCAATTAATTTATGCGTATACCATTTGGTGCATGCATACGTGTAGTTGGGCCACAATTAAAGAGGCTAAGTTTCCCTCAAGAGGAAGTTTTCCTTTCTTTACACGGCTCTGCCGCATTGCCCTCATCATCACCACACCATACGGAAAATTAGTTTTAGATTTCACGATATCTAAGCGCACTCTATTGTTTATCAAAATTTGCATATTTATGCAATCAAATGATGATGATGGCGATTGCGGGTTGCGGTCTAGATGATGATGATGATGATCGAGTTGTGTGTGCGTTGTGGTTTTCCAATGGATGGGATTCGAGTCTAACGTTTTGTGTTATGAGATTTTGTAATTGGGTTGGAATTGGCAAGAATCATTTCCATTAATTTGCATAGATTACTGAAAGAGGAAAATGGCAATATGTGAGACGATTTTTTTTTTGAATACATTGAAGTGTGATTGATGGAAAGAGGTAAGAGAGCAGTAATTCAGTAGAAAAAAAAGAAACTGTTCTTCCGTAGTCCCAAAGAAATTAGTTTGGAGAGAAAGAATGTTTTTCCCACGTGTTTCAGTTCAGATATTTATGAGAACGAGGAATACATTAATTATAAAATCTTTTATTTTTTACAGGCCCCAAGTTTGTAAACTTAAAGATGTTATTAATTTTTAAACTCTTACTAAAGAGCTCTTAAACTAAAAGTGTCTCAAGAGTGGAATGCGATCCCGGGAACTACCTCAACCAGTTATGTTGAAATTAAAAAATGTATAATATTGAAGTGTATAACCCTTACAAATATGAAACTAATGCATTCGTCTTCCTTAATTGGCGCTCTAAATTGTCCTGCCTTCCACAACTCTTTGAAGCCATTATGTTTGACCGTTTTTGTTTCGCCCGCAAGTCTTTCGTAACAAAACATGACTAATCAAATTAACTGGGACTAATTTGTTGGAGCTTACTTCGATTGCAAAAAAAAGTCCTTAAAGAAGATAGTCAAGTCGATTGTATATATACTTTAGTAAGGTTTTCGATAGGATGAAGCTTGAATCTCTGCTGCACCAGAAGTACCTCAGGCAAGTCAACTAGGCCCCTATGTGTCCTTTATACGAATCAGCGATTCGGAGAGTGAAATGCAGTAATCTGAGGTCTTTATTTATGCTGATGATATACAAATTTTTAAGTACATACAAAACTATGCGAATTTTGCGGCGCTTTACAAAAAAAAATTGGTGTTCGAATAATGTGAAACTAAATGTCACACGATGCTCTCTAAAAAAATATTATTCTGTGAATGGCTCTGTGATATCAAAAGTGAAGAAGAAACGTGATTCGAGGGTACAATTCTCTCAGAATCTTGACACTTCCATTCATGTCGGGCAATTGATCAACGAGGGGGAAGCTCGATGCTTGGATTTATGTACTAAATATGCCCATAAGTTACACGAATTCTGTACACTTCGTTTGTTCGTCCACAGCTCGAATATGCATTCAATCAATCGGCAATCAATTATGGTTGAGTTCTTTTGACGTTCGCTGTTATCGGGACTTCACAGCAAATCCAAAAGTCATCAAAAACAAACGAAATCAAGAGTTCTGTCGCGGCTAAGAAATTGATTTGTTTGCAAATCTGAGAATGTGGGTCATGACTAATAATTATTAAAAAATATAGGAAAGACGGCTTATACCACAGCATTAGTTTCTTCAAAAAATCACCAAAATCAAAAGCCTTGAGCTAGTTAACCCTATTGAGAGAGCCTTGGAAATATCAAGAGTGACTTTTCTGCCTTTACCATTTCGATGGAATCATTGATTTAGGTTTTCTGGAAGGAGAAAAATCAAGTCACCAGTGGAATGTGGTGACTTCCAGATTTCCCATTCATCACATGGTATTTGAAAATGACCTTAGAATCGCCAGAATATGCGCTAGTGCCCACTTATCCAGAGAAATGGCTGAAGAATAGGATAACTCAAGTTTGTACGGACTTGAAAAAATATTTCTCATAGAAAGTATTGAATTGGGTTTAGAAGAGGGCTGCAGGTATGGTGGAAATTCCCTGTAGTCGTTGATATTCCTGTCTTTGCAGACTAGACACGGGAACCTTGTGTGGGGGGCTTGGCAAACTCACGAAAGAATCCAAACGTTTTGAGTTCAATAATTTTGTTTTTCATTTTATTTCAGCACAATCTGAGAGTTCGTGCAATAAGAAGCATAACGCCATCGGGTTTTGTTTCTTGTCTAATCCTCTACACTAGGCTTTATGTCATCTGACGTTTGTGTTTGTAAATATATGAGGAAAATGATAATAACATTTTGAGCTCAATCCTTTGACAAAGGGACGCCATTCAGTCTCTCCCACATGCCAAATTAAGCAACACATCCCAAGGCAGTATCTAGCGTTTTAATTTCTACAGTCGCATGGCAGCAACTGTGCAGTTGCACCAAGCAATTTGCATATATTTGACAAACGAAATGAAATAAATAACCGCCACCGCCGTCATCATTGTTTGTAATTACCGTAATCCACATCGTTGTTTTTTTTTTAATATGATGAAGAGGGTCTTGCAGAAATACAGTCGTTGGCAAAATAATTTGCCTAATGAAGTTTCAATGCTTTATTTAATAAAATGATCTCACTTTAAATGATTTCAATATCTAGTAAATATGTATAAAACAAATGATAAAATTAGTATTACATCGAAAAGAGTATATTTGCACTGCAATGAACATTTGTTAAGACGCTTGAAACAGTAAATGCAATTACAACAATCATTGGGTTTGCCAGCACATTACTACCTAGCAAGGATCGTCTTACTCCGTAAGATCCCTATCAACGGAATTTGTCAAAATGTTGATTTGATATTCTGTAACTCCACGCGGTAAAGAAAGCAAAATCCAATCCAAATTTCATTCGCTGATCTTGCAATATGTTGTGAAAATTTGGGTTTGGGTTGAACAATGATATTTGCAATAATTTTGTTCAATTTCCTTATTTCCAGTCGATGTTTATAGACTTATTATCACATGGTAATATGCTACTGTGTCCAAAAAATAAGGTGACATATGAATTTAAACTGCGCGCGTCGAAGGATTTGGATATTTTTCTTTCTTTTTAGGTTGGTAGTACTGTCAGTGACATCTTTGTGAAATTTCATGTCAAAATATATTCATAGTGTTTGAGATGCGCGTCGTTTTGTGAGCTGCTAAAAGTGAGTTTTTCGTTTTTTGCGATGTCGAAATTTTGTGAGCAAAGAATTTGCATTAAATTTTGTTTGCGGAATCAATTTTCTGCTGCGGATACGTTGAGGATGGTGCAGAAAGCCTTTGATGATGAGGCTATGTCTAAAAAAAATGTTTACAAGTGGTATAGTGATTTCCAAGCCGGCCGTGAACGCGTCGAAGACGAATAGCGTTCTGGGCGACCATCAACCTCAACCGATGAAGCTCACGTCCAACAAATCAAAGATTTGGTGTTGAAAAACCATCGATTAACGATTAGAGACCTTTGCTGATGAAGTTGGCTTATCGAAAGGCTCAGTCAATACCATTTTGAAGGATGCTTTGGGCCTCAAGCGCGTCAAATCTCGACTGGTACCGAAAACATTGAATTTTTTGGAAAATTGGCGTCGCGTTGAAGTGTGTGAAACAATGCTTTCCGACTACCAGGATGTCATGAAACGCATTATAACTGGCGATGAGACTTGGATCTATGCTTACGACCCCGAAACAACCGATCAATCGAGCGAATATCGTGCCAAAGGAGAGCCGAGATCAAAAAAACCGCGCCAAAGTCGCTCAAAAATCAAGGTCATGTTGACTGTTTTCTTCGATTATCGTGGTGTTGTGCTTTATGAATTCCTTCCAACCGCAAAACAGTCAAAAAGGAATATTATTTGAACGTTATGCGTCTTTTGCGTAACGCTATCCGCATAAAAAGGCCGGAATTGTGGAAAAACAATTCTTGGTTTTTACACCACGATAATGCACCATCCCATACCGCACTCGTAATTCGTGATCATTTCGCCAAAAACTCAACCCATATCGTTCCGCAACCACCGTATTCGCCTGATCTGGTGCCGTGCGACTTCTAGCTGTTCAACAAGCTCAAAAAACCGGGGACACCGTTTTGATACGATAGAGGAGATTCAAGCCGCAGCGAAGACGGAACTGAAGGCCATCCCGGAAAGTGACTACAACCAGTGTTTCAAAGATTGGAAAATCCGTTGGCATAAGTGCATTGCATCGGGAGGGGATTACTTTGAAGCGGATGAAATTGATTTGGAAGAATAAATAAAGAATTTTCCAAATAAATACAATGTCACCTTATTTTTTGGACACAGTAGTATATATATATTTTTTTTTAATTAATTGCTTGCTTTTCAAGAGTATATTAAGACTCTTATAATGCGTATAGCACAGAGCGAGCGGAAGAATTAGGAGAAGAATGAAAGATTGTGTAATCGTTTGAGAAACTCAGGTGTAATTGGTTTCAACTCACTTCCGTGGGTGGAGCCCGAAACGGGACGGAAGAGTTTGATATCGACCTATTGGCTTTAATCTAATTCGCAGGATTTTATTCAACATTGGTAATGATCTATGAACTTTTGAAAGTTTGGAAGAGCTTAAACACCCCGCTGTCAGTGTTATGTCTTCTCAGCAGAGCCATCTACACACAATCTACACAAACCGCTATTTTGAAAACACGAATTAGGAACTAAGCCGATGCAACAACCACTACAACAACGCAACCCATTAGTCAGACTACCGACCAACCCAGTGATAGTGCCATAAACTTGATCCCAATGGCAAATGGTGACTGGACCTGATTCGAAAAACTAGACCACTACTCTAGGAATCGAACCTGGGACCTATCAATTAAAGCAATTGAAACCCAGCTGTTATGGCTCTCCCGGGAAACATTGATCCTGCAACCAGTGTAAAAAAAATAAGACTTCTATAAATGATCGGGGTTTCGTTCTAGTGGTCCTATGCCACTACCCGATTCGTTTTGAGCTAAAACACCGTTTTTGTATTGTGTAATTATGTCACAACCCGTGTCTTCTACAATTTTTTTTAGTTAAGTGAAGGAGGAAGCTGGACTTTATGTTAATTAGTAACGCCATTTATAAGTCCTTTCGCCTCCAATGCTGTTGGGTGCACCTGTACAAATTATTTTTCCATTTTCCCATGCATAAATTTTACTAACAGTTTTCTATGAAATATGCATTTTTACTGCATATGTAGGGAACATATTAAAGATTTATAATAAATAAACTAATGAGCACAAATACTCAGTTTTTAAAAGATCGGGATGTAAAATATAAAAACTGCATCGTGCAAATAATTTTGGCAACGACTGTATATCTGTCAACGTGGGGTAGCAAAAGCATAACAGTGCGACATTTGATGTCGTGCTCCATGAATGCTGATTCAAATGATATATTCTTTTATTAATTTTTTTGTGAAAAATTGGCAACGACTTTATCGTGTGAATCTTGCGGCCCATATATTCCCGGCAAATGAATCAGGAAATCTGTTCTGAAAATTTACACAAGTCACAATACAAACTGCACTAACGTGCCTTGCGGGTAGAACTTGTAGAACGTCTGCCGTTGTATTGGCCCCCGCTAATGTGATAATTTACGTTTTCTTTCTATTTTTTTTGTAAATATTTAATAAACAAAACGAATGTGAATATTTGCAAATACCAAAAAGAATATATTTTTTTTTTGGGAATGTTGATTTAAAAATGAATTACGGAAACGATTTTGCGATGGATTTTCAGCCATTCAAATGCGGACTCAAAAATATTCAAATTTATTTTCAAACATCGTTGGCGCGTTGTAGTTATTTTCTATTTATTATTTTTTTTTTTTTGTACGAGAACATTTCTCACGAGGTCATAAAGATCAACGGGTGGGTGATATTTTAGATTTTAGCTCAATGGAAAGGTTATAAGAAAGCAGATACAATTTTTTTTAAGTGTTGTGAATGAAATATGTGCGGCGTGAATTTAGAAAAAAAAAAATATCAGTTTGCAAATAAATAAATGAAAACGATGAGAAATCACAGAATGAGATTTGAAGTTTCGATCGTGTTTTTCTGAATGAATTTTTGCTGTCCAATACAAAAAATGGTTTGATTGCGATTGGGCCTGCCTGATGATTGACTTCATCTTCATCCACAATAGCTTAGCTTTTGCAGATATCGTACTGCACGGTTTGCCGCTTGTGGATCATATAAATAATGACACTGAACCCTATGATTGCGGCAAGTGTGTGGTGATTTATCATATGGCAATATGCTATTTGTTTTTATTGTTTGAATTCAAGACAACGGCTGCAAGAAGTAGCTCAGACGCTTCTGCAACGTTATTGTTCATTGCCTACGTTTTTTAGTATATTTGAAGAGTATTACTGGCATTTTATCTGCTGCTTCGTCTCCTCTGACATTACTTTTAATATGCTCCTTACTTAATGAAGTTGCTAAGGGCTTATCTACATTCAACATTGAATCTTATTGTATGTGGCTGTATTCCCTTTCAAAACGATAATTTGAGTAAATAGAACTTAGAATCTACAGAATTAATTTTCTTGAAAACTTACGCTATAGGACCCAGCACATATAAATCATTTTACAATCTAGAAAGTAGTGAAATCGTTTTCAATCTCATTCATGAGAGTTGATAATCATGATTATGATAGTTGTACTTGGGGTCTAAGGCTGGGTGTAGCTCGGGATCATGCTATTAATATTTGCACTTCGATATCCGAGATTCACACTTCGTTTTTTTTTCAAATGGTTCATTTTCAAATGCGAAGCTTGAAAAAAAAACTACATTCAACACTTAAAAAACCTTTTCGGCCTTCAAATTGTGGTGATACATATGTATATGGTCAGAACCAAAAATACACGGTTAAATAAAATTCATACATCCCCGATACATAAGTACATTTTAAGAAAAAAACAAACCCAAAGCTCAAAATAAGTGCAGGAAATATTATTTTGCATGCACCTGTAATAATAATAAATACAAAGAACACGAATTTCAAATTCTTGACGAAAGTTGTAATGTTAAATTTATTATAACTTTTAGAAAAAATTAAAAGGGCAACAGTTTTACGAACTTATTGTAGCGATCAAGCCATCTCACTTTTCAACAAAGAAACCAATCTGCTTGTGAGGTTTAACGCTATGTTCTTATTTGATTTTGACTGCCTTTGATTTTGATGTTGATTGCCGCTGCTTTTTTGGACAAAATTTGTAGTACCTCTCCCTTGAGCCAGCAGTGAACTCTAGCTCGTTGAATATTTAAACTTCTTTTTGAACAAAAAAGAAAATAATATACAAACAAAAAATTACTCTTACCGAATCTGGAAGTTAATCCGTACCTTCGTTGGCCCAGTTATGGATGGACCCAAACATTTCCTCTCGTGCGCGTCAAATGTTTCCAAGCCAAGCAAAGACAAGGCAACTTTAGTATACATATTTAATTAAGAACTATAAAAAAGTGTTCTATTCTGTGGCCTATTCTTTTTTCTAACCAACCTTTCATTTATTGGCGGCCAACTCCGAACAACAATTCGAAACTTGACTCGGCCATGAAAAGTCCAATAAAAGAGCAATAATATCGCCGCCTTTGTCGCACAAAGCACCGTTTACAGCATTAGAGTTTTGGTGAAAAAAACACTTGATCATGGTTTCACACATCAACTGACTCCAGGAAGGAGCCATTCCTGTTTCGTTTTTGAAGAAAGAAGGCTTAAATGTCCCACATTGACCATAATGCCTATGCGACGAAATTCAAGATAGCTTTGTGGATTTATTGATGTGGCCATCAAAACTCAGGAAATGGTAACGGTCGCCTTTTTGATTTCTTAGAAGCAGGGTCGCCTGGTAACGCTGCTTGCTCACCTAGGTATAGCAGTGTTTCTATGTTCAATCAACAACCACAAAAAGACGTATAAAATACTGGATTGCGCGTCAGCAGGTCCAAGCACTGGTTTGATATCGTTTTACGAATGCGCTAGTTAGACGAGCTGACATTTTTCTCTTAGCCAATTTTTAAGCAAAATATTCTGCCTATAATCTCGCAGCTAACTCGAGCACTTTCACGCGGCAGACTGCCGAGACAAAATCATCAATTTCGTTCACTTGTTCTGCAAGTGTGCCCCTTTCGGGCAAACTGGTGAATGGATTTGGTTGAAATTGTAAAAGAAGTCATCTGATAAATGAATCAATCCTCCCCTGAGCGACAGTCCTGATTGACCTGAATATAGGCTTTCTGAAAGCCTTGACACAGCCAAGTGTTTTTAAAAACTGCCTTAGTACAAGTATTGTTAGCTCGCAACCTAGACGAATAATGCTGTACTATGAACTGAAACTATGATCTTTTTCATGATCCTTTCCAGACCTTTTTAAGTGTTCAACTACGTTGTCATTGTTTACCGAGGTCGTTAAGTAATATTTTTAATATTATTGTTGCTCAGCTTATGTTTCAATGTCTCCTGCGAAATCTGTCCAACATCGGGTGGGTGCTCTATAAATGACGAATGTAGTTTTCTTATACTCATTTCATGCTCATGGAATTCCTTGAGATGACCTAGTTCCTATCCCCATTTCTTCAATCTTCGTTTATTTTTTTTAAGCATCCAATTGGAGCCATCCGCAACTCAGCATTTTAGATCGATCAGCCGAATAATGAATCACCCCATCCATTCTTATTTTATTCTTTTTTTCGATCTCGCCTGTCTTAGCTGCTTTGTGTGCAGCAATTGGCAAAGTTTTTAGTCTTGGATATTGTGCAATCGTCGTTTACCTTCTTGGCCCATTGAATATGTTTTGATGGAAAAAGGCGTGATCGTATGATCTCACCGCATGCCGCATAACCTGTAGTGAAAGCTCCAACTTGGACACGGTGAATCACTTTAGCAGCATTCCAGAATTGCGTATTCCGTTTACCTTTAAACCAGTTCTTTATGCAAATTGGTTACGTCGCTCAAAATCAATTTCTTGACAAATTTGATATTATTGACATTTAAATCTGTGGAAGCACACAATCATGTGCTTCAATCGGTCTGTTCTTATCCACTGATGATATACATGTACTCATATAACGTTGACGTCTTTTAGTTCGCTGTGACACCAACAGACTCGTAACCCTTAAACGAATCAGCCAATTGCTGCAGAAATGACATGCTGATTAGGGCTATAAATAAGTGAAATGCTTCGTGAATTGGTGACGTTCCAAGGCAGAAACGCGTCATTTTTTGGATTTCCTTTTGTTTTTTTTTTCTTGACATTTTACTGACGTCAAAATTCATATTTTTGTTAAATTTTCGTGTGGCGCAATCTGTTGGTTTTATTTTCGTCTTAATGTCAAGGTCCTTAATTTAGTTTATTCTTCGTGGTTTTGGCTTTAAAATATGATTGTGGAATGGCTAAATGATGTTAAACGCGTATATCAGTGATTTCATAGTATTGATTGATGGGTCTTAAGATAGCAGGAAACTGGAGCAGGATGCTAAATACAGCAATAAAAATTTCACTATTACAATAAGACTAATGTTTAAGTTTGAGAAAGATTACTATCATAGATTAATAGGACTACCGGTTGAAAATGTCGTTTTTTTTTTTTTTTCAAAAATCAATGCTTTATTGAGAAAAAATAGATATAAATTCAATATTCAAAGTATTGCCCATCGCTAGCCATACATTTTTCCCATTTTTCTGGCAATTCATGGATACCCGTTCTGAAAAATTCGACCGGTTTGGCCGCAATCCACGAATCGATCCATTTTTTGACATCATCGAAATGACGGAAGTGCTGGTCAGCCAGGCCATGTTGCATCGATCGGAAGAGATAGTAATCGGATGGCGCAAGGTCTGGACTGGGTAGGACATCCCATTTGAGCGTTTCAAGGTAAGTTTTGACGACATTTGCAACATGTGACCGAGGATTGTCATGTTGCAAAATAACTTTATCGTGTCTTGCGACCGTTTCCAGCTGTTTTTCCTTCAGTGCTCGGCTCAAACGCATCAATTGTCGTCGGTAGACCTCGCCTGTGATTGTTTCATTCGGTTTTAGCAGCTCATAATACACAACACCTTTCTGGTCCCACCAAATGCACAGCATAACCTTAAGGCCATCAATATTCTGAACGGCCGTCGATGTTGAGGCATGTTCGGGGTATCCATACGTTGCCCGACGTTTTGGATTATCGTTATGTACCCATTTTTCATCACCAGTGATGATTCGATGCAAAAAAGACTTCTTTTTGTGGCGTTCAGGCAGCATTTCGGACATGCAAAATCGGCGTTCGACGTCTCGTGGCTTCAATTCATACGGCACCCAATGTCCTACCTTAAGGATCATTCCCATTGCTTTCAAACGATCGGAAATGGTTTGCTGAGCGGCGCCAAGTGATTTTGCAAGTTCTTCTTACGTTTGAGACGGATCTTGATCGGGCAATGCCTGCACTTCATGGTCTTCAAACTTTTTCACCTGGCCGGGGCGCTCTTTGTCTTCGGAGTTGAAATCACCATCTTTGAACCGCTTAAACCACAGCTGGCACATGGTAAGCTTCGGTAAGCAATTGATTTATATTGCTCATAATAATTTTGAATAATTCATAAAAAAAACATTAAATTCTTTCTGTTGAATTCGCTTGAAAAGGAATTAGGTTATCAAAATCTATGTCTTAAATCTAGTACATCTGATTTGAATGAAAAAGCTGCAGTTTGATCCCTCAGGTTACGCGAAGGGAATTTCAAAGGCGAGTAGCAGCAATGAAAAATTGTCGTTCGGATGTTAAACAAGAGAATTTTTTAGGAATCCGTTGGATGCCGAAAACCTGATTTTATTATAAAGCGATATGCCGGTTGGCTGGTATAATACTTTTTTATATTTAAAATAATAACCAGTGTACAAAACTTGACCTTCTGAAGCTACCTTTTACTGTGAACAGCACAATTATAGAAGATTTCACATCCATAAATTAGTACAGGAATAACCAGAGCCTTGTCAGTAACAGCCGTGTTCTCAATTGTGTAAACTTCTGAACCGTCCGTATTGTTCGAAGGACGCCGGATGCTTTACCCATTTATGGTTTTTCCATGTGACCATTCAATTGAATAGCGTGCCTTAGTTTTTCGAAGATTCAACGAATTCTAATGCTGAAGTAACATTATGGATGGAAATAAGGATAACTCTAACTTCTTTTTTTTGTAAATAAAAAGACATTTCTTTGGATTAAGAGCTAAGCTTTTTTTCAATGACCAATCTGAGATTCGTTGAAGATATTCATTCAGATCATTTGCGCAATTTTCAATAAGATCATTACTGCGTAAAAGTGAATTATCGAATATATATTATTAACATTTATCTGGGGCACGCCACGTAGTAAAGTGAGAACTTCCGGTAGAGCCCCATCCGAAAACGCAGCCTGTTTTCTTTCTCTTAGGTAATACGAAAATAACAGAGAAAGACATGTAAAAGTAGTAACATAACTCATGGATACGAGTGGATTGTTCAACCATATCCAAAGCTTTTAAGAAATCTTAAAGTAGCGGAAAAGTCCCACAATCCTTATCTAGCTTCTCTCTTCAACAACCTCCGTCAACTATTGTATTTGACACGAAATCCAGATTGAACCGAGAACAGAATATTATTACATGTGATATATTCACAAAAGAGTTCTTAGTGATTGTCATTATAATATCCTTTGGCGGTAAAAGACTTCAATAAAAACTGATTGAATTCCATCCCCTCCTACAGCATTCGATTTCACAGACAAAAAACTTTCCACTATTTGCGTGTTTTCCATCGTTGCAAAAGAAATAAATGAGTCTGTTGGGACAACAGGGCTTTGGTATGTGGAATGGATAAGAACTGGCGGTTTAGTTCATTGCGAAAATTTTAAGTCTAAGTTCTAAAAGCTTTGAACAGCGACTAAAATCAAAAAAAAATATTTTTTACAATTGTGTAATGTTTTTTTTTTTTTTTTTTTTTGTAAAACAAGTTTGAAGTGTTTGAATTTTGTAGTTTGCAAACTTCAAAAAACCTTGTATGTTTTTGTGCAAGATTGAATCAAGACAAAGACGAAGAATAATGTCTCGTAACACAGTTAATAGGGGTAGAGATCCCCGGAGTTGAGGTTATTTTCCGACACTGGGTTGCAATATGCTGCCGAATAAGTTAAATGCAAAAGTAATCCACTCGGATTTAATATAGCCGCGGATTTGGATAGAATTTTTGTAGTTTGAGAGTTTCGAGCATTATATAAATAGAGACAAGACGTTTGACAAGCCCCACAAAGCTGAATCTTTTCCATTAAACTTACTTCCACGTCGTATCCCACGCAACATTCATAAGCAAGTATTGGCTGAATGCGGCCTTGCAACAAATCACATTTACTCCGGCATCGAGTTGACGCCGCTTTGACTCTGGATAGATCAGCATCTATTCATTTGTTAAAATAAAGATACTGATCAAGTCATAACCTTAGGTATCTGACTACGCTTCGATTCGACAGTGTTTGTCCATGTTGTGTCACGACGCATATCTGTCGCCAATCCAAACAACAATGCAAAAGACTTTCGCTCAAACATGGTGAAGAGAACCTTCGAGATTGCTTGTGAAAATAGAAATTAGAAAATTTGCCGATCGAAGGCTGTAGACTTTTGCTTTTGTCAAAAGTTCTTGCAGAAGCTACATATCTGCAGGTAAACAATGTTACATCAGTGGTTTGACTATACCCAACCCATCTCACTTATAAAAGACACCATACGGTGTCAAGAGCTCTTCCAAGTCAACTAGGCAAGTTTCCGCGCATTATTTCTTTCCTTTACACCATTGTAAATATCAGTTGAGACGCTCTAAATAAATCCTGCTGATATTCGAAAGGAGATTTATCGATTTGAGATTTACCAGTTTTGCCCTGTCTTCTTGTTTTTTTTTTTAGGAATGGGTTGACAGCCGCTGTCTTTCAATTGAGGTTATGTGGTTTTCTTGAATATATTGCTGAAGATTTTTTTTTATAAATAACATAAGTGTTCTCCGATTTTTGTTTGCCTGTAAAGTGTGAGTACAATAGTTTAAGTTCTGTTGGTTAAAGGCCCTCAATGATTTGTGGTCCATTCGTCTGTTACAGGGCTGTCTCCTCTGAACCGTAATAGGTAGACCCTTTCAGTTTTCACAGTGGGTTCTACTATGACAACTATAAACACACATAAAGAAAATTAATATATTAAAAGAAGGAGGTTTCCCTATACAAAAAACAATTTTTCGACATATTTTTAACAAAGTATTTTAAAAGTGGTATTGAACACTTCGTGTGTTGCTTGATCGTAAGTCTCGTCTATTTTCTTTCAAGAAAATCTACTAGAACGATTTTTCCTTTCATCCTTGTCTTAACCGAAAACAAAGTCCACAGCAGTATAGAAATAATATTGTTCCGCCAACATGTTTTCGGGATCTAGTTCCTTGGAAATGTTTCCGATCTAGATCAAATTAAAAAACAACCTTCAATTGGTGTAGATTTTAAGTTATTTTATTGATCGGAATTAAAAAAAAATACGATATTACAATATGAGCTCTAAAAAATTGTGAGTCTCAAACCTAAACTGACACAATTTTCTATCGTTAGAAAATGTTTTCAAAATCACATAAGTTCGAAAACCGATCGACGCAAAATTTTCTAACCTCTTTTGTGTTGTAAACAACAAGTATCCAATTGTTAAATCGCACTGTCATCATATGAAGTCACTCATTGTTTTAAGGCCACAGTCAAACTGGATTTTCAACAGCATGAATGCTATAAACAAATCAAGCAAATAAACCAGACAGTGCATGTAAATTTAGTAGGCTCATTAAAAGTTCATTGTTTGGGTCTGGTTCGCTTGTACGTCGCGGTCGCCCACCAAAACAGTTCGTGATTTACTGACAACCAATACACAAAATGCTGATCTAATATCCTCTGTGGCGGCTACAAATACACCTTATTATGGGGGATAAAAAATAAACAAAAGCAATTAAAATTTGGTAGAAAGGGGGTGGGGCGCACACTACGTTACAGGGTCGATAAATCTGTGCAGCACCCTTGTCTGCCATTTTGAATACCATGTTTTCAGACATCCATTTCAAGAAACATTTAAATCGATATGTACTCGAACCAGTATCTATAGAGATTGCCAAACCAGTTACATCTGTTTATGGTCGGCAGTGTCTGTGGGCCACGATGGAAGGCCGGGTGAATGGGGGTGTAGCGGTTGCGATTGGTCAGATCGCGTCATTCATTGATCATGGCTTAATTGCCTAGATTGTTGTTGCGGCAGTGAAATGCAGCAGCGTCTGAATCTCGAACACCATATGAATGTATCAATGGCACACAGTTTTTTGTGGCATCTACTCGTAGTCGCATGAATCTTTCCATTCGCTACCGGAATGACTTCTCATTTATGATAATGGGAATGGTGATGGCGATGGTGATGCCGAAGCCGATTGAGGCAGAGATGATGACGCTTTGTTGTTTGCATTTATTTTTCCCATAAATTCAAACTGGCTGCAATCAATCACCCGCAATCGGGTGCTGCTGAAACGTGTCTCTTTGGTTGTACTGTTTACGCACATGAGTTGTGGACGCAAGGATCAATTCTGGTATACGGACAGACTGTTGGGGCTTTTCTGGTATTTAAATGAAATCGTGAAATCATAAGACGCAATCAATTGATCAAACGGACAGATTGGCTTGGTCGTTTCACGGATGGAAATTATTATTGCAACACTTGCTATTTTACGATGCCTTCCAACACCGGGTAGCAGCAAAACACTTTGTTAACAGAAGTTGAATACATACATTATTTCCGACTTGATAATAGCTGTTATTTGTTGAACCGGCAAAAGGTGTTTAGAGAATATATTAGCAATTATGAGTGATTGTTGTTTGGAGTGATTGGTTGGGCTGTGAATCTTCTGACTATGTGTGTCGAAGTTGTGTTAACTGACATTCAACTTTTTAGCAGCTTATTGGAAAGCAAACATCAATTAGCACATTATATTATAATAACAGTGTTTAACATGGGGTTACATATAATTCTGGAGGAGAAGAATCCCGGTCTATTCACAAACGGATGACGGCATTGACTCTTAAACTGGCGAGGATTCAATTCTGTTTGACTTTTTTTTATCTTTATAATGTGAGTTAAAATGGAGGTCGTTTCTGACAATGACTCTTATTGCGATCTCTCTTCTTCTTCATCTTGACGACTTCTTCACCGCTTATAGAAGGTCCCATCAGAATACCGATTAAGAAAGGAAGGCTTTCAGTTCTCATTTTGTAATACCCGGTCAAGTTTTATGAAAAATCAGAAAAAAGCAAATCGGTCTCCTGGCAAAAGAGTTTCTTCATCAATCTCTCGAGCCTGAGAAAGAGCTGCTCTCAAACCCTGACGCCCCGAGCAAGCTTCTTGTTGATTAGACCAAGCTTTCTAGCGTCTGCTTGTTTGTTCCTTGAACCGGAGGTTCGGTCTACCCGTTTTTCTTGAACCTGGTGGCTTGGATTCAAAGACTCTCTTGGTTCTCTCGATGTGGGCAAGCCAGATTTTTACCACCATTCGCACTGCTGGCAGATAGGACCAAATTTCCGACGGAGGATTTTTTTTTCGAATTATCCCAATATTTGTTCATCTGCTTTGCTTATCGTCCAGCATTCGTCTCCATAAAGTAGGGCTGGCAAAATCTGTGTTTTGTAGAGCAATATGCTTAAGTTAGATTGACCAATGAGTTTGGATCCTAGTTGTTTTGACAAACCAAAGCAGCAGCGGTTGCTCAGGATTACTCTGCGTCGGATCTCCACGGAGTTTTTTTGTGAAGGATATATCAGTTCCGAAGAAGTGGAACTTATTCACTACCACGAACTTGTCCAAGATGTCAATCATAGTGTTTTTGTCGAGATGAGGTTCGACAATCGCCGTGATTGCTTCCAATACGGCACGCTGGGAACAAGCGATGATGTCGATATTGTCTGCGTGTCTAAACTCTCTTTTCCAAAACAAGACAGTGCATCTCCTTACCGATGTCCGGTGCCTGTTTGGAATAGTTCGAAGGTTTTGGGTCGAAACTGAACGAGTCCTAGGGCCGATCCGTTTTTCATTAATTTGAAATAAAAGATCTGTGTATCGTGTGCTCCAGATGTACGGATTCGTTCAAAGGGAAACAACTCCTTGCAACAGTATAGGTCACTTTCTCGTTGAAGTAATAGAGGCTAAGTATGATGTCAAGACCCTCCTTAGAGTCACTTCTGTAATATGGAGTCTTTTCAAATATCTGAACTTACTGAACCGGTGATTTTCCACTGAGCTGCTTGCGACGTCTTCTTTGTATCAAGGCAGCCTAACCAAGGTCGCTTATCTATCCTAATAAAGACTTTTCGGTCGAAGTAGTGAAATGCCTCTTCTCATCATACATTGATGTGGTGGTCACAAATTACGCGGGAGCTGTAAAAAAATAGAGCACTCAAAAGGCACTGTCAAACTTGCTCAGTTTGCATTGTCCCGGAAAAAAAATATTGTTTGGTGCATTGTATAATCCACACTTATTCTTTGCTCAAAATGATGAGATGTGGTTCCATGGCACACAAAATGCGAATCGATAGAACAAACGAGTTCAGGAGGAATTTAACTCTCGTTTTGGTCGGCTAGATTGGAGCTATCTTTGCAGATGGGCCAGCGTCAATTGCAGTCTTAGAAGAGCGAGATATTAGTCGATATGCGCGAAAAAGTGACTCAAATTTTGGCTTTGCGTATGGGTCACTTGAAACCTAGTCTCTCTCAAGACATTTTTAGTATTCTTATAATGCGTGTTGCACAGAGCGAGCAGAAGGACAAGGATACAAATAGAATATATAGTTGGTTTGAATCTCAGATGGGTTTTAATTTCAGCTGGTCCATGGATGAATTCCAAAAGGAAACAAAGAAATTAATATCAACTAATTAGCTTTCGCTTAGTTCGCAGGATTTTTTTCGATATAGGTTGATATAGATATATAAAGTTTGGAAGACAGATCGCCTACATAAAAAAAAAACTTTCTTAGAATTCTAGCACCCGATACACTTACCAATACAGCGAAATCACCCATTCAGTCAGATTACTATCGCTTCTCCAGTACTAGCTCCGTTTATTCCATCACAACTGTATATAGTGACTGGATCAGACTCGAAAACAAGTTTTTTAATGGGACTTATCAACTGGGTACTGGAATGGAGTATGCTTAACCAACTGCCACATTTACATGAAATTAAAAGCAATCATAGATTTTCGAACTTCGAAATGATGGGCAGGGCAAATTATATCGGAATTAGATCTCAGCTATAATGCGAGTAATCTTAAATCCTTAAATGATGAAGCCATGAAGACGGTCCTTGTTTTTCATGCTAAGTCCTCTCGCCTATTTTTTACTTGCACCAATAAGCGCGTTCGACTCATTTAAGCTGGTTTTGAATGCTTTTAATTTGTCCTAAATTCCTTAATTTTATCTTGATAAAAAATTGTATCTTACCCGTTATCCAAAAGTTGTACAATTGCGGAAATTATCTTAAAAAATAACCTTGGAACCTACTACGTGATGTATTCCGTAACATTTTTCATGTGAAAGGTCGAAAATGAAGAAGCCTTTGTTGGTTAATCTTAAATAAAGAACAAACATTGCTGCTCATTTACATACATGTCAGTTTTCTGCGTCACCCGTCAGAATGTTGTTGAATTAGTTAAGGTAAGTACGAATTAGCTCCTCATATTGCATGATAGTTGGAATGATGTTGTTTCTTCAAGCCTTGTAAATTTTTCATTATAATCCTTTTGTGTTTGTCTTTGTTCAAATCATCCCATTGTCACTTTCATTAGATGTAGAGTTCTACTAAATTTATTAGACTTTTCAAAAAAAATATAAATACAACAAAAAAAAATTAAAAAGTTTGTTTGATGTTTAAGTATCTATCTTAGTTTTCCCCCTTTTGTTTTTTTTTTTCTTTTTATTTAACTACAATCAACGCGCAATCTCAACTCGATGCTTCAACACACTTCATGGCGTGTGCATTTAATCACATAAAAACCAATTGGAACAATCTAGACTATTAAGCTATGGTCCGGACTATGATGAGAGCGATGGTATTAATCGAATGAATACAAATACCACGACGACGACGACGACGAAAGCTGCGACGGCAAGTATAGCGACAGTGTTGACAGGAGTGGCCCAACAACCTCCTCAAACACCTCCATTACCAGTTCAGTATACATTGGGAGTAGCTGCATTGGCAGCGGCCAACTCGCAACATATGAATGGTTCGGCGGCAAATGGTTTAAACCTAAACTTGGCCACCCCAAACAGTGGAATTACTACCACAACTGCTTCAATCAACAACAACAATAACAACATTAGTAACAATAGCAATAATAGTAACAATAACAATAATGTCGGTGGTGGCGGAGTGATTGGGGGCGGCGGTGGCGGAATCAATCGCATGGTATCGTCTCGTCGCCCCCAAATTCAAATATCTCCAATTGAACTGCAAAAACCATCACAATTGCTGACACTGACCATTCACAAGGATGAGAACGGATACGGCATGAAGGTGGGTACACAATTTATTTACATTATTTTTCTTTATTATTTTGCTAGATTAAAAATGTACAGCAGCAGTAGGTGATTATTTCAAATTATTATTTTTCAAAAATATTTTCCTAGTTTAGTGGATGAATGTAGACTGATTTTGATTTAATTAGGATGTAGTTTTTAGTTTCTTTTTTTCTAAGTCTTTGGCGCAGATGCTAAAATTTTTATTCAAACTGCATAACGAATGGTTCTATTACATCTTCTCAAAGCAGGCTTTTTTTTTGCTTGCAACGAAACTCATCACAAACTTAAAAGCGATAAGTTTGCTATAAAAGAAATTTTATAGAAACCGCCACTTGAATTAGCACACCTCTACGGACTTCTTTTTTATCGTAGATTGTTTCCAAGCCATGCTAAAGCTTACTTAATTGATGTTATTGGACCTGAGGGACGCTTAAATGCTAAAGCCAAAGATATTAAAAAAAAAAATGATTAACTAAAAACCGGCAAAATGCAGTGTCCTAATTTTGTGCCTGTTGAATGTGACATTTAAATGATTTTTTTTTTTACATTACTTAAATTTAAGGTAATTGGAATATTTTCCGTTTTAAAAAAAATGTTTCAATAGTTTGTTAAGAAACCTTTCTGTTCCGTAACTTAACACATTCGGTTTGGAAAGGATGCATACAAATTTGCCAAATAGTTTGTTCTCGGGTTAGTTCGAATATTGTTTCCCTGATTCGAATATTTGGCGTGTCAACCATCCCAAACATTTTCCATGATATTCAAACCCAGTGAGTACCCAGCGGCCAGCCTACGTAGGCTGCTAGATATATTTCTGGCCTAGTAATGAAAATGCGAATATTTATCATCAGAAGTGGTTTTATTGTTTTTCAAAGTATTCTCCAGCATGATTTATACACTTTTGCATGCGCTAAAACCAATTGTCGAAACACTATTTCCACTCCGATTGGGACACCTCCAAAACATGGTTTTTGAACGCTTCAACAGCATCGTTGACCACGCATTTTTTTCTTGATGTGCGGGAATAAAAAGAAGTCATTGGGTGCCAAGTCAGGGCTGTACGGCGGATGACTCATCAATTCGACGTTTTCGCCGGTCAAAAAGGCAATGTGTGAGAGCTCGCATTGTCATGGTGAACAATGATTCGTCTTCTCTTGTTCGTTTTTCGAATTTCTCCGAAGACTTCAGGCAAACAAATTGCTCAAGCGGAACAATCGACCAGTTTTGCCGAGGAATCAGGCGACCTTTTGCTTCGAAGTGCTTCTTCCATGAACAACTTTTGTTGGATTTGGCTCGTCTTCGAAGACCCACACCGTCGATTGTTGTTTTGTTTCGGGCTCATACGCATTGACCCATGATTCGTCACATGTTACAATCTTATAAACGTCTTTTGAAGCACCGCGATCGTATTTTTTTTAACATTTCTTTGCACCAATCGACACGAGCCTTTTTTTGAGCGATTGTCAAATTGTGAGGGATCCAACGAGAACAAACCTTTTTTACGGCCAAGTGTTCATGCAATATCGAATGTATGCTGGTAAGAGAAATGCCCACGGATGCCTCTATCTCACGGTATGTCACATGACGATCTTGCATTATCAGTTCACGCACGGCATCAATATTCTCTGGCACAACTACCCCGGCTGAACGTTTTGGCGCATTATCATGTTGATAAATCCACGGCAGAGATCCCAAACGGTTATGAAAATATGGAAACGCTTCTTTCGATATACTATTGTAAGATAACGCATTTATTTTGGTTAGCGAAAATTGTAGTTTACCCCGCACCATCACACCTCCAACTCTGCCATACAGCGATGGAAATAGAAGTTATAACCATCGGGGTCTTCAGAATTGTTTTTTTTTTTGTCGGAGAAATCCAGTTCACATGTGAGCAAACAAAAACTGAGGCGTTGCTCTTTTCGAATCGGACTAAGATGTGGCTCCTTGATTTTCAGTCTTTTATCATAACATGCTTACGTATGAGGTTTGCCTTGATATCACATTTTCCCCTGATTTTTGCCAAAGAGTCGTGAGAATTTGACGTTTTTCTTGATAAAAGTTATTATAAGTCACCTTTCCGGATTAGCAAACACACTGTGTGTGTCTTTAGTGTTACTAAAATGAGGTTGTTCTTTTCAAGTGTCGCAAAGATATATGGTTGTTTTTCAGAACTTGCAACTCGTGACAGAGAAAGAAGAAAAGTTGCACAAAGATAAGGCGCAAAATATCATTCCGCTTTCGAGTTAAGAGCAATTGCAAATAGAGTAAACAGGGTGTCCAGTTCAAGTTGAGAGGAGTGTATGTAAGAAAATGTATGCGGTCTTTGGATTTTTCCTTTACATGTGCTACAAGACAAGGCTTTTTGCCAAATTTCAGGACTCTAGGTCATTGCCTTGCGAAAATCAAAATATGTGGCATAAAAAGCCATATCTTCCGACTGCGTCGGCTTTCGAGCTTGATTTTGTATTGCTTTAAGGGACCGTACTTATAATTATAAGGTATTAAATTCAACTGATACCTCAACACGTTTTTGAGAAATAGGGTCGTGACGGATTTCCGTTTTTCCTTTTGAGGTACGGAACCCTAAAAGACTGCGAATCTTAAGTAAGAAATACAATAAGACTATTTCTTAGGCCAGCATAATAATAGCTAGATATGTACCGCCTTACACCCCGTGTGGATCTTCGTTGAAATTTCTTATTCGTATCTCGTCGACATCGAAGGCATATGGTTCCTTAATCGTTGTCCGGTTGGGACAGAAAAAAAAACTTTTTTCAACATTTTATACATAATATTTTTTATTCACAAAATAAACTTTAAATTTAAATCGATCCACATTTCAAAAAGTTAAAAATTCTTTATTTACGTTGCTTTTCTAACCTTTAAACTTTCAAGCTTCTTAAATGCAACATTATCCATTCGTAAACTCGGTGATTTCCTTTTTGATTTCCAAAAAGACGGCAAGTGGTAAAGTACACTTTTGTATTCAAATAAGCAGCCTTTGAATTTATAATTTATAATAGTTTCAATTCATACAATAAAACAGTGAGTCTTTGTTTTGAGCGTTTTCGACTGGCTTTTGACTTTAAGATTTAAATAAAAGCTTTTTCATGAGTAAGGCTCTTAATCAAAGTCCATTTTCATTGCCATTAAACTCTTCTCTCGGTTCGTGAGAGGTAAGACAACATTTCCTGCTTTATATTAGCAGATATTTTGTTGATTTTCTTACCTAACTGTTACAACCAACCGTGAGATTGATATAGATGTCGCTTTAGTTTGTGGCTCTCGCGAAGCATCGCAACCCTCCTTATCTTAGCTCTTAATACAAACATTCCAAAAATACATAAACTCCTTCCCCTTTAAACCTTTTTGCATTCTATTTTTATTGAAGGCAACCTACATTGTTGACATTATACAATGAAATGCGAAAAGATAAGAACTGAAGAAAAGATACAATAGAGTAACAACACATGGGAATCCAATGACAAACCAAATCTTGTAGTGTCAAGTAAGTTACGAAGTTTAAAACATCGGGGATTCCCCTATTATTATAAATTTGTTCTGTTCTTAAAGTTTCGCATGCGGTTACCGAAGATCTTCAACGGATGTATTAAAGAAGTATACAAACTGTACTGAAAACAGATCTTTTGATAATTGTTTTTTTTTTATAAAAGATAAACTTTCAATAATTCATGTGTCCATTTTCTTATTCCAAATATTCCGTTTTGTACGGACAATTCGAGAAAAATATGGGATCCCATATTTGTATCTGTTTAATGGAATTGTTTGCTAATCGGGTCTGTCCGCAATTAAAGTTTTTACTGCACCAGAATAATTTGCATAATTTACAAATGTCATTTTCTAAAATATCCAATTAGTTTTGTAATCCATTTTTGAGACACAATGTTATTAAAATTTAACACAATTTATTTGCCAACCTTCAATTATTTTTGTTATTTTGCTCTTTTTGTCGCTGCTCTCATTCCTGTTACTGCCCCCATAAACGATGTACATTTGATTGTATGTAAGTACGAGTGCTCGTATATCGCAATTTTCATGAATTTTCTCCCGCCTTAAGTACATCTTTGCTATACAAATACCAACCGCAACCACATCTGCAGACTGCATATGTATATTAGGTGCAACATGCATGCTATTCCGCATTCTACATACATATGTACACTATATGTTCATAGATATGTCTAAAGTTGCTTGTTATCTTATCGATGCCCCTTATAGACTTTGAATTTTAGTCTTGTTTGTTGATTTTTTGTTCGTGCCCCCGCTTATCAGATAAAAAGGAAAAACAATAACAACGGCACACAAAGAAAGCGGTGCCAACACAAAGAAAATACAACAAGCGAAGAGGAAATTATAAGTTCCTTTAATCGTAGGTGGGGTGCGGTGAATGTGGACTGGTGAGAAAATCTATGAAAATGAAATTGAAAACGAAAACACCGCTTAACGTCATCTACGATGAATAGTATATGGCCGCGTGCCATTCAAACGATGAACTTCTGACAGCTCGCATTCCGTCTAAATATGTATCTGAGATGGATTAGCTTGATTCCCGCAGTCCATCTACATAAATGCTTTTAGTGATATTTTTGCTTTCGTTGTTTAGTTCACCTCTTCCATGCGAGGAATCCTTGTTAAAATATCTAGAAGAAGGAGATTCTTTTAATTTGGATCGTTGCCAAGAAAAACATTTGCTTAAAGATTGAATAAGGCGGCATGGAAAATACCCCCATCAATAGGAATGAGTGTGTTTGCACTGCAAATTAAAATTCATTCATTAAATTCAAAGATTAAACAGATAAAACAAACCAAAGTGGTATCGTAGAGAAAATATAGCTGGCCACAATTTGTAGTTTACTTAAACCATAAATCGTAAATAATAAAATTAACGAGCGAAATCGTAATTAATTCAAAATTTGGTAAATATTTTTATTGCGGAATTTGCCGAAAGAACAATTTTTAAAATAAATTACATTGGTTTAATTTGGTTGACTAAATGGAAATAATTCTTAAAATTCTACCCCCACTAAAAAAAGCGGTGATCATTCCCGAAGTATGGTTATAAATATTAATTATTTTTATAATTTTGTCGATCTCAAGGGATTAGGAATACTTTCATAATGAATTTTTGCACGCAAAGGGACCAAAATGGATTGATTATGTAGTAATTCGAAACTCAGTTGTATTTTGGTTTTGATTTCTCCATGACTGGAGTCCGAATTGGGACGGAGAGTTCGATATCAACTTATTGGTTTTCGCTTAATCCGCACGATCTCATACGACATTATTTGATATACCAGAGAATTAAGTTTTGCAAAATTGACAGCCAATGGCATGATATTTCTGCAGTTTTTTAATTTTTACTAAAACAGAATGGCCTAAATGCAGCGCTGTAGTTTATAAAAAAAAACAAGAGCAATACATAATTTTTTTTTTGTATGGTTTCGAAGGCAAAATCAGTACTCATATTTTAAAACATTTTTTTTATCTGAGTAACTATTTTCTAAGCTAACAATAACTTATATATTTTATCAGTTTTCTCAATATTAAATAGTTTGGCTATTTTGTTATGATAAAGCAAAAAAAAAAAACATATGCAGTCATATCTAACAACTGAAACATTTTCTTACTAAAGGGCGAGTTTCGGTCAGAAGAGACACTTTGCAAATAATGTTTGTAAAGTTGTTTCACTGGCAAATTTTTAAAAAAACATATTACCACGTTATCGAATTGCATATTAACTTTATTCAATGCCCCTAAGCAAAAATAAAAGTAGAAGAAACAAACAGTAACATTTTTTTGCCCCGATTACACATTTTTTTAAAGTTTGGTTTTTGGCCTTCCTTGATAGAAAACATTCAATTAAAAACCGACAAGAATCGAGAATTCTTTGGCATTTTGATAACAATTACCACTCAATGACCATACTATTCCTTGTACGTTCTTTCGCCATTAAAATTAACATCAGTTTAAATTTCCTAAAAATAATATAGTTTCAGCAAACCTTTTGTAAAGCAAGCAAGCGGAATGATTTAACTCAATTTTTAAACCAATAAATTTTCCTTTTTTTATAATTTTATCTGAAAGTGCTTTCCAGTTATCGTCTAGAGCATCAGAGTTTTCTTCTATTAAATTTGAAAGCGATTTTAAGAACCAAACTTGTGGCTTTTTGTGAATCAATGAAAACGTTCTAAAACTTCACATTGAAACTCGATAGCGTCTAGTTGATTTTAAGGAAATTAGAAGTAATACCACTAGAGTATGGATTCTGGAAGTTTATTTTGGAAGTCAATCCACATTTTAAATATTAACAGAACTGACTGTTCTTCAGTGATTTAAATGAATGTCGTCCACTCTCTTAAAGACTCTTCGAATCGAAATCTTGAATATTTGAACACTACATAATCTTAAATTTAAACTCATAGTTATCTGGGTTGTGAATAAAAAGCTGCGATACTTCCCTTCATCACATGAACCATTAGCAGAACATAAGCGTAGACTTTATACATAACCTCAAAGGGGATTTTCCTATAAATTAGGCACTATTTTCATTTCGTTCATATCCATAGGAACAACTTCTGGCAGAAACAATCCAGTCAACATTGTTTGGTAGTACAAGCCTTTCACTGAAACGGTCGGAGCAACATCAGTTTCAAAAGCATAGGGCACTCGATATCGATTAAATGATTGTTCCATGACTTCTCTTGGGTTTTCGGAACACTAGATGAAACAATTTTATTTGTTAACGTAAATTGACATATGTTCAAAAATTCATGATCTTAACATCACTTAATGAGCAAATGAGCGGAATTGTGTGCATTCTGCTAACTTCAATTTTAAGAAACTTCGAAATTTTCTTCCTCCTCTTGGTTTTTAGCAACACTGGGACAGTCATTTTAGTAGAAAATGAAAACTTTGTCGGAGGTGGGTACCCATTTTTCTCCAGCAAACATTTTCTTTCACTTTATGCCTTATGCATCGAACTCATCAGTGGCGGTGCCTTCTACGGCAAGGTATTTCGAAACCCGAATAAAATCTACGTTCAAGTCTTACGACATTCAAAAACAAAAACTCTATGGGCTTGTTTTTGTAATAAAAAATCTTTATAAATTACACCTGCACAGTTGTGTCAATTCTCTAAAGTCTAAACTAATGTTGAAATGAAAACCACAGACGCCAGGGTGACCTGATTCATATGCCACTTTCCTAAACCGACAAATGTGTCATTTTATTACCCAGGGGACTCCTAAAATTACACACGCACTAGGGGTTTTTAATTTTTGATGAGGCAATGATATCATACTAGTGGGCGTGCGTTTGTTTGCCAACAACATTTCAGTTAAAAACTTTTTGGCTCTACTGTATGCATTATTCAAACAATTTTTTTTCTGTAAACAATTTCCAAAATTTCATCTCAAATCTCTTTATCCTTCTTTGACCTTCAGGTGAAAGACACTAAATACGTTCGTTTTGCATTATTTTTTTTTCTGTTTGTTATTCACATGGTGGTCTTCGTCATCATCAAAGCAGTAACAGCGAACAAAAAATATCTACAACCGCGACAAAACAAACAACATTGGAAAGTGAAAATGCCTTTTGAGCTCTCGTTTAATCCAAAAAAGTGACCGAGAGAGACACAACGACCCGAAAGAAGAACAAATAGTAACTGTTACTCCTTTGTATCTTGTTAGTTTTGTGTTAGGTAATTCGTAATTGCGATCGGTGTCCATTGGTGAGGTGACTTCATTCAATGGCATGATTGTTATACGAATCCAACTGACCTAATCTCATAAATACACACACTAAATAAAAAAAAAAGCGAAAAGCTGAAACGTTTAAGTGAAACAAAAAGTCATGATCACAATCTTTACGGAGCGCGGCCGGCGCGGCGATTGAAAACAGATGATGATCTCGCGGATCGATGATGATTCGTAGAGGATTGGCCTGGAGCTAAGGCTATTGATTTGGCGGCTTTGAAATACAGATGATCACATATGTTTTTTTTTTTTTAGATCCGGAGGTGGGAATGACTCGATTGAGTATTAATTGCTTTCGATAGTTAAATTGTATAAGAGGTTGTGTTGTTATTCAATTTTATTAAATTACTCTTTAATTATCGAATTATTATGCAGAAATATAGCAATGCACATAAGGACTGATGAAAGTCAGCGAAACTTCCCGAAAAGTTTTGTTACAGTATAAAACAAAAAACGAAAACTGGGTGGATTTTTATTACCAGCAATTGTGTAAATTTTGTGAAGCGAAAAAAAATCGAAAGTTAAATAGCCAAATCGGTAAAAACAAAACACTGTAGACCACTAGTAAACTAGGACGTGGTGTTGTAGAGGTCCATTGCAATACCATAGAATCTAGGAGTATTAACGCATTTATATGCATATTTTCACAACACAAAAATCGAAGACTAGGAAGAGAAATGAACCCTTAGGAGCAACTCAAAAATTGTAAATAAAGAACGTTGGAAACTTTTAAGCATAACAATGAGGAAACGCAAGACACAAACGGTGCCGTTCATTATTTTCCGGATAGAAAAAAGCTGCCAGAGCACTAGATATAAATTCCTTTGCATTAATTACGAAAATCTTTTTTGAATAATTTCATAATTATTATGTATTTTTATTAAAACTACCAAGTTAAATGAACTTAAAAATTAAAATGACTTGTTGAATAAAACAGAGTTAGATATATGTTCGTCGAAAAATCATTTTCTGAATCAACTTCTTGATAGTTTCCAATCTTATTGATCTCTAGGGTAATTGCAGGATCTCCATAAGTATGTCTTTCGATGTCAGTTTTTTATTCGAAAATTGTTGTAAAATTCGACCCAAGCAGCCTTGTTATATTTGTCAGTGTCAGTGCTCACATATCTTCGATGAGATTTCGGAATCGGAAAGACAAATATACAAACATTATTATTGAACGACCAGCATCATACTTGACAGTCGGGACTTTACAGCAAAACCGTGTTTTCTACACCTGATCACTGAATGTCAACTCTCCTTTTTTATCCAATCCTGATGCTCCCTTCTACTTCACTCATAACAAAGGTTTAGCAACGGCTACTTGAACATGAAAGGTAAATGCAGCTAAACGGATTTTAATGGTGGTGCTCTGCTCAGATTTGTGGAGCTGAAAGTCATCGATTGATTGGTTATAAATTTTAAAGTCTGGTCATTCTTCTTCGATTTTAAATTGAACTTCAGCTCTTCATAAGAGTCGATGCCTCTTAAATGTGCACTGTCGACAGTGGTATTTAAAACTTATCTGCAATATCGGGCCACAATGTCCAACTTAATATTCTCTCTTGTTTAATATTTTTTTTTTGCTTCTAAAACGTTAAAGTTTCAAGACTTATTGGAAGCGGAAGAATACCCAGTCTACTTTAATAGTAAGAATAAACCTTGTGTTCCTTAAAACTCATCGAAGTTTTTAGGACAATTGTGTGCAACAAATTTATTTAATTTATTTGTTTTTTGCGGCAGCTTTGTTTTATAACTCTCATCTTGTGTTTTTTACCTGAGTCCGGAAAGCACTGTAATAAAAGGTTGCACATATAAGGTTGCGGATTCATCTTGGGAAAACAAATAAGATTTCGATTTCAAACTC
This sequence comes from Orthonevra nobilis, assembly GCA_963555765.1. Lineage (NCBI taxonomy): Eukaryota > Metazoa > Arthropoda > Insecta > Diptera > Syrphidae > Orthonevra > Orthonevra nobilis. The sequence continues at coordinate 94,471,514 of OY743224.1, forward strand.
AGAAGCAAGAAACAATCAGGAGGAATGTCATCTATGAAAGAGTAAATGTATGAACACCCGGCCGAAGCTTGTCTGAAGTACAACGTCATGTACTCAATGCTAAAGTTGGTAGAGACTTCCGGTTTTCAGACTGGTGCTGAATTTCCTAACTGATAAATCTACATAGCAACCTGCCCATACCCAAACGATCCAACTGTGTCAAACATTCTGGATGTGGAAACTCTCAGCGCTGCTGACCAGTTTTGCGTAAGAGATCCAAACAGACTTAGATTGATTAATTAGAAGATCAAAAACTACTGCAAAAAAAAAAAAACAGGCCAACGCAGTCCCTGAACTTAATGCTATCAATGAGTTTAGGAACAGAAAACTCACACCTAGTTTCTACGAAAACCTAAAAACCATGCCGCAGGCTATTGAACGTGCACGATGTCTCTCCGTTATTGTCAACAGTTCAAACATTTTTATTTTTATGGGTAATTAACAATTCGGTTCTGTTCCAAAATATTGTCATGCGATACTTATTCAAGAATTAAAGTTACGTTTAAAGGATTTTCCCTAAATAAACTTTTTTCTAAATGTTTTGGCTCGAAATAAATAGCTGCAATATTTTGAAGTAGCTATACTCGGATGTCCCAAAAAATAAAAATATGCCCTCTGACGCGTCTTTGCCGCTGTTTTGCTCAAATTAACTTTCGGAAATGATGTAAGTACTACAATCATCGAAGTTTGAAAAATTTTTAAGTAAAATATTTTGCTTATAGCCTTTGGTGCGAAAGTCTTATTGAAAAAGAAAAAAAAAAAAGAAAGAAAAATTAAGAGAAGATTCAGAAACACCCTGTAAAGGAATTAATTAAAGAGTTATGATATTTGCAAACACAAATGAGCCACTGTGACCCAGTTCAAGAAGACCCAGCAAGTTTCTCTTCCAAGCTGGGTGCAGCGTGCCAAGGACTGTGATGAGGTGGGATTTAAAGCAGATAAAGGTTAGGCTTAGGTTCTCCAAGGATCGATTGATAAGCATGTTAATTACTATGCAAGTCTGGTAACATCAACTGCATTTTATGAAAAATGTCGTATCCTTATGAAAATACTCAACGTTAACACTTGTGTTGAATGAATATCTAAAAAACAGTTTTTGTTTAATTTTATTTTAGGTGTCTGGCGATAATCCAGTGTATGTGGAGAGTGTCAAGCCTGGTGGAGCTGCTCAGGTTGCCGGTTTAGTCGCCGGTGATATGATATTGAAGGTAAATCCTTTGCCCTTCAAACCAAACGTAACTTTGATTTTAAATTTACCCAATTTGTATCTTTTAGGTCAATGGTCAAGAAGTGCGGTCGGAAAAACACACCACAGTTGTTAGTTTAATAAAATGTAAGTACTCGTTAACTTTTCACTATCAAGTGCACTCGAAGGAGGCTCAATTACAACCCTAGTTGATTTCCTGATATTCAATTCGCCGGATGTTCAATAGGTTTTAAAGTTTCCGTATGATCAAATGACTTAACCCGCGCTATTTATAATTGAATCACGCCAAGTCAAGCCGCGACACCAGAGTCGTCACTCTCTTCGAAGCCAGGCGTTTTGAATAAATAATTAAGTTGCTCGCCGTCGTGTGTGCGTTGAGGTTGTTTGGATTTTCCATCTTTTTTTATTTTGCTCATAAAAAAAAAAAAAACTGCGGATAGTGTATCTTTGGTGGCTTTTGTTGTGATTAAGCCGATTTACGTTATGATTTCATAGATATTGATGAGTATGTCGTACGTGAGACAATCGAACGTGTTTAAAGGCTTGCGCGAGTGTCGCTTTCTTGAGCTGCAGTTGTATCAGATTTCAGTTTCCAATTAAAAGCAGTAAACAGTGGTTAGCGTACAGTTCGTTAAGGTTGCAAAAAAAAAATTTATATTTGCAAGAGAAAAGACTCCAGATTAAGTCAAGTGAACTTGATCAACTGATATAAGATCTGGTTTAAAGTCTATTAAAGTTGCTATTTTGTTTCTTTTTATTGAAGCGGCAAAAGTTATCCTTAAGTTAGTAATCATAGTGTATCTTGAAAGATATTTACTCAAGCTGGTGTACTTATGTACGTCATCGGTGTGTAAATACTCGACCACAAAATGGCTAATTTGCACGGTTGTGCCGATGATGTCAACAAAATATACGTGTGTGAGTAGTTTTGTTATTATAGGCTATGTACCTTTCGCTTATTTAACGCTTAGTGCTTGCTGTTAGGGTACCTCAGAGTTACGGACAACGCCTTTAACTTTTACTTCCACCGAAAGTAGAACTTAATTGAAAGCAACTATGCTTCAGTGATATTAAAGATTAAGTTTTTTGTTTACCGTATTCCTGTAAAAGTTCTGAAACGTTATTTGCGAACTCTTAGCGTTCGTAGACTTTGAGATTTAGTATTCCCAAGTGCCAGTGGTTGCCGGTGCGAAACAAAACAAACGACATGTGGAATAAATAGAAACTAATTTTAGACTCTTCGTGCTGCACGCTGAATAGCACTCACTATGATCGTAAGTAAGGACTTACTTTCCTTGTTTTCAATGGGAAGTTGATACGCAACCCCAACCCCCTTTAGCCAAGAGAGTGACATAGTGTCGCTGCATGTAATTACAATGAACGTTAACAAAGTAAAAAGATCCGATCAGCCGTAGTCTGTATAGAGCGTAGGAAAGAAACAAAACGTGAAGTGAAATTGAAAGGAAACCCGAAATACTCCCAGACGCTCAAAGCAGCTACTGGACGACAATCTTTGCGTTTATTAAAAACTAATAATTTAATTAAATCATGTTAATATAATAATAAAATTAAAATACATTTGTGTATTTTCTAATTTATAACAAAAATAAATATTTCAACGTTTCATAATGTATCTGTTTGAAAAATTAAACTTCACTAGTTCTTCACGGGCAATAGGATTCGTTCTTCCGCGCTGTTTGTCGGTTACTTCCAAAAACCAGTTCTTTCCCAGCACTTTGAAGGCCTGGAATCAGTTACCAATTCATATTCAAAGAAGCTTTGGTAAAGGAAATTTTCTGGAGATTCTATTTGAACATTTTTCGAAACTAGATTAATGCATTTTTCCTATTTTTTCTTTTTTTAATTTTATAATATTTTTTTTCTTTTGTTCAGTAATTCAGTAAAATAAAGACCTTCTCCTTTTTTTTTTTTTATTATATTTAGTATGTACGAACTACTTGAAATATTGTATCGAAACATCGCTAAAGAATAAGAATTTTTTTTTTCCTTACTGTGTTTGTTAAATGTTAAGTTAATAAATAAAAAACAAAAAAAAAATTTAATTCGCAATTGAAATTTAAATTACTGCGAATTACACTGCTTTAAATAATAGGGTAAATTAAAAGTCAGTATTTGTTTTTTCGAAAAATATGTGGAAAGTCATCAACATTTTTTTTGGTTGATCGTCCTTACCACGAACATTATATAAATGTCCACAATGGCCACCCTTGTTCTTAAGGAAAACATTTATTCGACCTGGCGTTGCATCAATTAATTTTTGACACATCCTCACATGAATGGCCTTACAATGGATTTCAATTGCTGTCCACAGCAGAGATTTGTTCTGGAATGTATGTCTTCCTAAAAATTTCTTCAGTTCCGCCCACAGATTCTCAATGGGGTTGAGATCGGAGGACTGAGAAGGCACCGACACTTCATGGTCCCTCAACCAAGATCTTAACTTGGATGAGTGCCTGGGATCATTGTTCTGTTGAAAGTGCCATCTTACGGCATTTTGTCGTCAGCATATGGTAACATCACGTGCTTAAAGATAAGCACACAAAACTAAGAAAAACAGCCCCACATTCATGTTTAACATTTTTGTTTTTTTTTTGTTTTGGAACCGAACATTTCTTCCACGGTCAGAACCAAATAAATTGATTTTTGTTTCATCATTCCAAAGAATGTAACGAAACAGCTTCATTGTATCTGAAACTCAAACCGAAATCCTTTCTAGCTCTGGTATTTCTTCTACTTGGTAGTGGAACTTAGCGCGCGTTCTTTCCAGGCAGCTGAGATTGCAACAATCTTCTTCGGACAGTTGGAGCACTGACTATGTCGTCAAATTCAGCTGAAATTGCTTTTGATGACAAAAATATGGGAGTCATCAGCGGGGGTTGTTTTCTTTGGTCTACTTCGTCTGCGATGAAATGGGCCGGATATAAGAAAAAAAAGATTAAAAAATCTTTGATCTGGCGGACTCCAGATCCAGAAACCATTGAAAAAATTGACCACTATAAGCTCGACGAAAAACACTCATCAATAATATCGTCAAGAATACCGAATCATTTAATATTTGTGAAGACCGGCAAGAATGTTCAGTCCAAAACGGCTGCTGGCACCGATGGAGCACCTACCTACCAAAGCAGCTGCATCCAAAATATGGTCAACTGAGTATGCATGCAATATAAAGAAAGAAGATGCTAGAAGGCGACCGCAATCAGTGCATTTGAAGGATGGGATCAAATATTATCTCTATGACATGCATTAAAAATAAAAACACACAGGAGTTCTAAATCGATACTCACCACCTCATCGAGGATAATGCCGCGGATGGCACCATTTAAAAGACCAGCTGTATTGATATTTACTTGGTTTGGCAGTCCTACAAAGCTCGCCAGATTGTGCAGAATGAGGATCATTGTGGATGCAGACGGTATTAAATTTATTTGAAAGCAACGAGGGAATCGAGGTGGATCAAGGCAAAAGAAAGTGTATCCTGTCAACAAAAACAGCCACACAATATCGACGCAAAGGATTATTATTCCAGGCGTTTCTTGCGATTGCAGCATATTCTCATTAATTGCATTCGTGCGTTCGACAATTCACTGATTTTTCGTCCCTACAGGAGAATTGATCGAAAGTCTTATCGAGGAGTTTGTAGAAGCTTTGTCACATTCTTAAAGATCACAACTTTTTTTTTGTAAAGTATGCCTTTAATCTCTTATTTGTTTGCTGTTTAAAAAAAGCGAGAGGGTTTCGATCTCAGCTCCATGTCACAGGTCTAGAGCAGTTATGATGGTCGTTGTTCTATTTCAATGGATCGTCATTAACCGTGGCATGTTAATGAATCATCACAGTTCTTTGTAATGAAATGTGAGCCACTTTTCCGGCATGTATTAAACGGATCATGTGGTACTGTGAGGATGTCCATCAATCAGTTTTACAGTGCTAAAAGCCAAAAAGAAAATTCGGTCGAGTGCAATTTAATAACTTATATTTTCATTTATTTTGTTTAAATATATTTCAATATAAATGTACATTTAATCATTTGTTTCGTTTTTTTTTTGCAGCTCACATTGTTGTCGATTTGGCAATCAAACGAAGTCAAATGCAACGCCCAAGCTCAGTGGGCCTTGGCCAGGCAACTCCGGTTCTCTCAACAAGAGACCGGACAGCTTCCATTACGGGACCACAACCAGTTGACGTAAATTTCAAAAAAACAACTTGAATAATAACAAAATTTGTAAAATTTTCATTATTTTCTTTTTTTTTTAGAATGCCAAACGAAGAGAAATGGAATCATATAAAATTAAAACACTCCAATTGATGCTCGAACAGGAAAAGAAAAATCTAGAACGTTTAAAAAATGATTCAAACAATCCGAGTTATAAAACCTCGGAGGCAAACATTCGTAAGCTAAAGGAACAATTGCGTCAAGTTGGAGGCGAGGTATGAGATTAAAATAGAATTTTTAACAAGTAACGATCAATTTAGAAAGTGAGGGACATTCTATGAGTGGTTTATGGAAAATTTTAATGGCTCATTTATGGGACTAAACCCCTTGGTTATGCATAGTCCGTATAGTGTTAATTTTTACACCCACGGGCCACTTAAATATTCTATGCACCTCTCGTTTAATGTCCCAATGCTCCATTCTTAACAATATAACCAAATCTAATGATGATGTCATAAATATTAATCGTTGATCGTTATTTATCAGCAGTTAGTTTCTTATTTTTTTATTTTTCTTTAATTTTTTGAGTTTTCTTCTGTTTGTGATTTTATTTTTTTATTAATTTTAACAAAAAATTAACGAAATTGAAAGGTTTCAGCCAAAAAACAGGATCACAAAGCTACATATTTCGCTTAGTCTTACATAGATATAGGTACCTCTAATTTTTTACGCTTTGATTCCTAATGTATATTAGACTGGAGATTGTAAACATGATTTGAAATTAGTAGGTAGAAAATTTAAATTAAAAATGTACTATTTGAGTAATATGCATAAGATCAACAGTCAAACAAAATCTTTGAGTCAAAGTCAGTCATTCCACGATAGATAAGTATATGGCTGTATTTATTTTGAGTCCGTTAGCAGGTCCTTTATTATTTCATACAATTTCCAAAAAAGGACCATTTCATAAGGATCAGTATGGATTTTTTTTTACATTTTCTTTTCAATAGAATATCTGCAAAACAATCATCAGTGGCTACCAATTATTAAATTGGCGTCATGCTTAGCACTCGCATTTTCAACGTGACAATGGGACATATACAAAAAAAGAAGAACCAATGAAGCTTCTCCAAAAGAGAGAACTGTCTCATCTTTGTTATGGCTTTAAGAGCTAATTAAAATCGAAAAGATACTTACTTTCTTAACGGGCTCCCTATCCGTGAAGAATCTTTGCTTGAGACACGGGACTCTTCCACTCTTGTCGATCCCGGGCCCGCTGCTTTTCCAGTTATCTAGACCAAGAGCTCTGGTATCCGCGATCGCTTGACCCGGAGATTTTGTCTTTCGCCTCGCACTTTGAGGCTTTGATTCGAAGATCCTCTTCCCTGGAGCATTATTGTCCATTCCCTCGATGTGGACGACCAAGTGTATAGTCGTCTTTTTCTTTTCTTTTTGAACTACATCTAGATCTTGATGCAGCTCATAGAGTTCGAAATAATATCTTCTCCTCCATTCGCCTTCCTCGAGTATGGGACCCAATATATGACGAAGAATCTACTCTGCCTTCCAGCTTATCGTCCAACACTTGGCGCCATATAGTAAAACTGGCAGGATCAAAGTTTTGTACAGCATACATTTCATCTTCCGAGTTAAGAGCTTTGAACACATTTTTTTTCGCCGAACCGAAGTAGCAGCGGTTTCCTATGTTAAGTCTTCAGCGAATCTTCACTTAGGTGTCATTATTGGAGTTGATATTTACTCCGAGGTACGTGAACTCATTAACCAACTCGAAATTACTGTTGCCAACAGTAACGTTTTGTGACAGTGATGTTTTTGTTTGTTGATAACATGTTCTTGGTTTTGTCCACGTTGACTTCAACGTTTCACCTGTTCTCAAACTACCGTAAAAGGCTATAGGACGGCGAACTCTTAGCGACCTATGATGTCCTAGCAGCTGGACAGATTTCTTTAAGATAGTCCTCCCGTGTTTACACCCACCTTGTGTCCTTTATGTTCCAGCACGAGATTGAAGAAGTAACATGATGGCGCAACTCCTTGCCGAAATCCGGCCCATTTTTGGAATAGTTTGGAGGAACTGTTTCCGAACTGCAAATAGCACCGTGGGTTTTCCAGCGTCATGCGGAACAGTTGGATGAGCTTTGCCTGAATTCCGAATTCGTCCGTCGCCTTGTAAAGTTCAAGACGATGAATGCTATCAAGTGCGACTTTGAAGTCAATCAAGAGATAGTGAGTCTCGACTTGACAGTCGTTGGTCTTTTCCAGGATTTGCCAAAGTGTGAATATTTGGCCGATCGTCGATCTGCTGGGTCGGAAGCCACACTGGTGGACATAGGATCACCTTCATTGAAGATGGGTCATACAGAGCTAATAATCCAGTCATAGGACATGAATTCATCCACCTCATAAAAAGCTCCCCTGTCGGCCATCAGCTCCGGCGACCTTGTTATTTTTGATAGCTGAGCCAACCTCTTCCAAGCTAGGGTGGAGTGGGTTGGATGCGGGCTATTTTCTTGCCCTATCACCTTCTCCTGAACCCATTAAACAGCTGCTATTTCCTGTGCATCGGCAACAATGTTTCCTTCACTGTTTCGAAGAGTATGCGTACCATCATACATCCACTGAAACATCCGGGTGTTGTTCCTATCACGGGACTCTTCCATTGAGCTGGCAGGCAGAATTTACTTTTCCTCCCTACATCTGGCTCGGTTCGCTTGCTGTCTCGACTTCGTCCTTGATGATGTCGCGGTACTAGCTTACTGGTGGTTCACAGCTTCTCGTTGGATAGCCGAGCTCTGAATTTGGCTGCAACAAGAAAATGGTCGGAGTCGACCATCTATATAGAGAAATCGAAAGGGAAACGGTAAATGTAGGAGGCAATTAGACTCATGCGCAACAATCAGAATATTGTCGTAAAATAACAACGGAAGAATGCCAAACGATCTCGCCAGTCTCGCGAATTTATACCACCTGTGTCAGTTATAACTTGCGGAAACTATTCTATTGGCATCCATTCGGAATTCTTTGTGATACTGTCCATCCATTTGCCGGCCCTGAAAAATTAACATTAGATTAAGCATTTTAAGATGCGTACCTGTTCAAAAATAGTTCTTAAATTTTTTTTGTCCTTTTTGAAAACTGATTTTGACTCAAAGTATGTGTTGAGAATTGTTCGATTTTAACAGCATTCAGCAGTTCAATACTTATGCAAATTTTAAGAATCTTTCAAATATTTATTCCTTCTCTTGTTTTTTTTTTTTTTTAGCTTAGATTGAGTAAAATTTTGCAATTGATCAGAGTATAAAGACAGAAATCGATCATTTTAAATACCTTGATGAATTTTTTGTTTGCAAATTAGATTAGAAATAATATAACTGGGCGCAAAATGCAGCCTGCATTGTTGCAATGACCCTTCTCAGTAAATGTAATTATCCTTGTAAAAATTAAATTCTTTAAAGTCTTTATCAAGTTAGAATTGAAGTCCTCTAGAAAAGTAAAAGCGTTCATCTTTTCCAATTGTGTTTTGTCCTCTTACATTTTTTCATTTTTTCATGTTTTCTTGAACCAAAAATAAGCTAATTCCCACCAGTACACAATCGTTAAGATCTCTGTTCGACTAATTTACTTAATTTTCATCATTTTAGTGGAGGTATTGGGCTACGAAATGTTAAATATACCCAATCTAGTCATTTCTATTATCCATTTTCAATGAAATCAATGTCACTCATCGAATGAAAAAAACCAAAGCATTGCGACTGTCTTTTCTTCCTTATATTTGTTTCCTTACAAAAAAAAAATCATTCATTTGTGACACGAAACACACAGCTACAGAACACACCTAAAATAAACGACGCTTAACCAAAATTTGTATTCCAAGAGCAGGCAGCTTAATTTTTAACAGCAAAATTAATCAAATATATTTAACACTAGATCAGCACAAAATAACAATTCAAAAAAAATAAAAAAATAATAATAATAAGATTTCTAACAACACACCAGCTAGCCACAGGCATTAGCGCAAACTATAAATACAAAAAAAAAAATTTAAGAAACAGAAAAAAACTAGGTTCATTTCTTCAAACATTCCTCCAATCCAACAGGAAACTCCGCCAGCAATGAAATTTCAAAACGCAGCCTCTCAATCGTCGGTACTCTCACCGACTCAAATTCTTCAGCAGCACTATTCCCCCCACCAGCCAAATCCCCCCAACATGCATCATTTGCATCATCCGGCGACTACACCACAAGCCACACCATCCAGTCCGGCATTCCTTTCACTCCTTCCACGCTCCTTATCCTCCCTTAGCTTGGGCACACGCAAGAAACCCGACAAAGAAATCACATCACCTTTAAGCAATACAACTGACTTCCTGTCCGTGTCATCGGCCAACACGCCAAGTCCTTTGGCAGCACATTCGATGTCGCAATCACTTCACCAACAAAAATGCACAACACCGCAGCAGCAACTCTATCCATCGTCTTACCAGCATCATCAGCAGCAAAATCTGTCCTCGCATTCGCAGAAGCATCATAAGGACAATTCGGTAACACCGAAATCATCGGCGCCAAAGAAGAACTTCTCTGGCAGTACAAAGAATCTAAAGGAAGACATACCACCGCCGTTGCCACAGAGAAATCCCCCAAGGAATTTACTCCTCGAGTCGGCCAACATGGAATGGCGCCGCAACGTTCCAGTGTCTGACTTGGATCATTCAACGATGGCTACATCAAATGCTCAGCGTGGCTCACCAACGCACACCACCACACCAACAGGTGGCGGAGGAAGTGGTGCTTGCCCTCAAAAGGCATCGGGTGTTCCGGTCTCGGGTAAGAAGCGTCCCAAGACAAAAACCAAAGCCCTATCCGACCCGAAAATGAGCACTCAAATGTTCTTGCAAATGGAAAAGGGCAACGGAAACGGGGAGGATGGTGATGACGAACATTGCATTCCGCCACCACTTCCACCTAGACAGCCCGGTATGATGGAAGAATCGCAAAATCTGATGAACGCCAGTAAGAAGCATGGAAGCAGCAATAGCTTTGGTGGAAGACCACCACCGAACAGTATTGAGACCCTAATGAACTACCCTCTGGTAACAACTTGTACACCTGTACGGGATAATATGTCTGCCGCATTTCCCCTATCGCAGAGGCCGAATATCGTCCAGCAATTACAACAGCATCAGCAGATGCAACACCAGATGCAGCAACATGGATCTGCACCACCACTACCACCGCCGTCTTTGCATAGTTCCGGGTCGTCCTCTGTAAGTAGAGCTACTACCACTACCACTTCTATAGTACTACTTCCACAAATCATCTTCTCTGGAGATCGAGATTTGATTTTTATTGAGTGTGCGGAGGGGTGTAATGGTGTTTATCTAAATAAATAAATAGGATGGCTTTATTATCGTAGTAATCTGAGGCAATTAAAAAAAAAAAAAAAAACATGCACAAGCAAATTATAGTTTCGGGAATATTATCGATAAGAACTTAAACACGCTTAACTCATATAGTTTTAAGAAAACAAAAAGCTCACTAATTGTACTGCACAGTAATACTAACAAAACATTTTAACTGTAGATACTAATTGGCTTTTAATACGTAAATGGTGAAGGGGTGAAATAAGAGTTTTTTTTAAAGTTCCTACGGCCTCAACTTAGTTTTTTAATTTGTAAAAAGTTTTATGATGAAAACATTAGAGAAAGACTACGTTGTAAAGCTATTGAACAAGTCATCTTGTATTTCATCACTTTAATGTTTTGCTGAAAAAGCTACGTTCTCTGTGTTTAAGTTAAGCTGGAGTAAACTTAGTCTTTTCCAACTGCAAGGACAGTCTTTCATTTATATTGATATCGACCCAGCACCCTGTTATCTTCGATTACTGTATCCTTAATATTCGATTTCGACCCAGCACCCTGATATCTTCAATTACTAGATTCTTAATATAAAAGCTTCATCTTCCTTGTCATCTTAATTCTCATTTGGTGCACGTGGTCGAAAATTGGTCTCACTTGTCTAAGTGACAGAATTTTCAAAATCTTTCGTTCGTGGTAGAATTCTTAATCATGTGATTGTTTTTAAAAAGGTGAAAAATTCATCCTTACCGGCAGCATATATTGGCATTCAAGACGAATTTTTTCGCCTTTCCTTCAATTATCGTAAAAGTATTGAGGTTTTTCATGTCTGCAGTTCATCAATTCCGAATTGTCCACAATTCTTTTTTATACTCTTAAATATTATATTTGCCTAACATATAAACAAATTGATGTCCTTCATATTCCACCGTGGAAATGGAATGGCACCGCATGGTGAGCTAATAACTTTTGTTGATCAGAGTGCAATTAAATGCCTCCAAACCTTCTGTCTTTAAAGCGACCTGAATTTGAAAGTGTTTGCTCCCTCCTGGCAACAGCAAGTAGCGTTAGAATAAACTTTATTTAATGTCGTAAGAATTTTTTTTCGAATAATCTACGTTTCTAAAAGCGCCGCAGGAAAACGTCCATTTACATCACGTTTAAACATCGTTACAACGTTTCCTGTCTTTTCTCATGTTTGTCGACATCTCTGCAAACGATGGTCGAACTTGCATATCGACACAAATTTTTTTGGTTTTTCCACAGGACTCGTTTTGGTCTATAGATTTGACCTTTACGATATTTGAAATTGCTTTATATGTTGGATGTATATTGAATGTCATACTGTATCCCCGATTTTTCAGTACGGAGTGGAACTCTTTGTCTATCGCACTACCCTAATTTTATGCCGCATGCATTTTTCTTAAAGAATTTTGAGTTTTCAAAACAAGGCTAAATATCACAAATACGTACCTTTGCTACATCTGCCAAGACTTGATTAATATCGATTATGATTCATGGTCATTGTTCTATGAAAGTCGACATTGACTTTCGTTTTTGGATAACGTAACATTGACAGACATGGTTTGTATGTTGGTATGGAAGTCCATAAACCTACTAAGACCACAATTTATGCCCATTATCATAAAATTTATTTATCATTACAAAACCTAGATAAAATCTAGACCTCTTGTTCGTGGAAGAATAAAATTGCCTAAGGTACCCTTTCTTCTTACGACTAACCTACGACATTCGCGTCTGCAAAATTGAAGAGTATTGCACTCGACTTCATCGCAAAAAAAATATACCTGGCTGCTGTTTCCTTGAGTTATCCTGCAATAGTTTTGCTTTTCGCGTTCTTCTTCATTTGAAGTTAAAGTTTTGCCCTCTCCCAGTAGAAGGTTTCTCTAAACCACAACAATGCTTAACTCTTGCCAACACACATTTTTTCTTCAGGGCTCCAGTCAATGCTGCTCGTTATGTTATATTTTTTTCTTTTTCTGAATAAGAGAAGTCTTGGGATTTGCCACAAACTATTCTATATCGCCACATATGCATGCAATATGAAAAAATGGGATCCGGACCTTGGGCTTGCAAATAAAGATATCTCTGAATGAGCCCTGTATTATGAAGTAAATTCTTTTTCTCTGAACAATTTATCACAGATATTTATACGGCCTAAATACTGGTCCTCATTTCAAAGCTGTGTCTTCAGATTACTGCTCTGTTCGAAAGCAATATATTTTTTTTACCCCTGTCAGCATTAATCAAGCTCCCTACACGAAAAAAAAACACAATTTTAACAAAGTTCCTCAGACTGATCTTCACATTATGAGGTTTATATTAATTTCAACCTTAAGCCGCATTTATTGGCTTAACAGAAACTGATTTGTCATTCCATTTTGAGCCAAGAATGCCGAGGAACGCTGTATATACAAATAAATTAAGACTTGATCAAGATTATTGGTCCTCAAGCTTTACTTAGTCTCGCACCACTTCTCCCTATTTTTCCAACTTTAAGATAAGTGACAACTTTTCTTTTTATTCATATAAAAGAGAAAAACATTCATGGAAATACATCTTTCCTATACCGAACTTTATTCTTCAATTTAAGCCTTACTCATACTAAACACATATTGTAACAAAATAAATATTGCTTAACTTTAACAACATTTTAAATGCAGATATTTTGTGAAATTGTGTTGCAAAAATATTAACGTTAAATGAAAAACTTTAAAATAAAATTGTAAACTAAAATCCAGCACGAAAAACACAAAAGAACGACTTCAAGCCACAACGCATGCACACAATACTTATCACTCAAACCAGGCTTATTGCTTCCCTTCATACAAACATATGCGCACTTATGCTTGGACACACCCTGTGCTTTTTACACTGCTTTGGTTTACACTCATAGTTTCCCACCATTCACTAAAATAAATTTGAAGTTGTATTGGAAATCGATTACAAAAAGGTTAACTTTGAAAAAAAAGCGAACCCTGCAAAGCCGCCCTATTTTATTCTTCCCTTGACAAACACAAACACTTGTATTTTTTATGTTTATTCGTAGAACTTGAATGACCAAATCCGCTATTAAAGCGAAACCTTCATGTAAATATTAAATGTCGTAGGGGGAAAGCTAAACTAACAACAGAGTATGTATCTGATGGAAAATTGCATGTCCATTCAGAGACTTAAAGAAACATATTTCATAATTTAATTATGATACTATTGTAATTTAATTGGACACTAAATTGGGAACATTTTGTTTTTATTAATAGTTTTGCACGATTTTAATTCTCTATAAGACTTTATTTTAATATTTCTGGCTTAACATTGATTTGTACAGTGTGTTCCAAGGAGTAATGAATATCAATTGTTTAAATATCATTCATTTGTTTTATGAAAATAAATTAAACCCTCTTCTAGTCTTGGGTTTGTGTAAGTTTCAAAGCAAAAGATTACTAGTATTATCTAATATAAATACATATTATTATTGTTCTCTTCCTTTATATTTTTTAATGCTCACCTCATATTCATATTAAGAGACAATGCCGGTCAATACATCACAACTTTGCAATTTGTATCGGATCGTGGTTCTATGGTAAGATCCAGTCACGACACACGAAAGAATTTTTACCAAGATTTCGAGTCCCTTTTCCAAAGAACATTCGAATACTTCCATGATGATTTACGATTCTTTAAAGCATAACTTATCCTATTTTGGCCAAGTCATATTTGTCAAAATTCGACATTCATTGATTTCAATTCCTTCTTCTGCTGATAAGTAATTAAAGCATACTGTGTAGAGCCGAGCTTGGAGGACCCTTTGGGATTGTATTCGATTTAAAAAGATAATAATCCGCCTTACAATTCACGATCCGATTTTACCACATCTTTTCCAAACATTTTTAGATTAACTCATTTTTTCAATAAATTTAAATTGAGGAAGAAAACATTCATTATAGTTTTAAACTCTTCAGTAGATAGTAGATAGACACTTCGGCTTCAACCGAAAACTGCGAACTTAATCTCCTCATTCAGGATGACTATTTTCCAAGTTTCACCTTCCGGAACACGCTTTTGAATCTGGCTTCTTTTTATAACGTTCAAATACTTCAAAAAAAAAAATGTTGAGTGATTGTTTATCCGCAAAATTTAATAATAATTGAAAAACCAATCCAGTCACAGCATCAGTATACACTCCCTCCCACGACCTAAGTTCAGAAGAAAAATTGGGTTCAGTTTAAAGAGAATCTTCCTCCAAAGAATACAAATAAATGTATGTGATGAATTCTAAGAAACAACTGTGACATTTTTGTGAGTATGAAGCATGCGGTAACAATTCGTACCCTCTATCATGGGTATCAACTTTGATCAAATCTGGACTCTTGATCTACACTTTTATTATAATTTCAGCCTTCGTAGTTCCAACATCATTTAAAATAAAGCCGTGTTTTTTTCGCTGGAACGTCCTACTTTAAAATGCTCGATAAAGTATGAAATTCAAAAACAAAGCCCATATCCAGACGATAATATTGAAGACACAGTAATTTAGTCACTTCGTCGTTCCTAAATGCGATTTAAAATTTCCCGAAAATACAGTTAAACAGCTTTATCAGGGTTGATATCCTAGTTTCCTGCCGCTGAATTCAATGTTTGTGTGTATTTATTGTCTGGTATGTAAACATACGGTATTTAATAACACACCTCTTTTAGCTTTCCTATGAAGAGATTTTCGAAACACATATTGCGTTAATAATTGAGAAAGAATTTTCCACTCGTCCATTTTCTAACTGGTGAAACGGTTCAAGTTGTCATCATCATTAATTATTGAAATGCTTAGTTTTTTTTTTTTTTTTAAAACCAGGAGTTCTGTTAAAAAAGCCTAAGACTTTAGTTAGCTTGAATCTTGAAATTTCCGGATCAGATCTTATTTTTCTGACAAACCTGGAGTCTGATATAGCTACTGAGGTTTTGGATTAACAATGGCATGGAACAAGAGTCACGTTCGCAGTCTAATTTACAAAATCTATTAAAGATAAGATATTCTTTGGAACACACTGTAGTGTATATTTCTTCACATTTGTAAATATTGAGTTCTTTATTTAAGTTAAATAAATGCAATTTTAATGCTTTTGGTGATCTATTGTGAAGGCAGTTTTAAAAAATATTTTTTTTTAAACAAATATTTCACAGGCTCTTGGACAGACTCCGCAAAATATGAATCACTTTGGTAAACATCGACGTGTGGTATCATCACCGGATAATATGCATCCGCGGCATGAAAGACAATTGGGTAAGCTAAATAATATATTGACAACAATGGGTCCAATGAAGTTCTGATGTTCTGTTTAAAAAAAAATAAGCAATTCCCAAGAGATTTTATTGATATTTAATTTGTTTCTATTGTATCTATTTAATTAATGGGCATTTTCCCCAAAAT
This sequence comes from Orthonevra nobilis, assembly GCA_963555765.1. NCBI lineage: Eukaryota > Metazoa > Arthropoda > Insecta > Diptera > Syrphidae > Orthonevra > Orthonevra nobilis. The sequence continues at coordinate 94,487,758 of OY743224.1, forward strand.
CTGGAAAAACTAGAAACCAATTGCTAAACAATCAGCCATTCCCAAGCTCTTCGAGAGCATCATCTACGGCACAATGTCTTTCCACTGCAAGTCCTTCGTATCTCCAATTCAACTTGGATATCTTAAAGCGAGATCAGCAACTAACTTAAAATACTTCGTCCCTCAAACTTTATGTGCCTTGGAGGATGGTAAGGAAGTCGATGTTGTAGCCACTGACTTGAGCAAGGCCTTCGATAAAATATGGCACAAAACAGCATTTTCAAGTTGAAAGTTCCTGGTTTCCCCGCCGGCTTTATTAATTGGATAAAGTCCTACCTAGAAGACCGTCATTACGTTGTTATTTTCAGATCCTCCAAATCTAATTCATTTATGGCCACTTCACGAGTCGCTCATGGAAGCCACGTTGGTCCCATGATCTTCATTCTAACTCCTGCTGACCCCTCCTCCTGCAAGATGATCTGAGAAGGTTTTCAATTTGGTGCCAAAATAACTCACTGGATCTCAACATTAGCAAATCGCAACCCAAGTTGAGGCAAACTAAGTTCCATACTTCTATAAGAAGTTTAATCCAGCGAATTCAATTTGCATGATTATGGCTCTTCGCTTGACTCTTTTATTGGTTCATTTAGGAACTTTTGAGCTATCTCCGCAGGGTACTCAAAAACTAGTTCTTTAGACATGTGATCCACTCATGTCACCCGTCTTTGTATATGCGTTTGTAAATCAATTATTTGTCCTTGAATTGACACCAAAGTAGCGAGGTGAGCTTTAGAATAAGGTGGGCGAGTTACTGGAACCTTTGATAAAGTTCGTTGCCCTCGTGGGGATTTCTGACGTTCTTTTGCTTATAACGCAGGATAACCTTTTGTTGTGTGGCTCGAATGCCAACAAAGAGCATGCGTAACTAGTCCCTAGGGCTCTTGCTGCTTTAGACCACGCTTATGAACTTAAAATTCTGTAGAAAGATATTTCGAAATCGGTATTTTTGCTCCCTCAGGTTTATTATAGCATCTTATACATTTCTAAAACGATCGGGCCTCATACGCAGCTAGTTACTGTACTTAACTAACATTTAACAAAACATTTTATTGGAAAATTTTTCGATTTTTGAAGGCTCGTTGAACTTTGAAATTGCTTCCCTGAAAAATTTAGAAAATGTGACATATCACACATTGCCACCTTTCTACAGAATTGTTAAGACCTTCAAATTTGTTCTTTTGAGTTCATTGAACTAAATTATTTGTTCGTTTTGTGAAACGTGAAACAAAAAAAACGACTTCTACGATGATGGCATATTATTTTACCAAATAACTTGTAAAGCGTTCCCACATATAATTAAGGATCTTCTAAATCAAATTCACAAGATTGTTTGATTTCAGGCTCGCAAATTTTGTATAAATTGCCTAAATTCAACAATGAACATTAAGTTTTTTAAAAATGTCAAATCGCTTCTCTTAGCCCCAATTCAAAACTAAATATCATTCAACTCGTCATTTTATGCCCGTTTCAATGAGTTCTATCCCGGTTCATGCATTTCAGTATTTAATTTTGAAAATTGCAAAGAAAGTATGAATATTCAACAAAAATAGTAAAACGCAAAAATAAATTGAATTATTTTTGACAGTTCCACCGTTCAATTGCATACTTTTAGGTGCTTTCTCGCTCACCGTGACCTAATTCTCTCTGCAAAGTAACTTAGAATCCAGTATTATCGCGATCGTCAGCTGAGGTGGTTGTTTTGCTCGGTTTTGTTTGTCCGATTTTTTTTTTTTTGTTTTTTCAAGATTTTTAGAATTTAAGAGTGTGAAAAAATGTTTTTGTGATCTTTTTATTCACGGTTCGGGATTCGGGACTGAAAGCATCTTCCATGAAGACTGCAAGAGTAAGACAATATGTAAGTCAGTATTTTTTGCATGAGCAAAAAAATCTTATTGTTTTTTTTTCGACATGTACCTACTTTTCGATTCTCATGAAATAAGGGCATGAATCAATTTTAGCCATAGTGATTTTTTGTCAGTCCTTCATTTCTGGTAGAATAGAATTGTTACCATCCTGGCTTAAAAAAAAAACAGGAATTCAAATACATACATATAATTTTTTGTAGTAATTTGACGTGACGGGTGGCTTAACTGGCTAAAAACGGTTGCGTGTTTAGATTTATAAAAACTAAGTGGAATGGTTGAGGTACGAAGGGAAAAGGCAGTTTAAGGGAATGTCTTAAATTTAAATTAAACGACTTGTTGGTTTCGCGTCTTCGTCGTTAAACAGGATGTGACCGATTCTCTTTCTTATGCCAGCAGATAATTGTGGTAGCGTAGATATTAAATGCCAATCAAATGCAGGAGTCAATCTGGTCGAAAAGCTTAAATGATTTCAAAAACTTGTTGAAAAACTATTTTGTGACGATGTTTTGGTGGGTCTCTCATCATTATGAAGGCTATTTTGCAAGGATTTCAAAGAAAAAAAAAAAAAAAAAGATTGGCTATTAAACCAACATTTTGGGATGTAGTAAGCTTTTTGGGCGTTTTGCTAATTGGTTGATTTAATAATTTAAATTGTATGTTTGTAGTGGCTTAAGTCAGGTGCTTATGTTTTATTAGTCCATATAAAAGATAAAAGGCAATTACTATATTTTTAGACTTCGTAGAAAAAAATCTTTAAGGGTCGTCTATAGTCTGCTTTCAAATCTAGATTTGCCATCAAATCTATACACGTAAATTGCTCTTTATTCTGTAAGCTTAGCAATACGAACAAGAGAAGTACACAGAAATGTGTGGCCTGTTCATTACTTTTACTGGCGCTTTTATGCATAGCCGTCATCTTATCTAAAATATGTCAGATGAAGGTTTTTGATGTACACTATCAATTTAACGAAGTCTTTGGTTGAGAAATATCCATAAGCATCGACCTTTGATGGAAGTTTCAATGTCAGTTTTTTCCAATGATTGTTTAGTGAATATGACTACTCCAAATCTCAAATTCAAATCTCGTTTTCAATGTGGTTTTTGGTCCGAAAAAGTTTCTGACTGTTAGTGACTGTCACACGTTGTCTTATTATATTGAAATACACCTTAACTCTATTCCTGCACAATTTTCTTTAGCGACCCTAAGATTTGGAGTTACTCCAAGTGATAAATGTGGTTATGCACGGTTTTAGACTCAGTTAAACTATGGTGAATCTCGAATATTTTTCCGGGGCATGCAGACCTTACTTACTCTTGCTCTCACAACTTTGTTTTGTAGTTTTTCCAACCTCATCTGAACAAAATTGTGAACACCTTTTCGACTTGACTTGTGGCTTCTTCTGATACAAGCAATCTTCATATTTGTTATAAATAAGTAGGGCTTGGAACCGTTCAAATGAGATTTTTGATCGTTTTTATACTCTAGTTGAAAATTCACGCTGACCCAATTTTACTACAATTTATTTTTTCTTTATAAAAAGATCGTCACAACAAATCAACGTCTGGCAGTTGGGAACTGGTTGAAAAAGACAATGAGATTACCCCACCAGGTACACCACCACCGCCTTATCTTACTTCTGCCTCGCACGCGATGGCCCAGTCACAGTCGCAAGGTATGGAGGAAATCGACAATGGTTTCATGAACGACAATAGTGGTAATGCAACAACAGCAGGTAGTCCAACACATTCCATATCGACTGGTGGCAAAGCTTTGGCCGCCGCTCATCCGCAAAAGGAGATTCTTTCAATGGAGGACGAAGATGGATCCGATCAGGAGTTTATTGTCGATGAAAACGGTCCATTCAATCACTTGCAACGCCTGCTTGAGTCAGAGAATGTCGTCCATCTAGCTGTCTTCCTCAATTATGTTCTATCGAATTCCGATCCAGCGCCATTATTATTCTATTTGATAACAGGCCTCTACAAAGAAGGCACCGTCAAAGATATGCGCAAGTGGGCCTATGAAATCCATTCAACATTTCTAGTGCCTCGGGCTCCACTTGTATGGTTTAATGCGGATGAATCTCTAGCTCGTGAAGTCGATAATGTTCTACAAAGTGAATACGACAAAGTAGAAATATTGCGCAAGGTCTTTTGGAAGAGTCGGAAACGGGCGAAGGAAAAAATCTGTGATCAACTTAGAGAATTCCAACAGAAGAGAACCGCTGGCTTGGGCACGATTTATGGTCCAAGTGATTCGCAGCTTAACGAAGCAAAAGGTGATAAGAACAAGGAGCAGAGAATATTTGAGGATACTCTGCTGCCAAGGCTGCAATTCTGGATGTGAGTTAATATGTCTTGATTTCTCTGACTGAATTTGATTAAGTTGTATGTTTTTCCTTGCAGCGATGAACTTGATAAGGAGGCCCCAGTAGAGGATCCGAAAAAGTTTGCACTATGCTCGGCCCTATCAACGGTTCTACACCGAATATTTATTACGCGGTCGAATCCGAACAGTATTATCGATCGTGTTCATCATTTTGTGAGTCGAGAGAAGAGCTTTAAAAGCCGCATAATGGGCAAAAATCGAAAGGTGAGTTTTACTTGGGTATGTTCTTCTAGCTGTTTCACTAAACTTTTGACATACAAATACATTTTTCTAAATTTTAAAAAAAATGCGTATTCTTTTAATTCACAGATGACTGTACGTGGTCATCCGTTAGTATTGCGACAATACTATGAAGTGACCCACTGCAATCATTGTCAGTTAATTATTTGGGGAGTCAGTCCACAAGGTTATCATTGTACAGGTAAGATGTTTCTACTTTTTTCCAATTAGTTATGATTCATAACTTTGATGTTTTGTTTTATTTACAGACTGTAAATTAAATGTTCACCGTACTTGTTATAAACTTTTGGATGAGAATTGCCCAGGTCCTGTGCCCCAAAAGCGTAAAGATCAACATAATGACAATAAAATTAGTAAATTCATGGAAAGGATTCGACCAACAACTCACTTCATGCAAGGTTAGTTTTTTTTTCGTTTTTTTTAAACAATGATTAAATTCTTATTTATGTATTTTTTTGTAGCGGAACGTCGGCGGCAAGATGACGACAGCAACATTGATGATCTCTCGAATACAGGTAAGTGATTTGCCTACAGTTTCCTTAGTCTAAGCTTTTGTTAAATTTTCTTCAAATGTAACCGAAGAATATTACTCTTTTCAGCAATATGGTCGATAGTTTGGTTTAAAATAGATTTAGTTTCTAAGATCAAAATCATGATACCTGATTCACGTTTAATGCGTGGAAGCTGTTGGCAAGATTCATATCGTCCTACAGCCCACACAGTTTATATTTAAACCTTCTCATTTTCACTCCATCAACACAAAGGGGCCTAATACTTTGCGCCATTAAACACGACCGGGGAGATTCTCGTATCCCCGTATTAAACCTAATGTGCATTTTTATAATATTCGCCTATTGTGGGTGTTTACTTTATTGTCGTTTTAATTTCAATCACATTGATTCCCATCTTTGATCTCCCGCTTCTAATAATTGCAAACAAGCCATTGTCTGCCCCTTGCATCACGTGCATATGCAATTAGTTAAACAGATTTCTCAATGATCGTATTTCTGGTGTTTGTAGTTGAATTTCCTTTTTATAGAAATCTCATGACAGCGTGTCTTAAGCTTTGGCATCAAAGGAATCAGGAAGTTCCTCCACTATCGGAGTTGAACAGGGTTGTCTTAGTATGGCTCTATTCAGATCGCCTCTTAAAATGCTGCCGTTCGCAGCCTTGATATCGGTGAGCAGTTGCTGTGTATTCATTTGGAACTCCTGTGATTTTTTACAGACCGTGGGAAGTGCTAAGACTTGATCGATTAGGGGCTTTTCTGTCTAAACCCAACTAATATGAACAATCATGTTGTGTACATTGTAAGGGATTGTAAACCTTCACACATTATGCCAGAAAATATTTTAAAGATGACTAAGACTTCAACGTGGGCGTTTTTTTTTTTCTTAAAAATCGGGCAAATGACTTAGATGATGATATAGAGTATGCACCTGACGCGATATGTCATTCTTCAGCGCCATTAAACATTGTTCAGAAGCGGTACATTTATATATTGACTGTGTCTCTATAGATACCTATAGAATTCTGTTCTTTTTTTTCCAGGCGGTGATGTAGTTAGATCACACCACCACCCTCTCCGTTTTGTTGCACTGTCGTCCATGTCTGCAACTACCAACTGCCGGAAATCCAGAATATATTAATCTGAGGACCGCCAGGGGTCGCCTTTTAGCGTGAAAAACGTATGCTCGCTACTATAAGATTTCATTTAGCATCGATATCTATTAGCCTTGTAATTTTGTTTGTTTTTTCCCTACTAAAATTCCAAATTTACTTTTGGTGTTGATAAGCAGTTGAGTGAACAAACGGATTTACTCGTAAAATCTATATTTGGAAGTGTGTTATATCAAGCGCAACAGTAGGTTGTGTCCTAAGCTCTGTACTAGCATTTAAATGGGGCAACGCTTTTGCGCAGAAAGACTATGAACCTTGATAATTATGAAACATTTACTTGTCTTAAGCTATTTTTAAAGCTTCAAATAATTGCGAACCATGCTTAATTTCTGGTAAGACAGTTGCACTCACAGAGCAGATGTTCTGTTTATTTTTCATCTATATTGCACAATCGACACATGTTTTCCTCTGTCCTGTCTCACTCGCCAGTGTCTTTACGCTTTTCTAATGGTCGAAGTTTCTTTTAAAAAAAAAAAAAAACTTTTTTTTCAGAGCTGATAGGACGTTACAGAATGGTCCTTTTTAATGAAATCAGACTCAATCCGTTTTTGAAAGCTCTTTACCTTTTTTTTCTATTCCTTTACTTTAGTGCCATAGTTTCTAAATTAGATAACCTTTGAAAGACATAAGGAGTGCGGGTTTGCTGCAAGAGAAGGCGAACTTTTTTTCGCCTTTTACTTGTCATTGAGTACTGTGCTGGACATATGTTTTTTTACACAATACAAATGCTGTAAAAGCAAAGATTAGTTTCGGTCAAGCATTGAACATTAACAACGCCATTTAAGAATAAGGGATCAATTTTTACAAGAAGACATTTGCTGGTTTAAGGTGAGGTTTGCTGTTGGGAAACAAATCAGTAAAGTTTTAAAGTCTTGACAGTATTACATATGTACTCATATAAGAATTGAATGTTATCAATTACGAACACATTGCTGTAAGATTGCGTTATATAACCTCCCTAAATAGATGAGGGTTATTGTAAATTCCCATAACATACGATACTTATAAGTTAGTTCTTGGTAGTGCATATTATTTTAAGCTCTAAGGGAAGTTTGTCAAATCCAGTTCTTTATGAAATCTGTTCCCCTTAAGGGCAATTGCATGTCCAATTGGGCCAGTGGTGGAATGTCCTAATAGGCCAGCAATGGAGATGTGTAACACATTTCTGATTTCTGACCCTAGACACCAAGAAAAAAGGTAATCGATGTTTTTTTGTATTATTTTTTATGAACTGAGTTTAATTCCTGATACATAAGATAAATCTTCTTGACTCATACATGCTTCTAATATAAAAACAAAATCTATGTTTGAAAATATTTCACACTCGTTACTAATACTGCGAAAAACAAGTGATATAACAAGTTTGCAATTCACAGGCAGATATTTTCGAATAGAACCATAGAACTTTGGGGTATGCCAATCTCTTTTTACATAACACTAAGCGATGCGTGCCGTAATCTATTAATATTAACTTGTCCTAGTGTAGATCATTTTCTGTCGAAGTCATTAAATTTTTCAAATGCAGGGGTCCAGATGACCTCCGCAATATTTAAAAACCTTTATGTTCTTTACTACCATCTTTAATTTAAATGAGTAATTTAATAGTGCCTTTATATCTCTTTATATGCTTGGCTTTTAAGAATAACGTTTTAAAAGTATAGCGTTCTTTGCTGCATTGCAGTAAACGTTCTCATATTGTTCTCATATATTATGAAAGATGAGTATGATCTCAAGGCCCACAAGGAGTGTTGATCAATTAACTCCTTTTATTTAAAGGGCTAGCCTTTGATCTCTATTTAATTTTTGGGCATAGCAATTTTGTCAGTTGCCACCGTTATCACGACCAGTTACAATTCCGTCATACTCGCTACCTTACCAATATTCAACGTTGTTCAAGTTCTCAATAAACCTTTTTCTCAGAACGAAATCTTTTTTTCAAGACTGGCTTTAAGATCGCCTATTTCTGCCCACAGTTAAAAGGGCCTTTTAACTGTGCGTTCACTATGCTGCTGAAAGCAGCAAGGTACTTCCCGCTGACGATAATCGTTGTGTCATCATCTTACAATTTCTTTAGTCTATACTAATATTATAAAGAGGTAAAGTTTGTAAGTTTGTATGCATGAGGTAATCTTCCAAACTAACGATTTGAAAAATTCTTTCACAATTACTTTCAACGAACCTTATGAATGAACAAATGCTAAAAATTATCACCTTTATCATGCAAGGCGTCAAATTATTTAAGTAAAAAGTTTCTGAAAAAGCAGAATTTTTTTGCGAATGCTGTCGTTTCGGTAAGGGAAACTTACTTGATTTTTTTTCGGATTTTGGTGCCACAGGTTGGCACCTGGGTTTAACATTTTTTCTTAGCGCTCGAAACCTACGCGGGCTAAAAGTGAACTGGTTTCTCATACTCATTCGATGGTCGGTGGGAACATACAGTGGGAACAAGAATGTGTTTAATATCACTGGAAAAGTGTGTTTCCGGTTAGTGATCCAACGTTTTTCGAAGATGGTAATAATTATATAAATAAACCAATGCCCTTTAAGAAGATTTGTTATAAATATTCATTCAATAGCGTCAAACTTGTTGAATAATGTCAAGTTCAAATGCGAATTGAATGGGAAATAATATTTGAATGCAAATGACAGTTGAACTGATACACAATCGCTCTTTTGATAACAAATCGTTGAGAAGGATTTAAAAAATAATCAAAATTTCTCCCGCCCGTTACTATTTGCGATGCAAAAGAATAAGAAATCGAATGTCAACAACAAATCAAATAGAAAATTCCACTGTCCTTGTGTGATTGTCCGCTCTTCCGGATTATGTCTGAACAAAAAGTCATCTTGAAACACGGTCACAATATGGACTTTTCCTTTCTAGCGGAAATTGTCATACATATGAAGGAATATGACTTTTGAAAGTCTTAGATAGTATATAGTAGGTTACTCACTCTATTGTGCTGTTATGTCAAAGTTAGTTATATGACATTTCTATAAATAGCCCCAGCATTGCTTCTTCTTCTTCTGCTCTAATCCAAACGTTCGAATACACAGACGAGAATACATTGTTGGTAACAAGATGGAAGATGTTTTGGAATCACGAAATTGTTGTGGTTAATTGGTTAAGCGTCTCCGTGTTCCGGAACTGAGCAAAAAAAATGTTTTCATTGGATCAGGAACGTTAATCAAAGCTCATTTATTTCTTTTGAAAAAAAAAAAAACAACAATAAAACATCTTATCGATATTATAAGAACGTTATCCAAAAAAATTTACGTTTCTCAAATGTTTGCCTGCAAAAAAATTGCAAAATTCTTTTTTTTAAAGATAAATACAAACTGACAATTTTCGTATCATAGAAAACAATAATCGCCGAAAAACCTAGAGTCGATTGGGGCTTTGCAACAAGTCCAAAAAGTAACTAAATGGGTGACTAAAAGAAAAACTGAATGTGTTCCTCTAGTTTCAAAGATGTTTCCACTCATATAAATATTGACTTTATCGACTTATTTTTATTTAAATTATTTTAAGTGCAAATTTTCTTTGTTTTGGAAGATATCGTCATCTTAAGACGACGCGAACTAAGATCTTCAGCATGACATGTCGTTCAAGTTATCGCTACAGCAAGGCCGCCTACTAAGTCAGACTTTGATCCCAACTGAAAATAGTGTCTGGACAAGATTCGAAACCAAGAATTGCTCTAGGATTCAAATCTTGAACCTCATCAATCCGTAGGCAGGCGTTGAATTAATTGCGGCACCTAGCCGTCCAAATAAGATTTCCAGAATATGTACTTACATGTTTTCAGCTCGTAGTTTCAAATATTTTGTTCGGTTTCGAACTCAAACTGCATAAAAAAAAAGTTAAAGTAACTTGAGCTAACAAAAGCAACAGAATCTTTTGGATTTGGAAGGATTTTTCCAAATCCACAAGTTCCCTTGGGCTATTTTCTATAAAAACAAGATCAAAGCAAGCTTTCCAACTCCAGTGCTAACACTATTGAAAAACGGCATCAGATGTCTATCTATCTATACTTAAAAGAAACATTTAAAAAGCTTTAGATTTTACACTCTACTGTCCCATTCGACTACCTGGCCATGTCGTCTTCAATCTTGCATGGCACACTGTCTCTATGCGCCACTCACAATCCCGCACATCGCTGTACTTATCAAACATTTGCGTGCCCTTGTCAGTTGGAGGTTATTATTTTTAGATGCGTCGTCTTAACCTCACTCACTCTTCCACTACTTCCGATGGAAGTAATTCGAATTCGAGCCAACAGACGCGTGTGTCCTTATGGTTTTGTTATAAATCCCCTGATTTAGGATTTCCCGACCATGAAAAGCCTGAGCATGAGCAACACAGAACCTATGACAACTTCATTCGCAATGAGTGCGTGGGATCTGCAGCCACCAGCCGTACACCCTCAAAACAAATATTTCTTTCTGTTGCCTGTTTGGTTTGGGATAGGCTTTCCTTATTTTTTTTTTTTTTTTTTTTTTTTTTTTTATATAAATTTAATTTCCTTGTGTAAATGTACACCGGAGGATGTTCAGGGTAAAGAAAACGGATATGAGTTCGGGTTATGTTTATCTTAACAAATGTATCCAACTGCACCTGACTCTTGTGGGGTGTGTTATGATCTGTTCCCCATTCGGTTGCGTAATCTTGTTGTACGTGTGTTGCACACACTGTAAACAAAGAATTTCTTCAAAGAAAACAAAAACAATCCTCATGACAAGGAGAACAAAAAAAAAAAAACAGCGAAGCTTCTTTGAAGTGGTCGCTTGGAAGGAGCAAAACTACAAGTAGATGGGATAAGGATTGAAGTTAATTCAGCCATTTGTTGGAGGGAGTTTAAAACAAGACAACCGAGAATCAAGTTCTCTAGAGATATTTATTTGTCTTTTAGTCATGTGTATGCTGTTCGTCGCCGTCGCCGTCATCGTCGATTTTCTTCCGACGCGTTGAAGAAGAGAATCAACTGTTTCATCTTGTTGTTGAGGTGGGGTGGATGCCCTTGGTACTGGCCTGTTCTTCCTTCCAGCTATCGAATTCCCCCATTGTATCCGTTGAATTTTTATGCACGTCTTTTGATTTTAATAGAACAGGCTCCAATTGTGTTATCTGTAGCTACAGCTACTAGCTACGTACAATACATAGATACACATAATAGGTACCGACTTCCTAATCTGATTGTTTCGCCATGTAAGCGCGGCGGGTTTTTGACGAGCGACCTCGCCGTTGAGTTCCGATTGCCATCGGATTTATTTAGATGGAAATATTGCAAAGACAGGTTATCAAGTTTCGCGAGCGACTCCCTCGGCATTATGTATACGGACTCCACGAATGCTGGCGCTGCCGTAATATTGACGAATCGATTTGTTCAAAGTGATTATATGTATCTCGGAATGATTCAGCAGCGAATATGCTGTCATATCTGCTAAGATTGATACGGTAATATGTATGTGAGGAGGTGGATGCGGTGCATGAGTTATTTCTTGCTCGTACTCATAGGGGGTTTTCTTGAAAAATTAACTAGTATTTATAACAATATTATTTTTAAATTTATTCATTTCATTCGTTGCTCAAAACAGGCTTGTATTATTTAACTATGCTACTATTTTATATAAAATTGCCAAACCAACTAGAGCTCAATCTCAAATACTAATATCCATGCTAAGTTAGAACTTCTATGAGAGTATGCGAATATGACGGCAAGTGAGTTCTTAATGCATTGAGAAATATTTTATCCCGCGTGACTAATTCCACGATATCAGACTACCTCCACTATGCATATTGTTATTTGTGCTTTGAAACAATTCAAATCCTGACATTCTGGGTGATGGGTAAACTGTTTCCCATCTATCCAAACAGTTACAAGGAGGTGTGCTTTTTAAGAGTGACTTTTCTTGGAACTCGATCGTGTAACAAAGCATCAACAAATTTCAAGCCATGTGTTTATTCAAATTATATAATTAAAAGAATTTTACGGTATTTCCTCCAGCAAACGTTTTTTCTCCTCTAGAATGTGCAGTATGGAAGAAAATTTTTAGGGGACGATAATGATAGCCGAAAATGCGTAACTCATGTAGAGCTTCTCTGTAGTGTTTCCTCTGGCCTTTTTTTTGTTGGTTAAATGCGATTTTAAAAGACCTTAGGCAATATCTTTAGAGACTGCTATAAACTCTTTAATCTCTTGTTTAGTCTTAAGCTGTCATTTGTTGTCCATCTTGTTCAGTGTCTTGTGCCAGATCGGTTACAATTGATCACTTTTCCTCTTTGGACACTGATCTGGGTAGAGACTTTTATATCGTACTGCGATTAGACTGACCAGTGGCTTCAAGTGCTATCCTACGATACATATAACAAATATTTCTAAATACAAAAAGTCACACAAAATCGTTTACCATTTTATGGAATACCATTTTATCGAAAACTGCTAAAAGCTTACAATTTCCTCGAACTTTGGACCTGACCTGTACGACAGCAAGACATTTGCAAATACAATAGAGATCGAAGTGCTGTCCTGTAACCATGACTTGGTTCGTGAATATATTACCTATATAAATCGTCAAACCTTATCCAAGCGATTTTTTATATTTGATTCTTTTATTTTTTCTTATTTTATTCTGTCAAAGACCTGTGTTGTTTAAAGAAGCATCTTATTAAGTTCAAGTCTTGGTCTTAAGGATTTTCAAATTTTTTTCTATCTTATCGCTGACAATTTCGTATTTAGTGAAGTCTTGAGCATTATTTCTATTTCATCGGTTTATTTTGGTATTAACTTTCAGTGCCAATACACGTACCTCATGTTCATTTCTAAGTTTTTAATAAAAACATTATGTTTAAATTATATTTTCAATCATTTCTTCAGAGCTTGGTTAATTTTTATATGTGCAGAGAAAGCACTGAACTGTGGAAATGACTTCTTTGAAAATTTACCCTTTTCAAATCTTATTGATATTTCGCTATGCACTCTTGTTATAACTTCTTTATATTTCTACTTTTATCTTGTTTTCCAAAACGAAAGAAAAATGCACTGATATTGTACAGCTGTGTGCAAAAAAATAGCGGCACCCACAACCGCTAAAATAATCTTTGAATATCTTTCCGTGCGTTTTGTATAAAATCGTTTGAATAATCATACTAAATAAGGAAAATAAATTTTTCATAGAATACACAATTTGTGAATTATATTTTAAGAAGGCAAAGAAAATATTATTGAAAAACTGAATTATTAATTGTGCAAAATAATAGCAGCGTTTAGTATTTTTACACGAAAAGTTATAAAAACGTGGAAAAAACCGATATATATTTTTTTTGGTAGAATTCTTTTTATTTGTTAATATTTTGTACAGAATCCTTTATTGGCTACAACTGCTCTACATCGGCGTGGCATAGAGTCAACTAAAGTTTGACACCTTTCAATGGGTATTGAATCCCATGCATTTTTCACCACACGCCAAAGTTCGTCTTCATTTGTGGGTTTTTTATTAAATACCGTTTTACCGTTTATGCGATGTGTTCGGCCGGGACCATAAAACGAAAAGCAGCCCCAAATCATCATTTTGCCTCCTCCATGCTTAGCTGTTTTGAGTGTGAACTTTGATTCATAAGCTGTATTTGGGGGCCTTCTTACATATTGTCGGCGACCACTGCATCCGAATAGCACTATCTTTGACTCATCTGACCAAAAAATATTACGCCACTTACTGGTAAGTAAGCAAGTGATCCATTGCAAATTTTAGTCGGCTTTCAACATGTCTCGGTTGCAGTGGGGGCTTTCTTCTTGGGCTTTTTCGTGGCAAACCAACATCCTTAAGACATCTTCTAATGGTAGAGTTGTTAACATCAAGTTGAAGATCTTGTTTAATTTTTGTTGATGTTATAAAAGGATTTTGATTAGTGATCCGTTTAATCTTTCGCACAGTTCTGGTGTCCAACTTACGCTTTCGGCCCATTGATTCGGGTTTATTTCGCCACTTCTTTGCATTGGCGATCATTTTACTTGAGCAATCAAGCAATTGTTGTATCTGCCTATAAGATTTGCCCTCCGACAAAAGTTTTAATATGAAAGCTCGTTGCTCCGGGCCACAATATTTTCCTCTGACCATCTTAGCTGTATTTGAAATAAATCTAATGTTTAATGGTCATTTTGGAAGTTTACTTTCCTATTTACCTCAATTATGCAAAAAAACAAAAAACTTTCAAAATCAAAACCCAGTACAAAATAGCAAAATTTGCGCAGCGCTGCTATTATTTGGCACACTTTAAAAGTGACTTTTCGGAGTACCATTAACATTATTTTGTTTTTTCTGCACACATGAAGGTAATAAATGAGTGCATTCAGTTCCTCGAATAGTTGTGTAAGTTGACATGCAGATGGCGGTTGCGTACTATATTTAAAAACTATCTATATTTAGTAATTTCGATTATTGGAAGTTGTGCTGCTGTTATTTTGCACACAGCTGTACATACATAATGTGCAATATATCAACTATTGACCAGTCAAATAAAGCGAATTTTGAGCTAATGCAAAAAAGCCAATGTTAAATTGCTCGTCCCTATTCGGAATCTACATGGAGAAATCGAAATTCTTTGCTGTGTGCAAAATGCATTATAAGGGTAGTCATAATCCCTTAAGAAAACTATACAAAAAAAAGTGTGTGAGAGAGAGAGAGAGTGCAAAACCTTCTTTGCGGTGGTCCCTTGAGTAGAGATCGTAGTTCGCACGACACGGCTTAAAATATGCATAATATAATATATATTCATCTATATAATCGTCTATGTGTTTGATAAGTTGTTTTTTTGAAGCTAAACATCATCTTTTTATTACCCTTGGGTTTTTTTTATAGGAATTTGCGTTTGTCACTTCGATTTATGATCTTGAGATGATATGCAATATTTGCGAGGAACGGTAGTCGAAGATATATGTATGTATGTCTAAGGAAAGGAAATTTACCTAACCGCAAGATATTGAACAAAGGTATTCATTGATAAATTCACGACTTTAAAGTCGAAAACAATCATAAAAAAGAAGAATAATGCAAGATATATAACTATCACCTGGCAAGTTAGGTTTCGCCGTGTACGATATCAGTTTCCCCAGACACCTGGTTTGTTGCACTTTTTTCGCTTGTTAATTTGTCATATGATAACATCTATTTGTGGCTCTCTCTCTCCACCAGCGCTCTGTCATTCTCAAGTGAAGCATGTTTTTTTTTCTTGCCTATGTTTACTTTTCTGTTTCGTATATCTCCGAAAGCCGCTCTCGTACACCAGCAACAAACATACATCTGTTCTTATATAAGAGCCAGTGACATATCCTTCACTAATAATAATTTGTAAGCAAACAGTTGCCAAAGTACTGCCGGCAGCACGTGCGAAGGAGAGACATAACGTAATTCAGTGGAGGACATCTTCCACAAAGAAAGACATTCCTTTTACCGGCAACATTTTTGCTCTCTCCTTTAGTACATATGCTTATGTACTTGTGTTGTTTAAGTGTTGCTCTCTCATTCTCTTAACCATATTTTGCTCAGGTTTCGATTCCGACGTATTCCTCTTATTCTATTCAATTTCTAGTGTGTATTTGTGTATGGCATTTGATCCGATCAGTGATGCCATTGATTCGTCTATTTTTCAAGAAAATACACAATTTTTCTGGTCTTCGGTTTGATAATAACTTTTCTTTGCAATCACGTGTTTTCTAGCCTATTGGCGATGAATATTTTTGGTATCGATTCCTTGTGGTCATAAAGTATTTAAATATATGTTCTCTCACAGATTCTTCATTAACTTCTGAACGCAATCTACCCTTTTAAAGGCAACGATACTAAGACATTCTTGAAAAGCTAGTTTCCGAGGACAATTTTTCTCACGCCTCTCTCATTATTTAATAATTAATAGAAAGTCATCTATGTAAAACTGGAGTATTTGAACAAAATTAAGAAAAAAAAATTTGTTTAGTTGGTCTTATAAAGTATTCCAAAACTAGAACTAAAAAAATGTGAGTAACGGAGATATGCCAATAACAAAGTTCATAATTAATTTAATGCTACTTGCTACTTTCCATGTCAATCGGCAGATCATTATTATCGCTTTCAAATGAATCAAAGACACAAAAAAGTGTATAAAATGGAGAAAAGTGAGTGAAGATGAGACTCAATATTTGCAACACATATTTTTCAGTCCTTAGCTCTAAAAGTTCAGATGAAAGCGCGGTCGTGATCGTAATATTCATGGCATTTAGTTTAGGTAAAATGTACTACGTGTATCTAAGCAGTTATAGTTCCCTCAACAAACGCTGCTGATAGAAACGTCATTTTCGTAATATATAACTTCTGAACATGCTTTCCACAGTGTGAGATGTTGTCACGTAAAAAGCTTTAAAATGCCGGTTTTAAAGAAATATAAATATAAACATCACCATATTTTTTTCCGACAAAAACAGATTTTTCTGTCAACTGTTCTGTATATCGTATTCAACTCCCTAATATAAAATTAATATTATTTTGTAAAACTTAGAATTGAACATATTTGTTTCAGGGGATTTGTTTGAAAATTCACCCCAATGAATTCAAATACTTTAAGAATTCAAATGATATTTTTACAGACGTGCTCTCCGACACGAAACTATATCAATTCTCTCGATATTCGATGATATAGGCCAATGGTATCACTGAATTCAATACTATATCCATTTTCTAACCAAATATGCATTTGTGTGCGTGAGGCGGGCGGTCTCGGTCTCTTTTTTCTTGCATCGGCGCAATGGCAACTCTCAATCTAAATCTCTAACATCTAATACACTTGTAGTAGATAATAAACTTGCAATACCAATGGTCGGGAAAGAAAATAATGAGATTCAGAGCAACAACAGCCAAAGGTATAGCTTTAAGACAACATCTCCAGCAGCACATTCACTGAATTTGGTTCTCAATTTTCTGTCTGACTCAGTATTTCCACGACATGTCATATGCGTGCACGTAACGACAACGACGACGGAGAGGAACACATTCGCTTGCTAGTCGGTTTTCGTAGTTAAATATTTTGATTTATTTATTTTATATATTTTTTTTTCTTGTTTTTCAATTGAATTTCATTCAACAATCTCGATAGTTTCCTCTCTCGCGCCTCCGCGTGTCCATTCTCTGATCATTTTGCAGATGAATATGCCGCCGCATTAATTCGGTTTTTCGCAAACAAAAAGGTTTCTTTCAATAAGTGAACGGTACAAGCAGAAAGTGGAGAAAAATAAAGAAATTGTCTCTTATTTAGTTCTGTCCGTTCGTCTCCTTTTATTCAGCTATTTTTTTTTCTTGTCCAAATTCGTATATCACACTACATCAGAAAGGCAGTATCAATGACCGCAATAGTAGTAGCGGCTGTCTTTGGCATTTGGCATCCCTAAAGATGCTGGAGAATTTGTGTCACTTCTCATCTTCACTTGCCTCGGTTCGAATAGTAATTGTGTCAGTTGGTGCTGAAATATCGCGTGCGGATTACGATAAAAAAAAATATAATAAAAATTGAATTTAATGCTTTGTGATTGTGTCGGTAGTTTGATAGAGTGGGCGCGCGCTTAATTAATCATTTCAATCTTTTTCGAAGTGCTACAAAGTGAAAACGAAGTATAATTCGATGCCTAACATTCAAAAAAAAGTAATTCAATACAAAATTAAAATCAATTATGATATTTTGTTATTATATTATCACAATCGCCACAAAGTCTTCAGAAATCGAGAGAAACAAAAGATATATTTTGGATACAATAAGTTGTTCAATATACACGAACAATTTTTAATAATGGATTATTTAGTTTACAAGGATTTAAAATAATTGCAAAAAAAATTGGTTTGTTTTTATTATTGTTTCATTCTTCACATTTCTTTACTTAACTTTTCGGACCAGTTAATTTTCTGCAAATATTCATTAAAATAATAATAAGAGTTTATCACGTTGTTAATAGTTGTTAAAAAAAAAATAATTACCAGGACGGATCTAAGTCAACTTCAGCACGAATATTGATGCATCGGCATATGAAGAACTTATTTCGTTGGTCTTGAAACGAGTAACGCGGGAAATTTAGCCTGATTTTCATTTGTTTTTCTTATTTTGTCTTGATTCCCACAGGACATGATCGCTTATTTGTTGTAAAGTGTCATAAGCGGCTTAAATGTCCATAATTTGCGTGTACCAGTTTGAATAGCGTTGTGCCATTTAAGCATTTTGTGAATGTTGAATGTCGGACCCGAAAACTAACCTCAATTTTTTTTATTACTTGCTGGCACTTAAGTGATGATGACAACCCTTGTAATACATTTTTAATAAAGCGATTAGAAAAAAAAACAAGAGAAGGATTGAAATATTGCTTAGCGGTTTGAAACTCAGGTTACTTGGTTGTCGTCTACGGACGGAGACGGTGTGCCGTTCCATCTTAACAAACTTTGTATGGTCTCCCACTCCAGTGATATTAATTGGTCCTGCAAGGCAAAAAAATCTTACGAATAGTTAATTGTCTAAAATCAAATCAAACCACATCTCTTATTGACAATTACAAAACTCACCTCACTCTGATTTCATTGAAAAAGACAGACCGGGACAGACTATTGAAGATGCGGAACGACGCTTTTAATTGAATCTTTAGTTGTGACCCATATCCATGAACCGCTGCTGCATTTAGCACTTCTTGCTACTGGCGATGCTTCTGTGTAATTGGGTTTCGGAGACTGTTGGTCACGTTGCAGTGATAATTTCTGAATCCAATGTGGAATAGGTCATAGCATCAAAATATAGGCTATAACGGCACGAAAAATGGATTTATTGACAAATTTAATACCTGATTAGATTAGAAGTAAGCTGAAACAAAAATTGCGTAAATCGCTTTTTTATGGTATCAGAACTTGAATTGATTTATTTTTATCACAATCTTGCTTCAAAATTAGTTGTTTGGAGTTTGTATGATAAAAAAACACCTCGGATTTAATTGTTTTTTCGTTTGATTACGATAAACTAATTTGAGTGGGTATTGTTTCCAAAGATTTGGAATCAATTACTTTCCATTGTTTGATTAAAATGAAAGCCCGCGCTCTAGAAAACTTTTACAACGATAAAATTTATTGGACCGATTTAAAGACAACAATTGCATAATTTTGATTGATTATGTGAAAATCAAAACAATCTTTTATAAAAAAGACAATTTTCTATTAACTTACCAAAAAGAGACAACATTTTTCGGAATTTTTAAATATAATATCATTAATTCGTTTTTTGCTGGATAAAAACGTTGCTTGGTCGCTGTCGAACATCTTAACACTTATACATTCGGTATGTTTATTAGTTTCTTCTCTTATTTACAATAAGTACAGAAATACCGCTCAAAAGAACAATTGAAAGTAATAAAACTAGTGTTGATTATTTTTTTTATGCACCTCCACTTAGTATGAATTTTACTCGATTCTATTACACTTCTTTTATCACAGAAGGCCTCAAAAGCAAGCATAGGTGTGCCTTATGGCAGCCACCTCCACTAAGCTACAAGCGCCAGTTTTTGTATATATTGACGGGAGCATTATCCTGCTTGTGTGTCCATTTTAGGAGACTAAAAATATCCTTTCATAGCCGACAAGTTATCTCCGATAACATTTGTATGTGGTAGCTTGCCAACAAAACATTCGTCAAAACCCGCTCTTACTTTCGCAGATCATAAAAATATTAGTTCCCTCTGAAACATCAATGCAGTATGCATGTAAGTTTTCTTGAATTCAATAGAATTTAGTTGATTGCATTGATAGCGTACGCTTGAAGTTTAGTTGTCCCCGGCTGCATATTTACTATTCTAACCGGTAATAGCCCCGCGACCTTGCATCAATATAGCGCTAAGATTATAGCCATACTCAAGCGTGTTGTTTATATATTTTTCGGTGTTTTTCAGCAAAAAATTTAAATCTTGTGTCAGACTAAAAAAAAAAAAGATTTCTGAGGGTGTTAAAACAAGAAAGAGTACGAACATTATCCGAACACATCTGAAAGTTAGTTCTACACTATCCCTTTGACATATTCTCACAGTTTGAGATAATGTAAGGATACAGGTTTCTCCAAATGGACCGCTTTTAGAAAATAAAGATACCCATGTCCTCTCCGTACTTCATATGCAATTTAATTGATGGTGCCAAAGAGTAGTCATAATGCTGTGATGTATCGAATCAACATTTTCGTTTTAGTCAGATAGCAGTGTGTTGAATTCCAATATTTTGATCAATTTTTAAGATTTTGCTTCGGCTCATTGGTTTCCTGGCAATTCGGCAGTGAATCATTGATTTGTAAATTTTCCTTGTTAAAATGATTCAACCCTAATCGGTTCATTTCAAAGTCAATATCTGCATTTGAAATTGTTTCGTGACTTCTCTAACTTCAATTGCATACATTCGTGACGACAAATACGACGGCAGAGCTCTGACGTCAACACATCTGTCAATTTAACCAGCGAAATGTCAATCGCAGTCACGCCAGTCCCCTCCAATTGTACAATGCATGTACTGGCCAAAAACCAACCAATTCCGAGCACCTACATACATACATATGTACATGCGAGTACATTCGGTCTTAAATGCCATGCTTTAATCGCAAATCATCGTCTTCGCTTCCCTCCGCGTTATCAAGTTTTGACATTTTAAGTGATATGCTGACATTGACTGCCAAAGACCGACAGCACACGCACATATGTACAAACAATGTTTCGACGTGTGATTTGTTTAATTTCCTCCTTGGAGCAATATCTGTCTCATAAATATTGCTCCACTACTATTGGCGTCAGTAGTGCGCTTGAAATTTATTTCCATTCAATGTTCGTCTTTAAACTTCATTATATTCTCTCCCTTTTGCCTTTAACGGGCGTACTCCCATTGCAATTAGGCTAGATCAAATGTCAGGCAAAATGAATGCTACTCATAAATACACGTGCTTCTCATAAAAAATCAAAATAAAGCGTAACAGGCCTCTACCTTCACAAAGTGTATCAAACTTCAAGAGAAGATGTCAGAAATCGACTGTCTAATGTGGATACTCCATTACAAACCGATGCTGTCATTCCTAATGCACTCATCACAAATTCTTGCTTGACAGTAAAAAAAACAACAGCTAAAGACTGGAGAATGGAGAGATTTGTTTTGTAATTTACTCATGTTGGCACTTTTTGTGCAAACATAAATTATCCGTATCTATCTATGAAAGTGCGGGTGGGAGAATGCGGAGACGTCTGGGCAGCATTGCAGCAATATTGACTAGAGTGGTGCAACAGCAACATCAAATGACAAAACAGTTGCCATGAAAAACAAGTGTCAATTTCATCTGCTGCTGTTGTAGTACTCTTTCAATTTACGAGGACCATTGTGCTGTCCCATTGGAAGCCATTAAGGGAATGTGCAGGAGGATGGTATGATATCATTTTGCTGCCGTGATGACGCTTGACGCTTACCACAACAATATACAAAGAAAAACAGGAATCAATAAAAAATGCAGCCACATACAGTCACGGACAAAAATTAAATACGCTTTTAATTTTTTCTGGGGCAAAATAATAAATACTCCTCGATGTTCCTTCATTGAGTTTTTTTTTAGCATGACTTATATGGAAGCTTATTTTTATTAAAATTTCACTCACTCTTATAAACATAGAAGAAATTAGTTTTTACATGTCTCCACAGATATTGATTCATTTTCTAACAAGATTACCGTAAATATAATTGCCATACTCGATTCTTCTCGATAATCTCGATTTCTTTATAAAGATTCATTCAGACTCATTATTGGATTTAATTACGGCTTATGCAACAGAGAACCGTTTTTAATAGCAAACCTTTTGTGATTTTCAATAAAAAACCTCGAGAGAGTAATGGGATCAAAATTGGGGGCGTTAAAGTTGCTGGCTTTTAAAACTTTGCAGGAACAGATGAATGGATTATTTGTTCGACCACTGTTTAGCGGGCTGTTAATTTTTATATCATGGCTGTCCAAAGTTTTCACGTATTAATATTTTTCACGATACCAAATGAATGATTGGAGGAATATTTATCGCGAGTGCTTAACTCGCTCTCTGTTTTCCTATAAATAATCTACCTGAAAAGCATAAAAAACCTTATTTTTTACGAACAGAAAATACTTCTGTTTCTATGTAGTTAGTCCATGACTGTAGATTGAAGACATCTGTGATCATTTAAAATAAAAAAAAATTTCTGTAAAAGTAGTCATGGACGGTTATCGAGGAATCATAGCGCCAAAACGGTGTTTTTCGATGCTTAATCACAACAATTAAGCACCAAAACGGTGTTTTTCGATGCTTAATCACAACAATTAAGCACCAAAACGGTGTTTTTCGATGCTTAATCACAACAATTAAGCGTCAATAATATGCCCAAGTCCCTTTTTAAAAACCTTGGAAAATTTAATTAACAAAAGTTATTCTCATATTCACTCCAGCGCTTGACATCAACCTTTCCAATTTTCCTCCGTCAATACCGTCATTACTTATTGCCTTAACAATACATTCAATAATTCCGAAATATTCGTTCTTAATGAAATTCACAATCTTCTAATCGAGGACTCACAGTCCCTAGATTCGAAATCTTGCCAGACTAATCAGACCTCAAAGTAACCCTTAGCACCGACACCACTCGAAGGGGCGTTCATGCAATACAAATATGTGCCATTGGATTGCCTTCGAATAATGATTTTATGGATTATTTCACCAGGCGTTCGGTCTCGCTGGAGAATATTCGTTATATATCTAAAATTAGAACATTCGTGTTCAACTCCTTTTCTTTCAACATGTTTAGTGCTACTTTTGTCCACTGTAAGGGCAGTGAAATGGAAATATTCGTTTCGAATTGCTTACTTGATAACCAATTCCTGAAAGGACCCTTCGCATTCAAGAACAATAATCAATAAATTTCAACTCGAGTACTCTAATAACTTTAAACATGTCAATAAGGAGTCTTATATATTTAGGGAGTTGACGTTCAAAGGATGTTTTTCAGTCGAGAATACATTTCTTGACCCATAAAAAATGGTATTATGGTTGGTTTTGGGTTTATTTCAAAGTAAGAATCGATTTACATTCTTGACTAGATTGGATTCAACATTAGGAATGTTGTAATAACATTATGTAAAGAAACCTTTTATCAGTTAGTTAGCAGCTGTCGATCATTACGCTACTCGTATATTCTTCATAGAATAATTGCTTGTTCCTGCTACTGTTCGTTTTTGAGTGTACGTTCCAGCTGGTAGCTCTCTAGACCAAATAAATTAAAACAAATATGTTCTGCTTTCATAACGCTGCCTCATCCAGATTATTGAATGATCTTGACATACGAGAATTAACTGGTGAACATTTTATTTTGCGTCTCTTTATCTTTTTGGTTAGCTTGACGGAGTTTTGCCTAATCAAATGTTGTCGAAAATGTATGCACTTTGATTGTTGGAAACTCTTCTTAAATGGATTTGATATTTTTTTTTAGATCATTCAATCCAAGTTTTAGTGTACGGTTTGCAATTCATCATATAAATGCTGGTGTGCCACAAGGCTCAGTTTTATCCTCGGTTCTCTTCTTAATTTTCTTTCGTGATTTAAATGAAATATTAACTCCTAGTGGCTAATGAAACTTGTTTCGTTCTGGCTGAATGATTCCTCGTTATCTGCCAACATGTTTGAGGTTCAATCACGAATATAATTCCCGAGATCTCCGCCTGTTGGACAGATTCGTAAATAAACGAAGTTATCGTATATGACGTTTTAAAGATAGTATAACACTCCTGTTTTATAAGTTTTCACCTATAAACAATAAACACCGTTACACGCGCCTCCTAAGTGCGACCGGTGTTTAAGTACTGACAAATTATCAACCTTTATTTCTAAGTAATTGGAACCAGCAGTCTCAATATCCTTAAGCAAAACATCGTCTTTGAAAGTAAATGATAACGTTTTACAAGCCTCGTGTCTCAAATCTGAAACTGACTCCCTTTTTAGATTTTTTTTTTTTCATGGAATAAAGTGATAGGAGCAAAATACTGTTTAAACGGTTCTGATGTCATGTTCTGATGTCATGTTCCTACCACGCCGGTAGGAAAAAACTAGCACTCGATTTTTACAACCCTTGTTTGTACCAAATACCGGCTTAAATCGGACAAAAGTTTTGTCATTTTTGTTTTTGTTGTACAATACCGATATTATGGCATTGCAGACCTTATTTCTTTGCATATCAATCAAATGTGCATACACAATCAAAATAGCTTATTGCTCTGTAGAGTTGACACAGTTTGCTTTTCTGTCAGCTGGAATCGAAATTCCAACTCATATTTGTTTTTCCAGTCGTCTCTACAATCGGTTTGTCTTGCCACAAATGGAAATTTTTCTTTCATTGATCTCATGTCGGCCAATTTAAAACATCCTCGTTTTAATTATATAAAGAGTAAGAGTTCAAAGGACTATTGATTACCAGTGTCTCCCCCAATTTATCTATCCTCTTTTTTCTTATTAACTGTTTGACTTGGCCAAGTTTGGTGTTTAAGGTTAGCTTGGTAACTAAAAACAAGTTCGTCCACATTGTCCACAATGACTCAGTGTTTGGCGTTTGTGTTATGACACTAATTTTTTATTTTTTTTTTGCTTGCTCTCTTATTGCAAGTGTTTATGTACTTTTCTGGACGTACTCCCACACTGCACATATTAGTCATTGGTAGTTGATTGGTTGAGGCTTTACGTCTCAAGAGGGCTATGCATAAAAGAAACTTGATGTCATTGAATGTGAGAGTGGTTACCATAAGGAGTGCACTGCTTGTCAATAAGTGTCTTCGAAGGTAGGATAACTTAAGATAGGGTATGTGTAACAGATGGTGAGCTGGTGACAGCGTCATGACCTTAGTAATTTAGAGCTTAATGTTTTCGTCGTCATAGGACCTTAATGGGAATAATTTGCACTCCTTTCCATTGAAAGCGGCACGTGGGTGTTACTCCTATCCCAAGGCTAGAGGATGGTTCTCATTTGACCATATTTCGGAGAAAGTTAATATCTGAAGAAAAAAATTGTCTTGTCGCCGTAGAAATTTACACAGACACTGTGGTCACGAGACTATAGCCAAGTGAGTTTTAAAGACACCGCATCACAAGAGTATGATTTATACAGTTCAGTAATGGGCCACAGAACAAGGCAATTTAATATATTTAAATATACCATGTGTACATATCTGTGAATCGACATCCTTTTTATTAATAATTACCCTGGATCTACAGATTACCGTATAAACACTTCTCTTTTTATGTCCTTGCAAAGCCGATTAACGTGATCATTGATCTCCCAAGAGAAGCGTGTAAGGGACAAACTTTACCGCAAGTTGATGTAAATTGGGCACGTTAAAATCACCCTGATGGAATTTATCTGCGTTTACTGTCTGCAACGCAACAGTCATTGAAAAGTCTTCGATGATAATATTTTGGAACCGTTCCAACTTCGGCGAACCTCCACCGATTTGGCTTAAATGTAACAACACAAGTCGGTACAGAAACGAAACATTTTTTTCGGATTGTAGTTCAAGTTCCTGCATTGGCAGGATAAAACATCGTATGGTAATCGTTATCGGACTCTATGCTCCACACATGGAGCATTCGAAACAAGATTAGAATTGAGTTTCAATCACTCTACAATCTTTCTATTATTCCTTCAATCCTTTTGCTCGCTTTTTTCAAAATTCGTTATAGGAGTAGTCGTAACCGTTTTAAAGCGATCAGATTATCACAAATTATTTTTTGTTCGAATTGACGTAGATTTTTTTGCTTCAAGGGTTGGGATGAAGTATCTTAAGGCCTCTTATAGAGCGTTGAAGGAACATATTATAAGCCCAGTAAACCCTAAAAATTATCGACATTGTCCCACACTGAAAAATAAATTCTTGATAGTTTATTTTATAAGCAATTCCCTTAACTACTATTTTGGCCTATATCTGTATCACTACATAATAAAAATCTTCATCCTTCTGTTTCAGTAGTTTTTAAACAACTAAAACACAGCTTTTAAAGCAATATAAAAATGGCTGGTTGGAAAAGTAGTCTAAGCACTTCATTTGATAAGGATATCCAAAATCCTTTTACTGGCAACTTTCAAACTTGTATTTCCATGAAGTGTGGTTACGCTCTAAATGGACCTTGACATAATAGAACCTGCTACAGTTGGGATCATCTGGTTACACCCAATTCAGCAGATTTATAGCCAGCCAGGCTTCGATAAATAATATATATGTTTTAAGTTTCATTTTGGATTTTGTTTAACTTATTGATGCAAATTCGTTATATGATTCCTAACTGGGTATAGTCGGAGTATTGCTTTAGTTGTTTCCTTTACATCACATTACACGGAAGTTCTCTACAAATCACTGTACTCTTTTTCTAAATTCTATTTAAATTTCCCTCAGGTGTCGTTGAATTATTTTTCTGTTGAATCATGCTTAAAAAGAAACTTTTAATTCATACCATTACCATTTTCCTGCAGTATCAAATTTAATAAAATTTAAGCAGAAACAAAATTACATCCAAAGTCCGCACCATTGCAAACATATTTTCATCCTTTTATTTAAAATATTTTTAAACTTACTCAAGAGATATCTTAACCCATAATTTCTTCTAATAAAATCAAAACCGAACAACTGCTTTAATTAATTTTTTTGTATAAGAAATTCACTTAACTTCTAGCTACTAACGGTTCTCAATTGTAAAATTCATGCCAAGTCCTTGACTCTTCGCACATTGGGATAATTTAATCAACGTCTGCTTATTTTCATGAAAATTTATTTCATTGCTTCAAAGATATTGCAACAGAAAACCAACACACACTTAAAGGGTCACCATAAAAAGGTTCTTTGTAAAACAAAAGCATACAAAAAACAAAATAATAAAAAAACATTTGACACTGTTGACAGGCGCACAAAAAAAAAAAACAACTCCGCATACTGTAATGGAGTAACCTAATTAAGGTTTCGCATCCTTGAACATCGTTCTTGATGTGGCACAATGTTCAGATGCATGCTTAAGTCTCGCGACGAGGATTTTTCCAGCCAAGTGTGAGTGGGCTGTCCTTTCCTTCTACCAAGATAACTTTAAGGATAGCGAGGGAAGAATTTATGTTAAAACAAATTTGTCAGAAGCTGGCTGATGCATTCATTTATTTTTTAGAATCTCATGAAAAATTGTTACGAGAAGTCGTGAAAGGATCGATACTGAGCACAATTTGTTTTTTTTTCTGTTTTTTTGTTTTTGCATATCTTGATAATGACGAAGATACTGAAGAGGATTGGTTTTATTTCATTATAAAGTATTTGCTATGAACAGCTCTTTAAAGTTTTAAATTTCAAGTTGCTGATAAGAATCTATTTTACATTTAGATCCTGCCTTTTATCTATTCGTAGGTCTGTAACTCTTTAACTCCTGTGAGAAAAATGTTTTTCTTATTTTTCTGCATCAAAATTAAGTTCAAAGGCTTTTTTGAAGGTCAACCAATTGCAGCACACGTTCTAAAAGAACTCAAACCACAGTAAACCCTTCTTCTAGCAATCACTTCACGTTGTCAATTATCTCACTAGGTCCACTTCTCAAAGTTTTATTCGAATATGTGAGCATGCGCAAAAAAAGGATTGGCCACCAATTCTGGGGATCGTCTCAAGCAGATAGCAGAAAAAACTTAAAACAGTATAGACTTCCCACAACCTCCAGTTTCTGCAATCCACCGATATTCAATATGAGGGGCTGTGATTAATATCACGAGCGTTGTTTTATAATTTGCCGAGATCCTTCACATTGCTTCAGAATAGGAGTTTCTGTACGGTAGCTCTCTGTGGATGGAGATATTACTACCTATGCTGAATGTTGGTCCACGGGATCTTGTCAGTGTTATTAATTAACGTCGTGGAAGCGTTCTATCGAGTATATTAAGGCCCACACTATTTAAAGTGATCATACCAATCAAACATACTTTTGATAGCAGTTTTGGTATTGCAAAAAATGGTTGATTAAATAATAACACAAAAATAATTTTAGATTTCAAATATCAAAACAGTTTTTGAAATCCTATTTTAATAGCTTTTCGATTTTGATAATAAAAACTCATTTCCTTACAAGTTTTTAAGAACTTGTGGTAGACAAGTTTAAGTATCCTATTAAGCAGTTACTGTCCGACCGAGGGAATGACGACCTTGCCTTCCGCAATCTTAAAGAAAACCGACATCCTGAATTTTTGAATAAAGTTTGGAAATGAAATGAACCTTACTTTATTTTAAGATGTGATTTAAAACCGGCAGTACAGCCACGTTTGACTTTAGTTTTTATCAAGGCTACATTTGTGTGACGATATGACGGTCAGTCGAGAATTAAGGCAAACATTCACGACATTCATAGAAACACAGCCAGTTGACTATTGGCATTCCTGCCAAATTTTGATTTGGGTGAAATAAATGCAGGGTTCAAAGAGAATGACAGTATGACAATATTGCAACTCCCGTTTTTATATGGAATTCAAGCCGTCTGTACATTTTTCTGGTCTCTTGCTTATTACATGGAAAACAACAATTCTTCTCCCTCCAAGCATTGAAATGCGGATAAATCGACGGTTTTTGAAATACTTTGAAACCCGAAGTCTTAGTTACAGCTAATATAGCTTTCTGGTCATCTATGGGCAAATATCGACGAATACTGTAACGAACAGAGGTTAACGCTAAAGTAAGAT
The DNA here is from genome assembly GCA_963555765.1 of Orthonevra nobilis. NCBI lineage: Eukaryota > Metazoa > Arthropoda > Insecta > Diptera > Syrphidae > Orthonevra > Orthonevra nobilis. The sequence goes on from OY743224.1 coordinate 94,516,742, forward strand.
AACTTAAAATGTTTAAGACTTTAGGTTTGGCAGGAATCTTTACTCAAGTTCAATGGGTGAATCAATATCACTAAAAAAATCTGATTCGACAAGATCCCCCGTTTTCAGCAGAAAAGAGTTGTCGACCAATTTACAGACCTCAAAACTATCATTTTATCAATAACCTAACCTCACAACATTATAAATAAAAAACATATTATGTGATCTACAATTTCACCTCAGTTTTGCATGGACACTAACTAGTGTTTTCTAAACTCATTGCGATGTGCAATTACAAAAATTCAAAAATCTCTTCGTTATCTCTCGTCTCCTCATCTGGCATATCCTTTTTGTATGACTTGTCAGTGAAGTTACGCACGTTTTTCATTTGCCAAATGATTCAAATTGCTTTTTTTATTTTTATCCTGGCAGCGAAGAACCGTTTTTCATGTTGAAAACACTAATTTTAAACCTTATAAGGCACAAAGGCATTTAGTAGGATTTCCATTCAATTTCTTTCTATTCTTATCTACTACAACATTTAAAGGCACTTTTGTTTACTTCATTTATGGCAAAGCATGTTGTAAATTATTTGCGTTTTCAGTTTTCCGCTACGCGTGCTCTGTCATTATGGATGTGTGTAGTTAAAATGTTTATCGAGAGCTGTAAAAATTAATAAAGCCATAAAACACCAACGATTGTAAGGAGTACATCTCCCATCGATACAAAAGCTCGGGCATTCTTTGTCCTAATAAAATTAAATGAACAAACATTTTGTAGTCATGTACATCCATGGCCCGTCTCCGTGAACCACCCAAGGCCACGTGCTCTTCAACAAAGTTGATTAAATACCATCCTACTCCGCCCTTTTGAATGTTGTCAATTTCAATTAATAATTGTAATTTTAAGGGAAGCTTAATCAAGTCTATGAGACCGAAGGCATGGGTGGCGAGTGGAAACGAAATTTTCTTCTATTTGCTTCTGACCTTTAGTCTTGAGGAAGACAACATGCCAAAGGAATTGTGTTGAACCTGGATACACAGAATCGTATCCTGTACTGAAATGAATGTACCTTGCCATTTGAAATACACAATACAATATACTTGGTTGGAGACCCAATTGGAATCTTATGCCACCAGCTTATTGTGATCCAATTGTATTCAGACTGCTTTGGAAATTCCAAGGATACTTGTTCATGTTTAACAAAAGCCTGGTTGGGCAATGAAATTCCTATAAATCCCGGATTTGCCTGGTTTTGAAGGGGGTATCGTTGCGTTGTTTGTTGCTGGAGGAATTCCTTCTCGAGGATTTCGCGTACAATATGAATGAAGGAATAAATGAAAAAAAAATTTCCTTTGAATTATATTTGTTGCCATGCAACATTATATGCAAATAAATGTCATATCGATGTATGAATTAATGATTTATATCTATTTTAATGACTCGCGCTAGAGAATGGGACGAAGTTCAACTACAGAATTACCTGCCATTGCGTAAATACTGTTTATTTTTGGCTTGACAAATGTCAGAAGTATCACGTGACAAGAAGACAATTTATTTGTTGCAGGATTTGTGGTTTTCAAATAGGAGTGACCTATTGTTCACTATATTCACATTTCACTTGGACTTGTGGTTTTAGAAATTGTGGCTGACGGCTTCTTCATCTTCTATGGTAACATATCATGCCACATCAGTTGAAATGTTCAGCGTCATATGTAGTTGTTGACGTATTTTTTGTTACTAATATATTTGTGGCTGATGTGTGATGCAATAGTTTTTAGACATTCTTCTTTACTGGAGATTGATTTAAACATTAATTGTCTTTGCCTTTTTCATCGGGCCCTTACGATCTCAACTTTAAACATCACGGAACCATCTTACTTGGTCACGTTCCACGTTGATTAAGCTCCTTTATTCAATATGCTTCTTTTTCTTCATTGACAAACATTCCAAATCGTTGGCAAACGTCTGACATGCAGTAATGCCGAGTCAACTTTTCAGCTTACGTGTTAAATTTCGATCTCCGAAAGATAGCGAACTTTTGATACAGAATGATGGATATAATCGCTTTTTTGTCCGTCGTAGTCTTACTCGTAAGCCATGTACAAGCAGTACAACCTATCTTCTTTCTCTCCTTTTAAGGCTAGTGTCCCTAAGGGATTCATATGTTTATTACATACCACCTTTGATGATCTTACAATATGATCAGCCGTTTCAAACATCGTAGTTTCTAACCCGAAAAACTGTTATTCCAATGACGAAAGATGAATCCACAGGTTCAAAGGCTTTAAACTCAATTTTATCAAAAGATTTTTTTGAAACCCCTTTAAAAGCGTAATCGAAATATTTCTTTCACTGCACCCGCAAGCCACATTTTCAGTCCATTAAAAATATTAATATTATTCTTAAAATGTAGTTTTTTTAAATATCATGATATAACATTGTTTGTTTTCCTTATAAAAATTTCATGCTTCTAGGTATCGGGAAATTATGATCATGGTATTTTTCCCAAAATATTGTTTAAAGTCAACATCTGTCTTTGCTGTTTTTTTTGCGGCAATTGATTTGTTTAAACTTTTCGACACAATGCTCACTTATTTTCTGGGACTCTTTCATAAGGTCAGTGAATGCTTATCTACTCAAGTACTCGCCTTGTCAAGGTGGATTTTCCCATTGCCATTCTGGGAACGAAAAAACGAAAATGTTTTGTAAAAATGATGTCACTTGGTCTGCGTTATAAAAAGAAAACTTTCATTCTTATTCGGATCTCGGAAATGAGTGTCGAAAAAGTTTCAAAGCTTTCAATACCTTCCTTTATTCAATACTTTAGTCTCCATTTGCCTAAACACCTTTTATAGTGAGAATCATCGAATCCAACCGCTAATTTTCTTCTTAATTGTTGGCTTATTTAGCACCACAAATCCATTTCTTCAAATTTAGGAACCGAAAATAATATGAGGATTTTGGCCATAGCGATAAGGATGTGTGAACTTGGGTTATGTCCTGGAATGAGTCCGATCTCTTTGTTTCAATTTTGTCACTCAAACTCTGCAATTACAATAATTCGCCTTAATTGATTCGGCGCTTTCAGTCGGTTTTGTTGCACTTCTTGTTCCATTGTGAGTTATCGCGGGACCCAGTTTTCGCAGAGGAGACTCATACTGGCAGTCAATATATGATGAATTTTTTGACATGTCTGACATATCTGCTAATTCGCGACCGGCGGTAATCTCCTTCAACGCCTTTATTCGAAACCATAAACCCGCAATCTAACTGATCATGATTTTTCAGTCTAACCGTGGTTTTTAAACAATTTTACACAAAACCAACAGTAGTAGTATCCTTGCCACAATACTACTAAAAAAATGCAAGCGTATCTTATTCAAGAAGCACGATGATCTCTTTATGTCCTTAAAAGGTTCCGTGATAAATTAACCCAAATGCTGACTTTCATATGTATGCACGAAAGTTATCTTATCTCTCCTAAACCCACAAAAAGCTCTTCCGTGATGCAATGTAATCCTGATTTCCGTAATTCAATCGACTATCTTCATAACATACTCATATCATTGTTACCGAAAAATTTTATTCCAAGGACAAAGGAGACAAAAAAAAAAACAGAAAACATAAACACCGGCTAAATAAATAATTGAATACAAACGACATGCATACAACTCAATCAAGTTCAGTGATCCCTTATCGGTGTTATATTCGTTACGTACATTACTTCATCCTTGCTGCTGTCGTAAGTTCTATTCATGTGTCCTATTCCCTTTCCAATGAGAACTTATTTTTACCATTTCTCCTTCGTGTCTTTGCCTAGCTGACGTCAAAGTAGAAAAACGTAAATAACAGGAAACAACATCAAAACAAGTGGTGAATGCTCGTTGCTTATTTTCTAAGGAAACATAATAAAAAAAGGATACGATTTGAATGGGCCTCTCAGCTATTTGCTTCTCGTCTTCGCAACGACCAACGTAAATAACAAATGTTTTTCTTATGCACAATTCAGGATCAGTATAGTTTTTGTTTACAAACTGCACAAGGATTGACAATTGAATCCATCCATTTTTTATTTAAATTGAGCGGAAGCCTTGTAACATCACAACAAGTCAGAAGCAGAAAACTTTTATCGAATAGAGTTCAATCTTGATACAAAAAAAATCTTAATTTAAGCCATATTGCTCTTCACCCGTTTACGTGGCTGATAAGTGATTACTTATTGCTTGGCTTTTGATATGGTAGCCACATTCCCGTGACCTTATCTTTCTTATGTAAGGCGACCTTTTTTTGATTGAGACATTTTTTGTTTTGAGTTCTTCTACCCTTGGCTTAGTTCACATAAAAAAGAGACTGGATATGATAAAAATATGACGAAACGCTGCTGCTGTTTTAATGTTGGGCTTGCCTCTCACGTACATTGAAATGGAACTTTATCAGCTTCAATGGAATATCCCATTTTATCAAGGTAATTTCTTAGAACTCTTCAAAGGAGTTTAATTTTTAAATCGCCTAGACACAATGTAAGAAGCTTTTCCTTATGCTCATCAAATTTAAAAGATTTCTCCGCTTGAGAAAAGGATGACCAGTATAGGTTTGCTCAAAACAGAGCGCGCATACCTCATAGGAAAAGTAGATATAAATGTGCGTTTAGTTCTGAAGTAATGTCTTCAGTACTGTGCCCACCTATGTCTGATTAAAGTCTTCGACAGGATATTTTTGCGGTGGCCGAAAGTGAAAGTTCTTTCTCGTTTAAATGTATAAGTGCCAATGAGGTTCTGTGTGCCATCAGATTCGGTTAAATCCAATGCCGTAGGTCCTGATGGTATTAGCCTAAGTTTGCAAAACTTGTTCTGCCCATTGTGCTACAAAATTTGTTTCACATTTTCAACTCTTGTATCTATAGGAGCGAATTTCCCGAGACAAATCGCTAACATTCCACCACTCCGCCCCTTTCGAATACAACCCATTCACATTTTATCTTTCTTATGTGAAGTATTTGAAAAGGTAAGACACGACCAAATTCAAAACTATTTGAATGCTAATAATTTACTGTCCAAATGGCAATCTGGTTCCCGACGTAATCATAGTTGCCAAACTGCAGCAATGAAAGTTACCTCTGACATTCGCTTTCGATTCAGACAAGCTTTGCTTCATGGTTCATTTGGATTTTTCAAAGGCATAGATAATCTTAATTTCAAAACTTAAGAGACTGTATAATTTTTCAGGCACGTCACTTAGGGTATATACTATATACATGTACATATATGGGTATGCTGCAGGGGTCTGTCTTGGGTCCCTCCTTTACATCTATTAAACATCTATTAAACAATAAATGACCTTATAATGCAATTACATAACGCATGGCATCAGGGAAGATTTGGAGACAGATACTGATGCACATGGTTTTTGAACTACACTAGCTTGTAATGAGTAGGAAATACTGATTGCAGGAGAGGTTTTTACAATAGTATTGACCGGTCTTAAAAAGATTCCCTTTACTCGGTTGTACGACCGAAATTTGGCTTAAAAATTTAAAAAAAAAGTGTTGAAATTTAAACGACTGATCTTTGGAGGATCAGCACATAACGTGGAATTATACTCCACTTTGTAAGCTTTATATATAAGAGCCAGAGCAGACGAGACTTAGTATTTCTTGTGGCGCATCGTTTTTGACTGCATCAGTTAAAGCGCCATTATAACTTAGGTTGTAAGTAATGAACTGCAAAGGTCTTCCCGTGACGAACTTTTTACATTGAATCCATAGAAATTGTGCAACGGTTGTTTACGATTAAAAAAATTATGGTGTGCCAATAATTTTGACCCGAATAACTTTTCATTTGGGTGAAATTTTGAATGCAAGATGACACCACTAAAGCAAGTTACCAAAATTGCTTATCTTAATGGACGACTCCAAGTTCGAAACCGGGGGTCAGTTTTTATTTTAAAGAATTCAATTCATTTCAAAATTGTAACGCCTGCCGGACCTCAAGCAGAGAAACTAGCGGAAGCGTGCCCATAAATAATTCATAGTAAACCTGAACAGCCAGGACTTCTGTTAAAAAACCGCATCGTCACCTTGAATCTTGGGTCCGGAATATGATAATAATAATATAGAAAGAAATGAACGTGTTGTTGAATTAGCCATTTGCGGTTTCGCTCTCGAAAGTTCGAAAATAGTACAGCCTCCATTTCGGCATGTGAGGGCTGAACCTGGCTATATGGCTAGTCGAAGATGGAAGTATCTACGCAATGAATAACCAGAACTCCCTCTCAACTCCCTTACAACCTTTTAAATAGAAACTAAAGTGAGATTGCCAGAATAGTAGTACTGGCCAGAAGACAATCACACATGCGGCAAAACTAGATTCATCTAAAAATCAATTTTGCCATTGCTCCAAATATGAGATTACGAATGAAACCTTATACCCAGAAAAAGATTACCCTCCCTCGGCAAAAACTTCGATTGCCTTATATCCGGCGTGGATATAAACAAGATATATCTCTCCTCATACAACCTTAAATATAAATTAGTTAACATCTGCAATAGCTTGATTTACAAGGATATTATAATATAAATTAAAACCATTCATATAATTCCTCATCATGTGTCTTGTCGATCCCGATCTGCTATAAAATATAGCTTTATTAAAAGGTGTGATAAATTTTCATAGCCCTTTGATGGAGACTTTGAAAATGGGTCATAGCAACAAACCCACTGGCTTCAATCGCAAAACGACTTTGCCGGAATCACATAAGCGCCGAAGGCTCTCAAGGGAGAAAGCTAGTGCATCGGCTCCATCAATTCTTTGACTTGCTCGTAAACCAAGATCGTAATAACCTTGCACACATGACAAGAATTAAAAGTGTTTACGAAAAAAAAAGAAAAAAAAAACAGACAATAACACTAAAACCGCATGACTCTCACATCCCATTAATTTTAATAGCAGTCCCCGTCGTTTTGAAGTTTGAATGAAAAACAAAATAAATTCTCCTTTACCTCGTATATCCCGACAAAAGTGGGACAACACTTTGAAAGACAAGTCTGCACAAAGCAATTGCATCATGAATTACCATGAGGTAATCTCCATTGGGAAATGTGAAATTCCTAAGAGCTCCTCCGATAGGTCTACGAAGATAAAAACTGTTTTGAAGACGAATACAAAAAAAAAAAACAGCCTCTTGTCTCGTCCAAAAACACTCACAATGACCATCTGTCATATCAACTGGCTGCTGGCGCCGCGTCTAAGCCAATTCATATAAATTACTCGCTCTAAATAATCGTACACTCCTGTTTGTATTTAAATATTTGCTCACAGGCGGCACACCACGCACTGCAAAATTTCCCAATTTATGAATTAGAAAACGTAAATTTTAATTCGCGCAAGTGAATTGCATAGAAAATATAATTTTGGGAGTCGCTCGTCCACCGAGCAATTGAGTTCCATTAGCGATGAAAGATCTCGATTTCGGCCGCAACTTTTACGTGCCAGAAAAAAAAGTTTCCTCATGTGGTCTGGCGTTTGTTTGAGGTGTCTGCACAGTGATGGGTTTATTTTGGGATTAACAGCTGAATATGGAAGGAGATCTATGTAAATCGGACCCCAATTAGCCAGAGCAATGTTTGAAGTATGTTGTAAAAAAATAAGTCTTAAAAAAGCAATTATTCCTCCCAATTTCCACAACACCTGCTTCGTGTTGAATTCGATGCGATTGATTTTTGAACAGAAGGAAACATTTGGTTTGTCTTTCAAAAGAGGTAGGAAACACAATTTGTAATCAATATCGCTGTCTTAAAGGCTGCATTAAATCGAAATCTTAGTGTGATCATATTCCTTTTCGAACCCCAAATGCGTGCAGATGGGTCATTCGATTTTGTGCTTCAATAATAACTACCACAAGTTCACACCTAACCTATATTTTTTGACTGTGCTACAAATGTTTAAATAAAACACTCTTTGCCTTTCAGTTGTGAACTTTATTTGCGTAATCCTCAAATAATCTGAGCTTGACCTATAGCTGCTTTGCTTTGCATCCTTCACAGTTTCGGGCAAACTGTTGCCAATTCGTTAGATCTAGCTCCGTAGCGTAAACGATTTCTTGATTCTTGAACAAAAGGTTCGGTGTTCTATTTTTTCGTTAATCTTGTTACTGCGAGATTTTTAACTGCAGCAGTGTTAGCGGAGTTGGATGTTGTAGAAGAAGCATCGATTGCACAGGGTGAGTTCGGTGTTTAGTGCGATGAACGCGAAAATGTTGTATTCTCGGAGTTTGAAAATCCTGAACCGCACATCAAATGGACACTGGTCGTGTCGATTTGTGTCCTTAGTTTTTTGTTATACAAAACAAATCCGCTGATGGTGCGAAAAAGGAGCATCATGCTGCTTCATCCGCTTATGCGATAAAGGAAGTCACAACTACCAGTTGCTTAACTCCTTGAGTGTTTATGACCATGTACGTGTGTAGTTACCACCACACATAATTTATTTGGATATCTATCAGGGATCTGCAAACCAGACAGTAAAAAAGGAGGCGTATCATTTAGAGATAAAAGGCATCTAATGGCTTCATCTTGACAGTTCTTTCTTTAGTCATAAGAGGCGATGCCAATTCTGACATCCATTGGGCGGCAAATTGTGCAATCTCAAGCAAAAGCGCCAATCAAGATTATGTACCGAATTTTTGCTCAAGAACAAGAACTTATGCTTACTAGTTACATGCAACGATATATAAGACAATCGTCCGAAGAGACTGTCGGTCTATTTGTGTGTTGCATGTCAATTTATGTTTCTACTCATAAGTCCTTGTTCTAGTTTCGATCCTTTTTTGTCGAGTTCATTTGTCGTTGCTTTTCTCTTGATATTTCTGTGAGCAGAGACCTCGATGATTGTGCCGAGATCAGAAAGAACTTAAATAAAGTTAGAAGCAGTTTTTGTAACTTCGTTATGGTTTTGCTTTTATACCTGCTTGACTTCCAATAAGGATGTTCAAACTTCCAAAGCAAGGTTTTTCGTTGGCTAAGCCTTTGCTGTTTTTTTTTTTTAATCGGGAAGCATTCAGACGGAAGACTCCTGCTCATGCTCATATCTGCATAACTCCATCAGTTAGGATCTGTGTAACGTGTGCGCTGGTCAAGACGTAGTCTTTCTTGCCAGATAGAAGTATAGAGTATTTCCTCATATAGCTGTTAGAAGGGACTGCATAATCTGTATTTGTAGGCCAACTCAAACCTCTTGAGTATCGATGTGTATCCATATGAGAAGTTCCTCCAAGAGTACGATTCTTTTCACCGGATTGCGCGTTTCAGAGTTGCCTCAAATTGATTGAAGAACTCATATCTTTAACTGGCAGGTTACCAGTATTTTTGGGTTTGGTAATAGTATTTTCATAGCTTCCTTTTTTCTGCAAAGACAAAATAACAAATCCAAATATTTTTTTCAATTTCAAGTCTTACATATTTTCACGAACAAATTGAACCAAGCCTCCCTTCCAAGCACCACTTATCTCTATTTAAACTCGGTAATTACCTAAAACAATTTACTGGAAGGAATTAATGAGCTGCTCAAGCTTCACTTGAAATATAATTTCTATTGAAATTATTATTCAAATTTTCCCTCTAAAATTAAAGCTTATCGGATCAAAATAAAATTTGAAGTACAAAATTTGCATACTCACAAATTTCGAATTGTAAGCCAAAAAAAAAGCCTTGGAGTGGTGCCGATTTAATAAACAATAATCGATTCCATTTGACGTCGGTTGAGGACAGGCAAAAAAAAAAAATCAATTATGTTAATTTAAAGAATTGTGCTAGTCACTGAAACAAAAGGAAAAGGGTCCGACTTTTCATATATATTCTAAAGAGCAAAACCCTTATTTAGGCGATTCTCTTAATGTTTGCCTTGGATTAACCCAAACAAGACAAAAGCAAGTGAGAAACACTGTCACAGTCCCTTATCACCAGCACCAATATCTCTTGCCTTCTAATCACTGTGAATAATTTTGAACACAAAACAGAAGATAACGAAAACAATAAAACGGTTTTAATCGATTTTTGACAGGCTACCATTTGCCTCTACATTAGAGTTTCAATGCCATTGCCGCAATTAATTTCAATCGTAAATTTTGCCGGGAAACATACTAAATTAAATCATAGATAGTCAAATATTATTCCATTTGAATTCTTAATATATTTTGTAGACATAAATAAAAGTTCTTGCACACTATCCACTGGCAAAGCTCTACAGATGTTTCCAAAATGGGATGTTTGTTTAAAATTCTATATAAATATCCATTTGCAAAATTGATGTGAATGTGTAATGCATTTCGAAATGGAAAATTACATTGATGTGAATGAATAATAAATCAAGCTTTTAAAATATACATCGGAGTGCCACAAAGTTGCATATTGAGACCGGAATTGCTTTTGCTATGTGATATGCAGGTTGACCGGTGGTAGTTTTATATTTTTGAAAGATAATAAAACTGAAAATATGAAATAAATTGCTTTAATCATTTTAAAGTTTCTTGGGAACAAAAGGAATGCTGTTTTTTTATTCCTTGTGAAATTATGTGATCATGCCGTAACAATATTCACTGTTTCCACTTTTTTCCCTGGAAATTTCAAAAAAAGGCCCGAAACAGCAGCAAGCGTCATAAGTTCTCTTGGGATTTGAATGGGCGTTGGTATTTCACTCAATTTAGGTGGAAGTAAGACGCGTTCTTCCAAATGATACGGTTTTGAGTGCGAAATCAGCATAATTTGTGTACAGCAATTTTGCTTTAACTTTAGCCATTTGCTTGAAGTTCCTGCAGTTATCGAATCCTAAAAAAATAACCTCTAAAGTTGTGAAGAGGAATTCGTGGGTTTTCACGCACGTTTCGTTCCATCGCTTGAATAATTTCAGCAGTCGTTCATATTTTGCTGAACAAGATTCGTAAAACCTTAACACCTACGACCGATGCAAAATAACACTTGATCACTTTATCAACGAATATTATTACATGGACAAATTTGTCAGGCACGCTCATGGACGAATTACCTCTTTTAAAAAGCGACATGGTTGTGAAGGTAACCCGTTTAATCAGTGATAGTTCTATTCATTACTTAGATAATTCCGAAAGATGTTCAGCTTTAAACTGAAGACCATGAGAAATGTCTGCCAATAAAGTTATTTTTTTTTAAGATGACGAGGTTATTTTAAAAGTTACTGCCCTACGTAAGAGAGGGTAACGTCTTTTGCATAGTTTCGCTTTAATCCTCAACTTTTGTTGAGCTGCATAGAAATTGGTCAAAAGACAGACCTCTTGAGCTATGTACCCAATTTGATGGATGACAAGACCTTTAATTGCTTATCACAAAGTTTGTCATTGTTGCTGGGTGGCGATAACATCGTCCAGTGTAAAACAGCTTCATGTTCAAGTCAGCTATTGTTTAGCTTCAAACAGACCAGGCGCTCCTTGGACCCGAAGGTTTTGTGATAAGGCTGTAAAAGCGCTTGAAAAATGTTTCTATGCCAGAGTGATTTTTATTTTTATTAAGGCTAGCAGATTTTACCCCCATATCGCAGTCTCTTAAGTTGCCTTTTATTTAGCATTTTCTGTACAGAGAGTTTCAAACAGTAATTTTTTTAAAGACTTCTTGTTTTCTTATAAAGGGTCCACCAAATCACTTTAAAAATTCTATAAAAAAAAAACTGCTGAATATTTTCTCAAATTTCCTTTTTTATTTGAAAGTTCCATCCTATCGGTTAATAATGGAAAATAATTTCATTCAAATGGCTGCCTCGGCTAACCATGCAGTAGCCTACACGAGCGGTCCAATTTTTAAGCACATTATCGATTGTGTGCAGATGTATTTCACCAATGGCTTCACGAATATTGTCCTTAAAAGCGTCAATTGTCTCTGGCTTGTCGGCGTAACACTTATCTTTGAAAGCACCCCACAAATAATAGTCCAACGGTGTCAAATCGCAGCTCCGAGGTGGCCAAACGACATCAGCTCTGCGGCTGATAATGTGATCTTCAAAAACAGGGCGCAAAACATCGAGTGTAGCTTCGGCTGTTTGGCACGTAGCGCCGTCCTGTTGAAACCAAATGTTGCCAATATCCTCCTCTTCAATTTTTGTGAACAAAAATTCGTTCAACATGGCCCGATAACGATCGCCATTGACTGTAACGGCCACTCCTTGCTCATTTTCGAAGAAAAATGGCCCAATTATGCCTCTGGACCAAAATCCGCACCAAACAGTGACTCGTTTTGGGTTCATCGGCTTTTCAATGTATGCGTGCGGGTTTTCTGTGCCCCAAACGCGACAATTTTGCTTTTTTACATACCCGCCAAGATCAAAATGAGCTTCATCTGAAAAGATGATTTTTTTTTGGCAAAATCGGCATCTTCAGTAAGTCGATCGCAGGCCCACTTAGCGAAGCGAAAACGCATTGGATGGTCAGTTGGCTTCAACTCCTGAACCAATTGGACTTTGTATGGCGTCATACCAAGGTCTTTATGCAAAATTCGTCTCAATAATGTCTCCGAAATGTTCAATTGTTGTAAACGACGGTGAATTGATGTTGATGGCGCTTCACGCACACTTCCTGCCACAGCAGCAATATTCTCGGGTATACGCACTGTTTTTGGCTTTTCACGCTTTGGTTTATCGATGAGGATGCCAGTTTCTTTCACTTTTTTCACAAGATAACGAACATACGGAGCTGACGGTGCTGCTTCTCTTCTTCCAAAATCCGTACGCAATTTTCGCACACATTTTGCAACATTACCATGATTTTCAAAGTAGGATAAAACTAATTATCTGTCAAATCAGACATGAGCTAAGTGTTACCATTCACGAAATAAGCACTAGTTGAAAAAAAAAGTTAGATGGCGGACCCGTTTTATTTATTTTTTAGCGCCCCGAATCTTAATCTTTGATGATCTTAAAAGACATCAAGACTATGGATATAAATTCAAAAACTTATTATGATTTCCTTTCAAATTTCTTATTTTCGTTCGCTGTTTCGTATAATAATGCTCTTTCTATTCAGCTGATGACTATGGAAGCCTTTTGCACATTAAACATGCCTAATGCCACTGCTATGTTAAAATAACAATTCTCAACTATTTAGAATAACGCTTTTTTTTCGCTTTCACTTCAGAAAATAACATTTTATTCTCAGACTTTTCGTGGTTAGCATTATGAACAGCTCATGGTCTATCGGTTTGTTAGTAATAAATTTAAGCACTTTGGGAACTACCACTTTTTCTTCTACAAAAAGGGTTGAACTGGAGTTATACTCTTAAATCTTGCTGATGAATTTGCACGGACAAAGTAGTTTTCAATTCGTGTTTTATTGATGTTGTCAATGTTGTTAGGAATAATACTGGAGTTACAACTCCGACATAATCTAGAAAACACATATTCATCATCTAAGGTTAAAATCACATAGCTACAGATTCCCCCTGAAATTTCATCTATGCAAAATATCAATGCAGGTATATGATGTTTTTTTTTTTTTTTTTAGAAAATACATAAAACCAAAAGTGACTCCATGTTACCCACTTTAAACCACTGTTTCAGAATACAAGGCAAAATACATACAAACAAAAAAAAACAATTTATCCAAATGTCAACGACAAAATACTTAAGCGATTCCTACTTCTCAAGCGAAGAGGATCCAAAAGCCAACAAAACTAGCGCCGCAGCCTCGCACGCATAACTCTGCGTCTGATTTATTTTCAGAACAATTTTTCACGACAAAGAAAAAAATAAAATAAAATAAAAAAAAGAACCTCTTTTCCTTGGTATGTTTTTATTCTTTTTTATTATTATTAATTTTCTTTTTTTCTGGTGTTCTTTAGCGAATTCCCTTTCTTAATGTTTGTATGATTTTTTTTTTTTTTGGTTTGCCTTTAATATATTGTGTTATGCACAATCGGTAGCGGTACGATACGGCCTTTTTTTTACCATAAATTTCTGTGATTGCGACCTTGTCCTTAACATGAAGGAAATAAGAGTAAAAAAAAGAAAAGAAAGCTAACAATAAATTTCGAATTTTGTATACCCGAACGGAAATTATGTGTTTTTTTTTTGTGTGGTCAAAATTTAAGCACCCAAAACGTTGTGTATCTTTGATTTCTCGAAGGTTACTCTTTTGTGGCGATAAAGTGATAAGAGTTTTGTGTTTTTCTTTCATAAATTTAACTTTTTTTTTTAGTTCAGTGCAAATACCGGCTAGAACTTTAACGAAAAATTGAAAGAAAAATTATAAATCAAATTCCTTTAAGAGGAAATCAAATCAAAAAAAAAAATATCTTTATAAAGATTCGAAGGAAATTCAAAGTCACAAAATTACGAACAACAAAAGGATATTAAGGATGGATTCCAGTGGGAGTGGTGGTGGGGCTACTGCTGAGCCGGTCGTAGCTCAAACAGTAAGAAGGAATCCAAGTATAAAACGTTTACTAAAACTACCATGGGGCGCAGGTAAGCCAAAACAAATCTACTTTAATTGAATTGAGATACTTTTGTGTGATGTCATTTCTGTATTTGGTCTTTGGACATTAATTTCAATCATTAAGAAATTAACATTTTGTGCTGTCGATGTTTGAATGAGGAAGTCTGTCGTAAAACAAATATCTATGAACACAAAAGCGTTAGGGGAGGAGTAATCATGCAAACATGAATCTTAAATTCAAGTTTAGTTTGTGACGAAAAAAAAAATATATAATCAGATTAGCGTTGAAAATCTTAAAACAAATATCCGGAGTGAAGAATTCCAAAATGAGATAATGCAATATCTGAGTGGCTTTGTGTTTCTGTCTATAATCCATGTGTGGGTGTCGTGTTTAGGAACTTTGGTGGTAATTTTAGTACCGGTGACAAGTTCGTTGCTTCGAAATCAGTTGCGTTGTTGCGATGGCCTTGAGGGAGAAAGATACTTTGCCGATAAAATTTGCAAAACCGGATATTTGAAATAAAAAAATTGAACTCTTGATGGAATGGTTTTAAGGTAGAATGATGATGTTTTTTATTTTTAATTCTCAAATGAGAATGAAACCTTCGAAACATCGCCGTTGTGTTTTCAGTAATTCTCGGAATAGTAAAAATGTTTGAAATCGCAAAGTAAAATTGTTGTTTAGACACCTTCCGAGAATGAGAAATTTGGATTCCAATCTGATGGTCTTATCGGCTTGCTCGGAAAATATTCTTCATTTGGAAGAGACCAGGTTAAGTTGTGTATGAGGCAATGTACTCCATAGAAATGTAAGCTGATGTTCATTGTGATAACTCAAAACATACTTTATAAATGGGCTCTTTTCAGTGTCTTATATTTTCACCACTTTTTTCTTCTTATGAATTTCATAACATTATAAATTGGAACTTAAAGTGTTTTGCGTACTGTCCGCCGTGAAGTGGATGATCTTATCTTCTTCAGAAGTTAAATTTGATGGCATTGATGCAACGTCCCATCGACACATAAAGTGCGTAGCTCAAAACTAGAATACTTCTTTTTCGCTGACTTCTAGCTATGGGAACCGACAAATTATAGTATTGTTCCAAGGGGTCAAAATTAAATTAATATTCAAAGTTTTGTGGCATCCTGTCCGATTTCTGAGTCACCAGGAACGCATGTTCTGCTTCTTCCAATAGTCAACGCTTCGTTAGTGAAGAGTTTGTTTCCAAACGCTCGTGCTCTTCATTTTGTTAAGATTTACAACGATTCGTGGAACTGTGATCCCTTTTTTAAAACCCTTTCGGACTTAAATGGTCCTTATCGATTATGGCTGTGGATAGACGGATGAGGTTTGCTTTTGACCATTTTCCCTCCGCCTCTTATGTTTTCCCCGGTTTATTCACCTGTGAATCTCAGATGACGTTTATTTTTGTTTGTCTCATTGTAAAATGATCTTCTTTGAAGGGGGTTCATTTTTAGTCTCTTGTCTTGGAACTATCCAAGCGAGTTCTTTGCAAAGCAACTGAGCTGGTGGAGCAGTGCTCTGCCACAAGAATAATCGTAGTTTTTTATCGGCAGCTAGAAGTAGAGAGGTTGATTACAATAAAAGCGAAATAATTACACCTTTTCAACAATCCAGTTTTATTCCAGAATGGACAGAACCTAGCTTATTGGAAGATGAGAACTATCTTAGATTAGTTTTAAGTGATTAGTTTTAGGAAACTAATATTTATTATTTAAATGCTAGAAATATTTTTTTTTAAATCAATTTTCTTTCCAAAGCTTATTGCGTTTATTTCGATAAAAATACGAAGAGGATAGCTTTGAAGGTCGCTGAGAAGTTTTACGGAAAATCATTTTAATATTTCCATAAAAACACAATCTTCTCTTTTGACAGCTTCGAGAACTTTCGGACCATACTAGAGTATATACATATGCATAAATATATATATGTATATGTATGTCCATATCGTGCTAGCCCGAGAGCTATTTTGGAAGCCATGGTCTGGTTCCTTCATTTTTATGTGCGCGTTATATTTCTCGAAAAAGCGTATAAGTTTGACCTACAGTAGATTGCTGATTCTAAATTGTCCATATTCGCGGACAGTTCCCAATCACTCACAGGATAGTGGCGTCGAGAAAAAATGATAAATATTGCTTCCAAGATTTGAAAATCAGAATTGTCATCAGCGACCCCAAAACATACCAAATACCAAAATTCATGTATGATAGATCTGTCAACTTGGTATACTGCTCCCCGGTTTGTGTGAAAAACCTGATGGATCGAAAGAATATTTTTTAGGTCGATTGAGTCCTTTGGACCCCATTTGATTTTTTTTTTTCTTTTTATCTTTTTAATCAGTATTCGGTTCCATCAACGGAGAGCTTCTTTGAAACATAAGTTTGTTCCCTATTTAGCCTAGGTTAATGTGTGGGAACTCCATTTTCTTTACCATGGCTAAGCAGTCATCAATATTTTTTTATTAAACCCAGTCAAGAAAAACCACCTGACATATGTGATATAAAATTTACCCTATACTAATGGCGACAAGGAATCCGTTGGCACATGTCGCATGTCAGCTATAAAAACCTATCCCCACTGCTCATTTAATTTACCAACTTTGTATGAACTATAAAGTATAAAATAACAAATTCCAACCAAGCTACTGCCAACGGCTGGCTTCAACAAATTTCTATGAAAGTTTCTTATATTTTTTTAACACATCACGATGACGCACATCTCCGTCACGGCACTCACCGAGTAATGTATCCAAATAAGACCCGACATTTAATAAAGGCCCATAAAAAACAAAACAGCCAAGTAAAATATATAAAGTTTCCATACGATAGAGTCATTAAAACTCGCAATAAGAGAGCTCCTGTGAAGTGAAACCCATTCTAGCGCTCAGATTAATTGAATTGAAACATTTAACCCTACGTAATTGAACGCTTGTTCACCTTCAACCGCACCCAAGATTGCAATTTGTCGCTAGATACTCGCGCATACACCCACCACAAAATCACCTTATCTCTGACCCATCAATATTATTGATCCATGGAATCTTTTTCCATGCATTAAGCCTCTATCTCCTTTGCCAGGAGTCTCCGTAACAGCAACGCATTGTGTCGCACTAATGAGAAAAGTTATGACAACACACACTTTATTAAGGATGCCAAAATCACATTCTGATAAATTTTGGTAAACATTTTCGCCAACAACTAAGTGAAATTGAATATCTTCGTTAGATAATTGAACGAGGATATTCATCAGTTCGATATAACGTATAGATTGATTACATGCACAGTCACAACTAAAAAACAATGAATTTTAGTTATTTAGTTATTTAGTGTTTAAGGGAGAGCACAGTTTCTGCTTAAACTGTCGGGCATCGAAATAATGCCATGGACCATTTGTTATTGATGCGGATCAGATCGATATCACTTATCATAGTTGAAGAGAAAATGGGTTAAATATGATCCCAAGAATAAAGGTCACAGCCTTTTTACCATTCTCCAGAGAAAGGAATTACGCTAGACAAAAAGACACATGAAGTCCACATTTCGAACAGGTTACCAAAAATCGCAACAAAGGCACAGCACTTTTGCTAACGGCCTTATTGTAAAGCTTTTCGGTCTCAGGTCCAAATATATTTTCTGTCCATTTAACTCAAAAGCTATAGTTACTCGTACCAGTTATTATTGATGGGGTAATACGCTTTACACTTCTAAATTTAATTTACCACAGGAATATTTTTGGTGACGTCAAAGAATCTTAAAAAGGTGTCAAACAAAATACAACTCTCCACGAAATTCCAAATTATTATTGGATAGATACAAGTCTAGAAAAATAATAGTTTCATAATACCATCTCCATCTGGGAAACTGATGAATATTAATCGCCAAATAGTAACACTGGTGCTGGAGTTCTTGCATTACATTTTCAAAATGCATTTATCACTCACGAAATTGTAAGTGAAAATAAACATTTTAAAAGTATGTGGGAAGACGATTCCGCTTTTAAACTCACATTTAACTATACAAAAATAAGAATATGACAGTCTCGACAAATACAGGACTTCCCGAAAATGATTCTTGTCAACTTTTGAAATCATTCTTCCGACCCAACAAAGTGCCTATTCTGTTTTTTTTCTTTCAGTATCCATGAATTCAAACAAGTGTTCGGAAATTTTTAACGTCTACTGTTAAAGCAGGAACGCATTGCCACTGGCATTATCTAATTGAAAAGTAATTAATTTTTCTTCGACAATCTGTTGGAGAAATGTATGGCCATAAAACAATGTCCTTTTTTGTCGTGCTATTGAATAGGGCAAAGGTCACTATAAACGTTTCAGAGTGCAGGATTATTTTTAGGGATTCACTTAAACGAATGAATGAATTCATTTATTAGTTAAACTAATTTTTACTTCCGCTCTCATCAATCTTATTTATGAACGACCGAGCTTTATTATGACAGAAAAGGCGGTTACTTATGTTGGAGAAAACTAAATCACTTTGTCCTATGGCGCGACGTGCGAAAAAATAGGGCTTACATTCCAAAAAATTATGCAAAATTTGCTGTGCAAATAACACTGGTTTTTGTCTTCGACGTTAATATTTGGCTATAGCAAGAATAAGGTACAAAAAAACTTTGGGCTCCTGCCATGATGTATCCGCATTTCGCTTGGCAGACACAAAATAAATTTTTCCGTAACGTTATTTTGTCTTCCACTTTTCATCAGGGTTCTTGTCAAAAAAGACTTAAACGTGAGGGTGATTAGTTTTGAGAGAGTTTGCACGGAAATATTTTTTCAGGGCATGTTCAAGGAATGGTCTAGCAGACGAAACGTCAAATGATTTGATAATATAGGGGCTTAAGAACTCCATGAATCAACGATTAAAGCAGTCAAGTTAAGATCACAGTCATTTATCTGTAATTTCCTTTCACGTAAGTTTTAAGTCAAGTATTGTACTTGAAAACATACGAAGTTAGGTCTGCACGGAGTTAAAGTTATTCTGGAAGGGGATGCTCAGTTTTGTCTAAATTGGCGCTGTGTGTTTTGCTGATGACGAGGAGCTACTTCAATTGCTGGCTGTTTTGGTAATACATATTAATACTTCAAATACAAATCAAATGAGCGCCATGGTCGGCTGATAATTTCTGCTTTATTTATCATAGCTCTTTGCAACAAAACAATGCTCTTTTGACATATCTGTTGATTTCATCAAATTATTGAAACATTTGATGGGACTTGAGACTAGTTTTTCAACGTAAAAAAGGGTACATTTTTTCTCGTGACCAAAGAAAAACTAACAATCAAAGCTCAGTTGGATGATTTCTTCAAAAGATATTCTTAAGACAAGCTGATCATCATTTTTATTATACTAAGAAAGATAAGATGGATGTGGCTCTATGAAACATAAACTATGCTATGCATTAAATGGTTTGCAATTTGCATTAGTGATTTTGTTTTCTTCCAGCTTTTTTTCGTTTTTAGTTTTACGTTGTGTCACGTTCACGAGTATGTCTTTTTCATCTATATGCCATTTGAAAGTCACTGGCGTTGATGGTTAACATCACAAATACCTTTTATTTTAATGTTGGATTAAGAAATCACCGTCTTTATCCCGTTCAAGCCTTTCTGGATAGCCTCTCCTCGAAAAACAAACTGACGAAGACTTTCTATCGGAAGATTTTCTGGATAGCCTCTCGTTGAAAAGTAAATAGACGAAGACTTTCTATCGGAAAATATAAAAACTCCCACCATTAAGTTGAACACGAAAAAATAACCGAATTATTTATAAACAGTCGCATTAAATTAAGAAAAAACAGAGAAGAGCTAAAATTAGCCAAGATTCTGTTAAGCATCAGTCAAATGTCCGTCAAACATTGGCAGCTTCAGTAATTCGCTATTATGTGGGCAGTGAGTCTGAAAGCCATAAAAATTCAACTGTCAAATTGTATACCATAAGTATTCGAATGAAAAAACAAAATCTTTCGGACCAACGAATTCTCACTCATACCTTGCTTAATTGAATGAATCCGTTGGATGCTCTCGAAATCTCCCACCTCAATTTCTCTGTTCATTTTTTGTCTCGACAGATTGTTGAAAAGTGCTATCAACAAATTTTTATGTTTCCTCAGTGAACCAACTAATGCAAAAATAGAGTATCTTTAATATTTTTTCTTTTTTTTATTTAAATGTTTTCTTGTAGTGTACAAGGTTTAGCGGGAAGTTAGGCACGTGTAAATGCTCTTTGTTTTGCCCGCTACTGAAATCAATTCAGACACACAAATTTAATTTTGTTTGAGTTTCTTGAAAACAGTAAAATTTTTGTTGTATTTTTTTAGAATATTTTTTTTTGTTTTTAAATTATCATTATAATTAAAAAAAATTGCACTTTGGCACATAACCGATTAGATTCATAAAAACTAAATTTTGAGAGGGTGATTTATGAGATGTTTGATTTGTATGTAATCATTTTAGAAGTTTTTTTTGTTTAAATTATTTTTATCATTGTTATTATTGAAAAACTAGGTTAGGATTGAAATCATAGGCTAGTGAGATAGTCAGAGCAACTGAGGCCTTCAGATATTTTAATTAATTTTTATTTAATCAAAATATGAAATGTCTTTGATCGTGAGGCAAGGTAACAAGACTACCGGTTGAAAATGTCGTTATTGCAGAAAACTTCATATCTATTACTCTGAGGTGAATTTTGACCATGACAGCTGCCACATCTGAAACTTAATGTCATTGTATAATAATTTCAGTCGAGGTTATTGGTCATTAGTGAAAACACACAAGTTTTTGTAAAGCCGTAAAATGTCTACATTCGTGCCATCAAAACAACATTTGCGGGAAGTTTTAATATGCTAATTTCATTTAAAGAAAAAAACAACCGAAGCGCATCAATTACTTACCGAAGCTTACCTATACTATAAGGGTTAGAATGTGTCAGCGGTGGTTTAAGCGGTGAAAACAAAAAGAAGTCTTTTTTGCATCGAATCGTCACTGTTGATGAAAAATTGGTACATTACGATAATCAAAAACGTCGGGCAACGTATGGATACCCCGGACATGCCTCAACATCGACGGCCGTTCGGAATATTCATGGCCTGAAGGTTATGCTGTGCATTTGGTGGGACCAGAAGGGTGTTGTTTATTATGAGCTGCCAAAACCGAATAAAACAATCACAGGCGAGGTCTACCGACGGCAATTGATGCGTTTGAGCCGAGCACTGAAGGAAAAGCAGCCGGAACCGGTCGCAAGACACGATAAAGTTTTTTTGCAACATGACAATGCTCGGCCACATGTTGCAAATGTCGTCAAAACTTACTTTGAAACGCTTAAATGGGATATCCTACCCCACCCGCCGTATAGTCCAGACCTTGCGCCAGCACTTCCGTCATTTCGTGGATTGCGGACAAAGAGGTCGAATTTTTCAGAACGGGTATCCATGAATAGCCAGAAAAATGGGAAAAAAGTGTGGCTAGCGATGGGCAATATTTTGAATATTGAATTTATATCTATTTTTCCTCAACAAAGCATTGATTTTTGAAAAAAAAACACATTTTCAACCGGTAGTCCTATTACATTATACTTTTTTTTTGTTTATATCAAAAAGGTGTCTTATTCTATTTTTGACTCGGCTCGGTTTCGGTAACCTTACATCATTAAACGCTCCACTGGAGAATCAAAAGATGAAAATAGGGTTTTTTTTTTTTCATAAGGTATGCTCCAGCTTAGACAACTGCATTCCTTCCTCTCATTAATTTCATCACAAAACTTGTCTCGAATCCTCATCAAATGCTTTAAAAGTTGAATCTGTATCTTATATTCCGTAAGATGGATAAACGTTGAATGAAACTTATTATCAAATATCAAGTCTCATACTTAAATGCTCTTAAGAATATATGTCATAAGTTGGGCTACGCTTTTCGATTAATCCTTACGAACGTCCAACGTTTGAATCGAGGAACTGTTGTGTTTTAAATTTACCACTTTAACTTATGCCCATAAAAATAACCAATTAAACATGGAAATTTAAGCTTCTGCAGAAAAGTTACATGGAGAGGATGGCCTTTTTTTAAATCCAAAATATGAACCTATTTCACGTAAGAAAAACAACACCACGATTGAATTAAAGAACGAAAACAATTTTGTTTATCCATTTTTGCCATATAAGCTCTTTCATATTTGTTTTATTAAAAAAAATTGGCAGTCCTTCATGGTGGACTTGTATAGTATGACTGACTTAAATTATTAAAAATCATACTTGGAGAGTCTCCATATAAAAAACAGCAGGTCCCTAATTTATCAACCACAAATTAATGTTTATATTGGTCCTTCGGATTAGTCGTTCAAATCGCTTCCTCTTTCCCGTCTCTTAAACAGACGATGCAATTCTCAACAAAAACTAAAAACAAAAACATTCGTTGAACTACTAGTGACGTTTGTAGTATTTGGCTCAAAGCCATCGTTGTTAATCAAACTAAATGTGCATGCAGAGCCTCATATTTTGATCAAATATTTATACCATCTTTCTCGCGATCGGAATCACTGTTAGCGTCATTCGCATCAGCGTCGCTCAAACTCTCCTGTTGATTTTGGACGGCGCACATGCATCAAGTGCCAAATTGTAGCTCGCCTGCCGCGATGTTCAAAAGCTATAAAATTATTATTCCACTAGATAAAGAATGCAAATAAACTTTTGCGGATAGTAATTTGCACGTCGTTTCGGAAAACACGCTATAAAATATTTGAGTCGTTCTTGCTTTGTGTTGTTGCACGCGTAAATTCAATCATAATGTAGGAGGCTGCCCCCTTCGGAACGTTTGATATGATCCTTTAGCTTTGACATTAAGATTTCTTTCGACACAATTATGGATAAGAGATGCGATTGAGAACGAATTTGTCTTTATAATTATTTATTTGTTTTTCCTCTGATCAAAAAGACCGTGCAGTCTACAAAGTTAAGCCGGCATTGCATTAAGATCGCGGTTGTAGTATCTTATAATTATAAGTTTCGTCATAAAGTGACTGTCTTCGGGTATAATGCTTTTCTTTTTGCTTACAAAAGCTTGGCACTAAGTGCTTTGGATTTGCCACTCTACTAATTGAGTTCGATTTTTCACAACACCATGCAAGTATGTAATAAGCTTCAACCCTTGAGAATGTACTTGGCTTTAAATCTAACCTTTTTGTCAATTAGATTTTCTTTTTCCATCAAATAAATGGGTTTCCAGTTGAGTGTGAATGCAAGCTTGAGACGGTCAGGTTGTCAGGTTTGCTTATTTAGATTCGCATTGGATAGAAAGAGTAAAAAAGATTCGGTAAAGATTGCCGAATTTGATCGGTTAAAAGTGTTTCGGAAGAAACCACCTGTCTCGTTTATTACGCGGTTAACTTCTTTTATTCGGAAGCAGAGCAGGAAGTTTTCGTTTCGATATGACCGTGAGTTCTTTGAATGGCATTTTAATTTTAACGCGAATGCATTATTTTCAATCAGTTCAGAAGTTTTAAAGGCTTAAATTGACATGATAAATTAATACAATTGTACGTACAGCTTGAACGAGGACTTGTTTAAAAAAGGAGGTGAAAGTGTTTAATCAGTTCTGTTCATCCCTTAGATAACATAACAGGAAACAGTATTCAAATGCTGGAGACGACATTTGTAAAACACATACTTGGGTAAAGCTTATGCGTAAAAGAGGTTGAAAAAGATAATGGATGAAACGATGACATAATATTTCATATATAAGGTAGAAAAGAGCATATCGTAATGGTGATAAATTGTTAAATAAAGACTCCCTATACTTGACTCTACATCCAAAATTGTCATTTTGGACGAGGTGAGTGTAGATTGAATATTATGTGGGTTAACTGCAACTTGTCAATTCATAGGAGCAGTGGTAGACGAGGTTTAGGAGGCAGGAGACGCTGCCTCGGTCCTAATGTGAATGAATTGTCGACGTAAAATTTGTGCCCGTTGTCTGGCGAACAACCAAATTTCAGAAAAACGCCTATTTCTCATAAGAAACCCATTGTTTTCGCGCACGTCCGATTTTGAAAGCAGAACATTTTTAGGGAAATCGGATAAGTTGTTTTTAGCTTTATAACAGACATACAAATGAAGGTTGCTGTCAATTATTTAGAGATCTTCTTAAGCCCTAAAGAATGAAAATAAGCTGATTGCTTTTCAAAACGTTACTGAATTGCCTAGTTAAATCAACTGCCGAACGCGAAACATTGAAGGGGAAAGAGTTATTCTTTTGAAACATTAAACTATCCAAGGAAAGAGAAAATGAATTTTTGAATACTTTCAGTCACAAATCACAATCCTTGAGATTATTTAATAACAGATGCATGTGAAAAAACCTCACAAAACATTGCCGTTGAATTCTCTAAATTTTTATTCTTGCTTTTTTTTAAACAAAATATTGTTGAAATTATATATTTATAATTTGTTTTAACAAACTCCGAGTAGGTGGTTCTTTTATTTATGCCCCTCAACAGCTGCTCTTTAGCTGTTTCTTCTCCGTAAGGATGATCACGCGAAAAATCATTGAAAAAACATCTACAAATTATTTAGATAAACAAGAAAACTTGTTTTGTATCTGACGCTCTACTTTGCCCATTACTATTGATAGTTATTTATCAAAGGTTATCCGGAAAGGTGGTGGCGGTGGTGGTTGTTGTTATAAATATCTAGGAGCTTCTTTTATTTTGTTTACGATATGCTGTAATGGTTTTGCAATATACATGGCTAGATAATTTTGCTTGAGTTTTCGGTGTGAGTTAGAATTTATGAATGGGCGTCGAAGGAAAAGGCAAAAAAAAAACTAAATAATTGCCATTGTGTTTTGTGTACACATTTTTGGCATTAAGGAATTAAAGGATAAATATAAAGATAAAAGCAAATGTTGGCATTGGTGGAGTCAAACTTATTGGTCCCAAAACTGAAAGATAAACATATGTTCTAGTGATTTTGCTCAGATATCAATTTATTGGGAAGAATTTATACATTTTGTATTTATTTAACTGATACGTAAGTTAAATAACATTTTTGTTAACTCAGAAAAATTAGTGACATGTACAGATAAGCATACAGTTACTTAAGTTTAGGAGAAATTTAGAAGAATATATCAAAATAAAACATTTTGTAATTTATTAATGTACATATACACAACTTCTCTCTTAATTTCATTGCCTTCATTTAGAATATCAAACCTAATGAAACACTTCTATTACATATTTTAAACAATTACTTGGTTTTAAAAAAGTAATGTTTTTTTCTGTGTAATTTGTTTTTAACAAAAAAAAAAAAGTAAAAAAAGATCGATAACACTCGACTGAGTAAACATACTTGTACAAACAAAAATTTAACAATATATATTTTTTTGTTTAAAAGATGTGTTGTATCAACATGTCCTGTTCTATTTTTTAACACAACTGTATGTTAACAGTACATTATTGTTTTTATCTTGCTACAAGTTTTGATACTTAAACAGCTCCCATTGGAATGCTACTTTTTACATATAATATTTCGAAAATTTTTTTTTCGAATCTTGGAGTTTGAAAATTCAAACACTCAATTTTGTTTCCTATGACAGTTTCCGGTTATAATGTTTTCGAGTTGCATATAATACGATTCTTACAGTTCGGAAGACGGTCTGTAGTATCACTATTTCTATAAATAAAAAATGACATGCCCTTAAAAGTTCTGAAAAGATTTCGCTATTTTAAAAAACATGAAAACCCCATATTAGGACTTTGTAATGCCATCTGTTGAAATCCAATGCATATTCCATGTCTCAATTGGCAGCAGGATGTCATAACTACGCACTCTTCTTAACTTGTCATGTCACACAGGACAAGCAAACTGTCATAACGTCTAACGTCTACCACCCCACTCCCATGCAAATACATAAGTAAACAACCATGTGGAACAAACTTTGTAATTCACTTGTCTTCTCCTTAACTGCTAATCGCTTGTGTTTCACATCCTTTCTATTTTGAACAATCCTCTTTCGAGTAAATCTATCCATTCAGCAGTAACATTTGCCTCCCTTCAGTTCAATGAGACGGTGAGAACATCCTTCAAACAAAACCGAAAGTCTTCGAGGCAAATTGTTTAAGTAGAGTGGAAAAATGTGAAATTAAATTAAAAGGATTTATAAAAAAAAGTGTACGTGGTAGAAAATTATCTAAGGAGGTGAAGTGTGAGGGAAAAGAAATTAAATTTACTCTAGCTGAATAAGCAGCGAGGCAATCTAAACATAGATGTTTCATTTGGACATGGAACAGAGCTGATGCCTACCGCTGTGAGATATTTGCCATGTTTTGTGTCTTGGGTAGTTGGAGTACTCATACTGTTTGGCGCAGTTGGTGTTCTTCCGTTTCCAAGGTTGATATTTCTTTTGATGGTGGATAATTTATGTGGAACGCGTTCAATAACAATTTAGCCTAATCCTTTCTATCGTAATCTATCGGCTGTCGAATGAGTGTCGTTAATCATTGGACAAGGCTACTGGGTGTCGTGAACAAATAGATAGGTTCATTGTGCCTTTTAACCATGACTGAATTTAACAAACAAAAAAACCAAAAATTTAACAGTCCAAAGTTCTTGATCGACATCTCCGGCACATTTGTCTTTTGTTGTTCGGACTTGCTTTTTGAACTCAACTTGCTTTTTGAATTTTGAACGATTTTCTCACACTCAAAGGATTATGACTTCCTCCATATTGCACAGTCCGAGAACAAGGATAAAAGGGACAATTGAAAGATTGTGAAGTGGTTTGAAACTCACGTGTATTTCGGTTTCAATTTTTCAAATTTTAATTTGACAGCCCCTTGATAATTATATATCTAAGATGTGTTTTGGAGCCAATTACAGAACATCTAAACAAACCATAACTTTGACGACACAAAATTCGAATTCCGGCATAACAAGCCAATACTCTAATCGCTACATTCGAACCTAGGGCCAATCAATCAATTCAATTCAGACGCTTAACCAAATGCGCAATCAGTCGTTTAGTCCTGGTACTCGGACATGTCGAATTTGATTGAAAACCATTTTCTTATTTCTTGATTCAGGGCTTCTGATCAAATATACATAGAAAATGTTTCAACAAATGGTTGATGAATATCATTTGGGTCGAATTCGACGGGTTAACTCTATGAAGTTGCTTCCGGTTCATTGAGGTTCAATGAGATCTATGATGTACTCGCTAAGCGCAGTGTGATGTTGATTTCCCAAGGATGCTGCGGTCTAAGACGGTTGAAGGTGGAACAAACCGATCCAATGGCGTAGAAGCATAGCTTGGGGGTGCTCGCAGTATCATCAAACACTGTCGAAGTTATATTGTCGTATCGATTATTTGTCTCCTCCTCCGATCCTTTGACTGATCTACTAGTCAGAGATATATGTATATATGATAAGAGCGTTTTCGAGCCCGGAAATAAAATCGATATCGAACATTTATACTGTCTTAAATAGACGGTCAGACTACTGGAATCTTACGGAGTTATATCGGAAGTGTCCTTGGACTATCGCACAAGACATTATGTGTTCAAAATCAAGTTAGACTCTGTTTGGAGCCGGGATACTTCAACAACGGAAGCAATAAAATGTTTACTGATTTTTTTATTGATATTTTTTGTTTTTTAACTAATATAGTTTTGGAAAGCTCAAGTACCCATGACCAAATATTTATTTGCGGTGTCGTATACGCAACATTTTTTTTATACTATTTTTTTGATCTGGTTTTGGTTTGGATTTTGCTCACATTCGTGGGCACTTATTACTATAAACTTTTACTATAAATATATATAAACTACTTATTACTATAATCTTTTTAACCTTATGAGCGCAGTATACTGACTTTTATTCGTTAGTATTCATACAAGTTTTTAATCAACTATTTTACTGCTTTGTCCATGAGCAAATCCATTAGTCAATCATCTGACACTTTACAAAAAAAAAATGCTCGTTCAAAGACTTCTTTTCCTAGTCCGCATTAAGCTATATGCTTTTGAGCAGTCTAGGATAACATCAAGATCTTCGTTTATCCTCTATGCATTAGATTCGATTAGGTTAATAGACCTTGAGTACGTACATTTGAATATATTCCTGATAAAAATTAATGGAAACATTTTAACCCGATGTAAAGCATGTATGTACGTAAAATGAAAATGTGTAATGTGGGCCAAAGAAAGATCCTTGTACTACACCAGATAGTACAGAATGTGTTTTGTTTAACAACACGCTCTGCGACTTAATACTCGTAGATTGTTGCTTAATATAAAGTCAAAAGCTTTTTTTCAAAGGCTTTGAAATACTAAAGATGACACAAAACTGTTGGCTTTTCTTCATGACACAACAGCTCCGCCACAACTGTTGCAGAACTAAGGTTCATTCGAATATAAAAGTGATATTCCTTTTAAGTCTTGGACCCGTATCTTTGACGGAAAAGTAAAAAAATCACTCGACTGAGTATGGTTACTCTTTTTTGGCAATGGGGTAATTATAGGCGTTTTCCATTAAATGGGCAACTAAGAACATGTGATACGATGGTTAATGATATGTCAAAGTAGAGTCAGGTATAATAAAGGGATGATTCATCTTTTAACTCGAACTGATTAGAAGTCTTAAGACTGAATGATGCATTCAACTTCCCTCTGAAAGCCTCAAAGTCAATATCCGGAAGGCTTATCCCAATGAACTGGATTTTGAGTCTGGAATGATAAATGAATGAACCCATCTGTTGAAATAACCTCTAAAATTGTTGAAAGAAAGAGCATTGTTACCCCTTTACGCTGACCCAAATACATATGTATGTTTCTTGAAATACAGCCATTTAGAGTAGTCGGGTCCCCTGCCCTATAAGTTAGAATTGTGCAAATTTGCAAAGATAAGGAACGTCATCCTTTTTTATGCCATCACTGACTCGTTTATTACATTTTGAAAAGGAATTACTTTATGTTTACAATAGGCAAAGTCTGCCTTTTTTTTTTAAGTTCAACTTTCGCATAACCCCAAAATGATCTTCACCCCTTTCGAAATATATTTTCTCTAAACTTTCCCTTTTTATTATAGTCTCTTCCGCATTGTTGCGAATTTTTTTCTAAATCGTAAAAAACAAACAAAATGTCACAATTTGTAACAATTTGTGCTTTACTTCCGACCTGACCTTGCTGTCAGATTTGTCAAGACAACATTCTATAAAAAGTACGAAAAATAAATAAAATCGACTTCTCTCTGTGCTGTCATCCCCTTTGCCCTCTTGCATCATTGTTTTCATCGCAAAGATACTTCCCTTACCCAATAAGTAAATTCTCTGTCAAGCATGACTCATCGAAATCATTGAGTCTAGACGAGACAGACACTGTGGCAATTAATCAAATGAAATAGTTCAACTGAAAAATCACAACTAAACTTGAACCGCGCAAAATAAAGAGGAAAAAACAAATCAAATCAATTAACAGGTAAATGTGTTTTTGAAAGACCTGGAATTCGGATACACCTCCATTTTGCTTAGCCTTTCCGCTTCTCATTTCGTTTCCAAGCTGTCGTTCGGCTGTCAATCTTCATTCGTTCACCACTCGATCTCACAGGATAAACCGCTCATCATGATCTTCAAAATAAAACGTCCTTCATCCTGACTCCTAGCGAGTCTTGTTTGTAAACAGCGGAACTTTACAACCCACAATCATTCAAAATATACATCAGCATTCCGAATTCCGACCACTCGGCTGCGGCTGTCATTCCACAGCGCCGCCTGATGGAAGATTTGAAATCAATTTATGGCGGTCTCTTTTTACTATTTTCCTAATAGATCTGCATATGGTTCCATTAAACAAAACACGCTAGCTGCAAACAAAACAATGTTCTTTTTTTTCAACAAAAATTTAAAAAGCAAAATTAACAACACTTTGTTTAGGTTTGTGTGGTGTGGTGGACGGACGCGCCCGTTGTGTGTGGCAATCGCACTCTCTAAAGTAGGCCAATCGATTGAATTCAATTTTTTTTATGCATAACTGCTGATATTGTAATTGATATAATGCCATAAAGTTCCAGGCCCACATTTAATTGATTTAATGGGAACATAAAGTGCACTTAATATATAAATATAAACAGCTAACAAGGAGACGGCGGCGAGTGAGTGAGTGATTGGTTGGTTCACCAGGGAATTTGTAGAGGCCATTTGAATTTTAACGAAACTCAATAGAGCGCCATCTATACGCTATTAGATGTACTTTGAACGTAGGGAAACTTTAAGCTTAATGGAAAAGTTCACTATTCGCCAAATAATAGGAATGAAAAATCCGTTAAAAGTTAATGGAAAAGCATTTCAAAAAAGTTGACAGCATTTATTGAAAGTTGACTAGGAGATTAATTTGGGTTTGATTTTTATTCATAGGATACGGAACTTTCGAGTCGACACAGTTCATTACAAAAGTAAATGGACGTCGTCTACTGTAAAACTATTTTCATTCAAAATTAATCAAATATGGTGTTTAACTCTGGCGAAATAATAGAACACAAATATGATATTTAACAAAAAAACGTAATTGTTTATGCATTCAGAAAGCTTTCCTTAAGCTTTGATAACTGATTTCAATCGCGGAGGCATCAATCTATTCGAGACACTTTGAAAAGTAATCATATGTATATATTCAAATAAGTTGATTGTGAGTGGGTAACGAGCTGTTTTCGGAGAGCAGCCGGAACAAAATGTTTTTTGAAGATGACGCACACAACCCTAAATTGATTAGATCTGTCATCATGTAGATTGTCTTTCAACTCTGAGTTCGCAGAATGCAAAATGAAAAGGGTGTCTACTTGTGTGATGGAATTTAACAGCAAATATGTATGTATATGCAAACAAAAAACGACTAAGGACGAGTCGGTCACGCGCACGAAGGGTTCCGTACCTCCGTGCAATATTCCACATAAATTTCAAATTTCTCATAGCCCACTTCTTGGCATTAAATTCAAATGCGGTTTTGAACAACCCCCCACTTTATTTATAACTTTATACTATTTTTATCATTTATTGAAGCAATCATGGTAGTTAACAGGCTGTTAAAATTGTTTTTTGCTTGGAACTTCGCTGGAATAGTGAGAGGCTTTAACCCGTTCTAAAAAAAGGCTTCCTGCGGACTGCCTTTCGTCAGCCCGATTGGGATTGCAAGTAGTTGGTCAACTTATTAGCAAATTATTTTTGATTCATTTGAATAAAATATGAAATGAAATGAAATCCTTCCTATGTCTGATTTCTACACTTTTTTGTACGAAAATAATACCCTTTTTTTGGTATTAGCTAACTCTCATAGGTCCATAGGTTTGACGCCTTAATCTCCTGATCAGATTACAAGTAAACGTGGTTGAGTAGTCTTTGTGCCTTTGAGCAAGTACAGCAGTATCAGGCAGTTCGCTTGAGGTACACAAGCTTCAATTTGTCTTAATGGCGATCATTCTGACTCATATCGAACTCTAAAGAATCGATCTGACATACTATACATATATTTATGACTCCAGAGTTTTCGAAAACTGCTTCGGTAGTTTCCATTTGTAATTTGTGCATCAATGCTGTGTGTCAGACTTAATCAAAAGCTTGTACTTTTGCAATTGTCTACATTTTGTGGTTGAGTAAGTAAACCTTGTCAAACAAAAAACAAAAAAAAAAAAACACGACACTTCGTCGTTTGGCATCAATTCTTTATCCGGGGTGTTCTCTCTTCGTATGAGATACCCCCGGTATGTCAACATAAGACCTTATGTTGCGAACAGCACATACTTATGTTCGGCCACGGTGGAATAACTTCAGCTAACTTTTTCCTGTGGTGGTTTTTGATTTGTCGAAGTTCACCCAAAGTGAGTATTTTATTTTTGAGATATGCACCAAAAAAGGAATTTGCTGTACACTGCTATAAACATCCATATTGCAAAAAAAAAATTCTTTTTCGCTCTTTAATCAAATTTTTTTTCAAAAAAGCTTTTCATGTAGGCAATGATCAATGTCTACATAGCGTGGTTCGTGTCTTGTCTAATATATAAAGCTCACTGATCATAAATGCATCTGCTTTGCTGGGGAATATGGTATTTAGCGCTATGTATACACTGTGGGGAATTTCCGCCCCAAAAGCTGTATTTCTTCTTCAACAAGTTAATTTTTACACATATTATTAAAAACCCCCGCAGAAGTTCATCTACAACCGGTGAACGATCGTGTTTGCGGGACTAAGGGCCGATCGATGTGTTGTTGCTCCTTCCCTAACCACCAGCTGCCTGAATTTCAGTTTCCGTTGAGTCTGCCGAATGAACGTGTGTCGCGTAAACGCCGCCGCCGCCGCGACCCAACAAGTGTATACCGTGACTGACGGTGCAATCATTTAATATTACTCCCTTGTTACCCCATTCGTTGCACTTCATACAAATGGATAAAAGTTTTTTTTTTTGTTTCAATGAAAATGTAGGGAAACTGAAAACATGTGTCAAAATCGTCATCATCACCTGTTTTCAGATGTAATATGGCAAAACGTTATTTTCCTCTAAAAGTTAACCCAAATTAGAGAAAAAAGAATGTATTAATTTGACGAGATAATCATTATTATTGTAAAAATAAAAATCAATCACCGGGAAGATGATAAATGTCATTAAGTGAGAGAAGATTGCCGTAAGCACTGGTTTCGTGATTAAAGTTGTGAAATGGAAATGAAACAAGAAACCAAATGATAATTGGTTAAAATTATTATTTATTCTGCCATTTAATTGCGGTCGCGAGTTACAAGGAATTTGTGTTATTCATAAGAAGGGTATATCACCCAGGAATTTCTTCATTGATTGTTTATCGAGGAGCAGTGCGCTGAGAAATGGAATAAAACACGATCGTGATCATAATCGAGGATCACTTGGAATGGAATATTTCTCGAATTTAAAATGTCAAAAAAATATCAGAGAATTTGATATTTGATTTTTTTTTGTCTCTTTTTTTGATGGAAGACTTATCAAGTTGATAATCTATGTTGAAATTTATTATTGACAGTCGATCGAATTGATGGCGTAATTTCTATTACTTGTGGGACCCTCGAACGGTTTATTGCCGTGACTGGTGATTAAGAGAACATAGCAACAAAATCGTAGGCACAATCGAAATATAATTTTGCTTTTGAGCCGGGTGTTCCATGAGGGCTTATAATTATGTAGAGATTCATCCAAATAGGTGCTTTAACTGACAAGTGGTTTCTTTGCGATCGTCATGATCAATGAGTTTTTGACTTAATTTTGTTTACCAAATAAATTAAAGTATATTTTTTTGCTCCGACCCAATCCAAGTTGATGGTTTGCACATCGTCTTAATTGTATGATTGATGCTCGTGTACTTGACTTGACTTGGCCTTCAAAAATTTTGATTCGTGGCAATATCGTTACTCTTATGACCATAACACAATTTGCCAGGGTATGTTAATCAAAATTTCATCAAATCATTGTTGGTTATCAATCTCCTGAATAAAAATCTCCATTTCGGAAAAGAGTCTTAAAAATCACTTGTCGTTCATGGCATTCTTAGAAAACGTGTTTTGTCATAGCGTCACTTTTGTATACTGAAAGCTAACCATCGGGGCGTTTTTATTATAAACAAAAAACAATCGTCAGGATTTGTTTACTTTAAGCCATAACTCGTGGCATAATAATACAAAATTAGAAACGGTGGGTATTAAAGTTTTGACCCAAATGCTGAAAATGGTGGGAGATATTTTATTTTTATGGGAAATTTAGGAGATGATAGTATAGATTCTTGATTTTTTTTTGTACAAGCGACATTAACTGCGTGAATGGGTGGATGTTTTTGGACAGATACTAGCTATCATCACTGGCAGAAAACATATATATATAGTATATGTTCATACACTTATATATATAAAAATGTTATTTATCTAAACAAATTAGCTCTTGACAATCCATCAAGAAGCGTGCAAAATTTCAATAGTATATAATCCTTAGGAAACTTACATAGAAACGTCGATTGGACACTTTTTGGGATTTATTTTTCTTGTTTTGCAATGAATCACACTTTCCTCTTAAAACCAGTCCATATAAACTGCAAATGTATCCATTAGTTTGGCTGTAAGCTCGTGGACAACCAAGCAGCTATTTAGTCAATTTTAAGTTTATAAAATCAAAATCACTCTCTTACTGTAGAAAGGCCTTAAACGATATCAAAAACACCCATCCAACACTGGTACCTGATAAAAACGATATGGAAAGAACGAAGCAGCGGATGAACTGGCCATAATGGAGTCAATGTTATGTGCTAATAAGATATTAAAATAAAAGCTTGTTTCACTTTAGTCGACTGCTTCATATCTTGTTAATTATGCTAAGGACTAAACGTAAAACACGTTTCATCAACCATGCAGAAGCTGCCATAATGAAGACAAAACCGAAACAATCCGTTAGCTAATATATGATTTCTGTGGAATCACAGTGAATCCCCTTACCTAGGATAATAGAATTACTCTCAACATTGTCATGCTCAAACTTACGAAATTTTTCGTATTGCAAGAAATGACTGAAAGTTACCTGGACAAGGACAATTTCGGCAGAGCCTTTCCTTAGAAAAGCTTGTGCTGATTTGAACCAAGATAAGATTTTATATATTTTCGAGAAGCCTCATTCAATTGAATTTAATCACTTGTCTTGCTCAGATCCAACATTTTATTTAATTTTATTAAAACAACATAAAAATGTCTGACCAATGATGATCCAGTCCCTTTTTTTTACATAGTCTGAACATCTTTTCCCTCGTTAAGACTTCGATTGCCGTAATTTTTTTTTTTTAAGAACAAAACTTTAATCTACACTCACGTATATCAGTTCTGTACTCTCTTTATTAGTGGATAATCGACTATGCGTATACTTCTTAGCACCCTGTAGTAGGTATAACATTCTGTTTATTTAGTTGAGGTCAACCATAAAATATATTTAGATTTTTTTCGTCGCCCAACTGTTTATTTTTTTGGCAAGAAATTTTATGACAAGCTGGGGAATAAAACTTTACTATTAAAGTTTCCAAAAAAGAAAATACAATAAATTATTTTTGGATTCGAGAATGTTTATTTTTTATATTTAACTGAAACGAAGTCTTTAAATAAATTCCTAAACAGAACGCTATTCTATTTACTTGTTTGTAAAATTATTTTGCATAAGCTGAGCTAGTTGAATAGACACAAAACAAGGTGAAACTAAGGTGGAATCAAGGAAGATATAGAGAACCCTTTCTTAGCCATATGAAAGGCAAAATTAGACGTAAAAATATTTCCCGCCAAGACATCCAGCGGTACAGTTGTGCAGTGTTGTTATTGTGTCTCTAGACCAGCTGACCTGTATCGTACAATACTCTCATTAATTTCGCATTCGAAGCCTTCTCCTTCTTTCGAACTTTGACTATTTACTTAAAAATATTTCAACCAAAATTTATGAAGCGCTGCCTCGTCACGCTCACGAAAAATTCACTCAAACAATATTCGAATGTTCTTGCTAACAATTGCCCGACATACGTAAACGTTTCGCTTGAATTTATAGCGAAACGCCAATAAACCTAGAAACAAAACGTGAGATATTTTATTTTCTGTTTGTATTGATGAGACTATTTACAGTCATGTTTTTTTTACTAGCCTCATATTTAAACTTCAACTTTTAACCTAGAAATATAGTGTACTCTCTGATAAAAATAGATGAAACGAACTCGGTCCTCGTTGGAGGCACATTTATGTACAATTTTGAAATTCTAATTGCCTGCAGAACAAAAACCTATACAAATAGTGCTTGTAATTACCATAGAGTTTCAGAAGGCTTGTAAACAGGCTGTGTTAAGTCGACAGATACCTTTCACATGAGGATTTATATTCGTTATTTGTGAATTTTCAATTCTTATTGCGTCTTCGTTTTGACTACTAATGATAACCTCTAAACTAAAATTTGAATACAGCCGGATGTTGTTGAATACAAAACATCTAAAAGATTAAATTGTTAGATTGAACGGTTTTAAGATATAAAATTTATCAAATATATAGGTAAGTGCTGGTGTACCACAGGGCTTCATATTGTCTACGATTTTCTTTTAAATATACTTGAATGATCTCCTGACTATTTCATCTTATTCTATTCACTCTTGTTGCTGATACCAGCACTGATAGTTTTCATATTTTTTCGCTAATTCAGTTTTCTTATCTCGTACCGTGCAAATAAAACTGTTGCGCATGTTAAAATCATTCCATGTCGATATAAGCGGCATATACTAATTGGGGATCCTAAAGCAAAGCAGAATTGATTGCCTGCTGTCCACTTTATGTAAACGAAATATTAAAGCCTACCCACTATCTATGAATGATTAACTTTTCAACAATTTCAGCACAGTCATCAAATTGTCCTGTTACCATCCATATCTGAGCAGATGCTCTCCTGACGACCCTGAACCAGCTCTGTTGGGTTCGAGACCGAGCAATAAAAAAAATGCCGAACACACAAATATTGAAAAGAAAGTTGTTTCACTCCAACACCAACTCAACGTCTCCTGTCTCAAGCTCTTCCTTATGAATAGTGCATCACTCGATCAGCTTTTTGCACTCCACCCCTTTAAAATGTTCACATTTGAATCGGCAGGAAAACTTACCTTCTTATAATCAAGCTCAGTTAGAAACGTACCGTCAAGTACAGGGGATTCTTCTGTTGGCCCCTCGAGAAGAATATGGAACGTTTTCCCGGCTCAATATTTCCAACTCAGAACAATTTTATTTCCCGAGTGCAATATTATAAAAAAAGGAACATGAATCAGCAACTGTAATTCAGTAACAAATAAAAGTGTCATTAGTGTCACATGTTTATGTGCACTGAAACCAAATTGTTAAAGTTACATCGCCACTTACATAGACCTAAACTAAGACAACTCAAAAAATGTAATTTTAAGGAGATGACAAAAATTATTACAGAATTTATTGTTAGAGAAGTTATGGAACTTAATTTGATTTGAGATCATAAAGAGGTTGTTAGATGTCACTGTATATAAACTAAGAATAAATCCTAATCGCCAGAGTTTACATACTATATATTTGATGTTACTTCCCGGAATTGAAGTAGTACTTTGCGTTCAGGATTCAGAGCAGTCTTTTGGGACAAAAAGTATGAAATCAGTTATTCACACATTAGACTATTTTTGCTTGCTGTCCCACAATGTTTTACTTCAAACTACCGGCCATACAATGCCAGAGTTTTATAAAATTCGGTCAACCAAACCTGACTTGTGGTTTTGACACATCAACAAGAATGAAGGATAACTGCGGGGACTTGTGGTACAGAAATAGTGTGTGTAAGTTGTTGTCGCCGTCACTTTTTTTAGGTGCAAAAGAAGAAAAATATTTTTACTTTTCTTTATTTAACAAGTTGAAAAAAAGGAAGAAAAGTTTTTTTTTACCAATTATTTTTTTATTTTTCTGATATTTTTAAAAAAATAAGAATTTACTGTTATCTTTAGTTGATACGATTAAAAAAAAACGTGTAGAGGAGACTCATCAAATATCAAGTAAATCAGTTCGGTAGAATTCGAAAAATCATGACAAGAATTTCGAAAGTAGTTTCGTGAAAAACACGTTCAAAGTTTCGGGTAAAGTAATTCTCAGTAAAACTGTAAAAGTAATACACTGGTACTTTATAGCTACATTTTATTAATCGGCGATTCCTGCTCCATACATTGGGCCTTCCTCTACGTCAAAGAAATCATTTCCCTTCAGTCTTTTGTTCGATTCGTTCCGGCCGAGCAGCTTGGATGACGTGGCATTAAAATAGCTATGTTTCCAAAAATAAGTAAAATTTTAAAAATTCTTCTTCCAGACACATTTTAAGCTTTGGAAATATGAAAAAAAAATTAAAAATCGATTTTTTTTTCAAATTTCTAGACTAGAATACTCGCATAAAAGTTATTTGCGTCAGCAGCTTTCGAGGGCTTACAAAAACACTTTAAACGTGTGCACATGTTGAAATTGTATTCAAAATGCCGTATGCCAAATATTGAGTATTTCCAAGACGACAGAGAGCATCGCCACCTTTCTAATACCATTTTAATAACGAATAATTATGGGATTAAAAAAGCACGAAAAACATTCTTATATAGTATTTCTTATTTTTAAAATACGTCATTCACGACTGACTCACAATTAAGCTGTCACGTAGATCTTATGTCATGGCTGCCTAGGCTCACACTCCGCCGAAGTCTTTAAGAATCTAAACCAAGTTAAGCTCAATAGAACTGTG
Organism: Orthonevra nobilis; assembly: GCA_963555765.1. Classification (NCBI taxonomy): domain Eukaryota; kingdom Metazoa; phylum Arthropoda; class Insecta; order Diptera; family Syrphidae; genus Orthonevra; species Orthonevra nobilis. The sequence continues at coordinate 94,555,491 of OY743224.1, forward strand.
CAAGTATATACAATTGTTGTGTGCAAAAAACCGCATTAAACAACATTTGTTCCAAAAATAAATCATCCTTCCTACGGCTTTTTATCTGTGAGTCTTTTTATGTGCACGCGAAAGTGAAATTTGTTTAAAAATAATAATAATTTTTGCTTGAAATAAAACATTATCCACATAGTTCAGGGTAATTTTTTTAAACTTATTTCTTAGAATTTTCAATAATCTAAATGGAAACATGTAGATGCGTGAAAGGAAAAACGAAAAACAAAGGTAACAAAAACCCCCTTGCAAAAGTAATCTCTTACAAGATAACAACTGTGGGAGGCGTTTGGCGTTTCTTTAATTCACACACCTCCATCATTTGGCGTTTAAACAGGTCAACAATTTGCTTTCAAGTATCTGAACGGAATTTTAATAAGGAAATAACTTAGCTATGAGGAAAATTATCAAAAAAAAAAAATCGGCTACCCTCCTGCAGCTGAAGATACTTTAATAACTCACGCATATATTTCGTAGGGAAACCGTATTTTGTACTATTTTTTCCACCTCTTGAAATTCCACAACGGCTGCCTATTATTATTATTGACTCGTGATATTTAGTACGCTTATAGTGCCTGTTGTTTGTTTATATAATAAGAATGCCGGATGGATGAAAGATGGGCAAATGGATAGAGCCATGGAAATGTCTGATGGTTGTTGCCTGTTGGATGGTAAATGGACTTTTGCAAAGTATGCGCGCACGCCGACGGACTAATTAAGTAGAAATATGTACCGAAATCAAAGACGAAGCATTGTAACATACACACAATTGGGTGTGTGTGAAAGAGAAGACGTACGGAATATGTAATTAGAAATAGAGTTTGTGAAACTAATATGAACTTAGAGTTACGTACGATTCAGTTTCGTGTATAGTATATTCTTGGAGTTTAAGTGCGAATATGCATGACTTAAATCAGCATACATTTAGTGTGGATCGAGACACACACTCGTACAACGCGTTGATCTTTACGAAAAAGGTGAAATTAGCTCGGAAACTTTTCGTCTATTTCGTGTTCGTTCAGCACGGTAGGCTAAGAATGAGGTCGATGAAAAAAACGCAGGAGCGTTACTTTGCACTTCCTTTTAGATAAGGTTTTTGAATAACATGCTCATAAATTCAAGTTTTTACATGAATTGTAACTACGCTCAACGCAAAATCTTCAATAATTGAATGAATGAATGAACGAGTCCATTACTGCTCCCAAATTTTTAGTTTAATAGTCAAACAAACTCCGTCCACAATACATTCAAAGATACTTCTCAGTTTTTGATATTGTATCGAGCATCATCAAAAGACTATAATAACTTTGGACCATTTGTCCCTGTCGAGTAGTGGCGAAAAAAATACTGCGAATTGAGTGAATTCAAATAAGTCGATTTCAAACTATCTGTCCCCATTTGAATAGAACCTTTGGAGCAGTCGTTTCAAACCTTTGAAAATTCTTGCTTGTTTTGTGCACATATAAAAAAATTGCGGATCACTTTTTTCACCTTCGAAGCAACGTCTCTGTTCTGACGTACGAAATTGCGTTCCTTTTCCCTGCGCACTTACAATTCCAGCATGACATGCTGATAATTCAATCGCTAACAAAGCCAAATCAATTCATTGTCAGTGAAGATGTTTGTCTTTACAGGTTTTTCAAAATGTACTCAATATTGCTTTTAACCTAATCGTTCCTTATAAGAAGACTAAGATAAATTATACTTCTGAAGAAGTCAAAACTGAAGCACCTGAAGTTTAAGCATGTTTTTTTTTTCTAAATTAACAAAGACAACAAAATATAATTTTCTTCAAACGAAAAAGTTCTATTTTTATAACTTATACATTCATTCAAGTTATGAGAGTTATTTTAATGCTTTTAACGTCAACTGGAGCATTGTACTTCCAATTCAGATAAGTAAAAACAATTTCAAAGATAAAATTCCTAGCTAATTAATTCTAAATCGAAGCTGATAGGGAAGTTGTTTATCTTTTTCCAGGGGTTACCATGACGAAAACGAACATATAAGGGGCGGTTATCTACTTCACAAATATTTGGGCTTTTGCTTCTAATTTAAAACAGTTTGCTGTCAATATATTTTTTTTGTGTTAATTTTAGCTAAGCTTAAGACGCTTTCACTATCTTTTCAAAATTGACGGCTCTAGAAAAGATAAATATGTGTATATATTGCACCTTTAAAATTGCGTCTTTTCTACATGTAAACGGGCTTTAAATATAAAAAAAATCATTTTGACTTAAATGAGCTTAGAATTGCCTTAAAATATGCTTACGACTTGTTTGTGTGCTAGTGTAACACAATTTATGCGAGTTCAATTAATGTATTAACGATGAACAACGTTTTTAGGTTTAAATAAAAAAATCTAGAAAGTGAGCAAAGCATCTTTATAAAAAAAAAAAATTTCTGGCCATCAGTAAAATTGATAAAAATGAACCCTTCTTATTCCATTTTTTAATCGCTGACCTTTTGCATGCATAGAACGATCCCTATGACTTGTTAAGTTGGTATCCAGCGTTTTATCCGATTTTTATGTAACGCCAAACACCACATTTATTGTAGGTCTTTCTTTTGAACATCTTTACCAAGGTCAAAATAATATTTTCGTCATATGGCGATTTTCTAGATTCACATTTCGAACAATGTCGTTGACTGCAGTCAAAATCCTTATGTTATTCTTTAAGTTATTTTCCCTTTAATGTCCTATTTTTGTAAATTAACTTCTTCTGTCAGTATTCATTTAAACCACCAAATCGACAGGAACATAAAGGAATTGTTTATTGTTTGATTGAAGAAACTAAGTGGGTGTCTGAGACAAGGTAATTTTAGGAGGACATAGCTCCATGGAACTTCATAAACAGGTCCAGAACGACCGTTCAAATAGGAAAAGTTGGACACACCAAAAACATGTTCATGTTTTTCTCAGTTGATTGTCGATCACGTGAAGAAAAAGTAAATTTTTTTCCCGGATTTGAACCTGGGAACTCACATTCATCAGTTACAGACAAAACCAATTAAGTCGTGTAATTCCACGAGCAAGCAAACACTTCTTAATGTTAGACCAAAGATGGATGTTAGTATTTAGTTTTCAATTCATAATCTTAACAGATACAATCATTAAAACGGCGTTAAATTGGTAAACATGTTATATTTTGGTGTGATCAGGGTGAATCAACAACTAACTTAGGCTAGTTGTTGTGCGTCTAGTTACCACTTCAACTGCATCATTTACTGTGGTGTGCTGAAAGTAAAACCTCTTCCTACCTACCTACCACTGTATTGATGTCGACATAGAAACATAAAGTGTCACCTCTATAATTTTCATGCACACGCCAACTTTTGTGGATCTATAAACAAATTTTGGATACATCTTTATATTTCGTCTGCTGGAGGTAAATCTGACCGTCTTGTCATTTTATTGTAACTTTCAGGCTACCACAACAGATCTGGTGAGCGAGTAAAAGAAAATTTGAACGCCCAATATTAATTAAGATCTTATGATTTGGTGATTTTGAAACCTCGTAAATAGCGATTAAGAGTTCTGTTCTTTAATTCTAGAACCATCCAAAAAAAAGTCATAAAATTCCGAGAATGTGGTATCTCAATAAGAATGCCTTAGAACTTAAAATAACAAATTGGAAAAACATTGCATTTTCGTATGACTGTCGCACCTCTATATCATCAACTAAAAATAGACTTTCTTTTTCCATGCGTCGCAAAACCTTTACAAACACTTTTATCTTTTTATCTAAGTCAATGTAAACACATCTAACTTATTTCCAAAGCAACCGCAACACATGTACACATGATGGAGGTCGCAATCTTTGAAGTTCATATTTATATATTTGTGTGTCTTTTAATTCAAATTTATTTTTCCTGATTTATCCATAAGCCGTTGTAATTCTGTGCAAGCCCCTGCGCAGATTCGCTACCGAAAAGGTCAGATACAGTCAGAACACTTAAGCATATTTCGAATGCAACCGGCGAGAAACATCTTCGCAAATGAATGCGGCACCGAGTGATTGTCAGCACAGATGTCCCAGTGCATTTGGCTTTTTTTTTTGTATATTCTTGGCGTAAATTACGCTACAGCTATTGCATAATTATAGCGACTTGAGAAGTTGCACTCGCTTTGTATCTGTTCACTTAATTTTTTACGTTTTTTTAGTTTGTTAGCCGGTTTAATTCGTCAATGTTTTCTTTTATTGTGATGTGATTGCTACTGTTACAGGGTGATCCAGTAGACACTTTTTTGAATATACTTATATTTTTGTGTGTTTATTTTATAAATTATTAAATTTGATAACATTAAGAATACGATCTTTTGAAACACCCTGAATAAGCATTTTCCCACTTGGCACGTTTGTTTCGGCATAATAAAATTTAACATACTCGTTGCTCATTGCATTTTCGTTTTTAATAACTTCGAGATCTGTTTTGAGTAGATCCATCCCACTATTTACATAGATAAGTTTATGATGTCCTATTAATAGAAAAAAAATTAAAATACGTTTTTTTTATTGCAAGTAGAAAAATTGTATTTCATAAGACTCGATTAATCATTCTGCTGCTGATTGAAGTTAAACGACTATTTTGCTTGTGTAAAGATCTTTAAATGAAATGTATCGATGAATTCATAACTAATTAATGTGATGGGCGTACTGCCCACGCGCATAGCTATCTTGGCAGAGATACAAATGCGAAAAACTTGAATTTGCGCACCCTTACACACTTTTCATTTTCCTTTTCAAAGACAGATTCAAATTAGAACACACACTGCAATAAAAGTTTTTGAGTATTCAAACCAAAAAAACAAAAGCGCAAATGTGTAATTGTTTTGTTTTCCACCTTTTAGCCGTGAATCATACTGTAGACCGTTGAAAGGTGCACAGCAGGTTGGGCAAACAATAACGACTTGGCTATTTAGTGGTGTACTGTTGAAATTATTTAGTCGATGACAGCTAACAGTATAAATCTGCGTTAACTGACTCGAGAAATTCTTTAGGTAAATAGTTGATAAAAAAATCATAGGATGAAATTTTATTAGACTTATCTAGGTGTGTTTTTTTTTCCTTAAGGGGTATTCTAGTCAAGAGGCATGAATTTCATGTAATTTTGTAAAAGTGTCCTAAAAAAGGCAATTAATATTTTTAGTATCCATTTTTTTATTAGTTATTTATGAACATAACAAGAATACAGAAAAAACTCAAAAAATAAAAAAAGTTGAAAATTTCAAATATTAGCAGTTGATGAAGTGGGGGTCTCAAAAATTGGCGCGTAACCATACTCACAATTTCAACCCTGCTAACAATCTGAAACCAAAAAAAAAAAGATTATTAATCAAGAATAATGTCGTAGAATAAGTTGGAAAGATTTTTTTTCACAAAATGCCGACTGCGTGAAAAAAAAACAACAATTTTTTGTACTACTTTTTTTTATTGTTGCGAATTTAATTAGGGATAGACAGACATAGACAAGTCTATAAAGAAGACTCACTAAAAATTTCGCGTAAATTTTTTCCGCAGTCTAAGTCATGAAAGGTATTGTAGACTTACATTTATTCAATCTTCCATTCCTGCTTCATACATCGGACCTTGATCGACTTCGAAAAAAACATTTTCCGCGTTTCTCTCTTCATATCGAGCAGTTCTGGCCTCCTTTAATGCGTTGGATGCTCATATTTCGGAGCGGTCAATACGGGCGTTGTCTCGTTTCACAGCAAGTGAATGAGCTTCCGGGCCAATTTTCATTCCCATAAGCTCCATCATTTTTTAAATAGGAATGAAGTCCCTTATGTCTTTTGTTCGATACGTTCCGGCAGAACCAGTTTGGATGCCGGGTCAGCAAAATACCGATAACTCCGAAAATAATTTAAATTTTAAAAAATCCTCTTGTAGAAATATTCTTGAATAGTTAAACTTTGAAAGTATGAAAAAAAAGAAAAAAAATCTAGACTAGAATACCTCCTTAAATAAGTGGTAATAATGTCATATTTTTCTTTTTCATTCGTTTTTTTATAACTAGATTTCAGAAAGGCTACTAGGCGCCTGCTGACAACAACGCTTGCTACTTGTCCAAACAATGTTATCTAAAATTCTGCCACTTAACATAAGTGAAAATTATTTTAAATATATTTTTTTTGCTTTAATCGCCACGAAATATCATTTTATACTGGTGAGCGAATTTTTGAAATCGGATGAGTAGTTTAGAAGATCACCTCTACAAAGTTATAAACTTTCTTATATTTAATAATATATATAATTTATTATTTATATAAATTAAATAAACTTTGTAACTTCAAACTGTTACCTGCAACGATGAAGTGGCATGAACTGGACGAGGGAATCCCCCACCTATTTCCAGTCAGTAAACAAAATTGCTGGTGTTGTTTTTGAATATTCTTTCAATTTATTTTGCTCCTATGGCCATATTAATTCTGCAACTAATCGACACAATAATTCAGCATAACTATCATTCAGAGTTGAATTGATTTTTCCTTCTCGTTATCGATCCAAGCTAACAAGTTCGTTCGTTGCAGCAAGTTCGTTTTGTTAAATTTACTTTTCTGACTGTTGCTACTCCTCTCCGGATCAATGTTCCATCGATTGACACGAAAGGACGCAGTTCTGTGACAGGTCTAAGAGCTATTATATGATGACCTTCATTTGCTCAACATCTTCGTCGTTAGATTCTATTGTATGGCCTGCTTTTAACTGCAAAGGATATCAACACTCGGATCAATTTTTGCTCTATCGAAGCGACGAAGACAATCTTTATTCAGCCTTGATTTTTCTGCGTCTTTAAGTGTCAAAACCAGGACTACTGTTGAAAGAGTGTTTGATTGTGTGATGTACGATTCGATGATTCAGATGTATCCATTGCTGTTGAAATAATCCACAGGCAACACTGAGTCTTTGCTTCAATTCTGTGAATTAAATAGACGAAGACTTTAACTATTTTGACGTTCTGTCAACGTCGAAGTTGATGTTTCATTTTGCCATCATCATCAACTCCTACTCATCCGAGACCAATTAATGAATTCAGTCTTCGCAATTATTTGGTCTGTCATGGCACACCTTCCCCTTCATATTGTATAATAAATCTTTTCTCTAAGACACCTTCAGTTCATGCCATTTCTCAGCGCCCGAGCAACACAGCCGCCAATCAGTATTAAGCATCTAATCAAAAAAGTCGTTACTCATTCAAATATTAAAACTAAATCCACGAGTTGCGAACTTCCAACCGCCCTGTTCATTATCGGAACCCCAAGCTGTCTGCATGTTTGGACACTTGCCAAAAAAGGCGGATTAGATCGCCATTAGCACGAGTAATAAGTATACACGGATGTGCTCGAACGTCAAACGTTCACAAAACACTAAGTACGAGTATGTGCCACCCGCGCGCTCTGCATTCACTTACAAAACTTCACATTTTATCTCGAGCTAAACTCGATGACATCATTATTTGTAAGTTCAACAGCACGCTGACTTATTTATTGCATTTCCAACCGCAAGTGGAGCGTTTGTCGATTTATTGACTCGTAATCGATGGATTTTTTTCTTATCAGTAAAGACTTATTCACTCACGGTTTGTTTTCTAGTTTATCTGCATAGCCATAGGGTTCCAAACAAGCCGATGACATCATTTAAATTTTTTTTTATACCATTTGTTCATTTGCCATTGAACGTTCGATTGTTATAAAAAATAAGTTTTTTAAAAAAAAAAAAAAAACTCGTTATGAATTATTATTTGCCAATCAGTCTTACGAAACCTTTTCAAACGAAACGAACTTGGATATTTTTAACATTTTTTTTTCTTTGATCGCCACTCATTGTGAGGTGCTTCTTTGTTTTTGGGTTTTTGTGAATTTTTTTTGTTTTAATTTGTTCTTCAATGGAAAATTTGCCTTAGAGATTAAGAGGATTTGAAGTGTCTTGAGTTGTTATTTTATCTAATATGTAGATGGATGTGCTTTGTGCGCAAAGAACAAGGACAGTGTGTCGCGTTTGCGTTGGCCAGCGGATGAAAATAAATTTATGTGTATTGCTTGGAAATGTGAAATTCTTAAAATGCCTTGGTGATGCTTTATTCTTGTGGGTTTTGACAGTTTTTTCCGTATAAATTAAAGTAATTTTAAATTTAAAGTGAAACAACTGTTGATGTTTAATGAGCATCGTAAAGCGACAGATACACGTGTGTGAAAAACTAAATTTATTTACCGGCACTTTCTTATGTGTCTAGAATTATACTAATGTATCCAACGTTGAATCCATCTTTCGAATTTTCATTTCTATGTCTTTGTCTAAAACGATAGTTGACCTCAGAATTTAGTACATTCAATAGCATACGGTTTCCTTTCCAGCAGTTAGATATTGAAGCTCTTCTAGTGTGTTCAAAGGAGTGTTTTATTTATTTTCTATGGCTTAAAAGTTAGGAAGCTACGAAAATGCACGAACAAATTAAAACACTTGCAGCCATTGAATGTTTAGCTAGATTTCACGTATCTTCAGTTAGTTTTCGAAGAGACTACATAAAAAGGGTACTCCTAAAAAAGTAAGATACAATCCCACAAACATATATGTTTGAAAACAATACGCCAGTAAGCTGTATAAGAAATTATTGCCAACAAAAAAATGCACAGTGGGCGATTTTTGTGTCGATAAAGTAATAAATAAACCTCGAAGTTTCTCCATTTAATCCACTCAAAGTACCTTATATTCAATGATTTGTCATATGTCTCAAACTTTTGAAACTGTTTTTGGATTTGTCAATTCCATATCATGGAATCCATGATATCCCTCAAAAGAGCAACTTTACTGGAAGCAAAATGTTTAGCGATATGATTTGGAGTTCAAGTAATGGTTTTCTGAAGACGATATTATAATATAAATAACACTGAAAGCAGAATGATGACGCAATCCTTAACTTATGTCGATAAAATACTGCGAATCGAGCGAATGCAAATAATTGATATCAAAATCTCCGTCCCTCTTTGTACTCCCATGGAACAATCAAAACCGAAATACATTTGGGATTCAAACGGTTACAAAATCTTTTAGTCCTTCTGTTGGCTCTGTGCAATGCATTTTAAAGGCAGGAGTAATCCCTTGACAGAAATGCATTTATCATTTACATTAATTCTTAGTACAACTCTTACAATGTCCTAGTATTAGCATCGAATAAATACTGAGATAGATCAATGTCTCGAATTTGATGCTCGGAAATGGGAAGCACAGTGCAAAGAACTTCTAATAGGAACAAAAGATCAAGAATTCTGTCATTGGCTCACATCCAAATTTATTTTGATTGTTTTTTACGAGTATCAATCAATAGAACAGGCACAAATTCAAATGACCCCGTTTAATGTGCCAAAACGTCTCCAACGCATTTTGAATGAAATCCCGCCTCCTATTTTTTATGTCATAATTCCTTCATGATTTTAGTATAAAAACAAAAACATAAACCGTTTATTTGTGCTGTATTTAATAGCAAATGTCACATAATTTAAAAATTCTCATTCATTCGCTTGATCAGTTTCTCTTTCCGGAGCAACCATATCAACAACCTTGACCCGAACTTGATTTTACATGAACTTCCTACACATCCAAGCGCATACACACCTCAATCACCTCGGACAAGATCAGTTCGAGACCATGAAGCAATCATTACTGTTGTGCCTCCGTGCGAATTTGCCCCGCTAGACCTCACTTTACGAAGAATTTAATGTGTGCTCCTCCATCTCCTCAAACCGAAACGACCCGATCGTCGACCACATTTAAACTTGGATCTTTGAAAAATAAATTACTTTTTCATTTTCCGTTTTTATTTTATGTATTTAAATAAAAAAAAATATTGAAAATCTGTGTGCAAACATTCTGTGTAAGTGTGTCGTTCCGTGCATCGTTGAATTTGTCACATTCTCCTCAGTATTCTGGGGATTTTCGGTCCCGCAATTGCGTCCTAGAAAATTTATCCGAAAAGTATAAAAACAAAAACAAAAACAAAAACCAAAACCCAAAAATGAAATTCACATTCAGAAAACTAATGTTTTCCAATTACTTCTCAGTGCGATTGCAACTAAAAATAACATTCAATGAAGAAAATATCCCAAAAACTACGAATGTCTTGATAAAACGACGCGAATAAAAAAATAAATAAATTACGAAACACGAATACGAAACGAAAAAGGAAATTTATTTCTCTTTTAATTTTCTTTATTCCTTTTACATCGGACTCTTGTGCAAGTGTAGACCTTTGTTTTTTTTTGTGATTGTATCTGAAACAAAAAAGTGAAAAATAAAAACGTACACAAAAGTAAAAGTCAATAAACGAGGAAAACCAAAATCGAAATGTGGTTCCGTTTGTCGTCATCGGGTCAGCCGGCTGTTGAGCCATCTCTGCCACCGACATTGGCAACACCGCTCTCGAATACTCTCTTCGTGCCGACAACGGGTGGTGGTGAAAAGCTCGACAAGTTTCGCATGGGAAGCTTTAAGAAGAAAAACGAACGTCAGCGCTCCAAGTCTCCACTTTGGTATAAAAGCTGCAGTGTCGACGAGGAAAAAGAGAAACTCCAAGAGTGCCCAAAACCACCCGCCCATGAGGAAGTTGATAACGTCAAGGAACTACCGCCAGTTGAACTTCCATCAGAGGGCGACATTACGCATCTCATAATGATAAGTGATCCGAAGAAGACAAAACAAACGAAGAAAACCCTCAAGGCCATCAAAACAGATCCGCCGAAGAGGAAGTTCTACAAAAACTTTACCACCACCAGTAATAACAAAAGCCAAGAAGAGAAACCCGTGGAAAAGGAAAAAGAGAAAATCCTTTTAACCGATCCGAAATTCAAAAGCAATCGGATCGAGAAAAGCTCTTCGAAAACCAAACTCAATACAGGTGGCGCCGGTGTTGATTTGGAGAAAAGAGAAAGTATTAAGCGTAGCACTAGGAAAATTTCAGCACCTCCAGTTCTCATCGACACCGGAAACAGTTCATCGGTTAAGCATGAAAACTCGAAAGGTGCGCAAAAGACCACGCCAGATGAGTCTGGAAAGAAGCCTCACGTGCGGGCGCATTCGAACCTCAATCTACACGCCTTGGTTAAACTGGTTAGTAACAAGAAATTCCTCAATGCAGAGGATTTCGCTTTGATACGTCGCAAATCGTTGTCGGAAGCGGCCTCCTCGGTGATAGCCATTGCAGCGAATCACTGCAAGCCGATGCCGATAGCGCTTAAGTGCTCAACGACAGAAGACACTGTTGCGAAGGACGACGTTTCCAACGGCAATGTGGTGCTAGTCAAACACGATATCAAAGGCTCATTCTGTGATCGAATAAACAATAATAATAATAATAATATTAATAATAATAACAATTTTGATATTGAGAAGCGCAGCAGTACGAGTAGTAGCGGTAGTAATAAGAGTAATATAAGTGTAAATATGCGCAAGCGTGAAAGCGATGAAGAGTTTTATTCATGTGACGACGATGGCAGTGGAACACTGGTGGTTGGTTCAGCTATGACGACATTGCATAATGAAGATGCAAAGGACATCAAGAGGAAGTCTTCACCATCTCTTACGTCAAGAGTGGCTGCGAAGATCACTGAAACAACGAATAACTACAAGAACCGGAAAGCAAATAAAACTCCGAAGAAAAAGAAGAAACCGACAGTTAATGCTCTTATTGTGCATGCAAAACGTCCAGAATACTATAAGCAGCTAAGTGTTGGTAAATAAAAAAAGAGTACTTGAAAAAATTTCTATTTAACCTTTGGTTACATTTGAAAATGAAAATTATACACTATTTTTATACAATACTTTGTGAAATTGTATATGACGTTTTTCTTTTCTCTTTTTTTTTATTTGCAGAACGCTCGCACTCAACTTCAATTGTGCGACAACCTTCAGACCGCAGGCCGGATGTAGCAAATACGTCGGTTAGTTCGACTGGCAATACATCTCACAACACAAGTGAACTACAAACGTCACAATCATTAGATGCTGACACAAACGCGCTGGACGCAGAAAAGGATACCAAAAGGGACAGGTAAGATAACCCACATTTTTTCTAACCCGTTTCTATGTGTTTATTTTTTTTTTCTAAACTGCTTGTATAAGAACAACGGCGCTGGACAAAACGGAATTTAGAATGAAATATTCGAAATTCAAAGCAGCCGATTTTTGACTCGAGAAAATATTAAGCTTTTATCCTTTATCATACATTTTTTTAAAACACGTAAGTGTTAGTGAATACCCTTATTATGCTGACGCAAAACGCGAGTGGAAAGGATCGGGGAGAAAGTAGATGTCCTCTTCTAGAGTCATTCTGGCTTGATTAATATGGTTTTCCATGCAATTATGTACGTTCTAGATAGAATTTTCTAACTCAATTGTAATCGCAGTCCAAAGATACAGCGACAAAAAAATATATTCTGAGTTTGATTACTGTACTGATGTTGTTGCTCGAATTTACTGCGGTTTTGAGATAGATGAAGTCATTGACGACACCTCAGTTAGATCTACCTATGTTTATTCATGTCTCCGGTATAAGCATGTGAGTTTCTAAAGATTATTTCGCGAATGTTCAAAAAAAAAAAAGATGACAGCGCGTCTTATCTAACAATTTTTTGGCATTAAATGTATTGGTGAAAAAACTTACGACCTTTAAGAAACAAGGATCTTTCTTCATCATAGTTCTGAAAAATCCGACTAAGCATAAGTCTGTATAGCATATCTTTATAAATGCTTTCAAAAGCGGACTTTACAATATGTAACTTCTCAATTGTGGACTTTCAAGGCCGAAAAGTGCACTCATCATGTCTTTGACAAGGAATTTTATGAGTTCAAATAGTTTGGCAGTCGCCTAGCCTTTTTTAATAATAATAAACTCTCCGTATTTTGCGTTATTGAAAGGCCTTCTTTCTTAAGATCGCACAAACGGTGCAAAAGTTTCATTCGTCGGGCATAGATCAGTAGGGAACAGATCATCTCCAAGTGCTTTAAAATTCTTCAGAAAGTCCGCCGACAGCTAAGTTCTGCTGCCTTCTATTTTAGTATTACTGCTTAGTTGTAGTATAACTGTTATCACTTTGCGTGACATTTGACCGCGGTGCCGCTTAGAATCGACTGTATCTCCAATACAACATTTCCGTCTTTATCTCTACAGCTTTCTGGGTCGTAAGCCTGTAAAAAACATAAAACCTGAAATTCATTCCAATCAACGTTCGCACGTTTGTGTTTTCCTAACAAATATTATGGTCAAGATAGTATGCCTGTCATTCATCTCAACAGGCGCTCTATGTAGTTGGCAAAACCATTTAGAAAGACCTATCAACTTTCGACCCATTGCAAAACCCCAATGACCGGGAGTATTATCTTTGCATCAAAGACCTAACCGAAAAGTGGGAGTGTACTTTTAAAGCCAGCAAAGAAAGTCTGCCATCTCGCAGTGTCGAAAGTGTTTGCATTACGTTTCGAGGAATCTTTTCTTCAATGATTTAGAAAACCGTTTTATTTAAGTAGAATTGCATGGTTTTAACCTTGCAATTCTTTGTTTTTCCCGACCCTCGCTCATTTTTTTTTAAATCTGCTTTATCTTTTTCAAATCAGTATATTGCAGTATGACGGTTCCCTGATAGTGTGTTAAGTCATAAGTTTTTTTTACTCAAAAATTGCGTCAATTATAACTTGTGTTGGAATGTGCAAATTAAAGACGCTGCTAAAACGCGCGAACCTGAAAGGTTTTTTTAGTAATGCAATCTTAACTTTATCTGCCCATGTCATGGCTGATGCACCAAATATAAACTCTAGAACACTTTCCCACTTTTCTGATCCAGTCGATCAGCAAACCCATTTGTGGATGTTTATGTGTGCGCATTTACTAATAAGACTACCGGTTGAAAATGTCGTTATTGCAGACAACTTCATATCTATTACTCTGAGGTGAATTTAGCCATGACAGCTGTCACAACAGAAACTTCATGTCATTGTCTAATTGTTTCAGTCTAGGTTATTGGTCATTAGTGAAAACACACAAGTTTTTGTAAAGCCGTAAAATGTCTACATTCGTGCCATCAAAACAACATTTGCGGGAAGTTTTAATATGCTTTTTTCATTAAAAAAAAAAAAGAAATAGAATATGAAATAGAATGTGTCAGCGGGTGTTTAAGCGGTTCAAAGATGGTGATTTCGACACCCACCGAAGACAAAGAACGCCTTGGCCAGGTGAAAAAGTTTGAAGACCATGAATTGGAGGCATCGCTCGATCAAGATCCGTCACAAACGCAAGAAGAACTTGCAAAACCACTTGGCGCCGCTCAGCAAACCATTTCCGATTGTTTGAAAGCAATGGAAATGATCCGAAAGGTAAGACATTGGGTGCCGTATGAATTGAAGCCACGAGACGTCGAACGCCGATTTTGCATGTCCGAAATGCTGCTTGAACGCCTCAAAAAGAAGTCTTTTTTGCATCGAATCGTCACTGGTGATGAAAAATGGCTACATTGCGATAATCCAAAACGTCGGGCAACGTATGGATACCCCAGACATGCCTCAACATCGACGGCCGTTCAGAATATTCATGGCCTGAAGGTTATGCTGTGCATTTGGTGGCACCAGAAGGGTGTTGTGTATTATGAGCTGCTAAAACCGAATGAAACAATCACAGGCGAGGTCTACCGACGACAATTGATGCGTTCTGAGCACTGAAGGAAAAACGGCCGGAAACGGTCGCAAGATACGATAAAGTTATTTTGCAACATGACAATGCTCGGCCACATGTTGCAAATGTCGTCAAAACTTGCCTTGAAACGCTCAAATGGGATGTCCTACCACAACCGCCGTATAGTCCAGACCTTGCGCCATCCGATTACTATCTCTTCCGATCGATGCAACATGGCCTGACTGACCAGCACTTCCGTCATTTCGATGATGTCAAAAAATTGATCGATTCGTGGATTGCGGCCAAACCGGTCGAATTTTTCAGAACGGGTAAACATGAATTGCCAGAAAAAATGGAAAAATGTGTGGCTAGCGATTGGCAATACTTTGAATATTGAATTTATATCTATTTTTCCTCAATAAAGCATTGATTTTTGAAAAAAAAAATTTCAACTGGTAGTCTTATAATAAGACTTATTACTGCAGCGAAATCTGTCCACCTAAGTTCTTAGTTTGAAGTGAGGTAATATTTTTATAATCTTACACTACCGTGGGTGCTTTTATGGGCGATATCTGCGTGTAAATCGGAGAGAACGATTTTAACACCGTGACTATTGCTCACACGCCCACTTCTTACCTACATATGTATGTCTCCGCGTGCTCAAGGATCAAATTTGCCTTGTTTTTGTTCTTTGTAGCAGTTGATATCACAGTTTTTCATACCGCTTTTAGAGCGTACATTCCAGCGACATCTTTTGGTTATTTCAGATCTTCAGCGGTCTAAGGCCTTCGCCTTTTTCGGCTAAGTTTACCGGATCTGGTTTGATTTCTCTTCCAGAAATACACAGAGTAACTTGCAGATATCTGAGATGTATACAAGAGCTGCCATTTATTTACATAGGCTCTATTCTGGTAGAAATTTTATCATTTTTCATCAATGTTAAGAGAAAAGAATCACTTGCGAAAACCAGGATTCGATTTTTTTTCATACCGTATCTTCAAAACACTTGTAGATATTGCCCTGGAGCCCACTTGGCCTCCCGTCTTTTAGAAACACATGTTTTAAAAATTCACCCATCTTTCCCTCAAGTAATCATTAAGTTCAGTTTATGATGTGCTGCCACATATTCAAACAGTCACTGCCCTCCGATTTATGATGAAAAAACCATTTATGATCCATAATGAAAGCTTTATCACCCCAGTCAAAAAGAAACCAATCATACCGTGTAAACATTTTAACAAATACTCATATTATTATTATTTCCACGATGTGGGTAAACATTGTAAAAATTTAATCATTTATTTATCTTTTCATTTTTAAGGTCAAAATCGAAATCTGCTCCAGTTTCGGTCAATCGTTCCGAATCCTACAAAGAGAGATTATCACACAAACGGAATCGCAACAATCGACGTAAAACATCTGATCCCAGTCTATCATCCAAGCCAAAGTGAGTATACCCACACATGCATGCGTACATTTCCTTTCTTTGTTGAATTCAAAATAAACAATTCTTTTGAGTAGTGTACAAGTATTTTTGTCGGCGCTTTTGTTTTCTGCGTTTCTTTCATGAAAATTCCATTTCAAAGTGAATTCATGAATGAAAAAGAAAATTTAGAAAAAAACTGATGACAATACTCGTTCACACTCCTGAGAACCATTCCTCCTGAAACGAAAACAAAACACACACTTTCCGTACATTTTTAATAAAAGAAATGTCCTGATTTGCAATTAGAAAGAAAGAAGAATTTTCACCAGTTGACCTACAAAAAGAAATCTTCCTCTCTCTCTACATATGAATATGTTTCTGCTAGACTCGTTCCAGGAGCTACACCGACTTTCGTCCTAAATGTAAATCCTCCAAGTTGAATTGTTGATTTTTTTCACGCTTGTAGTTGATGAGACTTTTGAACCTTGCAAACTTGTTTGTGGCAATTGTGTTTATTAAATAAATTTCTTTCGGGTCATTTAGGAACTTTGACTTTAAAAAGAGAAAAGAAAAAACACAAAACCCTGTCTTTCCGGTCCTTTGGGAAGGAAGTGTAATTCGATGTTGTTTGTTTGAGGTTCTTTTAAAATTTGTTTTATTATTTAACTTTTTTGGGTCAGTGACTTGATTTGAATTCTTAATTTGATCGGCGTTTTGGTGGCATCAGGTTTCTTAAATAAAAGAACTTACGATATCCAGAGTTTAATGGTTTGAGCTGTTGAACCGCTTAGCCCCTTAAAATTTGAATATATAGCAGATAAATAATAAATGTATATTTATCTCACAGTCTCAGTGAAAAAAATTTACACCGGTGATGCTTTAATCCCTTAAATCAATTTTAACAGCGCTTTGCCTATCTCACAGACACTTTATATGCTTTTATGGGATGTAAAAAGATTTTCTTGAAAGTCATCGATAAACTTAAAAAACGTATATTCGGGTTTATTGTTTATTTGCTTACACGAGTAAGTTAAACATGGACAAGGAAAAAGTTCCACCAAAATTTATAGTAACCATCCTTTTGTTTTTTTTTCATATCATGACAGTTCTTTTGGTGCGCAAGCTTTTTGTGAGTACTTGGAGTTACACAAAGTATAGGTAGGAACTCGAAATTTTCCGTTGATTTGTCAACATAGTCCCTTTCAGTTGGACACTCTTTCTGCAGCGATGTTCAACCCTCTCATACAAAACGATTTTAAGAAGGCATTTATGGTGAAGATCAACCATCGTCCGATCTGAATGAAAAGAAAAGAAAAACACTGGGATGAGGCCATATCTAGTGAATAAGGTTTTGAAGCTGCAATTCCGAAGCGCAATTCAATCAGTATGATTCATTTAAGTAGAGTACTGTGAACACTTTTACCTTCTCAATTCTGTCGATCAGAGTCCTACTTTGCGAATCCCAAAAAACGGCCATTATAACCTTTCCGAACCTCTTCTTCAGTGCAGTTTTTTCCATTGCTTATTGCATGGTTTATTGTAAATGATCAATGTTTCATTTACGATTACGAAAATGCTCACATATACCACCGGATCGAGCTTAAGCTCTACAGCATCAACAATACAGAAACAATTGTTCAGCCACGACAAAATCCCTTAAACCAGGTTTTGTCCTCCAAAGAGCATTTATCGACATAGATGCTATCCAATCGCTTCATGACTGAGAAATGAAACGATAAATAGAATCAAATTACAGAACAGTTTTTCTTTTCTCGATTTACTAAAAATCATTGACATTTTGGCAGTAGCCGCCTGACATTTTTGCGAAAGCGGTTCCATCAGAAGTTCTTTGTAATCTCGCCGCAGACTGAATCAACAAGAATTCTGTTTTCATTCGCCGCAATAACATACGAGGATTTGAGCTTCCGAAAGAATCTTTTTGATGTGAAACTCAAGTCCATTTTTGACAATACGTTTTACTTATTTTTCTCAGATCTTGACTTATAAACAAAAATCAAGAAAGAACCTTTTGTTGATGATTTTTTGACATGATTTTTGAAATACCTAAGCATATATAGTATAACATAAGAAAATTAAAAAGCAATTTTACATGCAAGTGACTGAATGACTAAATTCATAAAAAAATTGATTGACCCAATCCTTAAAGCTTTTGTTCCTGAAACATCACAACTTTTTATCACAGGAGAATTTTCATTGGTTTGTCAGTTTGTTAGATATCCATTCTTGATCGAATTTCAGAAGTTGTTTTTCGAAGGCGGTTCTTAGGCCTGGCAGTTTATTTTTTTCGAACACGAGAAATTGCTCTAAACATTACCTGTCTTCTTATTTGACACTAAAAATTCCGCATCCAGTTAAATGTAATACTTGAATAATTACAATTTGATTTTTTTCGACATAAAATTTCTACTAAAAATTTCTACTTCAATTGGTCGTTTAAACACCTTGAATAAGAATATTCATCTCCGAAATCGTCCAACTCATTAGCTCATCAAAACAACATTCACATTTATACGATTTCTTATTTGTTTTTTTTCCATTCCTTCCTTATTAACTTTCATAACTTTAGAAATACACCGACTTATTTGAAAAGCTTTTCAGAACTCGCAAAATCCATTTGTGGTTTATCTTTAGTTTTCCCCATGACGTTCTTTCCTTGAATCAGTATTTCTCATTTTGGCCCCATTCATTTGGTGTACTACCTTTTTATTCAAATAAAGCCGCATGCATACATCCACCCATTTTGTAGCAAGCAACAGAAACGAAAGGCAGAAACGACTAAAGCTAGGCATGTTTTTCAGATGTCCCTACGTTCGCTCGTTCGCATCTTCTAAAGGTTTTCGTAAACAAACATGCTTCAAATTCATTCCACTGGTACCCGCTCTCAAATTCACAATTCTCCCAATTCCCACTCGAGTAGTTCGTTTTTCCGAGATTTTCCGTGCGAGTGGTTAAGGAATTTTCCAACTCAAAAGCTTTGGGGCTTCCTGTCCCAACCGATGAGCTTTTTTGTGCGTTTCCCCTGCTATTATCTGTTTTTGTTTTGTTTATTCTTTAGTCTACCGCCGCCGTTTGAAATTGCGACATGCTGTGAAAAACAAGGTTTCTTTTTCGAAATTTTCTGTTTTTCATTTTCGTTTTTCAAA
The DNA here is from genome assembly GCA_963555765.1 of Orthonevra nobilis. Taxonomy (NCBI): domain Eukaryota; kingdom Metazoa; phylum Arthropoda; class Insecta; order Diptera; family Syrphidae; genus Orthonevra; species Orthonevra nobilis. The sequence continues at coordinate 94,574,775 of OY743224.1, forward strand.
ATATACTTAAAGTCTCTCCGACAGACCGGCGTTTTTTTAAGTTAACTATAAATCTAAAATCAGTTTTTTTTTCTCACCCAAATAAAAAAACAAAAAACAAAAATATGGGGACATTCCGATGCATTTAGTCGAGAATTTGTAAATGAAGAAATACGTTTTTTTCTTTTTAAAAAAAGGAATGTTTTCGAAAATTTTTGTAAAGAAATGCATTTAGTGTAACGCATTTGTTGTTATTTTGTGAAGTGAGTGGCATCGAGAGATTAATTAAAATTGCACAATTCTTCATATGGTGGCCTTAATTGTGTGTTTCGAATTCATATGCGGTGTGCTTAGAATTTTCGAACGCGTATCTGCAATCTAAACTCGTCCACAAACGAAATTATTTTATTTTTTGTGGAAGTGGTATAGGGAGGAAAATACAAGAAAAACCGCTGAGCTATTGGAAAATCCCAAAATATACACGAAAACAGTTCTTTACATATACGCGTATAGTTTTTAAAAAGATTTTTTGAATGAAAATTTGATTCGGTTATTTTTTATACAATTGAATTCCTTTCGGATTTTATTGTTGATTTTTTTTGCTACTACGTTTCTGAATTCTTGCACATTTTTTCACACCTCAAAATAATTTTTTTGTTTTTGCTTAATCAAGCAAAAAAGCCAAATATACGTACGCTTCAAACAGGCCAGATGCAAAGTATGTTTCCTCAATCCTAAATGATCGATGATGGTCGAGTTCGGAGTTGGGGTAATCATTTGAACTTGTATGTCCTTTGTTGTCTAGCTATAGGAATAGGTACTCATATTGATGTCAGTCTGAAGATTATATCTAGGGCAGAGAAATAGGTTGATTTATTTTTATTTCCCAATGGTTTTTCGAGCAACAGTCTGTTTCGATATCGTTGTCGTCGTTGGCCATTTTTTTTTTTTGTCGAAATGAAGAAATAAAATTACCTGTTTATAGATATGTCTGTGACATGTCCATAACAGTGCAAATAGGGTTGATATCTACGGGGACTGCGGATGGGACAAATAAACGGAACCAATCTGGGTCAAAACTTAAGATAGTTTTATAAATAAATCATCTAAATACATTAAAATGCAACGAAATAAGAGGGAATAATTCAGCACCTCCTACACGTGAAACTGGGGTTTTATGATGGATGATTTTTTGTTTGATATTTTGAATCGTATTGACTTTATTTGGGCGAAAGATAATTCCGTTTATGTAGCTCATCTGAAGTCGCTTCAAATATTGTCTCTGGAAGAGATGCAACTGCATTCGCATTTCAGCTAACGATGTATATGATGTGAACATAAAACCCTCTCCAGGCTGATCTAAAAAAGAAATTTAAGTTATGAGCCCCTTGGGATTTTAAGGTATCAGAATTATGAAAGTTAAGAAGTGAGTTCAAAAATAGATCCGACCAATGAAAAATAAGTATCGCTTCTCTTTCTAAAAACAAAAAAAAACTTAAGCTCAATAAAAGCGTTGGAAAACTATTTTTGACTTAATAAGCATTTGTTATCGCAACAGCAATCGGTGGTGAACAGGTGTTACCTAAACTTGATTTTGAAATATTTGTTTTATTAGTTTTGGTCGCACCTTAGAAGCACGTAAAGTTTCCTTTTAGACGGTGCATTCGTTCATTTATCCTCTCAAACGGGGAAGCTATTCTTGTGATTCTCAGCTCGTATTGTGTTGGGAAGTTATATTCTCGAAAAAGGAGGCAAATGTCGCCCAACCGGAATCTTTTTGCGGAGCCACCTGAGTAACCTATAACAGCCTTGCCAACGGTTTGACCTATTCATTAAGGCAGAGGTACGCAAAATGATTTCTATCGAGCGTGCGAAAACTCTTCTATGCTATTTCTTTTTTGAGTTTTGAAGCTTGATTTTGAACTTTATCGAGCAGGCCCAAAATCGTCTTTGAGGGACCTGCCCCAACATTTGAGTTACACTCCAGTTTGTGGTAAATAAAGCATTATAAATAGAAGGTATTTCAGACGAGGTATAATGTTTTTAATACACCACTTAAGGAAGTTTAGACAATTCACAGCATTTCTGAAGACATTGGCTACGTTGTCATTCCCTCAGCTGAAATGTTATAATGCATATTGCGAGAGCAGAAAGATTTTTGGTTTCAGTGATGCAAGTCCATTTCATGAACATTGGTTGTGGATTCAAATTTCGATTAAGTTACAAACGACATTAGTGTATTTTGGAGGCATTAAATTTCACTGTTCTTGGATCTCCTTGAATCCGCTGCCATTCCATTTAAATATGAAAAACGGAGGCTCCTGTCATCAGAGAAAGAGTACTGAATGGGATAGATCATTTGAGTAAATTAAAAAGAAAGGAGACAAAACTACGCCCTGCCACACGCGAGTATTTGTGTGGTCAATTCGAATGAAGAAGAAATGATTCGTCGATACTTAATGCACACATTTAAGAAGAAATTAAAATAAAAAATCCCAAAATTTTAATCCGAACATATACCTCGTGGACGACCCCATTCTTCTTCACGAAAGCTGGTGGTTAACCATCATGTCAAAGAAGATGTTGGAAACAGCTTTTTGCTGTTTTAAATGTTATAACGTGTTTACTGTCCTTAAAAAATTCTGTTGTTGTGTCTTGGACATATTTTGCAAGCGCTAGACATAAAAATTATTCGAATAAGACTGAGAAAATGAAACAAATTCACACGATTTTATTTCGTATTCAAAATATGGCATCCTTCTCCCATTGCTCTGGCTTTGATAAACCTAATTTTGAACGCTTTATTTAAAAGTAAAAATGGACACAGTGTCACAAGATCAGATTTTGCTTTGGTGCTGAAACAAAACAGAAAATCGAAAAGAGAAAAACTTGCACGTTTCGGAAACATTTAATGATTTGCGTAAATTGTTTCCGAAGGTCAAAAACCGCCAATCGATGTTGTCATCCACCTTTCCCCAACTAATTGAACAATATTCTTCCCAATTTAACTATCAGTCTGATAAACCACTTAATTGCCATTATCCATTTTAACATGTCATATGATTAGAGAATATGGGTTTCACTATAACACTAACTAATAAAAACGAAAACTTGAGGTCAGTCTCGAAAAGAACTCCAACATGTTTCGGACTTAATTTCCTAGAAATCATATAATAACTTAGTTGCCAAAATGTGGGACGAAGTGGACCCTTTTGCATGTTAAACGCTAAGCGAAGCCCTATCTACGCGAAAGAACATAACCATCTTTTACCCCACAAACTCTGTTCTTTTCTTAAATTTTTGTCCCTGGATGGAGTTGAATATAGGATGTATAGAACGGGAAAAAAGAAATTATGTGCTCATTTATGTGTGTAAAGGGGTTATACTGAGGCCATTTTCCTTGGTCCTTACTGTCATCCTGGATACATTTTAACACTTAACGAACAATCAAAAGGGAATTCAACGAGTTCCTGTATATTGTTCGAAACTGCACTCATAAGTGCAGTGACAGGAGAAAAAAAAAACTTTCATTTTTCGGGTCAAGGACTATTAAGGTGAAAAGGATGAGGGAAGTGTCATTTTGAGAGAACAACTTAGGTGAATGTGTCAACGTCTGAAAAGAGACGCATTGAAAAGAAAAATGAATGATCTAGAAAGATAGGAGAAATGGGATGCTACTATTCACGTATTGATTGTTTGTTGAGAGCTTCCAAAGGAAACATTATTCTCTTGCCACGAAAAACATTAGATTTCTAGATCTCGTGAGCGAGAAAATATTCATAAAGCCAATTGGACTATTTTGCTTCCGAAATTTTATCTCAGAAAGGAGCACTATGAGTTTGATGCAAAACGCCCTGTCTTACAATGACCGAAAAATTCCATAAAACATTCATGAAGCTTATATCGAGACCACTTGCTGATATCAAGGCATTGCTGCTGGTCAAATCAAGTGCACCTCAATGAATATTTCTGATGTCGGCATTCCGGTGGAACTCCAGCTTATCAAACAAGACTAGATGGCTTAGATATTATTCGAAAAATAGGTTCACCCTTACCTGTAGGGACTGAAATACTTTAAAGTTCTTTTGGGGAATTAAATTCACGGCTATTGAAAAAATGTGAAACGAATATGTAATGGAATACCACTTCCAGAAAATATATTCAAATCTTTGAAATATGAGTACCCTCTGGCGCTTTTTGGCTTCAAATATGTAATTTTTCAAAGCCTAGATCTTTCTTTCGCATAAAGTGACGATGAGCTTTTTACGTGTTCGATCAGAAAGACTAAAACCCCATGCATTGTCGAGTTTTTAAAAGGTCACAGCAACACGTAAAGAGGCATTCTTCTTCTACAATAACTGTCAGTCGGAACAATGATTTTTTTAAAATCGTATTCACGCTTGGACAAAAATAATTGAAAAATAGAAAATTTTACTTGTTATTTTTAAGAAGCTAATTTACACTACTTTTTTTTTTATTTACACTACTTTTTCGAGGTGTATGAATTTATCTTTTATCAATTCGAACGAGAAAGTATTCCATTCTCGTCTAATTTACAATAAATCTAACTAAAAAAAAAGCGGTACCTTTCACATTGCCCGAAGAAGACATTTAAATATAAGAATTTCAGCCTAACAGACTAGACCGACAGTGTTAGGGTTGAAGCTTACTTTTGTTGGAAGATTGTGTGCAAAAAGCGACAATTTAGTGTTTCTTGATGCAAGATTGTTATCCTTCAAACTTCTTGAGAAAGAACCTAAAACACAACAACAGTGTGTTGGAGTAGGTTTTCCATCGATCTGTCCTACCTCTCCCTCGTTTTAAAAAAAATGTAATTGTCTAAATATTATCTAAGGCTATGGTGGTTGTCTGCACCGTCCCGTCAAAGTCTTTTTGCGACACCTATCGTGAATCTGAGTTACTTCATACTCATCTATAAACGACTCCCTGTTGTTTGAACTATCAGGGAAGTTCATTGAAACTAGGTGCCCTTGAGTGTTAAAACACCGATGGTGTTCCGCACTGGCGTGTTGATTTCATCTCTCATTTATTACAGCAATGAATCCTTTTTGGAAATTGTAAAGCTAAAATACGTATGTCATAATCAAAGAATGCGAAGAAAAAATAAAGTGTTTATCAAAGACGGCAACGTTCCATATATCCACACAGATTTGACTAAATCTTAATATAAAATGTTCTTAAGCACTTATATCAATTAAAATAGCAAACCTACGAAGTATTTAAGATAATGGTAATGAATATAAACAAAGGTGATTAAATTAAAAAAAATATATACTTATTTTTCAACGCAGTCTGCTAGCAAGTTAAAACATCAATTCAATATTTTTTCCAAACCCATAATATCCTTAGGAAAAATTAATTTATTTAATTTAATCAACTAAATGATAGCTCTCATGTCGTTTTCTCCATTTTGATGTTCTTTCTTCAACGGTTCGAATTCAAATGAACGTGGGTCTTTGGAATCGTAACCTATTTGTGGGTATATGAGGTAGAAAAATAATGTTAATTTTTTAATTTTATGCGAACGGGAAATAACCAATTAACACCCCTCGTAAATGTCATAATAGGGCACTTCAGGAAGATTATTCTTGTTTTACAAGCACTTCAATAAATGCTGCCCGTTTTTCGTTTTTCTTCACATCTTAATGAAGGTGACAAACGTATCGACCATGAATTGATATTGTCCAGATAGTGGACTACACCTTCTAACTTATCCTACTCAGATCAAGCACCATATTTTAGTAGACATGTTCTTCACCTCCAAACAGTGCTGTCGGAAAAACTCCGTCGCTTATACCATACGTACACGGTGAGCCATAAGCGCAGCCATTGAGTGAGTACACATAACATGATTGAGAAAAGATGAAATGAAATAGTTTCAGCACAATCTACAATTTAGAGTGATGGATTTACACTCGAATCAAAACTCCTATGACCACCAATGCACTCTAAGACGCTCACAAATTCCACAGATGCTTTTAGCTGAACCCACATTTCCGAACCGGAAAATGAAGTGGGCTGATTTATAGATATTTGAGGCACAACAGCCAAAGAATTTAACCAACGCTTTTAGCTTAAATAATCACATCCCTCGTCTATGTTTTTAAGCTTTCAGATAATGCTCGTTGTTTTGAATGTTTGCATTGTTTACTTTGGCACCAATCACATCTATTAACCAATCCCAAATAAAAACGAAAAAAAAAAACAATAACACAATTTACGCAGTCTATGATTTGCTCAACCGCCAATAAGTTTAAAGTCACAAAGACAGGTATACTACTGTGCCTTTCCAACGTGTGTAGGTATATTTTCTAAATTCATCGATCAATTTTAAATTTCAACACAGCCCATCATTTGCGTTTGTGCGGAATTAATTGTATTTTAATCAATTTTTTTAATTACTCTCAAAAGATATAACGAATAAGGGGATCTTCCAATAGGTACAAAAATATTAATTAAATTGTGCTGTGCATTAAAGAAAATTGCAAATAGCTTGTCAAGGCGAAAATGTAAATCTAAAAATGTATCTAAACACGCTTACAGATATGTGTATATATTTTCCGTTCTATATTTAATTGACTGTCAAACGTTTAGTAATAATTCATAAGTTAAATTATTCAGTTGGGGAAATTTACGTTGAGATTTTTTGAAAACCAAATGACTCACCGTCGGGCTTTTGAGGAATTCTTTTACCTAACAAAAAGGAATTTCTTTAAAAACTAAATATATAACTTCATGCGACGGAAATAGAATTTGGATAAAAAAAATTAAAAAAAAGGAAACGGATTAGTGAGGATTTACACGAGAGAGACACATATCATTTGTCTTGTCTCTTAATGTTTTTTTTAGATGGAGCCAGCTGTTTAGTAGATGGATAAAAAAAAATTTAAGGTCTTATGTTTTCGATCCAAACCGATAGCCGATAATTATATACAAACTTTCATGAGCATACTTATCAAGGACTACGGCAAATTAATATTAAAAGGTATGCTGACGTTATTATTCTGTTGAAAACCAGATTTTTTTATCTAATGAATTCGGTCTCATAATCTTTCATCGGATAACTACATGAGATCATCAAAAAAAGGTTCGCGATAATTTCAGTTTGACTTAAGCCAAGCAACGGCACGGAAGTCAAAGTCTCAGTAAAACACAATTTTTTGGGTACGAATTTAATTTTCAAGTTGTCGTAGATGGAATTACTCTGCTGTTGACTAAAGTTTGGGTAAGAGAGATTTCGTCAAACTGAACAGCCTCAATATAAACAAGAATATCAGCTTCATTAATGCCTCAAGCAAATGTGGACTAGTGTAGAAGCTCCAGGTTTTTTCAACAACTTAATTATCGAATGCTTCTTTCAATCAGTCCGTAATTTACCCCAAAAGAACTGTCTCATCACCAACATGTAAAAAAACTCAATCCGAAACCATCATACACTCAATTTTCCGACCTCTGAAGTTCACTTTACCTGAACCTCGTTTACCGAATGCAATCGAGTTTAAAAATCGACTCATGTTGTTTAACCAACTCAATAACGTCAAAAGCTTAAAATAAAGCTAGTTTCTGTCTATTACGGGTACACTGCTTGCAGTAAGTTACACCAGCTAAGAAAATAGACGTTATTGTCCATTCGCTCAATGCGGCCGAGCCATTGTAGACGACGGACTTTTCCCTTCCCGACTCGATTTACATCGTAAGTTCGCTCGAAGAGTGTGTAGTCGTACCTTCTCCGGGATTCGTCTGCCTCTCAGATCATATATCCGAGGAAGGATTTTTTCACTCGACGGTTCTTCCTCTGCTTCCCTTGAGTAAGGGGTTTTGATCCTAGATCTCTAGATGTTTGGACAACCCGAAGGTGAGGTTTGTGGAGTTTATATTTGTTCCGAGATAGAAAAATAGTTTTAATACCTTAATTTTAAAGCTGTCGATTGAGATATGTTGTATCTCAATCATAGCTTCCCGTCGTTTCTAAGTTTGCCATGAAAACCAGTTCATCATCCTATTTACTGTCCTTCGTTCAAAAATACTTCTTTTTGTATTTTGTTTCGCCTTTCCAATGAAACTGGATTTAAAATTTTAATTCTTTTTTTTTTATTGAATTTTGGTCTTTGAAAAAGCTTTCGGGTTCACATTTCCAACAAACTGTTTATAGCCCAATTTTGAAAATGCCAATGTCAGCTGTTTTTCTCTGGCATATCCGTAACATTACAACGCAATTAAATTCGAACTCCTTTCCCACTGACGTTCCCTCTTTTATGGTCGTTTTTCACTCCTTTCCATCAATATTCGCCTACCAGATAATTGCGCACAGACCATAACAAAAAAGACCTTCATGGTTAAACTTACTGCGATAAGAAGTCAAGTGAACGACTTAGCCTACATCGGCGTCATCCGTAAAGTCCAAATACACTGATGACCGCAGGCGCCAATAAGAAAAAAAATCAAAGGACATTGATTGGAAATATTCCATTTCAAATACAACGCCATAGATTCGAGTCAGTACCGTGTAACACGGTCAATATGATTGGGATGGTTTATCTTAATTACACCGAAGCAGGACAACAAGGTATAAATTTCAGACCTGCCTTCAAATTAGTTTGCTTTGTTCTATTTTTATACAATTCACGTAGATATAGGTGCGTCGGCGGTAGTATTGTTGTTATTATTATTTCCCTCGGTTACAGTTGTGATCCAAGTTTACAACTCACATGTTACGGAGATTTCGTCATGCCATGTATTTGACCATTGTTTTTGAAATCAAATTGCACGTGATGTCCTCCATTCATAGGCAAATGAAAATGGCGAGGACATCGGAATGCTCCGAATATGTGAGGAGGCCAAAAAAATAATGTCTATACCGAAGAATGAATGGTGAATGAATCAAAACTAGAAGGAACAAGGACATCGTCCTTAGAAGATGTGTATGAATTTTGTATTTGCCTAGCTGCTACCGTACATCAACTAAGCTTTCGTTGAAGATACAGTTAATTAGAGCGCTTACATGATAACCATCATGGATAGTGAAAAAAGAAAAAGGACGAACGCGTGCATGAGATGATTAGACATGCAATATTGAGGATTTACAGGGGAAATGGCATAGGGTAAAAATCATATAACATAAGGATGAGTGTGCTAAGTTCATCAGCATTTTTAAAGCTGTGCAAAGTTTGAAGGTAGTTGGTGTTTGCAATTTTGCAAGAATGCAATAAATACTAAACTTACACATTAGAGCGATACTCAGAAGGAATTTTTTAAATTTTGTGATTGCACTTGTTTCGAATATGCAATAGCTCAAAGAACTTTAATTTCGAAAGTTGCATACTTGCACTTGCTTATATGAAAACAGTTTGCTAGGAATACTTGAGCTGGAACGATTTCCAATTATCCGATACATTTCTCTGTATTTACTTTGTACCTCAACGAGTTTGTTTTTCGCGTGGACTTTCCATTTCAAGTAAGCATCTAGAGTTAGACCTAAGTATTTAGCTTAGTTCGTGTATTTGTATGAAGTCAGGAAAATGTTAATTGTTGCATTTTATTTTAATCAACAAACCTTGACTTGGTCTCATTGCGAAAACTTTTCACCAAGACTTTTGTCGCACATTTTTTTTTAGCGATTTTTATATCCTTTTAGTAGTTGCTGACTGAACTTATATGCAACAAGTACCATACCGTGCCAAGGGCACTTCCGTGTGTATTTTGTTACATGCGTTTTTAAGACAAAAGCTTAAATTTTCTAGGTAGAGTTCTAGGATCATAGCTCAAGTATCAAGCCTTCAAGCTATTTTGTTTAAGTAATATCCACAGCGTGTCAGACTGTGATGCAAAAACAATTAAGCAAAGAAACCTGTGAAAAACTTTTTAGCTGATTTTAAGTGACTTCCAGGGCAGGCTTTTTATACTACTGGCGACATGTAAAATATTGAAATATGTTCCCAGCTTAATGCGAAATTTCCAAAACTGTTCCCTGGTTTTGATCTCCGAACTCACGTCGATTTAACTGAACGTAGAGATCAAAGTATTATTTAATGGAATCAACTTTGCCAGACCCGATAAACTTGGTTGAACCCTTATCTGTCGTTGTAGTGGCTTTAGATAATATCTGCCAACCATAAGTTGAATCTGATCGATGTCTATCGAGACTTTATTAAGAAACTACCTCATACCTTATAAGATACAATTATCTTAATCCAAAGCCTCAAATAGTAAAGCTTTTTGGTTAGTGAAAGGCTATATATTAATTTTGGTTTAAAAACGGATTGTTTTTATTTTTCCTTAACAGCGAGATAACAATAAAGATTAGAATGATCTTGGTCCTCCAAATCTTTTTTCTTCCATCTGCTGCGTCTTTGGAGTTCGTCAAACACTTTTTTGCTGTAGAAGAGGAACAACAAGCAGAGAAAATCTGGATTCTTTATTGTGTAAATAATATTTCAGCCTTTTTCGTTATTGCTAACTAGTAGTAAGTGTCAATGAAGAAGAAGTGAATGCCATCGGAGTTTTTCATTTTGCCTAATTTTAAAAAATCATCTGTTTGTGGCTTTCAGAAAGTTATCCGCAGATCTTTCAAACTTATAACGTAGAATGAAAATGCGAGCTCTACTTCTTGCCAAGCACAGTAAAAATGTTTAAAAAACCTTCTGTTTTAGACTATAGGACCCTACCCAGCTTGTACTGAATTGCACTTCTCATGAACTTAACACCAAAAATAAAACAATACGAAATCGTCGTTTCAATTTGCTGATCGAAATTCACATTAAATTACCATATTTTCCATTTCACTTTTTATTTTCTATTAACTTTTTATTGAAATAGTTTTTGAATAACTCTCCCAATCATGGTTACATCGACCTCCTTTTTTAAAATTTCAACTAGCACTCTTTGTTCTTTCAGAAAGTAAACAGATATATTTACAGACCAATATCATGATTATTTACAAATTCGATTTCCATCTGCGTGCAACAGTCTGTTGTTGTTTAAAAATTTAAATTTAATTCTATCTGGGAAACGAAATTTAAACAAAATCATTCTATAAAAAAGGCAACGAATTTCACTGTCATATAATTTTTAATTGACGCTGTCATTCAATCATATCGATCGTATTTTCCTTCCCCCTTTATAATCCAAAGGGGGTAAATGCATATATTTATGTATGCTCACGTATGAATAAAGAAATTGATTTTTTTACGAGCGTCGAATTTTTGAAATAAAACTGGACGAGCAAATGCCGCGAAATTTTATGATTTTTTCGCGGACCAGTCATTAAAGAAGAGAAAAGAGAAAGCAGACTAGATGAGATTTCCGGTTGGAGGAAATATACATATAAATACTTATAAATATAAGTTCTTACGTCTGGGTGTTCTTTGAAAAAAGGTTAACCTTGAGTAATTCCGTTTCAAAAATTTATTTAAATTAAATTTTCGTTATATTGGGGGGCGAAAATGAAAGACGAAAATGCGACCAACCGAAATTGAATTGATTCGTAGAATGAAGGTGGGGTAGAAGAAACCAAGTCAGCCAATTTTTTTTTTTTACATTAGCCGTACAAGTGTTCCAAATATGTAAGTGCTATGGCGGATTCAAAAACCCTAGATACCGAAATATTGCTACTGACACGCTCTTGGATGTTCAGGTTTTAAACTTCATATTCCCTTTTATTGACGTCGATGATTTTAATTAGATAAATCATAGTCCTTCCATCCTGCTGCATTTCTACAGATATGCCGATAATGGAGTTCGTCAGTTTGCTTGAAAACTATTGAAAGACTCCTGTTTCAAATCACATATCACTGAGGCTGATGAAATGGTGGTGTGTTTCAATTTGTGTGATCTATATTGATACTGCCCATTTGAGCGTGGTTTGAACGGTCTCTTCTTTTAACACGACATCACGTTTCTTTTTAATTGAGACCTTCAAACTTCTGCTTCGATCGAGTTTTATTAGGCGAAGCATTTAAATTAAAAAATTCATAAACTTGCTCTTGGCTTATTTTTTACCACAAGTTTTGAAATTTTTCCTCAAGTTCTGCGCCTGTATACATTTCAGAAAAAAAAGTCTAGTAAAAAGTGAGGACTCTACAGATTACTCAATGTTAAATATGTCCTCGTTTAAAAATTTCAGCTATGTTGGAACTGCAATATTTCTCGGAATATCTATGGTTCATTTTTCCAAAACAGGGCTAAAAATCCTGCAAATAATTCACAATTTCCACAATCATAGAAAAAAGCTGAGTGTTCCCATCGATTCCTCCACCTTACATCTTAAAAGATTCGTTGTAGAGAAGTTAAAACAACGCTGATGGTGAGTTCGTTTTCGAGTTTGGCAGATGAGTTGCTGTCAGTGTTATGCCTTCACATTCGCACAAATATTTTGTTTTGTGTAATACGAACATGTGTATTTCGTCGTTCTTTGAATCTGAGATAAAGTTCAATCGCTTTTAAGGAACTATGCCTTGGTATATTATGCGTTCTGTAGTGCAGTCAGTACGGCAGCCTTGGGGCAAACAAAAATCCGAGTTAATACAAATTTTCGTTATGAGCGCTTTTCGCAGAACCGATGACAAAAGGATCTAAAGTTTGCTACTGACAGCGATCAGCACCAGAAGCTATTTCATTTAAAAATAAACCGGCCAAGTGCGTGTTGGACTAGCGCAACGAAAGGTCCATACAAACCTATATCGTAATCGAGTCTCGAAGAGTTTTTTCGCTTTTGTAGTACCCTTAAGGTTTTGATTCCCCTTGCGGTTATCAAAATACGCTGCAAACAGCCATATCTTTTGACTGCGTTGATAGAAGGTATTCGATATAAATCTCAACTTGAAACCTCCTAAAACATGTTTTTCGAGTTTTTTTCTTACCATCCTTCCAAAGGTTCATTTCTTGAGCAAGGGTCTTGAATATTTGCTAAAACACTTACGAACTTGATTTGTTGCAGCAATATTTTCACCAAAATTAGCAATGGTTTAAAAGCAGTACTGAAAGGGTTTACTTTGCGGGTGTGTGAACTTCCACTTTTGCTTTTACCACCGAACAGCAAATTGTTGTTACTTATTTTATGTATATGGAATCACATTCATAGATAATAATAAAGCTTGTTACAATTTCACAAAAGCTCTTAAATGTTTAAACATGCCTCATTCAATCTGTAAACGATTTAGATTGGCCACAAATTCTCCTTAAGCTAAACGGGGTTGTCAAATCCCCCACATTTGTCTTTTCATTTGTCCAAGTCCAAGTCCAATAAAAAAAAAAACTCATTAAACTTCACCAACCATCGTTGCACTTGCCCAGCTCAACTCATTTTCAAACTGAACGCCATCAAAATCACTGAAGCAACTTTGCTATTTCCATTAATTAGCTCAGCAGATGCAGCACGGATGATTACTTTTTTACGACAATCACACCAGACAAATCCTTTTCTTATTATCCTTCTTCCAATCTGTCAACGTTTGTTAAAGTAGTTCAACTTTCTTTCTTTTTTAACGAACAAAATTATAGCGATGACTGGCGCATATAGTATATCCTTGAACGAACATTGGAAATTGCCACCAATTAGATGAAACTTTCCTCTTTACATAACCTGCACAATTCGTTTAAAGTATTATAGTTCTTCAAACAGAAACATTACTTGACAATGAGGAGCTTTCAATTGCACCCGTCATAATTGACAGAAGTGGAGGACGTGGAATAGGGTAGTTCTCCTGGTTAATAGACGACAGTTACATAGTAAACAATTCAACGCGTGAGGAATTTATGGAATTCCCACCATATCCGACAGAGCCTGCCGCTAATGATGTATTAATCCACTTTAATAAGCATCTTTTCATTTGACATTTGTTTATTATCATTGAATCAGCCTCTCTTGAGGCATTCCTGCACCAGCCGCTGTCTAGGGTCAATGAATGCAGTATAATAATTTAACTGAACAAAATCAATATGGAAATTCTTTCTAGGGGGAAGAAAATGTGTGCTAAAAATGCCCAGGGAAAAAAAATGTGCCAAAAGTGCTTCCTACTCTTATATCATACGTTTTGGCTGTCATGAAGGTTGGGGGGGACGAATTATGAGCTTAAAAGTGCCAAGTGAAGTATTAATTGTGGCAATCATTAATATCTTGAGTGGGTTATAGTCTGGAGTACACTCTGAGTATTTACATCCCAGCATTTTCCAAAAACGATTTCACGCACGTGTAATGAACATTCTCGGTATGGTTTTCTTTTGCATACCAAAGAGTTTCGGGAACCTTCAAAGAGAAACATTCTTCTGTTAAATTTTTGATGGCGACAGCTACGAAAGATGATGTCTTGGTTAACAACTTTTGGTTCGATGAACTCTTGCGAGGAATTTTGACAGTAAATAATTGAATATTTAAGGGATTTAGGAAGTCAATATTGTTGACTTACTTTCTAGACATTTCTTTAAATAGGTTATACATTTTTTATAAGGTGTACTTATGTAGTTGTTAGGTTGTCCCATTTTAAAGATGCAATCACAAGACGTGGGTTAGATAGATTTAGTATTTGTAATCGTGTTTAGAATTTACAAGTTACCCGCCTGTTCTGTGAGAGAGATATTTTTTCAAAGCTCTGAATTGGACTGACAAGAAAGTTTATTCAATTTGATATTTTTGTTGTTTAGAAGCTTTTTACTCTGAGGCTGGCTCTGCGAGGTGTTTTTACAAGCATATAATTTAAAAACAATGTTTTTGTTTTTTACTTTCCAAAAACAAATATTTCCGTGCTTGCTGTTGATACCAGTTTTGTTTTGAGCTGTCTTCCCTTTTGGACGTATCGTCTTACTTTTCGCTCCTTGTTTGAATCACCTAAATTGTTTAAAGACTTAACGAATTTGGTGGTTCGCTGAATGTTTTCCTTTTTAAATGTATGCCACAGGTGCCTACTTATTTAATATAGATTACAAAATGTTGATAAATGTTTTCTGGCGCATTTTTAATAGACGCTACTGCTCTTGCACTGCTTTTTCAAGTTCACACCATTGCAGATCTTAATTTGTTAATGTTGGGTGATTGGGAACGAATGCGTTTTTGTATTTTGACCCGTTCTTCTGTTTTAAGGTTCCGTACCTCAAAAAAAAAAAAAAAACAGTACGATGATTATAGGATCACTGTCCGTCTGTCTGTCAAGACACTTTCTCAGGAATGTTAAGTTAGTATCGAATACCTATGACAACAATTCTTAAAACTGTTTAAATCTCAAGCTTCTGAATCGACGAATTCAAAAGATACGACTGTTTATGCAGCATATTTTTTTTCTCGCAACGGAATCAAAACGCAAAGGGTGCTACAAACGAAAGCGGGAACATTTTTCGAGACTCGATTCGATCTTGGTGGGCGGTTTATATATTATTATGTGTTTTTTTTAACTGTAGTAATACAATATGCTGAGGTCGTTTGAGTGGGAAAAATTTACTGTATGTGAATTGCCAGAACTGATTATGGCAACCTTGACTTATAAATTTTATAGCCAGATTATCCATCTTATAGATTTGTATGTTGTTTTGTAATATACTACTGCGTCCAAAAAATAAGGTGACATTGTATTTATTTTGAAAATTCTTTATTTATTCTTCCAAATCAATTTCATCCCCTTCAAAGTAATCCCCTCCCGATGCAATGCACTTATGCCAACGGATTTTCCAATCTTTGAAACACTTGTTGTAGTCACTTTCCGGGATGGCCTTCAGTTCCGTCTTCGCTGCGGCTTGAATCTCCTCTATCGTATCAAAACGGTGTCCCCGGAGCGGTCTTTTGAGCTTGTTGAACAGCCAGAAGTCGCACGGCGCCAGATCAGGTGAATACGGTGGTTGCGGAACGATATGGGTTGAGTTTTTGGCGAAATGATCACGAATTACGAGTGCGGTATGGGATGGTGCATTATCGTGGTGTAAAAACCAAGAATTGTCTTTCCACAATTCCGGCCTTTTAAGGTGGATAGCGTTACGCTATCTGTTGACTGTTTGGCCGGTTGGAAGGAATTCATAAAGCACAACACCACGATAATCGAAGAAAACAGTCAACATGACCTTGATTTTTGAGCGACTTTGGCGCGGTTTTTTTGGTCTCGGCTCTCCTTTGGCACGATATTCGCTCGGTTGATCGGTTGTTTCGGGGTCGTAAGCATAGATCCAAGTCTCATCGCCAGTTATAATGCGTTTCATGACATCCTGGTAGTCGGAAAGCATTGTTTCACACACTTCAACGCGACGCCTTTTTTCCAAAAAATTCAATGTTTTCGGTACCAGTCGAGATTTGACGCGCTTGAGGCCCAAAGCATCCTTCAAAATGGTATTGACTGAGCATTTCGATAAGCCAATTTCATCAGCAAGGTCTCTAATAGTTAATCGATGGATTTTCAACACCAAATCTTTGATTTGTTGGACGTGAGCTTCATCGGTTGTGGTTGATGGTCGGCCAGAACGCTCTTCGTCGTCGACACGTTCACGGCCGGCTTGGAAATCACTATACCACTTGTAAACACTTTTTTTTAAACATAGCCTCATCATCAAAGGCTTTCTGCACCATCCTCAACGTACCCGCACCAGAAAATTGATTCCGCAAACAAAATTTAATGCTAGTTCTTTGCTCAATAAATTTCGACATCGCAAAAAACGAAAAACTCACTTTTAGCAGCTCACAAAACGACGCGTATCTCAAACACTATGAATATATTTTGACATGAAATTTTACATAGATGTCACTGACAGTACTACCAACCTAAAAAGAAAGAAAAATTTCCAAATCCTTCGACGCGCGCAGTTTAAATTCATATGTCACTTTATTTTTTGGACACAGTAGTATTTTTTTGAATTTTACAAGAGTAAAAAAATATTGATTTTCTCGACAGATATTAATTTATTCATCAATATCTATTTGGTCCCTTTCAAATAATTCCCCTCAAATGCATTAAACTTATGCCAGCAATATTTTCAATCATCGAAATACTAATGATATACACTGGTATAGCCTTGAGCTATTTTAGCGATGCGATCTTTATTTCTTCAGTGTTATATTTCAGTTTTGGGAACAGGCTAACTTGCTTATGGCCAAGTCCGGTGAATACGATGGCTGAAACTTAACTACGGTGTTGTTTTTGGCCAAGCGAATAGTCACAGCGTTCGGTTGATAACTTGTTTATTTTGTGCTCACTCTAGCATAACGTTAAGTTAATTTTGTTTCTTCATTTTCTCTTCCGAAATAATTATTAATCCTTATGTCTTAGTTTGATAACGTAAGCAGCTCGAATTCAGTACCCGCAATTCACGTTCCTCATGCCTAAGACATCAGTTTGAAACCTATTATTTTTGCCTACCCTTTGTGTCAAATTTCCGGCATCGATAAGCACTTGTATTCCTTCGAAATCTGCACAATATCAAAGATTTAATAAAAAAAAAGAAAAACTAACACAGACATTGTGGCGGCTCAATAAATGTAATCGAATGGCAATTCCGGTGGTATTCCATGGAAATAAACCACGAATCACCAACGAGGTTGAAGGAAATAAAACAGACTCTCAACCAAACGACCTTGTATATTCTTATTCTTCTTTCGATGTGTTATTCTGTTTTGTTTTTGTCGTCTTTTTTGATGAGCGCATTTTACCAATTTCCTGCGGATGTGCAGACGTAGGATACTATGAAACGATGTCTATCGACAGCCGTCCATTACACCGGATATTAATTACATAAATTGCACCACTTTCACTAGCCCATAAGGCAGTAGGTACCCACTATCCAACAAGCGAGCCGGGAAGATAAATTTTTCCACAAGTGATGTAATTTTCCTTGAAAATGTTCATATCCTACAAAGGGAAGGAGTAATACAAAACAAAGTGGGTTTGTCTCCACTTAAGGTGAGGGTGTAATCATCATCACTCGTCTTGCACCCACGAACGACTGAATGTAGGACACTTGTCTTCTGCACTACGCATCCGTTTCTTACAGTTTCAATTAGACATTAACACTGTTAAGGCTCAACAGGTGAAAGATTAAGTGCAAAGAAAATTTTCTAAAATATACTTTTCTCTCTCAGGATAAAGCTCAAACGTTAAAATAAAAAACAAGAAAAATAAATTCAAGTAACCAAAGTGCCCTCATTAAGTACAGAAAAAAAAATTGTTTATAAACAACCATCAAAATGAAAAGTAAAATACGATACACAAGGAGCAAGAGTTTCAAGGAGATTCTTGGCTATAACTATGATAAGTAAGTGCTAAAGTGTGTGTTTTAAGTTTTCAAGTACTCATCATAATTTTTCAAAGGATGACGTCCGTAATTTTCCGCTTGCGTATAATTTAATTTCTTGTATTTGTGTTTTTCTAGTGATGACCAACCCGATTTGGGACTATCCAATTCCAACTATACAGCGAGCTCTAATTCTAGTCTATCATCTGGGGGTGGTTCTGAGAGTCCAAGTACCTCAATGGAGCAAGTTGGTGGTCCGGTGCCAATCGCTGCGATAGCAACAAACACCAGTAGTGGCATGTTTAATGCGAATGTTGTGAGTATGGCACAAAATTTGGCCTCTGGTCCAAGGCAATGGATTGACAGTGATGACGATGATGATTTGGTAAATGAAGTCGATTGGAGTTCGAATATAGCAGCGGAAGTTTTGTCTGTTCTAACAGATGCGGAAAAGAAGCGCCAAGAAATAATAAACGGTAAGATTTTTTTATTTAAATCTGCTTATAATATTTGCGATGAGAGTGAAAAACTAATTTGTGGGTCGCTTGTATTGAAAAACGTTCGATCCGTTCAGGGAACACATCCACTCACATGTTATATTTTGTCTCTTTAGTTCTGTAAAGAAAGAATATACTTTTCTCTATGCAAGGCTCATACGTTTTTTTACCAATTTTTTTTTTAAAGATTAGGTTTTGGAAAGTTTTTTTTTTGATTCTGGTCAAAGTTGTAAAAGAGAACATCCTTCCAAGAAAGCATTCATAGAATTCAATTTTATTTCATTTTTTTAAGACTTCAGCAAGTATTATTCATTTGGCATAAAAAATATTAATTTAAGAATGTATGAATTCTTTTAGCGCTTTTTTTTAACCAACTTATTATTTGTTCATAAAAGGAAACTATCAAGTTAAAAATATTCATTAATTTCTCAAATTAAAAGCGTGTTGCGGTGTGACACAATTTTATTTATTTATGATAATTTATAACATTTTAGTTTCTTTTTTTTTAAAACTAAAAAAGCTTGTTTTAAAAAACCTATTTTTTACGTTAATATATTCAAAGCTAAAGTAAATAGATATTGGCTAGATATTTAAAATATTCTATCTATCCCTTGGACGGAAAGTCTAAGGATCGATTCCGGTCAGTATTTTTCAGCGCAAATTTCCATCACATAAGTACCAACAGTAGTTCTAGGGTCATGAAGAAGTTTTTCAGTTTCCACTATACATGAAACAATAACATTGTACAAGACGACAGTAGCGGTGGAGAACTACGTACTGACTCCGAAATTAGGAGTAATATAAACAATTTTTTTTGTTTATAAACTGCGTTGAAATATCACATTGTTGGGTGAGTGCCTGCCCTTCAATTGGACCTATAAATTAGGTCCGATTTTCACATTATAGAGGAAGCCATGAATTTTATTTCAATCCTCGCATTCGGTCTAGTCATCATGTGAATGCATTGTTTTCGGATTGCATTCTGCATAGTCTCATTATTTTGATTAATTCTTTTTATTTAAATGAAAAAAAGACTTCAAGTTAAAATTACCCATTAATTTTGAATTCATTGTAATACGAATTACATGAAGTAATCAAAAGGAATCAAGTCAAAAGAATACTTAATTTTTTGACTTTTGAATTATGTGAAATGTTCTGAAATCATTGATTTCACTTCATTTCAGATTTAACATTTTGAGGTCTTTCGACCACCTTTTTGTTTGAAAAATATAAACATTCTTTAACAAAACCAAAAAAAAAAACTTTTTATGTGAGGTGTTTTTAGCTGTCTATTCAAGTTCAAATCATTAAAGGAGGACAAACTTAGCTAAGAAAAAGTAAAATCACGTACAAACATTTTTTAATGTCATATACTAGACTACTTCTATGCAGAACTTTATGAGATTAAATATCAATACCGCTGATTGTAGACTGATTCTATTGGATGGATATTCTAACGTTATCAAAAGAATGAAGTAGTCAAAAGACTTCAGAGCAGTCAAATGACTTCAAAGCAGTCGAAAGACTTCAAAACGTTTAGACTTTACCAGAAAGTTATAATAAAAGACTTTAGCAAAGTGTTTTTCAATGTTTTCAAAAGACTCCCAAGAATTCAAACAGTTAAAAAATATTGCATTCTTTTAACTTGTAATTTTTTGATTACTTCAAGTAATTCGTAATTAAATGACTTCAAGATTGAAAAGGAATAATCTTTAAAACGGAAAAATTTCAGTGAAGTCATAAGACTACGTAAAAAGCTTCTGAATTCAATTGAATTAAAAAGACAAATGATTTTTACAGCTCTGGCCGGTAGTCTCTTTAAATTGGCGGTTGTAACGCAGTAGCAACATTTTCGACTTGTCATCCTAGAATTCCATGTTCACATCTCAAGCAGCGTAAAAAATTCTGGGAGAAATTTATGTCAGTTGCTTCGCTGTGAAGATCAAAATGCAAATGAAAAAAAAATCGAACGATATACAAACTCCCCTCATTACGGGTACGGGAACCAAAGAACTGGCAAACTTATTTGTATATTAATAGTTTGAACATCACGGAAATCTAGTCTCGAAGAGATTTCCCGCTTTTCTTTGTATGCAGTATGCTTTATATTTTGATTCCTTTGCAAGTATCAAAATATGCTGCAAAAACAGCCAGTTCTGTAGATTTTCTTACAGCGTTCAGGGCCTGCAGTCATATGCAATTGATGTTAATTTCTTGATACCTCGATACCTCGACGATTTCATTAATAAATTGTGGTGACAGACAACTAAGTGGTTCAGCTTTTTGAGAAACGGAACCTAAAAAGTGAAAACATTTTCAGTCAGTTAAGCCTTTCTGACTGGTTTCTAGCGCATACTGAATCGAACTTCAAATAGTTTTCACATAATGTAAACTCAATTATTAAAAGCTTAGTGTTTGATACTAAGATATCCCACAAGATGTAGCATATCGCGAGATATATTTTTCATCAATGTTCGCAACTTTTTATAGAATAGATGTCCTTTAAGTAGGAGTAGAATAAAAGCAGTGACTTTGGTCACTTTATTGTAGAATTGTAATGCCAATTCTTTCGCTTCATCAACGAATTGAACCGCATATTTTCAGAAGTCGCAAGACCATTTGTGTTATGTTATGTTATTTCATTCTGACTAGCATCCGCCAATTGTTATTTAATATATTTTTGCTTTTATTTTCTAGAAATCTATCAAACAGAACGAAGTCACGTTCGTACCTTAAAACTTCTGGAAGGCATATTTATGCGACCACTCCAGGAGTGCAGCGTTTTACCGCACGATCATTTGCATTTATTGTTCCCACCTGCCTTAATCACACTCAAAGAACTGCACAGTTCATTTGAGCAAAAACTAAAGATGCGCCGCGTGGAACACAATCACATTGTACAGCAAGTTGGTGATTTATTGGCGGGCATGTTTGATGGCCAATCGGGTGAAGAGCTTCGTGAGCAGGCGGCTAAATTTTGTGCAAGACAACAAATCGCTCTCGAGGCACTCAAAGAAAAACGACGCAAGGATGAAAATCTCCAAAGATTCCTAACCAAAGCTGAATCGCACAAAGCCTGTCGGCGCCTACAATTGAAGGATCTGCTGCCAACGGTGTTGCAACGTTTAACCAAATATCCTTTGTTATTTGATAATTTATATAAAATAACAAAACGTGTGGCGCCCGATGATGATGCTGAAGCTGAAGCGGTGCAACGTGCACTGGACTCTTCCAAGCGGATATTAGTTGATGTGAATCAGGCTGTGAAAATCGCTGAGGATGCACACAAGTAAGTCTATTGATATACATCATGGGTCAGCCCAACTTGATGCGGATTTTGTTTTTTCTTACAGATTGCAGACTATACAGCGAAAATTGGACAGATCAACATTTGACAAGGAAGAGTTTAAGGTAAGTGAGAAAAAAGAAAAATTTAATTACATAAATAGATTCGATTATGTGAGAGGTTTGAATCCTTTACACTCTTCGTGCTCCGTAAAAATTGTCAGTTTTGCGCAGGACAATATCACAGCAGTGTTTTCATCATATTAAGTCTACATAATATTAAATTTGATTGTAGTAAAGAGGAAAGGTGGCGATAAAGTTACTAAGTCTGTTATTCTTGTTTATGAGTTGTGATTTTTCTTCCACATTATTTTTAATAGTTCATTCCGCTTATGCCTCCTTGTTTTGACAAGGACTTCTTCATTGCGTGCCCAATTAAACGACAAATAATCACTTCAAAGTGTTATTGCAATTAAAAAAGTATTGCCTTTTTTCAAAGGTCTTGTAAAGTAATTGAAATATTGAAATATGTATGTATATTATAGTCTCTGTAGAAACATGTATTAAATGGAATTCTCAAGAGAACCCCTATTACAACAGAGCAAATGTGCTTAGCCTTAAATTACTTTTAGTTGCCTACAAGTAAGATGATCATTGGTATTACTTATTTTTTATTGAACCCATGCTAGAAGTAGAATTCACCATCGCATTGGACTAGTTTGCATTATCAATGTCATAATTTAGTCATTAGTTATTATGAATTCCAACAAGTACAAGTCGGACTCGCGCAAAGAAAGTTCCGTGCAAACTTGTTGGTATGTAAATAGTTCGTCCATCACGGAAATCCGGCAGTGAACATTTGTTCCTCTTTTATCTCTAGTAACCTAAAGGTTTTGTTTTCCTAGCGACTATTGAAATATGCGACATTCTATACCTTTTTCTTATTTTAAATTTCATTTTGAGTTGCGATTTAATAAAAAAACATTCTGTTATGTACGTAAAAGTGAACGGTCTTCGGATTTATTTCTTTGCTTGTGCTCTTAGACATTGCTTCTTGCCAGTTTTCATGTAACGAGAAGTGCCCCATATTTTTTGATTGCGAGTATGAAAATATACGGCAATAAAGCCATATCTTTTGACTGCGTCAATATTGAAACTTAATTTTCTTACATCTTTAAGGAGCGCAGTTGTTAGCATTTGGTATTAATTTCATACCTATATCCTATAATGCATCCGTTTTTCCTTTTAAGGAACGGAACCTTAAAGCAAGTCTGAAACGAACGAAAAAAAATATATAGTGCGTAAGGCCTTTGCCCCCGCCAAGAATTTACAGGTTTTTTTTTCTTTTGCTCCGCGCTTTTACTTTTCTCAAGATTTGGAAAAAAAAAATGAATTAAGAAAAAGGGGAGACTCGTTGTGTTTAGACAGTTCAAGTACGTAGGCCTGGTATGCCTGACAAATTTGAGGAAAAGATCGTGCATATCATCCATCTTTCTTTGGAGAGAGTTTGTGTGTCCATCTGGAAACGTTTTCTTCTCCTAATTTGTTTCATAATTTAGGCGATATTAAAAAATATATGTTTTGCTATCGTTAAAGCGTTCATATACTCTTTAGTGCTGCACAGCTATTGCATCAGCATTATCTGGAGCAGCGCACGGCATCACTAGCCTTACACCTTTCAGCAGAATAAGCCGTCTGTTGGAAACCTGTCAATCAACAGTTCACAACATCTTTGCAAGTGCTTCTTGTATGATAAGATATTTAAATATTCTTTTGCTTCTCCGCTTAAAATTAGTATCGACTTATTAGTCTATCCATTTAACGTTCTTTGTTAGCTTATTCGACTTCGTGAATTAACCTCCAAAACAATCGTTAATCGTCCGCGAAGCAATGAGTTGCTTATGTCCCAACTAAACCCACGAGCCTTATCGTGTGTCTTGTGTTGACATTCCTAAACATTGTATAAATAGTTAATTGCATTTTTTTATTATTATTTTAAATATAATTACTTTAATAAAAGATTTTCTTGCATTATATTTTAAAGAATTTGGACTTGACACAAATGAAACTCATCCACGATGGGATTTTAACAATGAAGAAGAATCCAGGAACCACACTACACGGACTTCTCTTCGACAACATGATGCTCTTGCTAACCAAACAGGTACAAAGTTAAATCACCAATGAGTTTCTATATTAATATTTTTTCACCTTTTCAGGATGACAAATACGCGTTGAAAAATTTCCAAAATATCTCTGCAACCGGAACAACCGAGGTGAACAAATTCATCAGCCCAATAACGTATTTCGATCAACAAACTTTGGTGCGACAATCTGCTGTGGACAAAAACACCTTCTTCCTCATCATAACGAAGACATCACAAATGCTAGAGCTTAGAGCACCCAGCAGTTCCGAGTGTAAAACGTGAGTGTTATTTTTATTATTATTGTTTCCTCAAAAATTTGCGTAAAGGAATGCAGAATTTATTGCACATTCAGTTTTATTTTCGTTCCTTAAAACGATCGATCTTGGAAATACACTTCACCGACATCGATGATTGATCTTTGAAAAATGATTTCGACTGCATTTGATTTAACATACTCCTCGGCTATTAATTATGAAACCAATACAAACAGCAGGTTGCCAATGATGATGATAAACAATTCCCCCCGGATTATGTGAAATTTTGAAAATTAATTCTTTTAATATACGGAGTTCTCGTCTCGTGTCGTGTCAGTCCAAAAAATCAATCATCTTCATCTGAAATGATCTCTTATCGGTGCGCAATTTATATGAGAAATACGTTTGCTTTGTTTTCTCTTTTCCAAAAAAATAACAAACTGCATGATTTAAATGAATGAATTTGTTCAGCGATGGCGACAAATTCTGTTTTTTTTTTTTAATTTTTAAATAATACTATTGACAGAGTTGAAAGGGAGGAACTCTTTGAGGATTCGATTGAAGACTTGGGATGTGTGTGGTGTTTGCGGAATGTCATGGTTTTTTTCGTTTTGAAGGCATTGACGTCAAAAGAAACGGAATGCAAATATTTTGTTGACAAACAAAAGGGTTAAAAATATCTTTAAGCATTTTAATTCAGCATTGAAGAAGTCATTGGTTTTATAGTTTGTACCCTTTGAAGGTGAGCAGTACGCGTATGACGGAATGCATCCTGTTTCCTGCAAATCGATCATTCTCTCAACATTCGAGTGAATAAATTAATTGTTATTGTTTATTTTGCCGTCCTGCTGGACATGGCATTCGAATGCATTTATGATATTTTCAATGAAAATATTGCGTCCGCTGACACAGAAGCGTATTTTCTCTTCAATCAATGTTATTTAAAAGGCAATTTAAATCTACCTTAAATTTCCTCGACGATAGGCAAAATTAATTTGAAATGCATTGAAGATTTCCTATTTAAATTACCATGACAGATTGAAATTAACTATATTTTTTCGCGTACCTTTTTAAAGTAGTTTGTAAATTCTAAAACTTTTCTTAAGAAGCCAACCAAATATCTCTGTGACAGCGTTCACAAAAAACGTTTGTTTTTTGAACAACTACCAACATTATTGGCCACCTCGAAAGACCCTTTTATTGAAATGAGATAATTTATAGCTTATGTTCATTCTGAAGGTCCCTTGCAAATATTGGATAGAATTTTTAAATCGTATGAGTAGTTTCGAAGATTATATCTTAGATCCAAACGTAAAAAATTGCACTTTTAATTAAATTGTAAAGATCTCTACCTTCACGTTTATAGAACTTTTTGAGTTCTTAAACTCTTCAACAGAAAGAAATTAAATATTTATGACCATATTCGCTCGACCGTTTTCTTATAACATCGCCACCAAAGACAATTTTAATTTAATGTGATAATTAAAAAAAAATGCGGGATCGACGATGAGTTGAAAGCCTGACCAGCGCCAGTTACGCGAACGAAATAATGCTCGTGGCAAAGCTGATTGTCCGAATTCGCTAAAAAAAATTCATGTTGAATCAGGACATTGACATATTAAATTTTAATCCGGTTTCATCCTCTTCAATATCGATGGCGGAAAAAAAACCGAAGCTTACAGTCCAAGTTCATCTTTTAATGTCTAAAACTGCTGAAGACATAGCAGCTCAGTTACCCGTTTGCGACTATTCTTTCTCCTTTTTTTTACTCGTACTTGGATTGAGAACTTTCCCAAGATTGAAAACTTCGAGCTTTACTTTTCTTACTTGTTTAAAAATAAAAAAGGGGAAGTCATAATAGGACTGTCTTAACTAGACTATGAGTCACAACTTCTATGTTTTCGGTATGACCGCAACTTGGAAGCATCTTGAGCATTTTACCAAGATACTAAGCTTCTTTTTTCCTATTAGATTGGTTCCTTTTTCATAAAAGGCATTTTGTTAAGAAATTCTGTTAAAAAAACGTTGGGCATTTGCGCACCACGGCTAGCTGAAGTACAATTTTTGATAAATTTATCGAATAACTGAGGCCGTATATTAAAACGTTGACTTCTAATTCGTCCCACGTCTCTGGTTTATGGGCATAGACATAGTGACTTCACAGACTCCCAAAGAAAGTAATCTAAAGGTGTGAGATCAAAGGATCGATCATTACGCGAAATTATGCGCTCAGCAAATGTTGGTGCCGCGCGCCGTGTGGCATGTTGCGCCATCTTGTAAAACTCAAAGCTCTGTAACGTCAATGACATTCAACTGAGGAACGAAAAAGTCAGAAATCATGTTTCTATAGCGCTCTCCATTGACGGTAACATTTTGGCCGGCATCGTCGTTAAAGAAACATAGGTCGATGATTCAATCAGCCCATAAAGCGCACCAAACAGTGAGTTTTAATGGATGTGAGGAATTCCCGATATAGGCTTTTGGGTATTCTCCACTCCAAATTCAGGAATTATGTTTGTTAACATATCCATTTAACCAAAAATGGGCCTCATCGGAGAACAAAATTTTGCGTTCAAAATAAAGATTAAAACTGAATTAGGTTTTCGGCACATTTATCGAACCTACTGTTTTTACTCTTGAAGAATCTGGACTTTATAACTATTAAACTAAAGATCGTTCCGTAAAATCTTTTTCAAAGTGGACGGGCATAGCTAGCTCCAACTGTTGTGCACGATGGCGAATCGACTCATTCGACTCAACGGCAATAACTTCTTCTTTTCCCATTGTTTGTCTTCTTTGAGGATGCATTTTTCCACTAGAGTGTTCTAGACGTGTAGACTGTCAGTTTGCCGAACCGAACCATGGTTTTCAAAATAATTTTGCACAATTTGCACGCGTTGTTTTGGCGTAAATCTAACATCGTAAAATGTCAAAATATATAAATCACAAATCAAATTTCAACTGTCAAATCGATTTTCTGTAGAAACAGTAAAGTTTGAAAAAATCTAGAGATGCACTTAGCGATAGCTTGATTTATATCGAAGCCATTTCATGTCAATTTTGCCAACAAAATGAGCGAAAAGACTTGTTTTCCAAAGACTTTATAAGAACACAAAACTTGACTGAAAATTCTTGCCATTTTCCAGCATCAATTACATATGTCCATCGACCTCAAAGAAACTTTGATTAGAAGAAGCTTATGATTATGCAATATGATTTTTTTTGGAAAGCATCAACTCATTTTGTGGCGACCCTCATAAGTTCAGAAAAATTTCGAACCATGTGGTGCTTGTTTAGAAAATTATACCGCAACAACAACGGATTACGACAGTATGAGTCAATGTCACCTGTGAAACCACCCAAGACGGCATCAATCAAATCCATCATCAAACTCAGCAAAAATTTATATTTAAGTATATGTAATAAATACCCTTGTCAGTTTCCCGCCCCGCGCACTGCCAATATATATTTCACGGCCATTAACCTTGTCGGTACCTTGGTAATGCCATTAAGTGTCTCTTTATTTATTCTTAGCTTTCTCCGATGTGTTAATCGAATCAGCATTCACATGTTTGCTGTCAAAAGCAAAATATGAGGGCCTTGACTTACTTTCACGTAACCGTTCTACTCTTGGGTAAAAGAAATCCATCAATCACTCAATTGCATCTTGTGGGCCGCTCGTACGCCAAGACTCGTGCGCTTTTAAAACTCGTGTACTCGTCATTAGCTCTAAGTTCGGCAAACTTAGGATGATTTAAGCATCCTGCCGGCCATTAATTGGTGCTCGTGTGGCAACTTTGCTCTTTGTCAGTCATCAGGCATTTCTGAAATAATGCATCATAAAACTAACACGAACATACAAACATAAACTGTTTTGCGAGACTGACAAAAACTTTTTGTTGTTGCACATCCCTGTTTATCCTGAGAGCAGTATAAATTTAAACTTCATTTTTCCACGTGTAACAGTTTGTTTTCCAAGTCACTGTCAGACGAACTCATCCCATGCTAAGGGACTCAAATTCAATTAGGAAGGACTTATATCTTTAAATTACGCATTAAGGGAACCCGAATGATATTACGTTTGAAAATATACATATTCCATGTGGTTTTTTTATTAACCGATTAGCTAAGCCTGACGGAAGCTTTTCGTCGCGTATGATCCAATTCGCATATTTTATGCAGATACCTCTTGATAAGCTCTGGTTAATTGGGAATGTATCCTGGCAGTGAAATGAATTACTTTGTCAGGAATTTATGTATATTTTTTGATGTAATCTTTTTTAGATCCTTCCCAAATGTACTCTGGGTGCTTTGACCTCATTAAGCAAAGCATGTGGACTCGTTTGGGAAGCTATTTTGTGATGTCTTTCACCCTTGCATCGTTTCGAAATGTATTCAACACTGGAAGACTCCTTGACACGTGTATACTTTTGCATGTAACCCTTGGCAGTCTAAAAAAAATGAGTTGAGATGATGATGAGTGAATTCTTATAGTTTGGAATGATTGATATTTACGTACCGCAATCATGAGAAACTTTGAAGAATTAAAGCCTATTGATGTCGTTCTCTGGTTGGTATGTTTGCAAAACACATGCCTCCTTTTCATTTTCATGCGAGTTAACCTTTTGACAAGTTTTTCATATTTAAACTGATCACATTTAGTTTTGGAGAGCACATCAAAGGCAAATTTTTTAGGTACTTTAGAAGCTTCCCAGTAAGGTTGAATCATAAATTGCGACCGCAAAGCAAACGAATCAGTTATATTTATTTTATCGTAACGAGGGCCTTGTGTGTGTAATCTGTCACCTTAGGTTTTGGCGCAACACGACTTGATAACCCTAAGATCGGTTCGGCCATCATTGTTAATTCGTCCTTGTAGACAGTCGCGACAAATACTTCAATAGAATATGTTTCTCAGTAGACTCCCTTTTACAATTTGAAACCATTTTACAACTTTCTGGAGTACTGATTTTTTAACCATGTCATCAAGTTCTTGAATTCTTGAAATTCTTAAACGTTTCAGGTTTCTAGGTTAAATATGTTAGGAATCATGAAACCGCTAAGACTAGTCATCTCTATCGGAGTCGGAGTATTTCTATTTTCTATACAATATTTCAGAATTTGGAACCTTGAACTTAAGAACCAGAGTGGTAATTGGTTATTTTATTTCATCACTGACACAGAATGCCATATTGAATTAAGGATAGACTGGAGTAGGTAGGGGAGTTGTTGCTGAACAGAGATATTCACAAGTTTTAACATCTTTCTATATATCCTTAAAGCAATTTCTTAATTTGTGATTAGATTATTGAACTAAAGTCCGTCAGAAGGTTTAAGCAGAAAACCATTCGAGTGTATTTGAGGAAAATTTTGAAGATTTCCACAAAAGATTATTGGAAATTTTATTTTATTCAATCAAATCAGATTGGTATTTGAAAACACATTATCCTTAAAGAATTTCGTTAGTTGAAGGTCCCCGACGACAGGAGAAAAGTTCGGCTAGCTCTATGAACTCATTATTATACCTTAAGGCACATAAGAGCATGCATAGAATAAACAAACGTTCTTTCCAAGTGCTAAAAATATTAATTTATGCTTCGAATATAGCATCAACCATGTCGATTCCATTACTGCCTCTAGTATCAATGTCCTCCAACTCATCCAACCTTCTCACAAGATAACAACCTCTCAAACAATGAGCACCCAAATATGATTTACAGACGTTAACCTAATACACTTCACTTACCCAAAGGTTCAGGGCCATGCTCCGTGTATACTAAAGTATATGCTCTTCCCTTACCACCTCCCTGCCCAGCACAAGAACATCTCGAGACTACAAAAATGAAGACGACCTCATTTTCTGCTCTGTGTGAACTTTGTTTTATTTTTGCTACCCTATTCAATTTGTTGACAAAAAAGCATGAAAATTAGTGAAAACATTATTGTTGCTATTGCTGTCAAATGCATCATTCTTGGGGCGAAACAAACAAATCTCCGAAAACTTACTAAACATCAACCTGACCTACGTTTGTATGCTTTTGTTGTGCCAGAGAATAAAGGCGACAGCTTACATATTTCCAAGTATAATTCGTATATTTGTCAACTTGAAACGTACACTTAACCTCATCCCCTAATGAGGGGGTAGCTACAATTGACTTATTCATGAGTTACACTCGTGAAATAGCACGTGCGTGCCTTCAAGGTGTGGATGAAATGTTGAGATGATTACTTATCTCTCAATCGTCTTGTTGTTCGTTTTTTTTGTCCTTTTTTGGAGTGCTCTATTTTGTGTAGACTCTTGGGGAAGTGAATATTTTATGACTTGGGCTTATGACTACTTAGACTATTTGGATATTACGATTTTCATCATCTTTATTTGTTTCGGTAGTTTATAAGCTATAATTTGATGGTTTTGTTTAATACAAATCTCGGATTTGTGTGAGTTTTAAATTAAGTTGTTTTGACGCATATATGCTTGCTTGGCAAGTTCGATCAAAACAAATAACTGATCTTTAATTAAGGCGAAGTTATGACCTGAACTTGAGGGATCATAACTCTCCCACTCCAGTACATCTTCAGTCGAATATTTAAAATTATATCGCAGGCTTCTCGGCTTTCGACCACTTCATTACTGCGGCCAATTAAATGCTACTGTTGATACATTTGTATGATCCTGCAGTTATTAGGCCATGTGACTTCATCGTCACATGACGGTGCCAGTTAAGTCAGTTTAGATTCACTTTTATCGAGTAAGTTTTTGCTCAAGTATCTTCATTTCAGCTTTCCTCAATTTGCTCACATGCTTCTTGTACTTGCCCAACATTGTGAACTTAGTAAATTCTATCTATATTTGAACGTACAACTGCAATTTCGTACACTTTTTTTCGCCACCTTTCCACTCTTCCACCCAGTATCGTTCACTCGACCTCTATTGTCACTCATAAAAGGGGTAACCAGAATCGCCTGAATGCACTAAGGACTGTCATTTCATTCACCATACGATGGTTGACTTTTCACTAATTGGAAGAACTTTTCCACTTAAATTTTCCATACTGGCAAGCTTTGACCGATTGAAGGCGTCACGTCCACTATCAGGGCCTGAAGTCATCCATCTTAGGTTCATCAAGAGGCCATTATTAGGTGTTGCCGCCATTTTTCAGAGGCTGCTTATCGTCTCTTCTCAAATGATGCTTTGGAATTATTTATTTTCCTCTAAGAGCGGAATCAAATGTAAATTTCCAAAACCATATTTTTTTAAATTTTAATTTTTTTCAAGAAAAGCACCTTAACACAATTCCTGGGTGGCCCAGATGGATTTTCATTTAATCAATTGACAGGTCGCCAATTCGAATCTTCCCAGATTTTAAATATTGTTCAGTTATTATTTCCCATTGATATAAAGCTAATGACGCTATGTCTACTATGGAGTGGTCTACCAGCGATACAGTTCTGACTTAGTAGGTGGCCTTGCTGTAGCGAGTACTCTATCGGCATATTTCAAGATAATGTTGTCAATAGTTTGTAAAGTTTGTTGTTTGTTGTAAAGTTATAACAAGGTGCTTTCGAAATTTTTCGAAGAATAAAATTCTGTGAATTGAGGATTTGCATGTACGTCAATATCATATCCTTCGTCCCTATCGACCTCGACTCCACCCATTGAGCAATCGAAACCACAAAAACATCAGAGTTTCGAACCACTAACAAATCCTTCTAATCGTTCTGCTCGCTTTGTCCAAAATGCATTCTAAGGGTATTCATAATCCCTTGAGAGCAAGAAAAATATATAAACATTCGCATTTCCTTATACCTTACAAGTTAATCTATGAGTTCATCAATATCTTATAAGAGAGTTAAATTCGTGGACATCCTTGAGTAGCTTACACCGTTTTATACAAATCTCCACAAATAAGGTTGATTTTTCTACCGTCAACCGTGACCAGAATCCAATTTATAATCGGAGAAAAACACATTTTTTTCTGACCATAGTTTAGTAAGACATGTTGCAAGTTCATATTTCAATTTAGGTTGTTAGACTGTTACAGTAGGTAACAAGTTGCTCCCTTGTACGATCACGGAGTTTGCATTTGATTTAAGGAGAAAAGAAGTGAGGTCTACCTTTTTTTATTTTAAAGACTATTTTCAGCTGTATATCCTGGATCTAAAGATGTTCGAAAAAGTGGATAAGTTAGCACTTCTAACAACTATTGTAGCAAACATGGTTAGATGCCATTCATACCAAGTGATTAAAGAGAATAAGGGTGACATATTGTAGCCGATTTCATACTGTCGACTGCCAAAAATGCTTTAACCCACATTTGAGTCCGCAAGCCTTGAATTCCTCACCGGGTTAGAGAAGTTTCTGTCTATTTTAATGTGACTTAGGAAGTGTGTTTTAGGGAATAGTTTACATATTTCCAAATTCTTTGTTCATTCAAGGTTCACTCCAGTCAGGACTATAGATTCCGTCATCCTAATTTTGTACGAAATTAAGTGATGGTTTACTAAATAATTTCCAAAAAAAAATATCCAAGAACTCGTGCCGACAAACTTTTTTGAGTAAGTCTTGCAAATTGATCTCAATTTGCCTGTGACAGACTTAAATTAAAGATTACTTTTCCCATCAAAATTATTATTTATATAATTGGATGTAAGGCGTCATAAAAAAACCTTTAAACGATGGGTCTCCCATTTTCATTCACTGTTTTAATTCAGTTCAAAAATTTTAAAACAATTAAAATTAAGCAAAACTAATGATGCTGAATTTTGTTTGACGATTTTTGACTCAAGTTGCATACTTTTAGGTGTTTTGAGTAAAATTAAAACCAGTTTCTCACTCACCTTGACCCATTTCTCTGTTCCAGAGCCAATCAAAATTTAGTTCTCCCGCGAGCTTTGGCAGAGTCGGTCGGTTTAATCGGGTTGGTCGAGTTTCTTCGTTAGTTTGATATTTTGAGTATTTTTTTTTTCGATTTGATGAGTACTTTTTTTTGTGTATTATTTTGAGTTTAATTAACATTTTCAGTGGTTTGAAAAATGTGATTAATTTTTTAAAAGCTTTTCATTAGCTCAGTGAAATTTTTTTTTTAACAATTTTGACGGTTCGCGATCCGATCACGGACAATCGGTAGTCTTTTTTTTTTTTACATATTTTTTGTTAGTGAAAAAAGGCAAAACCATCATAAGTTGAGGAAATAGGACAACAGGTTAGTAATTATCATTCTTATATATTTAGGTCTTTAATTTTTTTATTATTAAATATTTTGATTAAGTACTTTTTAAGACTTTTTAAAAAGTTTTTTTCTTTAATCTCAGTGATATTTTTATTTTAATTTTTTTTTAATAATTTTGACGGTTAACGATGAGAACTTGGGAAACCGAGAACCAACAAAAAGTTGCCCTGTTAGTGATTTTCATTCTTATTTTTCAATTTTTTAATGCAAGGTGAACCTACCTTTTGATTCTCACTGTTTAAAGCCCAAATACAAGTTTTTGAAACGAAGATTTTCTTTCGGTTTTTTTTTTTTTGAAGCCGGTTTGTTGTAAGGTTGGGTGATCTGTGCTGAATCAATGTGCCCTTAAAATTTGCAAAGATTATATGATTGACGAGCATATTGAGTGGACGGTGGATGAGGAAGTTGTGCTACTAATACTAGAATTACTCCGGTTACCAGAATTTTGATTTACTCTGAACTTGCACTGGGCTATTTTTGTTTGTGTATTTTTACTGCCTCCTTTATTAGGTTGTGCCTCGAGCTCGGTATCTGGACTCGATGGACATATTCTACTATTGAATTGAATGAAACCACAAAGTTGCAAAGTGTCTTGTTCTCAGGCCACTATAAATACCGAGATAAATTTTAATTGGAGAATGTTTTATAATCAAAAAGTACTTAAATCTTGTTTTGCAAACTATTAAGCTTACGAACAAATTGTACTTTTTTTCCGATGGAAAGTCGTATATCATTCGATGAATTTTATTCATTCGGTGCCAATGCCTAGCTCTGATTAAAATTCCTATCGCAGCACGGCTCGGATCTGGTCACAACATATGGTAAAATTATTTTCATAAAAGAGAATCTATACTCAGACGAGGCTATAAGCAACTTCCTTTCTCTTAAAAAAAAAAAACATTTAAACATAGCATGCACAATCTTATTCAAAGTCAAACATCTCGGTGCAATAACAAATTAAAACAAAACAATTACACATCAAGTAAATCCAATTCCATGAGACCAAAACCCGCCAAAACCACTCGTTAAGCCCAAAATGGCAAATTAAATTGACACATCGACTTGAACCAGCTCCGCTTGCTTACTTAGGTAAGAAACTAACTAGTCACACCAAGGTGAACAAACTAATTGTATCTAATTAAGTGTTTGCATTGCCAGTAGGATTACCCATAGGGAAGTCTACCGCTGGACCGCTCGCAGCTTCTTCTTCCAAAACACTTTCAAAAGAATAAAAAAGTTGAATTTAAGTTGGTTTTAATTGAATTGTGCGTTCGCTTGGATTGCATTTGTCAATAGTGACAGCAAAATTACTGATTGCAAAACTGATTTTATATAAAGTAGCATCACAGGCCTGTCAAGTGATATGCACTTGGATACAAATGAATCTGAGAGTGCATAACTGGCGCACGTGATATGAGGCTCTGTAAGGACACAAATAAATGATTCATTACACCACTAGTAAAACAAGCCGGCATGAAGGTACGTACGAATGGGTCACATGAAATGTGTACCTAGTGTTGAGTTCATTGTCGGCGCGCTTTAGAAAGCGAGTTAATTATTTCGAAGGTTCTACGTGGACTTATTCATGTCGCCGGTAGTCATCCGTTTTGTGTGCGAAAGTGAATGATAAATGCGACTTATTCAAGGTTTAAATGGATGGAAATTTTCCTTGTCGGGAACAAAATAAATATAAAGTTGGGCGAGGAGCTATCTGTTAATATAGAAACTTAGTGTTTTAGGAGTTATGTCAACCGGGGTAAGACTCTGCATACCATGGAGCTATAATGCATAAGCTCAGATTAGAAAATTACAACATCTCTCTTGTTTACACTTTGAGATCTGCGCTTATAAAAAAAACTGAGTTGGACTTCTACAAAGCGGAAGTATTTTTGATCGAAACTAGGTATAGAAGAAGACTTCAATTACATTAGAACTGAAGTTATTCTCATCAGTCAACACAGAGCCTGAGAGAAGATGGGATGCCTCGCAGCAACTTTTTACCATCTGCTGAGATGTAGAGGGAACAAATAGGAACTCTTCAACGCTTATCTTATTTAACTTCTGAGATTGACGCTCATCCGTGAGGATTCTGAGTTTCAAGCGAAGCTTGTTGAGTTAAGTTGCTTTTCTTGCAATCAATATTGATCAATCGAAGTAAAGCTCTTCATACTCGGACTTCATTTATACCAATGCTACCTTTTACTTATGCAAAGTTTATTGTGTAATCAAAAAAGACTGAGCCTTATTGGAGTACTCTTATTGGAGTACTTCAATCATGGCGTCCAAATGCATTCTCTCACAGACATATAAGCAATTTTATTACTTAGAAAAAATCTAGTGACACTCAAATATTCATGTTCCTCGAACGGTGCTGGTTTTTATCTTTATCATCCTCGAAGACTGTATCCTTCTATAAGTACAAAAAAAATCAATATTTTCATCTGGTATCAGAATTTATTCAGTTTACCCGACGACGGTGCCAGGAAATGAAAATCAGTGATAAACAAACACAGAAGCCGCACACTACCATTTCGATGCAAACTTTAACCTCAAACTCTTTAAAAGTTCACTGAATAGGAATTTACAAAAATGTACATAAATAAACTCTCCCTCACAAAGCTTCGTTAATATTCATAGAAGTGTAAAGCCTCGAGGGGGATAGAAGCTACCATCGTATCCTGTGAAATTTTGTGCTGCGCTAGTAGACCTCCTTTGGTCGGCCTCACCACACTTACCTTCAACGTTACACTGATTCGTTTCAATGCCAATGCTGGTTAAATTTCAAGTTCAGCATGGTATTTAACATAAAGAATTAATTATTTAACAGTGTGTACCAGAAAAGCAGATACAGTCGAAGGCATAGGACCTAAAAATGGGAAGGATTTTATTAGTCAATTTCGTGATTTCATGCTACAGATCCCTTAAGGCTTTTAAATAATCATATAAATGTTTATGCCATCTTGTTGTTCTTTTATTAAGATACTTATCATTATATTTATTGGCAACTGTATTCGTGGTATGCTTCTTTGTCACAATATGAATCTTGTGTTGTGTTAATTTTAACATTGGTACCATCAGGAACCTATCAAAGCTTCAACTTGGTTTATGAAAACGTATTGTAACAATTCACTTTGTGCTCTTTATGGAGGCTCATATAATCTTTAAGTCGAACTGTTGCAAGTCCCCGGACCGTAGGTCATTCACGAAGAAGGATGTCAGTGTCTTCTCCTACAGTAGTCATTATGGACGGCCTCCAGTCTGCCCCGACAGAGATGTTGCTATTCGCCGAGATCAATTAGAACCTTGTCTATCCAACTTGGCTACGGTCTTCCGGTTTAATTTATCGTTGAGACTTTAAAGCTATTTTTAGTAGAAACGTGTTCAAGGATAGAAAGGATCAGGGAGGAAATAGAGACAAATATGCATATATATATATTGTAATGAGTATAAAATACGGAGTGTGGTAGAGCATTCCATATTCGTACAGCACGGCTAAAAACGAGTCTATATCAGACAGTACGACTGTAATTGGGCATACGAGAAATGCGAATGCAGCTGGCTTATTCGGTGGAGCACCGTTTATTGAATAAATGATATAAAAGCTTGGTTTTTAGAGTACGAGTACATTCAAGGATTTTTTGAAAATAAAATCAGTCACTTAGACCATATTTGCGGCTTTTTCCTATTGCAGGCAGAAATAATTGGCAAGAAACTAATCTGCTTCCAACTAGATGATAACTTACCTTCTTTCTGTGCAGTCAATCTTTCCATTCTTAAATATGTATTATGCAGTTTTTTATTCTCCGAAGATGGGATTCATGGCTATTATGACGATAATGCCTTTTGACGTCGATTTTTTCGACCCTTCATTTGACCACTTTTGCATATAGTTACCCGCGCTGCTTGGTGTTCGGCTACAGATTTATGGATCTACAAGCCCACTCTTCCAAGGGCATTGAACGATTCTTGTCTGACTGCAAATAATCGATGTGACGAATATATGGCGTGGTAGATTTAAGCTGTCTACCCAACAGAGATCACGAAATGCGAAATGGGTTCAAACGGCGCTGGACGGCCTTAATTCGCCGTATTTTATTTTCATAGTGAGCTCATTTCAGGAGGAGCTTACTATGAAAAGACGTCCGATGACAAAGAGGCTGAAGAACTGAAGAATATTCAGATAAAAAAGGAGACTCTTACAAATATATGTGATGTCCTTTTTGAGATCAAGAAAGTTATTTTTGCACGAAATTTAGAACCTGCTCAGATCATGTCAGCAGAGGTAGACGGCAAGGGAATGATATGGGCATATATAAATTTAAGTCGTCATGATAAGGTTTGAAAGATCTGAAAATAGCAACGTTTTTGTTTTCGTGGCAGGATTTCATCCATTGAATAAAGCCTAAGGAGAAACCAAGAGCTTTAAGCTTAAGAATGATAATTTTATGAGAAGTTTAATAAAAAGTCATGCAGAAGTCGACAGCAACAACTAACATTTCTTTTCCTATGTATGTATACCTATGGTGAACACAATTCGCTGTCCCGTAGTGCAAATTATTTTCATTTGAACAGTAAATAAGGGACATAAATAAACCCCATCATTTTTTAAGACTCCTTCAAGTTTCGTTGTGAAATATGAAATAAAAATACTTGTCTATTACGGTTAGTATAATCGGCTGCAAGTGGCCTGCGGTATCTGTCCATTTTGCGTTTTTCAAAGCAAAATATTTTTTTTTAATTCTTTTTTTTTTTAAATATTTCCTTTCATTGAATCCTTTTTCTTTTGCTTAAGACTGAAACGCATAAAAAAATGTAGGCACATTTGTTGAATTAGCTCATCTGAGATAAATTGAAAATGAATTTTCACTCCGGCGGCCAGGAAAAGTACGAGCATTTTCTATTTTTCTGCAGAAGGCACACTTTTTAGTTACTTTACTTTTATATACCTTGACTATTTTAGGGTGATGAATCGAGAACAACGCTGTTTTAACTGAGTGACAAATATGACCGCCAATTATAATTAGCTTTTGAACTCACGCCGATGTTTCGCGTCGTTGTTTGTTGTTCTTTTGTGATGACGGCGACCATATTGATATTTGAGTTTTCTTACTTTGCTGCCATTTCAATCATCCTGATTCCGGCTTGTGTATTCTTTTCGCCTTGCGGATGTTTAATAAAAACTTCGACGACGATGTCAGCGATGAAAGGTCAAGAGATATATGCGCACATAGCGGCGGTAAACATTCATTAAAATTTATTTTATATTTAGTGGATTCCTTTCCTTTGGGTGGCGAATAATTTCGAAAACATTTATTGACAAACGGAAGCAAACGACTCACTGAGTAAATCGATTTGTTTTTTGTAATTGGAAGTTTCTGGGGAACCAGGTGCCTGTCGGTTGAAATGCTCTCATCGATCAGCTTTTGTTGACTGTTCATTCGACTGTCACAGGTTTGTGATTTTAAGATTGACGATTAATTCACAGTCAGATTGATATTGGTTGAAACTCGATTCGATACAATTCCTGTTGCATATTTTTACGCTATATACCTACGCAACAACTCGTGTCGTTTTTCAATTGTAAATTTTGGCTTGCTTATGTCTGCGCAACTTTAATCATAGCCGCTTTTTTATTCCCCAAACTGTTTGTAATATATCAGGATACTAGAGTCTATGATTGGTCCCTGTCAATGTTAAGGTTAATAAGATTAGAAATACATTTTCGAATCACAGAACGACATTGAGTGGAATTGGCGACCTCAAAATCACACCTATAAGAGTACTTCTCCTTTTTAAATACACGTGTGTGCAGCATTTTGAGACTCCTTAACCTATGCATGTTCATTTGGAAAAGGGTACAACAGAACTAAAATCATTGCAGCTGCGGATACAATGCGAATCATATGCTGCAGACATTGCAGACAGACAGTTCTTTTTTTATTTTTGTTGTCCTTCAAGAAGCAAATAATATTTTTGGCGTGTTTCTTTAGAATCAATATGAGAACAGATTAAAATATTTTAATGCTCGGGTACATAAAAATCCTTCTTATTGGAATTTATGCAAATGCGAATAAACCTTTTATAAATGGAATTTGGCGAAATTATTTCGGCTTCGACTTGACCGTAGGGCAGTGGAACATAAAAGTGGCCATGTAGTTAAGTAAATTCTCTCAATCCTGTATTTATGATGGATCACAAAACTTAAGGAAAATTTCATCGTAAGGATATCTTCTTTGTCGCCAGCTTGCTCTATAATAGCGTTTATTTAATTAAAACTGAATGAAACATAATTGTTCTCATTCGAAATTTTATCGTACGCTTGTGTCCTCCATTCTTAACTAAATTGATAAAAGAGCTTTAAATGCAGTTTTATAGGTTCTCTGAAACAGCTTAAATTTGAGTGTCTTAACCATCAAATTTGTTCTCTTTGTTTTTGAAAGGATTTAATTTGAATATTGAGTCATTTGAGCCCCTACAATATTAAAATAAGATCAACAATTTGTCACTGAAACCGAACAGAAAATACAGTCCAGTGGATCCGCATTCATCATCATCATTTCATGTCGTTAAAAAAAACGATTGCTCTGATTGGCTGCTCAGACCCGTTCTGGTTATTATAAGTTTGGATTAGTTTGGTTGAGTTTATAGTGTTTCCCGTTCGTGAACTTGCCCGAAAAAAGGAGAAGATTACAAAAGAATAAATAAAACAGGCTCTTTAAATGGACAGGGCAAAAAAATGATACTGACATCAAGTTGCGAAAATTGACGTTGGTTGTGGGTTAAAAAAAAGTCAAACTCATCAAAGTGCTTTGGGAAAAATACCCCATTCGGGATTTATTAAAAATTCACAACGCTTTACATCAATCGCATTTGCTTTAGCTGCCAGTCGTGAACCTTCGCAGTCGAACCAATGGCACCAACTTTCTGAGCCAATTTTAAGTTCTCAATAGGTTGTTAATCTGGAACTCCATAGTGTTATCATTGCCGCAAAGCAAGAAGAAGGGTCGTTATTTATTTAAAACTAGCGCAACGACAAAGTTGAATCCTTACACCATTCTTACGAAATGTGAAGGCAGTATTCAGCGGCATACGAAGGAATACATTCGAACTTGTTCGAGCTCGATTCACAGCCAACTTGGCACGAAAAACTACTGCAAACCCACATCATTTTCATGACTTACTTGGCAAATAAAGCAGTGTTTTTTGATTCATGTTTAACCCAAAAAAATTATGTTCTTCTCAAGAAGCATCATAACAGAAGCTATATACCATCTTATTTATACTTGAGCCGTTTCTTGTGTAAAAACATCTGCCAAAGTTAAAATTCCATCAAATCAACCCCAATTTATCATCGATTTTTCATTGTCATCTCACTTCAACAAATCCATTCCTCTCTTCCATTGTCTTGTAAAATTTCCAAAACTAAGTGCTCCACAAAAGAACCAAAAATAAATAATCTGTAACAAAAGCGAATCACGTTGCTGCAGAGGCAACCGGTGCGTATACTCAACTTATTTACGAAATTGTTATACTCTTTTCTAATGTTCCGCACAAGCGTGAGCACTCTTAATTTTACAAAGCGCATCAAAATAAGGTTTCCAGATTAGCATATTGTTAAAAAAAGCTGCTTTTATACATGCAATCAAAAACAGACACTCGGAAACGCCAGACACTGGGTGGTGGCTACAAAGAGATGTGCTGCTTTGGCATCCCCTATTTAATTCGCTTGAGTATTTTTCTCTTTTTTATCGTTTGCTCTCTTTGTGGTCACAATTTGAATGTTTATGGTAGTGTTCTCCATTGTAGCGTCATGCTCATCCAAAAGTGTACACCCAACAACGTGGTTTTATTTAGCATCCATAAATCATGTGGCCTCCTCTTTGGTGGCAGTAGCCAGCTACTCCACCACCCTGTCTGCTGTGTGCGAATGTTATTTCTTTCACATCCGAGATGAAAACAAACAACATTTCAGTAAGCTTGGAGACGGTATGGAATTTCCTGAGAGCGCACCTACCCGAAAGAGAATCAACTAGCAGTTCATCCCCTCTGGTGCGCCAGCGATATGGTGAAATGGTACTAGCTCGAGCCCCTTTGAGTTCGGAAAAGCTCTCGTATTTGACATTCGTGTTCAGTTGCCTAAATGAGCTCGTCGTGTACGATGTTCACTACGCCGCGTCGTCGATATTTGCAGTTTCATTTCGCATCGAATGTGCGATAAACGCTGAAATATCCGGGCAAGAAAAGCATTTGGATTGTGTGTGTCTAGTTTTGTGCAAAAACCGGGAAAGAGGAAAACTAATTTTGCCAATTTTTCATTTTCAAAGTAAAAAAAAAAATAGTGAAAGCAATTTAAAAATATCTGCAGCTATTTTGCATCCAGGAAATTTATTTTCGGTTTTCATTGCATTCGCCTTTCAAAAAAATAAAAAAAAACCCTTATTTTCCTAAGGGTTGCAGTAAAAAAGGGTTGCTATTGCCGTTCGGTGTCTGAAAGTGCAAACCCATTATGAGATGAGAAAATCGCATTGTTTCATTTGGTTGTACCCTTGATAGAGAAAACCTGCACTTAGGGGCCAATTGTAAGTGATATCGAGTGCAAGCCATCGACTGGCAAGATACCATGGCTTTCACGTTTGTATTTTGTTGGTGTGGAAATCTTCTATTTGTTTTTATATCAGATTTCAAACTAATGCACTTGCTACCTGAACACAATCTGAATCGTGAAAAATTGTTAAGTGTTAGTTTTATTTTTATTGTTATTTTTGCTAAGATGAAGTGTTGTGGAGTTTATGTTTGGACGTCAGACGTCCATGTGACGTACTAATGCATCTATGCATGTGAACAAGTAACATTCCAGAAGACATACTCGTAATGCCCAGCTTCACACTTGGGCGTATACGTTACATTTTTTTTTTTGCTCCTATAAAGGGGAAAGAATTGGTTCCGTGAATATTACAAATCTCGACATCTGTCTGGCTGGTTGGCTGTTTGTTTAAATTTTCATCCGTTCCGCTCCTGATGATTGAATGGAATCAATTTTTTTTTTATAGGATTTGTTTGTCTTTCTGTTTTGCAGACGCGCTCGATTCTTTATTTATTTATCACGGTCTGAAATCTAAATGTGTTGAAAGATGCTTTTCACTCGTGTGATTTGTTGGGTGGCAATTGAAAGCGAATCGGAAATTCGCGAAACAATCCCGATCGACATTGAAGACTGCGAATTCCTCGGAGTTCACATGCCGTGGATATTCGGGAACGGTCGATTAATCAAGTTCTTATTGGATGAACTGAGTTGGATAGCGCATTCCATCAACATATCTTTCTTCAAGGTATTTATCAGAAATTAATGAGAACGGCAAATGTTTTTGTTTCCAGTTTTCAAGAAGTTCGTATATGGCATCTTCCTCCGATTCTGACGCCTTTTTAATTTCGACGTTGATTTGCAATTTTCATTTATTTTATACATTCACTTAGACATTCGCTCAATTATAAACACCTTTTTTTCTGACAATGTTTATAATGCTACGCTGACACACAGCTTATCCAAATTGAACTCATGGGCCATTTTGAATGCCATAGAACTCGTCATACTCATATGGTTTGCGCTTTGGTCACAATTTAGACTTCAAATCCGAAAGTTAATTGGACTTTCGATATATCGTTTGATTCCTTTTAATTTCCATCTAATTGACTTTATATTTTGGGGTTGTTGAACATTTTTTGGAATTGTGTTAGTTCCACACCTTTAACATTCTTGAGCTTTCAAGGACTCGCATGCATAAGTTATTGATCCTTCCTCCATTTCAGGTTCAAGTTTGCCATACTACAAGGCTAGGATTTCTTTTTGACGTGCTCGCATTCAGGGTTTTGGAAACCCATGTGAACACATAAATGTGGGACGGTCAGGGAGAATATTTTGAGTCGGGGAAAAACATTCGTGTTGATCGGCCTAAAACAGAATCCCTATAAGTATGTGATTGAACGTTTTAATTTGCGCTGAATGGTCAGCTGGTGAGCTTTATTGGCGAGTCAAGTATTTCAATAAAACAGTCGAAATCAATTGAAATTGTTTCATTCGCTAGAGCTTGATAAATGTGAAAAAGTGACATTAGTTTACAATTATCTTGAAGATTGAGTGTCATGCAAATAATGTCTGTAGGTTTTAGTTTTCATAATGGCGCATTAAATACGGCTCCCAGATGCACGAAATCGTACCATTTTTCCTCTTGTATTTTTGTGAGTCAAAAATGGTTATATACCATGACATCTTCGATCAACATACTCTTTAATAGAATCTGAACTATTTTTTTGTATCAATTAAGTGCCAACTAACTTACCACCTTTTTTGAACGGGAAGCCTAGGACAATCCTTAAATCTTAATTCTGTCGCAATCTTCTGATTTTTTAAGTTATTTAAGGACATATTTCAGGAGCAAAATTACGTTTTTTTTTTATAGAAATATCGCATTCCGTATTGCGTCCGTATGTTGTTAACAGAAAAACATTCAAAATTTATTTTTTGGAAAAACTACAACCCACAATCTCCATCTTTCCATGATTTTCTTCCTCCGCGTGAATTCAAAATGTACATGGAATTAAATAAAGCTACCCATTCAGTAAAGGCGTTGAATTCCAGGCAAGTCGCAGTACAAATTCGTGGGCTCCCTCTCTATTGGGATTTTAAAATAATTCGAACTTTCAGGATTTGATATAACCACCCCCAACAAGAAAAGAAAATATATGCAAACATGTACAAAGATTTTAGTCACTCATCTTTTCATCTTTGTTTGTTTTTGTTTATATATAGAATTTTTAAGGAAGTTGTGGGCGTATATTTAAGTGCTTAATACTCAAATAACTCGAAAGTCTCATCTGTTAATACTTGGAATTGATTGTTGATAATCTTAAAAATAAACCAAAGTACAAGTTTTATTTATTTAGTTAATTATTTCAAAGA
Source organism: Orthonevra nobilis (assembly GCA_963555765.1). Taxonomy (NCBI): domain Eukaryota; kingdom Metazoa; phylum Arthropoda; class Insecta; order Diptera; family Syrphidae; genus Orthonevra; species Orthonevra nobilis. The sequence goes on from OY743224.1 coordinate 94,619,343, forward strand.
GAATTTTGAGTCAATGAATTTTTTTTTTTAAATTTTTGTACACATAACCTTCAAGCCAAAAAACACAATGTGTGTTGAACGTAAAACATAGGCATTCCCAAAAACACAATGACTAAAAATAATAAGTCAAATAAACTGTCTTGTGGGTTTTTTTCTTAAACAACAATTAAATACGTTTGGTGCGTGCATCCTTGATTTTGATTGATGGCTGAATTCTTGGCAAACTGATCTTTGAATCTTGATCTATTGTCAGAATAGTATAAGGACTGGACGAGTCTTCGGCGTATGATTCATGCATTCTTTTGAATATAAAAGGTTTCTTTATAAGTGAATAAACATGTATACATTTGGTATAATTAATCATACGTTTGAAGGACTTTTGATAATTTCGTGATTGCCACACCCATTACATTCGAAATTCAGCCGTCAAAACTTGAAATGAAATATTAATTTTCAAAACTAATCGCTTGATTTTCCCATGAGTGTAGTGCCCATGTCACTTCATGGAAATGCAAGAGTTTCATGTAAATAATATGTTGTAAATGATGTAAACATTCTATAACCTAAAGCTATAAAAAAAATTAGTTCATAGATTTATAAAACAGTATCTAACTTTCGGCTGAAGTGTGGCGTTTTAAATGTTCGAGTTGCAGCGCTTCATTCTCTGTCGTGCCAATCTGATCTCTATGCTTTTTTTTCAACCTTGTTTTTGCGGTTTTCGGTAATGAACTGTCTCATATATGATTAAACTACAGTGAGAGATCGCAGACTTTGAGGCGTTAAGAGTCCCACCAGATGTGTGAAAAATGTATCGGAAACTACAAAAATTGGTGTTTGCCGCTTCGCAGTAGTTTTCACAAAACTTAACAAAGAACGGTGTTCCTTTCATTAGTAAAAAAACGTAATTTAAAACGTGCCCCTTACATGGTAATTCAAAGAAAAAAACATAATTGAGTCGATACTTGATAACAGTTTCCATTCTTCGGAAAAATGTTGTTCCAGTAGTTTTTGTTTGATTTTCCTAATGAAACTGTGCAGCAAATATTAAGGCACTTAGTCTTGTGTATGAGTTTAGTTTACCAATGGCTTATCCGGGGTATTTAACTATGATTTCGGAAATATTTCTCTGTTGGAAATTTTAAATTTTTTTTGTCGAGGCGCCAAAAGGCTACTTGAAAAATTCCAAACAGCTTTTAAGTCGGTTCAGTCTTCTCTGTCACACTGCTTCTTTTGTATCAAATATGATTGTTTGATACAAAGAAGTCGGAATAAATGTGACATGGAATCTAGAAGGACCTTTACAATTTTTAGTTCCTTACAAGTGTATTCAACGGAATTTTATTTATCAAGCCAAAAGTTCTATAGTTTCCGAGTAAATAATGGAAAATTCGAAGAAAAGACAAAGAATTGACTCTTGCTGTTTTAAAAAAAAAGTGTAAGTAAAAGTAAAGCGTAGCTCTTTCTCTGATAAAGCGTAATCCTGGCGCAATGGTATTAATTTATTTAGTCTGGCAACAGCGTGGGCTCATAATACCTATCATTGAAGTGGACGATCAAGTGGTCTGCATAAGTGGATAGCCTTGATGTATGGATTACTATATCGGCTAATCTTGCTGTAATTCCAATTTTGTGGCGTTAAAATAATTATAGACGATTGTCAATCCTGAAAGTAAATGTTTTTTAAATCCCATTGCATGTTTTCAACTGAAATGTTTGTCTTACATCTGTTTTTTCTAAAGTTTAAGAAATTAACTTGTTCCCAAAGGAAATAGTACTAATTGTGTTATTGACTCTTTCCGATTTCTTTTTAATAGGTTTTACGTGTCTTGAATGAATAACCCACAATCGTTGTACGTGCTCAGTTCATGACTTTAGTGTTTGAGTAGTCACTCTTCCGGTCACAGAGTTCCGTCACTTACTTAAGGCTTCTTCAGCCACATTACTCTAAAGCGATTCATTGAAAATCATTAAAAAAAACATCTTTAGAAAGGTAATAAATTTTCATAGGTCAGAACTTAAAAACCTATTTGAATCTTACGAGAAATAAGTCAGTTTAAATATTAATTACAGTTCCGCTTTTTGGTGAATATATTTTGTATAGAAAAATACAATTAAAGCCTCTTCAAAAATTGATTCTGTTTATTTTGCGCAAAAAAGTTCGTATCGTTAATTGTTCTAATTAATTGTTACAATTAACATATGGTCACTCTGTTATCGTCAAGTTATTATTAATCAGTTGTATATTTATTTGGCAAACAAACTGACGTATTGCGTAATTAGGTTTTTTTTTTGTGTGTGCAAAAATTGTTCTCAAGATTCGATAAATAGATTTCGCCTCTCATTTCGGACTTTACGAAAAGCCACTTTACAGGCATTTTTCTTCTTATTTACCTTAGTAGTCTAAAGTGTTAATTCTTTTAAACGATCCTAACAATTAACATAGGTTCTCTCATTGAATTTCATGTGGCTTATGGGTGATGCCAACGCGAACATTCCGATGTTGTTCTGCATTAATGACACAAATCAGTTTGTCTTCTTAAAGCTCTTTACATATCGCAAAACCTCTACAATTTTTTTGACGTCTTAAATTCCCGCTCTTTTATCCCAATCGCCCATTTCAATTATTTCTCTTTACATAGTATATGTGTGCAAAATGCAGATATCCGCAGTCTTAAAGTTCTTCGTTACGATAAGATTAGATTATTTTTAAATAAGCAACGTTTAAAATAAAATGGTACCAAGGTATGTTGGCACACAAGTTTTTATCTCTGACTACAGACTTTTCTGCAGTATCGGCGATTATTTGTTTAATACGTTCCTTTTCAAATCGAATGGTGCTAACCAAAGCAATACTTAAAATTCCTTTATTATTATGTCACCTTATAAGGGAATATATTTAACATCAACCTATTTCATCCTGGCTTGCAAGAAATGCTCTTACATTTGAACTTTATGGCCATGCCTTTCGCCTAAAAAAAAGGACAAATAATATCGGTTTAGGGAACCAGTTTTTTCCAACTGAAATCTTTGGCCAAAGTAGAATAATCTCAATGTTCTGCTTTCCCTGACAAGCGTGTGTGCCATATTTTTGACATAATTGAACTATAAGACCTTCCACCCTTCAGCTTGCGCTGCTTTTTCGTTTTTATTTTCCTGATTAAAATTGTTCCAGTTTTTTAGATCAAGCTTTCCAGCACGATTACATGATCATTTAACCGGAGACTTACGCGCTCTTATCGTTGCGAGTCTGATAGCTGGGAACCGAAGACATTTAAACTTGTCATCTGAAAGCTGGTGGAATGAGTCGAAAATATCTCCTCGCTTTAAGATCGATTTTGTTTTTAAATAGATGACCAAAATCTATGTTCGATGCCCCAATCAAATACAGACCACGGTTTTTTAAAGAATTCTCATAACCTAAATACCCTGCATTCATATTTTCCCATGTCCTTCCTGAAGGTTTCCTCACAATGATTTGTTTTGTGTTTACGTCTCGTCTTTAACCAGAATATTCTAGAGTTAAAGCTCTGGAAAAGAAAAGTAAATGGCCCCATTTGCCAGAAAAATTTGGTTGAATTGAAATTTGAATAGAAAAATAAAGTAACTTCTTAAATAAACTTTGCATGGGCGTTGTTTTTAACCTTTTCTTCAAAACAAACAAAAAAATGTACAAATATTTGCTCACAAACTCCCTCAAAGTGGTATTTACGAAATGTCTACCTTTATTATATGTTCGCCCTTTTCCTAATGAAAAGGTTATCATGACCCATTCACAATCTCATCCTAACAAGGGACCAATCTGTGCGTACGTAAGCCAATGTACCTCCAATCTCCGTACTGACTTAATTTAAATGTTAATTATATTAAGCCGAATGGGCATGCATTTCTTTTTAAACGGAACGACTATCCTGAACAGATTTCAGTTAAGATGAAGAGCCCGGTCGCTAAGATCCTTTAATTTCATCCAATCGCTTCCTTCGCCTTGGCAGCTTTATTGGAATAGTTAAATCCTGAAACTTAAGCTGAAATTAATTCAGCAGTTATGTGTATATTTGTAGCGTACACCAAAGTTCTTTCAGTGATTCCGCGGGGGCTTCAGAAGGTGGATTTTATTATTTCGCATATCCTCGCCAAGGACACAGCAACTGTTTGTTGTTGCAACAAAAACTGCGTTACAACTGTGGTCATGTATGTATAAGATAAACCTGAATCGAACAAGACCCGAATTCAAGGATTTTTATTCTATAGCTTTAGTAAATATTCTGATCCATTATGTGCATCTCGTGGCCACTTATATAGTGTAGTGTCGATGCTTGAGTACTGTTTGGTGATTTCTCAGGGTAGCATTTACAGAGTACACAGGGGTGAATTTCAGATAAGAAGAAGGATAACACGAGGAACATTAAGGACTTATGTGTATATGTGTTTCGTGTGGTAAAGCACCTCTTTATTGGGTTAAGGTGGGATATCGGAGTGAGTTATGGCATCGTTTTCTATATATTAGTCTAGAACTGTGTTTTTAATATTTATTATTAATAAGTTTAATAAAATAAAAAGAATCCTTTTAACAATTTTTACCAGAAAGTCAGGAATACGATAATCTTTTGCGAAATATGTTTCCTCATCTTTAAGGTTTCACTATTTTAAAGATAAAAAGAACTATTTGTTCCTTTCGAAATTGATGATTGGTATTTCAACACTTAGGGACTTAGGTTTAGACCTCATTTTCATTTTAGTTACACTTTTTCCTGACCCTGAATTAACTTTCATGCGACGGATTTGAAATAGTACATATATACATGTGTTCGACTGGACCTTAAAATTTCGTAGCACGACTTTTATATGAAGTTTGGCCCGCTCCTTTTGAGTTTTCAAAGAAATTGATCAGAATGACGTGCTTGCACTTTAACCTATTGCTGACTTTCATATTTGAGAATGCGGTTAGAGAACCTTTTTCGTACAAATGGCTTCATTTATTTGCGCTTGCTGTTGACCCTTCCATGGTACTCTCGTGGTCTTATTATATTTTGACAAGGCAGGTCGGGGTTTCGGCTTAACATCTTCGTGGATTAATATATTTCTAATGGCTTTCTACGTACATTAGGCCGGACATATAGTCATGGAACGAATCGAAGGAAATTAAACGTCAAATCGTGTCATTAGATCAGATTCAGATTTTGCTCGCTTTCAAGGAATTTTGTATGTCCACCCTTATAATGTTTTGATGCAGAGAACGAAAAACGACTTTTTTGCATTCCCTCAATATGCAGTATTTAATTCGTCAATGAACAATTGATAAATGCCAATTTTGTTTACATCAAATGACCTGTTTTGTTATCTTACACGTTTTCAATGAAGCTTTTTACAAATATATCCAAAACCTTTTAATGAAGTTTTTTGTCCTGCTTGGTTTGATTTTGTGTCACCCTTGACCATTTTGATTCCTTAAAGTAAATTTTTGATCCATGGTTAATGGTAAATGAAGCCAATAAAATCGACTTGAAACACGGATTTCGTTACATTTACAACAGTTTTTGATTCTTTAGTTGCAATGTAAAATTTAAGAACCAAATTCTCAACGCACTGATCTGAACCTAACCTGTAAAAAGTAACCATTCCCTCTTTCGAAGGCTTTAATAACAGCATTTTCCACAGAGAAGTCCTCATTAACAAACCACCGAAAATTTCCAAATCACTTGTAGAATTCAATGTCCATTCGACCATCAAGTTCATAATATTTATTTTTATTGCCCTTCTCCTATAAATACGCCCGCCTCGCTTCGCCTCTGCATGTGTTATTGTGTGGAAAGAAGGGCGCAATTACACTGAGTACATCTCATCTCCTAAAGTCTATCTCGACTCCCAGATTGGTAAACACCTCACCGAGAGCAAAATTAGGAAAACAATCATTTGGATCAATTACACACAACGGGCGGCAGTGTCTTTAGATTTTTTTTTTTTTTTTTAATTTGAATTTGCCTTCTAGCTAAGTGTTATTTTAATTGCAAGACTCTCCGGCCTTTGTTTCGCTCATTTTCTTATGTATTTTTTCGTTTCTAATTTAAAATGGTACATGCTCTCGAAAATTGTGAAATTCGTGCGTTTGATACGCCATTTTATATTTTGGCGCTTTTCAAGTTGGAAAAACAACAAGCCCTCGCCGGATTGTCTCCAATAGATGCTTTAAGAATCTTATTTCCCCTGTATTTTGTCTTCCTTTAATAAAAAAAAAATTGAGCTTGAATTTTTTACTACCTTGTTTATTTTTTCCGGGAGGATTTTATATCTTTTGTTTCGCAGAAAAAAAATGTGCTCGTGGAGGAGGAGTTCAGTTTACGAAATTCAAATTGATGTAAAACACATCTGCGAATGATGTTGATTCCACGTTAAGGTGTTTTACATATTGATTTTGATTATATGCAAATTTGTGATGTAATGTGATCCTGTCACATGCTAAATTGGATAAATCGTTTTACATACATACATATGTGTATCAATTTTTTTGATTATTTATAGGTACTTTCACGCCACAGTGAGATATGCAAGAGGCTTCAAAAAGTTTTAGCTCACAATACTATGAGTGCACGAGCTGAATAAATTTACTGTCACAAATAATGCCTTCATTTCTTTTCTTGTAAACTTTGAGACTGAAGAATGAAGTTCTTTTTTGCTAATATTTAAGAGGTGGGGCATCTGCTGTATTATTTACAAGTTATGTTCTTTCTTTGTGTCGCGGACTGCGCTTTTGATCTGTCGTCGCTGTAACGAGTTAGGTCTTTAACTTTGTTGTTCTTAAGATGTACACGATAAAGGCAAAATCGATTATTCACGTAGTCACTTTTCCGGTACTGAATACAATGCAACAATGTGGTAAAAAACTATACTTTGACGAAGAAGCAGCAGCATTAAGCTAACCACAAGGGCTGTCTTCAAAACGCTCTTACTACAAACAAAGTTTGTAGTTTCAGTGGTAAGGAAGTTTTGGAAAAGAAGATTACAGAAAGTAAAAATAAATATGTTTGTTAAGGTGTAGCACCAGGCCAAGTTTAAGGGGGAAATCACAGTAAAATTTTAAATTTTTCGCTTAAAAGGTGCTTTAGGGTCTTAAAAAACTTAAAACTTTAAACGCGTTTTTCTCGAAACCATTTTTTTGAGCTCGCCGAAGACATAACTCGAGCAAATGTTTACCGATCGACTTGAAATTTTGACAGTAGTTTCGAAATATCTTCCTCCAAGGAGCTGCGTAGGTTTTTTTATTTTATATGGCTTAATTTTTTTTTTATCGACGATTTTATGGCGTTTTTTTTTTGTTTAAAAATTTAACTAATCCCACGTAGCACACTAGCTGTTGTTATATGAAAACTAAAAAATGTTAGTGTTTGCTTCCAGGTCAAAAATTAAGGAGTCTACGTCTTCGGCCATCGACACGCTTTCAAAAATAGGCGCCTTGGAGCATATGCTGCGCAGCCGCCATTTTTAAATATTTCGAATTGAAAAAATTACATTTTGTATTTTTTTAGTATTGCTATAAAACCTACTTTACAGATTTTCTATTCATACTTTTATTCAGCCAAAATTAATTCCCGAAAATATGCCTATTTTTTTGTGTGGTACTGTGATTTCCCCCCTTAAGTCTTCTTTTTCCGTTTTAATGAATTCGCTGTTTGGCTTAAATTTAACATGTATACTTTATGCATTTGTTAACTATACAGGATGTGTGTGTGTGGTTTGCTGAGCAATAGCAAAAAACTGCCAAAGCTAAGATTATATTCATATCAAAGATTCACTATTCAGGTGTAGAGTTTTCTTTTTCAGTGATTTACAACCCTTAAAAATGTATTTTGAAAAACTGTTGCAATACGTCTACATTCAACTTTTTCTTTCCATTATTTTTTTTATACGAAAATTCTTCCTTACCCCCATTATTGTTTTTGAAGCCATATTTCCTAACTCTTAACAATTTTTAATCTTCGTGAAACCATCGGAGCAACAATCAAATACAATTTCAAAATCGTGTTTTCAATAATGTTTGCCAATAAGATTCTGATATATTTAGTCAGTATACATTAAAAGAAGGCCTATAAAAACACCATAAACGTGACCATGGATGAAATTCAATGGCATTAAGAATTTGAAAACAAGGCTTCAGATTTAATAAAAGTAGCAGAATACAGCTGTACAAGAATTTTTATTTTCCCAAATAGTTTCATCCTTTTCTCGTATCTAACGCCAAAATTCGCCTCTTTTTCAGTTTGAAAGAATGAAACACCAAAATATAAATTTCTGTTGGCCTCTTCTGTATACCATGAGTTTTTAAAACTTAAATATTCTGATCAATTAATTGGTTTCGACACGCACCGATGAAGTTTTGCTGATTTTTCTCATTCATTTCTGAGTCGTTCCGTCGTGCAACAATATTTACATAGCATCTTCTGAATACATTTCAATCTTATCTCATGCTCTTAGCCACTTTCATCTCAAAAGAACAAATTTACGGCGAACAACACTCGAATGCAAGTATTTATTGACATTTCACAGGTGAATAAAAAAAAAGAAACGAAAACAAGTGGAAAGAATGCAAAATTGGAACACACTGGTCCATGTCTCGGTATCGATTGATTTCTTCCAAATCTCCACCTGCATTATTCGCCTTCATAAGCAAATGAGGCTACACACATCTAGACGGCTCCGGCAGGCCATTAGCAAAAGCTGTAGTTCACTGAAATGTGCAATTCCTTGATGTAGATTCACCATGAGCTATTTATAAATTAAAGTTAAAATGAAGAGCTTGGTACCTGCTTATGTTCATACGAGTAAACACATGAGCAGGGTAGCTTATCCGATCGATCAGTTGACCTAATTTCCTTCGGATGATTATTAGATTCACGAATTAATAAAACAAACACATGAGGAACATATCTGGTTTTGTGCTAAACTGGCGGTTATAATTTAAAAATTCTAATCGAATTTTCACAGTTTAAAAACAAATTTTTGAATTACAGCAAATCCAATTGAATTTTGGTTTGATTTGCTTCAAGATGAATCGATACATTTTATTACACATTTGGTTGGTCACCTTTCGGTTTGAGTTTGTTTTCTTTTAGCTACAATGTCACAATGTGCTTCCAGGGGGAGAGATTTTTATTTCCAGTAATTTAACAAATATAGCTTTTTTTTTCTCCGTTTTGTTTTATAGAAGTTTTGAATGATTTGCGGTATAAAATGTTATGAATTGTTTATCCGTATATCGAGAGAAAATTTTTTGAATAATACTTTTTTTTACACAAAGCCTGTAAAATTGTCTAATGGAGTAAGCTGTGTTGTTGTTTTTGATGGGAATGTGTAAATAAGATACTGAAAAACGTGTTTATCGATTGCTATAAATGGAAACAAAGAAATGGAATATGATCAAGAGCATTGAAAAGAGTAAAAAGGGGGTGGCTAAACAACACGAATAGTTTGACGAAATCGTTGCACCTATTTTTGTATCTTTGAGAAAAGATCCTTTAAACATCTATATTCTATAAGAAGTTAAAACAAACTTAAGCTCTATCTTCAACGATACCTTTACTATCCGTGACCAAACTTATCTCTTACCAGTTGATGAACGTACTTATCCACCTTTGCATCAGATTGATGCAACCTTTTCTACCTCCCTGGTCGAGGGATTTTGGGGTAAGCCACAGCTTCAGGAGCGATAGCTCGTCTCTTATTCCGCATCGTTTGGTTTTTACGCTCGAAGTTATCCGTCTTACGAAGACGATTTTAATGGGTTTATTGACAAGAATCCAGACTGGTGCTATTATTTCCAGATCTTATATTGTGTGAATCAGTTTTTGGGCGCATTACTCAGCCGGTAATTACCTCATAAAATCCATCATCTGAGGCAAAATCATCTACGAGTACATACATTCTGACAGGCTATTTGAGTTTTATGATTTCCTTTGAGCTTCCCCCACAAAAAAATAAATTTCCAATGTTTTTCATAATCTACAAAACTTAAAGCTTATTAAGAAAACAAACAAAAAATGAAGAGACTACATAAAAGAAACATTCGCGGTCGGTGTTTTTCATCTACGGACTGTGTTTAATGTATTTTCTCTGGTATCGTGAAAATCCTTTCAACTAGATCCTCGTTCAAAAGCCTCACACTGTACAAAAGGCTTGGATAGTGCACTTCATTCGTCTGTTTGCTCGGTTTTTGGTACACACTTTTTTCAGTGTTGAAGACTATGTCTACAGTGAGATAGTACTTGCTATTTTTTCATTTCACTCCCCGGTTTCATGGAGTTTTGTCCCTTTATCTTTCGCCTCAATGATTTTAAGTCAGCTTTTCACACTGACCCGAACCCGCTCCTCTTTATGTTGGGCAGAAAGAATTTCCTCGTCGCAAGGATAATCGCCTTTTGAGTTGTGAAAATTCAGTGTTGATGAGGGAGTTTCTTCATCTCGAGGGGAGAGAATGAGATACGGATATATTTTAGATGAGTGCACTCAACTCTGGAAAAAAAAAAATTGTTAAAGCCTGTGTGCTGTCGTATTTTTTTCTTGTTTTCTTCTCCTTTTTCATTAGAGGGTTATATCCTGCTGGTGCTTGTGGACCTATTCACCTAGAAAATAGTTTATATAACGCCGGGTAGCTTAAACAATAGATGGGCTTTTGTTTTTCAACGTCAAAACTTGTCTGACAGCATTTACTTGGCACGTTTTAATTAGAACGAAATGGGTCTCTGAAGATATGCTTGTATAGTTCACAATGGTAATGCGTCTTTTTAAATGTAAATGGGGTGAAATAAGTGTATCTTACAGGAGTGGAAAAAAATTAAATCATTCTCATGGATTGTTATGATTCTTTTATCGAATGTGTTTAAAAGCCAACCACAATTTTTAGACCTTTTGGACGTATATTAAATGTTCCGTTTCTCAAAAGGAAAAACGGAACCATTGTAGGATCACTTTGTTGTCCGTACCACCCTTTTTCTCCGAATCGTGTGGAGGTATCACAGTGAAATTTATACCAAATACTAAAATACGGCGTCCCTTAAAGCTTCTAGATGGACGCAATCAAAAGATATGAATTTTGATGCCGTATATTTTGATACTGACAAGGGGAATCAAAACCTAAAGGGTACTAAATACGAATTAAAGCTGAAAACTCTGCGAGACAAGTTTGTACGTCTCGCACTTGGGTGGTTTTTATTTTGTATGGCCTAGAAATGTGTAAGTTGAATAATTTCGCATTATATTCCTGTTGGTTTCGGGTTCTATTCCACGAAAAGTTCGATCAAGATGGCATTTTAGCCTACTAATCAGCCTAACAGCTGTATTTATATGTTATTCTAAAATAAAAAGTTCATTCGCACCCCCGCGAATGCTCAGCGACATCACCAAAGAGGCCGGTAACACTTTTTACGAGCATCTTCCTGAATCAACAATAGTCCAAGTCAGTTGCATTAATTTAAAATAACCAACGCTACAATCCAAACTGAGAAGCGACATCGAGACAGATGTTTCAACTACAGCAATAGTTGAACCTCTTTTCAGTTAATGTTTTATTCCTGAATTTGTTCCTTGAGTGAAGAAAGCTACATCTGGATTTTTTTTTATTTTTAATCAAAATATGGGTGCGGTAACCCTTAAATAAATACTTCTTATTTATAAAGATTTGACAAAATTAAAAGTTTTATTAGTCGCTTGAAAAAAAGAGAAAAGAAAAACAAATGTGAAACAAGTTTTTGAAACCAAACAAATAATATTTTCTTTCGACCTTCGAAAGGTTCACCTTTTCTTTTTCTTTAAGAAAACTAGGCTTTTAGGCTTAAACATCCCGAAGAAAACCCAAACCAACATGAAAATGCTACGTTCGTTAACGGCCACACCCTCTATGTCATTTTAGGAAGAAATGTCGAGCATAAAAATTCTTTAACTCCTTCCATTTCATTAAATAAAAAAGAAAATTGCAGTTTCTAGTTAATATGTATGTTCACTTGAGAGCTTTAATGTTTCGTAAAATTTAAAAATCGGACACTACCCAATTCATGGAATAAGGGTCTGAAGCGGTTCAATAATATGTACCACCAGCTCCATACTCCCAATTCGGTCCAATCACCGTCTACAGGCAAGTCGAGTGCAGTCTTATGGCCCTTACCAGCCAGCTATAGCACTGTCTCAAAGATCGGGTAACTTTTTGGTTTCGGATTAGATTCACTCAACAAACTTAATAAACTAAACTACAATTCACAATTTTAATAAAAAGAAGAAATTTTGTTTTCCGAAGCTTATGCCATTCAGAGAAACAAAAAATTTTGTACGTTCCGGATATAAGTTCCAGAGGGAGAGAGACTATTACCTTTTGGCGTATGAGCCATGTGTTGTACTTCCACAGTGATTCACTCCACCGAGATCTAAATTTTGAAGATAAACACATTTTCGAATAATTTCGATTCATTTCGGCAAGTTTCGAAAACAATAAGAGCACTAAGAGCTTCCCACAGATGCCCGGAGTACGTATGTACGTCGTTGGCACCATACTGGGGGATAAACATATAATGTAATTTTGTTTTTTTCTCTAAGTCAGTTTTTAATTGCGCACAAGCCGCAATAAATGGTAAAAGAAAGCCTACAACATGAACACTTTAAAAAGCAAAATTTCACTGCAAGATCTTCCTGGCACATACTCACCGCGTTGGTGTCAATGGATGAGTCAATCCTACTTCTATGTTATTTTGTAATGACTTATTAAAATTTCAATTAGCAAAATTCAATCTTGCCAACCTTCCGCACATTTTAACCCCTAATCTGCCAAAATAATTGAGTTTTTCAGATTTTTTTGATTGTAGCTGTATTAGTATGCGATGCTTTTGCTCCAAATGTACCCCAATTTCGTCCCCTCTGCCTCCTCGTTCTATAAACAAAACCAAATAAACGAAACAATTTCCATTATGAGATTACAGAAAAGAAAAAAAGAAGCAAAGTACAATTGCAAGCCATGTGGCTCTTGGAACAACCGATATTTTGGACTTGATCCAAAATTCTGAATCTAATGTTGCGACATTATTCATCAAGTTTTCAATGTATTTGATCTTATGTGTTCCTTAATTCCTACCTCATTGTGCACGAGAGTCAATAACACTCGAGGGGGATACACCGAAACATCGTGCCGCGCCATCGGGCTTGAAAAGATCCGATGAAAGATTGAAGAAAAATTCCGTTTGCACGATTAGTAATTATTGGGAATATTACTAATGGACTGGACGACACCGTCGACAAGCTCAATAGACTTGACAACGACGAAGGCTTGGAAATTAAACACATAAATCAGTTAACTAAATTTGTTTTTTTTTTATTTTTTCGTTTGTTTATATTTAAAAAAGACAGCGCACAATGGGGGTGGGTTGATGCTGACGCCGTCTTGACTACCTTCTCACCTTGGAAACGTTTTTGGATTGCGTATTGTTTTTGAAAAGATAAAAGATGCAAATTTCTTTCTTCATGACGAGTCTCTTGAATTTCCAATTTTTTGTTTGTTTTGCTGTTTAGTGAAAGTTGACATTTCGGATTTGAAGTGTTGATCCAACTTAATTGCGGCGAATACGAAAAGTTCGTAAAACGAATAAATTGATGATCGTGAACTATTCTCTGCATTGTTTGAAATATAAGTCTTATAGAATTCCTTAATCTGTTGTTAATTCTCGAGAAATAGTGAAAACATCAAACAAGCCTGTTTTAAGGGCTTCCAACGTTTTTTTTTAAATTAAACTCCCTAAAAATCATCAGAACACTGGACATTCTTTTTTTTTGTGGTTTGAAGGAATCTCATGTTGTCGATAAATATTCGGTTCACCCTCCAGTTGATTTTTAGCGCATTCACCGCATTCATTAACGCACAGCGTTAATTCGGGAAACAAACATGTCCACAATTTCTATACATTGTTTGGATGTTCCTCTTCGCATTGTAGAAACTTAGTGCCAGAGGCACAAATCCAGTTTGACAGATGGTTTGTCAGATCACCCTTTCTGATTTTCTTAACCCAGTTAAAAACAACCTTTAGTCGGAACTTGGTAAAATAGTTTCTGCAGTTTCTGCAGCGTTATCGAGGACATGATTTAGCAGTGTGCAATGGTTCTAAATAAAAATTCTCAGGCAGTCAATATTTCTACAATTGGGGCTTAGCAACCGATCCCAAGGATAACGCTGGCATAAATTCAATTAAAGTACTCCCCGTATTGTTTTAAGCAATGCTCTCCATCCAAAAACCAAAAATGAAGCGAAAAAGCCACCCTCCTGATGTTCATTATGCAAAGTAATTCCTCTTAGAACCTCCTTAATCATTTTATCATCTTTTTCAAAAGTACTCACAAATGATAAAATGTATAAACTCCCACCACTGCTGCTGATAATGAAGCTAAATTAAAAGCGGTATAAAAGGAGATTTAACGGGACGCTAACCATATTACTTTGACAGGGGAGCACATAAAAGGAAACGGCGAGGGCCATCACCACTCAAGAAATAAAAATTAAAAAGAAAATCTATTGGGAAAGGCTAAAACGCTTGAAGGTCAATCTCTTAGACAAACTCTTATTCAAAAAGGAAGGAAGAAAACTTCCTCTGGCCAAACTTGTTTACCCCCTCTTGCACCTTTTATATTGTATAAAAATTTCCATTTCAGTAACAACCTCCTCAAATTGGATGACAAAACCATATTCAATTTGTTAGCGGAGGTGTATCCTTAGCGGAGAGATGGCATACGAAAGTTTGTATTTTCATATGATTGATTCAACTGCCGTGGATGACAGATCGTGTTGGGAGGAAAGAGGTGACCCATAGAGAGATAAATCAAATCAATAAAGCTTAGGAAGAATAATGGAATCTCCTTTATAAAAATAAATACATGTGTATACCTTCTTCGTTGCTTGTCTCACATGGTTCGTGAAAGGGAAGCAAGAATTTGTGTGCTGCTGCAAAGTGGCTTTAAGTGTCGTCTGCGATGTGTCATTTATTTTGGCACTCTTGTCAAATTTGATACTCAACCAAGTGACCGACGAGGAAGTGTTTTTGTGAATACGAAATTTGTAAATGAGTGGTTTTTTGTTTGTGAACTGAAAATGTGAACTATTTTATAAAGAAAGAGAACAAATACTTGAACAACAGCTTTGACATTCAACGATATTCATTTGGCAGTTAAAAAGGTAAAAGTTCTGGAAGCCATCAGCGGTGATGGTAGGAAAAAGCCTGTTCACTATTTCATACACTTTTTTAAAAATGTCTTTTGAGACTTTGCAGATATCTCAAGCTTTAAATTGACATGTAGAACATTTAAGTAGTTCTTCGCAGTATTCTTTTTTTCGCGAAACTTTTCACTTTTTAAATGCTAAAATTTTTATTTCACTCAATCCAATTTACTATTCTCCAAGAAGATACAAATTATTATTAGGAAGTGACAAGCGTGTACACTTAAAGTTCATAATACCATCAGGTGTCTAAATCTTTGTATACTGAGGGATAGAGATAGTTGGGGTGATCGATATTCTATAGCAAGAGTTCGGTTCTTGTATCTTAACCGTTTCTTATTCTTTTCAGAATTAAAGTTAAATTTAAAATGTTTAAAATGATGTTTAAACAATGTCTCATGTCTCATAAATCACTCTATCAAGAATTTGCAAAGGAATTCTGGCTTTATTTTACAAATTTTTTTTTTAACATTTTATTTGCTCCGGAAATACTAAGCAGATATTCTGTAGCAAATTTCCAGTGAAAATAATGTGCATTTAAAACAAAATCAACACGTTGGTAAGGATTGTGTGTGGTTTCGATATTCCTGTACACTCGTTATAATCTACTATATTCCACAAAAGTTATATTAGAGCTGAAACTTTCATGCTGTTTTCCAGTAGTTCAAAATTTGAGCCTTCAAAAACTCGTTGCTAAAGTTTACGTCAAATTCCACCTACTTCGCAGAACTAATTCTATCTCTAATATTCTTTTTCTATACCATGCCGTAGTCTCGTTTTTTCATGTGCATCTTAGAAGCAGTAAATATCCAATGAAACACAAAATAGCTTCTTGAGAAAACCTACGGTGACCGGCGCCCGTGGTATAAAAATGTTGCAGCAGTGTGGATTTGTTGTGTTGATCTGCTCGACAAAGTGATTGTTACATAGGCAATTGGCTAACCTTTTAGAGATCAGCTCAGAATAAGATGGTTTGTTTCCCACTTCCTGTAAAAGCTTCCTTATGTATTTTTCAACCCTACGTCCGCCAACTTTAATCTATATAAGCATGTCCTCTTACAAGGTCTGATTGGTGCGAATGTTTTTTAGAACCTTGGTGACGCTTACCAATTTGAAAGAGATGAAGAAATATTTTAATAACGATTCGCACTGAAGATGTTTTATCAACTTTCTATAGAAAACAAATATTCTCGCATTAAAATACCTCTGATTCTTAGTTCGAGTAGATGTTGTTCTGCTGCGTAGCGAGGAAAATGAAACATGATTGTATTTTCAACAGGTTCAATTATTTCACAGGTTGCATTTGTTTCGCCGGCATGTCCAAACATATGGATTTCGGAAATGGTCCTCTAAGAATCTAAACGGAGGGCTGAAACGGATACGAATTAAGTAATTATCTCGGTAGGACACGAATTGTTTTCGTTTTCATACAGAAAGATTAATGTCCAATATTTATCAGCGGGTCCTCTGCAACCTGGTGGAATATTTTGAGCCATACAGAATGTCGCCCACGGTTAGGAAAAAAAGTGCTCACAATTAATTACTTAAAATTGTTTTTCCCGTGTTTCACTGTGACAAGACGAAAAATTGGGTCGTGTCCACTAATATTGAACCAATTTCATTCATTATATACTTTTGTCCGCATATTGTTCTAATACTTAATAAGATTGCAACGAATGACATTTTTTATAAACGCTTGTCAATAAATAATTTGCAATCAGTCATACGTGAACGAAAATATCAAATAAGAACAGAATTTGTTTATTAAAAACATGGAAAACTATATTTGTGTTGTCCAATTTCCATTACCGAAATAAGAATAATAAAAATTCCTGTGCACAGCTGCTGGAATTTCACATAAAAACAAAGTTATCTCAACCGAAGATAATTTGTTATTTCGCAGATAAAAATATGTATACAAACAATAAATAACAATAAATCCGAAAAGAAATTTAAGTGAGAATAAATTGGAAAGTAATAAAATAAATATGAACTTCCTATCGCCGGACGATATTTTTACGGGAGTGCGTCGAAAAAGTCTCTGTAATGGAGCGATACTTACGCTCTCCAATGGAAAATCATCCACATCGGATAGTGCAAATTCGACGCCAAGTAAAACCAAGAAAGAACGACGGAGAGGCAGTTTTAATGAACCTACTGCTAGACGGTCATCATTGGTGTCAAGGTACATTTTGGATTGTGTGACAAAATTTATTTTTTTCGTATAATTCTGCATTCCTTTGTGACAAAACATTTCTAAAAACATATGTAAGTCATGTTATAACTTCTTTTTTGCTTTGCAGATGGTTTAAACACATATCAGACGCCGCAGAACAGTACAAACAACGCTCGAAGAGCAGTCATGAAGTGGTCGATGATCCCGCTAGTGCCACATTGCCGCATTCCAATACAAAAGAATCACTCGAGAGTACCCCAGAAAGGCAGACGCCTTCGTCGGCAACCGCTACAGCCACCACAACCGCTGCGACCGCAACAACAAACAATAATGTCAGTGATCGCGAGAGTACACCCGCCACAGAGAGAAACCGCAACAGTTTACCCAATAACAATAATTCATTAGACATCGTTGGTGGCAGCTATGCTGCTAGTGGCAGTCGAAGTCGCAGCATCAGCCGAAATGGATCCCGCAATGAGAGTAATAACAATGATTATGATTCACCAACAGTAACAGACGACGCAAAGTTACGTCAGCAAAATGCCAGTAGTGCTGCTGAAGAAGCAGCCGCCGTTGCGGCTGCATCACGGCGTGACAACAGTAGCCTGTATTCGAATAATTCCAATAACACTCGCACGCTTATGCAAAACAGTCCGCTTGTAGAACCGAGTGCAATACAGATAAGTATATCGCCGGCACACACAGCTGAACCGGTGCTAACGCCTAGCGAACGTTTGAAGCGCCTCGACAATTCAATACGTGAGAATCTCGTAGAGAAGCAGAAAATTATTTGTGATATGTTCCGTTTGCCAATTGAGCATTTCAATGAAATCGTTGATATCGCTGCACAACCCGAGGCTCCAAAAGATTCATCTGACATCGCCTTGGCTGCGTATGCCCAAGTGCAATCGTTAACCGAAATGCTTAATGATTACATGAAAATCAATTCTACAGAGCAGGAGATATCCGCTGTGTCAACAGTGGTATGTGATCAGTGCCATCAAACCCAGCAGCAGCAGCATATACAATCGCAACTGCAACAACTTAGCAATTCGCTAACAACAGGAGTCGTATCGATATCACCACAACCGCTGAGTTTTGCCTCGACGACGACGAACACCGCGACAACAGTGGTGTCTAACGAGGCGTCGAGCCATTCTCCTGCTATCTCTGCTGTTTCACCTGCTCCAACTACATCCGCCATTAATAACATTTTGACAACATCTTCCCCGGTTGAGGCTGAACAGGTAATTCATGAGGACGACGATGGTTACTGTGAGATTGATGAACTCCGGTTACCTTCAGTGCCACTATCAAAGCCTCCAGTCTCAACAAATAGCAGCACGAATAATGGAACATTTAAAGTTCCACTACCAATAGGAGTAGCCGCCGAGATGGCGACGCGTTCCTCGACGACGCCAGAGCTGATTAAGCGTCAAAGCACAATAAGTACCGATAGCATTCCTGAAGAGTCTGAACATGATATGACGCAACTTGACGAACCTACACTGAGCAGCAGCGCGAGTTTATCTAAAGCGATAAGCAGCAAGGACGAAGGCGAAGCACAAACCAGCCAGCTGCAGCTGGTACAGCAGAACAGTAGTAATGGGTCCATAGAACCATCTCAGCCAGAAAATAGTAGTAAACAGCAAACTGATGCTGACGATTCACTCAACAGTGAACACATTGAGATTAATGATGCCTACGACTCAATGGTAGGCCAAAAGTGCAGTTTTAGCTGTGATTTCCTTCCATAACCAATTGTGTTTTTATTTTTTGTTTCTTACAGACCGCGATAACTAAGTTGCCTAATTTATTTTTGACCGATAGTAATGGAAGCAATGGGGGCCATCACTGTCATTCTCCTGGACCTATACTTTGTGGACCAAATCGACTCCTACATGCTAGTTCTCTGGAACCTAGTGTTCCATGCCATCTAATCAATGGAATCGTGTCAACGCTGAATTCACAAATTTCATTACTTTTGGTAAGCTTGCCAGCTCAACAGGAAATGGAAATGTTTAACAATCTTTGAATTCGTTTTAATTTTTTTAGCCAAAAATCAATGAACGAGATCAGGAGAGGGAACGCTTGCGCAGGGAGAATCAGCATTTAAGGGAGCTTTTGAATGCAATGCACGAACGCCAGAGAGTTGAAGCCAATATGGTAAGTAAGTGGGTTTAATTTTTTTTTTTCATTATTCTCACTTGCTTGCATAAAATTCATGGCAAAAGGCTTTGAGTAAACCTCTGAAACATTTTTTCTTCGGAGTTGAATCCCAACAATGTATGGTTTCGTATTTCCACTAAAATAAAAACTGTAAGTTTTTTTAACACAAGAAAATAGAACATAGTCTGTGTAGATTGATAAAAAATATGATTTCCAATTCATTAAGATTCAATGAAAATATTTTTTATCAAACTTCATTATGAGAATTAAGTCACCGAGAACAGACGCTTACTGACTAGTTCCTCAACCATTGCCTTCACCCGGCTGGCGGATCCCCTGTTTGGAAACTGGCTGATACTTCATCCAGTTTAGTTGGCCTAACATACTGTCAATGCAGTTGCTTGTTCTATAGCCAGTGCAGTCACTGTCTGAAACAATAAAATCGTAAGCATACATTTACGTTTAAGCCGGTTTTGAACCTGTTATTTGCCTCTTTCAAGGATAGGCATGCCATTGAAATTCTGGCAAAGAAAATGCACAACCTTTATAAATTATATGATTTTTGAACCCTCAAACTTAATTGTGAATTTACACTTTATTTTGACAGGAAACTCCAGCTGAAATCACCAAAAGTGCCGATGCTAGTAATGAAACTACAATAACAACTACAGTCGCAATAGCAGCAGACCACAAATCCACTACAGACCAAACAACATCTCCATAAGAATAAGCTACAAATAAACAAACTAAAGCTGTTTAAATTATAAACACCACATGCGCCCTTTTAAGAAACAATTATATAACATTTTATATACATAGAGATTTACATATATATATATATATAATAATTGTATCATAGCCTTTAAATTAAAAACAAAGTTTTGGTTCCCCTAGAAAGGGCATTCAACCGTATCCAAACAAACAAAACAGAGGACAGCAAGTTCTAATGCTGAACTCCTTGTAAAACGCTATGCACATATAGCATGTACTAAAAAAAGGAAAACAATTTTTATTATATAATTGTTTAGTTTCTAAACATAACTACAACACACACACTTTTAAACAAAAGAGAAAGCAAAACACAAAAAAATAATATTTTGTCATTTGTTGGAAAATACTTAGAACGCATAACTTTCCTTTTTTTTTGTATATTTTTTTGTTTTTTAACAAAATAACAACCAAAAGTATGAAGAAGAAAGTAAACAAATAATTAGTTGCAGTTGAAAGTTAAAAAAAAAACTTATGTATGATAGTTTATTGAAATATCGTTGTAAACAAAAACAAAAACATTTTAATGAAAAAAATACTACTCACATGCTAGAGAGAAAGTGATAAAAAAAAGGTTAAGTGCAGACAGACGACAGAAAGCCCAAATTAACGATGAAGCGGTTATACAAATTCAACACACAAAAAAATGTAACACATGAGAACGATGAGAAACTGAAAAAAATCAAGAATTATTGTATTTTTTTATATAAATATTTAAGAGCCACCAAAAAAGCTCAGATTTACCGCGCCAACGGTCAAACCTGAGGGCGCGATGCTGTTCCACGATTTATTAATTATTATTATTCTATTATTATTTTCTTTATTTTTTTCTGTCTATAATATTATTTTAATTATAAATATGATTATTATTATTAATCACACAGTTAACAACTAATTTAATTGTTTCAACAATGAGAGAAAATATTTAAACAAACAAAAAAAAATAATAATAATAAAGTTATGAATTAAAACAAATAAAAAAAAAAACAAAAAATGGAAACAAATTATTTTATTTTTATCTATGTAGAATTTAGCCGTTATTCACAAATATTTTCGCTCTCTATTCCAAAGAGTGTCGAATTTTGTTCACTTTTCAAATTCGCCTTTCGGTTTGATTGCCATGATTTTCTTAATTATTTGACTAAGTCTTGCCTTTCATTAGACTTACGCTGGAAACCTACAGCAATAGACGAACAGAGCTTGCAGGTGTAATCTGCTGGCTGGCTAGCTCTGTAGCCAGAAGCAGGAAGGCTTGCTCTGTAGGCAGTAACTGGATTGCTAGCTCCATAGCTAGTAACTGGCTAGCTCTATAGCCAGTCGCTGGCTAGCTCTATAGCTAGTCGCTGGCTAGCTCCATAGCCATTCGCTGGCTAGCTCCATAGCCATTCGCTGGCTAGCTCCATAGCCGGTCGCTGGATAGCTCCATAGCCAGTCGCTGGCTAGCTCCATAGCCAGTCGCTGGATGGCTGGCTGACTAGCTCTTTAGCCAGTTACTGGTTTTCTGGCTAGCTCTATTCCCAGTAACTAGCTGGCTGGCTAGGTCTATAGCCAGTAACTGGCTGGCTAGCTCGATAGCCAGTAACTGGCTGGCTACCTGGCTAGATCTATGACCAGTAGCTGGCTGGCTAGCTCTTTAGCCAGTAACTGGCTGGCTGGCTAGCTCTATAGCCAATCGCTGGCTGGCTGGCTAGCTCTATAGCCAATAACTGGCTTTCTGCCTAGCTCTATAGCCAGTCGCTGGCTGGCTAGCTCTATATTCAGTTACTGTTTGGCTAGCTCTATAGTCAGTTACTGGCTGGCTGGCCAGTAGCCAGTAGTCAGTTACTGGCTATAGAGCTAGCCAGCCAGTAACTGTCTGGCTAGCTGGCTAGCTCTATAGCCAGTCGCCAGTAACTGTCTGGCTAGCTGGCTAGCTCTATAGCCAGTCGCTGGCCAGCTCTATAGCCAGTAACCGTCTGGCTGGCTAGCTCTATAGCCAGTAACTGTCTGGCTAGCTGGCTAGCTCTATAGCCAGTCGCTGGCTGCCAGTTACAGGCTAGCTAGCTGACTAGCATTTCTTCATTCTTAGATTTAGTTTCCGTAAGAAATACAAAACTAAATGAAAACAAATTTCTTATATATATAACACAAATTGCAAGCATACATAAATGCATGAAAATTCATTTATAAGTTAATTGTAAAACTGTTGGTAACAACTGGCGAAGATTCAATGGAACTCATTGATTTAAATCCAAGCTTAGACAATAATTTATTTGTCTGCACTGCAAGGTTTTTTGATAGATACCCTTTTGTGTTGAGTCTGGAAACGCACTCCACTTCAAAAATTTGACATTTCATCTGACATATGCCAGAATTGTCAAAGCCAACAGCGAAGAAGGTAAGCACATGTCGCCGTTGTATATCAATATTTTTACTTTACACGCGTTTGCACACAAAATTATTTGGAAAACGAGTTGTTATTGTTGATTTCAAAATTAAATGGCTGTTGAGAAAAATGAACGAAAACGTAAGCTTAAAGCCGAAGCTCAGAATGTTTCAAATAAAAAAAGAAAAAACGAGGACAACCCAAGTCCTTTGGAAACAGAAAGCACCGCAGCACCCGAAGAAGCAGAGGAGGAAACACCAAATGATTCTGGCTGCGAACCAGGCGAGGATGACATGAAGTTCTCCAAAGATTTCAAAATGCTAAACTTCCGCAAGAAACTAAGAGGGCAGAATTTCATTACAGGTAATCTATGTCATTCTTTTCATTTTCACCGCCTTAAATCTCTTTTTTTCAGAACTGCGCCACTTTTTGCATTTGGCCGAACACAAACCACAGATTGTAGCCAAATATATTGTGAAACGTGGTAAGCCTCTGGAGCTGGCTGAAGCCCTAGAACGTGTCGACAAGTCAAATGTATCTCACGTTGCGTACCTATGCCAAGCTTTGCAGTTAGTGGTTATGGAAATACTGGGCAGTCAAACGACTCACATTGAATCAGCAATGCACGCCTGTCGGTATTTCCTCAAGAGTCATGTTAGTGTAATCGACGGGCTCCTGCAATCAAACAATGTTTACCATCGCAAAACAGCTCTAAAACTTTTGACAGCTATCGTTTGTGTCGAACCACAACTTGGCCGACAAGTTTTATCGTCGTTTTCCATTCTATCAAACGTGAGAGAGATAGAGAAGTTTCTCTCGCACTCCAAGTATGATTTTGATGAAAGTGAAACCGTTCGAAGGTGCTACATTCACTTTGTTCTGGCCTTTCTAGTGGAGGGAAACACGCTTCTGATCAGAAACATTCTGGACAAGAGCATACTTATTAGAGCTCTAGCCTCGGGTCTGCTGTTCGACGATCATGTGACGGTGTGTCTGGTATTGAATACATTGAAAAAATACGTCTTGGAGTGCCCTGAAATATCAAAGACCAAAAAGGTACAAGTTTTCGATGTGGACTGTGTAAAGGCATTCGCACGTCTCTACGATTGGCTGGGGCCTAAGGCTCTGGCTGCAAAGTTTGCTAACAAAAAGAAATCCGAAAATGATCTAACTTTTGACAACATGAAAAAAATGGCCGATCCAGCTGAAAGGGAACCAGTTATTGAGGCTGTGCATGAATTCCTCGTTACGCTGCTGACCTCTCGTAAATATGGCATTACCTTCGATTCTATGTTACACTTTCAACAGAGACACAATAAATTCCAAGGGAGAATCATAGGATTTTTAGACAAGCCTTGGCTATCCGTGAAAAAAACCGAATTGATTTTGAAAATATTACGCACCTGTCCCGATGTGGCACGGCAAACAGTAAAACACTTTGGTGCCTTCGTAAATCCAATGCGAACTCCGTTATCATTCTGGGTCGTTACTTGTGAATTTATTATAAAATTAATTGACGAGTTGCATCCATCGCTCTTGAAGGGTGCTGTAGAGAAGATTACCCTTACGGATTTCTCCCATTGGATCAAAGATATATGCTTGCCAATCGAAATCCTTACACATTTGACAGAAAGCGGGGCATTGAAGAATCCGATTTTTCAGTACCGCTTAACGGCGAATCAGCTTCTGCTGGCTATGTTTCGCCAATATGCAAACTACATGTCAGTGATTACAGAACGTGAGCAACAGAAACAAAATAATATGCGGAAACTCAAGTTTGATCTGCTTAATCATATTTTTGTGAACTTTCCCACCGTCGAGGACATACTTTATTCGCTATATCGGACGATCAAGGATCAAGGAGACGAATCTATTTGTGATGAAGTGAATGTGCTGGAACACCTTGAGGTTACGCTTGACCTTTTACTTATTATATGCCAGCAGAATCGATCTTTTGTTACCAAAACTGTGGCAATTTTGGATTATTTGAAGCTACTAAGACCGCTTTATTCAACCGAAGAAGGCGAGGGTAACATCAAACTGGAGCTGAAGGCAATTAAGACTATTTTGCTGATATATCCAAAGGCTCTCGAGCCACAAGAGGAACTCTTTGCCAATGTTCTTAAGAGTTTTATAAACTCATACGTCCGGGGTGATGGCGAAATTCAGCGGGAAGCTGCAGAGCTATTACGAGAAATTTTTCTCAATACAGGAATTTTCAACAATGGTGAGCTTGAAATTGACCTTTGGCTAGAGCCGTTAAGATTCCTCGATTCGAACACCGTCGAAATTGTTACAGCAGTTTTCATTGAGGTTTTTCAAGTTACCAAAGCCGAGGTTGACTCATCTGAAGTTGGAAACGTGCCACAAATAGAAAAGAAAAACTTAGTCCAGCTTTTTTCCAATATTGAGCAGGGATTGTCGGTACAGGGATACGTAGAAACACTAACGAAGAGCAAGCTATACCCACTGATTTTAAAAGGAGTTGAAATAGGCGAAGAGCTTAAAATTTATTTAGAATTAGTGAATCTGCTCATGATTCATTATTTGGACAATCGGATGCATAACAAAGATTTATTGCCTGTGGATGAAAACAAGAAGGTGTCCGATCTGCTGCCCCATTTGGTAGAGGTTCAATCCGCTATTCTTTCAGGCGATCTTAAATTTGAAGAAATTTTTAACCCGATTAAAGATGCTGGTGAAAGTTGCACAATACAATTAGTGGATGGCCGTGATGTTAAATTGCCTAGAGTACTAAGCAACGAACGTATGGTGATGATTTATATACAAGAGGTCATGTTCCTGGTCTCACACCTATTTAGAACAAATGTTTTAACCTCAGACCAAACAAAATCAGCATCTGACTTCATGGTTAATCTTCTGCGCATCATGGTTGCCCTACAACGTCCAAACAACATGACTCTTCTGACGTCACTCGATGAATATGATGGTCAAGCAGTCCGCTCGACCTATTTGGAAAATGTTCTAAAATATATTTTCACTACTCGGCTTGATACGATTCAAACCACAAGCATCTTCAAGACAGACAACTGTTCTAAAAACTATTTAAATTTTGTCCAACAAACCACCGAATGCGTAAACACTTTTCAAATTAAAAATTTCTTTAAATACGCGACGAATTTTCGCCGAAAAATTGTCAAATCCATCGAAATGGCTATTGTCCAGGAGGATGAATCTGTCAAGAACAACACCGAGTCTCATCAGGCAGTGATACAGTTGATTGAAACTTTTCAATTCTCCGTGGAAAATTGTCTGGAGATCCTTGAGATCATCTCTTCACTCACCTACACAGACTTTATCAACAGTCACGGAAAAAAGGTTATATTTCTAGACATTCTCATCACTGTCCTCACGAGAATATCCATTCTCCAGCAGTCAGTCAAGTGCGAGGACTTTATGGTAAAAATCTCTCAAATATACGTTGACCTGGTGGAAAAACTGGAGATTGAATCTAATTTGGACCGCTTGGAAGATGCGTTGCATTGTTTCCTGAGTATCTGTCATCAGAATATTCAGTACGTGCCATCGAAGCTTTTTCTATCTATTTTCACACACAGAAAATTGACTAAATCCACCATCCGCTTGGCATGCTTGCTGCTAGAACGAAACAAAAGCTTTGAACCTGAATTCGTGAAAGCATTATTCCCAAACATCTCCAAGAAGGAACTCATTTACCCTATGTTGAATGTTGGAATAACTAATGGAATCCAGCTTAACGACTCTCTGTTGAGTTCCATTTACCACGAGTTCAAAAATGGTCTCATGAAGACAATCGAGAAGCCGCAAAAAGCCGGTGTAATCTACAAGGAGAACGTGGAAACGTCCATTTATCTGATCGAGTCATGCATGCCAAAGTCCGAATGTGTAGATTTCTGTCACAAGAACATCAAATTCGATTCCGTGGAAGTCTTTCAAATCAAAATTGTTCGAGCGATATTTCAAAAGGCTCTAAGATCTATCGAGGACAAAGAAAGTGACATTTTTTCAAAGGTTTTTGTTCAGCTAATAAACCTTTTCATTCAAATGCTGACGCTGGTCGCGAAGAGAGAATCCATCGATGAAGAGAAGATAAATTTGATTGGATACTTCATTTTCGATTGGTTCAGTGCCAATCCGAGTTGTGATTTCGCAAACATTTTAAAATCACCCAATTGGATGAATTTCTGCAAAGCTTCGCTCAAAACGGGGATGCACATCAGTGAAATGGAGGAAAACAACTCTAATGTAGATCGTTCAAATGGGCAGTTACTGAAAATTCTTGCATTTCTTTGCGACAGACTTTTGGATAAGAATGCGGAAGCCAACCACGAAGCTGGACAATTCTTTGATATGATTTTCACCCACTCGAAATTTCATAGAATAGTCCTGCAAGTACATCCAACTGCCGTAAAAACACAACTCATGCATCTGCTCTTAGTTTTGGCCAAGAAATGTCCAAGTGTCTTAGACGGCAAACAAATTCCCGTAATTTTGGGAGCTTATCAGGCCAAACTTTCCGACTGTGATCGATTTACTCTAGCTCTATTGCAACTCTACGAGGAGGCTAATGTCGGGCTTCAACAATATCGACCATTCATTTGGGGCGAATCAGCCACGGCATTTTATTCCCTGCGAGGTGACCAGGCCGAAAAGCCAGATTTGGAGCGTCAGGAAACATCAGTTATTCAAGTGATGTCTTTGATTGATCGACAAGTGAGTGACTACACGCTTAATAACTTTCCCATATGGAGGAAACTCAATCCAAACAGCCAGCTGCCAGATACGATATTCGACAACCCCGATAGAAGTCACTATGTGGCTTTTGGAAGCAATTTTATCGAAAAACGCATCGAGCAGGGTATCAATGAGTTTGAGGAAGCGGAACTTCGCCTATGTCCGAAGCGTGACGGCCTTTACGACGAATGCTATGATCCGGCATTTATAGTACCGCTGATGTCGATTTGTTTTGCTCCAGAAATCTACTCTCAACCAGTTCGACCAGTGCAGAATGGTCTTCTCGCGATAGTGTTCGCTTCGCTCTCAAGCCAAGACAAAGAACTGCGAATGGCAGCTGGTTGTGTCCAATTGCGGTATCGCCAGCATTTTGAAAATGGAAAATTTTTCGAGAAGCCTCTCTGGGTGCAGGGATATGATAATATACAAAACGGTTTAGACGCCTTGCGGAGCGATTGGCTGAAGCACAAGAAAAACGGTGGCATACCTCGTGTTCCATACATTTCGGGGCTCTTTCTGGCGAAGACTGTCAACATCACCACTGATCCGATGCACGTGCTATACAAACAATTAACAATGTTCCTGCGTCTGAAGGAAACCTTCAATTTTCTCTGCGTGCCTGAATTCAATGTGCTTTTCCACAGCCCCGAGATCGAACATAACACCTTCCGGCAATTCATTGTCAAAATCATCAGCGACGGCATAAAAAGCAGTTCTGATTTGTTCCTCCTCGTTACCACAAGTACATTTAAGGCTCTGATGGGATTTTTTGGAAGCAGCATGTCTACATTGGACGTCAATCTTCTGATATTATCAGTTTTATCAACATGTGTTAAGATTCCCGGCTCCTCAAAAATCATGATTGAACATGTGGGCATAATTCCCTGGCTTAACGGTGTGATCACTGGAATCGAGTTCTACCAGTTCGATGTAATCGAGGGTATCATAAGCATCGTAAACAACTTGTGGTACGCCATAAAAGCCAGCGAGAAACAGTTTCATAATTTTAAACATCTTCAGTCGGATATCAATCGACTGATTCTCAGATTGCAGCCAAATCTTTCAGGCCGGATTTCAAATGGAAAATTCGCTAAACTCTTGAATATTTTAAACAAGACTTCGTGTGGGAATATTCAACAGATGTTGAATGTATCACAGTTGGACCAACTAATCGGTTGTGCGAAGAAGCTGTATGGGGAGGACCTTCTGAATTGTGTAGTTAGTATTAAGACGAATGGAGCTTATGGAGCGGAGAGCAACGACAGCTTTTGTCGTAGCTTAGTGCTGGCAAAGACAGATCCAACAGCCGTGCTTGCAGTTTGTAGCTTAAGAGAATTTGTTATCAAATGGAGTCAACCCAATTCCACATTATTTTAATAAAAATGAACCTGCATTCATAACTATTCAAAATTAAATAGTGTTTGTTTTTGAAGAACTATTTAACTCCATAAATTTGAAAATAAATAAAATTAATCTGCAAGTTTAGTTTACAGAAGTGGAGACTCATCAAAAAGCAAATAAAACGTTTGATCGTTTATTTAGCGCACTTTGTTTACTGATACGAACTAAGGTAATGTATAAGTGACATTGGCTTGTATTCAATGTCTTTGAAATTGTAGAATGCCAATGTTGTCTTGGAGATTGGATCCAATTTGTGTAGACCTGTAAAGGTCTATTTTTGTATTTGCGTATAGTTGTCGTATCTACTGTTGATTATTTCTTTCTTTTTAACGATGATCCGAGAATTGAGAATCGGAAATTTTTGACTTTTCACGAGCTCTTCTTGAAAAAAAAGCAATAATGAACGACATTTCGATGGAATTTTTTAGGTCATGAAAAAAGTTCTTAACCGAGCACAATAAAGAGTACAAATAGGCAACGGATTTTATTCTATGTAATTGAGTTCGAAAAGATTTGCTGAACGCTAAGCTTATTCATCTGCGTGCATTTTAGGTTGAATTCAGATCAGCAATACAAAGTTTTCCAAAAATCTGGGTTGGAAAGTTGTCGCATGAATTAAAATAAAGAAAAACATTCTGCGTCGTCTATGGATTTTGTTGATCTCATTTAAGCATAAAATGAAAAGGCAAATGTCTTTGTTTGAGTATTTCAATCATCAGTTGGTAGTTGTTCTTTTATGCGTAATATTCGAATCTTTTACAATAGTTTTTTTTTTGTTTTATTTTAAAAGAAAATATTTTTTAATAAATAAATGAAAACGGGAGGATGTGAATCGCAGTAATTAGTTCTTTCATTCTCTCAAGTTTACATCTTTTATTTTGTTTTTTCTCATTACGTTTGATCGTTCTTCACTAAAAGTTTCAACGACTCGATTTAAATTCATTCGTTTGTCGTTATAGACAAGAGTTAAAATTGTTTGTTTTTTTTTTATAATATTTTTGTTTAATCATTCGATATTAAATTAATAATAAGCTTATTCTTGTACAATAAATATAAATTGTATGCTCTCGTATTGGCTGATTATTATTATTATTTGAAAGAAACAAAAAGTTATTTAATTTCAGAAGGAACAGCTCAGAAAAGCAAGTTGTTTAGGAGACGGCCGTTTTGTTTTTATTTCTATTAAACTTAATGTTAATTCTTTGATTGTAGTAAGAAAATAAGAACAATAAAGAATAAAACTAATGCAAAAATCTTTACAATTTCTTGTTAGAATTCGTAAAAAAAAGGAGATAATAAAATGTGCAAAAATTAAATTACAAAATCAGTCGTTTTCTTCACTTCGTTTCTTTTTTTTTATAAAAAAAATACATTAAAATAATAATAATCAAAAAAAAAAAAAAACTTAAATAATCACAACAAAAATTTAAGAAATTGAGTAGTAGAGGAGGGAGGATCAGATTTGGAGAGACATGGCAACAAAGAGAGAAGGAGTGAGCAACAACGTTTGGGATTTAAATTTCAAGATCAATTGTGAAAGTATTTTCTCCCTCCGCAGCTAAAAAAACAAAGACAAATTTGAGACTTAATTTGAAGGGCAGATTTTTTGAGAGAGAAGTGAAAGGTTGCGATTAAGTACAGAAATAGGACAAAATAACTCGAAATATGTATGCGCACCCAATAATTTAGAAATGCAAATCTCAACCATTCTACAAAACACTTTGCAGCATTGATACAAGCGAGATCAGTATTTATCTGTGATAAATTAAATGATTAATAAGGTTTCAATATTCAACTCCAGAATGAAGAGTTGACACATAGTAACTGAGGCAATTATCATGCGGATATTTCAATTGAAAGAACTCTTTTTATGAGTTTCATAAATTAATTTTGTAAAAGGCAACAAAACCTTCGTAATTGTACATGACATTGCGTACATTTGCATTAAACACGTCAGCAATGGACTTAAAATCGTGAATCATAAATCAGCAACAATAAATAGGACTTGGTTTTTCCTTTCTAGTAAGTATTACATATTTGAAAAATGGGTACTGGTCTAGGCACCATGCTTGTAGTTGAATAAATTACATACTATTAAGATCGCTGTTAGAAAAAAAACAATTTGTTACTTTCAGTACCTAAAAATTGACTGACTGAAATTAAAAAAAAGAGTAACATTACTGGAATTGTGTTTCGGGAGTTGCGTAGAAATATGTACATTTATAAATGAGATCAGGGAAACATGTTTTCCAGTGGGTTTAAAATGACACAATTCGTCCCTTCAATTTAGCAGGACAAAAACACTCCAATAATTTGATTAAATAAGCTCGTCAGTATATAAAGAAACTGAAAAAGAAACCGCCACAGATGAAAATGTCATGTTGATTAAAAAAAAAATAATAAGGAAATTCCAAACGATACCAAAATGAAAAGAAAAACTTAAATAAAATTCAAAGGGGCAAATTAAAAACTCAAGAAATATTCATTAAAAAAAAAAAAAAAAGAAAACCACAACTTTTTTGTGCCTTTTTAAGCGGCTAAGTTTCGGAAATAGCCATCCTCGAAATAATTGCAAATTTGGTATTTGTTTTCCGGTTATCGGATGGAAGCCAAATTAAAAAGGAGCGCGCTTTATACAACACTCGAAAACTGAAATTTCAAAATTGTTCACTTATTTCTTTCTTATATTGTTTACACCACTCTCTTTCTCTCTTTGGGTCTTTCTTTCTTCTTCTTAATCTTTTCTTTTAAATTATTTTTTTTTTGCTTGTCCCTGTGGCGCATTTAGATTCTACGATAGAAATAATGATCTCAAACTTGACGTCGTTTATGTCAGGCGTCGGGATTTTGATTACCACCACCGACCATTGAATTTGGATTTTTCGGTGTATAAACGCTGGCATTCGGATCCAAGTTTGATGTACCAGATTGGGAGACAGGGACAACCCCGCCAACAACTGATGATTGTGACACTACAACATTTTGCTGTTGCTGTTGTTGCTGCTGCTGTTGTTGTTGTTGCAGTTGTTGTTGTTGCATTTGTTGCTGTTGCATTTGTTGCTGCTGCTGTTGCATTTGTTGCTGTTGCAGCTGTTGTTGCTGCTGCTGCTGTTGTTGTAGTTGTTGTTGCTGCTGATTACTATTCACTCCTGTATTTGAGACCCTTTGATTAAGTTGATGGCCACTTAAGATTTGTTGATGGGTTGTCGGTGGTCCGAGACTCATCATTGGACTGGATGGACCTTGTAATGGTGGAGTATCATTCATGCGTAGCATAGAACTTCCCGTATTACCACACGGGGGCAAACAAAGATTATCCGTAGGCATAACAGCGAGCAGCTGAGCGATTTTCGCCTTCAAATCGTGGACTTCATCCTTCTTCGAGCGGTAAAGGTCTGAAAGAATGTAAATTTATAAAAATATTTTTTACTATCTAGCTCTCGCATACTTACTGTCTTTAATTTCAAGCTGACGTTTAGCCTCACCAAGGGCCGAGAATAAGTCCAGCTTAACTCTCGTTTCAGCCGATAAGTTCTTCTCGAGCGTGCTATTTTTCTCCTGTATTGCCGCCAGTGCACTCATTAACATATCAGTGGCTTGTTGTGAATCACGGTTACGTATTTCCGCTTCAAACATTCGTAGCTATGCATAGAACAAAATATACATCCGTTTTAATTACGCAAATACAAAAAATAGATTTACCTCCTGTTCAAACTTCCTCCCTTGCTGTTGTGCCAATTCCTTTGCATCTTCGGCAACTTTCAAGTCCCGTCGCAATTGCTTCAATTCGACTTCTATTTGTTGCTTACGTTGCTTGCAAGCCTCACTACACTCCGGTCGGCTAGCCTTATCCTCAGCTATTTTACGAGCCTTCTTTTCATTGTTCAATTGTGCTTCGATTGATTGTTTTTGTCGTCGTTCCTCTGTCAGCCGGCGTTCAGTATTCTGTAATGTGATCATGTCATGCTGGCGCAAACTGGTCAACTCTTGAATTCTTTTCTCCAAATCATCGCATTCCTTCTGTTTGGCCTGCAAACAGCTTTTCGTGGTTAGATTTGCTTCGAGTTTCTGTCGCAACTCGTTCTCGATCTGTTTCATGTGACTGATTTCGGCGCGATATTTCTTTACGTCAGCTTCTAGTTTCAAGCAACTCTCGCATATTTTCGCCACAACTTGCGAGGCTAAATTGGCAATGGTGGATGTTGAAGAGGCTACAGAAGCCGACGATGATATACTCGATGTGTCCGAGTTCGAATCCTTAGCATTGTGGCTGTGATTCATACTGTTGCTGTTGTTATTATGACTGTGATGTTGATGATGATGAGAATGATTCGAATTTGAATGGTTGGATGTGTTGCTGTTTGTAGTGTGGTGATTCTGATGATTGTCCTTGGAAGATGACTCCTTTTTGGAACGATTACGACGTCCTAAAATAATAAAAAACATTTTGAGAAATGAACGCAAGTTCAAGGTATTCTAATCAAGAGAATGTTTGGTATGACTTACCTTTGACTTTCTCAATTGGTTCAACCACTTCCTCCACCTCGTATTGCATCAGATTTCCATTAGCTTGACCGGCACCTGAGGAATTTGACGTCGACTTCTTCGCTGAGCCACAGCCAGCGTAGCTAGAATCACTGGAATTATGCTGATGCTGCTGTTGTTGCTGCTGGTGACAGCTCGCATTCGAACTATCATAGTTATTGCTATTCTTTTCTTTGTGGTTTGGCGTCGCAGTTGTGTAGTTTCCATTGCCGCCTGCACCATCCCCCCAATCTTTGCTGTTACTATTCAATTCGGATATATGGTAACTATTGTTATTGGCAATTTTACTCGCCGTTGTAATGAAATGATCTTTATGGTTAGCAAGGCCAGATGCATTGGCATTGCTTCGACCGCTGGTTGCCGTTGTATTTGTATCCTTATCGACACTGCGGCGGCTATTTTTGTTGTTACTGGCGTTGTTTCCAACGCCAATACCACTAACACCACCACCGCCGTTAACATGTCCATTTGATGTGGACATTGTGGAAGTAGCGGCGATGCCACCGACAACGCCGCCGCCGGCACTGCCACTATTTGTGGAGGATCCTATCAAACAAAGTGAAGTTAGTAGTTTTAGGGGTGTCTTGAAAAATTCAGAGCGATTACTTGTTTGAGCGATTTTACTTGAATTAGAACTAGAATTATTATTATTAAGGTTATTTTGTTGCTGATGATGAACACTGCTGCCATTTTGTTGTTGGAATTGTCCGGCAGATTGTCCAGCTATTTGAACATAACTCTTGTCATCATTGCTCGTCGCTGTGGCTGACGATGCAGATGACGTTGACGTTGACGACGATGAGGATGTCGATGACGTCAGAGACGTTGTTTGATTGTTGTGATGATTATGATTATGTTGTTGTGGGTCAATACTGCTCTGATGTGTTTGTGCTACAGACGCCACTGAACCATTTGTATTATTATGTGAAGTTGTCAACATTGGTGATGAAGATATTGCAGTCGCAGCGCTTATCACCACTGAATCATCTTGGTTCTCTTCTTGTGGCAGAGCTTGTTGCAGTAGTTGCATATAGAATTCATTCTCTTTTGCCACTTCGCGTTGCTTGCGCTGACGCATTCTATAGCCAACGTAACTCTTGAAGCCAAAACCCAGCGTTACTACCGGATAACCAATACTAAAATATTGAGCAAACACATTTTCATTAAGTTTGACTTGAGGAATTTGTAACAAAATAAGTTTACCAATGTGCAGCGAAAGGTCGACACAAGTCTAAGTGTGGCATATGCCTGCTGTCTTTCCATCGGATTCCTGCTTCCAGGTAAACAAATAACATCCAAAGGATAATTGTCGGCAGGCATATTCCCTTGTCTATAATAAGAATCTTCAAACAAAAGTTACAGTGAAATGAAAAAGCTTACCCGTGTGCCACACGTATTGTACCCAGACATATGTGCTAGCAGCAAATAGAAGCCAATGTACTGGGATGAAAAATAAACACACCAAATCTGATGTAATTGCTATGCATACAAACAACACTGAAAATGCCTAAAAGATCGATGCCCAAAGTTAAGTGAAGAACGCCGGTTGAGTGAGTTAAACGTTATTTGATAACTTACCAATCCTTTGTATTTGAATGAATCGTGGACTGATCGCAAAAGCAGCCAAAAAGGCCATAAAAATTCAAATCGAAACATAAACATAAAGTCGGCTGTTATCACAATGGCCCAGAGTACCAAAAATTTCATGTACAGAACTGTAGTGCTGCAAAAAAATAAAATATATAAGAAAAATGAAGAAATTTAGACCAGCGTTGGACTCAAAACTCCTTTGAATATTTTTATTCTTGTTAAAAAGCTGTTAAATGGTATTAACATTTTTGACATAACTCAGATAACTTTACAGAATTATTGTTTTTTGTTTCACTCGATTTAGCTGTTTAAAATGTTATTTTTATTTTCAGCTGAACCTGCACATTGGCTACAATAGCGCCTATTGACAGACTAATTGTACTGAACTCATGGTGTCAGAAGAATAAGAATAAGCATAAAGATGAAGCTATGCACCTATATTTTCACTTCGATTACGCATTTGTTATTTTTTAATTCATATTTTGCCCTATCGGCAAGGAGCTTAAAATATAGGAGCACAAGCCGTACAAAGGCATGGATACATTCTGATAGGCAAATTCCATTGTCCCAACTGCTCAGCCTGATCTAGAAATGGATAAATTCGACTAATAGGGTCTTGGAAGCCCAAATCACCTAATTCACAAAGCAAGCAAAACCAAACACTGGTTTATGGATTACTCTAGGCAGCATGTCTAAAACCATGAACATTGAGTTGGCTCTATGATGCAAGTTGACATTTTCTGAACGATTGAACAATTTTATGAATACGCATATATTTGCCACGCATAAAATTATTTTATGCTGAATTAAACTTTAGTCCCTGGTGTGAAATAACACTTAGAAATTTACCCTGTTGTAACGTTATGTTAGAATCTAAAACCTCTAAAATCGTCATGGAGAAGGTGAAATTGAAATAAAACGATAAGGGAATAAAAAAAATGTTCAAAAGGCTCCTTTAAAGGCGCCAAACCAAAGTATAAACATTGGGGCACACTTAACTGTCCATTGATAAAAAAAAGTAATGAATCTATGTATATAATTAGATTCCAATTGGAAACTTGTAACACAATACAAAGGATCCATCTACATCTCGATCCAAACAATCCTCATGCACTTCCGTACAAGACACTTTCATCCTCGGCGTTTGAAAACTCCCTTAGAAGTACGAGGTACGGTTGGGGTGGACAAGAATCAGCCGCAAAATGTTACATTTGTATAGCCAAGTATCTAAACAGAAACAAACACAACCGGACATGCTGTCATCCTAGCAACAACCAGGAACGAAATCGACCCTCATACACAAGCCAAAAACAGAAAAAAAAAGAGGAAAAGAACCTCCCGCTCCAGCAACCAAGTTAGCAAGGAGAACATGAAACGTTCATCATTTATTACATACTTGATGACAGAACTGAAAATGAAAAAAAATATATATATCTCACCTGCCGTACATGCCTTCCGTAATTTTATTACGCTTTATCGGTCGCCGTATTTTGCCACAATCGGCATTTCGTCTCTTCATATTTTTGTGTATTTTGAAGAATAAATTTTTACAAACTTCACAATCGAAAAATCTGTCTCGCTTTCTTATTGTTTTTTTTTCAAATGTTTTGTCGCTTCTTTCCAATTTGTTCCACTCACTTCTTCAAGCACAGAAATAACAAGGTTTACCTAAAACGAGAGCATAAACCAAGTAAAAAATTATATTAGAACCGGTTGAATGAAGATGGACGGAGGCGGAAATGAATTCAATAATGATAATATATATGTATGCATGTATATATAAAATCTAAAAGGTCCTTAAAGGAAAGTGCCCCCTACTCCACATCATTTATGCTATGTTTCCTTCCCTATTGCCAGGAGTTTCCGCAAACAATGTTAAATTTAAATTCAAAACCACTTGCAAACACAAATTATTGCCACTTAAAAAGAATATCTGATTGCATTGGATTTTAAGTCGTCCCCGCTCGATGTCCTTTATAAATTATGCGAAATAGAAGAATATAAAAAAAACTCATCATCAGCATCACAGATGAGTTTTTTTTTATTTTTGTTTTTGCATCACAAACGCGGCACAAACACGCATAATAACATAGACAAGCGGATTTCGAATATTTCAGAAACAATTTAAGCAAATTTTAAAAAGGTAATTACAATTTTTTATGCAGAAAAATTGGAATTTTTCGCAGGATGAAAGCACTTCTCATCGGATCCTTCTCTCGCGCAACTTTTTTTGATGTATCTACATATATATTATTTTCGAATGGGGATATGCCAGTGAAATGAGTGCGACAGAGATGAGTGCTGTGACTGTGGTTGTACCATTTTGAGTTTATGTAGTGGCTGGCAACTTGCAACTGTGATTTCACAAAGAAATGTCAAATAAAGAAGTCATGCCAAACCTTAATTGCTTGTTCACTTTGTTTTTTTTTTTTATCAAATAGTTTGATGCTTACCAAGGTCATCGCTCAATTCGATCAGTTGACTCTTTTGGTTTGACTCAAGAATTCATTCCTTGTTGATTACAAAGAACATTGCATAGATGAAACCATTTCTCGAATTTTTGTCCGCTTTGCTTAGGGAAATGTTGTGCAACAAGGACTGCTGAATATTATGCTTATAAAAACTATGGCTCCAATATGATTTGAATGGCCCCACACTTATTTTTCCCGATAATCACTTCACAACAATGCTTTTGATGAATCTTTTTGTTTTATAAAGTAAAAAACAAGTTAAAACAATAAGATATTGGTCCTGGGGCTTCGTTTCCAGAAATACACTTCTGCCACAAGAAGTAAGGAGAAGAGTGTCTGACAATCCGCTGAGTACAACAGCTAAGGAAAATCTTTTGCGGCCGTTCGGAGTCGGCAATAAATTGCAGGCCCAAAATCTATTTATATATATTTTATTTTTTCACGACACTGTTTTATCAATTGAATAAAACTGTCAATTGTTTAAAATCAAACACTGTAATAACTGTAATCAACCACTTCAGTGGTCAATCTAAGCAATACTGATGAAATTTTGAAGTCTGCCGTCGTATTCATACCCGGCATCAGAATGTACACACCGTGGTTCTCAACTGGTTGTTTTCCAAGAATAATTGGAGCTTTAAATTTAAAAAGTGAGCTTCTTCGCCAATATGGTAATTAAGAGAAAATAGGAATACAAAATCTATTTGGGTTCTAAAAAAGGCCCAAGAAGGCCAGTCATAACAGTATATCAATCGGACGCATATTCATATTGATTTAATTTTTCTTTACAAAACAAAAGCGCATATCTTTTGCAGCAAAAACTTCCTCATTGTAGAATTGATTTATTGCTTTGTTCATCAATTTTGAAACTGTGGACATTGCACCCGGTTTTCACCCGTAACAAATATTGATAACATTAAATACCTACACAGTTTCAAAGTAAATCCTTTTTCACACAAAAAAAAAAATTAATTTGGCACCATTGCCAACAGAAAATTAAATCGTTTGCATGGTACTGCCCTTTCCCACTCAAAAAAGAATCTTGTCCTTCCGGTTGTCAGACTCTTAGAAAGTTGCAGCACATTTTGCAAGACGGTCGAAAATTTTAACAAAAACACCAGCAAAATGTCTTTCGGCGATGTAAAAACACCAAAAGGTCTTGAAGAACTGAACAGTTTCTTGGCCGACAACAGTTACATCAGTGGGTAAGCCTCCAATTCCATAAAAATGATTAAAAGTAAATTCGTCT
Organism: Orthonevra nobilis; assembly: GCA_963555765.1. Lineage (NCBI taxonomy): Eukaryota > Metazoa > Arthropoda > Insecta > Diptera > Syrphidae > Orthonevra > Orthonevra nobilis. Next base: position 94,658,043 of record OY743224.1, read on the forward strand.
AGCATTGAGGTTAGCCGGGAGCTAATATTTGACACGTCAATTTTAATTTCTATTTCTATTTTCAGTTACACCCCATCAAAGGCTGACCTATCAGTGTTTGATGCACTTGGAAAGGCACCAGCAGATAAAGTTAATGTTCAACGTTGGTACCGACACATTGCATCGTTCGACTCGTCCGAAAGAGCCGCATGGGGTGGTCAAGCTCTTCCACAAACTGCTGGCGCAAAGCCCACAGTTGCGGATGACGATGGTTAGTGTGAATTTGCCCACGTTCGTGATAATTTATTGGAAGTATTTTTTTCCCTCTAGACGATGTTGATCTCTTCGGCTCAGATGATGAAGAGGAGGATGCAGAGGCAGCACGTATCCGCGAGGAGCGTGTGGCTGCATACTCTGCCAAGAAATCAAAAAAACCCGCCCTTATTGCCAAATCTTCCGTCCTGCTTGATGTCAAGCCATGGGATGATGAAACCGATATGAGTGAGATGGAAAAGAATGTTCGCACCATAGAAATGGATGGTCTTTTGTGGGGTGCATCCAAACTCGTTCCAGTCGGCTATGGCATCAACAAATTGCAAATAATGTGCGTCATCGAGGATGAGAAAGTTTCCATCGATTTGCTACAAGAAAAGATCCAAGAATTCGAGGATTTCGTACAGTCGGTTGATATTGCAGCTTTCAACAAGATCTAATTGCATCAATATCGCTATTGATTCTTAAAATCAACCGATCATGTGTGTTCTTATTTTTTCAATTTAATTGCAAACTTAAGAAAGCCTTCGATTAAAAATGAAATTATTTTATACTCGAGCAAAATTTTGATTTTTCTTTTGATTGATTTGATGATTGAATTAAGGGATTATCATTGTAAAAGTGTAGAGTATGAATTTCAACGTTCAAACTGGGCCTTTAAAATAAGTGTGAGCCACTGTTCTTACATTTTTGTTTTAAACTTACCTTACGGTTGTTGCAACTTCAGTGACACCAAAATCATTCTGATTCAGAACTGGTACTACTCATATTGGCCAAGAAAATAGTTGTGCGTCAAATATAATCAAAATTTTAGTTACTTCCTGCAACTCACTTAAGTTATTTTGAAGGTAAGTTCCTCCAGACTATTAATTTACCTTTAGTGAAGTTTGAAGAATTGATTCTTCATGATGGGCCATAAAGCGCACTGTACCACGGAAGACAGAAATTTGGCCATCATCGTCAAAGCATTGGGGCGTTTAGAAAATTTTGTTTTCAGTGCTTTAAAACCGTCAAAACAATGGAAAACCGCGGAAAGCCAGAAATAACGTCTCTAACCACTGACCATCGCATATTATTATTGGCGAAATATGATCCTTGTGCCTCCTCCAGAACGAAACGAGCTCAAATTGAAGATCAAATAACCGCTCGCACAGTTCGTCGAAATCTTCAGAATTTCAACCTCCCGGGAAGAATTGAAAGTAAAGTAAAGTCCCGAAAACAATTAAACTTTGGAAATGACCGGAAGGGGCTTAAAATTGCGAAATATTCTTTTGAGCTATGATAAAATTCATTTGTTCTCCTCAGACTGTGAACGTAACGTTCGAAGGACGAAAGGAAAGGAATTTGAAAAACGCTACAAAAGAAACATGGAAGTGGGAAAATGGTGCGAGACTGTTTTTTGTTTTCCTTGGTACGACTTCGGTCCCATTTTTCGAATTGAAAACACTGGCCAGATTTGAGTACAAGGCCAAATTGGAAACCATCATGCTTCTCTTCGCCGTGGAAAACATGACACTTAGATGGCATTTCAAGCAAGACATCGATCCGAACACACACATCGGGTCTAGTAAAAGATCGTGAAACCGATCGAAATGTATCCACCATTCCATGACCATATCAATCCTCGGGTCTTTATCCCATTGAGAACTTGTGGAATGAGTTAAGGATAAAATTGGCGGGTCAGAATTTCACACATAGGGACCGATTATGGAAAGTGGAAAGCAGTGCAAAGAGAATGGTAATCCATGCGAGTTACCATATTCCAAACATTGACTTTTTTTTACTTCTTATTCCCGGCTTTTTCTTGTTTGAATTTTATTTTGTTGTGAGCTCAACGTTAAAAATTGCAAAATTTTTTCTCACACCTATTTCATCGGCCATGTGTGTATATGGCTCTCAGCTATAATTAATATATCTTATCGCAGCAAGCATAAGCCGATCCCGGAGATGATGGCTTCTGCGAGAAGTGTTCTCTCTGGGCAACCATGTTTCAACCTTGCGGCCAGATAGACAAAAGTATTATCCATCCAACTAACTAATTTAAATACCAATAGACAAGCAAACCAAACGGTGAGCTGTTTGACCAAGCAACATAACAATTTGAAAATTCAAATTTAAGTAAACTTATCGCGGTTCGTTCATAGTACGTAGTCCCATTTCATTGTTGGGCTGTATGTGTCAAAAAAACTATACAAAACTGCACTCAATGAACAGATTGCAAGTTGCCTTTAATGTTATGGTATATGGACTTCGTAGATTTAAACATATTTCGCGCTATCACAAGCTCTTCTGGAACATTATGCGTTGCCTCTTCACGCATAAAATACTACAAGTAAGAAAACTAACTTATGTATTCGATATAATGCAATTCGTACGATCACCCGGAACACGAAATCTGATCGTTTCTCACTCCAACTAATTGTGTTGATGTTATTAATTGAATATGCATATTTTTGTCTCTTCCGCATTTCCCCTTTCATTTCTTTTTTCCTTATCCTATCCTTTTACTGTTTTCTTTCTTAGTTTTCACAAGTTTTTGCTTTGTAATTTAAATTGTGTTTTAAATTCTAATTCAGTTTTAATTTGATTACATATTTTTGGATTGTATTAAGTTAATTTTTTATACAAAACTACAAAAGACTAAGTCTTCCTTGTACTCCATTCATAAAATTAATTTGAAATTTGAAATAAAAATTTTAAATTTTACTCAAAATTTATTTTAGTTGGACGAGTTGAAGTAGCAATTTCAGAGAACCATACATAAAACTTTCTGAAGAGTGATCAGGCTATGTCATGTGAGTTGTTTCTGTCAATTTTCTTCAGTTATAAAACAAAAGAAGCACCCAAATGTATTTACGTTTCATTTATCTCATTTGCTCTGTTAAAAACTTAAGAATCCACTTAAGAATTTCAGCTGATATGATGTTGGAGGACCTCGAGAGCGTCATGACATTGACGTCTTCCATTCACATAACCTCTTCTTATAATATAAGAGTTGTAAGCATAGAACTTGCTTCTTCACAAAATATAAACAGCAGCAGCAAGCCAATTAAGAGCCTGCAGGTTGGGTAACTTTCATCGAAACAATGAACAGCAGTTCATTCTGGGCTATATTGCAATTGACATGCACACTCAATAGAGTAGTTATGAGATCAACGTTCGAGATGTGTTTCCTTTAATTTCCTTACAACCTCTAACTGCATTTTGGACCGTTCCACTTTAATCTTTCAAAGCATAAAATCTTTTACAGAATGTGAAGAAGTGCTCGCATATCTAACAATAAATAAGGCAAGCAAATTATCAAATAAAAGTTTTCCGACTCTACGGGTTAAGAGTGAAGTCCGACCCATGCACTGAGCTTGCTCGCTCTTAGACCCGCAATCAATTTACCCACATCAGTCGCATTTGGAATAGAACTGGGGTAAGATTGAAGGAGGTCGGTTTCTGGTCGGCTAGACAATTCGAACTCTTGAGACACTGCCGAGGATCCCACCCTCAAAATATTCCTACTTCAATATACCTAACTCAGCTTCATTTATATAAAAGCCGTCTTTCCCTCTTTATATGCGGGGAGAACGAATGGAAGTGAAGACAAACCCGCGAACGAGTTATACAAAGATCTGCATCTAATCCGGAAGGGACAAATTCGTCGACTACGCTGACACGGTCACATCGAGAGAATGTACAACAATAATGGGTGGATCGAATTTCCGGTGCAATCGTGGACGCTAGAGAGCATGGTCTAACCATCTGGAAGTAGCGTGCACTGATCCTTCCAAGCCGTTGCCCGTATCAGAAGTAGTCTTATACTTCTTCCTTGTCTATAAGACCGGTTCCAACATAAAAATGGGTCCAGTATTTAATCAAAAGCACTCATCATTTCAAAATCTTGCTTACTCTCGAAGCATGCAAGCTTGTTGCAGGTAGAAATATCTATCTTCAAACGAGTGGCGAACTGTTTTGATTTCGAACAAGCTATTTAAGCCCTCTGATCAAACAACATCTCCACAGACGAATGCATGATTACGATCACGATTAGGGATAAGCATCGATAAGGATTGAATTGTCCGAGAGGCTTAAATTTAACCCCCACGTCGAGTCCATTCTTCACAAGGTTTGCTTCATTTCGGCTAGCTCTTGATGCGTATGTTGAACGGCCTAAGCCAGAACTCAAAGCTCATTATCCTTACCGAGAGGAAGATTCTTCGCATCTGTACTAGAGAACACTTCAACAAATCAACAATGAAGAATGTTAACAACGAAAGATTGTACATGAAATATTTGAAGACCGCCAAAGGGGAAGAAGAACACCTCATCAACAGCATGGTCAACCACGAACACGTTTGAGGACTATGAAAAAAAAAACGGACACAGGTAATTATTATCTTGGATAAGAAGTTGTAAATCTATACGACATCATAAGGACAATCGAGAATTGAACACTTGAACACTCTGCGGCAATGTGATAATTACCAAACATTAATGATTATTTTAATTCATCATACTCATGAACATATTTTTCTTTTTTGTAAAAAATCAAAATAAGCTTAAATTTTAGAAACAATGTAAAAAGCATTTTAAATTCAATCAAAAAATATTATAATTTTCACTAACCTGTTGTATAGTTTCAGACTTTTTCCTGTTTTGCATGCGAATATGAATAAAACAAAAATAAAAAACGCGCATCACAAAATTATTATTATAATATTCACTATCAACCCACTAAAATTGTAAACAAATTGAAATTACAATAATAAAAAATAATATTCATCGGTTAAAAAAAAATCGATACCCCACCCTGTAAGAGTTACCATCTCGGTCGCCGATCGCGAGAATACTGAATGCTGATTGGTTCTTGTATTAAGTTTGACTTAAGATGAGTGAGAAACTGGTTAACTTTCACTCAAAACGCCTAAAAGTATGCATTTTGTTTATATATAAATTAAATTTAAAATATAAAAATGCATGAACTGAGAGTCTTCTTGTTGGAATGGTAACTAAATAAGGTATAAGAAAGATCTGCCAAAGAACTTTGAACATTTTCTACCAAATCCAAAAAGGCCATATCCTGCCACATATTCTCTTGAAGCTTTAGAAATGTTATTTGAAAATACGAGAACAGAATACAAAAACAATTAACGCTCCAGCGGGTTGGGTATCGAGGCCATACTTAAAAGGCATTAACAATTATCTTTTTTTTTTTTAATTTAATTTTAAGAAAATTGTGTCAAAATTTCAAATCGATTGGAGGGAACTAGACGAAGTTACGAATATTTTTATGCCTGTCGGATTTAAATCCCTACCCGGCCATTACCTGGTAGATGTTTCGCTCTCTCTATAAAACCAAATCTTTCCCTCCAGTTCTATTTATAGAAATTTCGACTTCAGTTCAAACGTCCTTAAACCTGTACTGTATATTTTGTCAGTGTAGATTATATCGAGCAGGCGTGCGTTCCTATTTTCGCATTCGAGTTTGAACTAACTTATTTGGAAAATTTTACCAAAGTACTTGAGTGAACCTCTGTCATCGTTTGAATTGCAGCTTTTGTGGCAGCCAGTGTCTTCAATAAAGGTTCTTTTGCTTTACTAACCTTCATGCAAGAAATGGAAATCAGTAGTAGATCGAGTGCTCAAGTGCTAAAGAGCAGGAAGCTGAAAGGCAAACTTAAGACGGCAGGATTCGTCGTAGACAGGAGCAAAAAGGTGATTTAGCATTGATAATTCAGTGCGAGGTAAGCCGATAAAATTTGCTTTTGATTGTTTTATACCAGGTTTTTTAGTGTTCAAAATCTTAAAGCGTTTTATACCAGGTTTTTTAGTGTTCAAAATCTTAAAGCGTTTTCCCCACAACTCACGTTTTCAAGGGCGGTGTCCCTTATAACTTCAAAACTGCTGAACCGATCCTTTTGACATTTTGAACACTATTTCTGTACATAATTTACGAGGTAGGTAACACTGGAGAGTCTTTTCAAACTTATTTACAATAACAAATTAGCCGATTTTTTTGTTTTTAATCGCGTTTTAAAATTTTAAAATTAAAATTTTGAAAAACCCTCTCAGCATAACCTGCGAAAAACTATGTCAGGAATGAACTTGGATTTTTTGATTTCAGATTATCAAGCACCAAGTAATGAGGGTCACAGCAATTTTATTTTTTCCCGAGACACGTCCGAATAATTGCTGTCATTATCGTGTTTTTTAATATTACTTCGTGAAAATTTTATACAATATTCTTCAAATGTCATGCTTTAATTTCTTAATAAAGAGATTTTAACCGTGTCGTCATAAAATTCATAATGGTGTCGAATTGGTAAATGTGGGTCCTTTGTCAAATCTATCTCTTCAGAAGTCATGACTTCGCCACGTCGATTACACATTTTGAAAAAAAAAAAACGATTTCTAAACGTTGCTGGCCTGTAAGTCTATGCGTAGATATTTTACTGAGCATTAATTCTTTGCTTTATACATAATATGTAAGGCATATCCTTTAGTACATATTACTATGTCACATATTATTATTATATTATGTATTGATTTTTCTACAGGACTAAGAAAACCTTGTGTAGTAATAAGCCTCGGTAGCTTATCCTCGAAACCAATATTTTCAACTAACAAACATGTGCTTCATTCTTTAAGACCAGGTTATGATTTAAGCTTTTAACTTAAACTAAGAGACAGTACAAGCTTTGATAGTCTTTCCATTTCGTGTTAATTTCAGGAGCACGTAACGTTTCTATAGGTAGGATAGTCAAAACATTTTTTTTTAAAAAAAATTTCGAAAAAGAAGTTTGTAAGGGTACAAGGTTCGCGGAAAATTTTTTATTTTGATTATTGAGTTAACGAGGATCTCACTTCCTTGACTTCAACTAACTTGGTTTTGAGGTCGTTCTTAGGACAAAAGGACATCAAGACTCACAGGTATTTGAACACATTTATCGCCGCTTTTTTTCCATTGTATTCCATTTCTAAAGGTAGATTGACAAGTTCTATGTTTTGCAATACTTATTCAAAATTGCATTTATTTCTGGGAAAATATAATGTCATATGAGAGCTTGGATCTTATTCTGAGTAAGCAATATCAAGTCCATCTTTTACCCACGGAGAGCTAGCTGACGTTCCATGAAATCATAGTCATAATCTCCTTTCTTCCTTTCTTGAAGAACGTTCGGAGTTTCATATATGCGATAATGGTTTTGTGGATCAATTTTAACAGGATCTGAAGAGATACGTGGGCGAAACTTACTGGAACGGAGGAGAGGATTGCGGATGGAAAAGAGGCAAATAAAAGTGAACCTGATGTTAGGATACTTTAAGAGAAGATGCGATGAAATTTCTTCGACTTTTTTGAACCTAAAGATCTGCAACTATTGTTTTTTAAATTTTGACTTTTTTTTGTTGCATATCTATGATCCTAAATCGTTTTCCAGTTCGTCAGTGGTGTTTCCTCTCAAAAGTGTCAAGAGTGTAAATCATTTAATCCTATCGACTGAGCACTCGCTACATTATAACTTTTTATAATTCTTGGTATACAATTTTCTGCGCACAATCTCTAAAGCTCTTCATTTAGGTAAAAAATAAAAAAATTCCGGTTTCTGCCGAATCAAGTAATTTTCGGCAGGAGATTCAATGGCTTCCTGTTTTTAACATCTGCATTTCGAGTTTTGTGCCCTCAACTTTAAGGGGCATATGGGGCAAACAATATTTGAAGCCACACGTAACTCCTATTTAAAGTGCCCGCACATTGCAGACTTTTTATCGACCTACAGTTTGGCTGGGCTGTTAATCAGTATGAAAGTATATGGAAGCTTCCGGTATCGGCCGATAAAATAATTTAATGGGCTAAACGATTGCCTTCGAACTAAAGTATGAGTCAACTTTAGGCCAACTACTAAATCAGTATTTTTTCGTGATGAAGCTGTCAAATTCTCTATGCAAAATCCATTTACCAATTAGAAAATCATTCGGGAACAGTCGGCTGACTACTGTGCACACTCACGCCACAACCCGACCAACCTTTCGGCCGACTGCAGAATAACATGTGGCAAAACTCGCATGCGGTGACCATGGTCCTGATACCTTGTTTTTTGATTTGCATGCAGAGAGATGACTTCGGATTACGCTTCGAATGGGACGAATTTTTCCTATGAGGCCATACAAAATTATGAGGTGTGGCTCTGTGATAACATAAGATTTAATTTTATCACTTATGAAGTATTTATTTGAGAGACTTATATACGATAAGTATTTAAATAAATTAATAGTTTCCAAAGCGATTTTTTTAATGGCAAGAAAAAGATTTACGGAATAAACTTATTACTTAGTAATACATTAATTATTAAGCCATCGATCATTGGGGGATCGGAATCTGAGCTGCTTCTAGTTCATTAGATCAAGCTTTCTATCTTTGCTTGTTCATTTATCCGGAATTCGGACCTTCTTTTTATATATCAAAGAACTTGAAGTTTGGGTATACAGTGTTGGTCAAAGAATTAGCACACGTGTTGTCACTAGAAGTGATTAATTCTGTTACATAATTCATAAATCTTTATTAAAACGATTTGATTGCGGTATTGTAAAACTAAGTAAAGGCATAGTAAAAAAACATAAAACAACTTTTCTTATAGTATTCATAGTCTTTTTCAAAAGTTAGACAATATTTAGTGGTCACAGAATTAGCACACCTACGAACAAGATTGTATTTTTCTGATTTTTACTTAAGTTTTTTCAGTATTTCGTAGGAAATCCTGACAACTGCCTCCAACTGTCGGGAAAGACTTTCAACGTTGGCATCGTTGGGTAGGAATGATATTCCATCCGTCTCTAGTAGCTTCCCAAAGCTCGGCTAAATTCTTGAATTTCCTTAATGCAAATTGGCACTTCCACAGATTCTCGATGAGATAAGGTCGGGACTCTGTGCAGGCCACGGCAAAACATTTATTTGATGATCCCTAATTTATTTTTTCACAAGTCGTGACATGTGTTTAGGATCATTATGGTGCATAAATGTCTACGTCTACGGCAAATTTTCGTCAACAGAAGTTTTCGTATTGTTTTCTAAAATGCTCTTAAAATGATGCTGATCCATTTTTGCTTCTATATTGACAATGCCGTGCCATGAATACGCAGTCCACACCATGATACACCTACCACCATGCTTAACCGTTTTTACTGTATAGCGCTGGTTAGCTTTTGCTTTGGAGGACGCCACGCATGTTGCTTCCCATAGGACCCAAATTGGTTAAATTTCGACTCATCACTTCATTAGACAATTTTCCAGAATGACAAGGGCTTGTTCCCAAACTTTCTTGCAAACTTTAGTCTCGGTTTAATGTTCTTTTTCGATATTATACTATCCGTTCAAATAGCTTTCATTGAGCCTTCTTCGAATAGTTTTGCTTCTAATCGCTATGCCGTGAGCTCTGTTGACCTCATCTTGAACTTCTGCTGAAGTAATGAAAGGATTTTTCTGCGCATATGTCTTCAATATTCGGTCTTCAGCAGCACTTGTCTATCTAGGCGGCGGTTTTCTCTTGATTGCGTCGACAGAATCGTATTTTTCTTTGTAATAAATTGAATTATACACTTATTGTCTTGATCTGCCCAAATCACCTGCAATCTCACTCATAGTTTTCCATTCACTGTGAGCTGTAAAACATCTTTCAAAGACTGCTTCGACAAAAATATACTGTAAATCCTGAATAGCGACGGATTTGTCATCTTGCTAGATGACAAGTTCACCATAATTTTCATTCAAAAAATATGTACGCGAATTTGAGGTCTTCCTAGTTTACGCTGAAAATTTAAGCCGTTCCGAAGTAAATTGTGATCGGTGCTTAAAGTTTGTCACATCATCGGCGTGCGAAAACTGACGGGAGTTTTTATGAACGTACTCAATATCGCGCATTATAAGAATGAAGATAATAAGTTCCTATTTAGCACTTTCAGATACTTACAAGAAGGAGGCAGGATTAAATTAAATAAGTTAAAAAAACTGATGTTTTTTATTCAGCGCATATTCATCTCTTCGAAGAGGGCATCCTTCCTGCCTGCATCCGTTTTTTTTTTTCAATTTGTCACCTGTCAATTGATTTTTGATTTGCTTCTCGTAGATCATAAAAACAACACTCGTCTATATTTTTTTAAACTATTTAATTTGAATGAATGAAATTATAGAATACATAAGCATAAAGTGTTTAATGGAGCAATTCAGTTACGAGGCACATGCGTTTTTCATCGATGAGGACCTGCAAATTTAACCGCTGAAGGTTGCCAAACACTGATTCAATTTTGTTGCATAGGCGCCATTGAGGTCGCCTTTGCATCCATATCCACCGAGCTTATGAATAGCAGCGTAATCGTAGCAGTCGATCTTGCCATCCTCATTGCAATCCTGTCCGAACTTTTGCATGTAGTTTTGAATTGTGTTCGCTGCGCAATAGGGATCGTTCACGCAGTTTGGATAAGCTGTGGAAAAAGAACATGATTGGGTTACATTTAAGATGACAGATCGTGAGTCATGTTTCACTTACCTGTGCTGGAATCGGGTGTTTCTCCATTCAATGTCAATTTACCACTGTCTGCCCAGTAAGCCCAGGTTATGCGGAAAAGTCCACAGACGCCACCTGAACAGATCTTCGTTTGATTGCAGCCGCTGATTGCCTCACAAATGCATCCAAGGCAAATGTCTGTCACGAGAGGACCTGCAAATGCATTCGAAATGCTTATTAAAGATTCATTATTCAATCGGCTAGTCGATGTGCTTAACCGACCGTGAACTTCGTTTTAAATCTTGAATATGTTTGCTTTAATCCGCTGCTATAGGCTTTTGACCAAGGGTAAAAGCGGAGATTTATTTTTAGTGTGATCAGCACGATTTGCATATTCAAGTAGAGGTGTAACACGTAAGCGGCATCGAGGAGAATCACTTGAATTGAGCGTCGACTTGAGATTTTTATTCCAAGTAATCTGTTTAGTGAGATTCAGATTAAAAGCAGAAAAATGCGAAGACCTTGAATGGACTGAATTACAGAACTGAAAGCTTCTTATTGTCTGCAAACGGGGTTAACGCCTTTGAGGAACCTAAATTCAAATCAGACATTGGTCGCCCACGTTTTTTCGCAATCCAATATGTATATTTTATGTTAAATTTGTCTGGAACATTTGATATCTGATCTCTGGTGTTGATGTTCAATGAACTCGACAAAGCAGGTCTTAAGTTTTTTTTTTGGCGCAATTTGTAGCTATTTTGGGACTATTGTTGTAAACAGAATATACCGTTGAGCCCCGATTTTATCCGAATATCATTTAAGGCCTTGCAAGCAATTTAATCATATTTGAAGATAAAGTGAATCCTCCACAGGCAACAGTTGACTAATACCTTGGCCAGTTCACAGTAATGTTATATGTAAAAAAAATATGATGCAGGCACTGCCTTGTAATTTATCAATAGGTCAAACCTATTCAATCCTTAAGGATTTCTGTATCTAGTGAAGCACGTGCGCCCCTCAACAGCAAGCTTACTTCTCTACTTCGATGTCGCTTCAGTTCGAGGTGGACGTGAACCTTTTACTTATGTGCGCTACCGAAGTAAGGTTAGGTCCTTTAACTCACTGTCACTCTGGTGTAGATTGGAAGACCTTTCGGGTCGTAGCGTTGATGTCCATCTGCTCTTGGTATCATAGATAGACAAATCAATATAGATCGCTGTACAACCCGTACAGCTTTTCGTTGAACCTTCTCCTGTATCTACGCAGAGTGATTCTCATTTTTCTAAATTTCTGTCATTGCTCGAATACACTGTGGATCATAGGTAGATAAACTCCTTGACCAGCTGAAAGTTGTATCTACCTATTGTGCGGTTTTAACCTATGCGTAATTTTAGTGACCACAAAGTGATTTGTCTCGTCAATGAGATATTTTCTGCCATACTGTGTGAAGGATTAAAGTCCTTCAACAACTATCGGGATGACTCGTCATAGAAAAAAAAAACAATGTAAAATCCTAGAAAAAATTCTGTGGATTAATTGATTGAGCCGCTGTAGATAACACATCTTTGATACCTGGCACATTATCGTTGATTTCGTGCGGGTATGTTCTAACCGAATTGCCTGACAAGACACCACAATTTTACTAAAGATCCTTCGTTGCATGAAAAAGTAGAAACTAGTCAACGTTGTTATTTAACGCATGATGGAAATCGAATCGTGGAAAGTTCTTTTATCAGAAGCAGACTTTTTAAAGCCATTCTCAGTATCCCTACCAGATTCACCAGACTGCTTAGGGTAAAACAATGTTTAATTAGAGTACAGGAAAATAATATTAATGCTCTGAAGCTGATAAAGTAGTAGGGTTATACTGGAATATATAGCGATAATCAACACACCGAGTCCGAAAAAATGGATACAACACCGTGAACGAAAATCTCATCTTTGTTGGTGGCAGCAGACATGTTACTTACAATATGCAGTGGTTTCTGATAATATTTAGTTCGAGCACTCTCTATGGAAGCATGAGTTGCCCAACTCTGCATTTGGAGCAAAAATTGTTGATATAGAGCTCTCCATTTGGGAGAGGAAGGAAAAATATCTAACATTATACTACAGTAGGAAAACTCAATGCAACAGACAAACAAAGGAACGAAAAAACTCCTTTGCAGAATCAGCTTTTCCCCAGCTGAGGGATCTACTTGTCGAACTTCTCCTACCAGAACACTTCTTAATTAATTTAATTTTGCGTAGAAGCATAAAATATTGCAGCTAACTCGCCCAATTATTAGAGCAGAGCTTAAATATTTGTGGCATTATGGAAGAGGTCTAGACAAGAGAGACACCTGAATTTGTCTTACAAAAGTAAAAATATAAATAGTTTGTTTCCATCATACAGCATACAACATAGTTCACTCCTCCGCTGGTATTTATCACCAACTACTCGCAGAAGATTTTTCTTTATTAAGTACTTTTGAATAGCAACAATTAGATAATAATAAATAAACTGAGACAATTTCAGATTTAAAACCTTTACATGATTTCTGTTACTGACCTAATCACATTAACAAACAAATTAATTCCGAAACCAAGTTCCGCATTTCCACTTGTATAGGCTTAACATGAATTCACATCACAACAGTCTTGTGTCACTGCTTAAGTGTACAGAAAAATATTTTTTTTTGTTAATAATAACAATAAGGCTTATTAATATTCAAGACTCAAAAGCGCACATTCTAAGGTCAAGCAATGGTGACTCCATACTTTTGGCGAAATGCCAGCCAGATTGGCCATAAAAGGTGTACCTCCTCGTTACCTTGAAAACTGTCCACATATGGACGTATTGACATGCCAAGAGATTTAAGAATTGCCTGCATAAACCAGTGAACAACAATTGTTATTTGATTGTGTAAAAATGCAGCTACAGGATTAATGTTTAAACAATTTTGTAGAATATTTAGAAATAGCTCCGAATATGGAGCCCACGTTAAATTAGACAACAAAATGATTTCATCGATAATTTAATTAATATAATTTAAAATATTCTTCATAAATAGTTTATTCTCGAACTAATGCTGCGAGATGATGTTTAAATAAATTGCTCGTAGGAACCTCAGCATAAGAATTTGATCATTAATTACGCATTTTTTTTTAAGTCATCTTACGGTGATTAATCAACGTCAAAACTGAGTTTTAACTAACGAGTATATCTTCCTCTGTTTGAAAGGGCTAACATTTTTTATAAGCCAATAGTTTAGTTTTATATTCGATTAAGCTTCAACGCGACCCATGAGTTTTACGAAGAGCCCCATGAAAGACCCTTGGTCAAGGAAGAGAAAAAAACTTTAGTTGAACGAAAGGAGTCTGAAATTTGAAATACTCTCGACAGTTGCCAAAGCTTCCCAAAACTGTATCAATAATAATATTAAATTGGTATAATAAATAATGTTATTAAATTCTGTTGGATTTTAACATTTTACATATATGTATGTATTTATATTGTATGCATACACTTTGGGAAGCTTCCAATGCCGAATTTTCGAGAAAATCATGGGTTTGCAAAACAAATAAATTACTATTTATAATAATAGCTGTCAAATATCTGATCTTTTTTGACACAAACTATTTTTATTAATTTGTTTATCAAACCTAACGCAGTAACCTCAAATATTTCTTATAAGTTTTGCATAAGTCATGCTGCACCTGATTTGACATCTACATCCATAAGCTCAATAAGCTATTTAAACAAAGTTAAGATTCTTGTAATCCAGTCAAGATTGATAGCACTTTTGAATATAAAATAAAGCTTGGATTATTGCTACTGTATTCCAAAAAATTCCAATATTGCTTGCAATAATGTGGACGATCATCACAAAAGCCACTATTTAGACCCGTTCTGCTCAACTATTTGGATTATTTTTGTAAGCCCAGTTATCTTTTAGGTGCTAATCGTGATCGAAGTATTCCTTTTCCAACAAGTCAGGGGCTCACGTATCCGGTACTGTCAAAGTTACGCTATGAATAGCTGCTCCTCCCAGCGAAGGAGTAATTTCAAGTGTGGCTCCATGAAACCTAGTTTATTTTAAAAACCTTAAAGCATGCTCTGCCTTATAAATTTCAACTTTGAAGAGTTTAAATTGTCGTAGTTTTTAAAGGGTTTCAATAGTTGAGGCAATGCTTGCAGTGATTCCAGCTGAAAGGGTACTACAAGGAATAACTCAAAAATGTGTTTTCATTTATAACTCAGCTCAGATCAACAGTGACCATCTTCCGGGTGCCAGAACATAGAATCGTCTCCTAAAATGAGAAAGCTATTGAGCCTTCTTTAGGTGATCAAGGTATCATTGTTCGAGAGGAATGTTTTGCTTTCGATATCATTGCACATGCGATGTCATGGAATGAACGAATTAATTTGCTTAAGATGCGTTGATTTAAACTGATACCTTTTCTTGTTTGACTGTATATGCACATGCAGTCAACTTTCTGCTGTCAATAATTCCTTAATCGTATCGTATCGTAAGAAAAGAACACAAAGCGAATATACCACGCTTTTGTCCTCTTGATTATTGCTCAAAAGAAGGTCCAGACTTTATCTAAGAAATCTTGCTTTTCAGAACAAACCAGCCAGGCAAGCCAAATAATCTTAGTGTAGAAGCTTGTGAAGCGAAGTGATAGGTGCAAGTCTACATGGTTCTTGAGTTAACGAACAACCATGCTTTTACCAGTATTACGAGTAGTATCTTTAATAATCCTTATTCCTATCTGAGGCATGCTGGTTCCATATGATTACTCACTGGTTTAAATTGAACAGACGACCTTCAATAAAGTGTGAAGAAACTAAGCAATTTATGGCGGTCTTACGGGTTCCCAGAATAATGTTTATGGTGAAACAGATTCAAAAACCAGCCATTCCGGCTTAAATTCATTAAATAATGTTTCATTGTTTGGAATCATAATATTACTTAATTTACTTTTAAAATCATAAATTACAATTTAATGTGTTCTGCCGATGTATTAAATAATAACTCGAAGGTCAAACGCTTTTTATATTCCTCGTATGAGTCACTTTAGTATTTATAACAATTTATAACATTTGCGCATCCATTTCATAAAACCAGATTGATAGTTCAGAGTTCTCATGATAGTTGGCTATCAAAAAAACATTAATAAATAATCGATATATTTTCAAAACTTCAGGATGCCCCATACCGGATAAAGATTTCTACAAAAAATCATTCAAAATAAAAATACCAATTTGCTAATTGTACTTTATTTATGTTTTTTTTCGCCTAAATATCTAAATTGTGTCATCGATTTTTTTATTCCCGTGTCTTCGTTCTGATAAAATTATTTGAAATCCGGCTTCGATAATCAAGAAATTATTATTCTACTTTTTTATAAATTCTCACAAGTAAACAAAACATTTTTACTTTAAAGAATGAAATCATAAAAAAAAAGAAATATTAATGAAGGTTATTAAATAAATTTATTAAATGGACTTACGACCATTTCCTGAACCGTTTGCATAACATTTACACACAGCGCCTGTTAAAATCTAATTTGCAAAAGACAACAGTTTAGTTGAGAATTAATAACCAATAAAATCTATTAACAAAAAATAGTTCGCTTGCGAATCTTGGAATTCTATTGCCGTTTGTGACGAAGATAGCTTTTATAGAGCTGTCAAACAGGTGTTATACAAAAGAAGTTATTTCGTACTAAGCACGATAATAAAAAGATTAAAATATCTTGTAGCGAATATTTTCTTGAGGATCAGAACCAGAAAAACCAGACCTTTTGAATTACTTCCCTTGAGTAGCTAGCCTGCAACTGTGACAGTGTCCAGCCTTTACCAGGTCCCTTTGAAGTTGATGTTCATTTATCGATGAATGTAATTGAGTTGACGAGATGCACATGTAAGGTTGGATTCATCCAGTACGCCTGGATGATGTCGTAATTTTTTGTTTATATAATTATGATTTTGCAGTCGCTTAGCATATACTAGAAAAAAAAAACCACAAAAAAGAAGAACAACGCTGTCAGGAATTCGCGTGATTTTGAATGGGTGTGGAAAGCTCCAAAGGCACATTGATAAACAGGTTTCAAATATTATATATTCAAATAGTTAGCACATGACATTTTGGATAAATTTGTCGTTTAAGAATGCGGACTGATGGACCGATAGAGTGCGTACAATGAACTGACGTTCAAGACAAATCGATTTCCGTTTGCTAAATGCTTTACTGATTTCTTAAATCGTAGACGACTATCTATCATCTGCTTGTGATTCAGAAACGTTTTTTTTTATACTGTGGTTGAATAATTGACAGTCATCTTTGCAAAGACATTTTTTTTCGGTCGTAAATTAGGAATTCAGTTGGACTGACCTCCCATGGCCTAACTTAAACGATAAAGACATGTAGATTATTCTTCTTGGAAAATACTTTGAATTGTCAAAATAAACAACATTCAGTTTAATTTAAAATTCAATTTTTGACCAGATCTTCTATTCGACGATTGAAGTTACAATTTTTTACATTAACTTTAATTAGGAATGCTCGTTGAAAATATTTGCCAAGACATCGAAATGATGACTGAAGTTTGATATCAAATTCACCCTTAATTGCGGAAAGCAAAGAAGTACACGAGTATAACTAAATAAAAACATCCAAAGTACGAGTATAAATGCGCTATTAACGTAACCTCTAACAATTTCATCAATAGCACAAATACTGATCAGTTTTCGAAGATACCATATATCGGGGTCAACAATTCTCAGTAGACTTGCTGGAAACAAAATATGCTCCGTTTTTCATGGTGTTGAGCTAAGTCCTGATGACAGGAAATGGAAAATATAATCTACCTAATAAAATATATCCAAAAAGAATATTATTGAAGATATTTTAATATCGACGAGATCTTTCAAAGTCGTTAATAAGTTGTTGGATAAGAACAAAAAACAATCGCCAAGGTAATACAAAAGCTTGAAATAATGAATTTTGTTAAGATCATTGGATGTAGAATTTACAAGGAAACACATTCTGAACGAATTATATCTTGGAAACGTATTTTGAAATGCCAGCAACCGATTTCTGACAGCTGAATTGTTTACAGCATCAAGTCTTTGACGGCTCTCTAGCCTGAAACAAAGTTCGTCGTGAGTATTAAAGGCATGATCTACGGAAGGTTAAATTAAATACGGAAATACGTATTTGAAAAGATTACACAAAAAAGTTTCTTGGGCCTGGTATTATACTTATTACATAGCATCGTTCGCATATAAAGCGACCATAATAGCTTTTCAATGTGAAGATCTGCGATTTGTTTGAAATCCTCGAAGTATATAGAATTTTGCAATTTTAACCACTTGATTAAAGGTGGCTTTAAATTAAACAAAAAAAGTGAGAGTCATTATAGAACAGCGAAAACATTGCATCCCGCATAAGTTACGTTGGCTTGATAGTATTTTTCCAGACATGGGAATTATATTCCAGCTTGATGCAATCCATAATAGTTTTAAGTATAAAAAAGTCATCTCAATTGTGTTTCAGTTTTTCAAAATAGAAATAAAAAGCTTAAATTATGTTATCATGAAGATGAAAAATTTATTGACTGGCGTCATTCTAGCTCACTGATTTAAATAACCAAATCTGAAAAACGTTCAAAACTAAGGAAAAACTTTACATACATAATAAATTGTATTAACTGTTCAGGGGTTTTCCTGTTTTTCAAACCTATTTTATGAAAAAGGTACAACACAGTAGAAGTTTCAGTCAAAAAAGTTAATTAAAAAGTTTTTCAAAATAAATTAAGATGATGTTTTGTTTTTCAATTGGAAGTGATTTATTTTTAAAGTTTTCTTTTTCACTTTATTATCATTGTAATTGACAACTTTCATTAATATTTTTTAGCTCAAGATTTTTTTGGATTGATTTGAAACAATAATTGTCTTTTTGACGAATAGGGAAAGCTGTTCTGAATAGTAAATTAGTTTGACTCTAACTCTTTAAAATAACGACGGCTAGAAATCGATTAGTTTTTTTTTAACAAAACGCGGGGGGTTTATACCTTGCTGAGTCC
This sequence comes from Orthonevra nobilis, assembly GCA_963555765.1. Classification (NCBI taxonomy): domain Eukaryota; kingdom Metazoa; phylum Arthropoda; class Insecta; order Diptera; family Syrphidae; genus Orthonevra; species Orthonevra nobilis. Next base: position 94,676,858 of record OY743224.1, read on the forward strand.
TTTGCATTTATTTGACAATTTGTGTGCCTTAAAATCATAAATGCGGGATGATTATATTGTTGAAAGCAGAGTAGAAGACTGCTGACAAGAAGTAAATCTTGTGGAAGCTGTCTTACATTTTATAAGGCTTTGTGTTAAAATTAAATTGAAAAATATAAAACAAAAAGAAAGAACCCTCAAATTTTCTTCTTCCGTCAAAAGTTTAGAAAAGGATGCACGCTAGAAAACTGGAAGAGAAATTTACATTTCAAACGTTTCGCCCGTTCATTTCTTGTTAAATGTTTTTTGGCATTACGGTCTGGAGCTTTTGAACCTAATAAATTCTTAAACTAGCCTACGATATTTACTTTGTGGGCCATAAATTGGAAACATTTTACCAAATTTTGTTGGGAAATGATTCGATATGCTCAAGAAGAGTGAAAGTATCTATTTGCGATGAGGATTTAATTGTCTCCAAATAATTGGCCGAAAGATAAAACTCGTTAATATTTGTTTAGCTGAGGTGATTTACTGCATCGAGCGATTAAGTGAAATAGAGAGAAATGCTCTTAAAATGAGAATAGGACGATTTAAAAAATAAACAATGTTTTTTATCACTTAACGCAATCGAATGCTCCGTGTATCTCAAGTTCATAAACGATTTGCCCAACGACGACAAGGGGTTCGGAAAAAGATACCTGTTGGACCCCGGGAGACCTATGCTGAGAATTTATCTTTGATAAGATTTTTATTAAATAAAAATGCCAATTAATTTTATAGCTAAGCGGATTTGTGAGTTGTAAAAAGTAGATGAATTTTGGGTCACTGCCTTCGATGGAATCTAGATAAGTTGAATTCAAATTAAGCAATCAAAATCGACGTAAGCTGAAGGAGAAAGATTTAAGTTTAAGTCTTTTCGATAACTACAATAAAAACGCATAAGATATTAAGCTCAAAATTCAGCAAAATTCGAGGAGATATTTGATCTCTCCTCAGAACACTTTCTACTTATAACTAAACTAAGTGAAATTTTCGCGACAAAGGATTCACCGAAAATAATAAACTACACAACTAAACTAAGCGTGGATGCTTTAAAAATATTCCAAAGAGAACATAATTTTAAATGCGTTGCTAAGAATTATTTAGAAAATTATTAAAAAGCCTAAAAAGGTACCAAAATGCGCACGGACAAAGACTGAGCGATTTTTTTTATGATGTTAAACAAATGCATGTCAACTTCAAAGAAGTAATTCCACAAAGATTGAAAATTATTATCCATCTTCATGAATATTGCAAAATTTCTCGGAGTTTTTAGAACTACGACATAATCGCATAGACCTCAGATATGCAGGTATGTTTCTTGGTTGGAAGCAGTCCTGTCAAATGCCAAATTATTTTGAAAAATGTACTAATTGGAAGGAACCTATTGAAGGAAATATTTGGCATGATACCATTAGTTCATGTGTCTTAAAATTAGAATCGTTAATCGTCATATTTATGAAACATAAACGCTAAAAATGCATCACTACTTCAGCGGTTCTGCTTATCCACCTCAATTGTTTATATTCGCAATAACAATGTAGATTTTGTAGATAGACAAGAACAAATTGTAACTACAATATACATTTTTTCTCAGAGGCTGGGTAAGCAAATTGTATATCGCGAAGTTTATTGAAGGTTTTCACGAACGTATTTTTCTATGGCATTCCCAATGACGTGATCGTTTTCTTCTCTTATTTTCTTAGACGCAAGAAAACACTGGCTTAAGCTTGAAAGTGTCTATGCGAAAGTTCTAGACATTTTGTAGCTCCTAATTCGCCTACATGTCTACGATTTTTATATGGCGGATTCATTCTAAAACTTCTTGTGACACTACGTCATTCGCGGAAGACTGTTGCTCACGTAAGTATTAAATATAATTATAGAACTAGTTACTCACGTTTCGAAAAAGCAAAATAAAAAATAAAAAATTACAATGGCATCGATTATTTAGAAAATAGAATAAAACTACCCATAATCGATTTCCAAACAAACCTTGCGCATCGGCTATCATCGCAAATCCCAATAGCACCAGCGTTGCAACTGCAATCGTGTAGATAACTTTTGAACTCATTTTGACCAAAAATTCAATTCGATTTTTGTTTTTCTTGATTTAAATAAATACGTAACTTTTTTAGGTTGAGAGAAACACACGCGCACACCAGACGAGCTGAATTGTATTTGAGCTGAACCACGGTTTGAACGCAACTAAATCCGGCTAAGGTATGCTGGAAAAGTTTAATACCAGTTTCTTGAGAGATCTTCGGAGCGAAGCTTTTTATTGTTTAATTTATTGTTGGCCTGCGGCGAGATACTCCCTACGAGTTTACTTCTCATCATAAACTGGAGTGGGGCTGATGTTCCACGATTGTCGGATCGAACTTGAATGTAGCTTTTGATGAAGCAGCGATCATTCAAGCTTGGTTAACTGTTGAGATACTTTTTGGTTATCTCGGGTTCAACAAATAGTTCAATCCTGAGAGATGGGATATCGGTATGTTTGCATGACTGACCTTACCAGTCAATGCCAAAGTGAACTGTGGGTGTTTCAGCTGCTCTTAGAACCGGATAACGTTTAACCGGATTGAGTCAGCCTGGTTCATAGTCATAGACGTTATCGAATGCCTGAAGGAGTCTGTGGAATTTTTATTACTGATTATGGAACCGGTCTAGGACCTACTAGATGAGTTTGTTTGCTTCGCTTGAAATACAAGTTATATTTTATTGTTTGCTTAGGGGAATTTCATGTCATTTAGAATCCAGTTACTACATAGGGTATCAGTAGCGATGGTAGGATGACCGAGGTGATAAATTTTATATATAATAAGTTTGGGATAATTTGGGATAAATGTTTGTCTTACCTGATTATTAGGTGGTAAAATATAAAGATGACCTGTTGCTCTTTGTTAATGAGACTTACTAGCGTAAAAATTATAACTGAGAAGCATATAATTAAAATTCGTGTTAATGTTGACCTGTAAGGAAAATATGGAACTTTCCATTAATTCAATTTTCACATTAATTTAAATTTTAATCTTGGCAATTTGAGTTTCTTGCTAATTAAACCCCTGCGTTATATTGAAATGGTTTTTGTGGTGTATAGCGGGAAAGAAAAAAACAGCTGATATCGCGTAAATCCGGTTGAATTCAAAAACCGCTCGGTGTTGCATGCTTAAATAAAATCGGAATTAAATACAAAAATATGTACAGGAGCCTGATAGCTTTCGACACGATTTGAATTGACCGGCCTATTTATAAAGTATCCAGATATGAAGATATGAATTTATCCGTCATCTCATTGATGTTATGATTTTAATGATATGCAAGCAGGCATTTCTGGTTACAAATACAGAGTACATGCGACTTCTTTCATTAATTCATATTCTTCAATATTCATGTTTCTTTATTGATTTCACAATCATTGGATATTTTTGCTTTTGGTAACGAAGGTTTTAGTAACGTATTCCAAACGTGAAGTCATACTCGCCCCGGTAGAACATTGTAATTCAGATTTACGCCGCAATTGGTGAATTTTTATTATAAAATCTTCAAATGGTTTCTTGGGATTGACTTGAGGACTGTTGTGATTTTTCTTACCAGTAACAGCGGCATTTTCGTCACTTTGACGACTTCCTTAAACGATCTTGCAATAATACCAGAAATGTCTTCATATTTTTAAATTATAATATGTATTTCCAAAGCCGAAAAATCACACGAATGTTTGAGTAGGTTTTCAGCTCTTTACTAAATTGTTATGAAAAACAGCCCTTCCACCTCCTGTTGGACGAAAAAAAGAAGGAACTGCCAACGTTTAAAGGAAACTAGTGAGCTTCGAGTGAATTTCGGTAGAGAACGTGTCGCTGGTAGCATTAAATAAAGCCGAGTTGTCCTTTCAGATGGAAAATTGTTTTGTCTTGAGCGGTCCGGGTTTTTTTTTTGATTTCCAAAATTAAACAAAAGAGGAGTTTATTTTGGGAATATTTCACAGCTGTAGAGTCATGTTGTGCGGATCTATCTGCTACCTTTTATGGCACAATCATTATCCTTGTACAGTAGATCATTATTATAGGAAATTCTTATGGACTTACCTAATTAGCTTTCGGAAAAATACAAGCCTCATCTTGGTGATTCGCAGTGTATTTGTTTTTTTTTTTGATTTTGAAAACATACTGATTTTTTTTTTGTTTTACAAAAACGTTGCCTCTTCTATCAGTATGTAATTAAATTCTTTCATGACTTTGCGAATCCATTACATAACTTGCATTTGTCGAATTTGATTAATAAATAAAAAAACAATTTTCGTAGATTTTCTTTTTTTTTTAAATAATATTTCTTTAAATATATATATTTAATTGAATTTAACGTATCTACATAATTATTCCAACACTATTACACTACAATCGTCGAGTATTGCTCGTTAATAAATACAAATAACTGAAAACTAAGTAAGAGTACTGTTAGTTTAAATTTTAAGTTTAAATTAATTGAATACGCAACTGTTATAATGTTACATTGTAAATATTAAAATATCAACAACCTCAAGTTTGTTTATTTTGTTTGTTATTCATATATTTTTTATTATTTAAAAAATAAATTACAAGTATATTTGTGAAATTGTTTTAATATGTATTTACTTTGTTGCTTATTGGGTTTTATAATTCATTATTTAATTATTACTTCTATTCCAGTCTCTAATTTCGAATTGAAAGTTTGTGATGATTAGTATCTTTAATTTAATTTGAATTCTTGAAAATCAAAGAAGAAAGTTCTTTTTCCTTTGTTATTGATATCTATAGTGATTTTAGTAGAGAACTAGGAGATAGTAGTTAGAATGGTAAAACATTTTTTGACTTATAAATTGCAGTTAGTAATCGTCAATAGTTTAGTTTAGTTTTATTTTATTTTCAAATTTTTTTCTTTGAAATAGGAAAAAAGACGAACATAAAACTTCCAGTAAGAAATTAAAAAGCTTTATTTTATTTATATAAATAGTTTATGTTTTGTAAGGCCGATCTTGCTTTCAAGAGACTCAAATAAGCCTTTGAAGATGTAAGAAAATATATACTCCTCTTGTGAAGAAACAAGTGCTGAGCATTCAATTGTGGTGTCGAATCGAAGCAATTAAACTCCATGAGTTTTTACTGAAAGGCTTGATGCAAAAAACGAAAAGAACTAAAGTCATGTTTTTTTTTTTATTGTGTATAGAGTTGCTTTTATTTGAAAACGGACAAATTTACACCTAAAAGACCCTAATTTTTGATAAAATTAAAAATAAAAACGGACTAAGAATAAGAACGTGCTAGTGCCGGTTCTAGAACTTTTTCGCCTAACTCTGCAATTAATTCAGAGCTATCAAAGCACTGGCGTGAGATGTACAGTTGTTTTAATTTGTAGTCGAATCTTTTTGAAAACAGCGTGGGACTCAAAAATGTGTGGCTTTAGCGGATGAATTTTTAAAACTTGCTTTAAAAAGTGCAAAGCCTTACTTTGTTGTTAATTATTTCACTTTTTTTCAAGTGATAATTTTGTGTTTAATAAATTGATTGTACATTTTTGAGTCTTTTTTGTGCTTCAAGTATGTAAAGTTAAAAGCATGGAAAAAAGGCGGTTAGAAAAATAAATAATAGGCAAACAAGACAAGTATTCTTTCGTTATTCCTACATTAAAATGGGTATACGTAATCATGAATATGCATACCCATCTTATGTAATAAGGACCAGGAGTCGATAGAAGGTTGTTGACCAAGGAAGGTTTACCGGAGCTTAAATGTACGCATTCATTCTTAAAAAATTATTTCAATTTATCCAAATCAAGTGACAAAAGGATTCATTGGACTAGTAGTTTTGAATAGAACCGTCAGCTTTCTATGCTTTTGATTTGTTGGAAGAAAACTTCACTTGCACCATTTTGAGTCATCCCAGATTCAAGTTTACAGAGCAATGAAAGATAAGGAAGAAGGGCAATTTTCCCATGAATACCGATACTTGAAGATGTATGTGAAGCTGGTCTTAGGTGCATAAAATGGAATGTGAAATCTTTCTTCATTACACAGACGAAAAGTAGATGCACGATTCGTCGATGAATCATTCAGGTACAGAATAAAAATTGACAATTATTAATAATTTTTTTTCGATTTCTTATTATATATATCCCCACACTCTAGGCTGCGGATAGAATCGGACCCTAACGGGCAAGGATATGGGAGTATGCATCTTACACTGTACTCAACAATACATCCTCAAGCGGTATGTAAGCATCTGAGCTGTTCTAGAAGATACTTAACTGGCCAAGTTTGCATACAAAGACAAATAGCCAAATACTCGAAAAGCCCAACTTATTTCAAGTCGAGTATCATCATCTCTTTATTGACTTTGAAGCCACCTAAGATATGATAAGCACAATGTTGTAAAAAATGCACGGTTCATTTCAGAAAAAGCTCCTTTCTACTAGCAATCGTTTTGCTAGATGAAGCCGAGTGCTATTTAAAAACTTGCCAATTAATAATTCTTCATCAAAGATTCGGTCCCATATTCTTAAAGGCGAATGGAGGTGGAAATACAATCGTGAATGCCAAAACTCATCGACTACACCCACTGGTCTGGCTAAACAAGCAAACTGGCAATAATGCTTCAGCAGAGAGGACCTTCGAATCACATCCCCCAAGTTCATGGTGACAATGAAGACAGAATCTTTGTTTTGAAAATCAAACAAGCAGCGTGTCTTTGATCGAGAAGAGTGTAAGGCTGCGTGTCTCAGAAAAGGACCCTTCATGGGCTTGGAGCGCCTTAAGGATGTAATTGATTTTAATCCGTTTGATGAACTAGATAAACATGCATTTATACTTATAGTGACAAGATCACAAGTGACTTGATATGCTTTGCAAGTGGAAAGTAAGACACGCGAAAATCTGCAGAAGCTTTCCGTTCTGAGGAGAAAGACGAAAATATGTAATGTCTATTCTGTCACTGTCTTATTCTTCAGGAATGAAACCTTAATGATATTTTTAAAGGGCATCAGCTAGTCCAAGAACTATTTGGAAAAGAGATTGTTTTCGAGTGGAAATGATGCGGTCTTGTTTCTTTCCAACTGTTAAATCAACCACAAACCATCTGAATTCGATACAAATGAAGACGTTTCTTGTAGAAAACATTGATTGGGAACTCTTACAAAACTTAAGAAAAGAAGGAGAACAAAAAAGGTAGTAAAAAATATAATAAAATTAATTATATGAATACATTTAAATGCGAAATAAAATTAAATTGAAATCAACGACTATAGTGAAAAAACATTTTTGAAAGTAGAAAGCCTTATGTATATGTGTATACAATTTATATATATTTTTTAAAGAATGAATTTAACAATTGACTTTTTATAATTCACATGATAAATTTTGATCCTTCTAAGGAAGTACTTTAACAAATAAAAAAAAGAACAACACCTAAAAAATGATTACTTTTAGAAAACGGAAACGAAAAAGAAAGAAAAAAATATATTTTGTCCCCGAATTGGCAATTAAGAGATTTTGGAATTTTCGTTTTTTGTTTTTACAAAATGAATATGTATGTGTTTTCGTTTCAACAGGTAACAATTTATAAGCTTTTCAATCTTTAACGATGTAACATTTAAATATTAGTTATTTTTTATTTAATCGAATTTGCTTAGCAAGTTTGTATAAATTGTTTTTTTTTTATATTTGTTTTAATTTGATTCCTTATGCTTGTTTTTTTGCTTTCAATTTATTTTTTATTATTGCCATCATTTGCTAGGAGCAATTCCTTTGCTTCTTTTTTACCTTTCTTCTTTTCTTCTTTGGCGATTAATTTAGCCATGCGTTCTTCTTCTTTGGCAAGACGTTTTTCTTCCTACGAAGAAAAAAATAATAAAATAAAATATAAAAAGTTTGACAAAAAATGAAAGAGTACCTTTCGAGCTTCCTTTTCGGCTTTTAGTTTAAGTTTGTCGTCTTTCTTTTTACGTTCCATGGATTCATTCTTTTTATTGTCGGCTTTTTCCTCTGAATGAAGAGAATTACGAGAGTTTATAGGTAAATTACAATGATTGCTATTGTTACTGTTGCTATTGCTATTGTTGTTAATTAGCTTACTACTAAACAATGGAAAAGTTTTACTGGAAGAACTGGAAGTATTTGAATTCAAGTCGAACTTTTTTCCACCACTGTTGACTGCATCCGCTTTGTTTGTCTCACCGGGTGTTGATTTTTTACATCCATTACTCGCGTTGTTGTACTTTCCCGATGGCGGCATCATAAAGCCACTTTTAGGGACCGTATTTTTGGAAGTGATCGGACTTATTTTTGCCGACAAACCCAACGATGTCGTGGCCGAGGATTGCTTTGCTAGTAACATTGTGGCAGCTGATGCTCTACGAGGCGGTGATGGATCTTTAGTGAGGAGTGGCACCATTTCGTGAGGATTTGCTGCTGATTTGGTATATGATGAGTAGCTAGGAAAATGGGATATGTAAGGTTTTACTGATAAAAAAAAGCAACAAACAAAATCTTACCGAAACCGAGGATTGCTTATGTGAACTGGCGAGGGATGTGGCACCTTTGCTGGGGATCGAAATTCCTTGATCGGTGGCAGGCGATTCTTTAACTCAGCGATGCGACCTTTCCCATGCCGCCGGCCAGGATAGGTGTTCATTGTGTTCGCTGACGACGACGTCGAAGATGAGGATAAGAGTGGCTTCCTGGGTATCGCTCCAGAGCACCCGCTGGGACATGTTGCATGGTTGTGTGTATGATGAGATATTCCGCCACCCGATGCGGGTGGTGCGGATAGAAAGTTTCGATTCGTTGTCGAACTGTTCGAACTGATTGATGATGAGTCGACGCCACTCGAGGCGGAAGACGTTTTCGAGCAGCTCGTCTGATTCGATGCACTTGAAAGGGATGAAGTGCCAGAACTCATAGAATACAGGCTGGCCGATTGAGCGACCCGATTATGTTGTACGGAGTGCGCGTGGAATTGATGGTGCCCACTGTGTGCATCACCCATGGAATAGGAGCTGGCCGATGGCTGCATACAACCAGATGCTGCCGAGGACCAACTTTTAGCTCCCATCGAGTAGCTACTGGCCGACTCCTGTATTCGCCATGTACCCGAACTCGATGTGAGTCGATTAACTCGCGCCCGACAGATGACGCAGCGCAGTGGGAGCAAACGTTGCGCTACTGCACTTTGAATGGTCTTTACGAAACATCGTCTACAGACCACGCGATGGCCGCAAGGCGACGTTTGCATCGTCGCACGCGCATTGATGCAGATAACGCATTCATCCTCCTGCGATGTCGGTGGTTCCGGTTCGCTCTCCTCTAACTTGCTAAGAAGTTTGTCCTAAAAAAAAAAACCAAGAAACAAGAATCTATTATTGTCTACCCTATGAATGGATTCCAATTCGCCTAAAAGTATTCTTTCAAATGTTAAAATCCCACGATCAGACATTTCCGCAACAGTTCGACTTGTTTGTCGGCTTTTGAATGTCTTGCTGACATTTTGGCTTCAAACGCGTGCTTCGAATTTGTTAACGTTTTCCATCATATTGATTTTCGGGAGTGAGGTGTGTGCTCGGATGCTAACAAACATTTGATTTAACTCAACGCAATTAAAGGCACTGGTAACTTGAGCTTGGATTTATTTTGCGGTGTTCCTAATGCTTGGAGCGTGTTGCTTGATTATGAGTGTTTTTTGGATCATGTGTGTGGGTAGGCATGATGAGACGACGTCATCCAATCAAATGTGCAAATTTTCGGAAGCATAACCAGGTAAGGATTATGCGTCATTGTTTTGAGTGTGTTTTGCATTTTGAATGGCTGAAGTGTGGTTGGGTTGGGTCAAGGTCAATCGTTTTTTTTTCGTCGCTGATTTGTGCGATTTTTTGCTTTTTTTTTGTTTGTTTTGATTTTGGGCTCGGTTGATGGTGGACAGTGAAGTCTGTGCTTTGATGTGATAAGACTTTCTGACCGGTTTTTTGTTTAGTTTGCATTTTAAGTGGATTTGTATGAGGTTGAGAGTTCGCTTATGTTTTTATTTTAATTATTTTTCATTAAACTATGTAAATATATATGGACGAGTATGCGATTATATTTTTTCTCATTGTTGACACTTCTCTGAGGAAAGACGACCGTAAATCCGTTTTAGCTGTTTTTTTTGCATCTTTTAACAAAAATTGTTCGTAATTATTCGTTTAGTCGGAAAACTTCAGGGGGCATTGAGTTGAGTGTCCATATGTTGGACTTGGTCGTCTGAAGGTAGCTTTCATTATGATTCTTCTGGACAAGGAGTCTCTTTTTGAATTGAATAAAATGATTTTTTTAACATCTTGAAAGTTGATCCTCAGGTCTCGTTTTAAGCCAAATTATTTATGTAACTTAAGTTGCGTCTAAAAATATGTAACGGCGATCGGTTTAATATAAACTGTCGTTCAAAGTTCTCCGGACAAACCATTTTTGTATTGCTCTTAATTTTTAACAGTAGATAATGTATTCTTCCGCTTTCAATAACCTCAAAACACAAATTACTCAAGTTTACCCATAAAACTATATATGGGAAGAAGCAAGGACCGTTTTGGCATGGAAATATTTCATGAGGAAAGCTATTCTTATACTCAAAAAATATCTATTCCGATGGTCGCTTTAAAGAGGCATCTATTTTTAAGACCTTGAAGATACATGGCTACAAGCTGCCGGAATATTTGCAGAGTTCATTTGTTCACACTTGAAAATATCAGTAAAACTTTTGAGTAGGAAAACCTTTTTTACGACTGGAAGAAAGTTTTTTGGGCGGACAGGCCGAATTTCCAATTTTTTTCTTTACAAAAACAAGGAGAGTTTACATTCGCTGGTCGAGCAAAAAAAAATGCACTGGCTGTGTGGTCCCAACAGTCAAGCAAATGCAGTGAAACTGTAGAACAGTAATAAAAAGACCAAGATATTGTTTTGTGAAAATGTGGACCAAGAAGAACCAAGAGAAACATCAATCACTTAAGCTGTACACATTTTTGGGGATCCTTCGCGCAGCCTGGAGATCAATTGCATTGTACACTATTTTCAGCCTGAACTGGGAATTTTCCTATAAAGGTACACATGACAACGAAAGAGTTTATGATCTTCGTTATTTTCTTCGCACAGAGGAAAAATGAATGAGCTGCAGGGTATTAAGCACATTTTAACTGGCTCAGTCCAGATTGCTTTTTGAGGTGGTTCTTTATATAAGACTGGAAAAAGCATTTCTCTAAAAATGAGACTTGATGCAAGTGCTCTAGGCAAAAACAAAAATTCTCTTAACCCTGCGGACAAGAAAAGATATGTTTAAACGGCAAAAAATTATAATATTAAGATTTAGTTAAGTCGAATGGAAATTTTTTGGGATGAGATGTGCTTTATTTTGGGAATTCAATCATCCGATAAAGCCAAAATTGGAAATACGCAACCGGTTTTAAATCTGTAAGATAACAGGAGAATGTAGGTTTAAGTGCCAGGAGTTAACAACGTGCTATCCAGAAAAAAAGGATAGAAGAAGTCATTGAAAAAAAATGTACCCAATATTTAATGTGATTTTATTTTTCATTTCTTGTCTTAAAGTTTATTTATGTTAAATGTTTTATAGCTACACTTGTAAATTAATGAATCGATCTTAAATAGTTCGCAGAATAATAAAAATGGATTCTATGGTCAAAATTAATAACGTAAAATTTGTGAAGTGTCCTTTATGAGTGATTGCCAACTTTGAGCGGTTTTAAACCAAATTTTCGAAATCTTGTATGCAATCTGAAAATACCCTCAACATAGATTTGGTGTCATGACCAGCGCTTATCCAACAACTCGATGAGAACCGAGAAGAACTCTTCTGCAAGTAGGGTTGCCTAAAAATTAAAAATAGTTTGTTGGAAACCTTCTTTTACAGAATGGAATCGAAGATGCAAGAATTTCTAAGACTACTGAGTCCATATGTATCTGCTCTTTATGCATATCGGAAGTATATCGCAAAGCTGGCGCCTATGGCCCGAGAGTTCATATCTTTAGAAGCCCACTTTACATGCTTCAACGCTTAGTGAACTTATGCAGTACATAAGCGATACGAGTAACTTAGACTGCAACTATAAAGGTTTTCCTCGGTGGGTTTCCTTTGCATATTCACATTGAAAATACCAGCAAAACATATACTGAATAAGTTTAATCCTTCGGACTACGAATGTCGTCGACCAGTGGTAGATGTTTAGTGAAGCTTCTGAATGATCTCACAGATATATCTTGTTACGAAATCGTCTGCGCCCTTCACACTATCACTAGCCTGAGATAGATTTAACCGCACATTCGCGGATTATCAGCTGACAAACAAAAATAAAATGCACTTGGGCAAGATTTTTGGACTTGGTATTTCTATGTACGTACTTCATCTCACATCCGGTCTTACAAAAGGGCAAGATCAAGACTTTAAGATTTAGACTGAGTTTGTTCGTCACTGTGCCGCCCAACTTATGACTATGGCATGTCTTATCATTTTTTGGATTTAAATTTGAATGTCGCTTTGTTAATGAGCATTTCCATGTTCTCATTTCAGATAACAATTTTTCAATTCAATTTTGATGCATTATTATTTAATCAATGCTCTATCCTACTGCCTTTTACTGCGGCTCGATAAGAATCTGGGTACAAGAAAACTTACTGGAGTTTAGACGAGATAAACTTCTATTTAAAACTTCCACAAACGAATACAAACAAAATATCCGGCATTCCTTACATACTTTTGCATGATCTTGGGTTTTAACAAGAGTCCGTCCTTGAATTTAAGCGCCATTTGAAAATGAATACATATTTCAATAATAAAGCTTTCGCGAACATCTATTAATCTTAATTCGCATAGAAAAAAGTTTACGTACCAAACCAGTTTTGGATGTAAATTAGCCAAAAAAAAAATCCGCACATCTACCGTTTTTGGTTTTTTAAAAAACAAGCAACAATCTGCTCAGTTTTCAAGGCTCTAGGAAGTAAGAAGCACCTTACCGACTAATTCAAATCCATTTTGAAGTTCTTTTAGTAAATCTACTATGAAAAACCATAATTCTTGTTCCCAAAGACGAGTATGGACAAACATTTCAAGCCATTCAGGTAACGCTCCATCAGCAAGTTAAAGATGAAAGATTTGGCATTGACATTGACCGAATGTTAACTTTTGCAAAAAAAAAAAGAAAAAGTTTATTCATAATTCGGGTTATGCAATCACGGTTTTACGTTTGTTAGGAGCTTTTTGCCAATTGAATATCTCTGAACCGAATACGTTGATGGAGCGGCCCTGACCATTTCAATCCGTGCGCAAATGGATCAATGAAATTTACATTTCTGAATATTATACCTACCCATATGTAAACAGGTGTAAAATATTGGAAAAAAAAAACAAACAAAACAAAAAAGCAATCTTCACACGTTCTTGTTGTGTATCTTTTGAATTTATCTGTGAATCTTCATTTGTGAATTCGATTGCGAGGTGCAAGGCCGCGTCTGAGGTCTTGATCAGACGATCCCATTGTAATCAGAGCCGGCATACAATAAAGTTCGAAATAGTTTCTTATAAGTCGTTTATCTTCACGCTTTCCTGAACATGAATAAAAGTATGTACCTGACAAGGCCTTAATTTATGGCCGCTAAAATTGCCTGTATCTGGTTTGAAGGTATATTTAATTCATTTGACAATTTTGTAGGCTTTAATTGGGGCATATTTAAAACTGAAAGTATTTAGGATGGTGCTATAAATATTCTCGGGTCTGACTGAGAAAGCGGCTTTTTTTGGTATTAATTGGGGAAGTGTGCCGCGAGAAGTGAATGGAATGAGCACAAGGTGGGTTTCTATTCGTATTCACATCCGCATTGGTGGGCCGGAAGTGATTTTTGGTTTCAAGGAGGAAGTAGAAGGAGCTTATAAGTCGATGCACCCACACAAAAAACGTTATTTATTTGTTAAAGTCTGCAATTTTTTTTTGCAAATTCGTTTCTGCAAAGTTGCTAGATAAACAATACAAAATTGAGAAGCTCTTTGCAAAGAATTGAAGATTAAAATAATTGATAAATAGTTAAAGTGGGTAGCTCGGATTTGAAATGGATTTAATTTTTGCTTTACTTTTGATTTTCTTGCAAATTTGCGCTAAGCACCTTCCGAGAAACTTGGACTCTTACACTAAATAACTTACATTTTGAGGACTTTTTTATGTAACAAAAAGTATGTGGAATGCTTAGGGTTGAAACACCACTAAGCTATACAGCTAAACCCCTGCTGTCCAATTGCAGGACCTTTTATATGAATGGGGACTATGTGTGAATTTTTCTTTCTTTTTTTTCAGAAATTAAGAGTTGGAAATGTACGATTAGAGGCTGAATTAAGAAGTTGGTGTATTATCGTTTAGTTTTCGGATCTTTTCTTGAACTAGTTCTATCGCTATATCCACTGATGTTGGATTTGCTTCTTTGCAAATGTTCGGATATCAGAAGTAGTCGCAAATAATTGACAGTCGGATTTAATTTTTACGTTCCTGAGTTCCAAAAACTTGATGATCTGCATACTGTGCAAACAATTTGGAACCATATTAAAATTTTCGCTTTAAAAATTAAAAGAACCAAAAAGCTGACCGTTTCGAATCGCAATTCACCTCCACCAAAAAACAGGACACTATTTTTTGGACAGAAAAGTGGAGAGACTAGAAAGACAGTACGATTTCCATAGATTTGCCATTTTCCATTTACAAATTCAATTGGTTTCATTTCCCTCTTAGCAATCAATGTCTATTCTGAGCAATTCACGATATTGAGCTGTAGTATTATTAAATCAACTTCACTGGTGTAGGAGAGCTATTTTAGGGTGTGAGATGTCAGATGGGCGTTGGTTGAATTGATACTTTCTATTCACATCACAAGCCGAATAATTAAGAAACAATGCATTTAATTTTATGGCTAAGCAGATCATCTTCCCACAAAGAAAAATTATAATATCGTGGAAAGAATATCAACATGCAAAGTGCACCTTGTTTATGTATTTGCAAATCAAAACGAGCTCCATTACATTCCCATTAAAGACATCCGCCAGTCTACTTTTAGGTCTTCCTAATAGTCCAAGCCGAGCACATCCCTCTTGTATGAGTAACAGTTAAAAAAAAACGCATTCCACCTCCCCACGAGTGCCAAAAACTAGCCGCGAATACAAATTAATCAGTCAACAAACCAGTAAAGTCGCCGCCACAGTCTTATAAAGCCTGTTTCAAAACATTTTTAATTAAGATTCTAGAACCAATTTGGCGAAAAAAAGCACAACCACATCATAGTACAAAACTTCCGCGTCGCAAATATAACTCTCTTTCACACCCTCCCCACGCGTAGACTTAGTATTCAACAAAAGATTCACGGAAATTCAAAACGTAAACAATTACAACTGACACGACATAAAGTATGAGTCCGAGTATGTATCTGATTGGAGCTTCTTGAAGAGATGCGGAATATCACAATGATTTGTGAAAATAAAAAAATAAAAGTTTCAAATTAATCTCCGAATTAAGTTTCACAGGGCGGGTGCGAATGAAACGCTATCCATACGCTGACCTTAGTCAATGTCTGTCAAGCCGTTTATTACGTCTGAAAGCAAGCATATTATTTATCTGGCTCGTGGTTGCTTCCACTTAGCTTGAGCTGTAGAAACTTTACTTAAGCTCTATCATTGCTGGACGAGGGCCTGAATTGAGCTAAGCCAGTCGATCGTCGCGTAGTTCACTCATCGGTTGGCCAGATCTGTATCTAGATACATCATATATGTTACGTGTGTAGCTTTGAATCGAGAACTCATTGGATCGTGAATTGTTTCCGATTTTCTATGCGGGTTGTTGGATCCAATGTTTCATTGCGTTTCTCTGTTGCAGTAGTTATAGAAAAAAGCAAAAAGCTTCAAGCTTACATCAGTTTTTGCAGTTCTAATAACGTAATTTACTATAAAAGTGAAGAATAGTTCGATTTTCATGAGATTTAATATTTTACATTGGCTAATTACTGTGCATATCCGATGAGACGGCGTGCGAATATCACCTTCGGTGGCGGTGTGTTTTATTAAAAAAAAAAAATTGAAAAATAAATAAAATTGTGCAAAAAAAAAAGAGTTCATGGTGAAAAGTGAATAAATAAGAGTGATAATTCCGAGGGCTTGTTCAATTCATGAGTTATCAGTTACATCGGAAGATAATCAGCATTTAGGATGACCATTGCATCAACTTCGGCTCTTTGTCGAATTTTTACACTTTTTCTTGGTGAGATTTGGTTTTTTGTTTTTTTTTGGTTTTTTATTTTTTTTTTTCAAATTCAATACCTTGTCCATCCTTTAAAGTGTCGCTGATGGAATTCTTAAAAAAACTTAAAAGAAGTGTACTCAAAGTATTGATCGAATATAGCAGGTTGGGTTTTGCTTGAATTTTTCGAAATTTTGCCTTTCGATTTTCCTTGCGTAAATCATCTTGAATCCTCCGGAACAATTGCTCGAGAAGTATGGTTATGAAAAAAAATAAAACAATAAGCAGAGGTTCTTCAAAAGCTTTTTTAAAGCTTAACTCAGCCTACCGCGTTTTTAAAACAAAAATAAAGTAATTATGTCATTTGTATTAATTTGGCATGTGCCATCTTTTGTTTTGGAGATTTTTCAGAGACACGCTTATAAAGTGGCATGTTTTTGATTACTATATTTTGGCAAATGACAAAAACTAATAACCGAGTGAAGTTAAGGGTTCGTGGATTTTTTTTCTCAAAATGCACGTTCAGCACGTTAAATTTATTGAGCATTACGACCAATTTAAAATGTCTAAAACCGTCCATCTGAACGACATGAAACGATTCATGATAAGATGATACTCAAGTGTTAAAAGTCTTCCAAAAAGGGCACGGTCTACATGTCGGTGGGATGTCGGAGGGTTGTTTATATTCTCCTACAGGAAAATGATGCGAGATTTTTTGATTCCCTAAAAACAATCGTCTAAGAGATAATGAGTGCAAGCAGAGTGGCGCAATTGCAGGCAAAATTAGTGCAAAAGTGTATTCAAAGCATGGTCTTTATAAGAAACAGTCGCGGTGCCTTTTGCCAAAGTCGATTGATTTTGAACTAAACGCTATAAAACTTGCGAGCTTATTAAGATAAAATACTGATTCCTTTCTCTGTATTTTATTTTGAATACACAGCTGAATGATGATGAAAATTGAATGGAATGTTATTTAAAGTATTAACATTTAGAAATTCCTTAGATTGATAGATAGATAGATATTTTATTTGGTATCACAAAACTTTACAAGTAGGTTTGTTACCGCGCATTTTACATTGAGCGATATGATAATTTACATGTTATCTTTCTACTGAAATATTAATTTTATTTTTTTAAGAAAAGCGTTTTAATATATTATATAACATTTAGATTTTGAAGGAAAATACCAGAAAAACCTCCAATTTTAACAGCAAAAAAAAAAAAATATAAAAAAAAAATTGGTATGATATTACATTAACATTATGATGTCAAATAATGGTTTAGCTTTAAACAAAAAACAAAAAAAAGGCGACTAAATTGAAGTCAATAAGTAAAGACATTTTTTAAACTAAAGATGAATGAATAAATAAATAAAAATAAATAAATAAATAAGTAAATAAATAATAAAATTAATAAATAAATATATAAATTTATAATTTTGTAAATAACTATGTAATTAAATAACAACTTAAAGGTTATTAAAATAAAATATCACAGAAGAAAAAGATGTTATGAAATATGAAGCAATATGAGATAAATATAAGGAAAAATCAATCAAACAGACGCGAAAATAGTTTTAACAAAATGTATCTGTTAACAATGATAAGCAAATGTATACATAAGTTAGAGAAAAAATAAATAAAACACGAACATCTATATAATAAATAGCATTTCATGTAATATGAACTGATTTGATAGTTTGTTAGTTAGACAATAGATTGACTAGAATATTATCCGGGAATGCACAGCGAATACTGAACGAATTAACAGGTTTTCGAATTCTGTCAGAAATCAATTCAGCATTCCCTTTTGGATGCAGTTCTTTAGTAGAATAGGTAAATTGAGCATCATCTTAAGAAGTTTGTTTGGCGATATTTGTGATCTCTTAATGTGTGTTTTGGAACAGCTTCCCCATACTTGGCAACCATAAAGGAGAATAGCTTGGAATATGACTTTGTGGATAATAATCTTGTTATCATTTGATAGTTTCGATTTTCTATTTATGAAGGGGTATAGCATTTTACTAGCGATACTAATTTTATTCAATATATTTGAGATATGATCACTAAAAGTTAACCTCATATCTAGGTGTATGCCTAAGTATTTAATGGTTTTTTCCCACCTTAGCTCGGAACCATTAATTCTGAGTTGGTTATTCGGGAATATAACAAGGTTTCTTTTTTCGTTTGAAAAAAATTGCTTGCATTTTACTTGGATTACTACCTATAGCCATCTTTGGCAACTACTTGAGGATTTTTCCAGTTATTGAACCGTAACCAGATGCTGTGTGATTTTTGAACTTTAATCGCTTGAGAAAATTTCGCCCCCTATCGTCTATCAATGCCTGCCTGACAAAACCATAAAATGCATTTCATTTCATTTCATTTTATTGTAGCGAAATATTAACATAACAATTTTAGTTCTTAAATATATTCCACATTTTAGAGACACGGTACAGGTTACCTTACTACTATAAATTATTACTATATTTATACAATTATTATCACAGGAATATACTTTTTATTGAAGGAAAAGCTACAACAAAAAACCTTCGTAATAATAAAGAAAAAAAATATAACAAAATATTTATGTTTTACTCTATGACTTTTGGTCTGAGAAAAGAAGAAAATGCATTTGTATTTCAAAGAAGTTGGTTAATAAGTCCGCTTTATTTTTATCTTGTTTAGCCCATTGTTTTCATCATTTTGAAAAAGAGGCAATTGTTGTTTTTAATACAATTCAAAGCTTTCCATAGTGAGTAGTTTGAAAGAAAGGAAGAAAAATTGCGGACTTTGAAATTTTGTAAATTTTATTGCTCAGAAGAATGCCATTTTTTATGCGCACTTCTCTTTTCGCATACTTAATCTTATTTCAAGTGCCTTTTTTTGAACGACATTTTTTCTCAAATTCCCCCGGATAATATCAATAAATTAATTGAATTCCCTTTTTATTTCGTCTTTTCTGAAACCTTGTGAACTAGTTACTAGTTACATATAGTTACTTAGTTCTCATGCTTCATGTTTTCGTTACATGAGTGAAGAGTTGCCCGCGGAGAGGCCAAATCTTATATTGAGGTTTTTGGATTTTTTTAAAATGCCTTTTGCGATAAAATAAGAATCGACTCTATTAGAAGAAAAATAAGTCAGTTTTTCCATCAAAAAGGATTCAATCCCAAATTGCAACCGGCCTAATAATGGCTTGCCTTTTAATTTTAACATACGAGTTTCTGATTTTTACATGTATTGAGCTTATTTGCATTTCCTCGCAGGCGACTATTTGATTGTTTGAGTGTTCCAAAGAAAGAGGACCCCGATGGATAACATATATGCTACGCGAGATACCGTTTTATTTTGAAAAGGAATAGACTTAGAGTTAAGTATATGCTTATGATTTGTATAAGACTGTTTGCCTTCCATGTTAGTTTTTTGATAAACTTTCTCGATTGCGAGCTTTAACTTAATTATTTTGATTTGCTCTTCCAGCTTTGTTTGTTAATTATGTCACGGCTGTTGTGGAGCTTTTGTACATACTTTCCGACTTTGGTACGTTCCAGGGTGCTTTTCTTAACAATAAAGGCAAGTTGCAAGGGCTCATCGGTTAATGTTAATGCTTGTCGGAGCATTTCACACATCGTTATAAGCATGGATGTGGTTGAAAGCTTGACAGAGCTTATGCTGATTGATATTATATTTTTTGGCAATGCGGTTCGAATTTGACCACAATGTTTAGATGGATTCTCAATACTATCGAAACTATGCATAAACCCCGGAAGTTTGTCCCTTACGGTTACGCGCAGTCATAGTTGCGTGTTCTGTTTTTCTTCCCTTATGTTTTTCATATCACGTATTTGAAATTCTTAAGCATGCAATGTGAATATTTTAAGATATCAACCACGATAATAGGAGGCGGAGGATTTTGTTTTTGATTCAGTCGTTATTTTGCCATTTATAACTTTTATCTTTTCGTCGTTCGTTTTCGGATGAAAATTGGCTTTTCGTTCTTAAGTTGGAAGTTTTTGTTTATTTCTCTTCAATTTCTCTACTTCATGAAGAGCGGAATGTGGAGGATAAGACGCATGTTCATTGGGAAATCCGAGTTCTTCAGAGTCTTGTTCTCGTTTTCAAGAAACTCGATCTCTTTCTTCAGCTTAGTTTCTGCGAAGTTCATTCGACACAATACGTTTCCTGGAGACTCTTGGTAATGATGGTGAAGACAAACTTTAACCTTTTTGGAAAGGGTAAGAAAAAAGGCAAATGGCTCTCCCAAGAATCCGTAGGGCCAACCTCTAAATAGAGTTTCCATTATGATTAGATTTCCATCTAGGGAAGTATTTTCATTGCTACTCTACAAAAAAAAAAACAAATACAGATCCAGTGCAGATTTAAGTCGCCTCTTACAACAGGCATGACTTACCTCGGGAAAATTCTTATCCCCACCCGAAGGGCAATTGGTGAATGCGCGGATTTGATAACACGGTCTATATTTATGATTCTTTTAGGGGACAAAATAATAGCGTTTGAAAAGAAAGTATATCCTTATTTCTCTACATGCGATACAATTTTTCCAGCGATGTTCATTTGCTTCAATACCTTGGTTTGGCGATCTCAGGTAGTTTTTCTTAATTTCATCATTCGATTATTACAAGATACTGATTGATTTTCCCCCATATGGAAAGATCCCTTAAACCTGAGCTATGCCATTCCGAGCCGTTTCTTTCTGTCAAAAAATTTTGATTGTTCTTTCATCTCAAGTTCATTGTCAGTGGGTCCCGTATGGGTAAATTTTAAATGCCTCAAGTGATATCTGAGGAATTGGAACTATTTCGGAGTATTTCAAATATTCGGCGTATCAAAGACTCTGTAGTGACAAAATAGTCCATGTGTCTTATTGACACCAGAGAAATTCAAAATGACAAGGTTGGTCAAAAAGGTTATGCTGTCCCTATTTCGGGATACCGAGAGTATGCTTATGGTATATTATCTGAAAATAGGGAGACTCTTTTATATGCTTTTATTAAGCAGACTTAATCAGGAGGATGCGGAAATCTTTCAAGTTAAAGGGGAGACAAACTTCGAGGTGGTTTTAACAAGACAATGTGTCAAATTTGCGATGGCTGCTATTTGAGGAGCGGGTTTCGTATTGCTCGGACTATCATCATTTCTCAAGATCTGGTTCATAGTGACTTCATGGTCATCATTTTTAGAATGGAAAACCTTTGTGAAAAGAATAAGTATAAATTAAGAACCTTTTCCTTTAAAGGCACTTAAAAAATCGACTGAAGTTCATCCCGGATAATAAGAAGCTGAGCAATGATGGCGGAAGTAACTATCAAACGATTTGCATATCAAGGCGGGATTTCTTCCACTTTTTGAGCGTTAAAACCATCAAAGAAACTTTAACATGAAGCATGTCCTGCTATAAGGCACAAACATCAGCGGAAATAATATAGTCTGGATCTAATGACTTGAGTCATCATCTAAATTGAAAATACGTTCGATTCCTAGGCTCTCAGCTTACCCTGCCCATTAAGGTGAGGTAAAGAAGAACAAAGAAAATTAAATAGTGAAGTTTTTAAAGAAAACATGTAAAAATACTCGATCTAAGTGACCCACATGTTTGCAGATACTGTAGAACAAACGCTGTCACAAAGGATAGCACACATACATATGTATGTTATACAAAGGAACTGTTCACAGTTGCAGACAATTTTTCGGCAACTACCATGTTTCTTCTTACTTCTCCACAAGTCGTCTTAAAATATATTCTCAAAATTAGCAGAGAAGTGTTTAAAAGTATGTTGTAAGGAATGTGTTAAATCTTTTACGTCTTTAATAGGAAGATTTTTAGAGGATTACAACTTGTGTTAGCCGCAAGCCTCTCTTATTAAATCCTTTCTTAAAGTGTTCTCGAAAATAATGAGATCCAGAAGTGTCATAAGACACTTTGACTGATATCCTTATTTCGAAAACTTGATACACATTTTCGAATCTTACCTTATCAACAATTTGATCTAACTCGGATATAATTGACTTTAAGTAAACTCTGAGAATTTAGAATACATGTAAGCTGTTTTCTTATCGTTTAATTGTAACCGACATAATTGCAACACGTAAAATCATTTGTTTTACCCATGGATTCAGTAAATTTCGCCTCTAACTTAAAATATGCGTGCAGTTTGAATGCTCCAAGAACACTGATTCTGCCATACAAGATCCTGATAACAAGTTCCGTGGTACGTTTGCCGATTTTATCGCACCAAGGCTAAGCAAATAGCAGCTTTCCATGAAAAACTTCAATTATTTACATTGTCACATGAACACCATCAATTAAATAATTCTTAGCTAAATGAGGGTAATTTTGCTGCCATAGCTTGTTGGTATGACAAAAAAAAAACATGTCGGACACACTATGTCGCTGGTGACATTGACATTGCCTCTGTTATAACATGCAATAAAATAAATCAAGTTCATGTATATTTCAATATTGCTCAAAAAGATAAAAAATGTTTTTTTATTAAAAAAATCTCAAAAAATCAAACCTTGTTACAAGCTCATCAACAATGGAAAAGGAAGCGTGTACAAAAAAAGCTTGTCATGATACACAACCAAAAACTATTAAAAAACAGCTTTCATAACTAGCGTGTGTATGAATGAATGGAGGTGCACCTGCATATCACGTCTGTAATTACTCTTAATAGCTTGTTGCGATAATTACTATGAAGCGTAAATGGGGAAGTGCTGATGCGTTCATTGTGGTGCTTATTTGAGCGTCTTTGGACACACCCTCCCTATTAAAGAATAGTTTGTCACTTAATTATGAAGATAATGTGTGGGCAATGGCACAATGATATAGTTTTATATTCAAAAGCAAAATAAAGGAAAACTCTTCCTTTTGTAGTTGGTGCAGCTCAAAGGATGTCATTTCTTTTGCGTTGGACAAATGATGCTAAAGTTCTACTAAAGACGAAAGTTTTCATCCGACCAAATTGGTATTTGTGATATCGCAAGGTGTTACGAGATTCATATCCTGTTTTTTTTATAAGTTTTGGCAGGATGTCTTTCTGCTACAGCAGCATTGTGGACTTGAGGTAGGCTATCACAGTTTTTACATCAGTGGCATTCTTGTAGATCATCACAAATGTTAAATATTTTTATCTGCCGGACAGCGGTACATTGATCGCTGCTCAGAAGTTTAAGTTGTGGACGAGTGAAAATTTCGTACATTAGGTGCGGTCTTCCACGTTATATGTTATTGAAATAGGATCTCTTGAGAGATATTTGAAATGCGATCGACAAAATAAGTGCAGGTTAATTATACTAAATCTATTCCTGATGATTTTCGAGAAATTTTTATAAGAGATCAGGCTGCAACTTTCTTGTGGATCTAGTCCCTGCTGGATAATCGGAATCGTCCAAACTTCCAGAATAGAGTGTTTAGAGTGAAGAGTTTTTAAAGTTAATTGCAACGTAACATTAACTTTGATCTAGAGCCGCCAGGTCCTCCTTGATAAAATATGTGCTTGCTATGAAACGATTTCTTCCTGTAGTGAAATTTATCGGTTTTATCCGGATTCCGAAAGCTTTCATTTAAGTAGTTCTTTTCCACTCTAAGATCAGATCCAGCATCGTAATTGGTGTATTGCTGGAAAATTTAAGCTTTGTTTTGTGCTTAATGTTTTCTTTCGCTTAACATGTTCTTCGATAAATCTGATTTTGGTCAGCTAAGCCTTGACGCAGATTGTTGTAAGACGTTCGTTCACATGAATTTACCTGAAAAATGTCTACCATAGTCTTACTCTAGCAAATAAGCATCCAAATGCGTTCAATTTTCGCTGGGTTTAGAAATCACCAGGAGAGATGTCACAGTATATTTTTCTCCTTTTTATTTGGTTCATTCGATAACATTTTTTGAATGGCAGATGATGTCCTCCTTCTTAAGGTTGTCTAGGTCTAATATGTGTCCACTAGCAAATCAGAACCTTATTCCCGAACTGGTATTTTTTTCGTTTCGTTACACTTATCACGTTTTATTTTTTAACTTAAGAAAAATAAGTCGGCTATATTGGATGGTTAACAAAAAGGCTGTGATAAAATTGCTTCTAAGGGCATTGTAATTCGAATATAAAGTTAAGCTGTTACAGCAAAATAAACCCTAACAAAAATTGTCCAAAATATATTGAATATTTATGTGATTTCGATTAACTAATTGCCTTGTTATTTCAAAAGTCAATTGAGCTTTTCGTAGCAGAAGAATATATAATTCAGTTCACGGAAGAGCAAAACAGACGTTTCGAGTCAAATTAGTTATTTATCTTACGCGGGCTGTTTATCAACAACGATTTAAGTTTGAATAACGACATAACCGGTGTCGTCAGAAATGCTACATGCCAGGAAGGCACAATTTCTGTCCCATAGTTAAGTATAAGGATTCGTTTTTTATCCGACTGGTGATGTTAAACCCAATATTTAGTTCTGATGTTCTTCATAGAGCTCTTTACAGTTTTTGCATTCATGATTTTGTTATTGTAATTTTTAATTTTTAGTACGACAAGTTTTTAGCGTAAGGAATCTTTAATTCATGGTAAGTCTTAAGATTAGTTAGTAGATTCAATTCATATAAGATCATTTATTTCATTCATCTGATTAACTTTCGCGATGGAAGTTCACGAATAAATAAGACTCAAAGCAGTTTTTAATTTTTCGTGAGTTCTGAAGGTATTTTAGAACCTGGTTCAGGATTTATCTAGAAAAACATGTACTATATTCCATGTGTTCTAACCCATATTAGACCTCTTATAACTACATATTGAAATTGTTTTTTGAGGAGCAGCAAAAAAACTTTTGAGACAAGAAATATTTAAACCTTCAGTTTATATATAAAATTGAGTTTCATAACTTCGCTAACGGAAAATGAACTAAAAGTTACCTTTTTGTGGGCGGTGTATTAATTTTACAAGTTTAAAAAATTGTCTTTAGTTCCGTTAGGAAAATCACCTCCAAATTCATCAACTCGAGAACAACAAGGCTTTGAACAAAAAACTCTCTGTGAGAGATGCTAAATAAAACAAACAAAACGTGCTTATGATAGAAACAGTGTAGGGTCATCAAAGTAGAACTTTGATAAAACCAAACCTCAAGGGATTTCGAAAAGTGCCACAACTTTGGTTGACTTGGATCGGTGTAGGTACATAAATTTTAAAACATAGACCTGGATAAGTTTTAGGGACTTTAAAGAATTTTAGTTTTATGTTTCAGGTTAATTTTATTTTTAACCTTTTTAAGATAAACATAAAAAAACAAATGCAAAGCTGAATGAGCAGTAAAGGCGCAAGCCAGATGAGGCCTGTCGAACTTTACTCACCATTCATTTTGACTCATTTGGTTAAATAAATATAAACGAAACCAATCGTGAATACTACCACTACAACGAAACTTGTACAACGAACACTTTTGTGGACGAGAAGAGTTTATGTTAAGTTCGTTTTAGTAAAGCCATTAAAAAGGGTCTTTCATTAAGCACTTCCTGACTTTAAATTTAAATAAAACAAAGTGGGTGTGTCCACACCAAACAGTGACTTTTTACGGGATGCTTTGGCCTTATTGCTGAAGATGGTTCTTCGATGAAAATTAGGGTCAGTTTTCAACTGCTTCAGAGCCCATTCAGCGAGCACACGTCGTTGTCTTTGGTTGTCTACCTTCAGCTCCTCAGTTGGTTGAAATTTTAACGGGTATAGATCCAAATCGTGACGCGAAATTCTCCAAGTTGTGGTCTGAGAAAGGCCGAGTTCTAGTGAGCAATACGAAATCGACTTTTTCGGATTCTCCTTTCGGCAGATCTTGCGGTTACCGAACCAAACTCAAATTTATCCATCACAAGCAATAACTGTATGCTTTCAAGTGCGTTTTAACATACTTTACTAGAATTTCATTTAATTTAACAGAAATTTAGCATTAAGTATCTCAAAGGCCACGATTGATGAAGGTTGCTATCCCTATTTACTTTTGCCCGATTCAGTCCTCTTCATATATTACATTATTTATTAATATTGTTTTTTTTTTTTTAGCTGGAACACCATTGATATCTAGTCCCGCACCACGTGGTGAATGCTCCAATTGCTGTCCGATAAGAGAATTTCAAGATGTCCAATTTCATCTCTACACAAAGTAAGACCCACAAGTATCGCAATCGATCTAAATCCTTTTTCAATATTCACTAATCCATCTTTTATACCACAGTCAGAGCCCGAAAAAACCCTACCAATTGTATCTGAGCAATAATCAGCGATTGGAACAGAGCAATTTCAACATTGCCAATCCGCTGGTGATGTACCTCCATGGCTTCTCCGAATCCGCATTTGGCGAAAGACAAAGTAGTCAAGAAATCAAGGATGGTACTCATTTTTCTATTTCACTCTGCATAATTTAATCTTCTCCTGATTCGACTGCAATGTTTGTGTTTCTTTTTCGTTTCCCTCACAAATAGCTTTTCTCAAGGCCGGAAATTACAACGTTATCCTGGTTGATTTCAGTCCACTCACTGCGATGCCCTGGTACACGAACTCTGTGGAGAACATCCCAATAGCTGGTCGGTACATTGCGCGCTTTCTACGCTATCTCATCGACAAAGGGCTCCCAACGGCCCAGATACATGTGATTGGCTTCAGCTTGGGTGCCGAGGTCGCTGGCTTTGCCGGCCAACAAATGCAGGAGTGGGGTGTGGTGCTGCCAAGAATAACAGGTTTGTTTTATTTTTGTTTTTGGTGAATTTCATAAATTTGATTTAAGTTAGAGCTGGGAGAGGTTGACATCAGGAAATTATAACAAGCCGACAAACAGCTTTCGGGTAGTGCAAGGTCGAAACGTGGTCAACTAAATTGCAAGCGACATGATGAATGGGGTTGAGTGTTGCCCAAGCTATATCTTTTATGCGATCTCATAATAATAAAACAAATGTGACTACTGGGAGTGTATTGCAATCGCAAATCAAACACGAAAGTGGCATTACTGCAGAGCAAACAATCGTTGACCGACTGTTTGTTGACCGAGCTGGCATAGAAAAACTAAAAAAAAAACAACCTATTACAGGTGAAATGACATGCTTCAGTTAAATAATTGCAGACGCTTTTAGTCGCAGTCGAACTTTTTTTTCAGCACTGAGTACCTCGTTCTCTGCGAATGATTGACAATAAGTTCGTTTGTTTGTTTGAGCCAGATTTGGTGCGCCTTGGCCGAGAATAGCCAGCCTACTCGTTTGTTTGAGCTTCAAGCACATCTTTTGCTTTGACGGTTATTGAGCATTTGGGTCTTCTTCTTCGTTTTATTGACATGCTAACTTATGCGAATCATATTAGGCCTTAAAAGCAAGTTTTAATTACTTTTATGAGCTGCTGCATAAAGACTTTTAGTTTATTATTAACAACATGAGAACGAGGGAGAGGCCTAGGAGGAACTTTTGTAAAAGACAGTTGTGGCTCCGATACTTGTCATTGAAGCTAATTCGGAGGCTTTTGATTCCCTAACTGACTCAGTGATGTTTGTTCATCACGACCACTTAACTGTGACTAGTGCTATGGTATCGGGAGTCGTTTGGTTTTCAGAACAATTAAAACGCATTTTTGGACTTCCTTATGATCGATGACATGGAAGTTGATGTTCAAAGACTTGTTGGTGAGTGAATCACTGAATAATTGTGAGCTGTATACTTTTTTTTAACAAAGTATTTTGAAATGTTAGGTTGCTTTTAATTGATGTCTTTAAGTTTGTTTTTTTAAAAGAAATTTTGAAGAACTCCGAAATAGCATTTTCTTGTCAAGCAAACAGGTTGAAGGGTAATAGCTTATACAGTGGTTGGGTAAGGTGAGGTATCGGCAGCTGCTGATACCACGAAGCGTTTTTGGATCAAACCACCTCCTATGTTTCGACCAGGGCTCCTTCTAGTGGATACCGAAGAGGTAAGAGTAGAGAGCCAGTGGTTAATCAACATTCGCAGAGGAAGTGGGTGACGGTCTCCTCTTCATCCTCTGAGTGGAAACTTCTGCAGAAATTGTTAGATTGCACGACTAGTCATTCTGCATATATGGCAATAAGGCAATGTCCCATGAGGACATATACGAGCAAACTTTAAGAGTTTCGACTCAGGTTGAGCAGGTTCGTCTGGTCATATAACAGGATGGTTGTAGGCTAACTCCTCGTCTTTGCCATTTCCGCGGCTGTCCCAATGTTTGGTCATCCTTGATAAGCTTAGATGAAGTCTTACGAATATCGTGGGATTATATGAAATGAATATTTCCTTTGCAGAAATGCCGCTGTATACAGGAGCCACTTTGCGGCCTGGTTGATCGTATTGACTTCTGTTTGATATACACAACAGTGATCTGGAAAGCGGAATTAGTATTATGGATTTCGATTACTCGAAAAAATACCAATTCCAAAATGTTGATACATAATTCAGTAAATTTCGTGATGGAGTCTTCAGGCATCCCACTCCTGACGTTATGGTATATGTTTTCCCTAGTTGGAGGTGAAGTTTTGAAGACGAAGCAGCGATTTTAAAGACTTTTTATTTAAAATTAATGTCAATAAAGTGCCATTAGTTTTTTGATTCCACAATTTGTAAAAATCTTAGGTAGATTTAAGCAATAAAATGGGCTCAAATGGTCAACAGAGTATGAATGAGACATTCTTTTAAAGTTTTGCGACTGCATCCAAGCACACCCGTTCTTTTAACGTACATTAAAGTTACATGTTAGATAATGTTACAACAACTTAAACGTTGTTGATAATTTGCACCCAGTTACCACCTTATTGTAAATCGGCAATAAGTACCACATTGTCCACCAATAAATCGATTGAAAAATGCATTCAATGATAGTGTGAATTTAATTTCCCAATCACTCAAAGTAAAATACTTCATCAACAATAATTTCAATTTTGAAGCATCAAATTGAATTTAAAGAGCAATAGTCTCCTTCCTGTAGTGTATTTTGGACTACTGTGAGCTGTTGTACTTTATTTCATCGGCTTCGTTTATTCAAATCCAAAAACACCCCTTTGATGCCTTTTAATTTGTATTTATTTGTAAGACCTTTCAAACCTTGACAAATAAAAAACTCTGCCCAAATGCAATTGAGTCTCACGTGGAATTGGCCTACTTAGCACTGTCTTAAATTCTTCATGAATTCAAACGGCTTCCACGCTTGACGACAATATTTTTCGAATTTTGTCACCTTTTGAATGCCCGTAAAATTCAAAACCAACTCTTGCATAATCCTCTTTCTCACCCATCACCACACGATGCAACGGCATAGCAATGAAAGTCAGGGACTTTGCGAGACTACAATTTATATCCCCAAATATGTAAATGGGGTTTCCACATCCCTTTCCGGAGTCGCGGTCGCCGAAAGAAATTCTTTGGCTTTATGCCGTCCCAAGGTGTTGTTTGTTGTGAGCGCAGAAAATTTTTTAATTTACGATTGGATTGCGAGTATCTTTTATGAGCATTAAAAAAATTATTTGTTAACCCAGGTTTGGATCCGGCCCTTCCGCTTTTCGATCAACAAAGTTCACACCAGAGGCTGGGGCCAACAGATGCACGATTTGTTGATGTCATACACACAGATGGTGGTGTTTTGGGTAATCCAGTACCATTGGGACATGCGGATTTCTACCCAAATAAAGGAATACCATTGCAGCCAGGATGTGCGAGACAGGAGATTGCCAATAATCGCTGGTTGAATATTTTCAGTAAGTTTGGCGATGCTGTCGCAAGTATTTTTCATGCCTTTCATATTTTCCTTTCAGTTGGATGTAGTCACCAGCGTGCATGGCAGTATTTTGTTGAATCTGTGGCATCATTGCAGTCCTTTCCTGCTGAGAGATGTGAACATCCCACAAAGAGATTTGATGATGAAGAATCATGCCGAACGGATTTGAAGGCGTACATGGGCATGGGAGCTGATAAACGGTGCGTACAACTATTCGAATCACAAGAGTGATTGTTTTGAAAAGTGTGTCTTTGAGTGTTCAAATTAATTAATTTGAGAAAAATTGGGTAATCAAACCTTGTTAAACTCTAGATGTAGACTGAGCACATTTCTCGCCATTTAGCTTATCATCCCTCCATTAGATGAAAAATGGAGGTTGTGATTGTGTTAGGCGACAACATTTCTGTTTAAGAGATAAAAAGAAAACATTTTGTAGAAGCCCAATATTTAAATCTCGAAGAATATTCCGATTAACATGCCAAATTTTAGAATTTTAAATGTTCCAATTGCTGTATTAATTCCAAAAAAGTCGGAAACAGATAAACGGTTCTCATAATGCCAAATCAAATCATACATAACTGGCAGGAAATAGTTCGTTCTTAATTTGTGTATTCCCGAAGGAAGTCGTCCAGAACCAATTCTTTTCCTACTTTTTATAAACGACTTGCCAAACATTTTCAAATTTCCGCTGACTGAGATATGCGGAAAATGTTACATTTATTCCAATCATCACAAATGAGATGTGACAAGTGTGTAGAATATTTGGAGCTTTTTGATCACCATAATTAGTATGTATGCACAGCAAAGACCAAAATGAAAGAGAACATTCCCTAAAGCGGCGCCTGAAACTCCTTGTTATGGTTCAGAATTGTTTTTCAATCAATTTTTTAAAAATTTCGAAACGTTTTATAAAATAAAATAAAACTTATTTACCGCCGATAAAATATCATGATTTGAAAATATACATATAAATGAAACAGTCTAGTTGTAGGGAAAAAAATGGGGGAGCGTACGATAACTTGGGCGCCAAAAATTGATAACGATTTCTTGTAGAGGGGTCAAAAACAAGCTTTATTTAGTATCGGAGGGGGGTCTATCTCGCACCTTTTAGGAGGTAGGGGCAATTTAAAAAAAAATGGCTAAAATGAAAAAAATAATAAAAACAACAACAACGGCAACACTTACAATAAAGTACTATACCGATTTTGAAAGCCAGAAATATGTTCTTTAATCCTGGGTTTAAATTAAATAGTTTTTTTTGAAAAATTCGCATGCAAACTCAAAATTTTGATAAAAAAAATTAAAAAAACAAGTTTAGACCAATTTTTTTCACAATTGTGAAATGAAGTTTAGCAAATCATTTAGCGTTATCCAGAATGCACCACGAGAAGGTCAGAGGAGAATCAGACAAATTTCTTCTTAAAAAGCCATGCTCTTTTCGTTGGTCGATACCAAATCCCCGAACGAACAAAATACCGAAAACTTATTTGGTTTAGGATGGATTAGAGGATGGTTAGTCGCCATTGCTTATTCACAAAAAACAACACTCAATTCGCACTGAGGTTGAACACAGAATGAGCTTTACCACATGTGCATGAAAAAACCAACGGTACAATATGCAAAGTTTGATCTGTTATATTTTTGCATCATTATTAAGTGCATTCCATATTACATACATAAGTACATACAAATTAGATGAAGAATATTCATGACATAGGCGCCTGCCAGGCAACGAAGTCGCGTGAGCGTGGACTGACTACGGAAAGAAAGTTGAACTCCTTTAACCCGCGTAGCGGGCCATCCATTTACTGTTGATTTAAAAAAAACTATTGAAATAGACGCATGCCGGAAATTAATCGATTATTCATTCGGTTACCTTAGAGGAAGACCACTTAAATGTCATAAAACAAAAATAGTAATTTTCAATTTTCTCAAAAACTGGGAGACATAAAACCATTATTTTTTTTGTGTTGTATTCAGAATAAGTACAATCATTGATGTCCATGAAGTTAGAACCGACATATTGGAATTTCAACTTAAAAAAAATTGTGCTAAAATGTGCTTGGTTTGTGCTATCACGTGCCGTATCGCAAAAAAAAATTTCTTAAAGGATTTAATTTTTAAAGGGAGGTCCTTTTTCTCATGTGAAGTTGGCCTTGTGTTTTGATTCGATAGGAACGTTACTCCTCAATTTTTTAGAAATATTAAAACTCCAGCCGCATAACAATTTTAACGTTACGACTGGAAGCAATTTTCGTACGAATGTCGTGTCGTTTTCGGCGAATGTTTCATTCTTAACCTTCTTCAGAAGATTGATTTATATACACTTAAAGTCGATGTTTGCAGTTCATGTGATAATCAAAAGGGCTTTACCATGCGAAATGCGATCTCTTCATAGAAATGTCAAGGCCATATCTGCTTCGTTGAAACTGAATCTACGCCGTCAAAGCTAATACAATTTTTTGTTCGCCGAAAACGACACGACATTCTAACGAATGCTGCTTAGTCAATGCATGTTATTTTACAAATGATTAAATACAAATTTACGAACTTTTATTAATACTGTGCCAGCTGATTAGCCAATTTATAATGTTGATCGATACCAACATTTTAGAATTCTTCGCGAAATAATTATATGGAGCAAGTGAAAATCTTTACAAAAAAAAAATTTCTTTCAAAGCTTTGTTTTATTCAATTTACTTTGTTTATTACCATATAATTTGAATTATTTCGAACGAAAAAAGTGTAGCGGACAAGAACTTAATATAGAAGTCCATTTGACTTAAAATTTTTTTTATAATTTACTCCCTCTCAAGAGGTTATGAATACTCTTATTGTGCAAGTATCACAGAGCGAGTGGAAGTGGAGTGTAGTCGTTTGAGAAACTAAGACTTATTTGGTTTCAATTCGATTCGATGGGTGGAGCCCGAAAATGGGACGGATGATTTGATATCGACTTATTGAAAGCTTGAAGGATTTACTCAACACCCTGCTTTCAGTATTATGTCTTCACAGCAGTGCTACAAAAATCCATTCAAACCACAAAACAAACTTAGAACTCTAGCACGAATTAGTGCAAAATTTTTCGATAATTTAATTTTAACAATTAATTCTTCCTCCTTTTCTTGCTATTACTGCTACCAAGCGACGGGGCAAAAAATTAACTTAATTTTGAATTCTTTCTAAATAGCGGTTTTTAACTGCAAAAAAACTCGAACTGGCGTCCCTCTGAGTAAACCCTCTTCGACAATATGCTCAATATACCCATCTATTGAGTTTAAGTAAGGACTTAGAGCAGGCCAACGTAGAGTGGGGATATTTCTCGACTTAAAAAAGTTTTTTGCGTATGCTGAAGCGCGCATGACAGCGTTATCGTGCTATAACGTCCATTCTTTGAACGGCAAAGTAAACAGAAACGAAACCAGAACTTCAGATATCTGGCCGATATTGCATAAGATCCGGCCAGATCACCAGGCGCCCAGAAACACAGGAAAAGTAACAAGCATCCCAACCACGCTTTAATATCGCACACCAGGCAGAAATCTGGTTCAAAACTTTAACGGCAAAGTAAACAAAAACAAGCCGATATTGCATAAAATCCGGCCAGATCTCCAGGCGCCCAGAAACGCAGGAAAAGTAACAAGCATCCCTACCACGCTTTAATATCGCACGCCAGGCGGAAACCTGGTTGAAAAATAGAACGGCAAAGTAAACAAAGATGAGCCGATATTGCATAAAATCTGGCCAGTTCACCAGGCGCCCAGAAACGCAGGCAAAGTAACAAGCATCTCAACCACGCTTTAATATCGCACGCCAGGCGGAGACTTGGTTCAAAACATAAACGGCAAAGTAAACAAAGACGAAACCAGAACTGCAGATATCTGGCCGATTTTTCATAAGATCCGGCCAGATCACCAAGCGCCCAGACACACAGAAAAAGTAACAAGCATCCCAACCACGCTTTAATATCGCACGCCAGGCGGAAACATGGTTCAAAACTTGAAAGGAAAGTAAACAAAAACGAAACCAGAACTGCAGATATCTGGCCGATATTGCATATAATCCGGCCAGATCACCAGGCGCCCAGAAACACAGGAAAAGTAACAAGCATCCCAACCACGGTTTGATATAGCACGCCAGGCAGAAATCTGGTTCAAAACTTGAACGGCAAAGTAAACAAAAACAAGCCGATATTGCATAAAATCCGGCCAGATCACCAGGCGCCCAGAAACGCAGGAAAAGTAATGAGCATCGCAACCACGCTCTAATATCGCACCCCAGGCAGAAATCTGGTTCAAAACTTGAACGGCAAAGTAAACAAAAACGAAACCAGAACTGCAGATATCTGGCCGATATTGCATAAAATCCGGCCAGATCACCAGGCGCCCAGAAACACAGGAAAAGTAACAAGCATCCCAACCACGGTTTGATATAGCACGCCAGGCAGAAATCTGGTTCAAAACTTGAACGGCAAAGTAAACAAAAACAAGCCGATATTGCATAAAATCCGGCCAGATCTCCAGGCGCCCAGAAACGCAGGAAAAGTAACAAGCATCCCAACCACGATTTAATATCGCAGCCAGGCAGAAATCTGGTTCAAAACTTGAACGGCAAAGTAAACAAAAACAAGAGGATGTTGCATAAAATCCGACCAGATCACCAGGCGCCCAGAAACGCAGGAAAAGTAACAAGCATCCCAACCACGCTTTGATATAGCACGCCAGGCAAAAATGTGGTTCAAAACTTGAACGGCAAAGTAAACAAAAACAAGAGGATGTTGCATAAAATCCGACCAGATCACCAGGCGCCCAGAAACGCAGGAAAAGTAACAAGCATCCCTACCACGCTTTAATATCGCACGCCAGGCGGAAACCTGGTTAAAAAATAGAACGGCAAAGTAAACAAAGATGAGCCGATATTGCATAAAATCTGGCCAGTTCACCAGGCGCCCAGAAACGCAGGAAAAGTAATAAGCATCTCAACCACGCTTTAATATCGCACGCCAGGCGGAGACCTCGTTCAAAACATGAACGGCAAAGTAAACAAAAACGAAACCAGAACTGCAGATATCTGGCCGATATTTCATAAGATCCGGCCAGATCACCAAGCGCCCAGAAACAAAGGAAAAGTAACAAGCATCCCAACCACGGTTTGATATAGCACGCCAGGCAGAAATCTGGTTCAAAACTTGAACGGCAAAGTAAACAAAAACAAGCCGATATTGCATAAAATCCGGCCAAATCACCAGGCGCCCAGAAAAGCAGGAAAAGTAACAAGCATCGCAACCACGCTCTAATATCGCACCCCAGGCAGAAATCTGGTTCAAAACTTGAACGGCAAAGTAAACAAAAACAAGCCGATATTGCATAAAATCCGGCCAGATCACCAGGCGCCCAGAAACGCAGGAAAAGTAACAAGCATCCCAACCACGATTTAATATCGCACGCCAGGCAGAAATCTGGTTCAAAACTTGAACGGCAAAGTAAACAAAAACAAGAGGATGTTGCATAAAATCCGACCAGATCACCAGGCGCCCAGAAACGCAGGAAGAGTAACAAGCATCTCAACCGCGCTTTAATATCGCACGCCAGGCGGAGACCTGGTTCAAAACATGAACGGCAAAGTAAACAAAAACAAAACCAGAACTGCAGATATCTGGCCGATATTGCACAAAATCCGGCCAGATCACCAGGCGCCCAGAAACACAGGAAAAGTACCAAGCATCCCAACCACGGTTTGATATAGCACGCCAGGCAGAAATCTGGTTCAAAACTTGAACGGCAATGTAAACAAAAACAAGCCGATATTGCATAAAATCCGGCCAGATCTCCAGGCGCCCAGAAACGCTGGAAAAGCAACAAGAATCCCAACCACGATTTAATATCGCAGCCAGGCAGAAATCTGGTTCAAAACTTGAACGGCAAAGTAAACGAAAACAAGAGGATGTTGCATAAAATCCGACCTGATCACCAGGCGCCCAGAAACGCAGGAAAAGTAACAAGCATCCCAACCACGATTTAATATCGCAGCCAGGCAGAAATCTGGTTCAAAACTTGAACGGCAAAGTAAACAAAAACAAGAGGATGTTGCATAAAATCCGACCAGATCACCAGGCGCCCAGAAACGCAGGAAAAGTAACAAGCATCCCAACCACGGTTTGATATAGCACGCCAGGCAGAAATCTGGTTCAAAACTTGAACGGCAAAGTAAACAAAAACAAGCCGATATTGCATAAAATTCGGCCAGATCTCCAGGCGCCCAGAAACGCAGGAAAATTAACAAGAATCCCAACCACGATTTAATATCGCAGCCAGGCAGAAATCTGGTTCAAAACTTGAACGGCAAAGTAAACGAAAACAAGAGGATGTTACATAAAATCCGACCAGATCACCAGGCGCCCAGAAACGCAGGAAAAGTAACAAGCATCCCAACCACGGTTTGATATAGCACGCCAGGCAGAAATCTGGTTCAAAACTTGAACGGCAAAGTAAACAAAAACAAGCCGATATTGCATAAAATCCGGCCAGATCACCAGGCGCCCGGAAACACAGGAAAAGTAACAAGCATCCCAACCACGGTTTGATATAGCACGCCAGGCAGAAATCTGGTTCAAAACTTGAACGGCAAAGTAAACAAAAACAAGCCGATATTGCATAAAATCCGGCCAGATCTCCAGGCGCCCAGAAACGCTGGAAAAGTAACAAGAATCCCAACCACGATTTAATATCGCAGCCAGGCAGAAATCTGGTTCAAAACTTGAACGGCAAAGTAAACGAAAACAAGAGGATGTTGCATAAAATCCGACCAGATCACCAGGCGCCCAGAAACGCAGGAAAAGTAACAAGCATCCCAACCACGATTTAATATCGCAGCCAGGCAGAAATCTGGTTCAAAACTTGAACGGCAAAGTAAACAAAAACAAGAGGATGTTGCATAAAATCCGACCAGATCACTAGGCCCCCAGAAACGCAGGAAAAGTAACAAGCATCCCAACCACGCTTTGATATAGCACGCCAGGCAAAAATATGGTTCAAAACTTGAACGGCAAAGTAAACAAAAACGAAACCAGAACTGCAGATATCTGGCCGATATTGCATAAAATCCGGCCAGATCACCAGGCGCCCAGAAACACAGGAAAAGTAACAAGCATCCCAACCACGGTTTGATATAGCACGCCAGGCAGAAATCTGGTTCAAAACTTGAACGGCAAAGTAAACAAAAACAAGCCGATATTGCATAAAATCCGGCCAGATCTCCAGGCGCCCAGAAACGCAGGAAAAGTAACAAGAATCCCAACCACGATTTAATATCGCAGCCAGGCAGAAATCTGGTTCAAAACTTGAACGGCAAAGTAAACGAAAACAAGAGGATGTTACATAAAATCCGACCAGATCACCAGGCGCCCAGAAACGCAGGAAAAGTAACAAGCATCCCAACCACGGTTTGATATAGCACGCCAGGCAGAAATCTGGTTCAAAACTTGAACGGCAAAGTAAACAAAAACAAGCCGATATTGCATAAAATCCGGCCAGATCACCAGGCGCCCGGAAACACAGGAAAAGTAACAAGCATCCCAACCACGGTTTGATATAGCACGCCAGGCAGAAATCTGGTTCAAAACTTGAACGGCAAAGTAAACAAAAACAAGCCGATATTGCATAAAATCCGGCCAGATCTCCAGGCGCCCAGAAACGCTGGAAAAGTAACAAGAATCCCAACCACGATTTAATATCGCAGCCAGGCAGAAATCTGGTTCAAAACTTGAACGGCAAAGTAAACGAAAACAAGAGGATGTTGCATAAAATCCGACCAGATCACCAAGCGCCCAGAAACGCAGGAAAAGTAACAAGCATCCCAACCACGATTTAATATCGCAGCCAGGCAGAAATCTGGTTCAAAACTTGAACGGCAAAGTAAACAAAAACAAGAGGATGTTGCATAGATCACTAGGCGCCCAGAAACACAGGAAAAGTAACAAGCATCCCAACCACGCTTTGATATAGCACGCCAGGCAAAAATATGGTTCAAAACTTGAACGGCAAAGTAAACAAAAACGAAACCAGAACTGCAGATATCTGGCCGATTTTTTTTTGCAT
Organism: Orthonevra nobilis; assembly: GCA_963555765.1. Lineage (NCBI taxonomy): Eukaryota > Metazoa > Arthropoda > Insecta > Diptera > Syrphidae > Orthonevra > Orthonevra nobilis. The sequence goes on from OY743224.1 coordinate 94,715,012, forward strand.
AAAATCCAGCCAGATCACCAGGCGCCCAGAAACACAGGAAAAGTAACAAGCATCCCAACCACGGTTTGATATAGCACGCCAAGCAGAAATCTGGTTCAAGACTTGAACGGCAAAGTAAACCAAAACAAGCCGATACTGCATAAAATCCGGCCAGATCTCCAGGCGCCCAGAAATGCAGGAAAAGTAACAAGAATCCCAACCACGATTTAATATCGCAGCCAGGCAGAAATCTGGTTCAAAACTTGAACGGCAAAGTAAACGAAAATAAGAGGATGTTGCATAAAATCCGACCAGATCACCAGGCGCCCAGAAACGCAGGAAAAGTAACAAGCATCCCAACCACGATTTAATATCGCAGCCAGGCAGAAATCTGGTTCAAAACTTGAACGGCAAAGTAAACAAAAACAAGAGGATGTTGCATTAAATCCGACCAGATCACCAGGCGCCCAGAAACGCAGGAAAAGTAAGAAGAATCCCAACCACGATTTAATATCGCAGCCAGGCAGAAATCTGGTTCAAAACTTGAACGGCAAAGTAAACGAAAACGAAACCAGAGCTGCAGATATCTGGCCGATATTGCATAAAATCCGGCCAGATCACCAGGCGCCCAGAAACGCAGGAAAAGTAACAAGCATCGCAACCACGCTCTAATATCGCACCCCAGGCAGAAATCTGGTTCAAAACTTGAACGGCAAAGTAAACAAAACAAGCCGATATTGCATAAAATCCGGCCAGATCACCAGGCGCCCAGAAACGCAGGAAAAGTAACAAGCATCCCAACCACGATTTAATATCGCACGCCAGGCAGAAATCTGGTTCAAAACTTGAACGGGAAAGTAAACAAAAACAAGAGGATGTTGCATAAAATCCGACCAGATCACCAGGCGCTCAGAAACGCAGGAAAAGTAACAAGCATCCCAACCACGATTTAATATCGCAGCCAGGCAGAAATCTGGTTCAAAACTTGAACGGCAAAGTAAACAAAAACGAAACCAGAACTGCAGATATCTGGCCGATATTGCATAAAATCCGGCCAGATCACCAGGCGCCCAGAAACACAGGAAAAGTAACAAGCATCCCAACGACGGTTTGATATAGCACGCCAGGCAGAAATCTGGTTCAAAACTTGAACGGCAAAGTAAACAAAAACAAGCCGATATTGCATAAAATCCGGCCAGATCACCAGGCGCCCAGAAACGCAGGAAAAGTAACAAGCATCGCAACCACGCTCTAATATCGCACCCCAGGCAGAAATCTGGTTCAAAATTTGAACGGCAAAGTAAACAAAAACAAGCCGATATTGCATAAAATCCGGCCAGATCACCAGGCGCCCAGAAACGCAGGAAAAGTAACAAGAATCCCAACCACGATTTAATATCGCAGCCAGGCAGAAATCTGATTCAAAACTTGAACGGCAAAGTAAACGAAAACGAAACCAGAACTGCAGATATCTGGCCGATATTGCATAAAATCCGGCCAGATCACCAGGCGCCCAGAAACGCAGGAAAAGTAACAAGCATCGCAACCACGCTCTAATATCGCACCCCAGGCAGAAATCTGGTTCAAAACTTGAACGGCAAAGTAAACAAAACAAGCCGATATTGCATAAAATCCGGCCAGATCACCAGGCGCCCAGAAACGCAGGAAAAGTAACAAGCATCCCAACCACGATTTAATATCGCACGCCAGGCAGAAATCTGGTTCAAAACTTGAACGGCAAAGTAAACAAAAACAAGAGGATGTTGCATAAAATCCGACCAGATCACCAGGCGCCCAGAAACGCAGGAAAAGTAACAAGCATCCCAACCACGATTTAATATCGCAGCCAGGCAGAAATCTGGTTCAAAACTTGAACGGCAAAGTAAACAAAAACGAAACCAGAACTGCAGATATCTGGCCGATATTGCATAAAATCCGGCCAGATCACCAGGCGCCCAGAAACACAGGAAAAGTAACAAGCATCCCAACGACGGTTTGATATAGCACGCCAGGCAGAAATCTGGTTCAAAACTTGAACGGCAAAGTAAACAAAAACAAGCCGATATTGCATAAAATCCGGCCAGATCACCAGGCGCCCAGAAACGCAGGAAAAGTAACAAGCATCGCAACCACGCTCTAATATCGCACCCCAGGCAGAAATCTGGTTCAAGACTTGAACGGCAAAGTAAACAAAAACAAGAGGATGTTGCATAAAATCCGACCAGATCACCAGGCGCCCAGAAACGCAGGAAAAGTAACAAGCATCCCAACCACGATTTAATATCGCACGCCAGGCAGAAATCTGGTTCAAAACTTGAACGGCAAAGTAAACAAAAACAAGAGGATTTTGCATAAAATCCGACCAGATCACCAGGCGCCCAGAAACGCAGGAAAAGTAACAAGCATCCCAACCACGATTTAATATCGCAGCCAGGCAGAAATCTGGTTCAAAACTTGAACGGCAAAGTAAACAAAAGCGAAACCAGAACTGCAGATATCTGGCCGATATTGCATAAAATCCGGCCAGATCACCAGGCGCCCAGAAACACAGGAAAAGTAACAAGCATCCCAACGACGGTTTGATATAGCACGCCAGGCAGAAATCTGGTTCAAAACTTGAACGGCAAAGTAAACAAAAACAAGCTGATATTGCATAAAATCCGGCCAGATCACCAGGCGCCCAGAAACGCAGGAAAAGTAACAAGCATCGCAACCACGCTCTAATATCGCACCCCAGGCAGAAATCTGGTTCAAAATTTGAACGGCAAAGTAAACAAAAACAAGCCGATATTGCATAAAATCCGGCCAGATCACCAGGCGCCCAGAAACGCAGGAAAAGTAACAAGCATCCCAACCACGATTTAATATCGCACGCCAGGCAGAAATCTGGTTCAAAACTTGAACGGCAAAGTAAACAAAAACAAGAGGATGTTGCATAAAATCCGAGCAGATCACCAGGCGCCCAGAAACGCAGGAAAAGTAACAAGCATCCCAACCACGATTTAATATCGCAGCCAGGCAGAAATCTGGTTCAAAACTTGAACGGCAAAGTAAACAAAAACGAAACCAGAACTGCAGATATCTGGCCGATATTGCATAAAATCCGGCCAGATCACCAGGCGCCCAGAAACACAGGAAAAGTAACAAGCATCCCAACGACGGTTTGATATAGCACGCCAGGCAGAAATCTGGTTCAAAACTTGAACGGCAAAGTAAACAAAAACAAGCCGATATTGCATAAAATCCGGCCAGATCACCAGGCGCCCAGAAACGCAGGAAAAGTAACAAGCATCGCAACCACGCTCTAATATCGCACCCCAGGCAGAAATCTGGTTCAAAATTTGAACGGCAAAGTAAACAAAAACAAGCCGATATTGCATAAAATCCGGCCAGATCACCAGGCGCCCAGAAACGCAGGAAAAGTAAGAAGCATCCCAACCACGATTTAATATCGCACGCCAGGCAGAAATCTGGTTCAAAACTTGAACGGCAAAGTAAACAAAAACAAGAGGATGTTGCATAAAATCCGACCAGATCACCAGGCACCCAGAAACGCAGGAAAAGTAACAAGCATCCCAACCACGATTTAATATCGTACGCCAGGCAGAAATCTGGTTCAAAACTTGAACGGCAAAGTAAGAAAAAACAAGAGGATGTTGCATAAAATCCGACCAGATCACCAGGCGCCCAGAAACGCAGGAAAAGTAACAAGCATCCCAACCAAGGTTTGATATAGCACGGCAGGCAGAAATCTGGTTCAAAACTTGAACGGCAAAGTAAACAAAAACAAGCCGATATTGCATAAAATCCGGCCAGATCACCAGGCCCCCAGAAACGCAGGAAAAGTAACAAGAATCCCAACCATGATTTAATATCGCAGCCAGGCAGAAATCTGGTTCAAAACTTGAACGGCAAAGTAAATGAAAACAAGAGGATGTTGCATAAAATCCGACCAGATCACCAGGCGCCCAGAAACGCAGGAAAAGTAACAAGCATCCCAACCACGATTTAATATCGCAGCCAGGCAGAAATCTGGTTCAAAACTTGAACGGCAAAGTAAACAAAAACGAAACCAGAACTGCAGATATCTGGCCGATATTGCATAAAGATCACTCGTACGTTACCGGTGGACGATCGATAACGAAAATGAAGTCAAATCAAACATTGAAGGACTGACCAGGTTTTCAGATTAACAAACGAGATCGAAAAATTATTCAAAGACACAAAACAAAAAATATATGTTGTATTCTGGAGATCTTAAAATAAAAACAAAGGGTGCTTATATCTTACCTGGAAAAAAAATTCTTCCGTGTAAGATACGAAACGATTAGATACTATTCGTATAGATACGGTGATTTGCATTAAATGCAAATTTACATTATTAAGTGCACCTTTTTCTTTCAATATTCTTATGAAATTTTAGTCAAATCCAAAAATAAGATGTTAAAATGTCTTTGTTTTTTAAAAATAAAAAAAATATGAGAGAATGTTTTTTTAGAAAAACTTTTGTTTTTAAGGTTTTTTCTATGTTTGGACATTTAGTTCAATTATAAAATGATCAGATTTTCACATTTTAAAATTTTATCCATCCTCTTGATACTTAATGGGGAATTCAGATGTCCATGAAGTTAGAACCGACATATTGGAATTTCAACTTAAAAAAAATTGTGCTAAAATGTGCTTGGCTTGTGCTATCACGTACCGTATCGCAAAAAAAAATGTTTTAAAGGATTTAATTTTTATAGGGAGGTCCTTTTTCTCATGTGAAGTTGGCCCTGTGTTTTGATTCGATAGGAACGTTACTCCTCCATTTTTTAGAAATATTAAAACTCCAGCCGCATAACAATTTTAACGTTACGACTGGAAGCAATTTTCGTAAGAATGTCGTGTCGTTTTCGGCGAATGTTTAATTCTTAACCTTCTTCAGAAGATTGATTTATATACACTTAAAGTCGATGTTAACAGTTCATGTGATAATCAACAGGGCTTTACCGTGCGAAATCCGATCTCTTCATAGAAATGTCAAGGCCATATCTGCTTCGTTGAAGCTGAATCTACGCCGTCAAAGCTAATACAATTTTTTGTTCGCCGACGTTGAAACGACATTCTAACGAAAATTGCTTCCAGTCGTAACGTTAAAATTGTTATGCGGCTGGAGTTTTAATATTTCTAAAAAATGGAGGAGTAACGTTCCAGGATAAGATGTTTTTTTTTGTTTGATCGAGGAGTCTCTAAATTTATTATTTATGCATTTTTGTTCTATTGCACAGGATTTTGAGAGTTGATCACATTGTTCTGCAGTATAGATTTTTATAATAAACCTAACTTCAGAAAAAAAATGCTTAGTGAGTTGGGTTTTCCTTATTTTATCATTTTCTTTTCGGCACATGGTAGCACATGCCGAGCACATCTAGGCACACTAATTGCCGTTCCTATCGAATCAAAACACAGGGCCAACTTCACATGAGAAAAAGGACCTCCCTATAAAAATTGCATCCTTTTAGAATTTTTTTTTTGCGATACGGCACGTGATAGCACAAACCAAGCACATTTTAGCACAATTTTTTTTAAGTTGAAATTCCAATATGTCGGTTCTAACTTCATGGACATCAAGCATTGACTATAAACAGCAAATTTAGCACTTCATTTCACAATTTTGAAAAAAAATTGGTCTAAACTTGTTTTTTTATTTTTTTGTATCAAAATTTTGAGTTTGCATGCGAAATTTTCAAAAACTATTAAAGTAAACTAATTAAATTAAACCCAGGATTAAAGAACATGTTTCTGGCTTTCAAAGCCGGTTGTTTTTTGTTTTTACATTTTAAGTCATTTTTTTTAAAATTGCTTCTGCCTCCTAAACGGTGCGAGATAGACCCCCCTCGCATAGTAAAAAATGCTTGTTTTTGGCCCCTCTAAAAAAAATCGTAATCAATTTTTGGCGCCCAAGTTATCGTACTCGTGCCAAAAGATGGATAACTTTTTCCTGTTTAACTGAATTTAAGGATAATTAATACAAACCTTGGCAACAATTTTTTTTTACAAAGGTCTGGTTGTATCTAAGAGAAAAAGAACTTCAAATGTGATTTATGCTAAAGTTCTACCTCTAGCTTGCTGGGATCCTTTTGCATTCGAAGATAAGGTCATCCCAAATTTCGATTTGGATTAAAAGAATTATATATGAATTTTTGGCTGGACCCGTCGTATAAAACAAAGTTAAAATATGAATGAAAGCCAAATTCCAGAGTCTAGGTTAACTTTTTATTCCATGTAGGTTTTATTTTTCGCTAACCTTTTGAGGGTAAGGTCTACAGTGGAATTTTGAGAATGTGTTTTTTTATATTCAACTTCTCCGTTTAAAGTTTGATTCAAGTAGGATGAAATCGCTACCATTCCGGCTCGAATATTGTCTATGAGCTTTCTCTAGTCCTTGGTTTGATACCAAGATTGGTTGAGAATCATCTAAGTAAAGCAGTATTTAGAGAAAATTATTGGTTAAACTGAAAACTATTATTTGAACGGTCTTTATTTTTTTTTAAATTCAATTGGTTGAGAATCTTCTAATTAAGGCAGTATTTTAAGAATCTTTACCATTTTTGGTTAAACTGGAAACTATTATTGGAACAACACCGGGAGTCAAAGAGATACGACTAGCTCTCACCCCACATTAAAACCACCACCATTGATTAAAAGGAAACCTAAGTCAAAATAATTGTATTGGAGTCCGTCCTCTTTAAAAAAGACTTGTAAATGTCGTGGAACGAATTTGGGATCATCAGAAAAGGATATTTGTCTTTGCTTTGCAATTTGAACCCCAAACTTGAGCACAACATTTTGAAACAAAAGACGGAAATTAATTTTTTCCATGGGCACATGGCTGGGTTCAAAACGCATACACCCCTTGTACTTTTGAAGCATCGCACTTCTGAAGTAACTCATTGGTCATCTTGTCCTTAAGCATTTGGCATCCAGGGACTCTGTTGAAGAGAACAAAGGGAAGAAGAAGAAGTTGGGTACTGTGTGGCGGATATAAACTGAACGAAAATTTATTGAATATGAAGGATAAAATAGTATTGAATAACTTCAAAAATAAAATAAAAGCTTCAAAAAGACTTCAAAATCATATACATGTTTTAAAATTGTGATTTACTTCACTTTGGCCCAAAGCTCTAGTCATACAAATAATTCAGGTCTTTTCGTTGAGGACTCTATGACAAGATTATTTTTAACATTCCCATGTAAAACGTGATGTCATTAATATTCGCTATTATCATATTTAAATGTCACACGCAATTTTCATCATCATAAAAATGTTAGTAATTTTGCTGCCAAGCACAAATACAAACAAACACAGTGCGACTATCCTGGCAAGCCAGCCAGCCACACCTCCTTGGCTGTCTTGTCACATGCAATCACAATCTAATGCGTCTAATTAAATCTGATAAAGCGAATCAAGGAAACAAACAATTCACTCTTAGAGTATCTAATTGTCCTTTCGCACTCCTAGCAATTTTTCATCCTTTTCTAGTTTCTTCTGTTCTTTTTGTTGTTGTTCGTCTTTTAGGCTTACCGAATGTAACGTTCCATTTCGTTTACAGATTGCGTGGCAAGTTCTACTTAAGCACAAGGGAGGAGCCACCGTTTGGAAAGAGCACAGCCCGTTCCACGTAGTAAAATAAAAGTCTATTGTGTGTGTGCTGATGACGAAGGGGCCACAAGGACGACTGTTATAGAAAAAAAACAAATTGTATGATAAGAAGTAAAGACCATATGTATTAATGTTTGATTATGCCATTGTAACGAGATGACACTCATGTATTACACACTTGACTCCCAAGTCCATCCTTAAGAAAGGAGTGGAGTATTATTTGCCAGTGAAGTAGCCACTCGAAGATTACAGATGGCTTGAGGTGCAAATGGAATTCGAAAAATTTGGGGTGAAACGATTCGCCGTGTGGATTGTGCACGATTGTAGCTGAGAATGTAATCACACAGATCTATCAAGGGTTTTTGTATTCAAAGGTGTCATACATCGGAACATGAGCTATAAGCAAACATCAAGAAAATTGTAAGATATTTATGTCTAGTGAGTTTGGTTGTATTTTTTTTTATATATAAGCGAAAGTATTGTAAGAATTATGTGTTTAAGCTGTTGTTGTATGAAAAAGTTAAATAAAAATTGGCAAGCGCCTTCATATGAAATGCAATTTTTCTTTCGCAGATGGCATTACTCTTGGATCGACACGTTTTTTAAGAGTTATCGGTAAGGATTTTTATTTTATTGAATTCTATTTTTGGCTTAAATGTTAGTTTTACAAGGATTGCGTATGATTTCACGTCGAATTTGAGTGACATTTTTTGTCGCCTCTGCTGATGTTAGTGGTCCTCAAAGATTTCGGCAAGCCGTTGTCAATTCTTATCTAAACTTTTGAACCCACATCCAGATAAATTGCATACTCGATCCGTCACTTACTCGTCAATTATTGAAGCAAGCATGAAAAGTACGCCGCGTAGGAACCAACGAATCACCCGTGAATGCGCTGTGGCTTGTCGATCAGTGAGCAAAGACTAGGAAATTCGCAAATCACAACAATTATCCTTTCATTTGGTCTAGCATAGCCTTATTATTTTTCCACAATAAATATCTACGAACTTTTTCAATTTATATCCAGACTTTTTTATTACTGCTTGGGCGACATATATGATACATGTTTTGAATTAATAGTAAATACGCTTATTTCATATACTACTGTGTCCAAAAAATAAGGTGACATATGAATTTAAACTGCGCGCGTCGAAGGATTAGGAAATTTTTCTTTCTTTTTAGGTTGGTAGTACTTTCAGTGACATCTATGTGAAATTTCATGTCAAAATATATTCATAGTGTTTGAGATACGCGTCGTTTTGTGAGCTGCTAAAAGTGAGTTTTTCGTTTTTTGCGATGTCGAAATTTATTGAACAGAGAATTTGCATTGAATTTTGTTTGCGGAATCAATTTTCTGCTGCGGATACGTTGAGGATGGTGCAGAAAGCCTTTGATGATGAGGCTATGTCTAAAAAAAATGTTTACAAGTGGTATAGTGATTTCCAAGACGGTCGTGAACGTTTCGAAAACGAAGAGCGTTCTGGGCGACCATCAACCTCAACCGATGAAGCTCACGTCCAACAAATCAAAGATTTGGTGTTGAAAAACCATCGATTAACGATTAGAGACCTTGCTGATGAAGTTGGCTTATCGAAAGGCTCAGTCAATTCCATTTTGAAGGATGCTTTGGGCCTCAAGCGCGTCAAATCTCGACTGGTACCGAAAACATTGAATTTTTTTTGAAGTGTGTGAAACAATGCTTTCCGACTACCAGGATGTCATGAAACGCATTATAACTGGCGATGTGACTTAGATCTATGCTTACGACCCCGAAACAACCGATCAATCGAGCGAATATCGTGCCAAAGGAGAGCCGAGACCAAAAAAACCACGCCAAAGTCGCTCAAAAATCAAGGTCATGTTGACTGTTTTCTTCGATTATCGTGGTATTGTGCTTTATGAATTCCTTCCAACCGGCCAAACAGTCAACAAGGAATAATATTTGAACGTTATGCGTCATTTCCGTAACGCTATCCGCCTAAAAAGGCCGGAATTGTGGAAAGACAATTCTTGGTTTTTACACCACGATAATGCACCATCCCATACCGCACTCGTAATTCGTGATCATTTCGCCAAAAACTCAACCCATATCGTTCCGCAACCACCGTATTCACCTGATCTGGCGCCGTGCGACTTCTGGCTGTTCAACAAGCTCAAAAGACCGCTCCGGGGACACCGTTTTGATACGATAGAGGAGATTCAAGCCGCAGCGAAGACGGAACTGAAGGCCATCCCGGAAAGTGACTACAACCAGTGTTTCAAAGATTGGAAAATCCGTTGGCATAAGTGCATTGCATCGGGAGGAGATTACTTTCAAGGGGATGAAATTGATTTGGAAGAATAAATAAAGAATTTTCAAAATAAATACAATGTCACCTTATTTTTTGGACACAGTAGCATTTTAAAACTCCTGGCGTACATTTTTCAAAACATTAAACCTACTCTCTATGATTTTTTTCTTTCTTTCTTTCTTCTTTCTTCTTTCGTTTAAACTTTAATTTAACATTCCTAAACAAAAACAATGGACTAAAAGGTCTTGCTACCAAAATTTTTGCTGTAACCAATGCGGTTCTGATCAATCCCACCGTTTCGAATATGATTTTTCTGCTCAAATGGGTATACATAGGTGGACAGTCACTGCAAACTATTCACTGCAAGGATTTGCATATGTTTTCTTATAAAGTACAAGCAATAAGCTAACCTAAACCGGTAGACTTTTCTGTCCGCTATGAAATTTTACGGAAAGCTCTTCAAGAGGACAAAATCAATTTTATCGGCATTCTTATGTCGAACACAGCCAATTAGGACTTTTGTATTTAAATTGCAATTTTAACAAACGAAATTTTCGGAAATAGGAACACTTTGTAACTGTGTGGTATGCTGTTGAATTAAGTGGCATTGATGGACCATATTTTTCGAAGAAAACAGTAACTAGAGACGGTAAGCTAAAAATATTTATATTTATTTACGGCGAAAGGGAACTACTTTCAGTAAATTGTAAAGTTCACTATACATATTGTGGCAGAATTTCAGACAAAATATTCACGACAAATGATTTCAAAAAACTCTACATTTCGTTGACTGTTCAGGTCTCCGGAATTGACTTTAACTATTTTTAAGGTTCCGTACATCCGTCTGACTGTCATCACCCCTTTTCTCAGTAACGCGTTGAGGTATCCAGTTAATACCAAATACTTTTGAATGCAAAAAAACAAGCTTCTTAATGAACGCAATCAACAACTATGGCTGTTTCTGCCGCATATTTTGATACTCAGGGAATCCAAATCTGTAAGATTTGAATATTGAAATTCGGCAAGAAGAATAAAAAAGGTTTAAAAAAATCGCAACACAATTTAACCCCAAGAAGAAGGTTCAGAAATTTAAAAATAGACAAATACGTTGTTTGCCACATATTTTCATACTCGTAAGTGAATCAAAACCTAACGTGTTTTTCAAGTGGGACGCTACAGAAGTAGAGCGACAGGGACAGCAAACGACGCCATATTTCTTGCCGCTCTTTTGACATTTCTCTTCAGTAAGATTTGCCATTTCATGATGGAAAGATATACGAGCCAACAACGAGTCGAAATTATTAAAATTTACTACCAAAATTCGGAGTCAGTGGCCTCAACGTTTAGAGCGCTACGTCAAATCTATGGTCGTCATAATCGTCCTAGCAGATCAACAATTGAGCGTATAGTGGAAAAATTTGAATCCACAGGCCAATAAAAAATGTTCCCGTGTCAGTGAGACTAAAAAGTGCCCGTAGTGTCGAGAATATTACTGCCGCTGAGGCTTCAGTTGCAGAAAGCCCAAATGTGTCCCTCACACGTCGTTCTCAAGCGATGGGCATCTCTGTGACGTCGTTGTGACGAATTTTGTGAAAAGATCTTGGCCTACATCCTTACAAGATTAATTTGACGCAAGAACTGAAGCCGCTTGACCACCTTGAAAATGGTTCGGATTTTCATCGAAAAACCATCTTCAGCGATGAGGCTCATTTCTGGCTGAATGGCTCCGTCAATAAACAAAATATGCGGTATTGCACAGGCAGCAATCCACACGTACTCCATGAGTCATCATTGCATTCCCAAAAAATTAGGTTTGGTGTGGTTTATGGGCCGGCGGCCCATGATATGGACTTGAAGGACATGTGGTTCCACAAGCCACACAGCGAATGTCACAATCAATTTATTGGAAACCAAGTTTGGAGAACGCGTTATCTCACGAAATGGTCCAGTCGCTTGGCCACCTTGGTCGTGCGATTTAACGCCGTTAGACTATTTTCTGTGGGGCTACGTCAAGTTTATGGTCTATGCTAACAAGCCAGCAACGATTGATGAACTTCGTATGTATATCGAACGTGAAATTGAAGCAATATCGGCCGATTTATGCTTGAAAACCGTCGAAAATTGGGTTCAGCGTCTGGACTTCAGCAAGCGTGCCCATGGTGGCCATGCAAAAGAAAATTTTTGTAGCGCTCTTATTGAAAAACCCGATATAAGTTATTGCAAATAAAATCGAGAAAGATCTCATTTCCCGTGACGGACGAACTATTTACATACCTTTAAACTTTTACGCAATCTTCTATGTGCGTAGAGGCCATTTGAATTTCATTAATTTCAGAACTAAATAAAAAATTAATCATATTACTGTTGAAATAAAAATGTATACCACATGAATTACAAAAAAGTTATTTGAATTGTAGCAACATCCAGTTTTTTTGTTTTTTTTTTATTCCAAATTATAAATGAATCAGTGAACTAATAAATATAAATTAATAAATTGTACATTTTATACGATTGAATATTGTCTTTTTTCATATTTTTTCACCGCCTTAAGATGTCCACTTAGATTTGTAATAACATTTTGAGAAAAATAAAATAAAATGAAAGTTTTTATAGTTATTTTACTTATCATTATTACCAGACTATGGGAACATAATGACTTGAAAATAACTCGCCTTTTGGATCCATATGATTACGTATATAGCTAAAAAGTTAGGCTGTTATGTATTTGGTCGCCGAGATAAATTGGAACCTACATGCTCCATGTCACTGATGGAACAGCATCGAACATGTTTGTCTTTAACATTCACGATACTGAAATGATCAGGGACTTGGATAATGTTAAAGTATTCGAATGTACGTTAATACTTCCAACACAAAGGGTAAAGAGAGCGAATTCCATACGCGAATACATACGCTTAAAATACCTTTATATTCTAACGATCTAGGATACGGAAAAGTCAATTGATGACCTTCACCATCTGGTCATACTTGAGGGAAAGCCATTTTTTCAAATGAAATTTGTTTTATGCGCCTTCCTGGATATTGAGGTTACAACTCCATTTCGAACTCCATTCGGAGTAAGGTATTGACGATTCGAATAACAGATGGATAAGATCCATGCTAGAAAATCGAGTAATCACTTCCTTGCTTGGAAGCGTATCAAGGTCATTCACTACAACGAGAGGTTGTCCTCAGGGAAGTGTGCTATCGCCTCTCCTTTGGTCACTGCTCATAGACAACCTCCTAGTCAGACTTCATGAGACAGGCTATGTCACAATAGGCCATGCTGATGATCATCATAAGAGGCAAATATGATACTTCAACCATTAGCGATATGCATTCACCAAGCAAGCCTTAGAATGAAATAAGTGTGAAGGACTCTCTGTGAATTATAGCAAAACCGTTCTGGTCCCCTTCACAATGAGGAGAAAACTGACTCTGCCTCCAATTGTCTTTGAGGGAACATCTTTGGAATACTCCAGTGACGTCAGATATTTCGGTGTTATCCTGGATATGAAACAGAACTGGACTTCACATATCAAGTCCATCACAGACTAAGCAACGAAGGCCATGTGGCCCTGTTAGCGGTTCAACCGTAGGATTTGGGGTCAAAAGCCTAAGATGCTTTACTGATTGCACATCATGATGGTCAGACCTACTATAACCAACTTATAACTTGTTTGGGCATCACTGGTACTATGAGCAACTACTCTTGACATTTTCATTAGGAAAACTTTCACTGCAACCAGCAGTGAAATACCTGGTTTGTGACCAAGAATAATCAATTTCATCGGATAAACACATGTTCTGCTCGATCCCAGACTCAGTGAGGTAGACATTCCTAGCCGTGACCATTAGTCGAGCAACACACCTGCATCCGACCCTAGAAACTAAATCTGGTATACTGATAGCTCAAAAATGGCAAATAGAGTAGGTGCCGGTGTCTATGGACCTAATACTAAAATCTTTATACCCATGGGAAAACATTGAAGTGTTTTCTAGGCTGAGCTTCAAGCCATCACTGTTTGCAATGTTATTATAGGATGGGGTCAAGGTCATCATGGAATCGAAGGCAATGAAATTGCAGACGAATTAGCCAGGGCTGGTTCAAAAACCGTGTCCGGAACCTTTCTGTGGCGGTAACTACGGCCACAGGTTCACTGGAGTAATCTACTGTGACTCAGACAATCAAAATTAGTAATCAAGCCCTTCTCTTACAGAGAATTCCTGTAAGAGAAGGAAAGCTCGTTAGCTTCCTCTCAGGCCATTGCCGCTTGAGTTCACATCGAACCAAATAAGGACTCAGTTCAACCACCGAATGCCGACTGTGTTTAGAAGACGAGAAAATGGCTGTATACATTCTTTGGGAATGTCCAGCTATAATTTGGTTGAGAAGGCGTATTCTCCTCGAAGAGATGCCAATGCTAAAGACATTATGACCTTGTTTAGAATTCATCAGAAGAATGGAATGTCTGAATGCCTAAACTAACTCCCCCGGATACAACAGGTCTTTTCCGCTTGCCACTTGCTACTTGGAAAGGGGTAATTATTAAAAAAAAAATTAAGATACGATGTGAAGGTAATCCGGTACCAAGCCTCTGTGTATCCAATACTCACACAGAGGTAGATCATAAGTTCATCTAAATGGAGAAATAAAGAATTTTCAAACGAAGGTGCCAAGGAGCTTGCAGGCAATTGAACAGAAATGTTTATTCCAACTTTCGGCTTTTTTCTTACATCTCTAATATAAAACTAATAGTTGCTTCCGGAATGTTAAAGTTTGTCGTTATTCTAGATGTCGTTAGGAATCATTTTTCGTGATGAGGAAATGTGACCCAGAATGATCTCGTATCGGGCTTGATTTATCCTAAAACGGGATATTTAAAAAATTCATTAGAAAAAGGATAAATACCGCCCGCTGCATGGTCACTGAAAAAAGGTGCCCATTTATGCCCATGCACTCAGGTGATAGAAAGGCTGATTTTATTTAAGTGAAAATATATGAGTTACAAAAAAAACAAAAATGGCTAAAAAGGTACTTTTTGTCACCTTTTCGGCTGCTTCAAAAAGTCCCGCAGTAATTCAATCGGACCTTATAATCGTGTCGAACTTAAGTTTGTCTACAGGTCATTTCAAAACTGCATTAAGGTTCGACGATGCGAACCTGGTGTATTGTTTGACTAGAATAACAGAATTCTTCTTTGTGCCATTCAAGCCAACTTGTAAAAATTCCAACACATAATCAATAAAACGAATTGTAGATTTAACTTATCTTACTTATCTACACGCTACTTCAAATTGATAAAAATAAAAATACACAAAAGTCCAGAGAATGTGTTACGTCCTAGCTATGTATTTATCTCCTGCACATGTTCTGCAATCAAATTCCATTATTTATTCAACATTTAGCTTGGAAATGTCATGCAAACAGACCTGAAACCAAATGTCTCATTTAAAAATCAACTGCATTTCCGCAGACCGCTTCCACCAAAGGACACCTCAGCTCTCTACCGTTGTTTGTGTTCACTTCAAACCCAGTTGAAGTTACTAAGTATAAGGTTCACCGCCATAAATAATATAAATCTCTTGCTGCATGCACTACTAACTTTCGTAATTCTGCAACTATCCTGTCGATCACCCCTCGACACTCTGCTTCATCCTTGTATTCCGTTTCAAACGAGCGATTAATTCCAATTTGCATAAATTGAATAAAAATTCAAACCACCAAGACTATGACCGTCCGGCACGATGCGACGCTGAATGGAATGCGTCCCTTGTGTCTCGGTTGGCGGTGGTCAAAGTGGTTAAACATTTACGCGAACATTTTAAAAGTGGTTAAACATGGGAAATGAAGCGACACCAATGGTCAGCTGAATGGTATGTGGCGTCCGGCGCCACCATGTGTGTAGGTGTTTATCGAACTTGTCAGCTTACTAGCAAATATCGAGTCCTGTGAGTCTGGGCGGTTGCTTCCGGATTTTTCATTCACACGCGCTCCAAATACCTCCGCGCCAGTCGTCGTTAGTCATTTACCATATGTATATTCCTGGCCAGACGTTTGCTTCCTTCATCCAGCAGCGTACGTAAAGGGATGACAATTTATCAATGAACAACGTGGCAACATGCTTTGTTTGTAACATGGCGGGGTGGTTCACTGGTGGTTTGGAACTGGAAGTGATTGTGCATGCACATCACCGCGTCGTTCGATGGGAACGTTATGGTACTAGAGCACGCGACTTTGCTGCAGTTCCAGTTGGCTGGGATTCACGTAATGGACGCACTTTTGTTTTGATGGTTATTGCAGCCGCATTAAGAAGTGGAAGTAGCAGTGTTGCCATGAGGGCTCTCGCGAGAATGGAGAATGGCATGGCGTGCGGAAGTGCCATGTGACAGGCTGTCAAATGGCCATGGAACAGTGAAGTGCTTGTCCGTCCTTTATGCCGATCTATTTTTACGACGGTTTCATTTGCTCTTGTATTAGTATTGACGGTGATTCAGATTGCAGGCGAAGTCGTTACACGTTCGAGTATGTTGGGCATAGTATCAATGGGTTAAAGGTTAGCGTTCGGTCTGAGGCGTGTTTGACATTATGTTGTATTATGTTGGGAGACGCGTTTAAGTTATCCTGTGGCCTTATTACCGAAATAAATATTTAAGTTTTGAGGTAAGGCGAAAAAGAGAAGAACAGGTTCGTTGTTCCTTGACTGAAAAGTTATTCGTGTATAATAATTCTCTGATTTAAGGTTAAGCTAGGTGTAAAATTTTGGTTAAATAGAATACAGCTAAGGCACCTCTTCGCGGTGAGAGAACTATAAATACTTTGATTTACAAGGTTTATTATTTATAAAGATCGGTGACAGCCAAACACAGCACGGCCGAAGTTAACGGGGGGTGGGCTGAGGAAAGGCTCCCCTGACAATTTGATTAGCAATTATTTTGCTTTTGAGTTTAAAATTGAATATCTGCATTTTTTCGTAAATATTACGGTTGTGTTTCAGACTTCATTTAATAAGTACGCAGGAGTGCTCCTATTTGCCATCCATTGTATGAATACCAAAACATTGAAGGCAAGTCTTTTTTTAATATTTAAGTGTTCCCAGCGTTTAATTGATGCGTACCGGTTGCCTCGAAGCATGATTCGCATAGCTCTATTTTGAAGTGTTTGAAGGTCTTTGAACTCATTCTGGAGACTCATAAATTGCATCGCAGAGAAATATTCAAACATTTTTTCAGCGAGACTTTATCTTGTATTCGTCTTGAGAGTCCGATATTTTTCCCTTCCTTCTACGCACACATTCAGTGTGGTCTTAAAAGCTCAATTTCGTGTCAATAATTACTCCGAGGTATTATAAACGGTCTTTTCATTGAGAACCAGTCTGGCGTGCAGTTTCCGCCTAAAGGATTTTTGTTCCTAGTTTTTGTTTACCACACAACTGCAGCTTCGTCCTGGCTTCAAAAAAAAGAACGACGGGTTTCAATGGAAAAGCAACTTTTATTTATTTATTGATTTATTTATTCACAGTCCCTACAAGAAAACTTACACCATAAGCTTCACGAATCAAAGCTTTGCTATCGTGTATTACCAATCGGATTGATAGATTTGTGCCGAGAAAAAATTTTGAGTATCAATTCCGCATTGTCCAAAACCACTTCGCATACTTCACATACTGTGTACAATGGAATAACTAGCTTTTATAAATTCACAATACTTGAAATAAAGGAAACTTCGAAAGCAAAATGCCAATAAAAAAGGTTTCTTCATAGGTCGTCCCACCTCAGCGCCAGAGGGCACGTGTCTGGGTAGGGTCTGGAAATCAAGGACTAACTAAAATTTCTTATCAAATATGGTTATAAATCAAAAATCCATTAGTTCTTTATAATACATATGTATGTGTAGATATAAGTATAGTCGTGTTAACGCCCTCTAGAGTCCATTTAATTTTCTGGTTCGCCGAAAACGTTTAGTCATGTGGCACGTTTTCTCTACATCCAACTTACAACGTCCATGTTCGTGTGAACCGCTTGCAAAAAAAAAATCCCTAGACACGCAATTCCAAATCAAAAAAAATTCTAATATTTCCCAAGTGATTAAGGACACACGAAGCAGAAAAATAACACTCTTCCATTTTTTTGCTCCATACTATCAAATGAACTTAATCTCCACGGAAATGAATGACAAGTAGAAACGAAAAAATGACCTTGCGAAGGGTACAATGCGAAATTTAGAAAAAAAAGGACCGAATGGTAAAACTCCCTCTGACTATCCCAAAGATGGTAAAAGCAGGCCCAATTAGAGTAATGGCATAATTGTTGTGCTAGTTTCTTCTTCATCAGTTTCAGGCACAAGGAGAACTCTATACATTCGCACCACTAGTGACCAATTGCCACGGGTAAAGATTTTAACGAGCGATTTTTTAGCTTTTTTCCGTCTCGAACGTAAAGCCTTGTTGGGGAAGTTTTTCATTTGCAAAAGCCCACAGCACGCACAGTCATTTTCTTTTCATGAATTTATTTTTATGGTTTTAATAAGTCGTTAGAAATTTGCTGAATTATTATCGTGAAAATGAAGCATTGGCGTTAAACGAAACGTATGGGCGTCAAGTGTCTTGTTTTCTTGTTATAAATCAACCTGAACAGGATTATCCCCATTGGGTCACTTAAGGCCACTTTGAGTCCGTACAAGCTTTAAAACGTAAATTTATTTGAATAGGATTCACTTTTTTCTGTTAACTGAATAGATATAAAAAGGGTATATTTTTACATATCTATTATCCTTCGAGGAAATGTTAAAAAACAAAACATTTCACGCGAATCCCGAGTGGATTTTTTTTTAGTTTGGAATTGAAAAAAGGCAATCCGACTTTTTGTGTGCAGCTTGCAATTTTCTGATAGCATACCCAAACGGAAATAGTAGATACAATAAGTTCCCAGGAGATATTTTGTATCCTGTGCTCGTGTGTGCTGTTGTTCTATTGTTAGACCAAACGGATTTCAATATAATCCGGCAACACAATGGTATTTGATGTCCTTATCGAGTAGTGCAACGTGCCTGCTGTCGGGGGCATAACGATTTCATAAAACACGATTAGCTAGCTGTCAATGACGTACAAATGTATCTTTTGCACGAGTTTTTGGGATGACATTGGAAATGTCAGTTATTATCGGCAATACATATTTTGATATAAATTTGAATGCCATAACATTTAATTAGACAAATTTATTTGCATGTCGGCTCTTGCGTCAGCATGGCATTGTTATACGGAGTGAGACATTTCATTGTTCTCGTTTTGATAAAAAGCAGACATTTATTTTGAAAAATGGTTAAATGAAGGATAAATTGCAAAT
Organism: Orthonevra nobilis; assembly: GCA_963555765.1. Classification (NCBI taxonomy): domain Eukaryota; kingdom Metazoa; phylum Arthropoda; class Insecta; order Diptera; family Syrphidae; genus Orthonevra; species Orthonevra nobilis. The sequence goes on from OY743224.1 coordinate 94,734,269, forward strand.
GTACTTAAATAATTGATGTCACTTTACATATGAGATGCCATTAGTGAAATTGAAGAAAATGACGACACATCTTGCAGGCCAAAGTTTTGTGGCCGCTTTCGTTACTGGAAGGAAAAACAAAGTTGAACATCAAAATGTCGTTAAGCCGACAATTGGTCCAGGAAAAAAGATCTAGCAATTTTAAAAGAGAATTTAGTGCCAAAGTGCTGTTAAATTGAGAATAAGAGACGGTTTCCTGTTTTACCAAGACAACAATCCGAAACAAAAGGTTCACAATGTTTGTTTGTGGCTACAGACAACAACATTATGGATCATCTGTGGACATATTTGGACAATCGTTTACAGTACTTCTCAAACAGAGTCCAACAGAGTTAGGGTTCTAAATTGATCCTTCCGTCTAGAAAAAGTTTGAAGAATCCATGACAAGAAGATTGTATACTATTCTAAACATCCATTACCTGCGCATCAGTGACTTATTTTCTTTTTATTTAACGTTTATTTTAGAAGCAATTATTGAATTTCTGAACTACGTGTTCAAGTTCTTCTGTTTTAGTTTGCACCCACAGTGGAGCGGTGAGTGATCAAGAGCAAATTGAAAATAGCAAAGTTTCGAAATCAACACGTGTAGTTTAAGAGTATAGATCATTTCAAATCCCAGAAAACTGCGCAGAAAACATGGAAATATTTGCTACACCTTTGCTGTCTGGAAAATGATGTTTACAAATTGGGTGAGCTTTCTCCATTTTCACACATTTTTTATCATACCAATTTTTACTTACAGTACTGAGTGGATAAGCTTGGGTTTTTCTTGCGCGTATGGATAATATAATTTAATTTTTTTTTGTTTTGCCCAATTATTACAGGAAAGAGTTTAGTTGAAACAAAGAATTGTTATCAGACCCGAAGAAGGTCAAGTGACATGGAAAGCATGTTGAAAAAGCATGATTTTTTATTTTATTTTATAATTTGCTCGCTCTCAAGAGGTTAAGATTACTTTTTTAATGCAAGTAGCACAGAACTAGTGGAAGAATTAGCAGAAGAGCGCACGATTTTTGTATTGGTTTGAGAAACTCAGACGCATTTGGTTTCCAATCAATTCTGTGGGTGGAGTCCATAATGGGACGGATGCTTTGATTTAAGGATTTAGCTCAACACTCTTAAAGAACTCAGAACTCTGATGATGATGACTACAACCACAATGATAAGTCGCTATTGCTTAAAAAAAATAATTTAACAAATAAATATACATATGAATTTAATTGAAAAAAAAAACAAATGGTTAAATTTTTTCAAATTTTCCATTTCCATATTTATGATTTATAGCAGGCAGGGTGCAGTCTCGCTCGATGATCGAGCAGAGAGTCAACCAGAGAGCAAAGTTGCGATTTCAAACATGTTGGATTTGAGATAAAATTTGCCCAATTCTTCATCAGCTTGTGCTGAATTTTATCAAGTAATAATCGAACGTGTTTATTTTCATTCGGAAATATTCTTGGAACTTAACGCAATCTTGTCGTTGCTCTCCGAATAAATGATGAAATTCACCTTGGACTTCTCGTGATTGGATTATTATATGAATTCCTTCACTGTTTCTGCGTGACAAAAAATACCATATAAATATTTAAGGAAGAGCTTTCAATTAAGTAGCATTTAATGTATCTACAAGGATCCTTTCTTATTTACATAAGACAAAAACTCAATTGGAAAAATGAAGAACTGTTTCTTGATTTCTTTTATCTCTAATTGCTTTCCTCTTATGCTCTTCGCTCTGAAGAATATCGCAGCTTTGCTCTCCTCTTCATTCTGTTTGTACACTTTTTATTCTTTTGTACAAATACAAACGTTTTGGTATCATTTTCTTTTTATGTTCAATTTAACCACATTAACGTTATAAAAAACTTGCATTCAATTGTCCTACATAAATGGGAAGTTGTTGATTATGGCAGCAAAAGTAAAATTCTTCGTCTTCTCACTTTTCTTACGTGTTTTCTATACCTGTATTTAGGGTCATTATCCTGCGAAACGACAGTGTTTTTTTTAAGAATTTTTCTCTATGGCTTACTTATAATTTTTCCAATTGCTTGATCCAGATCTCCTAGATCTCAAACTTTCCTTGCAGAAATACATCCACCCAAATTATTAACCGCAAGATTTCTAAACGCTGTGCGTTACAAAATCATTGACTCAGCATTGTATCCATGAACAAAAACCAAATTTGGATTTGGTAATATCAGCAGGGATTTCGATAGAAAGCTACACAAATAGTGTAGCATGCTATGGACTTCATTTGACCATTGTCGATTCGGTGTTCGAATTATTTCGAAGCGCATTTCGGTGCTATTTTTCATCTCCTTTTTTGTTGTGACTTGTAGCCAATCCTGGAATCTAGTTGAAGCTCAATGCTGTCTTGCTACTAATTAATGCGCAAGACTTTCGGTTTGAGCATGTCGTTCGGTGGAATGTTGAACGTAGCATCGTGATATCTTCAAATACATAGCAACGAAAAAACTAGTTCTTTGTTGTTGTTTCCGTCACATTTCTCATTTGACCAAGTTTTTTACTAGCAATATGAAGAAAAAAAAAATCAATCTGCATGCAAGAACGAAGTATAGTTTCCCAAATATTTTATTATTTAAAAAGACGATGATGAGTATTTAGACATTTGCTTTAATTGGCAAACATTCAAGAGGTTCATTTCATTTCGAAAACTAAAACTCAAAAACTTTTCCGAACACATTTTTCAATCGTTATTCTGGAGGAAAGGGTTGTTCAACATTAAGGCCGTGGACTTCACAAGCTTATAATAACTACGTATGTTTTGAATTGCTATCATAGAATCTTATTGCTTTTTTCGCTGTTTTGGAAATTTAAGGCGAAATATTTACAAATTAGCAAATGTATCGAAGTGTATATGTATATGTGTAGGTACAAAAGTCCGTGTTGAAAAAAATGGTCCAAACTCCTAAGTCGCTAACCGTAAAACTTTCTGATTTTCTTTTTGTTTCGGTGACTTCAAAACTATGTCGATGAAAAGAACTTCAAATGTCGAAATTATGTTCATATGATTTGACTAAAAAAATTCTTTTCTCTTAAAACAAAAGAGTTTTTCAATGTATCATCGAAATTCATTTAAAATGTGGATAAATGTTATACTGCTCTGTTATCTGCAGTGCGAGAATGTCACCTGTAACACAATTTTGATATCACAGGTTACTCCAACTTTGACGCATGTATTCGGCTTGTAAAAACGGCGGTGTTAGTTCCTCAACTGATCAAAAGTTCGGAGCATAAACCAATCAGCAAAGTTTAATAGATGAACAAAGTTTCTGAAAGACACTTGAATGCCGAATAGTTGGATGCAAATTAAACAAGGACCACATTAATCTCTAAACAAGTCATCACCGTTAAACAGTGAAGTCGTGAAATTACAAATTAATAATTTAATTAGTTAAAAAATAATAATAAATAAATGAACGTATTTTGTTCGATCTGGTTATATTTGACTTTTCCAGGGTTCATACATGACTTACATTTGTAGCAATCCCGATTTTGATTCACACAGTTCTGGTCTAGGTAAGAAGCGCAGGGTTATGGAGAGTTGTCTCTTGAACGAGAAGTGCATGGTTCGTTTCGAAGGGAGGCCTTCACAGAACGAAAGTGAGTGTGAGAAGCACATTTGACTGTTTTAAGACAAATTCACAAGCTAAAAGTTTTTAAACGAAAAGCCTCTATCATAATTTTGACATATCATCAGCAGACTTGCGCAGTAAGCTGGCACCAGTGATAAAAAACAATTTGGTTGGATATAAGATCACTCGTCTGAATAAAATCCATGGTATGATCAAGAAATTTTTCTGTTTTTTTAATGGGATATTTTTTAATTCTTCTGATTTTGTAATAATGTCTTGTTATCATGAAATTAGGGCTTGGTTCACATTCTACGGTGCAAGTATCCCTTTTTACCACAACTCATCTTTATAAATATCTAATTTTAAGTTCTTAGTTCTGATTCACTTCATAATAAACAAATGCAGTTTGTCTATGAAGTAGTAACCCATTAAAGACGACATCGGTTCTGCTTATGTTTTCAATGTTAGCGTACATTTGGTCGAAAAAAGTATATAAAATATATGTGCAGTTTCAACTTCAGAATATTCGAGTATGTTTGTTTAGTTTTTTTTAAAACAGCACCTTGAATTTGAAAACTGACAAACTTCTATCAATATTTAATTAAATTGCTTGGATTGAAAAATAGAAAGAATAATACACGTTTAATAGTTTAATATTCATCGACACGACAAGTGGAAAGATGAAAAGTCTTGACAATTGCTAGATATTTAGAGCCAAAGAATAGACATACAGTTTTGCTTTGAGGGGATACACAGTCAGAAGGACACAACCTTTTAAATATAATTTTTTGGCCAGTCTAAGTGAATCTAGTCAAAGTAGGTTCTTTACGGAAGTCAAAAAGTTCGTGCAGATTTTTTTTTGATTAGCAAAAGAAAAAAAAACTGGGGATTTTTGTCAATTAAGTTGCACATTCACAACATATTTTTTTACTCAAAAAGGACTCATCGTGCTGAAGCAAATTAGATTTGCCAGCGCCAACGTCTTTCAACACCTCCCACATCGACTTCGTTTCTAACACAATTAGGATTGTTATCGGATTTTCTCCATCGTTAGCGCTCCGAAATGGAAAATTATAATCAATTTACTGCCAGTAGACTTTAAATAGTTACCCGCTATCACACCGGTGTATGTGTGTATGCTTGGATGGATTTCTGTCCTTCTACCTCTGGATATCCCTCCGTGCATACCATTAAGTTTGAGCTTGCTAACTAGAGCTGATAGAATTGATTTTTTACTCTCCTCTTCTCTTTCCCTCTTCCCAATACAATTTGCTCTATTTTTCTTCCTCTCTAGTGCGCTATTGATCAAGGAACCGAGTTTGTTAATAGAATATGTGCTTGGAAAAAAATGACAAACACTTCAATCAAATTAAAACAGCGATTGACTGATGTATGCAGGAGCAGAAGGTACCTTTTGTAGCTTACTTCTTTTCGATGTTTCTAGCCGGCTTCATTTGCAATCCTATCGTTATGCAAATCGTGAAACAAATTATTATTCCGCAGTAGTGTACCTTATCTGGTTTTTGTATCCTTTATATGTTAACATGAAGTGGAAAAGGGTATACGATCTAGCGAGGGTGCGGTGCGGTTTAAGTTAAGTTCAACTTGGAAGAGTCCGCTTGTGAGAAAGTTATGTAGGTTGTTTTGAAGTCAATTAATTTGTCACAATGAAACAAAGGACAGCCTACAATTAAGGTTAATGGAATCAAATCAAATTTTATGGGTGACTTTACTGGCTGCTTTCCGCTTTTCGCCGTTGGAGGACAGCAAAAATAGAAAAGGGAATGAAATGTGCGGTTTACATGAAGGGAATACTGAAATCGAGGCACACTTGACTTTCGTCATGTCTCCAAGTGTCATCATTTTTATGAAAATGGGTGATTTTTTTGCTGTTTGGAATTTTTGTTTTCTGTTTTTGAAAACTCACTCGTGATTTGAGACATAGCTAGCGTTGCCATTGCATCATGGAAATACTTTCACCCAAGAAACGCTAACAAAAAGTGTTTTTTGAGCAATCCAAACATTCGACCATTCAATCCTATGGTATGATAACATACAAAAATGCCGTATCTGCCGCGATGATCAACTTGAGGCATTACAAGACTCAGGCGGAATCATCGGGCCGTATTTTTTTAAAGATGACCGTGAGAATAGAGTAACCACCAATGGCGTTTGCAATCGGTTCAATGGCTTCCAACTTTTTTTTTTTGCCGAAAATGCACGAACCTAGTGAAACTTGTTGACATGTGTTACCACCAACACGCCACAAAGCACGTGAAGCGACGGAAAATCCCGATTGTTTAAAAAGTAAATGGAAAATTTTTAAAACTTATGAGATTTCCTGAGTCTTAGAATGAAAAACAATTAAAAACACCCTTTAAATTAAAGGAAATTGTGTATTAACAAGCAATCGCTGTATGGCGTATACGTATTATTTATACGAATATATTCGTTGCTTTGTTTAAGCTTAATAAGTTTATATTTAGTTACTTCTTCTCAATTTAAAAGGAAACGTATGTTCTGGATTGGATAAGCCAAAGCATTCCTACCTTACTGGATCGCCGGCGGGACTGTGTATTCGTCTCCTGTTCACGAAAATAAGAGAACACACATTTGATAATGCGGGGTATAATATTTTGAGAGTGCGGGTAAGTCAATCACAATATTATTGTAGGGTTCGTAAGAACATCGAGCATTCGCTATCTAAGCTTGCGCGCAAATCCAAGTCAGTGCACGAGAGTGGCCGCTTTGGAACTTCAATAAGAATTGTTCATGAAATTTTAAAGAAGACTTGAAATGTTATGTCTTCGCGATGGTAAGTACAGTACCTCAATTTGTGTGAATAATTCCATAAAACAGCGATGGATATGTTTCGCTCAGTTGGCGATCATGCTTTCAAGGCTTTAACAAGTGGGGATTAACAAATCCAAAAAAAATTCTACATCCTCTTCTTATAAGTAAATACATATATTTAGTTCATATCCGCTTAAGTGTTCGAATTGATTTTGGAAAAATAAGAATTCTTTCCTGAAATGCGTTTATAGTGAACAACACTTCACTATTGTCTATAAGTCTCTCACCGCTGTGCTGTGCCTTAAGCCAGTAAAAAGATCTGATGATTATGGTAACCGAGAAAAAAACTCGCTTTTCTTATGGTAGCCATAAAAACTTGCGTTGTATCTTTTTTCTCGACATCGCTAAAGGTTTTGCGCCAAACTTGCAACATTGAACTTATTCGGTGTTATTTGGGACTGTCTTTTCACAGTCATAAGCTGTTGTGCCACCTCAGCAACAGCGTAACCTTTGGGTAGCGAACTTTCTGGATACCCATACGCCGTTATGAACCCAACTTAAAATCCTTGGACATTAGTGAATTAGTAGAACATAGAAAAACAGAGGCCCCATATTTTCTAGGGCGTATATCGACGTACATCGCTCATTCACTTAAAGACTGTCGTAACTCAAAAGACGCGATTTCGCAGAAAATGCGTTTGAAGTTTTGAATTGACTATTTATTATATGAGATGAAAAAAAAACATTTTCTCTTCTTACATTAAAGATATCAATTTGGAAAGAATGGCGCAGCATCATTAACTAAAAAATCGTGGTTTTCGAGTTGTGTCTGTCTTTGCTTGAAATTTAATTCAGGCAGAGATTGAAGAAGAAGATTTCTTCTTCTCCATATTCGGGCTATCGCCAAGATTGTTCGAGTTGAATAAAGCCTCCTAAGTTGATGGATGTATGTACACGATGATTGTATCTGTAACAAGTGAGGGTACAGTCAAGCTAGAGCAGTTTCTAAAGAAAAGAAATATCAGATTATCATTCGTTTTGAATTGACCAAAGTGAATTTCAAAAACTTAGATTTTTTTTAGAGGAAATAAAATTATAAAACAGGTCAATGAAAATTTGAAACCATCTCAACTCGACTTTGATAGCCTTAGGCCCTGTGTGAATGTAAATCAACACTTCGGCCACGTATCGCGGACTCAAATTTTAACCACCGTATACCGATCTAGTCTTTACCAGAACATGATGTTGTTTGCCATCTTTCAACAATCCTGTATTTTATGCCCTTGATCTGTCCTTCTTAGGCTGTGTCTAGATAAAAATCTCAACTGCAATTTTAAACCTTGGAAAGAGTGAAATAGAAAATGTAGGTACTCAAACCAGTTATGATGCACTACCTTTGCACAATGATGGTCCGGCATATACTAACCCATGGGACTCTTAGGTAGTCAGAAATGGTCAGAATTACCATTACAGGAACTCTGTGGAATAACTCATCGTCATTGATGGTCATGTTCCTACTTATTCTGTGATTTGATTTACAGTTTGGGCACCAAGCTTACTCTGGCTTCTTTAGAAATGGCACTGCAGGAAAATGTTAAGTTATTAACCAATTCTCTAAAGGTAAACGAAACGAAGTATATTGGATTCGGATACACACAGCCAAGTTAAATTGCCTGCGGGAAGAATGTTAAAGTAAAACAATCATTCGCCGAAATAACCGCATCTGCGAGTGGCAATGAAATAACTTTGCGACTTCGGCAGGTCCAAAGTTGCGAATAAGGTCTCTTTAATAACCACCATTCTCGAAGTTTACTTTAGGCAAAGGTTCTAGTTGGTAAATACTTTTGTTCAAAAGTAAGAAAATGTAGGGTCAGTTGATTAAAGACTTATTATGGAATGCAATTATTCATATTTAGAATTCTGCGTTCACCCAATTTCATAAAACTTTCAAATTTTATCAAAACAAACTTGTGAGATTTCAGTGAAATCTATAGATGAAGGTTTTTTTAAGTCTAACAATTATTCATGTTTATTTTGTCTCTTCATTTGAGAAATAAACAACTACTCTCAAAGGACAGACAAAATTCAAGCATCCCAAAATAATCGTTGGAACTACTTTGCCCAGTTTTCTATTGTCTGTTATGTCTTTTGTGGGATATTCAATAAAATTTAAAAATTTGTCACTTAAGAAAAATAACATTGACATATATGAATGGAGTACTAGTCCGCATCTTTCTTTTCTCGAATTACCAGAAGTAACATAAGAGCACTTCAGTGCTCTCCACCTTTTTCATAAACCAAATATTCCCTTCCACAAAAAAGGAATTCAAACTTGTAATAAAATGGCTACATGTTTCAAATGGAGCATAAAACGAAGCAAAGAAAAACTTTTCGCAATTTGTTTCAAACGTGCTTTTAATCAGATTATTTTTAAATTATGTTTTTGGTGCGAACAGAGATTTTTGGCAATTACGGAGTTGTTTGAACACACTGTATCAATCATTGAGTCTACGACTACGAAATATAGTACTGGCTTTGTATGGAACGAAGTCGCTACATGTTAAAACTCAATCTCTACGTTCTGAGGAAAGTCTAAACAATTTACTCTCGTTTAAATTTAAAATTTTCAATAAAAAAGGAGAGGGGCCATTTTTGTTTGGAACCTGGTTTCAAAATATAGGTGAGCGTCAGTATATAAAAAAATGTGGTTTTATGAAAATAGTATTTGGGGATCTTGAGATTTCCATAAAGTTTCACAGTTTTTATGTGCTGCGGCTAAGCTTAATTTTAATTCCAGTCTGAATGATGTACGCTTTTGGCCTAGAAATGGCCTATCTCGTCATAAGCGTAACGTTTCCATCCGTTATTCTGACCGAATTGATTTATTAATTTATGGCCTAATTTTCTGTATCCCTGTATTTCAAAATGAGTGAAATCAGTCATATAACTAATAAGATTCTGAATTTCTCAATTTTGTCCGCTTATAAGACTGAGATGTCCGATTTAAAATATGATGCCATTTTAATTCATTTGATTTGCAAAACCCACAATGCATATGTTTTCAACACTACACCTGGATTACACACAGCAGTCAAATATTCAAATTTCAATTAAGGTTTTAGTTAATTTCAGACCGAAACCTGCTATTTTCAAATTTTCACCGTCAGCGTCATTGGCTTTCTGTTTTTTGGTTTTAAGGTTAAACGTTTAACTACCAATGCCAAGTTTCACCATTCGGGCAATCATAATTTCTACTTTAAATTTTTTGAAAATAGTCAAATTTACTTGAAGTTTCTTGGATATAAAATCTTCTGCTCAGATCTAAGTGTTTAGCTTGGCAGCAAGTGTCCTAAATGTTTTTGATAGCACTGTTTTTGTTTAATTCCAAAGGAAGCCAACTCCTAAGGATCAATGACAAGCAAGTATTCCTCATGTCCAGACTTAGGATTTCGCAAGCCTTTGCTCCTCGAAATTAAATATGCAGTGAGACACTTCATTGAATCATCTTCGTTTTTATATTTTAAACAACTTCTATGGTTAAGCTATTGACAGACCATAGACGGTGCTCGTTTTGGTGACAGTTCTAGCTCGTGTTGGTGGTACATTTCACAAATAGCTTTGTTTATATTTTTTTGTTGACTTTTCACATTTTTTCTTCATAAAGGGAGTGCTTCTTTAAAATAGCATTGATATCATGGCTGTTAATGTCCTCTTTGACCTAATTTGTTAGCATGATCCCACCAGCATCACCAGCCGACAGTCACTCGTGGTGGAATGCGAGGTTTTTGTGCTATAAAAGGAAAAGAGCCTCAACATTCTAAATCAAGACACTTTATTCGTTTCCAGTAAGCCCTCAGAAGAGTATCAAAAGCTGAGCCTAGACAAGACTTAGATTTGTCAGGGGTTTGTCAAACGAAGCAGTAATATGGTTTCTTGAAAGTTTCTTCCTGCCGACTCCCGATGCTCACTAGAGAGGTCAATTTGTTCAGCCTATTTTTGCCATATATGTATATCTACTCCTATATTTAATAATATAATAAAGAGGTAGGTAAGGTTAGGTTGAAGGGAATGAACTTCCTAAAGTTGGAAGTAACCATGGGGCCTTAAACGTCCATGATGATTCCCCATCAAAAACTCCGTCATTTTTAGAGCTTCGGTATGGCTAGTGGTGCTCCTTTTGAAACTCACTAGGTCCTTGAGTGCTCGCAGTTCCCTTTGCGTTCTATCCCCCGACAACCGAAAGTCATCTCACTTGTGCGGTTGGGGCTCCAGAAATGAACCTTTTTTAGCAAGTTCATCAGCTTTTTCGCAACCGGCCAAGAACCTAGAACCTAGATCATGGTAACTCTGTGGTGCTCGGCCAGATCATTTAGAACTGTAATGCAGCTGTCTACAGCTTTCGATTTATGGTACCCTTGTTTATTGTTTTATTACAGCTTGGATATCCACATGTATGTTCAATCTTGCATGACCGAAGTTCTCTGCTGTATAGTCGAAGAAGCTCTTTCGACGGCAAAGATTTCAGCATGAAAGACACTTCATTGATTTGAAAATCTGTACGAGTTAATAAAGATGTAAAGAGGTAAAGTTTGTAGATTTGTACTTATCCGATTTCAATAATATTTGCAATGGACCGTCAGAGTGAATATAGCTTATATAGTATATTATCCTATTTAAAAACAAGAGAGTTTCGTGGCGACAAAGTATGTAACTAAAGTCGATGAAGAAACGATCGAGCGACACGTTTTTTGCGGAACCTGCCTTAACAATAAGAGAAACTTTTTTGCCTTCTGTAGAAAACTTTTAGAATTGTATAAATTCTATAAAAAGTCCACGAGGGTATATCTGTATATGTTAAAGTTAGTTCACATTTTGTTGAAACATGACTAAATAATATATTTAAAATTAATTTCAATCTGTCAAAGTTATTTAAAAGTAGTTAATGTTAAATTTGTATCAATTAAGCTTATCGTTGAGGAAATTTTATAATTTATTATGGAGAAAAAGAAAGCTTTGGTATCAGAGGGCGGCGAATAGACTGCTCGTCTGTTTTCGTTTTAAAAGACTGATGATATTTAAGATAGTTTTGCATTGAACCATGAAGCTGTTTTGAAACGTGAAGCATAATTTCATCCCAGGCATCAGAGAGTTCTTCGATTTTGGCGTCCTCGTCCGCAAATTGTTAACCAACTTTATAATAATTTCAAGATAGACATCTTCGATGGATTTGAAATCCAGCTGTGATGTGGTGACAAATTAAGCTCCTCTATGCTTAAATCGTGAAATTTATTAATGATAATTAATTTATGATTGTAACGATTGGGTGCCGTCAAGAATCAACACAGCTCATCAGGTCATGGGCCGTCACCGCAATGGAGCAAATTGTCGGGAGGCAAGACCAACTGTATCACGTGAAGCTTGCTTTAGGCATCCCTTTATAGTCTGTGTGTGTGATGGTAAACAACACTGCTCTTTTTATTCTCTAAAGATCAATAAAACCGAAATTCTCCCACACGAATAACAAGTAGAATTATCTGGATTAAAACTAAGTGTACACAAAAATAAGCTTACTTATTTTCCGTTAATTGCATTATCAAAACACCGTTCAGAATTCTTTTATTCTTGATAATGTGCACATGACTCACTCCCTATTAAAACACGACACAAACATCAACACCTCGTGTAACTAATGAAATTACCACCCAAAGTTTCTACGAACGCGTGGCCCCACACCCCAAACTTTCTTCCGCTCTTCCAAAAAAATCGAAGCAAACCAAAATTTAGCACAGGATATATTGTTTGGCAAAATTATTTCAGCGGTCGAACGAATGAAACAGAGCCAGCCCCGACGAATAATAAAAAATAACAAAAACAACGATGACCTCACATGGACTGGATTCGCGGACGACGCCAACGCCATCGTCGCAAAGGACTGCCAACATCCGAGGGATTGCGTGTATTATGCCCATTTCCATTTTGTCTCAGTCCTTCGTCTAGTTCTGCACAAAATGTTCTTTCTCAATAAAAACGGATATTTTCGTTAGTTTTTAGGGGTCTTCCAATATTTTAGCACAAGTCCTTCGCCTGAGGGCGAATATATGAGAACTCCTGCGATTGAACCTGCCGGGCTGGACATTAATTGATCCGAGTTGCGGTACGAGTATGTATATCAAGTGGATTCACTCCGTTTCTTGGCATTTCCATAAAGATAAGAAGCCGCGAATAATTCTAAGAGTTGATTAATGACGTCATAAAACCAAAAAGAACTCTGCAAATGCCAAAGACTTACGCACCCTTAAAGCAAACCGTGGATGAAGTGATTAAAGACACATTTGGAGCAAAGTGCCAACAGTTTGACTTTGGTTTGTTTTGTTTTCGTGCCACTGAAAAGTTCGCCATTTTATGCGTGGAACCTGGGGAATTTCGATATTCTCTTTTTCTGTGAAGGAAGACATTTTGCTTTATGGCATTATGATGAAGCAGATTTAATCAGACGTTTGCTTTACTTCCTGTTCTTAGGAAAAGATAGATTACGTCGCTATGGAAATGAGTTCACGGTTTTAACATAATTCGATTGATTTATTTATATATGAATTGAAAATACGAGAAGGTTTTCTGTGGCAGACGAGGAATTTTTTGATTCTTTCTATCTAAGTAAGTAAGGCCTAAGCAACTCTGTCCGCAGAGCATTGCGTAATATCCTTGTTGGCTTTTGATGATTCGTGCTTTTGGGGGCAAAGAAAAGAACAATTGCTTGTGAAAGCTTCTTTCATAAAGGCAGTCATGTGAATGTTGGGTCATCATTTGAAGACTGCTATAACGTTAAACTACATTAGCAATAATTTTAGCAAATCTAACATTAAGCTATACTCTTCGCTGCAAATGCAACGAGAATTTTTCAAGACAATCGACCCCACTCGATATATTTATATGGTGGAATGTATACTAGAAGGAAAAGGAGAGCACCAACAAAGCGACCTCAACTTTGATTATAAAGTCAACGTTTGAAAAAAAAAATAGTGAATATGAATTTGAATATGTTATTGTTAAAAATAAATAAATAAATAAAAATATGCTTGAAAGCGCTTGCTTTTACGGCACGGCCGATGGGGTAACTTTAGAGACATAATGAATAACAAATTTAATTTGATCTGCAAAACATAAATTTTAAAACTGAAAAAGTTTCCTTGTAGTTAGAAAGTGATCACCAGTGACGGCTATTCATGCTTATAAGAAGGCCAAAGAAGGCAAGGAACTACAAACATTAATTCGACGTGTTTTTGAAAATATAGTTAAACGAAAAAATTGAAGTGAAGGAATATCAAAGAATCACATAAAAAAAGGACAGTGGTTACATCATTTATGTAGGCCAACTCAGATTATCTCTCTACTGGGAAGAGCAACGAAAAGAAGGTAAACAATACCCATTAAGATATTTGACAGTCTGACGTTTGCTGTCGAAACAAAGATATTCAATATTCGTATGCAAGCTTGACTTTTGACAACTTTTAATGCGATATGATTTGCCATCTTCTAGGGAGTGCACGAACAAAGTGAGGAAATGCGAAGCAGTTTCAAATGGGACAGAAGAGTTATATAAATTTTAAAAGATAAGTATATACCATCGCGCAGAACGAAAGCCAATAAAGTTTACAATGATCAAGTTTTCAAAAGTTTCTGTAAAACAATATCTGGTTCTTCAGTAAATTTGGTGCAAGAACCCTTAATTGCGAAAATTTGGACAATCATACCAAACTCGTCTAATGGTTCCTAACTTTAGATTCTAAATGAGGCGACATATCTTTCCTTGCTTCCTCGTTTTATGTGTCGTTCGTTCTTTGAGGAGTTCATTCGTCTTCAAAGTAAATAAGACTTATTCTACCCCATTGCACCATTCAGTTGAACAGTGTATGAGTTAAGGGAATTTTTTTCCAAGTATTCTTACGGTTTATTGGCAAATAACGCAACGTGACCCGAAAAATCTTTTTGCATAGATTTGCTAGCAAAGATTAAAATACAATCAATAGTTTTTTGGGAAGTATTGATTTTGTTAATGATTAAAATTTGGTTACTTTCCATAAAGTGCCTTAGCAACTCAGGGATTGATTTTAATTTTTAAAATCAAATAGAATCTCTTTCTAACTTGATTACTACCCATGTCCACAATAGCTTCTAGTAAGGGTAAGTGGGTGGTCGTGCTGCTATCTATCGACTTTTTAAGCAGAAACGTCACACAAGTGTCGTCAAAATTATGGTTTTTGAACATGGTTTTTTGGCATAACATTTACTATACAAAATGGCGAATGCAAATAGTTTAATATCGAATTTTCCATCCCACTTTCGGACTCAAATCAAATAACACCTGAATTTTAAACCACTTCACTTTCGTTTCTTTTTCTTGCAAATGCATTATTCTCTTAAGGACAAGCAAATTATAAAAAACAACAAAAATTACAAAAATCGATATTGAATTTGCTTTGATCATCACTTTTTCCGCAGTCTGGAGACGTTTTGTCAACCGAAGGCATTTCAGAGCTGAGCAACGGCCATGAAAAACTTGGCTCACAATAGAAGAAAATTTTAAATGCTAACTGAAAGAAATATTATTCAAATTTTCATTATTAAAACTGACACTTAATGGGGTATAAACACAAATGAAATTAGGGCAAATTTTATTGTTAAAGATCTAAGCTGAAACTGTCATAGAAACGAACGCATATCCCAGCATCGATTTTGTAATACGAATATTGGAAAACATAAATAATCAAGACATGTCAACTTAATCCTATTCGTATCAGTCGTATATCGCATCACCATTTCCATCCATCCATCAATCGTAATTACGATACCAACTGCGCCATGCATTTTATATAATTAAATTTCCTCCAACATCCTATTCGCATTTAATTGAACGCAATTTTTCATTCACATCCGCATGTACGAGTACAAGCATACACTTGCATGGATTCTTTATGAAGTTGAAGCACAAAACAGTCATTAAAACGACAGCATCGGCATCAACATCAGCAGCACCTCCCCTTAGCATCAAACTGTAACACTATCAAACTCGACCTGTCATCAACATGAACAGCAGCAACCAGGAACATCATTATCCTTGTGTTATCCTCTACTAGGCACACACACGACTAACCAACCAACTATGTATATAGCGACTACGGCATTTTCAATCCGTAAAAGGAAATCTAATACGTCACACTTTTGTTAAAGTGTACAGCAGGGGATACAAGTTTGTTTTCCGGTTTTAGAAAAAGCATAATGGAAAACTAGAAGAGCGAAAACATGAGGAAGAGATGCAAAAAAAAAAAGTTACCTTTCACCAGAATATTTGAAATTTGAAATCCTACCCCGGTGGAGTCTCTCCATTTTGCAGATACATACAAAAGAAACTCTATCCACAGAGCTATACTCTGGGGTAACCGAGTGAGTTCAGAATTTATATCTTGAGGAAATGCTTTTTATGTCAGAGACAGAGAGGTACCGAGAGGGGGTGGTGGGAGCCTGCTACCAGGTGGACTTTTTTTTCCTTTTCACAGCATTCGTTTAGAAGGATTGGCGGGGTTCCGTCGTATATTCGTGCTGCCGATGGTTGTGTCCGCCTATTCAATAGATACTCGTATATAATTGCGGCCTATATTTGCACTGGTAATTATAAATATGATTTTTTTTTTGGATACAGCAACTTTTGTGGGTTTTTATTTAGGGACGAAGGTCAAGCGGAACAGGTGAAGAGAAAAGTTAACCCCCGTGCGATTTTGCTGCTGCAGTTTAATAAATCTCAGCCTTCACTGAAAGGTCTTAAAGCAAATAGTGTGTGCTATAAGTAGATATGTTTATTTTTATTTTTTTTTTGCTTGAACTAACGAGTTTGTCAAGTGGGAAAATGGGTTAAGTTCCTTAATTGGAGCGATTTTTTAAAACAGCTCTACGAATACGATACGAAAAAGTTTAAAAATTCTTAAATTATTTTGGTGAGATTTAATCCCTCATGCTTTCAAATTCAGAAACCTATTTATTGTCAAAGGGGCTATTAGTCTAGGAAACATGCATTTCGATGGAAATGAATCCAATCAGATTGCTAACAATCTATCTATGCATCCATCCACAATTATCCCTTCGAGACAACAGTGATAATTGAATGTGTTGATGCCCAATATACTCAAATAATTGGAGATAAGGTATGATTACGGTTTTGTGGGGTACATACTTTAAACCAACTTGGTGTATGTCTGTAGCCTAAGTAAAAGAGTTGGAAAGGATATGAGCAGTTGAATGAATATCACGTGTGGGACTGAGTACTATGAATTCTATTACCATCATTAAATGGGCCTTATATTATAAGAAGGACTTTATTTTGATTTATTTTTAAACCACATGTTATTTGAGCATTGACTACTCAAGTGCGCACAAAAATTTCCAGAAACTCTGGGCATTCATCATGTAACTTTTGGGACGATCGTCGTATAGACGATATTTTTAACACTCTTCTTTGATTCTCCAATTTATATTCTTTTTCACTTTCAATAAAAAAAATACAACACAGTCCGTAGAAACATATTTGTTCAATATTTACCCTTAAATGGTAACGATGTTTTCTACATCCTTAAATGGTAACAATGGGTCACTCGTGTCCGATTCTTAAAACAGTACTTTATAGTTATTTAAAAAAACTATATAATAAATATAATAAAAAGGAGAGACACATTTACCAAGGCACGAGTGACCCGACGTTATCATTCAAGGGTTTATATTAATTTATTATTTCTCCAATTACTCTGTGTAAGCCTTTTGCCGATAGACGATATGGGCAGATATCGACATGACGATAATAAATGATAATTTTCGCGTTACATGATGAGAGCCCAGTGTTAATTGCCGGACACAGATTGGATCGACTTTCTGTTGAAAAATGTAAGGAAATTGCCAAGTGACTTCAGACAGCAAATATCGGTCTAAATAATACACCATCTGCAAGTGGTATTCCCAAGTTTGTGAAGAAAGTTCGTGAGATTGGTTTACTTTTTGTTCGCTCAAAGAAGAATATTGCGCACTATCGACCAATAACTTAAACGATCCAAAGATCTTAGTAGCTGAAAATACCTGCAGTGAATTTTGAATAATGATCTCGGATTATTCCTTTTTCAATGTCCAATTGCCGAAGAAATAAAAGCAAAATACTCACCCGCTTCGTTATATCCTTTCAGTTTTGAGCTTTAGGGAAATATCTTTCCTGATGAAAACTCTTCTTAAAAAAGAAGCCAATGCACCCCATATGAATGACTGTTTGACTGAGTTTCTGGGGCCATTACAGGTCCGTTTTTCTTCCAAGACGACAATTGATTGCATGTTAATGGTAAAAATATTTGAGGACTGGTCTGGGCCAAACAAGCCGTCCAGCAATCAAGCTATGGGATTTAATGCGAAGAATTCAAAAATAATTCAGAAACTGAAGAACAATGTTGGTTGCCCTACTCGTCAAATAGGAACTTAAAGTATCAAAAATGCAGTGAACATTTGGGTGCACAGAATGGGTTACTGCAAAGCCAAGCGAGGAAGTCTTTTGAATGAGGTTATATTCAATAATTAATCGGAAGACGTTCAATAAACCAAGAAGCGTTTAAAAGATTTCAACAGTGATTTTTATAGTTTTGTTTTTAAATAGATGTTCCACCACCACTTCTGAACAAACGATACTGAAGTGGAGAACATGTTATTTAACCGAATAATTAAGACAAACGCTACAAAATTTGTTTGCGATTCTAGTAAACAGTTTTTCAATTGGCTTCTTGGCCGGTTGACTATACCCGAGCCGCCCAAACGGCAGATACTACATGTTGGAACATTGTTGCATTAAGAACCTCTCGTGCAAACCCCGCAGTTAAACATCTTATCCCTTGCTCGCCCAACTGGAAGTGACTGATAACTTCCGTTAACTATTTCCGCGAGCCTGGTTGCTGGGTTTTAAGACCTAGCCGGCGTAGTCAATTGCAGGACTTTAAATCTTGATAAAGTCTGCTCTACCTCTGCTCTCAATTTTGATTCTAGAAGAAGCAACGATTGCACACCACGATGAGTCTTTGTCAGTTTTCATGTTTACCAACTACCTCAATGTTACAACTGAAGATTGTAATGTGTGGTCCCACCATTTGTCGATCGATTTCTTGTCGATAGCTTGCTGCTAGGTTAAAATTTTATTAAGTTTAAGACCAACTCTTTGGGCTTCTTATTTCATTTCCGACACCAAATAGCATTCTTCAAATGTTCAAAGTTCAGGATTTCAAAGTGGTTTGGGCTGCGAGCAAAGCATAAAAATGAAGTCGATTGTCGCTTGGCCGCAAAATACAGGATAGGTTTTTGTGAGCGACTTTAAGCAGCGATATGCTCTGATAGCTTGTAAAGCCACAGGATCGTTTTTTTTCAAATTGAACGGACTGATATATCATTCGTTCAAAACGTCTCTATCAAAATAGCAGTGCCTGATAATGAGTTGCACTGAATAGCTTGAAATAAGTTGAGGAAAAGTAAAAAGGGAATGGCGAGTTGTCATTAAATCTTGAATAATAATAGCCCCATTAATTAAGCATTCTTAGTTCAGTTCAAGTCAAGATGGCGACTCCATTCAATGCCTTTTTTATATTGTATGCAGTTAGAAACTCACCCAATGAAGCTTTGCGAAGAAAGATGAAGTGATCGTATGCTCTATGGTATGCGGTTTTAGCGCTTTTTTAAAAAATGTTCTTTTCTTATGACATGCGATATGTGAAAATAGTTTTTTTTTCGGAAAGCTAAGTATTGGAGAGTATTCGAATTAAATGCCACTGTATTCGTGCTAGAAAATATGGAACATTTCTTAATAAAATTAGCCCGTGTTTTATAAAGTTCGATTTCAAAATATAATTTTATTTTGCTGTGACATCTCTTAGCCTTTTTGGATATTTATTTATAGAATAATCATTTTCCATGATTTAACCGCTGATTCCAATAACTGTTTCAACTAACACAAAAGTATGCAGTATACAGAAGAAGGTTATTTATTTTTGGGGGTCCTACTACCTGTAATAAGCTGCCATAAGTCGTCAGAAGAAAACGTCTATCAGAAAATTAAATTATTGGCCTTCGAATCTTGATTACACGCAAATAGAAGAACTGGGGAGAGTACGATAACTTAGGCGCCAAAAATTGCTAACGATTTCTTGTAAGGGGGCCAAAAACAAGCCTTTTTTTAATATGGGGGGGTGGGGTCTATCTCGCAGCGTTTATGAGTTATGGGCAATTTAAAAAAAATGTCTTAAAATTAAAAAAAAAAACAACAAAAAAACAACGGCAACACTTACAATAAAGTACTATACCGGCTTTGAAAGTCAGAAACATGTTCTTTAATCCTGGGTTTAAACTAAATAGTTAACTTGAATAGTTTTTGAAAAATTCGCATGCAAACTCAAAATTTTGATAAAAAAAATTTTAAAAACAAGTTTAGACCAATTTTTTTTCTAAATTGTGAAATGAAGTGCTTAATTTGCTTTTTGTAGTCAATGCTTGTATCAATTCTGGATAGAATACAAAAAACTGGTCTTTCTTTAAGGTAACCGAATGAATAATCGATTAAATGTCCGGCATGCGTGTATATCCATTGTTTTTTTCTTAAATCAACAGTACATGGGTGGCCAGCTGCGCGGGTTAAAAACTCTACCCTCTACAAAAAACCGTTATCAATTTTTGGCGCCCAAGTTATCGTACTCGTGCCGAAGAACTTTTTGAAATAAAACTTAGTTAAAAAAAAGTCATATTCTTTTTACGCAGCAACGCATTTAAACATAGCTCTGTAGAGTTCAATCTTAGCAACAATTTTAATCTTTATGTAAAACGTCGTTCTTTTCAAGAAACAGCCAAATCAGCCTGCATTAAGACTCCTATTGCGAAAATTAAAGTTTGTACTCTAGAGAGACCTAAAACGGTTGATCGTAGGAAAGCAGAGAAAATACAAGAACATTCGATGGATTTTCCATGGTGTCAAAACAACATCCTGTTTCTTATACCGCTTAAAACTAGTGATTGCTGTCTTCCCTATAAGATCACACTTGGTTTAAGTTATTACCATTGTTTTTTATTTGATTATAATGCTTTGCATGATTTCTATAGAATGATTTGCGTGGTTTTAAAAGTTCTGCGAGCATACTTCACTTTGGTAAAAGTTGTCAAAAGTTTGCATATCATTATTGCCAAATTTCAGAAACAAAGCACATCGGAATCTTCTTTTGTATGAATAAAAGCAAGTTCATCTAAATTTTACCAGAAACAAGAGCTTTAGCTGTTCACTTTCTTGCTTGCCACCCCAATTGACATCTTCAGAGTCACTACTCAAGTAGAAAACCAATCAACACAAACACATGCACTCGGGATACGTTGTCGTAGCACAGTTCGCTTTGAAAAGGACATCGAGTCCCTCTTATCTCGGCAATTCCAATGAACACAAACACTAGTCAGCATGTAGGGTAAGCACTTTACCATAATTTCCAATCTAACCTTGAGTCTCGTTGTCCTTACACTTCGTTACGTATCGAGTGTGTTCCATACACATCATGTAAGCACACAGTCTTGCTCAATACCAAGGCCAACAAAGTGGATGGGACTAGCAATAAATCAGGCAGACCAATTGGAAGCCACAGTCCTGACAAAAGGTGGGGGCCAGAGTATTTTGTCTCTCGCTACTAAATTGGCTACTTAGCGATTTCAAGGCCGATTGCACTGCCACACGACTAAGGGTAGTTTTAAAATTTTCACAAAAACAAATTCTTGAGTAAAGTCCGATGCCATATAAATCCCCAAGTATGCTTGATAGCTTATTAAGGAGAAATTTATGGGCGCAAGAATGTAGATGTGTTCATACATATAGTGTACACGTGGGTGCTATAAATATTTTAAAGAGTTTTTCGCTGAAATTTTTGGATCGTTAAAGTCGTTATAAAAGACGAAGAATGAGGTTGGCTGGATGATTAAAGGAACCTCACGATTGACCTTTACATCGAAGTGGAATTCCAGTTTGGAGGGTTGTAAATTTTTACGAGTTGTATCGTACGTGATTTTCCGATCGTTAGGAGGTGAATACAGTTTGTGCCAAGTGCACTCTGCTTCGCTTGGAAAACTTCATTATGACTTCAGGTATATAAAATCCAGCAAGACGATACGGTAGTTGTTTGGTGTATTTTTCCATAGGAAATACAATTTCGAGCGCTAAAAGCTTGCAAGAAACGAAATGAAACCCAATCAAAAATGTGTATACTCAGCGAGTGGGTCTTTTGTTTTTTGCTCTGGATCGCTCATGAGTCACAGTCAAAATGGTATTCGTCATCGAAAAAAATGAGTGCCCTATAAGGGCAAAGTTTGTTTGTTTACATAACCAATTAAATTGAAATGGTCCTCGTCCGACCGAAAATCGACCACTGTCCAAGCTAGGGAAATCCTTCAACCTTTTCAGCCAAACATACGCATAATGGCTAACCGCGAAGCATGTTGTTGACGGCTCAACCGCGACATCTTAGGCGATATTCTCTTCGCAACAAGCACTTGAAGGCTTTTTGGTACCTCTTCTGCCAAGTGTTATTTAGTATTAAACGTACGAAGGCCGGGAAATCTGTACCAAAATTCAAGTTCCGCCAAAATATCAATAGCTTCGATTTTTCGTGATTTTGACGAGTATAGCGCACTATGGCTTTCCGACGTATATTCTGGACCTGTTTACTTCACCAAAATCAAAACAGAACCTAGAGTGTCACATTTTGAGTGACGTTGCTCATATAAGAACTATTATAGGGAGAATTAATACATTTAATTTGATTTAAACCTTTATGCCACAGAAATGAAAAGAAATTTTTTTTATATAATGCGTATCAGCAGATAGTTAAATAGTATAAATAAACTAGTATAAAAAACACATTCTAAGAAAATATTAATATCCAAAATGAGTGAGTCTAGCCGGGAATAGCATCAAGAACGGAAAGAAAAAAGCTCACCAGAGAAACAGGACAACGGATAATGGACCAAAAACTTAAAAAAATAAATAAAAAGCAAAAGAATAAAAAATAATAAATTAATAAATAATTAGTAAGAACAATATAATCTTAAAGTGACAAAAAAGACTTTAATCAGACAATCTTATTTGATTATTTGACAAGTGGAATCGCAGTCAAGTTGTTATCAGATGTCTCGAAAATGACCTTACTACTCCGGGATACGACTTTACGACTGGTGAACTTTAAGGTAGCTGCTTTCGTATTTTAAAAACGTTTATTGGAAATTTAATTTAAATTCAATTGATGAAAGCTCCAGCGAACTTTAAACAAATTATCTGAGCGGACGAAGAACTGGCGAATCGTTCAAATCCCATATGCAAACGAGGCGTAATATGTAGTGTACCAAACCAGGCAAGTGATCGACAATACAAAGATTTCAAAAGAAAACATGAAAACTTTCACAGAGTTTTGGGAATTGTGTGGCGAAGTAACTAACTTTGCTCATAAGCTACGTGCTCGTAGGAACTTTGGGCGAGACTAAACTTGGACGCCGTATATGATACAAAGAACAAAACCGCTCGATCTAGCTCCGCCGTGAAGAAAAACCCGCATGTCATGACTGTGTTAGTGTTAATAGGTGTCTATACTGGAAAGTTATCTACAAAACACGATATCCAAGAGAAGCTTAAACTACTTGTAAAGGAAACTTTGTCGACAACTAGATTTTTTAAAAAGAGAAAATCTCACCCTTCTATGAACAAGCGCAGTCGGTACTTATAGTATTTATGAAGGTTTTTACCTGCATAGGAAAAGCAGGTTTTTCGAAATTTTTGCAGGTAATTCACTTTTATCTAGAATATCATGGTCATACGGTCATATATTCATATGCTTATACCTCCTGTTTTTCAAATATATAGAATGGATGAACTATCGTTTTCAATGAACTATTTTCCGGATTTACTTTCCGGCTCTTACCTTATCACGATCACTAAGCATTTATTTTAAATTTTGTACTTTATCCAAAAAAATAAATAGAATACTTTCCAAAAACTATCGTTTTCAATGAACTATTTTCCGGATTTACTTTCCGGCTCTTACCTTATCACGATCACTAAGCATTTATTTTAAATTTTGTACTTTGTCCAACAAAATAAATAGAATACTTTCCAAAAAAATGTTGGTGAAAGAGAAAAAAGGCACAATTTTGCCAATATCTTAATTAATTAATTTTATGTATTTTTACAACAAGCAGGTGTAATGTGTATAACAATTAGCGAAACTATTTCTGGTCATCAAATTTGCCAATTGAAATCGTTAAGTTTCAAAACGATCGAAAAGAATTTATGACAGTATAGATGAACTTGCAAGGAAAGCGTCGAAACTATGATCAGAAAAGAAAAAAATCATAGAATTGGAAGATGCCTTAACTTTTGCAAATGATGATTACTGTCAGTTCTGATATTTAATTGAGTAAATGTTTCGGGCCAGGCGAGTATTTTTGGGCCATCTATAAAAGATCACTGCACATATACTATATATGAGTGTTTTGAAAAAACAGATTGACGAGAAACCTTATTTCTTGGTTTGTTTGAACTAAAAGCCTCCTGTCTTCGAGTAAAAATCGGTTACACATCTTGATGGCTTTCAGACTGTTAGGATGTAGAAGTCCCAGTGATTGAGGCGTGTAAGTTTCACTATTAACAGAACGCATAGTTGTTTATGATTCACTTATGATCTGCATGTTTTCTTCACTTACTTAGTTTAAGTAGCCCTTAAGTGATCCTTACCTAAAGGCATACCTTGATGGTGCGAACGCAACTCATCTGAATGTGATTTCAAGTTTAGATGATTTGAGATAATGATTTTGGAAACCTTTGAAGGCTATCAATGCCAAGAGAGATACTAGATCATGTGGCTCAAGTTTGACGCAAAACTTAGCGCAATCCATTTGAATGAACAAGGAAATAGCTTTGGTCATTATTACTATAAACATAAGCGGCGCGAAATCAACATCTGATGAAGAGCCTTGACGATCATAAGAGTCGCCAAACGTTTGCATTATCCAAAATGGCAGTATGGATTTCGATTTCTGCCCGAAGGCTTTTAGAGGCTTATATTCCATGGGGAAACTATTACTGTTAACATTCATGGCTTAATGTCAGCATGATGGTTCCACTCCACACCTTTTTGAGGACAATTTTTTCTTCAAAAAATAAATCGGAAAGTATAAGTACTGAGCACTTACACTGTCTGATTTTATATGTGAAGATAACTTTAGTCGAACACTCGGCTACCATGTTACACCTATTGAGCAGACCTTTTGTAAACATATTTAGAGATAAATGGACAGCATTTGTATGACATTAAAATCCGCATTAATAAAATTCGAGAAAAATGCTGCAGTCTCCATGTTATAGTACTTTATTTTTAACTTCAAATATTTCAGACAACCTTACAACCCATAATGATGGGACCCATAAGAACTCATCAATGTTCTCAGTTGTGTCGAATTGAACGTTCTTTGCAAATCATTTCAGTCCTTGAAGTTGGATATAATGGGCACAATCATTTTGCCATCATTGTCATTATCCTCAAAAGGATTGCATACTCTTTATGAAGCGTACGAAGATTGCGTTTCAGGATCTTTAGAATGTTTGTGGTTTGGGTCAATTTGTCGAGAGACAGATTATGTCATTTCTTTATTCCCCCAATTTACCAACAAACTACTTTTTCCATCTTAATGTTCATCACTTTTTTTTAAACGATACTTTAAAGCCTGCTTTCCTGTACAACAGACTATTTCATTTGCCCTTTTTATATCAATATCTTGTTTCGCCCATCATCATATTCCGAACTCATGCTATATGCAAATGCTCTGTTGCCATTTGGTTCCATAATGATGGGGTGGAGGCTCTCGAACAGGGGCTAAAAGTCGTTGGTATATGAACTAGCTTTTGGTTTAAATTGTCGCAGTGGCAAAGTGCACAGAACACTCGATGTGATTTGAAGGACTCCGAGGAAAGGTCTCTCCATAGTGAAGATGGAAAAATATTTAGAATGCAATGCAATGCATTGTATCCTCTGTCCTGCTTGGTATATTTGGCCCTGTATATGCGAGTGTTGTAGTTTACGAGCAAAGACAAAAGCTACTTAGTTGCACTTGAATCGATTATGGCAACTTCTGTGGATGATTTGGTCATTGAATTACAATGAGCTATTACGTTCATGCAATTGGTAAAGGACTCAGAGCTTTTCACAGTGGTTTTAAGTGACGCTTGCCAAATAAAACAAGGAAAGCAAAACAAATATTTGAATACAAAAGTAATTAACTTCCGTGAACAAATTTTGTTTATAAAGAGCTAAGTTGAATTCTGCGCTGTCTAATTTTATTTACCTTTGCTAGCAAAGCATTTACATTAATTTTGAGCGACATCGGGATCCTTAATGGACCTTTTGAACTTTTTTTAAGCGGATTTTCTTTATTTATGGAAACCAAAACATTGGGTAAAATTTTCAGTCAACTAAGCAGCTTTGATGTTGCTTTAATCAAATTAGAATCACTTTGGAAATCATCATTCAGTAGTATGGAGTCAAATTGAGAGAACCCATGCGAAAGGAAAGCATAAATAAACTTAATTGAAACATGCAGACGAGATTTTGATAAACATTAAGGAGATTTCGAAAGCAAGCTTTGAGTATAAAATGGCAAACTAATGAAGATGAGTTCATTCAATTTAGTGGATGATTTGTAGAATAATTTGGAGAAGAATCCTTATAAATAGCATAACCCAGAGCGGAAAAAGTCCTGACACATTATATTAAAAAAGAGTGTCGCAATGTTAATCAAGAAAGAAGAAGTTTATAAGTGATCACAAAGGGTGGATTTTAAATATTTATAACTGTAAAAAAACAAAAAACGTGATAAAGAAAATTGGTATTTGTTTTGATCAATAAATATTTCCCGATTACTTTCGAAAAATTGTTATTTATATCATGTTGACTACGACACGTTTTAAGTGCTACAAATTTCGAGTAAAATTTTGAGTCCATTTTTTGAGCGTGTTTTAGTTAACTCACTAGAAACACGTGTAATGATGTCCTCCAAGGCCGAATTATTGATTTGACATATCTCCACTAAAGGAAGTCATAAAACCTTAAGCCGCACAATCAAGCCGGCCAATTCATCATCCCAAAATGAGAGATAAATTTCCTACTGAACTCACTACTCAATCGGTTCACTCTTTCGCGTGCTGTGTCATTTGGCGCAGTCTTGCAAGAGCCATGTGTCGGCGAGGTTCAGCTCGTGCATTTTGAGTAAGAAGAAAGTTCGAAAGCATTAAAGGCTAGCGGTAGTTATTGAGGGTAACGTTGTTTATACGATCATCTTTTAAGATATCCGGCCAATCATTCAACTGTCCCTAAACCACATCAAATACTGCATTTTTTCGGCTACATTGGCAGCTCTTGTAGAGCTTATTTGCTGAAGACAATTTTTCGGTAGTAAATTCTTTACTATACTCATCCATAAGGCTGCTCAATATACCATTGAATAATACACATTATTCAGTGCACTCGAAAACAACAACAGAAATACAGTCAATCCTTTTAAGGGTAAGTCTATTCTGATTAAGAATTGGGCACGATACCCAATTCGGGTTTTTGAAAGGCAATGTCTTAGGGCCTGTACTGACTTACTACTGTGTCCAAAAAATAAGATGACATATGAATTTAAACTGCGCGCGTCGAAGGATTTGGAAATTTTTCCTTCTTTTTAGGTTGGTAGTACTATCAGTGACATCTATGTGAAATTTCATGTCAAAATATATTCATAGTGTTTGAGATACGCGTCGTTTTGCGAGCTGCTAAAAGTGAGTTTTTCGTTTTTTGCGATGTCGAAATTTATTGAGCAAAGAATTTGCATTAAATTTTGTTTGCGGAATCAATTTTCTGCTGCGGATACGTTGAGGATGGTGCAGAAAGCCTTTGATGATGAGGCTATGTCTAAAAAAAATGTTTACAAGTGGTATAGTGATTTCCAAGCCGGCCGTGAACGTGTCGAAGACGAAGAGCGTTCTGGGCGACCATCAACCTCAACCGATGAAGCTCATGTCCAACAAATCAAAGATTTGGTGTTGAAAAACCATCGATTAACGATTAGAGACTTTGCTGATAAAGTTGGCTTATCGAAAGGCTCAGTCAATACCATTTTGAAGGATGCTTTGGGCCTCAAGCGCGTCAAATCTCGACTGGTACCGAATTTTTTGGAAAAAAGGCGTCGCGTTGAAGTGTGTGAAACAATGCTTTCCTACTACCAGGATGTCATGAAACGCATTATAACTGGCGATGAGACTTGGATCTATGCTTTCGACCCCGAAACAACCGATCAATCGAGCGAATATCGTGCCAAAGGAGAGCCGAGACCAAAAAAACCGAGCCAAAGTCGCTCAAAAATCAAGGTCATGTTGACGATTATCGTGGTGTTGCGCTTTATGAATTCCTTCCAACCGGCCAAACAGTCAACAAGGAATATTATTTGAACGTTATGCGTCGTTTGCGTAACGTTATCTGCCTAAAAAGTTCGGAATTGTGGAGAGACAATTCTTGGTTTTTACACCACGATAATGCACCATCCCATACCGCACTCGTAATTCGTGATCATTTCGCCAAAAACTCAACCCATATCGTTCCGCACCCACCGTATTCACCTGATCTGGCGCCGTGCGACTTCTGGCTATTCAACAAGCTCAAAAGACCGCTCCGGAGACACCGTTTTGATACGATAGAGGAGATTCAAGCCGCAGCGAGGACGGAACTGAAGGCCATCCCGGAAAGTGACTACAACCAGTGTTTCAAAGATTGGAAAATCCGTTGGCATAAGTGCATTGCATCGGGAGGGGATTACTTTGAAGGGGATGAAATTGATTTGGAAGAATAAATAAAGAATTTTCAAAATAAATACAATGTCACCTTATTTTTTGGACTCAGTAGTATATTGAACGCAGTCATAATAGAGAAAATTCTATCCCAAAGAGATCCTTTACGATGGGGACAACAATTTCACATAAGGCTGTAGGAACATTGCAAGGATCATGACTTTTATCAACTGCTTCATCACTGAGACTTTCTATCCCAAAGATATGCATTTTCAGAGGATTCGTCTTAATGGTCCCTGCAGAAGCGTTCCTCGACTTCGATTTTAAAGGTTTGATCTAGAGAAGTCTGTCGGTGTCGCTAATCTTAAACATCGCCTGTTTGAGTGGAGATATTCGACTCATTTATAATCGGTAATAGCGATATTACGAATGAGCAGGAGTAGCACAAAAAAATTGAAGGGCTAACAGAAAATTCAAAAGAACTACTGCGACCCAGATATATAAACATATTTAGTTTGTTCTATTTCCGATAGGTTAAAGGTAATTTTTTTTTAAATAAACATAAGTTAAGCTTAGATGTAAGCATTTTGAAATAATTTTAAGGGTTTTTGAGCTTGAAATATAAAATAAAAAGAGGAGACTTAGATTTTTGCAAACATTTTGTTAATTTAAAAAGTAAATACAAATTTTGAGAAATATATCAAAATAGTAAGATACAGCATATTAGCCTAGAATGAGTACTGAGTTAAGCTTAAAGTGGCCGGATAGAGCCAGCAAATGCAAACGTAAATTGTAGTAATGTTATAAAGCTAGCTTTGGTGTTTTTGTCTTGCTGTTAAGTAATCCAGTTTAAAGGAAAAAAATTAAATGAAACTGAAACGTTTCCACGCGTCATGTACGGTTGTTTTTAGCATCATAATTATAGCTTCGCAATGACGATTCAATGTTGAAAGTTCAACAATTCTTTTGTCTCAGATGTTACTTTACAAGATAATGAAGATTACCGGTAAAAAACGCTAAACTAAATAAGGAACCTTAAAATAGAATATAAAAAACTATGAACGTTTTTTCTCAAAAAAAAGCAAAGCACAACAACAAAACTCAGATTTTATGATACTTGTCAACTTTGTCCGATTTAAAATTCTGTTCTGGAATACTCGCATTTATCTTCTTCCGATGTTTACTTCGCAAAGAATTCTGACTGGAATTCGGACAACAAACAACGGAAATAAATCGAGGGAAGACTGCGTAATTAGAGAATACAAAATATATGTACATACCCCAAGCCAACATAGAGTCATTTATTTTGCGAGCCACCTCAAACTCCAAGCGAATCCAAGGAAAGCCAAGGATCTGACGAGCTAGTTCGCCTACAAGGGCGGAGGCGAAAAAACTCGAAATTAAAGATTTCCATCAACTCTCGTGGCATTGTTTTCTTTGTGACTATTCTTGCAACAAAACACCAGGCACAGAACGAAATTGCTTCCCCATTGTATTTTCTTTTACTACCCCCGCGTTACTTATGAAATATCCGAGGGATAAACGAAACGAGATTCTTGCAAAAACTCCTACAACGAAATTTCCTTCGTCGCCGCAACTTTATGTCTTCCTCCGGTATTTCCATCATACTTTTGACATTTTGAAGGCAATCTTTAATGCATGCACGACCATTGATGAAACTACACAAAATCAGAATCACTTCATCAATATTTGATGGCTTTTCAAAAAAATGTCGAAAAAAAAAATAAATACAAATCGTAAAGCGAAAAAAGTAACGTATACGCCAGAGTACAATGTTTAACTTGGTAGCATCACTTATCATCATCATCATACTCATCATCACAAGCATCAATAGGCGATGACTGTTTGTCTATTTGTGTATGTGTGTGTGAGGAACAAGCGAAGACAAGTAGTTGAGTAGTATCCATTAACGTCATTTCAAGATTATGTTCCCGGGAATACACATAGAAGTCCATTAAAAATTTACCCAAAAACGAGGGCAGCCTCCGAAACTTGACTCCGTTCTCCACACTCTGTGCACACAAGCCCCCACTGCCGAACAACCTTCACTGGTTGGGAATCTGTATCGGTGTCCTGCTGCTGTACCTTTGCAGACATTGTGGTAACTAGAGGACGTATCGTGCTGTACCTTTGACATCGTCGCACACGGTGCAGATGCATGTAATTTTTATTTTTTATTTTAAAAGAAACATAAAACCAAAAGACAGGGAGTTAAAAGAGGAAGTAAAACTTACGATTTTATGATGTAACGCTGATAGTTCCCTTTCAGTAACACGTCGACTTGCTGCCTCACGTCGTCTCTGTCGAAATTGACTGTACTTGTAGGCGAGTATAACGCCAGGAAGAGCCAATGCCTCCAGGGGAGATTTCCTGCCGAAAGGCATCCTACAATTTGTGGGAATAATTCGATGAACGAACGAACATACAAGCACACGTTCACTTCACTTTGGCATCAAAAACGGGCGACAACGACACTAGACCGAAACGACCGATAGGA
Organism: Orthonevra nobilis; assembly: GCA_963555765.1. NCBI lineage: Eukaryota > Metazoa > Arthropoda > Insecta > Diptera > Syrphidae > Orthonevra > Orthonevra nobilis. The sequence continues at coordinate 94,765,110 of OY743224.1, forward strand.
CACCAAGGAGATGCCTGTTTTTTTTTTTCGTCGATTTTTCCTAGCCCTTTCTTAGCTTTACGAACGAGTGTTTCAGGGTTACGTTGTGTGTAAAAATAAAATATAAAAAAAAACTTTAACTACGAGTATGTTATGTAAGTAGCTCTAGACACTCTTTAAAAGCAGTAAAACACCTTTTTTGAATTATGCCGGTATCAAGAAGGTGTCTAGGATATCTTTAAACTGGCCTTCCTTTCTTTTTTCTTTTCATCATCTCGCAGGCACATCAGCTTATAGAATTTTGTTTAAAACTTCCTTTGGCTTGTCGTAGTGTATACAAGGCGACTCACTTTTAACTGTGGATATATTGCTTGCTGTGATTGCTTCGTGAAACTTTCAATTTAACCGTTTTGGCGTGACTGCGGAACTTGGGCATCTGCAATGACAGCGACGCGATACACCGCGACACACGTGAGAATTTATTTCACTACTATTCGATACAGCATCCCCCTACACAATACAGACGAACTGGCTCTCGCTCGTTTCCCTCGCGCGAACAAAAAACAACAACAACATACAATTCCACATCCAGTGCTGTTTCTTCCAAGACACTGGAATATCGCAAAAAAAAGAAAAAACAAAAAACAAAATCAAGAAGGACGAACAATTAAAAAAAAAAATCACAAAAATCGGTTCACTCAAAACTCAGATGCTATAACATGGATACACTGGAATATTTGTAGATACGTCGCTGCGGTATACATTTTCTCCCCGACACATTCAACATTGCCTCCCTGCGTTGGGAATTTTGAGCAGTCAATGATGGATATTTGCCAATTTGTTGTTATTTCATTGATTCACACAGAACACCCTCACAATTCCACAAACAACTTCGCTCTAGTTAATAAAGGATACACTGGCCATCGGTTTTGATTTACAAAGTTACAAAGTTGAAGGAAAAGAGCCTTCTTCTTTACAGAGACCGTGCGTCTTCGTGCCCTAACTTCTACTGGAAGAACTACGGCTTTTGTGGAACGGTAGCGACGTTTTACATGGAGGATTAGCACTTACCTTTTTCACTATTGTTGTTGGATCTGTTGGGAAGAGTGATTACTTTTCCCCTACTTTCCAGGGTAATTATGGGATTTGCTTTGCTCACGAGGTAAACAATTTTTGACAGTTTCACTGTAAACAAGCAAACGATGGTATCTAGGCACTGGCAGTTTACTGTTGGATGGTAAGTTCGCTTGTTGGTGTGTAAAGTTGGAAGTTTGAAAGAGTTTGATGGAATAACAGTGAGGTAAAAAAAAAAATTATAAATTAGTCATAGTATATTCAGGCCAGGCGTAACTTGATCCAAAAGCTAAATTCTCCAGATAAAGCGTTCTGCATTCTAGGCCTTCATGATGGCTTTGATATCATACGCGCACATATACATATGAATAGAAATTTGAAGGTTTTGAACAAAAAAACTGAAGGGTCCACAATTGTGTAGGGATGTTTTCATGCGTCTGTGTTGAAGACGTCATTCGGAATTGTAAAAAGGGAAAGTTGAGATTTATAGAACTTGAATTCTTGAATTTTTTTTCCAAGGTCTGCGGTGGAAACGTGGATCAAGAATAGAGAAAGAGGCACCCCAATATGAAATGGCCTCCAATTTATACTGTTTTGGGAGGAACTTGAGAGACAGGTTCATTGAACAGTACCCAACATCGAGGGAAAAATTTGTACAAATCTTGCAAACAGTCTTGAGATCAATAACATTGAAAAACATTAAGAAAACTAATGAATGTCGCCCGAATGAAGTGGATTTTCGCACAAAATGAGGACGAGCCCTGTTTTACTATGTAACCAAAATATAAATATAATTATATTTATGAATTTCGTTACTAAAATCGAAAAGAAAACAATAATTATATGAGGTTTTCAAAAAAATCAAGAATGGGAGTGTATATATTTTCTATATACATATGTTTGAATCTTATAAGAAAGTTGAAAAGTATAAGTTTAATGGATTTTGAATATTTTTCATAAAATAACCAACGCAATTTAAATAAAACAAGAGAAATAGTCCCTTTTTTGTTATAAAATTTAAACCATAATTTCAAATTTATTCAAAACCTATTCAGGTGTTCATTTTGCATAGACTCGTCGATTGAATTTGGATTCTATAGGTTGATTTGTTCTCGTGTTATGCGAGACGAAAAAAATCCGCCTGCAAGTACGTACACATACACACACACAAAAAATAAAATGGAATTTAACTCCTGGAATATCGAAACACGGAGATATGTAAAAAAGTTTGAATTCGGAAAGTCGGACCGATTTTTGTAATCTTCAAACTTCCAGATGCATCTTCAAACTTTTATTATGCATGCCGAAAAACGCAATTTTTCCCACTAAGCTAAGTTTAGTTTATACCACTTCTAAAGTGGGGAAAACCTCTTAATAGCGCTATGAACCAATAAGCCTTCTTTTTACCATAAGTAATATTCTTGAACGAATTTAAACGCCTGAGATGAGCATTATGTTTTTTCAGATTATCAATTTGGTTTTAAGACGTCACCACAACCAGGTTCGAAGAATTTTCTTAAGTGTAAAGATCTCACTTTTGGAAAATTAACGGGTATGATATTACTGGTGGATTTATATCCAAAATAATATTTTGTAACTTTCCTCCATTTTTATGTAAAATTGTCCAAGGTTTTATGCCATAAGGGTTGCCAGGTTGCAAAACAGCAATGTATGTTGACGAAACTGCTATATATTCCCAGCATAAAATTAGTTCAAAGGTGGAAGATTAAAACGAAGGCAGATTAAACCAAGCTATCTTTTTCATTCGAAAGAGAAAAACTTGCATTCTTCATCAAAGTAAGCTAAGATAACATGGAAATCTAACAAAATGGGACTCTTCCTTAAAATCTTTGGATTTACACCTGGACTCAAAATAGCGTTAAACGTACACACTGCATATTTAAACAAAAATGAATGTGCCCTTTTCTTAGGAGAAAATCGAGATTACCAAATGATAATACATTGATGATCATTAAAGTAAAATATCAAGCAATTCTTTTGTATGGCTGTCCAGAATGGAGTTATTGTGCTAAATATGAAGTGAAGAAGCTACAGGTAACACAACACAGAATTATTTTAAATCTCCCATGGCAACATTTCACTGCAGAATGACATAAAATAACCAGTATTGAATTGTTATCTGGCAGACAACGAAATGTTTCTTACAAGATGCGATTTTGTCGAAAACTCTCTAATTAATATAGGGAAAACATTGATGCATATTTTCGGCACTATGACTCATCGAAGCTGGTGACGACGAAAAAAAGACATTAATCAAGTCAAACCGACGATGTAAGCCAACACGAAATTTGACGATGCACATAAACATCAGCGATTTGATGGTTTAGTCAAGAGTAGGTCTACTCTACATCCAATGGATTATGTGCGGTCATGGTCAGGAGTTTTGAAAGGGTCTGAGGTCAGAATTCTCAGCTTTTTTGGTGCTAAGCGAAATGTTTCCACCGCTTCTAGTAGCCAAGAATCTGCATTGTATTTAGCATGCTGCGACGGTAAGTTTATACTTTTGTTGCGGATTGACACTTGATCCATTTTCGTTGGTTACGTTCTCTTCCGATGTCTTCCCTAGAAGACAGAAGAAGTATTGATCGCCAAAACTCATTTAACAATCCTAATATAATAAAGCGCTAGGTATGTAAGTATGTACGTCAGTATGTCTCACACCTATACCAAACGCCAATGAAAAAAAAAATTTAAAATGATGCGTTGCCCACGTTTTTTGCATTTTATAGGTTCTGGGTTCGAATCTGGCTTGCTTTTTTTTTCTTTTTATGCGCAGTTAAATTTATTTTTCCGCAAGAATACACATCTCATATTCTTATTTTAAGATATACTATACATTATTGGAGCGACCCAAAAAACAGCAACGACAACAAAACACTACAAACCTCCGGCGAATGATAGCAGTAAGATCTTCAGATTTATGATCTATCTATGGCATAAAGCTCGTGGGTCAGGATTATTAGGCATGAACACGCCTTAGAATATTTATACAGGAATAACTTACTCGTGATTTTTGCCACTGACTTATAAAATTCGATCAAGTGATAGCACATGGGATTTTATTCGAAGGCAATTAATGACTAAAAAGAAATCAAAGGATCATTTGACCATAAAGAATATCAGTATGTGCAATCGGACATATGCCATTTTGTCATACAATCAAATCGAAGCGTAAGCAAGTTCAGTTTTACTGGGTTGACATATCCGGAAAAGAATTTCCAATGTTTAATTGTGAGTGTCAATTGGACAACATTTTGTCAGAGCTACTTATCTGAGCTTGTAACTATAAGCGGTGAATATGTAAATTGTGGGACATGCGCAAAGAAGACTGAGTTGTAAAATTTTCAGGATGTGAGTCTTAATGCAAGTGTTCTCCTCTTTACTATATTTCAACTCACAGATCGGAGATCTAATGTCGTAAAAAAAATACTTTGAAATAAGATGCAGCGCTGTGAATGGATATTTTAAATTTATCCAAAGTTTACTTATAAGTAAAAAAACTGTTTGCCAGGCCGGCGATGTAAAGTTTTTAGGGAAAATTAAGGCAAAATCTCATCAACTGTTTGAAATATTAGAATAAGGTAGTTAAAACTCCTTTGTTATATTTTTTTGTTTCGCACAGATTTACTTTTTTTATTATGTTCAATTTAAGCGATGGAAGATTGAAATTGATGTAGTTGGTAAATTAGAGCCATGCCGTAATTAGAGAGTTCTTGAAAATATTTAAAGAATCAGTTTCTAAAAGTGACTGTGCCGTATAGATGGGTATTTATGCTGCAATATATTTTTTAATTCTTGTCGTCATATGTGTAAAATTTTAAAATATTTTATAGAAAAAATCATTAACATGTTATTGCATTTAGCGATCCTAAAAAAACTTAAGAGCTTGAAAGCTATCGCAAATTTGAGAGCACAGCTTTCGCAAAAACAGATTATTCATGATCGTGAAAGGACTCAAGAACAAGTTGCAGAATTAATAGCTATGAAAATGCTATAGAACTTGAGAGTAACCGCAAAAGTATTGCAAATATCTTGGCAGTGCACTCTAAGGTGCAACGGCATGCAGCTCAGTCAAACTTTGTTAAAATGTTCAATAAACAAAATATAAATGATTAAAGCTGTGGTTCATTCGATAAAATCTGTGAATTTTGTCAAGCCTTACAGCCCTTAAAGCCTCAAAGTCACATTATAAAGAAAACAGACTTCTGAAGAGCAATCCTTGATGAAGACATTACTTTGTTTATCCTCCGCGCTGTAAAAGACTTATCAAGGCAAGTTGCAAGTATGGTGGTTAACATTCATGAAATCGAAATAAAGCTTTATTTCCTCATTTATTGCTGCTGTTTTTTTCAATTTGTATATTATACCCTATGGAACCAAACCAAACTCCTTTGGAACATGTTGGAGCGTATTCCAAACTTGGCCAAGTTTTGTAAATCCAGAGCTAAGCGAAATCCTTTTGTTCAAACAGATACAGTTACTACTCGAGCACACACTCGAGACTCTTATATTTTGATGAACAACCAGCATTACACACTTAATGCCGGGAAACACTATACACAGATCAATAAGCGTGTCCTGCGCATGTTCCTCAACTCTCAACCGTTCGCTAGAGTTTCGCTATGCTTCCCATCGTGTGTGGTGACGTCCTGGAAGGGGGCCACCAACCACTGGAAGAGCTGCTGGTACTTTGCTCCTACTATTGCTGGCAGACATTTGGGGGTATACGGTAGCAGCTTTAGCTAACGAGGGCATGCACTGTGCCTATGGGAAGTAGCGCTAAACACGTTTATACTTTTGGCTCGTGCTCGGCCTCCCCTCCGCAATTGATGACGTTAATGGATCCTCATCTAAATAAAATGGACCATTGTTCCAGATTGATTATGTGTGTGCTAAATATATACCCACTGAGGCATTCACCAGCGTGCTGTATCCATGCACATGAACACTCTCCTCTCTTTCTCTTTATTTCCATGGTGGGGCTACAGTGCGGTAGAGTAACATATTTTGCCGACGTCATAACCAGCTGAATGTCCTTAAATTCAGTGTGGGATCCTTGTGCTTCTTTTCACTTCTTTGCCTTGGTGGTAGAGGGATTTTCGTTTCTTCTCATTGTTTATGTTTTTTTTATCTTCGTTTTCTTCTTTTTTTGGTACAATGATGAAAATTGCTTTTTTGTCTCCGGGTTTGTGTGCGGGTGGTAGTTTCGGATTCTTGATCTTGGCTGTGGTGGCAGGGGAATCGTATTTTTGCTCGGAAGGATTGCAATTAAATGCCTGAAATTGCAAGCCTGTGTAATATGTATGAATTAAGACGTTTGCTTTGGGCATTCACAACCGTTTTGATTGTAAGGATACAAAGACGAAAGCTGAATAGGCTGTTAGCTTGGTAATGGAATGTTACTTTTAAAAGGAAGAATGATGAAAAGAAAGTCAGCATCAAATATTTGATCCTTTAGAGTCGGTGTCGTCGTATAAATGTATAATTAAAAAAAAAAACGTAAAGGCGTTGCTTTTTTTTAGTCTGGTTTGCATTGCGGATAGCTTTTTGGTGCTAGAGTGGCACAAGGTTTTTTTATAAGAAAGTCCACCTAGAGCCTCTGGGAATCGCCTGATGCTTCTTATCTACAGGTAAACCGAACGAACGTGTTGCACGTCAAGAGAACACTTCACCATTCCACAGGAAGCGAATTAGGCATTGAAAACGTTAGCACATCATAAGCAGGACAATTGAGAATTTTTCAATTTTATTGCTTTTCTCATTCAGCGGGTTGGCTCAGTGTTAGTGCGGAGTTCCCAATTTTAAATGCTAGAACTTTTAACAACCTCAGCTCCCGCAACTGATTACCAATCCTCTTCGTTCGTTTGGAGTCACTTAATGCTCAAACTTTTAGTGCGATAAAAATTACTTTCTGCTGGGTTTAGGGTTTAGTTATTCAAATGCCTGCCCATCGATTGTATTAATTGAGGTTCAAAATTCACCGAAAACCTTGAACTTTTATCTGGGTATTGGAACCCGGTTCAGTAACAATTTTAAGACTATCACCAGAGGCCTTTACACGAAACTGTTCAAAGCTGATGTCATTTGCTTTGCTGTGAATATATTTATAAACACAAAAAAATTATAATGGTGAATACTGAAAATAAGACAGCCAAATTCTTCCTCACCATGCGGATGAAACTTATGGGAAACTCCAAATCAAACAATCCTGCTCGCTCATACTTGCCATGATTTTTTAAAAAAAAACCTTAATACAGACCACTTCGATCTAGGCTTCCAGTTCAGCAAATCAACGATAGACACAATGTTTTCATTGTGCATTAATCGACTTCCTAGCTGCCATTCACAGCGATTGGCGAATTCGGGAATCTGGGAAAACTGATCTCGAGCTCAAGTGATTTAAAAGTTTTAAGCGGAAATTTCGGAATCATTCCAGACGCCCGATTGCTGCCAGAAGAAATTTCACTTTCTATAGAATTTTGCTCATTCTCAAGGGGGTTATAACTACCCTTATAATGCATTTTTCGCAGAGTGAACAGAAGGACTTGTATGAAAATAAGAGTACGAGTCGGTAGGAGAATTTGATATCGATTGATTAGCATTCGCTTGGATCGCAGAATTTTTATCGACCCTTATATGTCTTCATACAAGAAAATTGGGTTCAGAAGGTTGGTTAATAACTTTGCTGCCAGTGATGCCTTCGCAGCTAAGCCACATGAATTTGGAATTCTAGCGGGACAACCTCATACAGTATCCACATCAGCAAAGCCATCCATTAGATCAGACCAGTGGACAGCGCCGTATATTGGATTCCAACGGTAAATGCTGATTGGACCATGTATGAAAACTAAATAAAAGATCAAGAATTACTGAAGAATTCGAACCCATCACTCGATCCAATTGATAAAAAGTCCAGCGGTTGGAAAAAGAGAGCAATGTTCAATTTTTTTCCGAAAAATGTAAGGTCTAATGAGGTCGAAAAATGTCCTAACTTCATGTTTTTTTTGATCGAGTTTTCGTGGCCATTCACTAAGAACCAAAAGACGTTTGTCAATGGTGTATTTTCAACAGATTTAAAATTAAAGGCATACGTGATTTTGTATATGTGAGTTTATTTTGTCTAAGGCTGCTTTTTTGGTCAATTGTCTTCATCTTTTCTTATGAAATTTCATCAGCCTTTGAATTTACGTGGGATACTAGCAGACTGGTAATCTCTGAAAAGGAAAGATAACTTTTATGGACAACTGATACAGAAACGTTTTAATCCCAGACTCTCTTTAATGTCCGTTAAAAGTATTGGGCCCCTTTTGTGAGTCTCTTTTATGCATTAGCGTAGTGATTTGCATAAGATGCGATTAAAGACTAGGGTGCATCTTATATGGAGAAGAATTAATTTAAAACATTTTTTTTCATGAAAGTTTTCACTCAAGGACAGCACTAAGCCTCAGTCGAGAGGTGGAAAGTTTTTTTTGAGTAAAAGGAAGGGATCAGCATGGGATGTTTTTCTTTTTAGTAGAAAGTGGTAGTTCGGTCTTTGAGGGGATCTATTCCGTTTTTGTTTTCAGATTTGTAGGAACTATTCGCCACGCGAATTACGATAGATTGCTTATCTTTGGGAAAAAATTAACCAGTCATAGAGACCTCTAGGTTTTGGCTCATTATAAGAAACCAAAACAATTGTTGAAATTACTAACTTTTCCGGTCTTTTACTTTAAACGGCATCACTTGTTATCAATTTCCTGTCTTGAAGTTTTGTTTACAAAACCAGTACGAAATCCAGCGAATATCAGTTGTCTGATTTAAAGCATTATACACAGATGAGTTAAAATTCGAAGTTTTGTTGCAGTAAAGACGCTCCATAGCTGTGTTGTCAAAACAGACAAGTAAATGAGTGACTTCTTTAATATATTAACTTGATTTGGCTTTCATTAGATAACGAATTTGATTTTAATAAAATAAGTGAATTTGTCCTTCTTTTACGTTTTTTTTTGTTGAATTGAGTTTAACAAAAACCTTTCCGGTGTTCATTTAGCAAATACGCTTCGAAAAAAATTGATTTGCTCGTTGGATATGCACAAATGTATGTTCTTACTTACGCACACATAAATACTTCTTAAAACAATAGAATCCGGCTCCTGGGCACCTGAAACGTTGAGGTAGATACAAATTTTGAGTTCCGAAAATCTGACCCATTACAAAAAATTTAAGGTGGGAAGTTAAAGACATTACAATTGACATATATGTAAGTATAAATGTATAACAATTATAAAGCTACTCAACAAACTACAACGTGAAAATCTGATGAAAACTCATCTTGTCCGATTGAAACCTCCTCCGTTTTTCTATTATTGCGATGAATGACTCTGCTATCAATCTTTTATAATATGCAGAGACACTTCATTCATCCAGAATAATATTTCCTATAGGTGTATACACCTCAACACTAATTAAACATCAAAAAACTCTCATATTGCCAGAACTAATTTATTTACCTGAGTATTTGTGACTCATTGGTCAGGTCAGAACCACGGCAAGACCGATGCCAAGAGTCAAATTAAATCACCAAAACTATCCCTCAGTGGACATTGTTTATTGTCAGTATATTTGCGGCAAGAAATCGCTGTTGACCTAAAATAGGGATAAATTGATGAATTTCAAAAGGTGAAGCAACTGCAGTCCCGGATAATTGCTAGAGTAATGGACATAATCAAATTTGAAAGCGAGCAATAAAGGGTATAGGAGCATGCTCTTCTAAACACAGACAATCAAAATGGTAGAATGAGGATGGATAAACCGTGAATCCAATTAATAAACGTAAAGTAAAATAATTTTATTACGGCCCGACAATGAGTGCGGTTGTTTACATTTTCACAAGCGAACTTGCATCGGAAAATAAAGTTCAAATGCTTCACCAAATGAACGTTTTATAGCAATCGATCTGTTAATCAATACGGATCAACGGGGTGGCATGCAACATGGCAGCGTAATGAAATTATGAAACATGGGATTGCACTCATAAGGTAATGCAGTCGAGGGTTGGCATTGTCTTATTGTGCAGGAAGTAACGTTTTATAAAATAGTTCTTCAAATTTATTTACGTGATTCAAGAATGACGAGTGAACTGAGTTAAATGGTACTGGATACGCCAAAGATGTTGATGCTTTTAAAAATACTAAAATAATCTCTTCGCAATAACCCGGCACGGTAGTAAAACAAAATGATTCTCTATCAGTGGCAGATATTCAGCCATAAAAGACAAGTATAGATTTCTAATGTGATAAAAAATGGCAATTTCATGTAGAACACTATTATTAGGCTTATCGTATAAAAAACCTTTGGCAGCTGGAATTGAGCTTGATGTTGTTTCAGGGCAAGCGTTCTTCTACTGCTGAAGAAAAGCAACTCATACGTCAAATATAGGGCCACGATTAAGCCCTAGAGTGTACATTACAAACAAAAAGGTGAGTATTAAACAAAAACCCCGAATTGCTGATGTTAATCAACACGTATCATGACATAATGTAAATAAATGGCATGTATCGATGCCATATACGAGCATTTTTCGTTGGATTACGTTGGCAATTGACAGTAACGTGAGGTTAGAGCCCGCACCACGAACTTCCTATGCAGCCGATGGTTTAGTGGCTTAAGTTTCTGTAACAGCTAGATATTTTAAGAATGTCTGCGACCTTTTAAATTTTTTTTCAACAAAACGTAAGGTAAAAAGACAAGCTTTTGACACCAATCGCAATTACGGACACTGAAAATCCATTTAACTCATGCAACACCTATTCGTGTGCGTCATTGATACCTTGGATTTCAACTGTGGATTGCGAAATGATAATCGTTTTGTGTCTAGAAGAAAAAACAGAAACGTAAAAGAATTGGACGAGTTTGCTGCAAAAACTGGAGTTTAAATAGAGATGCTTCTTAACGTTCACTCTTTGGAATTTGGTTCGATTCGAGTAGGCTTTTTCATAACCTTGGTCGTGGCCTACTATATGCTTCGTTCTTTTTATGATTTTTTAAAAGGAACTCTCAAGATTTCGCTCTTTTCGGGATTTTTGAAATCATTCTATTTAATTTTTCAAGGCTCAGGTAGATCTCCTGGAAAGCGTTTACACATCCCAGCACCCAGTACACATTTGGTAACACTGATACGAATTGGATTTTAAATAAACCGTGTCCGTGCCCATACGCAGCAGTACATATTCAGTATGTCTAGATTTATAAAAAATTAATCCGAAACATGTTTATAAAGAGCGCGGATTCAAATACAGGTCCCAATAATATGATATACGTTTCGAGGATTCAAAATTGATTTTCAGAATAAGTTTATCCGTTTATCCTACAATAACTAGCGTTATGCATTCAGCATTAATGCATGTCTTAGAATGGTGTAAGCGTGAAGGACTCTCTGTGAATCCTAATAAAACCGTTCTAGTTCCCTTCACAATGAGGAGACAACTGACTCTGTCTCCAATTGTTATTGAGGAACCTCTTTGGTATACTCCAGTGAAGTCAAGTATCTCGGTCTCATCTTAGATATGAAACTGAACTGGGCTTCACATATCAAGTCCATCACAGAACGCGCAACCAAGGCCATGTGGGCCTGTAAGCGGTTCTACGGTAGGACTTGGGGTCTCAAACCTGAGATGTTTTACTGGCTGTATATCATGATGGTTAGACCTATGTATTATTACCTACGTAGCAATAATTTGGTGGCCTAAGACTTTAGAAGTAACAACTGCTTCAAAGCTGCAAATAGTCCAAAGTATAGCTTTTTGGGCATCACCGGTGCTATGAGCAACTGCCCTTCTTCTTCACATTTTCATAAGGAAAATAGCCGCCGGAAATGCCAAACCAGTTGACTAAACGGGACACTTGAAAATAATCAATTTCATCACGGATAAAGATTTGTTCTATTCGATCCCAGATTGGATGAAGGCAACATACTGCTTTGGGCGTCCCTTTGAGGTAGACATTTCCAACCGTGATCAATGGCCGAGCAACACACTTGCCCCCGACCTCAGAAATTTAATCTGGTATACTGATGGCTTAAAATTGGCAAATGGAGTAGGTGTGGTGGTCTATTGACCCAACACTAAAATCTCTATACCCAAGTGTTTTCCAGGCTGAACTACAAGACATTAAATCCTGTGCCATAGAAAACCTTGCAAAAGGCCATAAAGGGGCCAGAATTCCAATATATTCTTACAGCCAAGCAGCGCTCAAGGCACTATCATCCAACCTAGTGGAATCCAAATGTTTCAAAAGCTGCTACCACGCCATACAATCCCTGGCCCGAAGTAACACATCTAGGTTTGGATGGGTTCCAGGTCATCATGGAATCGAAGGCAATGAAATTGCGGACGAACAAGCCAGGGCTGGTTCTAAAACCGCGTTCACTGTGGCATAAGCTCTAGAGGCCTACATCCTCATTGGACGATCCATTGCTTAAGACATTCTGAATTTCATCAGATGGATGGAATGTCTGTAAGCCCAAACAAACTCCCTAAGATACAAAAGGTCTTTTCCTTCACACCAAAGTGTGCGCCACTTGGGCAGGGGCAGATATAAAAAAAAATAAAAAAATCCGTGATGGCATTTCTAACAATACTGAACTTAAATATCAGGAGGAACAGTTATCTATACTTTTGAATGATTTATACATAAAAATTAAAACTCCTTTAAAAATATTTTGTGACATAAAGCAGGGTTTGGACTCGAGAAGATTGGTTTCCAGTCAGCATGGCATTTTGGTCTAAGTGCGTCACTCGCAGCGTTACCAAAGCATTAGCCTCAACTATCAGTTGACTAGTCCAGACGGCAAGGACAAATGGTAAGTGAATCCGATTCGAACACTAGGAAAAAATGTACCTACAATACACAAAGACTCTTAACTCCCTCTGGTCATTAACAAGCCATTCCAAATTGATGGAACGCCATACATATTTAAGTTCTTGTGAACGCAAAATCAAGAGAAACAAAAGGGTAACAAACCTCGGTCTGAAATTGGCAGTATTTCGGAGCCCCAGTACAAAAATTTGTCAATGGACCTACTGCCGTGCCTGTAAAAATGCAAGTTACAGTGATACCTAAGAACCACACTGTGAATATTCTTCAGGTATTCTACGAAGATGTACTTGTTTATTTTGCCTTCATAAAATTACACAACCGGATTCTTTTCGTGAATTCCAAAGGCGTGCATTTCAGACTCAGACTTGGTCATAGTTTTAGGTCACGTTGCGCCGCACTCCTCATTTTGGGGGTCTGACTTCAAATCTGGGATGAACAACTGGCCTTTTTCACGGCCTATCACCCGAGGAGCTTCTGAGATGTTTGTCTCAGCCTTCATGATAAGTTTAAAAAAGTTTACAGGCGCAGTATAATTGCTAAAGCTAAGTCCTGGTTCTTTGGAGTACTACCGCAGTTACGAATTTATTTTTTGTTTGTTTTGTTTTTAAACTATTTCACATATCTGAAAAGGCAACAAAACCTCATCTTTCCCTATAAAAGCATTCGTGCGGTAAAAAGAAAAGTTAACCCTTATTTGCTGGCTGTGCACTTCTATGGGTTACATTTATTCAACCGTCCCATTGAATCTATCAGTCAGTTTGAATCAAGTATTCGAACTGGGAACTCTTCTTTTGTTTTAGCAAAGCAAACTTAAACTTTTTCCAACCACAACAATGGCAGAACCAGCAGCTGCCGCCGCTCCAGATGATGAGAAAATCATCAATTACATGAAAAATCGTATCCGTAAAGGAGCAATGAAACGGAAAGGGATAATAGTCGTACAAGGACATCATTTTCAACCACGATTCTTCAAGCAACCCACATTCTGTGGTCACTGCAAAGAATTCATTTGGTGAGTAACTTGCTGCGTATCATTGTAAAAAAGAAATGAATTCAACCCTCTTGTAATCCCTTAGGGGCTTCGGCAAGCAGGGCTTCCAATGCCAAGGTAAATATCCACCTAAATATACAAGAAGCAGTAAATTTTTTAATTTGATAAGAAAAACTTAAATTCTTTGCCAGCGTGTAGATTCAATGTCCACGATCGATGCCATGGATACGTGGTCTTCAAGTGCCCTGGCAAGGATACCGAAATCGATTCAGTAAGTTGCTTCTTTATTTTTTTAACAATGTGTACGCTGACTAGCTGCGGTTTCTATCTTGCAATAAAAAAAAAACCACACGATAAAAGGATTGCCAAAAGATCAAACATAAATTCGAGTCAACCACATACAAGGCACCGACATTCTGTGACCATTGTGGTCTGCTACTCCATGGCATCGCTCATCAGGGATACAATTGCTCTGGTAAGGACTTCTTTATGTGGTTAAATTGTGGGATCATTTTTCTAAATGCTTTCAAGGGTGCAACTTGAATGTCCATGCTTCGTGCAAGGAGGAGATTCCACAACTGTGCGGAAGTGATATATCGGAAATAAGAGGACGAATTAATTTGGAAGTTCACATCAAGGGTGGTGTTCTTACTGTTGACAGTAGGTTTATTAGAAAGACGTACATTGGATGATGATGAGACTGTTTTGTTTCTTCAGTCAAGGAAGGAGCTAATTTGATTCCTATGGATACAAATGGGCTTAGCGATCCCTACGTACGAGTCCAAATTCATCCGGATAAGGCAGACAAGACCAAGAAAAAGACCAAGACCATGAAGGCAACACTAAATCCGGTCTTCAATGAAACTTTTACTTAGTAAGACTAGTTCCGGATTGAATCACAATATTTTTATGGGTAATAACATTTTGCTTTCTCTGAAGTGACATCAAGCCTGAGGATAAAGAAAAACGATTGCTTGTAGAGGTTTGGGATTGGGACAGAACTTCTCGTAATGACTTCATGGGTTCGTTGTCTTTCAGCATTCAGGAGATTATAAAGGTGCTTATTTTTTATTTTTATGTAGCATGTAGTTTTGAATTTTAAACCTAATTGCAGGAACCAGTTGAAGGATGGTATAAGTTATTGTCACAGGAGGAAGGCGAACACTACAACATTCCATGTAGTGATCCAAGTACTGATATAGCTCTTCTTAGAGACCAAGTCAGAGTAAGTATACTTTTATAGTTCTTTAGATGCTAAACTTGCCCTAATAGATGAATGAAATTAAAAAAAAATTGGTCATCATTGAGTGGTTTGAGTAGACACAATAGTAAATGATTACCCCTTCGGTATCTGTTTTTTCGAAATTCTTTGACTCAGTAAGTTCTAGCATTTGTTTGTTGTTTATTGAAAGCTTTCGCCTGTCTATCATAAATATTGAAGTTCATTCTTTACAACTAGCTGTCGCAAATTCGATTACTGATTCCAAGTACACAAAACTAAATGTTCGTTAATATTTTAAAGATCCTTTTCTTAAACCAAAACAGTTCTTAAGAAAGTAAAAAAAAATGTTGCTCAGATTTTGCTTAGTAATCACATATGGAACAATGTCGATATCAATACCTAAGATAGTTAAAAATAAAACACGATTCGATCTCGGTTATGTCCAGACACAAGTAAGAGGCAGTCTTCTGTGAAATGATTGCAACCCGAGTATGTTTTCGCAAATAAATAAAATATTTCGGAGGCAAAATCAAAACAATCTTCCATGTCTTAAGATATATCGAAAGAGAGAAAACAAGCAAATACTTTTGACAGTGGGCATAGAACCTCAGGAGAAAGTTGAGACTTAAGGTGCTTTTTTTCAGGAAGTGTATAGGTAAAAGACACGATTTGCTCGAATCACGACCTGCAAAATCGCGTAATTGAGCACAATTTCTATCTTCGATATGAGGTGGCGCATTGGCAATCAGAGAACACCGGTTTTACCGAGTTCAATGATGGTAACATTGCAAATAACGTCAAGGCTAATGAAACGATAAATCCCATGTTAATATCGAGGGCTGATCTTCAAGGCACATTCAAGGAAAAAAAAATCTATGGGAATCGACGGACTATCGAACAGGGTGCTTCAACACCTCCCACCAGACCCTCTTCAACAATACGCTGAAAAATGCATATTATTCAACACATTGGAAGACGGTGATTATACAACCCATTCAAAAATGGGGCAAGGTTATCTCCAATCCGGGAAATTCCGAGCATCAGCAAAGTTTTTGAGAAAGTGGTATAAAAAGCCCTGCTTAATTGGGTTGAGATCAAAAATATTATTCTGGATAATCAATTTGGTTTCAAGATGGGACATGATTGCATACATGCCGCATTTAAACTGGTATTAGATATCCAATGGAACAAAATTAAGAATCAATGCACTGGTGGCTGCCTGGTCGACCTGGAAAAGGTTTTCGGTTAGAAGGACTCTTTTACAAGTTGAGTAATCTGGGCATCAGTAAAACACTGTTGTATATGCTTGTTAATATGCAAGTCAATAGACAGTCCATTGTGAAAAATGGCAATGTGTTATTTAAATTATAAATGGTCTGCAACAGGGGGCTGTCCTATTGTCGATCCTCTTTCATATATTCACCAGTGACCTTGTAAGATTTCTTCCCCGTACCATAGCGTACGCAGACGACTTAATTGCGTGACTTAAGTTAGATTCAGCGATATTGCGAATTAAGTTATTTTAGGTTATTTTTATTTTAAAACAAAATGCGTTTTATCCAAGATTTTAAAACTTATTTTTTTGTGTTTAATTTTATTATGTTATCTTAAGTTGATAATAATTTAAGAAAGATAAAGTTAAGCTTAGAGAGCCCGTAGAGAGTCAGTCAGTTAGATAAGAACATTGAGGCTTTTAAGCTTTTTTGGTCTAGCAATTAAGTAATTTATTTAAAATAGTAAAAAAAATCACTTATATATAAAAAAAGCTTTGATAATTGATATAAGGTATTTTTCTCAGAAGTGCTTCTCCTGCGATTAGTCTCAAAGATGAAGACTTAATTTTGAACATCAAAATGTTAGTTTAAATATTCTGACAACATGCATAGTATTTTTTAAATTAAAATCAACAGGCTTTTAAGGATCTGCCCATATTTTGATTGATATTCACGAGCATTTAAATAAAAATAACTAAATTTTCTTTCCTTTTGAAGAACGACTAGTTGGCTCAGTTATTTGAAGCGCCTGCCCTTCAATTGGGTAAATCTGATGGATCCCAGGTTTAAGTCCTGATTTTTTAACAACTCGTAGTTTCCAAATCCAGTCCAGTCCCTATTTGCCGTTGGGATATATAACTGAAGGGTTCGACCATCGATAGTTGTCTGCGGAAATTCCAAGCTTTCGTCTTGAAAATTGGCTCTACTGTGAAGGCAGAACACTGAGTGGAATGGGAATAAAGTGATATCTTATAATTCACCGTCCCGACTCTGACTCCAACATTCGAGCAATTGAAATAAAAATACTTTAATTTTTCCCACTATCTTTGTTCTTGCTCTTTGCAAAATGCTTTACCAGAGTAACCATAATTCTTCGAAAGCGAAGAAATTACAAACAAAAAAACAAGTGGGAGCTTCGGTGCATTACATCATTAATTTCTCAGACTAAAGCTTAATGTTCCCGCGATTAAAAAATTCGATTTCTTAGATGTGTTTTAATTTGCCAGGATACATCAGATATCTTGAGTCAAAACTAGACTTGTAAATTTTAGAACAAGGCACCTTAAGCTTTTTTATAGCTTTGCAAAAATATAAAAACCATAAAATGTTGTGAATGTTTTCCAAAAATAGATTAATCTAATTTGGAAAGCTTTCTTCGTCATTTATTTTATCCGGTTTAGGCTGATGGGAACCTGATATATTTTATTTACTGAATCTTGAAAAATAATTTTAACGTTTTTTAAGCGAACTTAAGACATGTGAGCTAGCCTGATTGTTCTATATACCTTACTACTATAATTACCAAGCTTAGGGTCGTTATCCCACTTGACAGCCACTGTAATAAGTTTGAAAAACTGTTAGTAAATGGTTTGTATAACCTCGTTGTATATGTTCGTATTACAGGCTATCTTTGAATTAAGCTTTCAAGCCTGTCTTGTTCACAAAATAATTTATCTCGGCCACTTGCTTGTAATTATATTCTCCAACCTTCAACAAACAAGTGTCTCCATCCAGCTCAATCCTTGTCCTTACAGCTTCTCCCATTTGTGCACACTTAGTTGGTTGAGGATCCTTTCGGGTTGTGTGCGCCATAGAAAGTGAGATCTTTTTGATGGCGTGGCGGTTTTCCTCTAATTGAACGAAGATTCGAAAACTCGTGAGACGGAGGATTGACATACGTCTACTCCAAAGTCGACCTGAGCTGTTGCTCTTGCTTCCAAATCTCATGCAAATGAAATCCTGATATTTTTTAATAAAATATTTTTTTTTCTCAGCGCGAACCACAACAGAAGAAGCGCATGGACAATAAGGACATGCCACACAATATGAGCAAACGTGATATGATTCGAGCTGCTGACTTCAATTTCCTAAAAGTTCTCGGAAGGGGTTCATTCGCAAAGATTCTGCTGGCCGAACGCAGAGGAACAGATGAGCTATATGCTTGCAAGGTTCTTCGCAAGGACGTCATCATTCAAACCGATGATATGGAGCTTCCAATGATTGAAAAACGTGTCTTGGCCTTATCTGGCAAGCCGCCATTCTTAGTATCATTGCATTCTTGCTTCCAAACTATGGTAAGCTTGAGGAGTCCTAGTTTGAATTTTAAACAATACCATTTTGAGTAGGATCGCTTATTCTTTGTAATGGAGTACTGCAAGGGGGGAGATTTAATGTTCCAAATTCAGCAAGTCGGAAGATTTAAGGAAAGTGTTGCCAAGTAATGCGATTTGATTTCTTTTAGTTGGGCATGAATAGTTAAAATGTCTTCTTTTTAGGTTCTATGCTGCTGAGACAGCTGTGGCCTTATTCTTTCTGCACGAAAATGGTATCATCTATCGTGATCTTAAGTTAGACAATATACTACTGGATGCTGAGGGACATGTCAAGATTGCAGACTTTGGTCTATGCAAGGAGGGCGTTTTGAACGATGCTACAACCAAAACATTCTGTGGCACTGCAAACTATATTGCTCCTGAGGTAAAATTCCACTAAACTAAAACAAAATCTAGTGTACTGATTATAAATTTAAGTAGATCCTTCAATACCTCGAATACACTAATGCAGTTGATTGGTGGTCGTATGGGGTTTTGTTGTACGAAATGATGGCCGGTCAGTCGCCATTCGACGGTGACACTGACGAGCAAATTTTTAAGGCAACCAAGGAAAATAAATGCAATTTTCCGAAACATTTTTCACAGGAAGCTAAAGATATTTGTAGTAGTGTAAGTTTGACTGAAATAAGGTTTAGACATAAACTCAATTCCACAATTGTTATTTCTAGTTGCTTAGTAAGAAGCCAGAGAATCGACTAGGATCTGGATCAACTGGTCGGTATGATATAAGGACTCATGCCTTCTTCAAAGACATTGACTGGGATAAGGTCTCTTCACGTGATATGGAGCCACCAGTCAAGCCAAAGATTGTAAGCAAAAGACTTTGAGGATATCATAGAATTGCAAAATTTTTGTTTTTTACAGAAACATCGCAAAGATATTGCGAATTTTGATAAACTTTTCACGGCAGAGAAGACTGATTTGACTCCAACCGACAAGCTCTTCATGATGAACTTGGATCAGAATGAATTTATTGGATTTTCGTACCTCAATCCGGAGTTTATCACAATATTGTAAGAAGACTACAGGAATCTGTCTTAAATATATAAATATATATCTTCCTGAAGCTATGAATAATTAAATGCTTCCGAAATAATATTAAAACTACGATAAAAAATAAATTCAAATTTCCATATTCAAATGTACAGAATTTTTTGTCAATTGAACAGAACGAACAAGTAGCCAGAAAGAGCTGCTTTAAAAAGTGTAATTTTTTGTGGTTTCGGGTATAAGTTTTCGGACGATGTCGGATGTTTAGAATTTGAGTCAACGAAACTCATCCACTTATCACATGGTCATAAGAGATTGCGAGAAGTCGTTATTTGAAAATATTGACATTGAAAAGCGAAAATGTAGGTAACGGTGAAATCTACTTTGATATTCAGGATCTTCAAGGCAGTATTTGGATCGTAAGAAACAATTTCAATTACATGCGACTAGAGGAGGATTGGATATTTGTGGTCTACAGCTACTGCCTTAGTTTAATAAAATACTGTGTGGCTTTTCTGTTCTTAATTCTTTGCTTTGTTTAACTAACACCAAAGCCAGTAGTGCGGTTGGCTGACTCAAAGAGTTTGAACTGGGATCAGAAAAACAGATCAGTCACCATTTCCCGAATCAAATTTTTGGTGTCTTGTGGTCTTGGAAAATCATGTCACGATAACGGAGTGAAGATGCAAACTACCAACATACTGGTATAAGAACTGAACTATTTGCTGCATGTGAAAATTTTGTAAATTAAATACTGCGAATTCAATGAATCCAAAAAAGCCGAGCTTCATCTCTATTCGGACTCCAGCCATGAAGCAATCGAAACTCAAATACATCTGAGTTTCAAACCAATCAGCAAATTTTCGATTTTACTTCTTTTTCTTCTGCTCGCTCTTTGTATTTTAAATGTATTTTTAGGTTCATACTTGAGAGCGGATTTTTTTAATGGAACTCAGTTTCCAAGAAAAGGCAAAAAATAGGATGTTGTTAGTCATTCATGCTAAAACATCCTGGAAAATTTATTTAAGCGATAACTCAATATCAGGTTGTCCAGTTTTTGTTTTAAAAACGCCCAGGCAAAAAAGGATAAAAGAAAAACTACGCGTGTGCAAATGCCCAGGTATATGAGGATATAAAATAAACTTTCCTTCAAAGACAAGTACATAAGGAGCAAGAATTTACATTCAAATAGTCAGTTGCAGGGACATCAATGGCAGATTGCAAAATTTATTTTAGATTTGCACCTCCCGGCAAGTAAAAAATTTTGAAATTAAGCTTTCTCCTTCATGGTTTAGTTATGTACTTTTTGAAGCACAGACTTGTTTTCTAAGCTTTCAGTTAAAGTTTGAAAAAGCGTTTCATGTAAATTATCAAAGACAAAATTCCTAAAAAATCCCAATATTTTTAACGGTTATATAAGTTTGAATATATATGTAGATGCATGTTTATTTATAGATTTATTCAATTGGATTAAGTTTTTTTTCCATGGACCTATTCATGTATGTATATAGGAGCCAGCTATTTCTACTTCATTTCAATGTCACGGTTAATTGAATTCACTTGCGGCTAAAGAAATTTGTTCTTAGGGTTGATTGAACATGAGCTCATTTTCATGGAAAAAGTGGATTGCTTTTGAGATTTCAGATCGCTTTAGGAATTCGAATGCAATCCGACAAAAAATTCACAGCATGCAATGCAGAGTTCAGCTGCAAAGACTGTTTCGTCATTCATTCATTTCGTAATAGAGAAAAACTGAGCTTTTGATTTTGTGTGGTTTTCGCAAAAGTGTTGCCATGAAATGATGAAAGCAGTGAAAGAGCGCTAGCATGAATAGACATAAGAATAGTAGGAAACTGAGCGTATGGAAGTTAGAAGTAACAACAGAAATTAATAAAAAGGTTTTGTTGGAATTGCATACGAGTAAGCAAGCTGATTCCTCAAACATCGCTGTAATTTGGTTAATAAAATTTGCAATAAATAACTCTGATGCTTTAGTCATTACAAAACATTTTTAATTTATCTGAAAAAAGGCAAATTGTCTCCAAAAGCTCATCTACTCGTCATTGTCGGTCTACGACAGTTTGGACGTGGAGTTGGAACAGGTAATGTAAATTCAAAAAGGGTTGATATTTAATGCCTAGTAGACGATTTCCTCCTAATTGATAACTTTTTGTGACAATTTTACTTGAATCTTTTTTCAACGCGGAAATTTCCTTAACTAATGTTGTTCAATTGGTTCTTTCTTGTGGTAATTATTTATTACTACGATATTTGAACAACAGATTCAATAGATATCTTGTAAAAACCAACCTGCGAATAAACTGAGTTTGTGCAGCGGTTCGCTTTACTTTGTCTACGAAAAGTTAGTCAGTTCATCAAAAGGCTGAACCGACATAAACTGTTGACACGTTTTGTGAGTTGCAGTTCCATAAATGCATATTGTGTACTCTACTAGTTTATGAAGAAAAGTTCGAAAAACGCAGCTTTCCATAAAGGCTCGTGAAAATACCAACTGTTTGGAAATAAGTCAAAAACGAGGATTAATATCTCTGCACTGATGTTTGTCCAGCTCAACAGGACACAATTAATTACCAAGAAGCAATTTCGCCCATTCTGGATTATGAATGATTTTCACTTGATCACTTGATGACTTTCCATTGTCCTGGAGTGTATTTCAAAATTCTCGCGACATTTTGAAGAATTTAAGTAATCAGCATTTTAGATGCTCCTAGGAGTTTGTGGTTTTCAAGTGTGACAAGATTTTAAACGTTTCTCGGAGTCCATTTTCTTTTTATCGAGTGCAATTGCGTTTCTTTCGCTTTTCCATAGTCCGTGGTTAGATGATTTTTTTCCAAAAAGCTGTTGAAATATTTAGAAAATTTACGGTTTTTGAATTCTCGAAACTGATTTTTGTGTTTGTGTGTGGTTATTCAATCTTAAATTCTAAATCGAAGAACATATCCGCCGAATGCGAGATGCCTTTTTTGTACTAAGAATTTTTTTTCCAAGCGGCCTCTTGGGTGCTGTCCCTCACAATGTTCTTCGAAATCTTTTTTTATATTTGTACAGTTCCAAAGAGATGTTTTTTTTCCTCGAGATTAAAATTTATTTGAAGTAGATGATGATCGAAAAGAATGTGAAATCTTTTTTGGACTTGTCTTGAAGTTTTAGCTACGATATTTGCGATATAAAAAATATATACAAGATCAGAAGCCTTGGCTCAGTTAGTCGGGTTTTAAGTCAGCTTCAATCACGCGCTTCGTAATTATTTCGCCCAACAAACAAAAAACTGCGCTTTGAGAATTAAAACAAAGGTGGCTTCAAGTTTTTCTTTTTAATCAACAAAGAGGACCCGCTTTAAAATAAGGATGATAGGGATAGTAGTCATACTCGATATCGCTTAGTTAGTTAGCTCAACTTTTCGAATTGATGCTCATTTATTTTTCATTGCTCCTTAAGATTCGCAAAAATGTTGGAAAAAGCGTTGGATATATTTCTTATGCGGGGTTAATTTTTAAGTGTAAACCATGGATGGTTTTTTTTAAGCGATCAAATTTATTCGTGAATCCTAATTTTTTTTCGTTCATCGGCTTTCATTTGTTCAAGTGATGTTTTTATTTATTTTTCGTCTGATTTATAAATTTATTGGAACATATCATAACTGACAATGAGAACGATGAGTTTATGCATCACCATAGGGACCTTTTTCTAAGTATACGCAGGGACTTGTTTTTAACCAATTTTTGAAGTTAACTAGCATCACTTTTCATACTACTATGATACATTGGCAACTCTCGAATGCATATATTCATTAGCGCTACGAAAATACAAAAAAAAAAATTCTAGACTGCCTTCTACATCATCAGACCGCTACTTTTGTCGACTTATTTTTTTTCCACAGCCATAATAAGTGCAAAAAAATATACATAAATATATCGAGAGCACTGCATCAACATTGACTATGCCAATCGAGGAGATACAATTCGCCCGTTTGGACAAGGCCCCCCCACTAGATGTGCGCGCTCTCCGATACAATCTGCATTAATCCAACGTTTTCAGAAACGATTTGGATACAAAAAGGAAAACAACATTTTGTCGCGACTCGGTGTCTATGTCTATCGCCAGATACAATCTCTGTTCCATCGGTATCATCGGAATTTACCGAGTATCCATGAATTAAAAATTGAAAACTCGCTAATTAAAAAACCGGCAAACAAGTTGCGAGAAAAACAAAAAAATAAACTAGTGCTATGTGCGATGAAACACCTGTTCTTCAGTTTTAGATAGACGGGACACGGGTGAACTTTATTTTTTATCTATCACGAGCGTAACGCGGGGTGCATAAACAATACCACTTTTTTACAACCCAATGAACTTTCATAAGGTCCAACCCACCCTTAAACTCAGTCTGAGTGGGTGTTTGTGTGTAGTATTTCTGCAAAGTCAAATGAAAAGGTGCACTACATATGAAGAAAATTATTGTTAGTTTGCAGATAAAAGCTCTTCCCTCTGCACCCGCAATTGAAAAAATCCGAAGGAGGTTGCGTGGTAGTGCGATGGCGCGCTCTTGCTGAACTTTCGCTCACAGTCACCTTCTCTTGTTGGGGGTCAACTTTTGGGAAGAACCCAAACGTTAGCCGTTTCGTTTTCAACCTTGTACCGCTGGGCTTTTCCGTGCCTTAAATTCCAATGCATTTTCCCGCCGCGAATTGCTATTTTTTTTTTGTGCCAATTTTCTTTACTCGCTGAGAGCAAAAGAGGGTATGTGAAAAAAGGTTTTTTTCACTCCGTTTCGGTTTGTTGAGCGTGTCGGACGCCGCGAGCATTAGCGCAACCAGTAGCAGCATAAGCACACAATTCAATAGGAAAATTGGAGGAAAATAAGCAAAGAGATACTGTATCTGTTGCTTAAAGGAAGCGTATATAGCTTTTTATTCTAAAATATTATCAGTGTCAGTGTGCGCGAGTGTAACAACAACCAAATAGTTTCTAGTAATCGAAGAGATAAGCCTCTTTGGTCGTTCTGGTTCCATTTGCATCTCGCCTTGTATACACATTCCGTTTAAACGTGTAAATTTAACGGCGCTAGCTAGCTGGATGGTTCGCATTCAACACACGACGAAACAACCTGTCGCATTGGTCATCGTTATCGTCATCGTCATCGTCGTCATAAGTTTGTAGTCGCTTCGTTTCTGCACCTGGATTTTAACGATTTTTTTTTTTCATTTCAATAACGAATTAAAAAAAAAAAGAAATACAACCAACAAAAGTGTCGCCCCCCATTTTTTAACTCGGTTTTTGCGTGTATTTTTCAAATATTTTCGAGTATATAGTGCCTACCTATTATCTCATTGTTTGTGGTTAGAAAAATTAAATAAATAAGTTAATAAATAGAAGTGGCCAACAAGTTTGGAGTTAATTTGAGAAAATTGTTTGCAACGGTCTTGTTTTTAAATCTATTTTCTGATAAAATAAAGTTTGTTTAAGAATTAGAAAAAAAAAGAAAGAAGAATAATGTCGTCAGCCGAGAATGATATTAACATCGAACAGATGAAGGAGGACGGAGCCAGTGGTGGGGCCGAGAATATGATGAAAAATCGCCTCCGAAAGGGCGCCCTCAAGAAGAAGAACGTCTTCAATGTGAAGGATCATTGCTTCATCCCGAGATTCTTCAAGCAACCAACATTTTGCTCCCATTGCAAGGATTTCATATGGTAAGTGTTATAATCAACATCTTAATCGGTTCACTGTCAAGTGTCAAGGATTTTTATTTACCACCCCCTTTGAAGAATTTCATAATCGAGGTCGAAATATTTTCTAAGATATTCGAGACCCCTGTGCAAGGACATTCATACAAGTCCGGTGATAAATTTCACTTAGTTCGTTAATTTTTCTCTCGTTGATGTGCGATTGATGGGAGTCATTGTTTCAGAAAATTGGAAAAGGGAAAATTCGGAAATTGATGGAAGTCATTTCATATTTAGTGTGCTTGCTCGCTGGTTGGTCACCATTTGGTACCTTTTAACTCATTTATGAGGAATTTTACTGGCCATTAGTTGCGAACCATTTGGAATGCTATAAAACTCATCCATCGGCCGCGGAAGGTCATAAGATAACTGATTGGAAAGAGAGTTATTGCTCCGCTTCAATGAGGTTTTTAAGTATACGGTTCGGTGTCCATCCAATGTGAACAAGATGGCGTAGAAGCTGATTAAATATTTGTGGTCAGTGTTGCTATCAGTCAAACGAAGCTGAGGACAACGTTTCAGTGTCCATGTTATTATTTTTAGCATTAACCCAGTGGAATGGCAATAATTGGATTCTAGATGAGTTCATCGGGGTATTTATATTAACAACCATTCCACATGGTGTGGTACAGGTTGTTTTAAGGTTTTTCACTTACAGGTTATGTGAAGCCATAAATATTAAAGCCTTAGTAGTGAAAAATCCTGACCAGGAACTTTTTTATTCTTACAAATTAGCTTGTGCTTGACAAAAACAGAAGGAAGGCTTAAACTTGATAAAAAGGAGGAGACTCTCCGAATGGTTTCACGTTGCAATCATCTAAAAGATCATAGAGCAATATTTTGTGTGGAAAAAGCTGCAAAAAACATGTTTAATAAAAAAAAAACATGTGAGCTGCTGTTTAAAAGCGTAATTAAGAATATTGGAACTATTTTTTAATTTTAGTTTCTTTATGATGATAAGATTAAAGTCAAGACCCAGTAATAGCTGTGCGTGATGAGTGCACATACAGAAGGAGCCGTAAGAGAAAATGCGTCAGCAGTTAAGTCATCCCACATACAAAAAGAGCCGATGAGCAACAGTCAGGGTTTTGAATTTTTAACAGCGTCCGCCTAACGTTTTCGGATCTGTATTCCACAGTTTAAACACTAAAGCATATTTGATTTTCCGGCTGCCTCATTTGTTGTACAATGGATGAGTGTTGCACGCGAAAATCTCGAAAGACTCAATGGGGTAAGAAACCAAAAGTTGCGTGGGAAACTTTCCGCTCTTAAAACACATTTTCGGTTATGAACAATCAACGAGTGATTTTTAAACGTTAAGTTGAGAAGGTTTCTCATAATTGCCAAATAAGTTCATGAAGTTTGGTTCTTCTTAACTGCAGCATAAGGCGCGTAGTCGATGAATGCTCCTGACATATTCAAAGCGACTATGTGTCGAATTTTTTCTAAACATTCTACAGCACTGCCAAGGATTATTGTTGGCCTTCAGTTTTTGATGTGAACATTAAGCTAAGTGACTGTGAAAAAAATGTATATTAACTGTTTTGCCGCAGACCAAGTCTTGATTCTCCTCAATTCCATTTTCTCCATATCTCGAGTCAACAGGGTTTTCCTATTTTCAATGACCTTCATTGTTTACGACGGTCATTAACAGCTCTTAGCATCCCACATTCCAGTGGAATTTGTGCGTAACAATCGAAACCAATAAATTGGTAAGCCATTATTTGATTCTCGAAGCTTTTCTCAAGTGGGCATTACAACAAAGCCGTTCTGGTAGACAACACCTTACAAACATGAGGCATATAAGCCTTTGTTATACAAAGTGTATACATTCATAGGCTCATTACAATATGACATTAAAAGCGAAATCGGCATTTTATTTGGCAAGAATTGTGTCCCTTCAAACCATCGCCACCATATTTATCTGTTGTTTTCCCCCAAAAAACAAAAATAAAAGATAAACTAGGGCATTCGATGGGATGGTGTCCTTACAAAACGAACGTTTTACTGCTTCTGTGACACGTGCAGCTCTTTATGAGTTTAGTTATAGTTCACGCAGGGAATTTGCACGATTTACATTTGCGTTTATTCATATGCAGTCTTGTTTGAGGCGAATTTGATTGACTTCGAAAGTAGTTTGGACCCAAAACTTGGAGGCGTCTTCATTTTCGTACACATGTCAATATCTCTCAAAATTCTTGTTTTGATTGGATACTAAAATTCGCAATTAACGAGAGCTGTGCATATGCAGATAAAAAATCCAAAATTGTGATGAAGTTCTTTGAGAATATTTTGAAATGAAATTTAAAATTGGTTAAGCAGCAAAGTTATTTCGGTTTTTAAGTGTGAAAAAGATCCCTTTATTAAACAATTTAACATAACTTTTTAGTTGTCATTCGCAAATAATATAAACAAATGAATGACAAACAAAAAAAACGGACTGGTTTCAACCCAAATTCGGAGTATGTAAAGGATGTAGTCTTTGTCCACCTGTAATAGATAAACTACGATATTGAATATGTAGAAACAATTATCAAGGCCTAATCCATTAATAAAATTATTATATTAACAGCAGGTTGTGAGTACTATTAACTATATGGTCTAGTTTTAAATAAAGAAAACCAAATGTTATTATTTTAAAAAATAGTTGAAGAGTTGAGTTGTGAAACGTGGAATTTTCGGTCCTCTCATATCTTACTACGTGAATCTCAATTCGAACATGGTGATTCGAATTTAAACATAACGAATTCTTGGAAGAATAAATCCTTGCAGTCTATAAATATTGTAGATAAATCCCTCTTTAAAATAAGTTATAAAATTAATCATTCTCATCTTATTCACCGTTTTATCACTCTTCTCTGCAAAAGTACAAACCAAATTGACATCGTAAGTGAAATAAAAGAAAGATATGTATCTTCAAACTTTTCTAGCTGTCTTTCGGGTGTACTTTCATCATTTTCTTAAGTAACACTGCTAATACAATTTGATGTTCGCAGTCCTTTTTTTCACAGATATCTTATCTAATAATCCTTTTCCGCAATCCATTTCTCTTTCAAATGAATTTCCGCGTCTTGTTTATTCCTCAAGGATCCGCAGGATGTAACAAAGAACAGCCTGTCAGGCAACGACAGCGAAAATGTACCCAAGCCTATCTGTGATAATGACGACATCGTTAGTCGAAATGTGAATGGGAGAGTCGTATTTAACGGTTCAAAAAATCGTAATCGAAAGAGGAATGCCCCCGCGTGAAAAGACTAAAACATGAAAAAGGGTTCGTGTTGCGGAGCTCTTTTGTATCCAAACAGATGTTTTCGTTTGTCATTACTTGGTCTTAATTTGAATCCTCGAAACAGAATTCGTGTTTTTGTGGGTGACGAGTTTGAAAGTGGAAAGTTAATGCGAATACAAGAAAAAGAAAAACACGTCAACAACAGCTAATGAGATAAACATACGGACACATTAGTGTTTCGCAAATCGTACCTCATGCTATAGTCACTGAAACTAGTAGTTTGTTTCATAAAATAAAACATTTTAAGCAGACGTAGGACTTGGAGTCTTGCTTTCGATGTTTTCGATGAGCATTGCAAAAAGGACGAAATTAAAAAATACTTGTAAGCGATTCAAAATTCTTGAAACGGGTGTTCAGATCTGAAAAATTTGACACTCAGATTTCTACATAGGCTCAAATTCTTTCTTCTCAATTTCGGTAAACTAGTGCATAAGATGTTATAATATAATATTGGGGAATAACCCCAAAGAACAATCTTAGGCAAGGATCAAAGCTTTCAAAGCGGAATATTTCCCGATTGCTTGAAAACCTCAATAATTATACCAGTTTTTAAAAAAGGGGACTCGAGTGACCCAAACAACTATAGACCAATATCCTTGCTTTCTGTCTTTTCAAAAATTTTTGAAAAAATAAAAGTTGGAAAAATGCTTAACTTTTTGGAGAAAATTGCATTTTTCAACAAGTCACAATTTGGTTTTTTAAGAGGTAAGTGTACTGAAGATACAATTCTAGCCTTCTTAAGCAAGATCTACAATTCACTTGATAATAGCAAGAAAACATGTGCCCTGTTTCTGGACATAACAAAGGCATTTGATCTGGTTAACCACGACTTATTTTTAATAAAGTTAAGTAACGCTGGTTTTAGAGGCAAAATTATTGAATGGTTTAGGTCTTATTTAGTTAATCGAAAGCAACGAGTTAGAGTAAATGGCTTTGTTAGTAGTGAGGAGGACTGTCCTAGTACTGGTGTACCACAAGGGTCGGTCTTAGGACCAATCCTTTTCCTCGTTTATATAAACTCACTATTTAGTCTTCCTGTCAATGGTCAATTGATTGGATACGCTGACGATCTGGCACTCTCATATTCAGATAATTCGATATCTAATATTCGAGAAAAAATCACCTCTGATTTATACTTGATAAGCATCTGGCTTTGTTACCATCAACTTAAACTTAGCACTAAATCAAAAGCCATACAGTTTTGTTTATCCAATAAAAGTGCAGCAATGGATAAGATTACTGCTCACCATCCGACCTGCAACATGGAGAAATGCACTAACAAATGCTTTGATCTTGAGTTCGTGAATGAGTTTAAGTATTTAGGAGTCATAATTGATCACAAATTAAACTGGAAGTCTCATATAATGTCCTTAAAAAAAAAATTATACATAGCACTAAATAAAATGTTTCATTTGCGCATGTTTGTTCCACAACGTTTACTTTTTACAATATACTTTGCATTAGTTCAATCTCGGCTTGAGTATGGTCTAGCATGTTGGGGCTGTTCCTACAAAAGCAATCTTAGTCCAATAATTGGAGCACAGAAAAAGATAATACGTTTATTGTTATCCAAGAATAGATATGAGCCATCGTTGCCGTTATTTCAAAAAGTGCAAATACTTCCACTTCGATACTTCTTTATCTATAAAGCACTGAAAGTATTCTTTATAACAAGTGGCAATTTACACTTTAGAAGAAATCAGGCATATTCATTGAGAAATATTAATTCGGTCTACGTTCCTAAAGTAAATACAGAACATAGTCGACGTTTTGTGATTTCAATAGCTCCTTACATTTTTAATAAACTGCCCTCTGATATATCTGACCTGGTAACAGATGGATATTGTTTTCTAAAAAAACTCAAAGCTTGGTTACTCTCACAATCTGAAGTTGAATCTCTACTTCAAGTTTTAACTTAAAACATCACATATACATAAATAATTTATTTTATTTTTTATTTTTTTTTTATTTTTTCTTTGTTTTATTCTTTTTGCTTCGTCATTTTGATACTAGTTTGAATATTAATATAGCTGCGTTGATCTTCTTATATTTTTACTGCACATCACGCTCCTTTTTCTTTTGGCTTTAACTCTTTATTTAAATTTGAATTTAATAATATTCTGTTATATATTGCACTTGCTACTGGTTGTTCTATACCACAAAGTGTATCTTTCTATATAAAAAAAAGAAAAAGATCCTTGCCGACATAATCTCACGTTAAATCGGGGTTCCGGGACATAACATTAGATCAAAATATGGATAGATAAGTTAACTGGGCACGGTGTTGCAGTTGGTTAAGCGCCTGTTTCTCAATTGAATCAGTTGGTGGGTCCCAGGTTCAAATCATTGACCATTCAGTTGGTCCTTGTAGCAGTCTGACCTAGTGGTTGGCCTTAATTTTGTGATAATTGTCGGCTTGTAATGCGAGAGTTTTCAGTTCCCGTCAACAAACTAATAGTTTATGTAGATGATCTTTCAATTACTCTGCTGTGAAGGCGGAAAGCGGGTGCTAAATGGTCTTCATTTCCTCATCAACCTGGCAGCTCCTTCCAAAATCGTTGGAGATGACGCCGATTTTGACGGCAATTGGGTCTATTGCGCAATACTCCCTCAGGATAACCGTCAGGATGTTTAAATCTTTTTAAAGGCCAGAGGGCCTTCGCTTGTCTTTATGTGTAGCTCTGATCCAGATGATGGTAACGGTTTGGCGCTCGCCCAGATCATTCCGAACTATAATTCAGCTGCCTCATGCTAACGATTTTAGGGTATCCTTGGTAAGTTCTTTTCTTGCCGCTTGGCTGTTTACAAAAATATTAACTTTTCTAAGAGCGAGGTTCTCAGATCCTACTGTCGAAGTAGCAATTTCGATGGCGAAGATTTTAGCCTGAAGGCCACTACATTCATTTGGAAGTATGAACGAGTTATTGCTTGTAGACACTCCAGCACAAGTCCCCTCTTCCATCTTTAACCCATCGGTGAAGATTTGAGTAGCATGTGCTTCGGTAAGGAAGCTTGATTCCCAATCAAAGATTGAGAGCTTTTTGATGAAGTTGTAAAAAGGGATCGCATAATCAGCGCTAGCGTTTATCTCCATCGTCCTGAAATAACAGAGTGTTGAGGAATGCCCATAGGAGGCGGCCTTCCAAGTGTAAGATTCTCTCACTCGAATCGCAGTCTTTGAAGTCAAGCAAAATCTCAAGACCTGCTTGCGGCTTTGATCTTACTTCTCCGGTAAAACATGGACAGACTAGCTTTTGTGCTTTATTCAGCTTATGGGCAAAGCTGGATTTTTCTGCTTTCCACCATACAAAAGAGCCGTAGGTAAGTAAAGGATGCACCCACGTTATGCATGACCAATGTAATGGATACGGTTAAAGGCCCCAATTCCTGCCGCAGATTCTTTTGCATAGCTAAAGAGCACAGATTTTCTTGTTCACCCTATCTTCAATATTTATTTCTACGTTAGCCTCGGGTCCAGTATGACGCCCAGATATTTGGCTTCTTGCGAAAGTTTCAAAACCATTTCATTCATTTTTGGGAGAGTAAACTCCTCAAGTTTCCATTTTTCTTCTGAGTTCCGTCTTGTCAGGATTGGCGTCTCTAAAAGGCTGCTATTTGCAGGTAGTTGCTTTGCTGTGACGAAAGGGACAACATCATCGGCGTATCCTACTGCATTATGTCCTTGGCTTTGCGGGTTATAATGACCTTGTTGACCACTATGATTCGAAGTAAGGGTGAAATCACACCATCTTGCGGTGTGCCTCTGCTTGTCTTTTTCTTGGCATATTTATTACTATTGTCTGTTGAGTTTCTCCAGGATAGCGTTTGTGGCTTCCGGTTTTACGTTGTTGAAAGCTCCTTCTGTGTCAATAAATGCTACCATGGTGTATTCCTTGTAGTAGAGGCTCTTTTGAATGATGCTGATCACCCTTATCGTGTGCGTATTTGTTAGGGAAGACATATTTCACAATAGTTCAAAGGGAAAGAATGATAGCCTAATATAAAAGATACAAACTACAAAACAAAAACTAGTGTCACAGATGTTCTTTTCAGTAAACAACCTTCCGACATTTATACACAATCTAGACTATTTTGTCAACTTAAGACATTTTAAAAGATTAAGATTAAGAATTGACCTAAAACTGTTTCACTCGAAAGTAGAAAACTTTTTTTCAAAAGTCAGCTGATAAATGTTGAATCGATGAATCTTTTCTAATTATTATTCTTATATCTTCCATGCCATCACAATCTTAATGTTTTTTCTTTAATACAATATTAACTTGACACTTAAAAAGTTCCATTCCAGCTTTTTGTCTTTGCTATGTATGAATTTAAAATTCCACGTGCCAGATTGTTGGATAAATGTATGTAAAATCCAGCCATGCCAACAAAAACCACATCATCAAGGATATATGTTAAGTATATCCTTACTCTTAAAGCTTAAGAAGCACTCGTACTTTACAGGCTACTTAGTTTTGTATCAAATCCACCATTATCCTTCAAATTTCCTCTCAACTCTGAAGGTAATTGTAACACTTCAAGCATTAACCACCAAGGGCATAGTTTGCCAACACCCAACCATTCGACGCACTCCGGAAATTAACCCTATCACCGACGCAAGCGAAAATTATTCAATTTGAGAAGCGTATAAACAGAAGCTCCTTATAGAAGGCATCAACTATTATGGCGACGGCGAGGCGGCACACCTGTCTTCTTGGAATACCCACTGGCATGGTGTTCATGCAAACGTATTCGTACGTGTGACCGCATAGCTAATTTGAATAACAATATGGGAATCAAGAGGTGAGGGCTGGTTTTGCCATGCTACTGACAATTGTCAACGTCCTGGAATTTTTTTTCCTTGTAAATCCCAAAGCCAAGTAAGCCGAAACCCGCATCATGAAGTTGGCGGATCTGTTCTACTTCATGGTGTCGGCGAATATCTGAGAATACTTCTTTAAAAAATTTATAAAACGACGGGCCTTGCTGAGTGTGGGTCAAAATTAACGGTCAGAAAAAGGACAAATGCGCGCTGACTGATGAACTTGATAAAAGTGAATTTTATAAGTAAAAACAAGCAGCGAAACTCATGATTTAAAAGGTTCTTATTCAGTTTACAGGTCTCTGCAATTCTCCGATAAGGATATGGACACTATTGTCCATATATGGCAAACACTATTTTGCTTCATGATTTGTTTCGAGGCCAAAAAATTCATGCAGCGAATCAACTTGTAGAGAGTGAAGTGAAGTGAAAAGTGGAATAGACCATAGCTAGACAACTATCAACTATCAGCGCAAAAAAATTAAATAAACCTATTAAACTTAATCGTAAAGATTTTCGACCCGTGTTAAGCATAATAAATGGCCACAGAAATTCACGCGAAGCAACTCTTAAAACCCCACAACGACTTTTATAGATGCAGAGAGAAAAAGGAAATA
The DNA here is from genome assembly GCA_963555765.1 of Orthonevra nobilis. Lineage (NCBI taxonomy): Eukaryota > Metazoa > Arthropoda > Insecta > Diptera > Syrphidae > Orthonevra > Orthonevra nobilis. The sequence continues at coordinate 94,799,328 of OY743224.1, forward strand.
AAATCCGAACGTCATGTGCTTTGCAATGTCCTGCTGAAAAGGAGAACAAGGAGAACCAAAATTCTTACCATAGGCAACTACTGAAACTCATACTTATATCCAAAGTGAGTATGAAATTCATACTTACTATATATTACGCTTTTATCTGGATGCAAATATCATGATCACATTTCACATTTCAAGTTTCTGTGGTCTTCGGGATCGGAAACAAACTGACCTACAGCGTCTGCCATTTGTGAGAAAAATTTAACGCAAAAATGATACTTTGGCCTGACTTCCAAAGGAGATGTCGCCCCTCATGTTCCGATGAGTTCAGTGTCTTTCCAGCAGAAACTCGGGCATTCAAAATTTGGCAAGAGCAACACTAGAAAAATCTCAATACCGACGAGAATGAACTTTTTAGCTGATTGTAGGAATTTAGTACACCACACACTCGTTTGGTTAAATAGAAGGAAGCAAGAAGTCTTTTGCAGGAATATCCTCAGCGATTTCAGGAAATACCACTTAGAAGATGTTAGCTGCGTCCCTTAGAGCTCTTTGCAGACATACATATGTATGCACTTAAAACAGAGCTTGGATTTTTTCATTGATCTGCCCGAAATATGCATTTGAAGATCTAACAGCCCTTTAGTTATGTCCAAGAAAAACCTACCTATGTACTCGTAGCTTATGTTTTTTCTGTGTTGACCTACAATAACTCTTTTAGTCGCTGTCAAGATGAGGAATAGTTTCGAACGATTTAAGGCCTGTTGCATGATTGCTCAAAAGCACAAATGCGTAAATCTCAATACATGGACAACAGGACGAATGAAACCTCGATACGCTTACGCAAATCCCACTTGAAGATCATATGAGTAGAAAAAAGAACATAGAATAGCGTGAAGAAAAACAAATAAAGAATCAGTAGTACTTTGTGTTCATAAAGTGTTTGGCCAGGAACAGCGCTATCTAAAACGCTGTCTAATCCAATCTTCCACTTGATACTACAAAGTCATTCGTAATTTTTATCTAAACATTACGAAAGCGAATTAGAAACTTAATATAAAAGAAATGTGGACAAATGCCTTCCTAAGAAATACGAATAAAATGTTTTATCTAAGAACAATAAATTGGGCCTTTTAAGAATGAAAACCAACAGAATGGAAGACACTTACCCGCTTTTCTAACGCTATTATTCTTCTTGACTTTCGTTGGCTAAGTAATAGCTTTCTTCCCTCTATTGCCTTTTAATTGTCCGGCTTTAGATCGCGAAGTGTCAGCAAAATTATTCAAAAAAAATGTAAAAAAAATTATCACTCACACTTCACAAAAAAGAATAATATTTTTAAAAATTATTGACATTAATTTAAATACTGTAAAATCCAATTTAAACTTAAAAAAAAATTTGATCGAAACCAAAATAGAAAAAAATAAAAACTCGAATGAACGACAAAAACCACACCACACAAAATAAAACTAAGCAGTTGGGCGAGAGAGCCCTCGACTACTGAATTTTGATTGGCTCTTGCGCTCAGAATTGGGTCAAGGTGAGTCAGAAAGTGGTAACTTTTTACTCAAAACACCTAAAAGTATGTAATTCGAGTCACAGGCTGTCAAAGAAAATTTAACACCATTTATAACATTCCATCAGGAAGTTCTTCATTATTTATTTAAACCATTTATTTTCTTATGTCATCATATACTTATTTATAAATTTATATTTAATCATATATTTATTATTTTATTTATTTCTTTATTTATTTACTTATTCTGTTTAATTCCTTACCTATACAGTGATTTGTATATATACTAAGTTATTTATTTGTTCATTTAATTGTTCTATATTCTTTTTTTTCTATTTGGTTTTGTTACTTAGTGATTGTTTTTACTTATTTTTTTCTGACTGTGATGTTTTTTATAGGTATTTCGTTTTTCCACATTGCTTGGTTTTTCATGGGAAGGTTGTGTTAGTTCTTTTTCGTTCAAACTCTATTTATTTATTTATTTCATTCAACTCATCTCATTCAATAATGTTAGAATTGAACGATGTTAGAAAAATATCGTATCACTTGAATGTAAAATGTACGGTAATATACCAAAAACTGTAGAAATTGTGTTAAAAAAATGTCCAATCAAATGAAATCAATCAGGATGTTCTTCAAATCGGTCCGATTTTCGAAATTCAAAGTTTTTACATATCTCAACGTTCCGAAGTCCCAGTAGTTGGATACCATTGTTTTTAGAAAGATGTCTGTTAGTGTGTTTGTACGTTCGTTTGTGCGGATTCTTTCGTTCAGCCTTACTCAAGAATAAATCAAGCTATCGAATCCAAATACGTTTCCTTCGAAACGTGTGGGCATAAAGATCACCTTTTGGTTAAATTTGACCTTGTGGTTTAAATATTATGACGAAAAAACTATCAAAAAATAGGGACAATTTCACTTCATCAGTTAAAACCAATTAAGTTTTCCAATAAATAATGTTCAAAAACATATAAATTTAAATTTTATAGCTACCTTATCAGATAAAAAAATATGTATAAATATATACACTGCCGTTCATAAGTTTCCGGACAAATTTATTTTCAATTTTTTTTTGTTCAATTTTATTTCCAAAAGTTTCATCGACATTATATAACCAATTGACTAAACTAAGTAAGTTATTAACTATAAAGACTAACACAAAGACTCAACAGTATTAAGTTGAGGCCGTTTCATATTTTGATGAGCCCCTTTCTCTATTTCTGGATCAATTTTTTTTTTATTTTAATATGCTACCTGTTTTTTTGTTAAACTATATCAGCAAAAAGAAACTCATGAGGCAACTTACAAGAGGCAATTGATTTCGTTGAAAAAGCATCCAGAAAAAGCTTAATGACAAAGTTAAGTCACAAGGATGAAATTACATTACTCGTATATTAAAAAGCGTTATAAGAAAGATCATAACATCCGGAGATGTTTGATTATAAATGTTGTAGTTTCTTATCAATAACCAAATTCTAAGAGTCTTTTCAGAAAATAACATAGAGATAAACAATCTCTCGAAATCGGCCTGGAAATAGCTTTCAAAATTTCCAAAGAAAACTGGACTTATTGTGATCCTCTTGAAGACTTGTTTAAAAAAGTTATAACGTAAGCCCAGGCAAGCAGATATTTCCCAGCAATGACAAGAAAAAAGGTGGGCCGGGAAGCTTTGCTAGTTTAAAACCAAATGCCCGGGTGATTTGGTGTACAATTTTCCGCTATACCAAAATAAAACAAGCTTCAAAATATATTAAATAGCTCGATTTCGGTCTAAGAGAAGATTGTAGCTAAGCATACTATGGATCATGGTAGTCGAAAAAAAAATTACTTTCTTCCTTTAAACCTGGTCAAAGTTGCGTTACGACTGTGGTCCAAGTTATTACCATTTTATGATTACTGGGAAAGACAAGATTCTGTGTATAAATTTGGATCGTTACTTTCGTTTCAGCGGTAATCTGCGTTCGAGCTTTCGAATTATTGAAAATTATTAGAAAGATCGCACCCAAAGTTGTTTTTTTTGTTGGAAACGTTTTTCATATTTTAGATATCTTACGAAAAAATTAAATCTTGTCTCATTCTTTCTCTTACATATTTATAAATGATATTGTTCTTCAATGTAAGGGTATGCTCTCCCGCGTCTCCCGAGTATGTTCTCACGCTGATGAAATTCAAGGCTATTTTTCTTGTCCACTTATACCTCAAACTAAGTGTAAATGAAATCTTGCTGTTAATTTTTAATCGTCTGAAAAAACGTCTTATACATGAGCTTTTTTAATATTGAAAATACAAAAATATGAAACTAAACGAACTATCAAGAAACCGATTTAACTTTTGGTTTTAAAATAAATCACGATTTATTCGCACATCACATTCACTACACAACAGGTCGTTTCCTAGGCAAGGTACGATTATGTGTTGCTATCCATCGCCATGATATAAATCGTTAAGTTGTTAGAACATAATGTTTTTACAAGCAGGAGTCATGAGTGAGCTTTTCGTACTTATGTCTCAACAGTTGTCTTTTCCATCGAATTTTCTGTCCCGTCTTACTACACGCGGATACCCACAATCAAAAGCCTGACAAGAGTCATGTATCAAATGATTTGCAACATGCCATCAAGTTGGCTAAGATAAACCAGTCTCTTTAATATGGCAAAAGCCGCTAAGGCTCTGGCTAGAGCTATAGAGCTACATTTATAAATTCGTTGAAATATAGATATTGGTCGAGCCAGATATGCACCAATAACTCTTAATTGGATATTGTAGATTTTCAAGTATAGAAGAATGGTGAGACAACACTCATGGCAGGTATAGCCCAGTCGTATCATTATGCGTTATGTTTTACCCAAATGGCAGAGGTTATGACGCACTTATCACTATCCAATGCAACAAATTTGTTATATTTTCCTCAATATTTTCTCAAATCTAAGTGACTGTATACCCTTGTTAAAAACATAAAACAGCTTTCCTCAAGCCAAAAGCTTAATAACAATATCCCTGCAGCGTGTTTAATTTCAATACGTCGTCGTTGCCTTCAATTTCGACTGGAAAATGTAAAATTTAAAGAAGCAAAAAAATATGGAAGAAAAACAGTCCAAAAAAATAAAAAACAAACATTGCCCTCAAAGTGAAAAACCAAAAGTTCTAACTTTACAGCAAAAGCAAATTCGATGTGACTGTATCTCGCTCTCATCACGAAGCTATTTTCTGCACCAAATCGTTGCGTAATTTTTTCCAAGCGAGCTGTACACTGTTTGCCATGTTGGTTTGTTTTTTAAAAGTACGTTTGAGTGTAGCGAGTAAGAAAACACACATACCTATGTGCGGTGCTTGCTTTCTATCCACCCTCGCACTTACGTTCTAGCAAAGCGATGGTATGTAGATACTTTCATTGTTGATCTAGTCGACGTCAGTCGAAAAAACCATTCAAGGGCTTGAGCTTGAATTTTTTTTATGCAAATACAAAACCCTACTTGAGGTGGGTTTAAAAAAAAAAACATGGAAAACAAAACAAAAACAAAAGGTATTCCAGTTCTCTTAAGTCAAGTAGGAGGGTAAACAATTAATATTTGTTTGTTGATACAATTAGGTATAAGTCCGTTGGCGGGGTCAATATGGAAAACTTGATTCTATGACAGCGTGAAGAATTCGTATTAATATGTCGGTGGATTCACGCTACCAAAGAAAGTTCATAGATATACATTTATCGTAGTGTATGACACTAGTTAGATGAATCGTTCTTTAATGGGGTTCAGGGTCATGGATAGCTGGCGTAGCTCGGAGCGGATGTCAAGTATGGAGCAGTGAAATTCTATTGAAATTGTGAATTTTCATGATTTCGTTTAAAATTTTCTCGCGAGTGCGATATAGTCCCGCACAATTATGTGTGGGAAATTTTGATTATTTTATTGCACAAGTGTTTGCATGACCTTATAGTTTATTATATATTTTGTTAGTCATGTGAAAAATTAAGTGATTGACATTTAAAAATTATGTTTATGGTTAAACTTTGCATTTATTTCTTGTTGTCGTTTCAGAAAATTATCATATTTACTTAATTATTATTATCTGATTTATTTCTGCATATATATATGTATTTGTACTACAAAACGGAATGTCTATGGAGGATGCGCTTTTTAACTTTTGTTTGTATGCTCATCAGATCATGGACAATCACTGGTTCGCTTTGCAATGAACTTTCTTAGAATAAACCATTTTTCTTTGATACTATAGACTATGCACTCTATGAAGCTTAAATAGGTTTTTGAAACGTTAAAAATAGGAAAAAAAGTTGTAAAAATAGATGGGAATCAGTACTTGACCCCATCTAGTTTTTTATCTTCATGAACTCCATCTTTCCCAAAATGTAAAGGGCTAACAAATGTTAATGTTTTATGTGATGAGGACCCTTCTTTACAAATTAAAACTCTATTAGACGTTTTCCATTAGCTTCTTGGTAACAAACTGTATCCCTTGATTGTAATACAAAAGCGAATCCTGAGAACCATTTGGAATTTATTATTTAACTTATATCCCACTCAAACATTTTTCATGTAGAATTTTTTTTTTATTATGATTCCGCAAGTTAGCAGTAACAAGCTCCAACTTTTTACACCATTGCCATCTTATAGGCGGTGTATGAAAAAAGCCTTTTCGAGATACTTTTGCCTTTTATTTGGATGAAATTAATTTCATTTTACAAGTTTGTTTCTTTGGCTCTCTGATATTAAATTACTTATGTACTCAAATTGATTAACTACACTATCAAACTATATATTTTTTTGTTTATCAAGTCCTTATGGCTCCATGCAGTTGCCGCTAGTTTTATCTTAATTTTGAAAGGCATTTTCATTTTATTTCAAATTATAAGTATTGCCTTGCTTTCAATACAAAATCAAGTAAAATTTTAAAAATTAAAAAAAAACCTGAGAAATGTAAAGAAATATATGTAAAACTAAATGACCTTAACCTATACAATTTAGCTACCAATCAATCGAAAACACTAAGCATCAACGACGGTGAACTTTACTTGTAAGGGGATCCTCCTCCCAGAATAGGACAATGAAAAAGTTCCTTCTATGTTATCCATCAATCACCAGAATTATCGGTGCCGACGTTGAACTTCTTTTATTCTTTCTTCGATTTATTGATGCACATACACTCCGTGAAAGTGCAATCGCAATATCTCGCTCATAGTTGTGTCGCTTATCATAGTGGAAGATTAATGACACCGCTTATCTCATGCTCGTTTCCAATGTAGGTAGAGGAAAGCTTTCAGGGGGTTAAGACCCACCTACTTGCTATACCTGTTATTGCGGTAGTAAGCACTGAAGTTCAGATCGTTAATTGAGTTCTTTGCTCCTGCAACGTGATTCTGTGACAACTTTATAAGAAAACTGTCTCATTTGCTCTGTTTATTTAGCACCTCGTTGGGATAGAACTTTTTGCATTCAGACTCATGAATTCGCTTTAAAAGTACTCAGCCTAGAAATTCGCAATTGCTCGGTTTGACGAAATAAATGGATAGAAAAATCTCCAAACTCGGAAGACGAAATATATTCGTATTTCTGAAAGTTGATATTTAAATTCCAGTCATCCCAATATTGTTGAGTCTTATAGTCAACTATAGCCACTATAGTCGTCTACGTACTGTACTCCCTCGTGAAAATGTTGAAGAGAATCGGCGAATTGACAGTACCCTGCTGCAGACCAGAACCAGAAACAAAGTTTTTAAAATTATAATACCGACATTTGTGAATCTCATCCACTGCATGTTCAAGCTCACAAATTTCTGTTCTTCAAGTGAATGTGATAAAAATTATTTTTTTATTTATTTCCCTTACATAAATTTGTGCTTTTTAACACATTATTCGAATAGACACAAGAAAAAGAAGATTATGACAAATAGTCTCTATGATATTTTAAAATTATACAAAAGTTGCAAATATTGAGCAAGTAAAAGAGTTTTACAGCTCGTCTTATAGTCAGTATAAGCTTATGTTATTAAGCGGCAGAACGCATTTGTATATTGAAATTAAAACCGTTCCTTGGTTCAGGCTTCGAAAACATGGAAAACAATGTAACTGAACTATATTTATCTGGAAAAATATGAAATCTGTCCCACAAATTTTAAGTGATAAGTATCTTTATGACATGTTTCTTCAAATGTAGTGCATTCATAAGACGGGCATGCAGTAAACTGAATAATCTTATTTTCTGTTTAAAAATACACTTTTTACAGTCCAGGATTTTTAACATGAATAACGCCATTCGCTAATGAACCATGTTCTCCCCAACTATTCGGGGCAGTTCCTTAAGGTCATATCCTAATATATATGAATGAACGTAATTCAAAAAAAGGATATCAAAAATATTTCTGGTAGACTTTATTTTGTTTCACCACTTTTTTATAACATGTAACGTCGGACGCAGTGTCTCTTGATGGAATAACTTCACAAGATCAGTTCCTACAATATCCGTCCATTGTATCTAGCCATATATTCTACTTAGTTTGTTTTTGGACAAGAAATTTATTTAAGGGTACATACCTGCAAAACAAATTGAAGAAATTATCCTGAGATCAACTACAAGAAATATTTCTAAGTCAAACTTACGTTTGGCATGTTTCACTATTTCGGGAGGAACAATAATTTCTTCAGCTACAACATCTGTGTTTACTAATTATTCCACCTGGCGATCAAAAGGACACAGAGATCAGAATGGTTAGGTGAATTATTTTTTATTAAGGAATTTTACTGATACAATTTTTTGTCAGTGTCATTACAACTTTTGCTCCCATCTTACAAAACAGCACTTGCAATTTTCAATGGTCAAGTTTATTAGTACCGAACCTTTTCTACAAATGAGCTTCATGTTAATTGTTTTAACTTTTTTAATCAACCATTTCTCGAGGTTAAGTGTTTTTTCATAATATTTTTCGAAAACCTTGGATGCAGCAGCAATAACTTGGTGCAACTTTCAAGGGTCAACTTTACTGTTGACCCAAATACAAAGTCTGAGTGTATAAAATTGCTGCTACAGCAATCCTGCCGGGGATCAAAGTTTACATTTTAATATTGCCAGAGAGAAGCCATGTTTCGCACCCACACTCAACCAAGACCTCCATGGTGTTTTCTTTTACATATAAACATTTGTTTATGGTCCTGTGCTTGCATTTTTGGGTTGAATCACTAAGAAAACTTTCTTCTCGGTACAAGTTCCATTTCGTCATTTTCTGTGCAATGAAGTATGTATACCAACCGACAACAAGTCGGAGAAGAAGAAAGTATTGTATTTCGTATCATCCCCTCGCAACGATACGTTTTGTTATAAAAAAGGGAAACTTAGTCAAAAGAGATTAAGGATTATCCGAAGACTGTCCATCTCCGTGCTTGAGTGCAAGGATATACACAGGATTGGTGGCTTAGAGTTTGTTGGTAAACATTTTCTCTGCTTTAACAAACAACTTAAGAGATCGTCGAAACTTTATTATCGTTGTTTCATTAGGGCGATATGGCCGAAATTTAAGTATCTCTGCCCATCAGGACATTTTTAAACCCTTGCTTTCTGATAAAAAGATTATTCCAATTATCAAATGGAAAAGAACAAGGAGTCGTGATTAAATTAAGCGGGACCGGTTCGGTTGTTGAAAATACCAGTTTATTTGTACAGCTTTACAATAATATATTTTAAAATCATTTACTCGCGGATAAAATTTTTAAGAAAATGACTTGTAAAGGAACGTCAAAGGATGAGTTCATTACGATCTTTATGAGTCTTATTAGTCCTCGAAATTATTATTAAGATGACGTCGTACCACGAACAAGTATTCATACTCGGCAGTAGGAGGCCTTCCCATTTTCAAATGCCTTATTGAATCAACTGTCTAAGTGCAAATATAAAAGTAAAATGGGTCTGTTCCCCTCTCGAGGCAAAGAAGCGCTATTCGTCCGATGAAATAAAACTTTTGAATTTTTTTTTTTTACAGACTCTGAGGCAGTTATTAAAACAAGTCAGATATAGAAACTTCACAATTGCTATTAATTCTCAAGAGTAAAGAGCTCGAACTGCAACACTATTGCAAGTGTACATGATACGCAAATTTGTACTGATTAATGCTCATAGAGACCGGAAGTATCGCGACTAAAGCAGTACAAATTTAGTTGGTAGCAGTAGTTGACTGATTTGAGTCTGCAGTTTATATTGTCGAACATTTGGGATTCATTATTCAGGGTCATGTTCATTTATAAAATATATTAGTATAATTTAATAATAAGTTAAAATGAGATACGAATTTCGATTGATGTCCTGATGGCACATTACACCATTAGCCTAATGGGCCCTGGACTATGCATCACATTAAATAACTTTTGTGATTAGCGTAATCCAAACATCTGCTGTCTCCGTTTCAACAAGATTCATAGCAAAGAACTCATTTTATAAAGCATTTTATGGTGTTGGTTTTGAAGAAGCCTCAACTTTCGGTAAAGCAAAGTTCCTGTGATTGGAACGACGGAGTTCAATCCATCATTTGGTTGCATTGCTGTATGTCTCTACTTTTCTTACTGGGAAATATTTTTAAGGTGTGGATTAGAATATGGTGTCAGCATAACCGCGGAGTGGTTTCAATTGTTTGCATTTTAGTTTTGCTGGTACTTTTCTCGGAATCTTTGAAAATATTTATTACTTTTCCTATGAGATTCTGAGAGGAGTCTGAAAGCTGTCATATTGCAGTAATACTCTCGAGATGGAACTATCAAATAATTTCTCATGTTATTTCTCAGCATTGAGACTAACCGCACACTTTTTATTAAGTCAAGTGGCCTTTTAATTTTATAGTTTTTGGATTTGAATTTGTTCTTGCGCAGGCGTGTGGTTCCAGAAAACTTTCACAGTGTTATTTTGCCCCATTAATATTGTGTGCTTTTTTCACGAGGCATGCTGATTCCTATGGTCCTTTATTGATTTTTGAATTGTGCATTATGAGGGCTGGCGGCGTGTAAGATTCCTTTTCACTGAAGACACCTTATGTGGTACTACTACTCCGATCCTTATCAAAAAGTTAATCTCACATCAAGAATTTAAAGAATAGAGCTGTAACTATGCCTCTAAGGAAGGATACCAAGCTTACGAGAAAAGGTTCATATTAAGTCCTTAATGGCATGTATTTCAAGCCTCTTCGAATGTCATTATTTTGAATACATCATGGAACTTAATAATAGCCCGCAGTACTTTATTAAAAAAAAAAAAACTTAATTGCCAGCAATATATTTATTTCAACCCCAGAGTTGAAAACCATTAATCCCTATAGATTAAAGAACTTCGTTGTATAGAAATAATTTTCGAGGAGGACTAACACGGAATGACTTCATTCCTTCAACTGAAGCGGAAATTAAAAAGCTGTACCATTTAATCAATTTATTATGGCGTTCCAGAAGGGTCTGTTCTACTTTTACGACGAAAAAGAGAAAGGAGCCTTTGGCTGACGAACGCATGGTCAAGTAAAATCTGCAAATCTGCGCTGAAGAAGATGAAAATGAAACAGTCGAACCTAACATGAATCACGTTTTTGTGCACCAGTTCACAGGGGCAATATCGACACAGCAGAGGCAAACAGATATCTCATAAATTCTACATAATCTAATCGAAACTAAATTATAATTTTTAAGCAAAATACGTGAAGATTATTGTGTCGCCCTTAATTTTTGTAGGGTTCCGTACCCAAACGTTGCCAACGGGAAGCAATTACTAAGTATATCTGTTCGTCGGTCACATGGCTGTATCTTCTGAAAATTAAAAGTAAGACACAAATTTTTATGGAGTGTTAACTGCTATTTGCGCTTTATCAATACATAATATAAAGTTAAAGACGGAAGGTGTCCCCACAGAAAAATCTGTTTTAAAGAAAAATTAGCAGTACGTTGCTACGGAACCCTTCGTGTGCGTGGCCGATTCGCGCTTGGCTTTCTTCTTTAAATAGGACACTTTTTACAAGGTTAACATATGTTTATATAATAAAGTCATGATTTCTTTTATGGATTCCATTATCTTCTAATTTTTGAACATTTATGTTACCGCCAAGTGTTGATTGTCCTGGAGTCTGAACAGATTTATGCACTTTGATGTTGTACGATGAGTAGTAATGAGGTCATATTGTCCGATCACAGAACAACTAAATTTACGTATCAATTTGACTTAAGCAAATACACCTGAAAATAAGTTTATTTTTCTAGTTTCCGCCTTCAACTTTGGCTGGGCTATCAAATTTATATTACTGTTTCTCAAACGACAATAAAGCGAAAGTCTCAACAAATAAACGTCATGTAAACCTATCGCAACTTTACGCGCACCATCTCGTGTACAAGCAAAAATATCGACTTACCATCAACGGAGGGACCCAAAGTTCCAAATTATAATTTAGCTGCCAGCTGCGTCGACAAGAGGGGCATAAACAATTGGAAAAGAACAAAATAATAAAACATAAAAAAAACAACACCCGACGATGTTTCTCGTATTTTTTTTCGCATCAAAGTTTTTTTCAAAAATACGAGTACAAGAAGTTTTGGCCAGGAACAGGAAACCAACCCTTGCTACTAACTTGAGCACCAAAAAGGACGAAGCTGTAAGCTTAAAATAAGGACAGGCAACCACACACACACACACACACAAACATCAAGTAATGAGGTTTTCATTAAATGTCGATGCAGAATGTTTTCATTTCGATTGTTTCCTGTTTGTTTGTTGGGTCTCTCTGGTTTCTGTTTTTTATTATTTTCAGCTTTCTGCCACTTTTTTTTTCATAGCCTTTGTTTATTTACTTTTTGGCCTTAAGGGATTGGGCGTTAACTAAAAGGAGGCGCAAATAAATTGCGTGCATGTTTACATACATGGGCATACATACGGGTGTGGGTGTTAAGGAATGTTTACGTGATTTGCTGAGCAAAAGAACAAAAAAAACAACACCCAAAGAAGAAAGAGAAGATAAAGATATTTAAGGCCGAAAAGAAAATGTGGAATATCTATCTCAAGGTATACTCGTATATCCAAATAAAAGAAACCCTTAAGCTTACAGTAATAAGAATTGCCACTCGATGTAGAAATTACGGAAGCGTAAGCACAGAAATGATATGCGTTTTTTCTGTCCTTTTTTTGTCGTTTATAGATTTCTTGGAATTAGTTTCTACCACGTGACATGCAGCCTAGTGTTCCTCACAAAGTCGATGGCGGAATTTATTTTAGTGACATCGATGCTCTTAACTGGATATGTATAGCTTAAATCTGTACAAATTCAATCGAATTTTTTATATCATCTATTTTTGGATAGATATATGACTGACGCACGTAAAAGAAAAGAAAAATATACTCAAATAGTATTAAAAGAGGTAGTAAGCTGCCTTTTTAAGCCTTGTACAAAACTTAGTTCCTGCAGTTTTAGTGGAAATTCAACGTGATGTATATCAATGGCGTTTACAAATGAATAACCGTCTTCTGCAAGCTAGATTTCGTACAGGTCGACGATTGGGCAAATCTTTGCACTGGTGATAGTAGCTAAAAAACTTTACATTTACTTGACACGGTAAACAGTTTTTGGCACAGAATCGGGAATTCCTCAGAGATATATTTTATAATCGCGTTCATATGTTTTCTCTCTTTGTGGATAATGCAGCAGACTTCTTGGTCGATGGTGTAAGAGTCGGGAGTGTTCAAATAAAGGTTGTTTTATATGCAAAGGACTGAATTGTTTTAGCTTATTACCTTATATTTTTTCAGCTCCGAATAAATAAGTTGAAGAACTATCACAATGAATACCACAAAGTCAAAATTACGTAGAAGAAAAATCATGCACGAGATCTTGTTTCTAAGGCGTGAGCCAATCGAAGTCGTTTATCAATTTATCTGGGATTTCTCATTTTGTCAAACCTCAATCTACGCCCAAATATCCATAAGAGGTCAGAAGCAGCTAAATCGGCTAAAACCTCATATTGAAAATTTTTTTTTCTTGATTAATCAATCAAAAAGCTATCATTTGGCTGAATTCGAATTTCTTCGATGCTTGTTTTTCTAGCGTATTTTTTAACTGTCCCAAATACACACTATTCACATCGAGTACAGTCTTTCCCAAATATATTAACGTAACCTTTAAGCAAATGCCGACTTTACAGTTAAAGTGATGCACAGACAAAATACAAAATACAAATGCACATTCGTTGAGTGGTATCTATAAGCTTGCTTAATCACAAATTTTTTTTTAACTGTGTCTAATAGAACATAATTTCTATGAATGTGAAACGAAATTCTATGACTGCATTAAGGAAGTTGACGAATATCTAAAGGGAAGGAGGACAAAAAGTTATACAACGAGACTTATTTAAAGGCCACATCATCACAGACTGTGGCTTTATAGCTTTTTTACCAGTGATCTGAGTATGAAAAAATAAGAACTTTTTTCAACAGGAGGACTGAACTTCTGCGCCGAAGCCATACCGCCACACAGACAAGACTTGTAAGCCAACTATTGCAATCATAATGAGAATGAAAATATTTAAAATTTTCTTGCAATTTATCCAATTTTGCTTGAAAAACGTTGACTATTTTATTATCCGAAACTATGCAAGTCCTTAATGGAACCCAGGGCTGGAATTTGTTTTATCGTCTCTGCATTTATGCCTAAAATTTTCGAAACAAGTTTCTTTTTAATTTCTGTCTTGTTTTGTTAGTTTGTTTCTTTTTCATTATTTATCTTAATTAGTTGTGAACAACGATTCCAATTTACGAACGAACGAACTTTAACGAAATTGTTGATTTTAGCGTAAAGTAATGTCAATTCAATTTATTGTTTTTATTTTAATCACTTATTCATAAAATTATTAATTTATTCATTACTTACTCATTTATTTATTTATTATTTTTTTACTTATTTACTTATTTGTTTATTTATTTTTACGTTGACTTAGTTAAATATTCAGTCTAATGCTTAATCTTTTATTTATGTATTTAATTATTTAATTATTTATTTAGTTATTTATTTCTTTATTTGTTTTTCATCAGGAAGTTCCTGTTTATTTTTTTGTTAACTTAGTTAATCCCTTATTTATTTTTTCTCTTAGATTGCGAAACAAATCTTCTTCCCTCTGACCTAATCCGTTTTTATATTTGCGAAGGTTTTTCATGTAGCCTTTCCTTCAATTAGAGTTTGCAAAGATAAATATCTGTGATAATATTTGTACATGATTATAATATACAAATACAAATAATGTGAATTCGAAACGATAATTTGTTGCCTTTCTTTTTTAAAACAAATATTTTGTGAAGCAGTTGTAAGAAAATATTAATATTACTATGTAATAATAATTTAATAATAATAAAGTCATGTGAATCGCATCTTCCTCACTTTGTTTCGATTCCCTATGTGCAAGAGAATCAAAGCGTTGTTTTCACATTTACCGGCAAATGCCCTTATCAACTGGTAAACATTTTTCAAAAATTAATTAGTGGTAGCAAACTCAGACAGGACTTTCTTGTCCATTGTGAAAATGCCAAATTCCTATTGAAATGCCAAATAAGCTGCCTTTTAAAGGTTCCTCTTGAAACCATCCTACGCTCTTCATGAAACTCATCAAGTTCTTTAGTGGTCTCTGAGTAATCTCCCTCTAGTTCTCAGTAAAATCTGTTCCTCTGGCGGTGGAAATGTTTTATTTGGAAATTGCGATGGTGTAGATGCTTAATTTTTGCTTCGCCATGGAAGTTCTCACGGTACAATGCCTTTTCGATATCATTGTTATGACACGAGTCCTTCTAAGTCATTGTAAGGATATTTTAAGTCTATGTTTTGTTAAATTCTGACTATAATTTGCAGTCGTACCTAGGGAGCACATTGGCATATGCGAGTAGCTTGTGGTCCGTTCAGGACTTAACCCTGCAGCTTCTGGACTGATGTGAGTTTCAGATATTTTCGCGGTTGTTCCATTGTAAAATCACTCTTGATTTTTTTAAATTACTGTAGAGTGCTTTCGTACTTTTTTAACTTCCCACGAAAATTGTAATAGATCTGAAATTGCTGTTTTGATAGAAGATTTTGCATCGGGAAATCTACATGTGATTTTTAGATACGGTTTGCTGCTTAAGAAACATACCTGTGTACCTGTCTCCGTCTTTGAATTATCAATGCATCCTTACATAACCTAGCCTCTGGACTTTGTGAAGGATGTTTTTGAAACTAGGTTTTTTCTTTTACTGCTTACAACGGTCATATTTCATTTGCAGAAAAGGTATAACACTTTTTTCTCTGATCTTCTTTTCTATTTCATTGTCAAGGGATATAACTCAGTTTTATCTGGATTGATGTACTCACAGTTTAGGTCGGCTTTATCGTATCACGCCTTTTATATCGATTTCATAACGTGTCTTATAGTAGTGTCAAGTTCAATCAAATCAAACCCGATTAGTGCCGCAGGTTCTCATTTTAATTGTTGTCAGCAAATCACTTTTTTAACTTCACAAAATAGTCTCGATACTGGTTTTCAAATTGATTTGGTTGATAAGGGTTCAAATTTATATCTTTTGTATTTATATTTGCCATCCTTTTTTATATGCTTTGTTGTTTGAACAAAGAAAAAATATATCTTTTGAATTTTTAACCTTACACTAAACTTGCATTTTGTAATGCTTGATTTTCGACAGCGTGCAGTGGCTTTCCCGCTGAATGGCTCAAATTCTGCCTTATTTCGGATCTGAAGTTCCTCGTAGAATCCTGAATTTTTTTTCTGCCATTATTTCTTCACACTGCAAGGCAACTTTCAGTCGGAGTCGCATGTCTATGCAATCTTTTACAAGTCGTATAGTAGAGGCTTGAGAAACACATTTAATTCAGCGACTTTGAACATATATTTAAGCAGACTTCCCAGATACAATATCATACAATATAATACAAATTAAAAAAAAAAACTGTGACGCAAATAAAGACGATTAAATTAAATAGTAGTTCCAAGAAGTCTTGCAAAATGAACTTTGCATTTTGACCTCTCTTATCAATGAAATTGGAACTTAGGATTGTAATTGGACAACAGAAAAGAGAGCAGACTGGTGATATTCATTGAAGGCAAAAAAATATGGGAAAGGATAAAATTGGTACATTTATTTAACATAATTTATATATTATTGTACAAGTCCCAAGTCGACCCTTAATTTCGACAGACCATCGACACAAATTCAAACCGCCTTTGGAACTCAGTAAAACCGATGATTTTTTCTGTCAGTCTAAACGATTTCCTTATCTTTAAAAAACAAATAAGTTATCGTACTAAACCTTTGCATTTCACAGTGTTTTTTCGAAACTTATGCGCCAAAAAAAGAAACTGCATAAAAGTAGATAAGCCTTGGTTAAGCAAGACTGTTTTTTCATTAGAACATCGTAAGTGTGTGTCGGAAGTTCAGAGTGCAAGAACAATAGTCCGATAGACATAGTTTCCACTCATTCGGATCATTTATAAACCGTAGATTTAAACCTACCATCCCAGTGGAGAATATATCACATCCATAAAAATGATGAAGCTGGGATGTGATTCCCTAAAGAACTATCACGCCAAAAAATTGTATTATTGGTATCAAGTTTTGTGATCGCAAAATTCTATTCAATATCTGTTTTTCAAAAAATAATATTATTTAAAAAGTGTCTTCTTATCACGCATATCTTTACAAGGATGCCAATCTCCACTTTTCCCTTGCTTTTCACTCTACCCAAACGAATGCTCTTTCTTTTTGAACCATGAACACCAAATGAATGAACCACTTAAAAGAATCGTATTCAAAATAAACGAAGGAAAACTTAATTATTTACATGGTTTGAGCTTGATGGAAGTAAGGGTTTCGAACAGCTAGCTAGTATTGGACTGGTGTTTGGGTTTATCCTGGCACTCATACAGATATCTGAAATGTGGGCAATTTATCATTTTAATTGTCGCCTCCAGATTGTCGGTGTATTATATTTTTCTTCCTTTTTTAACCATCAACAAGATGGATGAATAGAAATGGATGGTAAGGAAGCACCCTCTGGTGAGCAACATACAGTGGGGAAGTGTTAATAAATCATTTCGGGCACACAAGTGGCGGTGATGCATCGTATAATCGTTGAATAGGTCAATTAGGTGACAGTTTACTGTATTGTATAGTCCGGCCCATTAGGCAAAAAACTGAGTCTTTTGTATCCAAACAGATTATCCCCACAGTTTTAAAGCAGTTTCGTTGGTTAATTTTAATATGAGATGTAAGGAGCAATTTTAATTACGCATATGATAAAGGTATAATCACACTCTTAAATGATAGACTTCAGACAATTCTCTAATAAGAACAAATCAATATCAACGGTAGGGTCGCATTTAAAAATTAAGAGCATCGCAACCAGATCAATTGCGATTTATACATTAAGTCCTCATGTGCTATAATAATTGACAGAAACTTTTGCTATATTTTCATGGCACTTTGAACGAAATGGAACAGTTTGAGATTTTTGTTGTTAGGAAATATTGCAGAGTTATTCCCAAATATCCCGAAATAGTACGAGTTTTGAAAAGAAAATTCGGTTGTTTTACTGCAGAAACTGCAACTGTTGAGAGAAAGTTCGTGCGACTGGTTTGCTAATTGATATGCGAACATATTCTCGTGTTCATACCCGTCACGTCTAAGATCTCATCAACCGAACATCAATCGCGCTATCATGAGGAGAATTTCGCATAAAGAAGTCATAGAAACCAATTCATCCTGAACATGTGAGTTTTGATGGGGTTTTATTATTTATTAACCATTTTTTCTTCCAAGAAAAAAATGGAAGACACGTTACAGTGAATAGAGAGCGCTACGAGGGCATATTTACCCATTTTTTAATTACAGAAATTGATGATTTCGAATAAATTGATATATTACGATTAATAATCGTGAAATCAGTCGTGATTAAGTGATATTGCTCATATACGAAGCCGTTGCACTTTTTTTTGGGTGTCATTAAATATCAATGCTATGCAAAAACTCCGATGTTGATTCATTGACTCAAAAATAATATATGTCAATTCATGAAATAAACGCCGAGACTTTAAGAATGTTTTGAAAAAGTAGGTTGGCAGTCGTTTCAAATAAAAAATCATTTTTTTATTGGAAGGCCTTTGCTTGTTTTTTTAAAAATTATTTTTTTTGGAATATTTTGGAAAAAGAAGCAAAGACAAGCAATAGATTACCCACCTCTCAAACAAAATTCGTGGAACTCTGTTCTACATGTTTTTTTTTTAATCTATTTAAATTCTAATTTTCGATACTTTTGAGTTGCACCATCGTTAATTGACCCTAAAGTTTAAACACTTAAATGTTTAAAACAAATAAACTTAAAAAAAAACAAAAATGTCGATGCCGCAACATTGACTAATTGCAATTTATTTTTACAAAAACAAATGACATGAAAATAAAGTAGAACAGAAGCAAATATATTAATTGAAAATTTAAGTAAAATAACAAAATAAAAAAAGGAAGAGAAATGAAATATTAGGCGAAATATTGCAGCAATGCTTATGGTAAATTTGAAGTGTGAAAATTGCAGTTCTTAAAGAACGATATTTGCCTTACACTGTTGCCTGAAGAAATTAGACGGAGAATGGGCAGGATCATCAGGTTCAGTATCTTTTGAACTCGGAATGAATACCCACTTCACTGGATGTCGAGACAGCATAGCTGAGACCACCGACTCACTTTGTCATTAC
Organism: Orthonevra nobilis; assembly: GCA_963555765.1. NCBI lineage: Eukaryota > Metazoa > Arthropoda > Insecta > Diptera > Syrphidae > Orthonevra > Orthonevra nobilis. The sequence continues at coordinate 94,818,571 of OY743224.1, forward strand.
TAGTAAAAAAATTTCATGGGCCATTAACAGTTTCGTTCCTTATAAATCTCCAGGTCTGGACGGAATACTTCTCATTATGCAGGGAAAATTGTAAAAATTTAGTAACTCCATGGCTTATGCCGCTCTATAGAAGTTGTATCCTCAACAATCACGTCTCCGATTTGTGGCGGCAAGTACAAGTAGTCTTCATCGCTAAGATGGGTAGACGTGGCCATGAAAGCGCAAAAGACTTCAGGCCAAATAGTCTGACCATCTTCATTTTGAAGGTTCTCGAACGAATCCTGGACAACCACATGCGACACTCTATGGTAGAAACATCCCTATCCAAATTGCTTTGGTGATCTTGGGATCAGGAAAGTTTTCAGCTGTGATCAGTGAGATCATGGAGGGCGCACTGGGTAAAGAATGTACTGGGCTTCAAATACGGCCTAGGTATCAACTCAAGCAAAACGGAACTGATCCTCTCCTCCACTAAAACCAAGATACCCAGCTACCCACTTCCCCCTTTTGAACGATAAGCGTTACCTTAGAAGGCGTGCATAGCTTTTAAAGCCTGCACAAAAAATGGGGTTTCCAACCAAACAACAATTCCAGCGTTTTCCAAGATGAACTATTTGCAATCAGGGAAGCATATCGTCAAATCAAAGCACATCCAAATATCCAGCCAAGTCAGAAGGTTGCCATATGCTTTGATTGTCAAGCAGTCATCACAGCTATTGCCTCTTCACATTCAAAATTAGTACAGGAATGCCGAGCTGAGATAGCGTTATTAGATGGTCAGCTCATTTCCCTTATATGGGCTACCGGTCACATTGACATCGCAGGAAATGAGAGGGTCGATGAACTTGCTAGGCAGGGAACTGCCCTTTAGCGCTCACTTCAAGGCGAGGTTTTCATCTCACTACTTCCTTAAGGCCTTCATACTTCCCTGAAATTGCAAACCTTAGACGGGCCAGGAAATAATGGCCTGAATACAAACAATCAAAAACAAAAGATCTAGCTAGACTAATGACGGTCTGTACAGGACCCTGATCGATTGGAGATCATGCCCTTAAGCTAGGAATCACACACAACTCACATTGTCGCAGCTGCAAAAACACAGCTTAGAGGGAGACTCTGTTCGGCTCTTGCTAGAGCCACACAGCGAGCGCTTGGCAGACCCTTCTTCAACGCAATCGATGAGACTTCTGCGAAGGATATTAACGAACTAGTGTCCATCTCAAATACCTAAAATATATTATATTTGCGAATGATAAAATATTCTGATAACGACCTATACAATCACTGTGAGAGATTTACACTTTGTGTAAGATATGAACTTCCGGAATGAAGAATAGTAAGAAGAATAATAAGAATAATAACCAGCCTACGACGAGTATGAGTGAAGTTATACTGCCTAAGTATCCGAATACGACGAATTCCAAGACTTGCAAATTAATTCAAAAAATTAAATAATTTAAACTGAATGATTTCTGAAAATTCCTCATTTAAATCGAAAGCCAACTGATTCATTTTCCTCCAAGGTCGAAAAACAATTACCCAAACGCATTTAGCATAGAGGAGTAAGACTCCATCCTTTTCCGCAGTTTGTTTAAAAATCTTACAAAACAATTTAAGCCCAATAATTGACACTTGCGGAACCCCACTCGTTACTTTTCTAAAATTCAACCATCTAGTACCGACGACTATCTTTTGAAGTTTATGGGAAAAGGAAATTCAGATTCAAATTCACAGCATCTTAACCAAATTTGTACTAGAAGTAGCCATGACTGCATCACAAGCTCTTAAAAATCAAACACCAAAATTCGTTCGTACTTTTCCGATTTAATTGATCCTAGCTTTAATACAACTATTTCTAGTCAATCAACGTTCATATTCGACAAAATTTTCTCAAGGGCTTTAGATAGCAAGGGCCTAATGCTAATACGTCTTTAGACATTTATCGAACTTGGTTTGGGTATTTTTGCAAATCGAACTCAGCTAGCTTCCATTTTTAAAGGGTGAAGTGATTTTTGGTTGTCATAGCATCTATTGTTTCTATAACATTCGAAAACATTTTGCTTATGGACAGTAATGAAGCACAAGTTAGGAATGTTGTTTGAGAAAATTGATGTTTAAAACATCAGGATCAATTATGCACATTTTTCGTTTACAGTCATCGCTAGGGTAATGAAAGAGTCAATAGAAAACTAAACCTGCAGACGATTCTAGACATAATTAAGAACTGAATTATGGAGTACATAAAAGTAGAATTAAATCTAATAAAATGATAGGTTTTTAGTAAAAAAAAATATGTGGTATTGGACCAGGAACTATAGCTATAAGATCTGGTCTCTAACTAGAAGCCAAAATTGGAGAAAAACGATTTTGACACTTGTCAAAAATTGGCCCATAATAGGACATAATATAAGAAAATTTGAATGCGCGAAAGTCACACTTCGAAAACAGCGTTGAAGGCACACCAGATTAAGAAATCTAATGAGTGGCAAGGATTTACAGCATAATTATTATAGTTGCATTATTGTTGCAAACCACCATGACGACGACTTTTAAATTGTTGACAAAAACAAATATTTTAAAGATATTGTCCTTACCGAGAAACTTTTTATTTGTATTCTGCCGGTTGCATATACTCTTGCAGAATGAGGCAGAAGCCTGCCTGGGATGATTCTATAGAATTTGATCCATCAATCAAATTTTCATCTCCTCTTTCTTACTTGTTGGCTTTCAAGGACTATAAATATAAGAAGTCAATGCTGAAAAAATGGGGAAGTGTTTCGAAACCCTGATGTATTTTGTTTTGCTTTTTTTATGTTCTACAGGGTTTTTATCTCTTCCATTTTACCCACATGAGCCACAAACATTATTGAAGAATGTTGCAGAAGGTTGCATTTTCCGGCAGTCGATATTTTATATATGATATGTGTTGCGGACAAGTGTAGCTTCGGTAACATATTGCACGGTAGATTTGCATTAGACGAGATACTCTGCAACAGTATCATAAGCTTTCGCAACATAGAAAAAAATTGATTTTGACGCAATTTCAAACACTTTGTTTTTGTGAGTTTGTGAATCTCTTGTTTCAGATAAATTTTCAGTTCACTGAATCATTCGTCGGGAAATATATTCTCCAGCAATTCTACAGCTTTAAGTTATTGTGATTCTATGTGTTTTGTTTGTTCTGTTTAAAGAGTACAGAAGGATTGGATTGGCACAATATCTAGACCTCTAAATAAATTTGTGCTCTAACTTTTAAAGAACGCCTCAACCGGGAGCTTTTGTGACTCTTAACACAAAACTAAACGCTTTTTAAGTGGAAATCAACTCGAAAGTCACAATATAATATTAAATGCCTCTTTAAAAACGTCCAGTTGTTGGAGTAGGAATGTCTCTTGATATCAATGATTGAAATGATTAGAAACGACGCGTCTATAGATAACCCTTATGACTTCCTAGAAACTTATTTCCTATTGAGCTATCTTACTTCCACAGTATATACAAATGTACCTTTCAAACTGCTTTGTTAAATCTACTACTAAACACTGTCTCAATGGTTCTTGAGAGACTGTTTACTTGTGTCGAGAAGAACTGTCTAAGCAAGAGTGTTCCTGGAATTAATGGGCACTCAGTAAAACTTTTCCAATCCACGCCAATAATACTTGAAAAGTTCCTGATAGTGTTGTTTGTCTATGTAGTTTTTTTTTTGCTTTGCTTGCACGCGAGTCGTCCGTTGTTGGCCTCTAGGATTCTAACGAACACCTTCCGCTTCCCACGACTTGAGTATATGAAAAGAACAAAGATAATTAATTGTCATTCATGCCTTATTAAACGTTTCGCAGAAAAAAAATAAATTGCGAAAAGAAACCCATCCAGCCTTTGGCGGTACAGCATAACAAAAACAAAGACCTCTTAAGCCCTCTCCACATCCGCTACAGGCGTCCTAAGTAAGAACCCTCCACGAGCTTAGGAAACAATACAGGGCCACCACCACCGACCTCACACGCAGAACAACAGAAAGCAATCACTCATAGAGAGCGTAACTTTCTTTCGGCATTAAATGCAAAATGACGACTGACTACCGAGTACCGGACTACCGAATAGAGGCCTGACAGGACAGCCCGAGATTCATTTCTTATTTCTGGTTCGTTCGACTGGTGTTGTCGTCCTTGATGGAAGAAGGAGCAGCACATATACTGCCTAATGTATGTACACATAAATGTACTCATTCTGAGCAGGATAAATTGCCAAAGGCACATTTCGTATCCTGCCTGTGTCAGAGTTGTTTTCCTTTTTATGTTGCTCGCCTGTTGAAAGTGTCCTTACGTCTGAGGCGAATTTCATTCTTTGCGATGGCTGTGTGCGAGTAGGGAAAGGCGTAACAGTGAAGCAATTACATTTCATATTCTGTTGTAGGGTATAGCTTCAATGGTCCATGTTGAATCAAGGAATGTGTTGTGGCAACCTGTTACTCGAAGCTTCTACTATGTCATCAACCTTTTGTATGCGAAGCGGCGAATTTGTGACGCTTTTTTTTTCATTGTTTGTTTGGTTTTTTTTTTTTGTTGGTTTGACTTATAACAAATGAGTGTTGTGAACATAACTTGTAGAGTTGGCCATGGTTAAATGAAAATTGTATAAGCGCTTATGTTAATATGTATTTTATTTAGGGTATTTACCAGTGGTTTGTTATGTTGGATATTTTTGGAGTTTTATTGAGATTGTGGAAACCTTGGCGGTGCTTCTCGCTCCCCATGGTAATGCAGATTATGGTTATAGAGCCATCAACTGTAAAGTATCTTTTGTATTGGATGATTAAATGGAAACAGAAGTCTATTTGTAGATGTTACGGAAGGCAATGTTGCCAGCTGGTACTATGCAGTGTGTTTACATGTATGTATGTAAGACATTCAATGAAGTATGAATGCAACTGGCTTCTTTTGAATTTAAATGATGAGGTCATGGAAAACCATGTTACTATCTACGGTAAAGTTTCGAGTACCACCAGCAAATTCCGAGCTTGGCTAGCTATCTCTTTCATTTTTTTTGGTGTGCAGAAGATGATTTACCGGCACAGGAAAATGTACGTTTTTTCGTTTTGGCCATGGAATTTCCTAATTACATAAGTGGTTCATAAACTCTTTTGGCTCACCACTTTGATAGTAAGACAACCCTTAACAGTGACTTTGACGATCGATATCGCTCGAAACAGGAACAAAACTTTGAATTAATTCTTTTTTTTGTAAGGTTACAATGATTACACTATGTAAACAAGGCTTATCAAAAAGCGTGCCGGTTTTCCACCCATTCATCCCAAAGGTAAAAATTTAAACTGCTAGTAGCAAATCAATTGAGACTCTTGATTTCTTTCGTTGGGTTTCGCATTTATGGTTGATATGGTTGGAAAGACGGGGGCTGTCTTATGATTACTAGCTTGCTGTTTTGCTATCATCCAAGCACAAAATCTTTTGTTTGGAGTCTGACGTGGTTCAAGCCGTAATGTGGACCCTGGTGGGAGGACCCGGCAATGCGAGTTTACGAACTATAATCGAGCGAAGAGCTGTATTCCGCAAGTTGCGGACGATCGAAGCCCAGATGTTCCTCTTAAGTGTCCCGTACCTTAAGATGCCAATGGAACCGTATAAATAAGGCTCCACTATCCACCTATCATTGGACTGTATCTTCTGAACCGTATTAAGTACCCACAAGCAATTATTACATACTTAAAACGCGTTTTAAAATATCGCAACTCAAGTACGCACCTAGAAATGGGCTTTAAAATATTGGATACAGAAAGACAGTGAAGTGAAGTCCCTTGTTACGTGGGACTTTCTTCGCAAGTAAATCTTTCAAACCTCATTGCTTGGAACAAGGCTGAAATGGTTCGGAGCCCTTCGTGTGCGTGTCCGACTCTCCCATTTTTAGCGAAACTTAACTTTCTCTGAGGCATAACTTGTGGCACAGGGAAAGGGATATGAGAAGACACCAACCCAACTCATATTTAGCTGGTGACGTAAATAAAAACCAACTCCACATGGCCTTCATTTTGCAATGAGGATTCACATGTCCTCATGTATTTATAACTGACGCTTCTAATAAAATCTCGATTGTTTTCGGAGTTAAATACACATTGTCGGATAATGTCGGATGAGAAATATTACCTCACGCCAGGTGGCGCATCCTCCAACATAAAGATTGTAAGAATCATTTACCAAGCACGAAAGAGAAACTTCTAATTGATTGAAAGTTTTAAAATACTGTCGATTTGAGACACGATTTCCATCTTACTTTAAAACTAACTCCATCCTGGATCGGATATTCCTCTACGCACATTTACAACTACCTTTCATTGAAAGGCCAACATCAAGCTGTCTTCAGAAATAAAAGAAGAATCATTTAGTGCCAAGAAAATAATTACCAACGCATTTGTAAAATTAACTTAGAAGCGTGCTCTATTCTCTCGTGCAATGGAAAAGGTGAACTATAAAGTCCTGAATTATTGGATTAAGAAAAGTATGTAACCACAAATAACCAATTCGATTTCAGAGTTGGCATGCCAATATTTACACATGTTGCTTTAAGCCCGTTAAAATATGTCCAATCACCCAAGAGCCAAAGGGAAGTCACTTGGCGTGCCTCTTGCTGATAAACGGAAGTTCTCCAAAGCCTCTTATCAACAAAATTTCAGATATGTATGTACGTGCAGTCGTTAAGATGTCATCCAGCTCGAGGAATAAGTATGTGGACACATCAAATAATGTCAATTACTTTCCGCGTCGCACACTCAATGAGAATGGATCCTTAAATTCACAATATATTCGCATTCAATTTTCGGTACTGAATCATTGATGTGCACATTAACCTTACCTTGACTTCCAATATTGAAAGCTTTTTCACTCAAACAAAAAAGCAAAAAATCCAAGGAGGTGCATCCTTGAACAAAAGTCCTTCGCATCATTTTTCTTAATTACAATAACATCTTCCAATTTTTTTTTCCTCCCCTCAACTTGATACCTAAACAGAAAAATATTCAAGTACGGCCATATCGCCTAACCAAGCAACACACAAAGAACCCCCAGAGGCAGTGCAAAAAAAAAAATGAGAAAATTTAAATCATCATATCCTTGAATAACGCTGTCTGGGGGTACTATGAATACTCGTGCTTTCAATTTCCCCCGTTTGTTCGCGATACCTCCGACGACCGACGATGAAATGAGGCACAGATCAAATCAAAATCGATTGAAACTTGAATTGTAATCAGCACAGGGTGGCAAGGAAACGATTTACCATCCCTTTTGTCCCTTTTTTCGTAAAAAAAAAGAAAATAATATGAAAAACAAAATCGTTTTTTGCTCGCGCAAAAAAAGTTTTAAAAGAAATAATGGAAAAAAAAGTTTCCAATATCTTCTTAATGAATTGACTGCGTAAATCACCCTGTAGTGGGTGTCCTTGTTGACGAAGATTCCCGTTAAAGTGTAACAAGTTATATGCCACAATGAATGCCATTAATATGTCTTCCGAAAACGTCTTTAAAAATCCTAACTTTGCGAAACTTAGAGGCAAAGCTCCTTCGGCAGTTGATTATTTTGCTGGCCCCTCTTCCCCACCATAGGCATCTTCTTTTGTTGGATGTTTTTATGTCGTTCCGATTTTTGTGTGTATCAAAGCGACAATTTACATGCTTATTGAAACTAAAACTGAAATGTCTGCCAACGCCAAGTGGCTATGTTCTGCTCCTTCGAGTTCGACATGTGGCGAACGCCATGGCGAAGGCACTCGCGTGAACGGATTGAAAAACACGACCTTAAGTCTTTAAAAAGCGCGGCACTTTTTTTCACTTTCCTCTACAGAAATGTGGAAAGAGAAATAAAGAAAGAAAAAAAAAACATAAAGAAATATCGATAGTGTGACACTATCCCGAGGTTCTTTGACGAAATCGATAGAGTTTGGGTGACGGGTGTTGGATGTACATATGAGTAGTGGCGGCAGTGGTACTTAAGTCGATTTCCTGTAATTCAATTACAGTGTAAATTGTTTCGAAATGGAAATTCTAGAATTTCGTACCTGGTGCTTTGGGCGGGGGAAAACAACTTGTGCGTTTTAGACCCCATGAATAATTTATTTGCTTACAAACATTGGGCTTGTTTTCTCGGAAGACACTACTTGTGTGCTTTTTACTTTGAATGGAACTATAAATTGGGAATGTAGTTGTAATTGCTTTGCCTGAACATCCAACTTCTTATGTTGTAGTTTTATATTGAAAAATTGTTCTTCTACAGTTCTCAGCAGTTGGAGTGAAGCCAGAATAGTATTTATTTGTGAAGCTTGCATTTAAAAGGAACCTTCATTTCATTCTGAACTGAAAAATTTGAGTTCAAGTCGTTGCTTACTTCATGGACTCAAATATACTTGATGGCTAACTTAAGTGTTCGGTCGTTTGTCATTGTATCTTTTGCACGAGAGGACGTTAACTTAAACGAAACGAAAACTGCTACTTGTATCGGACAAGAGTATTTTCATTCGTCTTTTATTAAGTGTGTTCCTGTTTTGTTTTGGATTTTGGGCCAATATTTCTTTTCTTTGTTTCTTTAGGTAATTGTCCATTTTATTAGATTTATTTTGTACATCCTGTTCGAGCAGTTTGGCCTCTATCTCGCCAATAATATACTGAATTGTATACATTGCATCAGTAAATTTTACACAGCCGAAAAATTTTTGTCGAGTGGCCATAAATCACACGATCTCAGTGTCCATTACCTTCTTCTTAAATTGACAAAAATTATCCTCTGCATTCAATATTATACAAACTTTCGATACTTCGAATTTCCGAAGAGTCCTCATGACTTTTAAAGTAGCATTGTCTAAATATCAAATAAGTGTAGGTTATTATTTCTCACAAAATCATAGTTGACAAGCAATTTAGCAGTTGACGCTAATGTGACTACGCGCATTTGTGACGTGATTCGGATTGTGTACTACATGGAGCCTTTGTGATGCTAAACTTATCCACATCACGACAAACAATCTAATTTTATTCTGAAAAACAAGCTAAAATACTAGGAAGGCATTCTTCTGGCTAGTAATTAATTGCATGCATGAAAGCCGATTTAAAAATCAGAAACAGCGGTGGCCAACATACGAGTATATTTAAAAAACTATTATTAAGAACAAGTAATCATTTTAAGGGGCTACCCACGAAATGTTTTTGAAAACCAAATAACGATTATCAACAAAATTGTTTTCCGAAAGCTTAGCTCCACTTGAGGTGAGAAACGAGAACAAACTCTTTCGATGATGCAAGGAAATCTGTGATACTCGGTTGTTCGAAGAAGTAACAAATGCGTTTCAATGTATTTTATGTCATAAAAAATTTCGTTCCGATCCCGCTCTTCCTCTGATAAATTGTCTGAAAATCTTAATTTTTCATTTTTCTTTTTCAAATCAGGAAACAAAAATATTTTTTTAAAATTGAAAGATGATGGAAGGCTGAACGCCTTGAAATGATACTGACGGAGGTTCATAAACATCCATTAAGTTCATTCTCATACATGTTTTTGAGTTCTGATCCAAAAATTTGTGCGAAGCTTAAAATATGTCTGCATATTGACTCCAGTTTTTTTCGATTTTTGAAGACATTTGACTGAATTCAGCACGAATGGTTTTATAATTCGTTATCGCTGTCGCATCACTTTTATAAATATTTCAGAGCTAAAATCGTTGCTGTAAGTGCTTTATTTATATTTTATTGAAACAAATAAAATAAAATAAATAAATAAATAAATGCATACATTTCAAACATCTTAAAACCAGAGCTATTCATATAACATTTGAAATTCCCCAAGGAAGTCATCAAGAACCCTATTCTTTATATACCTACAAAAATTACTTACTATCTGTTATAAAAAAACTGATATTTATCTCATTGTTGACGTTGGTTTAAGAATAATAACAACCACAAACATGTGCAAATTGCCTTTAGTGATGTTGAGCCTTAGTGCAAAACTTGCCAAAAATTTCCACTCAACATTTAAAATGAAAAACTCATGACGTTTACAGGAACACAAATTTATAACTGTTATGATTATTTTGTAATTGGTTTGAAGTTCATATTTATGGTTGTACATTGTCAATCTTTGAGTTACAGTTGACACCAAAATGGTTCTCATCTACAGAATGACTCAATGGTTGATGCTCAACAAGAATTGATAAAACGAAGGTACCCAGACTCTCAATAATTCCTTTGTATTCAAAATTTTAGATCAGCAATACGTACCCGTTGTAGTAGAAATGACATTTCATCTCTGGTCTCGTTATGATGTATGCCACACGCCATGAATAAAATCATTGGCATTTAATAGCATACCACCGGCGCTCCCGATAAAAGATACTTATATCTTCAAGAGTTAAGTCTTCTTATTTTCTATCCCTATTTAACATAAACGTTTCATTTAATCCGAGCCTAGACTTTGAACTTGTCTTTAATTTGAAGGCGATTAAAAGGCTTTCAAAATGTTGTTGACTTCAATTTATCGTTTGTTGAAAAAAATGTATTTTTTTTTAATTCGTTCAAAATACATTTAATTAAATGTGTCCACCACTGTGTTCATATAAATGCTCATTTAGTTATAAAAGAGTCAAAAATTATCCAAATACAAATATTTAAAAACAAAACAAGATAATTCCGGAAAGTATTTCATAGCACAGCACAAATTTCATCAGATATCAATAAAACCTCTAATAGATGTATTAGTTCCGATATTATTTGCATTCAAATTCACATTATTATGATTCAATAGTTAATTTAACTGTTTCGAGGTTGCCTGCTAATTTGGATCAAGAGAAGCTTTCCTGATGATAAAATTAAGCTAATTAAAACAAACATTCTCAGTGGTTATTGAATGAATCGCACAAAACGAGCTTCATTTATATTAAAAGTTTCTGTTTTATGGACAGCATCAATAATGTTCTAATTACTTCAATAATACGTGTGTTTTGTTTTTATGGTAGGGATGGAAGCACTGGTTAAAAGGTTCTTCTGCTTTTGCCTATGTATGACTTTTGTTTTCAGCATTGAGCATGGAGATACAATTTTTAGAGTCGTGGTAAAAATGTATGTAGTGTAAAATTGTATACTTTTTATTCCTACGCAGAATTTCCTGCGGACAATTCTATAAATTTTGTATTTTATGAATAATATTCGAACAATGAGAAGAAATTCATATTTAAATGACAAATATTAGAACCCTGGAAAAAAATTAATATTTTGAACGGCCTCAGAACCATGAACTTTGTAATAGAATATAAACTTCGAGAGGCTATCAACAACCTCGAGTTGGACTTTTTGGACGAATTTGGTTAATATCTTCCAAAATTACACGTTACTTAGACAACTCAGCAACCCCGATGACTTGACAATAGAGCTTTAGGCTCGAGACAACAAAAGGATATTTTTCACAATGTATTCAGGCAATCTACACACCGTCTACGGAAGCAGCTACCAAGCATTTTCGCTGAACGAGGAACAGTGTCAATGACGAGTATAGAATCATCCACTCACAATAAAATATCACAGTGTAGAAGTATCTCGGAAGCGACGCCGACATCAGGTCGGAACCAGTTATCTTCAAGAAGATTGAAAAAAAATATTGTCGGAAGAACAAATTATAACCCGATTCGATTAAGAATGGAAACGAAGTTGTCAGTACGTCTATAAAAAAAGGCAGAAGCATTTTAAGAAAAGGTCCCCAATGCATCTTCCTGAGTTCATGGTGGAAGTCATTGGCAATATAAATGTCATGGCCAACTAATGACAAATTTTAAAATAAAAATTCGGCAAATTTCGGTATACCTCAAATGGAGAATAAAACCTTGCCGGTCTTTTTCCTGTCAAGCCACTCACCATTACAGCTGGTCAATTCTGCGGAAATGGTTCGTCTTCGTCTTCAGATTCAGAAGCTGCATGCGAAACAGAAGAATTATTTTCCTCTGTTTATCGGCTTTCCAAACGTCCAATTCGTACGGGAAGTATTGTTGAATTTTTCCAGATATTGGTGAAGTTTTAAGTGCGTCGGTTTTTTTTTTAAATGCCCGCTTCGAAAGTTTTATCTAATTAAGCTTGGTTAAACAACCGTTTTTTAAATACATAGGTGTTCTTTGACCAGATCATACTTGAAGTTTTCAATTGCTAGATACCCGATTCTAGTATGCGGCAACCCCTACCCACATTTCTTAGAATCAATTTAAATTATTTATATCTGGCCCTTAAGGAAAGCTCACGTAGGTACTCAGGATTTTAAGCCAAAACCTCCCCGTTTGGATTTAACGAGTTTAAAGTTCATATTAATGCGCAACTCATTCAAATTCCATTTTCCTTTTAATTTCCCTCCCAACTGAATAATAATCATTCATTCAAAAACAAACGAAAAGTCAATATTATTTCATATCCTCACCGGGAGCTATTCAGAAAACCCAAAAAAATGAGGATAAACATGAGCTAAAAGCAAACTGTAATAAATTCAACACGTTTACTAAGTCCAATTCCATCTTTAACCTCTTCGAGGCAAATCAGAAAAGTATACATTTGTGGAAGAAGAGACAAAGGAGAAGAACAGGGGTGTCACAATTCAGTTGTCAATTGGTCAAATTAAACGCGAATTTCGCTATGAAACTCGATAAGAGTCCTTCCGTCCGGTGTGTCCACTTTTCATTTACAATGGCATAATGGAATGTCCCTTTTTTTGTTGCCACTCGCCAACAGAGACACGCAACGGAACTTAATGGAAAAATAAGGAAACAATAATAAAATAATAGAAAGCAACTGTTTTTTGTGTTCTCTTTAGCATCCCCCCCTGTATCTGCTTGATGTAAAGTAAATCAATTTTCACTTTTTCCGCTTTCGCGAACGCTTTTCCAAGCGATTTCATCTTTAAAAACGAAACGTAGGAAGAAAAACAAACGGAAAAGGTCAAAATCTCATTTTGGAAGCGCTTACAGCGACGATAGCTATACAGAGATGTTACAATAATTCCTCTTACTATACACATACAAATATATGCACGTACACACACAAGCTTTTATCTGTTGCTTTCGTTTGGCCTTAAGAAGTTCTGAAACCTACGAGCTACGAGTATATGTTGGTTGCTCCGGTATGTAGCTACTTAGGAGATTTATCCTGGCTCTAGGGGGATGTGAACGTTTGTAGTGATTACTTTAAGAAAAAAAAACAACGAATAAGAAATCATGATATGAGTGGTGTATAATGGGAACACGTTGACGTAAGACGAAAACATGAACAAAAAATATTAAGATAGGAGTCTGCAAGATCTCACATCAGGCAAAAATGCAGGAATGAAGTTTTCAAAGACATTTGTTTCTTTTTCTGTTGAGGCGCATTGCATAAGCGGACTCTTGTGAACAGAAGAAGCGAAAGAGAAAAAAAGGACTCTTGAAAGGATTTGCTTTTCGGCTTACTAGTTTTGTAAAAGTGAAGTCATGCCAAACATTATTATGCTTTCTAACAAGAAAAAGAGTTGAAAAATGAATGCAAGTGTTATTTTAAAGGTTCTCCAATTTTATTTTTATTTTCAAATTTAAGATTTACCGGGATTATTGTAAGAATATGTACAACCTGTATACTCATTTTTACACAATATGCTCATAGTTCAAAAATAATCAGAAGAAGAACGTACAGGTGCACGTTGGATCTTAATTGTAGTTATTATTGAATTGAATTAAAATATATAAGTTCTTTTTGAACCATTGCAGGATCATTTTGTTGTCTGTCTGTCACCACCCTTTTTCAGGAACGCATAAGGTATCAAGATGAAATTATTATCAAATTCATTTGACTGCAGTCCATTAAGGCTTCTAGATTGATGCGGTGAAAAGAAATAGCTGTTTTAGCCCAATATTTCGATACTCGCAAGGGAATCAAAATCCAAAGGGTACTTCATACGAACAAAAGCAGGAAATCTTTTCGAGACTCAAATTCTGTGTCTCGAAAAAATTCCTTAAATTTTGTACGGAATCTTCATTTCACTTGTTCAGTTTTTGTTTAAGAACGAAACGCCAGAAATGTGCTGTGCCAGTGGAAAAGTTAAACTGCCAGAACTACATCCACCACCCGAACCACTATCAACGTTGCTATCAGGTGTTACGCATGAGTCGATCCATTTCTTGAAAAACATTTGCAAATACAATTCATGTTTTCAAACGACATCGTTCGGTGCAACGAACATCGTGCGCGAAAATTACATGCCAACATTCAGAGTCCAAGGGCAAATTTATCAGATCACAAGTTTCTTTAAATTTATTTCATGGCAAACAGTGATTAACAAATTGAACATCGATGTCATTATTGTGTGTCCTACAGCGCTTCAATAAATATGGAATTGAAACGAAACGCTGCAGTGTCACAATGAAAACTCAAAATGAATTGAATTTTTGTGTAATGGCTTTCCTTCAAATTAATATAAAAATAAAGAGAAAATAGCTTCTTGAACTTTCAACTATACCTTTTCATTTTTTTGCGGCACCGGGTTCAGCTGCTACTGTTTTAGCTTCCAATTCAACTGACAATGCCATAGCAATTTTGTTCACAATTAAATGTGCATCCAAGCAGATGCTGCATACGTGAAAATAAGTAGAGGTCCCACTAACTTCCGAACCCAACTCAATTTAGGACATCCCGAAAAACTGGTCCGGAACTGAACTCCTTAAATTTTCCATCGATACAATATATTGTTCCTGAGTTTACTGATGTCTAAATGGACTCTCTGCGTTTATTCTTGATGAATATATCATATAATTTTGGATTCCAAATCAAATATTTAAGCATTGTGACTAGATTTCGCACCTAGTTCACGCCTTGCTAAAAAAAAAAACTGACTAAAAATGGGATTCTCCGTATTTTCTTCTTATTTGCATTTTGTTTTAAGATAATGCGTTAAATATTGCACTACTTTTGGTATATTTTCTATACCTTTCTATTATATCAATATAATAATATAACTAATTACAGATATATAATCCTAATTTATTTGAAATCAATATCACAGAAAAAAACCTCATAAAATCGAAGGAAAAGCCACTAAGAAAATCTAATGACCCAGATTGGAAAACAGGGAAGGAAGAAAAGAATAGGGCATAAACAAAAACTTTGTTGCCACTAATAAGTAATGTTAACATCAATGATATTATAACTGCTTTAAAATAATAAATATTAAATACTTAATAAACAATAAATAATAAATAGCAAATAATGAATAATAAAAAATATTATAGTATTACATATCATATTATTAATATTCATTGACACAATTATTCGGACAGCATAAGTCTGGAACTTCTTCTGGTTATGAAACATAACCTTATTTTGTTTTTTATTTTCGATCTTCTGGGTATCTTTAAACAAGAAATACAAAAAAGAGTAAAATAAACTTAAGAGAATAACATGAAAAAGAGACAAAAATTTTAAAGACACGCAACAATAACTGCACATAAATCTTATAGTTAACGCCTCTGAGTCCTGGAAAAAATTTTTTTTTTGTTTATACGAGTCAGTTTAAATTTAACTTTTACTACAACTATAATCCCAAATTATTACAAAAGATGGAGTAATTTTTTTTCAAATTTAGCACTTAAATAAAATCAACGCCAACTATAAATATAATTTATGGTTTATTCTCAGAATTTTCAAAAGTTTCAAAAGTTAGTGAATTCAAAACTCATTTAAACACAAACAACAAATGTCATAACAATCGATATATATATAAAGAAGATAATAACACTAAATTAAACATAACAAGAACAGTCAATAAATAATTTTAAAATAAATAAATATGTCTAATAAACAATTTTTAGATATTGAGGAGCAAGTGGATTACGCATTATGTAGGGATGTAAGGCACCAAGTCATAATCCGACAGCAAGCAAATAATGTATTTAGTAATTTCAGTAAAGGTATGAAGTGCATATGTCAAGTAGAACCATGAAAAGTCAGTAATTTTGAGAGTTACATTTTGTACAACTTGAAGTCCACGAAGATGGCTTTTGTATATTTCCCCCATACAGGCAATCCGTAAAACATTATCGCCTGGAAAATTAATTTAGATATCAAAAGTTTTACCGATAGTTGCGATCAAACTTAGACGATATTTGCCTTATTCCATCGTACAGAGGAATATAATTCTTATCGGGCTAAACATTACATTTGATCGGCTTTAATGCTCAGGAAAAAGTCTTCCTTTAAACAATTTTAAGTGGCTTAGTTTCAAGTTTCTCTCGCAATGATTTTCCTTTATTATCTCAAATCAATCTAAAGCCTTCTTGAGGGTCTTCAAAACCCCTTGATATCAATCTTTTTTTGTCACTCATGTTCAGGGAATGTTTAGTTTAAAGAAAAAAATGTTTTGGTCGAAAATGACATCTTAGATGACAAAAAACAATTTTTTCGTAGATGCAAATTCCATGCTAAATCTTCACCAAGATGGAAGATTTGTTGAATCCCTTTTACTTGCAAAAAGGCGAAAACTTATTTGCATGCTTCGATTATCTTTAAAACTTCAATTTCCTTTGTCTTTACCTCACTCTCCAAAAACGCACTCTTCATCCTTATCAAATAGCAACTTACAACTAACATACATGATGTAATCGAGAAGAAAAACTAGGTAAGCAAACCCCCATTAAGACAAACTTTTGAAATTGATTACTCCGTTTTCAACCTGAGCTGTGCGCTTTCCTAACCACCAGTTAAGTTCCAATCTATTTTGGACTGCGTTCCAGAATCAATGAAAGAACAAAACGAAAAACACGAACAATAAATTCCGGAGAGTAAATCCAAATTGTTTTGCCTATTAAGGGACCTCATAATTAAACCGTCCGTGGCTAACCAGTTCATCTGTAAGACAGCATGACAAAAGCAATCATTTCTCTGAATGAGGTCGTCCGGCAGAGGTGGGAAATGCCTCAATGATTCCACATTCCCCCCAAGCGGCCACAGCGGGTGGCGAAAGATTCTTGAATTTCGGCATAGTCAACAAAGCGATAATTAGGAAGGGTGTACGTATCTCCACAATAGACCTATTCAATAAAACAATTTCTTGTTCTCTGTCATCCCAGCCCGAACTCATTCTCAAGGCCCAAGGAATGCCTCTTACTTATTTACAAAATAAACTTGTTTTCCATCGGGGAATTCTTTGAAATGGAAATATTTCTTTTGAAATTGAATTCAAGACAAACAAACAGCACATGGAACCGAGGCACAGATTCAAAAGGATGTTATTTCCTCTGTTGGAGTGGGCTGAGGGCCAAATTTGATGATCAATTCATTTTAACCCTTATCGGCAGAGACAGCTGTTTCGTTTTCTTTTTTCTTCTCTTCTTTTTTGGTAATGAAAAATGTAAAATCACTTTTGAGACAACAATTCTAGGGAAAGTTTTCTGTTTTGTTTTTACTTTGCAAAAAGGTAAGGACAAACGATTGATACCTTTGGAACAGATGCTTTTTGACTGCGCAAAAGTTGGATAGTGAAGGACGGCAAAAACGACACATTTAGAATGAAAAAAAGGAGATCCGTATTAAAGACATTGTGTACAGGGCTTTCGTTGAAGAGTAAACTTGATCATAAATTGATTTGACTTTTTGGCGTTTGTTTGTCATCCGTAACAGGCCGGGCACAAGGTTTCGTTTATAATGGTTTATTTTTCATAATATCAAAGATATCGATGCAAGAGGATGGAGTTGTAGGTCCTCTGGTTGAGATGATGTTTGACTGAGCAAGCAGACAGGAAATGGATCCGTAATTAAGTCGACAACACAGATTTTTAAGAACTAGTTTTTATGCTGTGATGTCCTTAAAGAAAATTTTTTTGATTCTTCTGAATATATTTTGGTGTACCCCAGCATGTTTGCATTGATTTTTTTTTTATCAACACAAGGTGTTCATTTCCACAAAGTATACGTTTCCTCATATACTTACTCGAGTAAAGCAGTTGAACGGTAACCTGAATCCGTCACTAGATTATAAAGTCAGCAAGTTATTCTGGAACAACTTCCATTCCATGGTAAAGAAGCTGTTGGCGCCTGGTCATTTATCAAATGTTGCCAAAATCTTTGCAGCGTAGATCATTCAAGTATAAGATGATATTTCATAGCACCAAAAATGAGTGCTTGCTTCGATTCATGTCCTTGGATGAAACATACGAGAATGCCTATCACTTCACACTGAAGCACCTTCCAAATGAACTGTCAACAAATATACCACAAGAATCCTAAAAAATCCCAGATTCATCAGTTTAAGCCGGTATTATTTATATTTGAAGCTATTAAAGATATGACTGTTTTTGCCGCAAATTTTGATACTTGCAAGGAAATCATACCCCAAAGTGTACTTTACACAAACAAGAGCGGGAAAATTCTTCGAGGCTCGATTTCCCTGGTAGACGAACTATTAACATACCTTCAAGTTAGTAAGGAAACTTCATATCATTTATCATATGATGCCAACAGACTAAGCCTGTGAACTTTCTTTTAAGTCTTCTGCTCGTAGCCGAAGGGATTTTAAAACTGATTTAATGTCAAACTGCAGTTTCACTTTCATTTTACTTGAAATACGTCCAAAATTGGTTTCACAAACGTTTTATATAAATTTTGTTTGGCGATTTTTCCAAAAGCTGCGTTTTCAAAACTAGTTTTTTTTAAATAAGCTTATGGATACTTGTATCAACAGATTATCTTTATTTTCGACAGCTTTATTTTGATCTCGGTTTAGAGATTGGTTCAGGTTCCGAATATTGGCGCAAAGGTTGGTTTTTGTCAGAGCAAAAATCTCATCAAGATAAAGTGCCTCAGGTTGGATAGTGATAATAATACTACAAAAAAGAACTCAAGTCACTGCCAACGTTTTGTTACATTTGTGTGGATGATAAGCGCTACATCTTTAAAGAACATCTTGTTTGCAAAGCTGTGTTAACTTTACTTCACTGTCTCCTCTTAACTGCATTAATATTTGCTCATGCGTTTTAAACTAAGGATGTGAATATGCACTGAATAACTTTCGGTTCCAAGCCCCATATGATAGCCAAAAATCGCTTTGCAGCTGTGTAATTTGAAAACGGATCTAAATCTCGTACACAATTTTTTCCAAAAAGACAATCGATCGAAATCCAATCCCGTTTGGGTTCCATCGTCACAGCATTCAAAGAAGATGTCTTTGTAATACAACAAGGGAAAGATGAGTTCAGATAGCTTATGAAAAAAATCTAATTTGAATTTGCTGAGATAGTATGGTAACGCTACAACCATTCAAAAACTTCCTATAAGCATCGGACTTGCTTAGTTCAATAAAGTCAGCGGACATGTTATAAAATAAACTGATGAACTAACCGAAAAGTGCCAGCCAGTTCATCGTACATCAGTTAAAAGAGCTTAGAGAAACCCCAAGGAATTGAAAACGAATGCGGTATATTTACCATTTGTAGGTTGACGAAATCCAGAATAGATGGACATAACGACTCTGAAATATGCTAAGAAAATTTTTCGATTGATTACAAGACGCTTTAAATTAAATGTCCATTTATTAGAAATGGTTAAGGTGTAACTGTGTTTTGTCATGGAATTCGTCAAATGATTACTCGCAATAGAGTGTACAATATTTCCTAGATGTATCTTCAATAAAATGCGCAAATAGTTTAAATGTCTATTTCTACAGAAATTAGGAGACCACAACCATTGGAGATCCAACTAACGCGCACTTTTGCTCACCCTTACGTACCAATTAATATTTGCCCAAGAAGCTCGCAGGCAGTTTGGCTTTTGATGCTGGTGATTATTTGGATAGGAGTGAATTTAAAGTTAAAATAGCTTAGCGTTTTTTTTTCTCTAGATAAACATATCGCCTTGGAAATACCATTTTATACAGAGCGGTAAATTGAGGCTCTTTTTTTAATATATAGTAACCCTTTCATTCGTCTATATGTGCAATTTCGGGGTAAAGAATATTTATACGAGTGAGAGTTGTGCTTGACAAGTTTGCTATACGTATCTTCCTTTTGGAGTGGAAATGAGAGCTCTTCGTGGTATCCGAACAAGCTTATCTTTTCATTTCGCAAACGTGGTTGCATCTGCCAAAGATCTATGAAAAAAATATTTCAATCAAAATTCTGGCTTTTGATTAAGAACCTTTTTTTTTACTTTAGTAGGAACAAGCAAGGCCAGGATCATGCGTAGCTGTAGTATCCATTTGCACTGTCCGAGTTTTTGTTTAATTCTAAATAATCTGCTTTATTTATCCGTTTCGATCAAATGAGAGATTGTTGTATAGAGCCAAGCCTTCTCAGCAAATTTGTAAAAAAATATTTCACTAGCTCTGAAACTTATGGTTCTAGAAGATAAGCAATGCCGTCACACTAACTTTACGTAACTGAAATGTTATTAGAGACAAAACGATCATAGTAATCTCGGGTGGAAGCTGATAAATTTATTCAGCTCTGCAACAGGGCCATACAAATTATAAAAATATATCTGAGTGACTGATGAGAGCGAATCGTTGTTGGAGATAGAAGCTATTGGCTAAGGCGTACCTCAGGAATCTATATTGGGCCCCATGTTGTGTTTTACTTCTGTACATCAACTATTGACCTTTGGCTTGCAAGCATGTTTCCATTAAAATGTACGCTAATGATGTACAACGAAAATCTAGGTTCAAGTTATAAATAAATGCGCAATGAATCATGGATCAAATCCGATAAAATGCCAAATGTTCCCTATCTCTGATAGATCTTTTAAACTTTATTCTATTGTTGTTATATTGTTTTCTGGTACCTAAATAAAACTTGGAGATTCAATACTTTGTTGAATGGTTAAAAGAATTCTGTCAAGTTTTAACTACATCACCCCTAGTAGGACGCATTTATGAATGTCTATGTTAACTATGGATGTCTAATTGCTTTACTCCTCCCAAAACTCGCCGTATGCTTACTCTTCCACTTAAAATGCCCATTACTTCATGCTCCTCTGATGGTTTTGGCAATCCGGGTACGATTAGAACCCAATCAATACCACACTTATATAATAAACTTTAGTTTTAATTTTCACAAATTTTCAGTTCTCTATTTGATTTTTTGCCACAGTTTCATATGAAGACATAAAGCGCACAAGGATGGACAATAACGTATATCATGTTGCAGGCTGTCAAAAATTTGTTAACCTTTGATCAAACCATACGAACGACAACAAAGAGTACATATAACTTGAAGTGAACAACGTCTAAAGCGTTTGTGCGTTTTATGTTATTTAAGGAATCGTGTGCTAAACAACACAAAAACTTTTGTTCTTATAAGAAAGAGGCGTTAAAGCTTATACTACCTTACAACAGTATATTAAAACAAAAAGATAAAATATATGTAAATAAACAGAGTTTGAGATTAAGAATTTATTTATGCTACATCACGTAACAGCGGTTATCTCGATGTGCCTTAAAAAGTTTTAAATACTCCTTTGATTGCCTCTTCTGACCTTGAATCTGAGATACGTCCCATGCTAATAAAAATCTGACTGTAAAACCCTAAAGATTCTCTTTTTCAACTGTCGAAATCGCATCCTGCATGCGGGTGAATCACTCTAAAATGATGATCCTTTTTGAGAGCGTCTCCTCGCAGTTATCGATGTGAGGCTAATAAATTTATTTTCTTGCTTTTGTATGCGTTGGGTTATTTATTTAATGATTCGCTTATGTTCAATTTAAACTTGCTGCTGCTCCAGTCTTGTAAAGCGATTCCATATGCAAAGTGTCATAAAAATCAGCAACTGGGAAAAGAGATTTTTTTTATTGCGTACAAAAATATAAGTGAAAGCATGATTTATGAAGGATGAGGGAGATTCTTTAGGCGATAGCTTGCTTAGACTATCAGCTTTACGTTTTCATTTATTGCGTGGAGGCAATAAATCTTGGAATTCAATGGCAATAGGATTATTTATCTATGAACCGATTTTCAAGAGGCATTTGTCATATAGTGTTATGAAATACGAGTATGGGCATTAACAAGGCAATGAAACGTGCCTCCGGCGCAAATACACGCCTTTCCCGGATTTTATTCATAAGAAATTTCTTAATTTTGCATCATTATTCGAACATTATGAGTCTGAGTGGCAGTCCTTTATTTAATTGTTTGCTATGAAAAGGAGTTAAGACGGTATTTTGTTTTTATAAGGAAACGCACCAAGGGTTCAATAACAAAATAGGAAGGTTTATAATTTTTTTAGTTCAAATTCTCTCTTTATATTGAATGGTTTTAACCATAGAAATCAAGCCTTTCTTTTTTTTACTGGAGTAAAGAAAAGCGTGGACTATTTCTGTCGAAATAAATTATTTCTCAGAAACTAAGAAATTTGTAGTCTTAAAATGAATTTCTTGCTCATACTGGAGTATGCAACTGAAAATTTGAGGAAGGTGAATTCCTTCTGGAAAAAGGTTGTATTCACCGACGAAAACAAATTTAACTTCTTTAGCTCTGATGATTGTCATATGGAATAGAGAAAGCCAAATAGTGCCTCGAACACCAAAAAAGTCATGCGGCGGTAATGTAATGGTTTGAAGGTGTATGGCCTCTTCTTGTGTTGGCGATCTGTTTTTCCTCGAGTACACTAAAGATAAATTTGGGTACTTGACTATACTCAAGGAAAATCTTCTTTCAAGTGCTTAAAAGCTTGGTCTCGAGAATAAATATATTTTTCAACAAAATAATAACCCCAATCACCCAAGAAAAGTGGGCTGTACAATGTTAGGAATTAAATAAAGCAACCTGCTCAGTCCTCAGATCTCAACCCGATTGAGCATCTGTGGGATCACTTGGAAAAAAAATTCGTAAGCATAAAATAGTTAACAAAACTTACCTTAAATTGATCTTACTACAAGAATGAAATAAGATAACCACAGAAATGACTGCCAAGTACATTAGATGAAAAACCGTTTGCGGGAAGTCATTAAGAACAAAGTTGTCCAACTTGTTATTAATACAATAGTAAAAATGGAACTGTACGGAAACTTTTGTGTTGTGGCTTTTCTTTTTTTAATTTTTAGTTTTATTCAAAAAAGGTTTTATTATTTACATACAAATTTTAAATTTTGTTTTTATCTTAGTTTCGATCATTTTAAACAAAAAATAACTGTTGTATGAATTTCACATGTGGTTTTAGTTTTTTACAGAATCAGTTAAATTTCTTTTTAATCGTCTAAACAAAAGTAGGAAGCTTATTCTTTATTTGGAGAAGCTGCAGTTGGAATAGATGAGCTCGCTAACTCATGGCAGGATTACAACACGAGTATGCTCAAGTAATGATCTTCAAGCAAAATGAACTCGGCGCAATGATCTACGTACTTTGGAATCTCCCTCGGTGCACTCGAAAACAGCTGTGCATCCTTTAAGGATAAAAACATAACTCCAATCTGGCAAGTACTAACTGTAGACAGTAAGTCTCCGCCCGATAGTCGGCAAGATATTAAAAAAATCGTTAAAGAAGACCTCATAAAATGGATGTACGTCAAAAACATAATCCCAAATACTCGATTTGTTTCAGATTGGGTTCGATATTACACATGATGCGTCTTAGATGGCATCTGATTTACAATAAAACAAAGTAAACAATGAAAGCACTAATTTTGATTTAGTTTTTTTTTCCGTGAAGCATAAGAAACAAGCTAAACAGAATTGGGAAAAGCAAGTTATTAAATTAAATCGAGGTCGTGGCAGTGTGACATTGATAAGATTCAAGGATGGAGTGCGAAACTATTCTGTTGAGAGCTCTGTTTTCTGATGTATCAAGGGAGGCAGCCAATATTTACATTAAAAGAAGCATCTAGATTGCTCTTGGCCAGAGCCACAGTTTAAGTGTTTGCCCTCGCCAGGCATATGTTTGCTTACGGATATCCTGTGTGGTTCAAAGAAGTTCATAGAGAAGGATTCGGGTTTACGAAGGAAAATGTTGTCGAACTTATCTTCATTTAAATGGAGTTCCTGAATCTCAATACAAAATCATTAACAATGAGCTTCTTTCTTATTTAAGATCACGGCGAGTTAACACTCTCGTTTGGAGTTTATCTTTTTAACTACGTTTTATTGGTTTGAATAATAGCTCCTGTTCATACACTTAATTCCTAACCCATGAATATCGAATAAAAAATTATGGAATTTGTTTATCTTGCTAAGTAAGCCTCTAGGGTCCATCAATTTGATGTTAGACTTATGAGCGGTTCTCTATTAAAACTAAGCGGCCATTTGCATGTGACATTTTTTTCAGATAAGGTTATTCTTGAGATGCTATGTAATTGATAAGCCAAAAGTTCTCGAAAACAGTTTCATACTGTTTATATAGGTTCTTCTATTTCTCTTTTTCTTTGTTCAGCTTTATTAAGGTTGATTCTGGAGAATATATATATACACATATATGATATATGCTTATGAGACACAATAAAACTAATCATCACACTTGGCTTAAAATACCTTCCAACTAGTTTAATTTAATCAAATACCAAAAGTGAACCCAACAATTCGCCAGTAATTAGCAATGGCATAACACAGCAAAGTGTTCGAATAAAAATAAAACGAAACCAATAAACCTCCTGATATTATGACCGCCAACCGGCACACGGCTACATCAACTGGTTACCATAAAATACGCTCGTTAATCCTTCTTCCCCTCAACCACGATTTGGATCATAAAACCCCGTAAAATACAACTCCACCTCACATTCATCACCAACCCACTTTCAGGTCGTATAATCCTGAATTTTACCAAATCAAACTTAAATGTGTGAGTACAACAAAAGCAACTAATAAAAATGTAATAAAAAATATTATTAAAATATTCGGAATTCCCCGACATACATATTAAAAAATTAATTTAAAAAACAAAATAATACCTTTGCCATGAAGGTACAAAATTAAATGTGCACAACATTTTGTTAAGCTCTGAATCAATAAATTATAAAATAGCAGAATGTTAAAACAATGCAATAAAAGGAGAGATAGAAAATAATTTAACAAAATAATTCAGATGCATTTCATTTTACTCACTGCGAGGATTTTGAGGACAAACACACTGATCCAATCTTTATGCATTCATGAAGTAGACTTATCCTGTAAATTAAAAAAGGAAAAAAAATTGAAAATACACACACACAAAAGCTCAACCACCTACGAGTCTAAAAAATGGTCAAAGGAATCGTACCTATTATAGATAGTCGTAAGGATGTGTTAATATCGTTGGCTAAAGGACCTCTTACATTTAAAATTGACATGACTGGAAACTCTTACTACGACAGCAAGTAGTGTGCGTGAAAGTGTGAAAGTATATTAAAGAAAACGAAAATAAAGGACATATCTGTTCGCGGTAGGACTGGCTGCTTTATTTATGGAAATCAAAATGATGTGCCGTTGAAAGGAAGTGGTTGATCGATTATTTATTATAATATCCTGTGAAACGATGGAATTATTGGTATTTTATGCAGGGCATAATTATTACCCGATTATACCAATATAAGGCCGTGTCGTGTGCTTTCCCATAGATCCTTGTATATTTGTGTGTTTCGAGAGAGTTTCGAAATAAATTGAAAAATTAAAATTTTATATTGAATGTGTTTGATATTTGTTAAGAGTCCTTTGTGCAGACTGTGAATAGAGGTATTCGGTGAACGTAAATGGAATTTCAAGTGGTTGCTTTTGATAGGCTTAGAAAGAAAAGCTGCTTTAAATCGTCTTCTTAAGAAATTTGTATAGAATTATTTTCTGTTTTTCAATTCAGAATCAGAACTTCTCCAAGAAATTTAAGGGAATCTAAAGAAAATATGTTTTCCCTTTTTCATGGAAGCATGTTTATTGTGTGCATATTATTTTCTAATTGTTAATTTCCATTACCGAAGTTGACATATGAAATGCTTAAATCGTTTCTATATTTAAACTCTTATAAAGGCTTTGTATCGCTCAAGAAATCAAGTCATTAAAAGCTTGATTTTGAAATTAATTTGACAGGGCTACATTATGTATCGGCTGTTTGAAATATTGAAACTTTTAAGATGTAAATGCATATTGTCCTTTCAGTCTATTGAGAACGAAGATATCAAACAGAGCCGTTATAATCTATAATATTTTCTTTTTGAAATTATTACTAGTTTATTTTACCCGCCCTCCCTGGTTGAAATTCTTATAAGATTATTATGATTTATGACGCTCGCGAAATTAGACCTTGTTGCATTAGCGTTGGATCAAAAATTCACATTTTCTATAGCAAAAGATGATCAATCATTTTTATAACCAAACAAGGAGTGAGACTAATTGGACTCTAGTCTATTGGTAGGTGTTGTTGATCTTACTCAACAAAAACAATATCATTGAATGAATGATGTAGAATTCTGTCTCCAGATTTTAAAGTTTGGACGGAATTAACTGAATTTACGGAATTCTTATCATCTCCGATTCACCTATGCAATCCAAAGACATTGGTGCTGTTGTCTTACGTAAGCTTCAAGCTTAGTCGGTTTCTATCACTTATTGCAAACAACATGACCAGCGAAAGTTGTCTGACCAAAGTTGTAATTGTGTCAGAAAAGTTCAAGTTCATGTTGTGAAAATAATGGTTTGTTTAAATGATCCGTTATTGGCTCTGCTGTGAACATTGGCAGCAGGGTGATGAACCAAATCTCCCAAAACCTAGTACAACTTATTCGAATCACATACTGTGAATTAGACGAATGCAAATAAGTTGATGTTGATGATGGAGTTGCTGAAACCAAAAAATAATTCCTACCAAAAACATTTAAAGGGTGGTTATAATTATAATTTAGATCCCTAATATCATTCACATCGAAATCATCTAAGAGATTAGTCTTCGTAACATTGAAATATTTTTGATGTTCTAAAATTCAACAAAATCAAAGCCAAACTTTTTAAAGAAAACGTGAATGTTTGCACGTAAGCATGTGAAGTACAATTATCCTCTGGCCTCTCTAAACGCAACGAAAGTGAGCTAACTTACATCTCCTAATTATCCATTTTGAAAAATAGAAAAACATACAACAATAATGATGTCCTATATCTCCTTGGCTCTACCTTCTCCAACTATGAAAAGTATCCCGGAAAACATTGATTTATACTTTATCAGTAAACTGTTGCATTTGTCCCTTTTTTTAGGATAAAAAAGGGGCCACCACACCATTAAACATACGTTATTAAAGTGTTCGTAACTGGGGGGGAAAAAAAGGAAAAAACTAATTTCAAATGCTATCCTATGGGGCAGAACATCCTTCGACTAGCAACTTGTGGGCAATGATGTATCCGACATGAAATATTTTATCGCTAGGAAACTTTTACTGACAGAATGTACTAATACAATTGTATGGGGCGTCTGAATGGGACATTTGTTGCAATGTATGAGTTATGTTATGTAGGATGAAACAATGTCGGTCTGTTTTAAGGTAGAATGTGAGCCACAAAAGTACACATCTTTTGTATGTGTAATAGGTGGAAGGACACAATATAGTGATCTCAAGGGATGGGATGGGCAAAGTTTATGAAAGCTTCTTCCTTGTTTTTATTTTTATTTTTTTTTTTCAACTGCCACTCTGTCACTTTCTGTGGATACACAGCAGAGAATGTTCAAGTTCAATTTGAAGAGAATCGTATATACGGTATAAGTTTTAAAAGGCAATTTTTCTCATTTTTCAACTTTCCATTTATAATCATTAAGGCGTCCCAAAAAGGCAACTTTATCACAGAGATTTCTAAACGTGATCAATAATACTAAATGAGAACCACATCTCCATTTTCATTTGATATCTTTGTCCTTCAATGATGTTGCTGTAGGATGTTGGATGTTGAGGTTGAATTTGCGCCGCAATTAGGCTCAGAATATTGAGAAAGTTATGCATATAACAAGAAAAAGATCCGATTCAAAGCAAATGCACGTCGTCGAGTGGAATGAATTTCTCACATTGGGTATATAGTTCCTTTATATTATAAGCACAAATTCCAAGTACTTCATTTTATTTCAAATAAAATACTGTGAATTAAACGAATACAAATAAATTGATATCCTTATAGTCACTCTGTAAAAAATGCATTGCAAGCCTTGAGGGCGAGCAAATTATAAAAAAATATATTTATTTATTATTTTCCTTTGCCTTAAAAACGACTTACAACGGACGCCAGGATCTCCTTGTGGTCTCAGCCAAACTCGTCCTGTTTTTTAAAAGGACAAGTTATGATCTCAAATAAAAATGAAAGAGAAAGCTTCTTTCGACAGAATTAAAAAAAGGTAACGTTTATAAGTCTTAATAGAAGAAGTATAGAGGACATTCAACGTCGTAATTAGCTGTGTTTCAAAATCTATTAATTTGTGATTGGAAAGCAATAGAATAATGAGTCCTTATCTCGAATACCTAAACAGATTTTATGGAAGAACAAAATGGCCTGGGTTATGGAACGAGGTATATATTAAAGTTGAATAAAATTTAGGGTAGGTATTAAGAAGGACAACGCGATGAAGGATGACAACTTAATGTAAACCAAAACAACGATTGAACATTGGATTTGTGCCATGTGAATTGTATGATTTTTGTGAGAAATGTTGGTTTTTTTGCACGAAATGTATGCAAACTTATTCAACCTAATGGCGCCCCTTGAAAAACGTCTTAAGAACCGCTGAATGCGGATTTGTCGTGGAAAAACTGTTACAAATGGAGGTCATCGATCTTAAACCGATTGGCGATCGCCTGGTAATAATCCGCATCGAGGGAAAATTCTACAACTTCAGTTTCAGGTGTGTTTCTTTTATCCCCACTGAGGAAGCTTAAGATAACCATGTCTACGTACTCTTGGACGGAGCCTACAGAGAGAATCTCAGCGAAAGACTCTCAAATCAGCGATTAAAGTCAACTTTCTGTGGTCACAATGGCGCACTATGATTCAGGTGACAGGTGTAGAATCAGAAATAGCAACAGATAAGGTGCATTAAATAACGATGCTAAGAAGAACTCGACTAGACATTTAGTGCTGCGAAATAGGAACCCAGCAATGTAAAAGACATCTTGTCACCTATCCACAGTGAATTGTTGATCAAGCAGCAATTCTTGTAGTTGTATAATGATCATTTATGAAGCAAATCCAACACCAACTGACAAAGCAGTTTTTCTCTGTAGAAGAAGATGCTCTAGCCATAAAAAATGTAAAAATATATAGAACTTTTCACACTGTCAAGATGTTGAGGTGAGAAATATGCACCAAATCAACTACCAGGATTTGAAGGATGAAAGTGTGCCTTTCGGCATGATAACAGCTTTATCCTCTCCATACTAAATGCAGCAGTATTCCTTCTTTACGTCGCTTACAAGATCAAATCGAGTGTATTCTCTGACCGTTTAAGGCCGAATACCGTATCCCGGAAAAGCTGATATGGTTATGTCGCAACACGCGATTTAATGTGCAGTATGGATCAAGAATCGCCGGAGTATTATATACACCAGACTTGTGCAAGGAAATGTGAAATTACATCAACTTTATCTTTAAATAAATATTGCGACGAGCTTTTACATGAAAGGCAGTATTTAGTCTGTACAGCTGTTGGGATAGGCAGACAATATCGACATCATCGCTCGCACCCAACGTGTCGTCGTAGAAGTTTTTACAGCGATTGAAGAAAAGAGAAAAGATTCTAGAAAGTCTGTCTTTCGATTGTGCCATCGATAGTATAGAAGATAACCGCAAAAGTAGCATTCTGTGTACTCTCACTGTCTCTATCAGCTTTGGGAATTTTTGTACCCGAATGTACAATGACAGACATTAACACCAACTATTGTAATAAACTAGAATTGAAAACAAATTTGGCACCATTTCAAAACAAAACGACGACAAACGACCATAATTTGAACTGCTCCTGGGAAAGGAAACCAATTGTTAAACATGTAAGAGAATAAATAAAAGTCTTGGGTATAGTTTAATGTTAAAACTTCTGACATTATCTTGAAAAAGAACCTTTCTAAGTGGTGCAATACAGTCCGATAAAGAAAGTTACTGATATAAACCAGACTCTGCTTCTTCTTACGGGCTAATCTCAAAATGTAATACGTTTTCTCTAGACTTAAATTGTTAAATAGATTTTTTAAAGCATCCTTATAACCTATACACATTTGCAGACACTTTTAGAGGAACAAGAATGGATTTGATTTATCCCTCAAGCATGTTTTTCTTTTTGTTTCATAAATTATGAATATTATTTTCACTTACACTTAAATCACTGTCAAATAAAAAAAACATGATATAGAAGAGTTCTTTGTCACCCTAAAATCAAATAATAAACAATAAACAAACAAACAAACAAACAAACAAAATAATAAACAATACAGAAACCTACTTTTCGAACAGAAACTGTACTCACAATCTCTCAAAATGTTTTTATTCTAGAGACAACTTGCTGTCATTTTCAGAATGGGAGGGAATCGATCTTGCTCCGAATTGTCGAAGCAGTTTGTATCAGAAATCCTTTGGCGAAGAACAAAAACTATGTTCTTCAAGCACTCATCTTGACAGTTCGTCTCTGCACAGACGATTGTTTCTGGGATAATGAAGACAGCAAAAGAGATATTTTATGTCGTCCTGGCTTACAATTCTGTCTACGAGGTAGACGAATGAAAAACTCAAGGAACTCCAGTTCCAAGTTCAAACAATCGTGAATGCGAGGAAGCTTGGTTAAATTAACTTGAAGCCGAGTGCCTGGGATCGTGAAGAATTGAAAGCGCTTTTATATTAGGGTTCAGATTGGCAAGGGATCGATGGCCTCATAAATAAAAAAATCATCGGAAGTGGTAAGCGGGCATGGAATCGCTTTTCTTGTAGATAGAGCTCAATAACCCAAACAAGACAGATGATCTGATACATGATCTTTAAAAAAATATTGTCACTACAAATAAGAAGAAAAAATAAAAACGCAAAGATGTGTAGGGAAAGATAACTTTATCGACCAGGTTTGGTTCCCTTTTAGCCTATCGCTATCTCTTGGACATACCCAATAAGCCTATGGATCGGTGGCGTGGTTGTACCCTCGATTTCGAAACAATAAAGGGCCTGTTTTTTAACCTGCTAGATTTTTGCAGTTGATTAATAATCAGAAAAAAGTAAGTTCAATATCAGTTCCCGAATACTTCTCAAAGATTTAGAAAACAAACCCTGGTTAACAGCAAAGTTCACGTATACATAAGAAGGGGTGGTTAACTAGTCTCTGAACTTAATCATATTGTTCCTGCAAATTCGGCATTCACAGTGGATTCACGTAATTTTATATCAAGAAATGTACTTAACTTCAAACACAATTCCGCCAGTTCAACTATGTGCGTACACGGAAGCAACCTTCTCAATCCATTACATCCAACACTTTGGTCTCGTCTCATATGTACGAGTATGTTTGCCTTCATATACCATACATCACATTGCTTTACTTATTCAATTCATGCCATTTCTGGAAATATCAAACGCCTCCCTGTTAAATGTGTTCTGTGCAAATGGAATGTGCACAATGAAAGAAGAAAACATGTTTCCATCTTCTTGTCCTTTGATGTGCCAGAATGCACCTTCACAACACACAGCTGACAAATGCCGTAACATGCTTTTCCCCGCGTTACCGCGACGCTTCTCCACCAACTCGACAGGATAAATCTCAGAATGCTTTTAAAGGACATTTGTTGCTTGGAGGGAAGGTTGCATGCATGTTTCAACAACTGGGTAAGTTCGTTGTTTTAGGAAACAAGAAGGAGGGAATACGTGAGCGTACACATTTTGAGGACAAAGTAGATTTTTCAAAATAGTTCGCAAGGATTGTAACTGCAAGGATGGGAATCCAACCTTTTCTGCCAGATTGTGAACGAAACTTGTGTGCTTGCCTTGTTTCGAAAGCTGATTGAGCCAAACGGAGAACATTGCACGGTATTGATAAGAATATTCAAAATAATGTCACATGAGGCTTGCAGGTGCTTGTATTTGTAGGCGTAATCATTTTTCAGAAAAATAATGCAAAGAAAATGCAATTTTATTTCCAGGGGCATATTTATATTTTTAATTGTGAATATCGGGGGTCCTTAATACTATCATCGAGGACAGAAAGCCCAACGACCCTGTTTGGTGGCCCTTCTCACTGATTGCAAATCATCGGATCATACTTTTTTTGTGAACTGAAGGGGACAAACCATAAGTCTACGCGTGGTTTCAGCCAGGGTCAATTCCAAATGAATTAACTTAAAGCTATTACAACTGATCAATTGGTTTCGACACGGCCCGTGGCCATTTACCTTATCCTATGGAATATTTTCTATGGAAATATCTCTAGAGCAAGGTCTATCCTCCTAACGCTTTATCTGTCAATGAGCTGAAGGAAAATAACCGCCGCGAAACTTAAGAGGTTCACTCTGCTGAGTATTTATATTCCTGGCTATAATTTCTGCTGAAAACTTTAATCTTCTATCGGACACCCTGCATAAAAACTGAACTTTTCACTTGAGCTAAACCTGGTTCAGTATTGCTTGAATCTGGTTGGTTGGTGGGATTCGAAGACACGTTTCACTTCAGCTTTGTTTCCATTTGTTCAATGTGGCTGAGCGTTTGTAGCCGATGGATTTTTTCCTTCCGAACTATATACACATCGTATAGCTCGTTGAGTTCACGTTTATTCCTTCTCCTCCTTTCGACCAAATATCCGACGTAGGTTTTTGTCTTTCGAAGTATCAGAATCTTTCCTTAGCCGCTTTACTTATCGTCCAGCATTCGTCTTTATAAAGCATGACTGGCAAAATTAATGTCTTGTAGAGCAAATGGCTGCCTAGGTTTATTCCTCTTCGGATCATCACTCTGGTTTCTTGTGGGGACGATTTATTTCTTCAAAATTGTAGCTGTGGATCGACGGATCTATTTCTGGTTGAAACAATTTTGCTTTCATTGATTCTAGGACCTTACCTGATCTTCGACTGCCCCAAATGTTTCAACTTAGGCACACTGGAAACTGTCGGTATCGTTTGCGTATCCCATAAGAAAACCGTGTCCACCCCTGCCCGTCAAACTATATGTGTTCCAAGAAAAGATTGAAGAAGTGCATCTCCTTGCCGAAAAAGGGTGCATGTTTAGAACAGTTTGTGAGTTTTGGGTCTTTTGCAGGATTAACGTAGTGTGAAAATTTGGTCTAATGTTGATTTCCCGGGTTGGAAACCACACTATGTGGAGCAAAAAGGCGGTCACACAGTATGATGGATAGGATCCGGTAGGCGACATTAAGTAGGGTTATGCCTCGGTAGATATTGCAAGACATATGTTAGGACATCCTGTTTTAGAGATGAAGAAGATAGAGCAGATATTCCAGTGCTCAAGAGCCAATGTGTCAGAACCCGCGGCCTTAATGTTATGCAAATTTTTGATAGCTGCGCCGAATTCTTTTTAATTGGGTGGTGGAACTACTTTAACGACCTGATTTGGGATCATATTGCGCCCTATAGCTGGAAATGCTGCTCAAATTCATCTACATCCGCATGTAGATCGGTAAAAGATTATCATCACAACTCAGAAGAGCCTGAGTTTCAGTTCGATAACCTGTGGCCAGATTTTTGCTCTCTTATAAAAGCTTTTGGCAAGATGTCGATTTCTAGTCCTCAATCTGCTAGACCGCGAGAATATTTGCAGAAATTACCCATTAATGGTTTAACCTTAGAATACAAAATACCCTGCGTATACGTACCAAAATTAATAACCTAAATATGTATAAGAACCCATTTCATTTTTGTTTTTCTTTTTTTTCAGGTAAGAAGCCAAACTATTTCGAAATCAAAGGGAAGCCGTGAAAATAAAGGTTTTTAAGATATTTTCAATATATTTTTTGTAAATTTCAACATACATGTAGTTGTGATTTTTTTATTTGACTGTAGTAATGTGTTTTTAAGGCCTTCATGCCAAACATGTACAAGAAGCTGGTTCTGATCTTAAATCAGTGTTGTATGAGTGAAGGTGGTATGAAAGGGTCTCAAGGTATTTTATTTCAAGCAAATGCCTCCTTACTTGCGACCATATTCAATTATAATTAAAAAGACTAAACAAGAAAAACAAGTAATATGTAATGGATACAAATCTGCTACGACCAGTGGTGTTTGTTGTAAACAAAGCGTATGCCATCGATGAGCAGAATGAACAAACCTCCGTTGCTTTTAGTCATTGAAATGCTTATTAAAGTCTCTCCGCCCATACAACTCGAACATAGCGGAGAGTCAATGGATGTTAATATTCCACACCACGCACTACCAAGAAATGTCTTTCAAAGTCGCTGCAGAAGTATGTTCAGAAAAGGAACTCAATTACATTAACAAGCACAGAGAATCTGATATCAGTATATTTGCATACACTCGGTTCACAGTATTTTGTTCGAGATACGTTGATATACTTGATGCTAGTGTGCTGGTCGACTACTTCAGTGATAGTTTGATCCCAACAGCAAATGTCGACTATTCCGAAAACTGGAATAAACCTTAAAACTTTTTCTTGGCTTCAAACTAAGGGTCTATCAATTGACCCTTGTGAAAGGCAGGCGCTCAACCAACTGCGCCACTAAGCTTCTAGAGCTTTCAAGTATTAAAAGTTTAGAAAATAGAAAAGCATTGTTAAAAACAAAATCGATATAAAAATGGGATCCAGCATCTTACATGAACTCTTTTCTTCGCATATTTTATTAAATATTTTAGTTAACTAGGAAAACCCTGCATGAGGAATGCCCACAGTGTGTCTACACTTGCCTGCTTCGTTGAAGTTAATTCCCCGCCGCAATCTGCAAAATAGCAATTCCGCACAGGAATTTATTTTTCTTAAAAAAAAATCTACTCTAATTGTCTCAAATTAAGTCCATCTGTGACAGTAAAATAGAAATACAAAACCGAAAGTAAATCTCGACTAGTATCCTATATCAGATAGAAGACACATTGTGCACCACAAGTGCGCAATCCAATCCCAATTCCAGAGTGACAAACACAAATGACTCTCCGGCATGTAATTACAAACAAATGGCGCAAGTACTCGTGCTGTTGCACAAGTCCCTTAACCATAACACTTCACAATTTAATTACATGTCCATTCATCGAAAATGAAAATGGCACAAGCAAAATACAAAAATGAAGAACCGGGAGAGCTCGTTCCTCGTTATCCAATTCAATTTAGTTTCAAGTGTAGGGACACTCCAACTTCAACAGCTGAGCGTTGAAGACAGAAATTTCCATTTACTCCTTTAAACCTTTTATCACTTCTACTCTTGCTAGCACAGTGATAAATTTGTTACGATTTTTCGGTGTAGGATTGAGGTGGATGGCTTGAAATAAGGGAAGTTACTTTGGTACAACAACACATACAAAAAGTGAAGCTACTGATAGGTGGTGGTGATTTGTTATACTATACACGAGGATTTGGTAACAAGAATCGATAGTCTTGAACTTGGAATTTCAACTGCTGCTAACAGTTTCCCAAGTTTTAAATTTCGCTCGCTGTATGAATAAGGAAGTAAGACTCTGTACCATTGTTTTCCAGATTAAGCTCGGAACTCAAATGATTCGGACATCAATTTTAACGCATCTCTCATATATATTAATATTTTTTTGCTCAACGGATGAAATCACAGGTTTATCATTTTCGAATGCACTCTTATTGATGCACTTTCTTGAGTATGTATTCTCATATTTTTCTCCAAAGTTGTATTCAATTGAACAGGAAACGCATCCATTTGACCAAAAGTCATTACGTGGTGGTTGGCTTTTAATGGTTCACACTCCACCAAATAAACTTCCTTCTCCTGTCGATATTGAGTAAAGCTTAAAGTCGCATGTATTCGCTTTATAATTTCGCATTGCAGATGAAGAAAAACAAGCTCACGAAACCACGGATTATGTTTACAATTTAAGAGACATCCTTATAAATATAAATCAACGCAGTCGGACTCCAGGGAATTTTATGGCGTGGATTGGGACGTCCGTTAAAAAAAAACAAATATATTTCAAGTAGCTTAATCAATGTTATATAGGATATATTATGTAGCCAAGTGGCTCAATTTAGTAAATATAATTATTATTAAGATTTGTGAAAAAATCATTGTCCTTGCACAAGTAAAATACAGTGAACTTAATGAATACAATTCAAATTCTTCGTTCCAATTCGGACGTACCCTTAGATGCATACATCAGGTAATTTAAGTCTCTTCATGTAGAGAGAGTATATGAGTTTTGTTAATTCTAATTTATTTTAAATTTACAAATGGTGTAGATTTGACTCGCTACTTTAAGCCTAGATGACATTTTTCCAAGAACTTCAATGTTTTCGATGTCAAAGTAAACACAAGAGATACATACATACGTATGTATATCTTGTATATAGTTTTCTTTATAGCTTATCACATCGATTTGTGTACTCGCGAATAAATAACATGAATATCCGTCGCCTGTCCGTTCCAAATAAGTATCCTTTGCCTACTTTCTAAAGCACTGGCCGGACAGTATCGAGTTTTAGTAAAGTATTATTCAACAATATAAATATCCTTGAATGAATATAAGATATCCTCTATCCGCTCCGTTATGGTTATTTTTGGAAACTAAATGTGGTTAACCGAAAAGGGTTAGCACTCACAATGTCCCTATTTATAAATGTATATATACCAGTATAATAATATATATATATATATTTCTGTTTTTCTCTTGTTCAAGTACCTTCGGATTGAGTCGAGGGTTGCTCGTGTTGAAATTATTGATTCGCTGACCCAAAACTGCTACAGGAACAATCCTAGATAGAGGAATTTATTATTGTATAGGTGTGTGGTAACATTGTTGAGTGCTATAATTTTAAAAATACTTAGGTCGTGTTTTACGGTAGTTGATGTGGGTCACATTTTTGGTTTCGTATCCCAAACTGTATCCGATACGTTAAATAAAATAATGATCTCACTTGGATATTTATAAAATGGTTAAGAGGCATTTTTTTTTAATAACCTGCTGGTTGTCCGTGGATGGTGATATCAAGGTTGTTAAAAAATATTTTAAGCTCTTAGTGGAAGTAATTTTTAAGGGTTTCCTGTCTTTCATAGAGTGTGGTTGTGCCAAAACTGAAACTTAACGGATATGCATTACGTTTCAGACTAAGATCTGGTGAGTTCCAGCACGCAAGACGAAGCTTCGGAGATGAATTTCGTAAAAGTCGGCTTTTGATATAGTGACAGAAATCTTGGTTATCCAAGATAAGGAAGATAAGCAACTGAACTATGGAAGTGATTATTCATTGTCTAATTACACTACAGGCTTTTTATGTGAGCTAAATTCAACAAAAATCATTCACTCATCTTCTTAGTTCGTTATGATGCTCATGTGACTACCGTGGTTCTAGATGATCGAAAAAAATTAACCAAAAATGAAGTCAGAACAATCATGAAACCCGAAGAGTCATTCTGAACAACGATAATACGAGCTCTTATACTGCAGTGCGAATATTTAAGTATTTACAACTTACATTTTGATTTCATAGAAGAACATGATTTAAACTTACTTCGACGGCTCGGTGCAGGTGGACTATCAGCTCTAACTCCTATTGCGTACCGGAAGATTGCTGAGAAATCTCGAATTGTGTTTGAGATATCTTCATCTGCCCTCAATACTAAAACACTTAATTTTCCATCAGAATTGATAATTTATTCTTTGATAGACTCGCAGTAATATTTTCTATGGTATATCTTTCATGGAACTTAGATCATTGCATTTTTTTCAAAACTCAGTCCAAGCCTTTTGGAGTGTGGGGCAGGACACCAGTCGCAGTTCTGAGTTAATCTCTTCTCAATTTTAAAAATTGCATGGTTCTTCTAAGAATTAGTACTGGTCAATAAAATTTTGTATCATCTGCGGTCTGGTAGTATTGTTTTTTAAACAATGTGTCTCATGAAAATGCGCACGTGAAGTCTACTCCCTCTTTCAAAAAAGCGTAATACTTCTTAACACGTAAATGAATTCAATAAAAAGAGGATATTCAAAAAGTAATACCAAAACAATAACACCCGAGATTGAAATCCATCATTTGATGTCACCAGATATCCACTAAAGAACCTTCCCCGTAAACCAAAATCGAAATTAAAGCAAGAACAAACATTTCAATGAGATTCAAGTTTAAATCAAAAGAATCAAATTATCCCCGCTCATGACTTGCTCCGTTTATGTAATTCTGTTTCTACTACGTTGGCAGATGATGAAAGTATCTTTAAAACAGATGCAATTTATTTCAACATCGATTCATCAATTTGTACTTTTACGCGTGGAAGACAAAATCGGATATTTCGAAGACGCCGTCTGGCTTTTTGCAATATGGTACTCGTTATCAATTCAATTACATATTTATCTAATGATTTATTCAACTATTTGTTAAATTTCTGATCTACTTATTTATGCATTAACTTCTTTATATTTCATACGCTTTAATGATTATTAGAGCGAATAGGATAAGTCAAGACAACCTTTCCCCGCTCAAGCGGATGAACTATTTTCTAAAAAATTAATTTGAATATAAATATATAATATTAATGTTATATAAAGCTTATCCTAAAGCTAAAATCCCATTTTTTAATTTAATATTTGAAGTTGTTTTAGTAAATGAGTTTTGTGAAATAATATTTCAGAGGCAAAATTTTGGAACAAAAACTTTTTTTCTTTTTTTATAATTTTTATAAAATTTTGCATCAATAAAGCACTTTTTTTTTTACAATTTTCAATGCCCTGATTGATTTTCAATAA
Organism: Orthonevra nobilis; assembly: GCA_963555765.1. Lineage (NCBI taxonomy): Eukaryota > Metazoa > Arthropoda > Insecta > Diptera > Syrphidae > Orthonevra > Orthonevra nobilis. Next base: position 94,857,384 of record OY743224.1, read on the forward strand.
TTTTCTTTCCATTCAATGTCAGTTTTTCCGAAAAATGCCTCTCCTACCTAAACGAAATGAATTGTATTCTTGTCTTAAGCTCTTGCTGTAGCCTGTAGCCTTTTGTCGCATCTTAGGTAAACCACCCTGTGTATGTTCAAAGTGCTATAAAATGACGATAAATGACAAATTAATGTTTACGTACTCCTAAATTTTGAAAGGTTTCCAAAACAATTTTGAAAAAAATTTATTTAGCTCAGAATCTTGAAGATTAGCTTCCCCTGATTTTGCTAGAGCTTTTAATTTTTCTTAACTTTCTATTTCATCAGACAATAAACGGAACTTCGACAACTTTAATCAAATTTGACTCACTTTTAGATAAGGCCGATTCAGGGAATTCGTTTGAACTGTTTTCGCACAAGTCTTTCCGAGATTGAAACATAACTCGAAGAAAATGGTTTGATCTGAGAGCTTCTTAATTTTAACTCCGTAAATAAATACAAGCTGCGAACGATACAAGGCGTCACAGACAGTAAATGTGGCATTCCAGGAATTCGTGAGGGTCTTTTGGTTGGGATTTTGTCCCGCAGAGGTCGTTCAAACATTCCGATAAAGTGTTATCTCATATTTCAGAGTTACAATTCTACAAAATCATAAGGCAAATACCAAAAGCATACATCTACCTAGTCATGGCTGAAACAATCCAATTCAATATTTATATATAAACTTGTTGTTAACCAAAAATTATAGGCAACAACATGCCAAACACAACGCTAATTTACTTTGCAATTACGAGCACAAAGGGCATACATATCACAGCCTTAAAAGTGAAGGGCGCCAATGTTGAACCGCCTACAAAAATAAAACATTTACTTTGCCAACAACTGCAGGTGCTGCAAGTTTCACAAAGTCTTTCCAGAACAACAAAAATTCGCAAAAAAAAAATAGTGGAAAGAGGAGCAAAATAAAAACGAAACACGAAGCTTTATGCAAATCCATTTGAAAACACGAAACAGATTTGGATTGCACTAATGGCTCACGGACTTGGGCACGTAAAAAAAGTTTTGTTTCCTGTTTCGGAGCATGGACTGAAGGCGGCACATGGCAGTTGTAAATTATTTACTTGCTTTGGAGCTCCTTATCATATTCAAATACTGACCATGGTTTGTTGTTGACACGAGATCGATGTAGAAGTTGGTTTGATAATCTGGGATTAAGCTGACGAGGGATAAAAGTGACGCTAGGAATTTCCCAAGTGGATACATTTTTGTAAGGATAGCTGAAGAGTTGATAACACTGTGCATGTTTGAATGAGCCACTGGCTGTTTTAGCTCCAAAGATAAAAGGATCAACAAGTCTGTGTTGATTTGTTGATTGTGATTAAATGGAATTTCGACACTAAACCGAGCCTATGATGACTAAGCAAACAGGGATAGACAAACAGGGGTTAGATAATTAGGACGGATTCTTTTGTAGCTAAATCTTGGTGAATCGCCCTACGCTCATAATTCAACAATAATTAAAAAAAAAAGTAAGATTTATCGCGAAAAATAGTTTTAAGTCGATCACTTATTGTAAATTTCAAACAACTGGAAGGCATGTAAAACAATGCTGAGAAGATACAGTGGAATACTTAGGAAAAAGCGGCGAATGCGAGTCGAACACGGAGAGTCACGGAGGGTTCTGTACCACCGGGCATAGCCTATTTCTTGCCGGACCCACCTTTATTATTAACTTAATACAATTTTTTTATTTGTTGCTATAGCGGCCATAGTAGTTTTTTATTCTGTGAAAATTGCAATTACAGCCCTGTGAATAACGGACGGACGGACAGTGAAGTTCTGTTGGCACCCTTTGGGTATGGGACCCTAAAACTAATGGGGAAAGACTCATGCGTGCTATAGCATGAATACTACACACCTCCTAAATAAAAGAATAAATTTGAAGTACTTAAGGATTCAAAATACATGATGTGGTTAAAAATAGAACGACAAACAGGAAACGGAAAGAGGACGGGAAATTATGCGAAGGCGCCAACTTCTGATTATGTTCTGTCCAGTTCCAATAAAGTTGAGAATATAGACGATATACACACACAGTTTAAAAATGATTCTAAGCCCAGGTGTCCAAATCGAGGCCACACTTAGACTTATAAAAAAGCGGAATCAGAAGGCGAAGCTCAAAGTCGCCGGGAGCCCGACATCAAACTTTCAGCTTTTGCTAGAGTTTAAGGCGCAAAGCACAATAAACCAACTTCTGTATGATAAACTAAATCCTTAACATCTCAAGGTTCGCAAATGAAAGAGCAACTTAAAATAATTACGTGAAACATAAATGTTCTCCTGTGAAGCGTCGACAAATTTTAAATTTTAAAGAAAGAAAGCGTCGACATTTGCTTGATTTCTAAGACTCACAAAAAAAATAAAAACGATGAAAGGAATATCAAGGACTTCATACTTCTCTTTTGGAATCACAAGTTTTTCATCGGAGGTGAACTTCACTTAAAAGTTACATTAAAGGGCTTAAATCGTATTTGTTTGAAAGATAAAAGTCTCTACGAGGCCGGTATGCAATTCTGGGTTGATTTCTATTCAATGAAAAAACCGACTTATTGATAGACCAACAAAGCAAAAAAGCCTTTCATCTTTAAATTCTTGTTTTTTATTTAACGAAATGTTAAACTTGCTAAGGAAAACGGTTGTAGATGTTTTTAGTGAATAAGTTACTGTCTCTAGAACTTGACGGGTGTTTTTCACAAATCCCATCCTGCTTTTTGCATTTTAAGATTCGGAAAGTGCTTCAACGCAGACAAGATATCAAAGTCTTAAACTTCAGAACAGAAAAATGTTAGCAAAATGAATCGGAAGATAGCAAAATTACCATAAAAACTGGTTCACCTTAGAAAATTAAACAAAACCAAAAAGAGAGATGAACAATTAAAGAAAATCAATAACATTGAATTACTAAATATGAGCTCAAACACGTTTGTGCGTCCACCATAAAACTTTGATGCTGTTGCATGTCGAGCTCGTATTTTAACTCCTCTCCGCATATTTTGCAATGATATTTCCACAAGTCTTCGTGTCAATGTAGCAATACTTGGCATACGATACAAACATTTGTATACATACATTTAAATAAATGCCATAAAATGCTGGCCAATTAAAAATACCCTTAACAAAGTTTTACACGCTGGCAATCTAATTCAATTTATTTGAATCAAACCTCATTCAATCCACTGCCGTTTAAACAGCTCCCCGGGCCGTAAAAAGATCTCAAATCTGCAAAAGACATCGTGATCAATTTATCAACGCGATCGGGGCTCTCTTTTGAGTGCATTCCATTACAGCTTCCTTAATAAACGAATCAAAATAGCGCGCGCTCAGTTCAACACACATAATAGCACTTTGGTCAAACACTACTCGACTACTTGTTGAGACACTGTCTTATTTTGTAATGTCTCGATATTTTTAAAGGTTACCAAAGCGACCCACGCTGGGCCATGAATGTATAGAAATTGCAGTTTTCATTGTTGCTTTTGAACAGCTTGATGCTTCTCCCTGGTAGGATATCCAAGCTGCTTGCGTCAAACTGCATTATTTCAACAACAAGTTCAAGCCGATTAGAAGAGCTTTCCGAACGTTGCTCATAAATTTTGGAATTTTGTTGAAAGTAAATCCATTTCTTTTTTTAATATTTCGGGTATCTGCTTGCGTTTGAAAAAGCTATGCACTTCTTTTGATCCTTTTTTGGAAGCCAAGTGAATCAAACTGATATACAACCCCTCACACTTTTCCTCTAAAAATGGCGGTCCATTAGCGACAACTTGCAGGACAATTATTACAAAGAAGTTATCAAGAAATGCGAAAATCCTGAGCAGTCTTAAAATGCTGCCGAAGTGTGTAAAAAATTTGCGACAGAAACAGTGGCGTCAAATTGATCAAAATACAGTCCTATCGTGTTGCGGTGCAAGTACACACTGTCAGTTATAGCTTTAGCGCGAAATAATTACTCAAGGTGATATCAATTGCGCAAACTTTTGCGTTGTCGGCCGCAAAATACAAAACCTAGCGGCTATCGCCCCACCAGGCGTCATCGCCGCATGCACTGTAGCACTCGGCATGCATGTTGGGAAAATTGAAAAATTAGATCAAAACTGGATGTAAACACGATCACGTTAGCTGGAACTGAAGATGATAAAACAAACGCTCGCGGGGGGTTTAACAATCAGAGCAGCGTCGTGATGAGCGATTTATATGACTCTGGTAAGTGGTTACTAGAAAAAGATCGAAGCGTTCATTTAACGAGATATTGTTAACGTGATAAATTGGATACATTTGGATGCATGTTTGTAATATATAACAATACGTTTTTTTTTTTAAAGATACCAGTTAATGATATGATGTTTGATTTAATTTTATAATTGCAATATTATTAATTTAACGTTAAAGCAAAACATTTTAAACGAATGAAAAAAATTAAATAGTTGAAAAACATAAGACCAAAATGAGAAGAAAATTATAACAATACATAACATAACTGCTTATCACTAGGATTAGCTTATCAGAACGATATTCAGTGAGTAGGTACATATTTTTTGAAATGAAATGCTTAAAATTCAAAGTCTAATAAGAAAAATCAATAAGAGCTTCATTTAATCAAATAATTAACTTCTGAAAAAGGTTGTAAAGGCCACATAAAAAGTATTTTTAAAATAGGGTATATGCGGCCACGTTGTGTCGGACAGCTATGTAAAAGGCTACTTTCCACCATACAAAGTCTATCACCACATATTTTTTAGAAATATAAAGGGTCCGCCAAATAACTTTTTTTTTTGAAAATGCTATAAAAAAAACTGCTGAATATTTTCTCAAATTTCTTTTTTTATTACACTACAATCCTTCCCGTCAATAATGGAAAATAATTTCATTCAAATGGCTGCCGCGGTTGGCCATGCAGTAGCCTACACGATCGGTCCAATTTTTAAGCACATTATCGATTGTGTGCAGCTGTATTTCACCAATGGCTTCACGTATATTGTCCTTTAAAGCGTCAATTGTCTCTGGCTTGTCGGCGTAACACTTATCTTTGAGGGCACCTCACAAATAATAGTCCAACGGTGTCAAATCGCAGCTCCAAGGTGGCCAAACGACATCAGCTCTGCGGCTGATAATGCGATCTTCAAAAACAGGGCGCATAAGATCGAGTGTAGCTTCGGCTGTGTGGCACGTAGCGCCGTCGTGTTGAAACCAAATGTTGCCTCTTCAATTGTTGTGAACAAAAATTCGTTCAACATGGCCCGATAACGATCGCCATTGACTGTAACGGCCACTCCTTGCTCATTTTCGAAGAAAAATTGCTCAATTATGCCTCTGGACCAAAATCCGCACCAAACACTGATTCGTTTTGGGTGCATCGGCTTTTCAATGTATGCGTGCGGGTTTTCTGCGCCCCAAATGCGATAATTTTGCTTGTTTACATACCTGCCAAGATCAAAATGAGCTTCATCTGAAAAGATGATTTTTTTGGCAAAATCGGCATCTTCTGTAAGTCGATCGCAGGCCCACTTAGCGAAGCGCAAACGTATTGGATGGTCAGTTGGCTTCAACTCCTGAACCAATTGGACTTTGTATGGCGTCATACCAAGGTCTTTATGCAAAATTCGTCTCAATGATGTCTCCGAAATGTTCAATTGTTGAGAACGACGGTGAATTGATGTTGATAGCCCTTCACGCACACTTTCTGCCACAGCAGCAATATTCTCGGGTATACGCACTGTTTTTGGCTTTTCACGCTTTGGTTTATCGATGAGGATGCCAGTTTCTTTCACTTTTTTCACAAGATAACGAACATACGGAGCTGACGGTGCTTTCTTCTTCTTCCAAAATCCGTACGCAATTTTCGCACACATTCTGCAACATTACCATGGTTTTCAAAGTAATGGCGCAATATTTCCCAGCGTTGTTCAAGCATATACACAACCATATTCGTTCAGCGGAAGGATAAAACTAATTATCTGTCAAATCAGACATGAGCTAAGTGTTACCATTCACGAAATAAGCACTTGTTGAAAAAAAAAGTTAGATGGCGAACCCTTTATTACTTTACTAAAAAAAATTTTGAACAAAAAACTTAGTTTTTGCATTTGTTTACTTCTGATTTTATATTATTTGTTATTATAGCGACAAAATAAGTACACACTCTGTCAAAATAAGAAGAGTCTACCTATGCTTCAGAAGATACTGCGCTGTGACAGACAGACTAACGGACCTACATAAGTAATGCGTTGGCACTGTTTCAGTGTGGAACCCTAAAAATTAAATTTATAATGCCATTTTCTGGGTTTTTAATATAAATTAGGAATGATTTTGTCATCAATAATAATTGTTTGCAATTTTTTGAAATAACATATATACGACGATTTTGAATTGATGCGGAAAGTTGTTGTAAATAATCAAGCGAAATTTCGTTCAATGCATCACGGCAAATTGCGATAATTTTTTTTCCAGAAAGACACGCCAAAACGTTTACAATGATGTAAAAGTCATGTGAATCTAGTTTCAGGGAACTCTGAAAGTTGTCCAGAAATATTCTTTACCTTTATAGATGAGCGTTCAAGCAACATCTTGCGGCTACATTCATTCAATTTTGTTGATACTCTTATTCCGTTGTACAGCAGTAGCAGCATATTGCCATAATAAGTTCCATTCGCTGCTCCTTATGATTTGTTTTTGAGCTGCCTTTTTTTAAAACTGGACCTAAGAGTCTTTACATCTGTTTTTTTTTCTATCGCTGTCAATGTCTTTCCGGATTCTATTTGAACTTCAAATTAGAGAAAACGAGAGTTGTTTTTTTTTTCTTAAATACATTTATTTGAAAAAAATCTGAAATGCGATGCACTTTTGGATACAGTAATGCAACGCGAAAAACGATCGCATAAACTGGGACCTCATCCAAGTGATTCGTGGTGTAGAAAAAATATGAAAATATATTTCTAGCGAATTGTTTGTCAAAAAGATTTCGAAAAATAAATTTTATGACTGAAAAAATTCTAAATTAAAAATCACAATAATGAAGCAAGCTTTGTAAGTGACAGTGTTACTCATAGAGTAAAAGCCATCTTGTCACAGTCTTCATTTAGCGTGGTTTTAGTTGTTAGTAAACATAATTATACAGGGATAGCATAAAAATATGAAGCATGCATGTTAAGAACGAATCGTTCAAAAAGTTTACGCTTGAGTGTTAGTTTACAAGAAACAATATCGAACATGTGATAGTTAGCATACGTTTGTATTGACATCCGCGTTAGGGGTTCATTGCAGCCGTAGTTCGTTCGGTGGTATTTAATGTCAAAAATGTGAGTTGTTCGGGAACTAAATGACTTGACACTAAAATTTACTAGGTTAAGAAGTGATGATGAGTCAATATTACCAGCTATAAGCTGATACAAAAACACAATATCACAGACTTTGCGACGTTTTTGCAAAGAATCAATGCCGATAAGAAGAAGACGGTCCTTATAATGAGGAAGGCGAAGGGGATCAGTCCATGATAAATGCGGAAGTGCGAAACGAACAAATTTGCGTTATACAGACTCGATACGGTCAATATGTGTTAAATAATACGGTGACCACACATTTGAAGCGTATTCAAGCTGTGGCCTGACAAATGTTGTGTACAGGGTACTTGTTATTAATGGACATTTAAATTCTTTACTCCAGCGTTTTATGAAGCCGAGGAGGGAGTTACTTTTGTTGATAATTTGCGAATTGTACACCTAAGTCCCTTGTCAGGTTAACTTTGACCAGCGCAGAACTTTTAAAGGTGTACGCATAGTTCAGAGGATTAAGTTTTCTATAAAAGGACATTTTAAAACATTTAGAGATGTTTAATGATAGGCAATTGTTGGAGCACCATTTTAAGGTCATCCTGCAGAGGCCAACAGTCTGAAAGATTGTTTATTCCGTTCTCAAATTAACTTCCATGAGATGGAAAACGGAATTCTTTCCTACAATTACTACCCACGAAGCCATATCAAAATTAAAGTCAAGTTTGCTCTTGCAGCGTCACTTTTGTAGGAGCTAACGATACTGTTATGGCCAGAATTAGGAAATCAACCACCAGAACTAGAAACCATTCCATTAAGGAATCCATTGTCTCAGGCTTATTGTAATATTAGAAAGAATTGTAGAAAATCTTTGATCTTGGCAGGTTGCTAATCGAATACGAAAAGATCGATCAGTGTCAATTTAAATGTAAAGTCAATCGATTTCGCTCTGACGAGAGAGAAGAGATGCTTTTCTGGCAACCAACTCAACAGAATACAGTTTTTCTACAGGACTGTGTAGTTTTTTGAAACAGATATATTTTGGTTTTAATTGTTCGATAGATGGAGTCCGAAATGGGTCGAGTATTTGGCATCGTCTTATTCGCTTGATTCAGAAATTGTTTGTGTTTTTGGAAGATTGGTTCATAACTTCTGTCAGTATTATACCTTCATAGCAGAAACAATAAACCATTATTTTAGACAACACGAACAAGGTTTGCCAACGACCGATACGATAACTTATTGCATCGCCTTGTAGTTAAAATAGATAGTGATTTTAATTTAGGCTTACGGCTTGTCTCCGTTTATTGAGAACAAAACACAATTCAAAAACTTCTATCGCAAAGAAGACCATTTCAATGTTATCAAACTCATCAGAAAGTACAATTATGGCCTTCAATCTCAAAAAATGCTACCACTAGAATGTGCTCCTTGCGACCTTTTTTAACAGAGGCGTTTGATATATTTATGTTGATCTTTTACGTTGCCAGGTAAAAGCTCAAATATAAACGAGTTCGTTTCAGTAGTGATGAATCAGCGCGTGATGCGTCTAAAGCAGCACTATCTGTTTTTGAGAGTAGAAAATCCCTCTTCGAATTTTCGCCCCGTTGCAAATAACCCAAAAATAATTTAGCAAAGATTTGAGTTTTTTGTAGGTTTAAGATGCACAAAAGTCAGAAATGATTCACAAAATAAAACAAAACAAAAATGTAAAAATTTTTTGTTTTAAAACTTATAAAATAGGTAATATCGTCTTAAACCACGAAAAAACCTTGCTACGATTATTCAAGGCTGAGGTTTCTGTGTGATTTCTCTTCTTGTTTACGAGTTAGCGCGTAATGGTGCGTCATTCATTCAAAATACACACGTTGCTCAACCACCTGCCTTAGCATGCCAACGCAGTATAATATGCTCACATCGATCGCATGTAATTAATTAACCATTAACTCTTTTTACAAGAACAGGAGGTTGCGACGCTTTTGTACCGACTACGTCGTGAAGCCCCCAAATCCTTTCCACAAGAAAAAATCAATTCTAGACTTTCGAATCATTTATAACCTAGCTCTAGCGTGTCGAAAAACAAAAGAATACAAATTAAAGCGAAATAAAATAAAAAAAAACAAAGACGAGAAAATTGTTTACGGAGGCTGAAACCTTTCGAAAAACGGGAGCAAATGCAGGCAATTAGTGTACCTCATTTGTTTATAATGACGTCAAAACGAGTGTCATAACAAATTCAATTAGGCGTTTTCAATTTCATCATTACAGGGCAGCCTTTCGACATTGGTCAGGTGACGGATGGTGGTTGATAACCAAAGCATAGTACTGATGTTGACTCAATCGATTTTCAATCTACCCCCCCAGTTACTCTTCGAATCTATTTCAGCAAATAAAAACAGATTTAGTATGCCCACGATGATAGATACGATTCCTTCGGAATCAATATCATCACCATTGACCCTCTACGGATAGTTGAAAAAGATAAACCCATTAGATATTTGTTTAAATTGTGCTTAATCGTCCAGTTAAGGCAGTCAGCCACATACATTGATGTGAAGCAGTTTGGTCACACGTGACTGGACTTGAAATCCCATTTAACTACCCCTTTTTGCTGGTGAAAATACACTTCGGATTGGATTTCCCTTTGAATCAAAGAAACAAAAACAAAAATAGCAATGAAAGGGTAGAATTAAAATTCAAGTAGCGACACTGGACTACACAGCATCTTTGTTGACCTCTTTTATTGAAGGGAAAGAGCTGTTTTTTTTTTACTGACAGTGTTAAATAATATTTTTTTGAAAAAAGTGAGACTGATTCTTTACAAAATTATTTTTGTATTTCAAAATATACAGACGTTACTTTTAATATCAAAAGATGGGTTGGTGGGACAGGTTGACAATAAAAGGATACAGACAAGTCTTTGTAAGAAGGCCAACTAAGGAATGGAATTTTGAGCTTCTTTGTTTATATCAATACTGAGGATCAAATTTTCTCAAAACTCCGACTTATCAGAGTCACAGTCAATACTTTTAGTAAAAATACAATAACAAAAATGTGTGTTAAATTATTTCCTTAAGTTGATTGCCGATATGATTTAAGACAATTATGGTCTAACGTACGAGATCCGGATAAAGTTTCAGGAACCATTTCTAAGTGTAATGGAGGAATAAAGCAAAATTAAGTTTCGTTTTTAAATAAATTAAAAGTTACTCATTGCCTTCTTTTTGGCTTAATTGGGTTGCAGTTTTAAAAATTGGTTTGGGTGCGAGTAGGTCTGCCCATACCATAAACTTCCCATCTCGATAAAAAATTTCATTTCCAAATTCCAAAAAAGATATATACTATATATATGTCCTTTACTGCCCCTTAGGAAAATCTTTCTTTTAGATTTTTTGTATCATTTAAAATACGAATTGCGTATTTATCATTTGTAGATTATTCGAATATATTATTTCGAGTGATCAGGACAACAATTTGGAAATACTGTTTTTTTGATTAAGTAACATTTCTACTAGAAATTAGTTCCATTTTTAATTTAATAATATTACTAAAAAAATGACTTGATATAATTTTAAATTATGTTTTGCGTTTTTGTTTAATATTGATAGCTAATCGCACTTTTTTCGTCATTAGCTTTTTAATTAATAACTTGAGGACTGTAGCGCCGGTCCGCGTGGCATTGGAATTTTATCCTTTTGGTTAAGTCGATTTCGCTGTACAACTCGTACCGTACAGTTCGTTGTTGAATCTTCTCCTCCACTCAGTGTCAATGCAGATCACACTTTTCTCTCGAAACAACCTAAGGCACCTTCATCCGCTTTTGAAACTCTTCATGCTTCTGCATCATATACCATAATGGGACTGATGAGAGTCTTATAGAGCAACACCTTAGTTCTACGAGAGAAGCCCAGAGAAACAGCGATTAACAAGAGGTATTCTTCGTTTGATCTCAGCGCTAGTGTTATTATCTTTATTATTATGTTATTATGTTTACAGGAGAGCATAGGTAGATAAACCTTACTACCTCAAATTTATAGCTGTCTATGGTAACGATTTGGGTGTCTTTTTTTGATGACAACATATGCTTCTTTGTGCCCTCGTATACCGCCAAACCAATCTTTGTCGTTTCTGTCTGAATCCTCATAAACGTACTGTTGACGTCAAGATGCGTTCTCCTTTTATATTAATATCTTCGGCGTATGCGAGTTACTGAACAGACCTTTAAAAGATAGTGCCTCTGGTGTTGACGTGGGACTTTTGCAGCTAAGCCATCCGCTCAAGTGGCTTTCTTAGACTTAAGCTTTAATATTGCTATCTTTACTCCGTCTAGGTCGGTTTGGTTCTTCCATGTCCTCAGCGTTGATTGCAATTCTACTACGATGTTTCCATTTCGAATTTTACAGGTTTCGGTTTGGGGTCTGTAAGTTTGAGATAATTGTTTTCTCTGGTGGTAGAATTTTCGAACCTTATTCCTGTTTCTTAATCTCTAAACATCCTCAATCGGGCGCTTCTCATGCTCTACCAAAGACGCTGCGACAATGGCATAGCTTGAAAATGTTGTGCACGAGATTAAAACGTTTGTGACCTCGTATTATGAGTTGCGTCTTGGTTGTAAGAAATTACTATGGCTTGCAAAAACATTTTGGAGAAAGTACGAGTTCTATCTTGTCGAGCTCATTGTAGAAGCGGGCTAGCTGTCCATGGCTAACATAACACTACTCAAAGAAAGCATCTCTTCCTGTTTAAAACAAAAAAATATAGGACCAACGACCCAAAATCTTAGCCAGTCTTCTGTAGGCACATAGTAGCACACGGCCATCCATCTAATAGTATCCAACTCGACGTGAAGATATGATTTTATAACCATTGCTTGGAATATAAAGGCGTGTCCTTTTTGAAAGGGTTCAAAAGTACATAATTTCAGTCCCGAGATTTCGACTGGAAACTGCTCAGCATAGGATCTTTTTTTTCTGGTTAATATATGGCTTTATGAGGATCACATTCAGTCCAGTTTTCTTTGCAGATTTTTATGGTTGTTTCCAGGCCGGTTTCGAGAGATTTTTTATCCATGTGTCATTTTCTGGAAAGACCTGTAGGATTGCGTTCATAATAAGAAACCAAAGCAGTGGTTAACAAACTAAATCGGATGTTATGATCCTTCTTGCAATACACGAGTAATGTAGTTCAAGCCATGTGTTTTCACTTTGCCAATTAGCTTTCTCTAGATGCTTTCTCTTCAATGCTTTGAAATCAATTGCCTCATGTAAGTTGCGCCATGAGCTTCTTTTTGCTAATATATTATAACGATAAAAAGCGTCAAGCTACAACCGAGCAGGTTTTGAACAAAAAAACTGGTGGCTCCATAATTTTTTAAGGATGTTTTCATGACGTCACTCTGAGTCTTGAAAAATGGGAAAGACTTACAGGGTTCACATTTCTGAAACAATTTTCAAAGAACTTCCGTGGAAATTTGGATCAGGAAATAGAGAAATGGCCTCAACTAAATACTGTTTTAGTCTTTTTGGTAGTCTCTATAGTTAGTTACTTACTTAGTTTAGTCAATTGGCTAAATAAACATAATATTGATGAAACTTTTGGCATTAAAATTGAACAAAAAAAAAATGTTTATATGAATTTGTCAGGAAACTTATGAACGGCAGTGTATATATTTATGTATATTTTTTATCTAGGTAGCTGTAAGCTATAAATTTAATTAATTTTGAACTTTTTTTATTGGAAAACTAAATTGGTTTTAATTGAAGAAGTGAAAATATCCCTTTTTTTGACAGTTTTTTCGTCATAAAATTCAAATCACCCTGTGAAATTTAACCAAAAGCTTTTCAGGTGATCTTTATGCACACACGCTGAAAACAATGCACACAATGAAACCAATTTGGCTTCGATAGCTTTGTTTGTTCTCGAGTTAGGCTGTACGAAAGGATCCGCACAAACGTACGTACACACACACACACAGACATCTTTTTAAAACAATGGAATAAGACTACTGGGACTGCCAAACGCATCAAAGAAAGTGCAACATACGATAACTGTGGGAAGAAAGAAGTAGCTTTGAAACGATTATTTTTATCTTTATAGAAATACCAGGTCTCTATTGATGCACATTAACAGAATGGGATTACAACAGCAGCCAAGTGCTAGTTTGACTCTCACAATGGGTTCCGTATTTCCCTACAATATGCAACAATTTATATTTTATCAAATTTAGTTTTTTCAAAGCACGGCACAAATTTTATACGAGTAAACTAATTGACGCCTGAAAGTGATTTTCCGACGCATCGACCGACACATAAAGTACAAGCTCGAAATCGGTTTACATGAAATTGCCAAGGATTTTAAAGGATCAATTAAGAATTAAAAGCATCTAAAAATAATTGAGATCGTGTTATTCGACTTCGTCCATGATTTTACGTTAGGATCTTGAACTGAAGTCGAAGGACCTGCCATAAAGTCGAGTGAGTACGCGTTAGAAAAACCAGTGGAGGAAGAACCCTTTTTTTTTTATTTTTCCGACAAAGCCAATTCTGGTTTAATGGAGTATGTTGATGAAAAAAATTGGCCTTTTTGTTCTGATGAGCTTCCTTCAACAAAAGACCTGTCAATGAACTCAGAAAAATGTGCTGCTTGGCGAGGTTTCGGCGGAATCATTGGCCTCCTAGAGAACAACGTCACCGTCCATTGCCCCAGAGCTGAAACTGGTCGACATGTGGTCTCAGCAACTTCGAACTACATGACTTCACAACTTCAAAAAATGAGTTGGGTGAGCAATTAATCTCTCCTTTCGGACCGGCGAATTGGAGGGCTAGATCGTGCGATTTAACGCCGTTTGGCTATTTTCGTATGTATGAAGGTGACTCAGAATTATGCTCTTCATTGGAGACACTTTAAACATAATCGTATTCAACATTTACATCTTTAAAAAGTAAATGAAAAAAATTGATTGAAAGGCACTCACTGCTTATCTTCAAAATTTTAAAGAAAAATCACTGTTTTAAATCATTTCGTTTATTCTTTTTGTCATATCTTTATCAATAAAACATCAATCCAAATCACTGAACGCTTTTGAGTCCGAAATCATAAATAAAAGACAAAGAGCACACTCCCGCATTGATTTGCACAAATAAACAATTTTGACGCATTTCCAAAAAGATCACTGAATTCCAATTCACAGTTTATCGAAAAATCAGAGTAAACATACAAAGGCTGTTCCCTTGGTCGTTTCCAATATTCTAAACATGTATGACTTATCTCTCACTAGGTCAGTAATTTCGTATCAGATGTATCTATTAGATAGTATGATGAAATGCATGAGTGATCACCAAATGAAATGTAGGCGATGTAGACGTACGAATATCAAGTGGACGCTGTGTGATGATTTACCCAGATGCTGATGTATTAATTTATGATAATTAAACCCACAGAGGACGTTGAAACGTGGGTTGTGAAAAATCATAGGTAAACAGCGTGTACATAGCAGCCAGTCAAGCGAGGGCTAATCAGATGCGACAGCTCTAATTGAAATGATGTAACGCCCGAGAGTGATTTGTTTGGATGAAGCGGCTGATTCCATGCAATTTGTTCTGAACATAATTTGACAGTAAGGCATAGTGGAAAAGTGTAAGCACCTAATTTAATTGAATGAAAATATATAAACATCACCATGAGGTTCTTATATCAGCTCTTTTCCAGCTTGAATATTATTTTGTAGCGAGTGTTTTTTCTAAGTGTTAAATTTCGGTTAAATTTTTGCATATATGCGGGTATTTCGGCTTTAATTGATATCCTTAAAATCTTGCAGAAAATTGCGTCGAGTCGATAAATTTATGTACTCGGTCACACTAACCTCTACTAAGGCTTACATCGCGAATAAGCTGCTCAGAAACAAACATAAATAATAAATTTGTCGTATTTAGGCATACAATTTCCAACCATTGTTCGTGCGTAAGTCTTTACATGGGTATGTGCAAAGTATACCTTTAATAAATGTCAGAGACACGTGCCTAGTATGATAGCTGGTTTGACAGGATCTTTATCCCTAAAAACCTTAAAAAGAAAAATTCAATGATGCTATAAAAGCGACTTTTGCATACCGGTCTCATAGACGTTGCGAACATCCTCATGTTTGCCACAGTAGCTTAGTGGCGCACTTGAAAGTATGCCTGCTACAATTGATAGGTCCCATGTTCAATTCGTAGTCCATTCACCATTTGCCATTGGGATAAATTTAATGGCGCTTTTACTGAACTGATCAAACAGCGATGGTAGTCTGATTGGTATAGTGGTTATTGTATCGGCTAAAGTTCTGAGTTGAGATTTATGTCAAAAAACATCGTGCGATTGAATCGAAAACTAAAAAAGTCTCTACTAAATCCTGTGTCTCATTACGGGTTCCACCCACGTTTTAAATATTGAAAAATTGAAACTCAGATGTATTGAGTTTTTCAAACCACTGCAAAATATTTCGTTCTCTTCCTAAATCTTCCACTCTCTCTGCTTTATTAGAGTATTCGTATCCTCTTGAGAGCAAGCAAATACGAAAAAAAAACAATATTCAGGCTCGATGAGTAAAACAAACCTTAGAATTCCGTGCACAAAAAAAAAAAAACAAATACGGTTTTTTCAGGGACGAATAGAACCCTTTCTGCAAAAAAATTTCTAGACGATTTGCATGCCATTTACTTCCGCTAAGTACGGAGCCCTAAAAAGGAATTTAGTTTCTTCTAATCATACTGCGTTCAGAAAAAAAGAGATTTTATATATTCCCCTGGTTATTCCCCTCACTCTCATTCCAAAGTCATAAGCAAACTAAAATCATAAACTCATGCCATATCTAAGGTTTGTTTGCATGGAGCATACTTTTCTCCGCAAAAAATTCTCATTATCTATACTCCAAAGGAAAAGCAACCACAGGGCGCAACTTGAAAATCAATATCCATTCGAACAACATCTTGAAGCAGAAGAAATGCACACATCAGCAGTATACGCCTTTCAAATCCCAACGAAGTATGGCAGACAGCAACATGGGATTGCAAATCGATCTCTCTAAGCATATGTGGGTAGAGAAACACCAAACTATTCTGTACCAGGAACAAAAGAAACAAAGAAAATGGCTGCTTTTTTTTTAAACCTCCCTTTATACCATGCTTTGGCCAAGAGAAGGGCTCAGATTACGTGTAACAACTGCTCATTTATTTCGTCCCGCACTTGGAGAAGGATCTCGTTATATAAGTTGAAAGAAACCCAGGCAAGACGACCGACGTTCAGCACGTTGAACGAATATTCTTTCGCTGGAAAGTGTGAAGGAAAAATCAATATGCGTTCCTTAGGACCTACACAAAAATGAAGGCAACAGTGGGAGGCCGGAGTTTCAGAGCGGTTTGTTGCCTCTTGATGTCCCAATCGATAAGTCGGCAAAAACTTTGAATCTACTGTCTCTGGTGCGTGGTCTATGCTGTGGTAAGCAACACCATCCGGGGTGTGTTGCGGTGGCTCTTGTGGCAAGCTGTATCTTCATGTATGTAAATCAATAGGCAAATAGTTTATTAGTAGTTACTTAGCAGGATATAGTTGTCGTTCAATTGGGTGATTAGGGGTAATGGGAATGGGTATTTGCACTGGCCGAGAAAAGGATTTACGTACGTTATGACTGGAGGTACAGATGAATAATCGTTTATTCTGGTCCCTCGAACGAGGTTGAAATGAATGCAATTTCGTATGTATTAGTGGTTTCTCTTCCTTGGGTAAATATTTACGCAAGTAGTAGGCTGAACAGTCACTTTCTTAGCAATTACATGTAACTTAATTATGCAGGAAGGTGTTCTTAAGAATCTTTAAAATGACTTTATTAAAAAGATTTTGTGGGAATAATGCAATTTGCATGAAAAAAAAACTGATCTCTTGGCCTCTGCTTGCCTTAAACCAACCAATCGCCATTGTTCGCATTTATATTTTTGTAATATTGATGTCTACATCCAAACAATATCTATTCAAATGAAAAACTTCTAAATGCAATAAAACTTAATATAACTGCTCGGGCAAGCTCTTCAAGGAATGACTTCATTCTAACATTCACGTTGTGCGCGTTCTAATTTTGTAGATTTATTGAAGACGGTGGACATTCTTGAAAGCATGAAAGTTGTGCTTACCATAGAAGCAAGATGTAAAGCTGTGTAAGTTGTATGGAATACAACCTGTAAATTTACAATAAGGAGTCGATTTTAGTTTTTAGGGTTATACTCAGCATCTACGAGTATTTCCCTAAAACAATAAGATCAGTTACGATATGAATTTTAAATTGCTGTGAGCAACAAAAGATAATTTGAGGAAACCAAGTTCAAATATAAGTGGCCTGCAAAGTTGACGCAAATGTTATCGAAGCAATACTATAGCGAAATTTCGATCAGACTCGCGCAACGAAGGTTCCGTATAAACTTGTAGGTAGGTTAAAACTTCGTCACGGGAATCTTGTCTCGAAGGTATTTCTCGATTTTGCTTGTAATACCCTCTAGGGTTTGAGTCTCTTGCGTATATCATAGTATGCGTCTTAAACAGTCGACTTATAACAGCAATTTCAAATTGATACCCAAACACGTTCCTGAGAAAAAGGGTCTTGAGAAACAGACAGACGGACATCAAAGTGGTCCTTTAAAATTTTAAAATTTCGTTTTTCCATTCGAGGTACGGAACTTTAAAATGCCTTTCGGGACAGATACGAAAATATTGTTCGCCTTAATTGTTCTGAAATCTTAATGCCGTTATATAAAAATACAACAAACTGGACTATTTTACAAGTAAAAGAGTTGCAGGAGGTATGCTTACACGCCTTTGATAAGAAGCTTAGCGTACTACTCCAATCAAAGTGACCCTTAGAACCGCAACAGGTACAGATATGGATTATGCTGATTTCCCTCCCACTCAAGTCCCTTTCACTAATTTAGGCATTTTACAATAACTTAAGTTTATTTTTGTGCGATATGCGAAAACTCTCAAAAAACTCTTAAAAGTTGGATTCAATGAAACTAAACTAAATAAACTATTCCAATAAACCTACTAAGCTTCAAAGAAAGATGCCACCTAAGTTCAAAATGTTGAAAATAAGTAGACCATCAAAAGCGTCAATTATAAATAGCTTAAGTCACGTCCGAGAGATTTTGCGCAAGCCGATTTAACGCAAGCCTTACAATCTAATAAGAAGAAATATAAGGCTGCGGAGCAAATTGTTTTCCTCGGAACCACCTCTTTATTTACCTTTATATAATTTCTATAATTTCTTGTTATAGCGGGCACAGTACCCATAATATACATTCTGTGAAAATTTCAGGTGTTTACCTATTTTGATTTAGAAGAAACAGCCCTGTGACGGACGAACGGATAGGCTTAGTAATAGGGTTCCTCTTGTACCCTTTCGGTACCAAATCCTTAAAAAAACACTTTATTTTTCAATGACTTTCAATGATCATATTTCAAAAACATTTATTAAAATTACCATTTCTACTAGAATGAAATCGAAGATGAAATTGACAAATGAAAATAAATTCATCATCCATTAGGTTATATTCCAAGCTATTCCACTTTATGGTTGTAAATTTTGGGGGAACTGTGCCAAAACGCATATCCAAAGATTGCAAATGTCGCTAAACAAGTTACTAAAAATTACGCTCAATCTACCATAGCATCACTCTACATCTGATCTTCATCAAAGAATAAAACAGCTTAAACATACATTTGTGGTAATAATAGATAACATTTTGGTTTACCAATTAACTTGTTAAAAACAAGTATTTGATGATGTTCTTTTTTCTCTTTATTAATATTTATTCTTTTCCGCATCAAATTATTTATTATAAATCTATTTATTTATTATTTCTTTATTATTTAATATTTATTTATTTATTTTAATTCATGTATTTATTTAGTAGAAAGATATTAATTTCCAATTGTAATGTATCCAAATAAATATATCTGCCTATCTAACACTTTATCACAATTCTTATTGCTTGTCTTAATATTTGTTAATGACTTAAATAACGAATATCTGCAGCGTCAAGATAATAAAGTCGCTAGCCGACAACTTTGCTACTAACTAAATAGAGCGCAAACATCCCCCTTGATTATATCTACGCATCAATCTAGGACTTATATTTTCCCTGTTAAATCCCTCGGCAATTGAATATCCTCATCCATCATCATATCATGTGACAAATCGTTCAATTACCATAAAGTGCGTGACACATTCGAATGAAATACATAGCATATGTGTTCCGAAGATGCAATTCATTCCTCCATGAACGGATAAACTCACCAGAAGCGGTTCTTTCGTGAATTTAATATCTTTGACAAAACTTAAATACTTCGATGAAACTTTATCACCCAACAACGTTGTCCATGCACTTGTCAACATTTTCCAACTGAGAAACTTTTGACTCACGACGACGTTTGCTTGCACTCGAGAGCGACCAAAAAAAAAATAAAATAAAATCTTCTCCATTATCCTGAAATCCTGTTGTTAGAAGTTAGAAATACCCTTAAGTCACAGGAAGCAGAGAAGATAAACTTTTTTTTTCTACTGAATGATCCATGTACACCCAGTAACTCCGAGGTGCCTGCAAATGCCTTGTGCCTGCAGACATGCGGTTCACCAGCTGCAAGCACTGAGTGGCTTAAATGGATTTGTGGTAAATCATGGGAACAATGCAATACCAGAAAGTGATTTGAACGCAACAAAGAGTTGCATTTGAGATCTCTCCTAAAGAAGTGGTTGAATTACTTGAAATAGAAAATAAATATTTCAAAGTAAAATGTATTTAATTGGATTTAAGGTTGAGTGCAATGAAAACTATGATAGATTTAAAGTTATTATTAGTAATCACCACCTGTAGAGTGTTACGAAAAGACCTTTTTATTGGGGAACTAAGTGGTTCTACTAGAAATAGCTTTATAAATCCAAACAACTGATGTAGACTTTTGTAATGCAATACATGTTGATTAAAATTCTGAATATATAGGAACGGGGTGTTGTAAACAAAATATCCGTTTATGTTGAATCTTCTCTAAGAAACACAAAATTATGTACAAAAACGAACAATTTCTTTTCTAGTGCTTACACATACACATCGGAATCCCTCAAGGATCTCCAATGTCCGTAGCCTTTGATGATATTTCCTCTATCTTAAACAAGTATAAACTTCTAGCTTCCATTTCATAAATAACCAAACTGTAAGTTCTAAGAAAAAAAAAGATTATCGAATTTATAGTTACGGCAGTTGCTTAAAGTCAGCTCTAGAAATAATAGAACCAAGCTACCATCAAGCAGCAAGAAGCATCAATGCCTTTCTGAAAACACCAATCAAAAATATTCTTGCAGAAGCAGGACTTGAACAACGAATCAAAGACTTGTTGCAAAGTTGGTCTTTTCAAAAAACTCAATCATAAATAAGGATATCCATCAATTCATTAACCACAAATGCAAAAAAAGATTTCCATACGCAAGAAGTAACATCCTTGAGAAGGCCCGGCAGACGAATATACCGAGAAGAAAGACACACAACGCAGTTCTATCCGTACCTCCATGGCTTATACCACCCGACGCTTTTGCTATCCTGCAAGCAATGAAGAAAACACAACAACTCCTACCTTATTTACGCAATAAGGAATAAAAAAAATCATGGTGCCAAAAAGAAGAAAGCTGATGTGGGTCCCAAGCTAAGTATATCAATATACGAGGTAATGACAAAGCGGCTGAGAGCCAAACAGCAAAGTCGAGTGGACCCCATATCACCATTATTATAAAAAAGTAAAGGCCGATAAATCTCACCAACGTTATTCCAATAATAGTATATCGAAAACAAAAATTTAAAACTTCGTTCGAATAAGAATTGGGCATACCCCAGCTACACACTTACACCCGCTTTGCAAAGAAAACACCCAGATTTGTCTCAAAATCTTTAATTAAAGCCTTATTTAAAAATGAATCCATCTATGATGTACCAAGAAACCCTTATCACAAAAATAGAAACAAATTCCTTTCCTTTCCTCCATAAACAAAAGTCTTCAATTTTTTTTATTGTATGTAAAACAGGTCCAATACTGTCCGCATCTTGTAATTTTTATTTCTTGCTAATAAACAATAATAATAATTATATTTTCGAGATTGTTAGACAGACTTAACGAGGTAGAAAAATTTATCTATTTGAATTGAAGAGACATCCCTTGAGAAACTTATTAGACCGGCTTTTTTTTTCTCCAAGTTGGTTGTCTGATTGGTTTGTTGGGGTGAGCGTATTGCTCATCACTTAGGCCTCCATCGGGTCCGTTGAGTACAACTTTTTTCTGTATGGAAAAGGTTTTGTTTTAGTTCGTCCAAGATTCTCCAGTTGGAAAATACGTTTTGAAGTTGTTATTGAAGATAAAAGTTTTTTTACAAGGTCGCCTGGGCGATCAAGAAGTGGTGTCATCGCTCCTACCATATTCATCTTAAATAATCAGCTGATCGACTATCGGTTGATGGGAAGACTTCCGCGAAGACTACCACCTTGGAGAAGCTTATTGGCGGGTCTATAAAATACGCCTCGAAATAGTATTATTGTCTTGTAGCGCTGACAATAGGCTGGATTTCCAGTACAATCGGACCAAATTTTGACATGTTATTTCATATCAAATTACATTGTCAATAGTATATGTCAAGACAATGGGACATTTGCAACCAACCAGCTTTATTTAATAAAGGACTGCTTGGACATACGTATATGTACACATACGGGTTATCCGCTTAGTCTTTGAAAGGCGGACGTTTAATCCAATCGTTTATTCCACATTTATTCTCTATGCCTTCCTTTCGCACCATCGCCCTATATTTTTCCAGTCTGTTATGTCTTGTAGACATTTTAATAAATTACATCAGCCTATAAGAACCCTTAGAGTGAAGTACCAAGCTCGAATTCGAAATTATCTCACACAATAGTATAATGGCTACGAATGCTAAAAAGAAAGGCGCTATTCCGTCAGGCACTCCTCATGCCAAGCACGTCCAGGCAAACATGCTCCGATCAAAGGTTTTTAGCTTCGGAGGAAAGCAAAGTATATGAGTGGAAGCTAAAGCTGGAAGGATATATGATTAGAAAGCGTGTAGATTTCTTGAGTGTTCAAAATACGAAATGGCAAAAAACCGAAGGTCAGAAACGTGTATGGCCTTTAGGATTAAGGCTTTCTGCAGATCTTCTTAGGAATGTACTAACCACATTGAAGTCTAGTCGACGTTTGATGTCTCTCGAGCTATCGAGATGAGGGGAGGAATATTATCAGTGCTTATGCTAGCCTAGTCAAATAAGCGTACGACGAAGAAGATGCATTCTGACAAAATTTAACCGTCTTAATAAGCCTATTCCAACAAAAGGTTTTATTTTATTTATTTGCCTGTTTTTATTTGACTTGTACGAGTGCAAATACATGGTTTTCCAAAAGGGACTTGACAACGTTGAATTTAATATTTGAACGCACCCTTTCACTAATCATCGAACTGTCTTTGTCAATTTATTAAGTGAATTCTTCGTTTTCATCACGGTAAAGTACGTCTGCAAATTATAAAAAAATTCTACGGAAATTCGGAGTCGGTGACCGCAACTTTAAGAGCGTTAACTCCAATTTTCGGTCGTAATTCTCACCCTAGTAGAAAGCCAATAACAAGTTAAGTGCGCAAATTTGAGGCTTTATATTCGTTGTGTGATGTTGCCGTGTCAGTGAGACAACGGGTAAGTCGAAGTGTCGAAAATATCGCTGCCGTTCAGGCGTCCGTGGCAAACGATCCAAATCAGTCAATTCGATGGCGTTCTCAAGAATTGGGCATCGCTCAGACCACACAATGGCGTATTATGCGAAGGGATCTTGGTTTACACCACACTTGGTTTGAGCTCTGGAATAGAAGTGACGAAGTTCATTTTTGGCTCAATAACTGTTTGGTGCGATTTGCATGCCGGC
Source organism: Orthonevra nobilis (assembly GCA_963555765.1). Lineage (NCBI taxonomy): Eukaryota > Metazoa > Arthropoda > Insecta > Diptera > Syrphidae > Orthonevra > Orthonevra nobilis. The sequence goes on from OY743224.1 coordinate 94,880,680, forward strand.
GGCTTTATTGGCCCATATTCAACAGGATTGTGCCACAAGCAACGCAGCACACCTTACGCCTCGTTCGTGCGATTTAATGCCTCTATATTATTTTCTTTCGGGCTTATGCCAACAAGCCGACATGTGTGGCCGAGTCATGGAAAATTGGGTCCAACGATCGCTACAAACGTGCCCGCGGTGGCCATACGAACGTAATCGAGTTCCATTCATAAATGTTTTGATTTTAGTTCAAGCTGTTGATAAAGTTTTTGAAATAGCTCAAATGTTTTTTTTTTTTATTTAAGAAAGAAGTTGTCAAATCTTTATTGGAAAACCCTTGAACTTGGGCTGTCGTGTTTCTTTGCTGAGGAGCGCAAATAATTCATACCTTGTGTCTTTTTATTTCCACATAACATTTGAAATGTCATGAAAGTCAAATTTATTATGACCAACATTGATTTTGACAATTCCTTAATTAATGATGCTAAACTTTTCATACACAATACTAAAGTGAAAAACTTTTGCAATAATGAATGTCCCTGGACATGCGAGTTCACAGCATCTACAAGTCCACTCATACGTTGTTCAATGAACAAAATTCGACTCCCATATGCATCTCACTGAAACCAACTTTAACTTGACCGCCTGCGACGCATAGATCCTTGCAAGTCATCAATTCGAACTTTTCCATTTAAAATTATTTAACGCAATTTAAAGGTACTTAAAGAAAGTTTTCCATCTTTTTTTAATTTAGAATTTGGTAACCGGCAACTTTCCCAGTGATTCCTTTTATATAGAGCCGGGATCACTCGATAGGCAGGCATTTAATTCAATAGTCCATGGAAGGTCGTTGGAAATAAAAAAAAATGGAAAAAAAACCATTTCAGAACGAGACAAAGTTGCAGAATCGTAAGAGTGAGGTATTCGAACGATTCATAAGATTGGAACGCGCAGAGATTTGTGTAATCCCGTGACGGGTTCGAAATGATAAAGTTTCCACGGGGAACTCAGAGGAAAGTTTGAAAAGTTTTAAATTGCAATAATTGCTGGTGCATTGTATCGGCGAATGAATGCTACGTTCGTCCTTCCTTGCGGCAGGGTTATCCCTTTGAGACTTCTTTAATTAAGTGGGAAGCAACAGATTTAGAACGAATGGAGGAGCAGTAGTTATTCAAGATAATAACTTTTCTAAAGTCAATTTCAATTTATGTGAGTCTATACAAGTCTTTCGGAGCAGGAAATAGACTTGATTGTTGAAACTTTCGGGTAATTGTGTTATCTTTCCACTGACGTAAGGGGTGCCATGGTCACTTTTGGCTTGAACGATTTTATTATTAAGAAAAGAGGAATATAATTTTTTAATACTGTATTAATTTTGAGTATTGGTTTTGAAGGATATGTTTGCTCTGAAGATATATTAATTGTATCAATTTTATTGTACGAATTTCACTTTGTGGGCATACATGAATAGTTTGCTTCTAAAGACGTATTCTGTTGGTATGAAGTTCGCAGCTTCGTCAGGTTTAATGTTGAAGACTTTCTTAGGAACGTCTGTGATAAAACAACATCCTTACATAGCGATGTTATTTAACAAATAAATTTTTCGCTTTTTATCTGGTTGAAGGTATTCCAAAAATGAACTTGTGATCAAGACGATCCCCGTCTTTGAGGATGAAATCGATAAAAGTATTTTAAAATCATTGAATGGAGTGATCCGATGACGTCCCCATCCTCTTAACCTAGATGCAAGGATTTAAAAATCATCGGAGATCTCTGGTTGATATGATTCTGTGCGTTGAACTTCCTGAGCTGAGTTGAGAATTAGAATTCACATTTCAAGTCTCGCGTATGGTGGCCCCGCCGAAAAAGAGTTTCCTATGAAAATCGGCAGAGCAGTGACTTGAAATGTGAAACTTGAACTTTTATCGAGTTTACTGATCTGTTTTTTTTCTGCGGATCAAATTAATGAAACTTTCACTAGAGTAGCATTGGTTGGTCATATTGGTAACACTATTGGTTTGTGCTTGAGTTCCATAACCACAAACTTAACAGTTTCAAATAAATGTGTATAAACTTGTGGCAAACCTTCAATTCTTTTCCTTATTCATGGAAATCTTGAGATTGAGCAAATTAAAAAAAAACTTATTTGGAGATTTTTAGTTTTGTAAAGAGCCTATGTTCTGAAGTGGAGGCGAAAAACACGCGTGTAACTAAAAGCTGAATTCATCCCATGAAAGTGTCGTATCATACACCAGAAACTTATATTTCGCAAGTTTGACAACGCATCAGTCCCAAACTTTTTTTTGCAAACTTAAAAAGAAGATATAATACTATATAAAAAGAGTTAAAAAATAGGGTGTGAAAAAAATCATTAGGACATATCTGGTTTACATTGAACCTTAAAATTCCAGTTCCTTCATGAGTTTTTTTCCCATCAGCTCGATAAAGATGCATGGTATAAAGGAACCAACACAGCCCGAAAATTGAACGTTAACCTGCACGATTAGGTCAGGTTAGGTAAGGTTAGGGGATCAACTTCATTAAGTTGGAAGTAACCTTGGAGGACTTAAAGGTCCATGATGATTCGCCATCACAAACTATGACCATTTGGTGCTCCTGATGAAATTCATTTGCTCCTTGATTGGGACCTTTGCGAGTGCATTCTGTTCCCCGTGACCTGAAGTGTTCTCGACTGTAGGTTGGGGCATTCTTTAGCTCACACAAAGGTTTTTTGCGGTAATCTTACCATCCTCTCCAGCTCCAGCAATGATCCTTTCTTGGCAAGTTCATCTGCCTTTTTGTTGCCGTCTCTGTTACTGTGGCCAGAAACCCAGATGATGGTAACCTTGTGGCGCTAGATCATTTAGAATTGTAATGCAGCTGCGATTTTATGGTAAGGAAGTGAAAGACACTGCATTCATTTCATTCAAGTCTGTATTAGTTATTGATATACAACGTATAACAGAAGACTTCAGCACCAGTCTCTTCTTCCATCTTTGGTCCATGGGTGAACTTTCTGGTTATAAAAAGGGACCGCGTAATTGTTCCTCGCGTTTTTCTCTGTTCCGTGGAATGCCCGTAGGAGGAATCCTTCCAAGTGTTAGATTCTCTCATTCAAATCACACTCTTAGCTAGAGTGCTCTTCAGATAGTCGAAGATATTGGGGAGGTCAATTAACAATTAAATTATTCAATTTATTAACTTAACTTATTCAATTTATTAAAGAATATTCAATCTTTTCGGGCAATGTATACAATTACAATTCATTATGAAATCGTATTGTGGTCACAAGCACTTTTTTCTGTATGCGTCAAGGACAGGTTGTTTTTCTGTAAAAATGCAGAACATTTATGAAATCAAAACTTCTCGTGCTATTTTTGAAATAATTAACACAGGTATTTTTCCATCCCGTTTGGACAGCAAATTGAAAAATGTAACTAGACTATGATAGATCTGTAAGCTCCTGTAATGGATACTTACAAAGTTATTTAATTTTGCATGTGGATTGAATGCTTTATCACAAAGCCCCATCATGAGAATTTACATCAATTGTTATGGTTCTCTCGAAAATTCCAAGAAATTTAAAGAATCGTGTCTTCCTGAATTCTATAAATTTCTAGTTAAATTTAGACCATTCTTCAAAATGTTAGCTAGTTTCTAGCTTTTCTACGGTTTTCAAGCAATATTCAAATGAGCGCAGATAAAAAATCTGAAATATTTTGGCCTGAACGTTATCGGTACAATTTTTTCCATACAAAACTGATCACTTACAATACAGCAGTGGTCGGAATAAAACTTCATCAAGCATTCAAGCCTGATAAGATATCATGAGACAAGTAAACACTCGTGAAAACCTCCTGATAAAAATGTTTATGGATTGGGCGTGAAGCAGGAATATTGACAAACATAAGTGCCAGAGAGTATCAGTCGGTACAAACATGGTAGTCAACTCTTTTTTATCATCAACGAATTCTAGGATGAAGAGTTCATTGCACGATTCCAATCAGCGATTTTTTAAAATACTCCTAAATCATTTCTCGAAGCTTCAGAAGGACAATACCGGCACATCCATGAACTTAGTCGGCTCGCGGCTTGTGACAATAAGGTGATGATAAATAGACAAAAAACATATAAACACACAATGAAATGCTCTTTATGAAGAAGGTATTCCAATATGAGTAGATTTGCAGTATAAAGTGCCTTCTATTAAGCGTTTCGAGGAAAGTATTCAGAAAATTTTTCGACGACAAGGATAATTATGCCAATTATTTTTAATAAGCAATACTGTCTTATCCTACCCACCCAGTTCAACATGTACTGAAAAACATTTTTCGAAAAAGTTGACAGTCTTTTAACGGAATCAATGACTATTTACAGACATACTTATTTATAAATCCGGGACACGTGAAAGACGTAATTTAAAGCGCCTCTACGACGTGACAAAAATAATTGGATTATTTCAAAGTCGACGGATGCGACAATCAAAGTCCACATCGATATAGCTTCAGAGTTTGAAATTTGGACCGAGCACATTATGAACTCATACATTAGTAGTTCGACTTTTTTGCGCCTATCCTTTAAGCCAGCATAATTGGATGAAAAGAACCTGCGGAGCGCAAATCCCCACGCAGTGCACAATTGAATCAATGTGACATTATCTTCAATTTATTGTCCTTTTCCAGTGCTTATCCAAACGAAATAAAGGCATTTGAGCTGCCGGTAGGAATTTCCTTTAGATATTTAATTCCATCGGATATAATTACACTCGAGACCAAGGACTGTGTTATCGAACAGAAATCCTCCGCAAGGTGAAGTGAAACTCGAAACAAATTCCGAGGGCTTCGTTAAGCCTAAACAGACTTCACATTTGCTGTCGATAAATCAAATAGCACAGCACAAAGGCAAAAATGAAATAGCTTTTATTGGCTTACATCCGAGGGATAGATGATAGACTATATCCCACCACAGGGACACAGAGGGCTTCATATAAAATTCATATCACAACCTCAAGTGTTGACTTCTGACGCAATAGGTACGGCATTTCGGACGCACCGCTGTGCGTCTAAGTAAGAGTTCTGTATCTCAAAATTTTTCTGCTTTTGTAACCTTCATCCGAGAGGGCTTCTTGTCTGGCATCTCGTCAAACCAATTTGCTTTTGTGTTAGGTGGTTTTTTTTTTCTATATATGTCTTTCACTTACTCTTATTCTCAGTCAGGGAATAATTTCGCAATAAACGATACGGATACAATGGCAATGCGATGGAGCGCTACACTGAAGGCATGCCACCGAAAATATGTTCTATTCTAGCCATCCTTAGGGGGTATAAATTTAATGGTCGGATGCTGCGTGAAGCCATGTTTTAGACATTACTCTCGGTGGGTGTGGATATTTCTTCAACACACAACAAGAATAATGATGTAATGAACGAAGGTGGTTACCGGTGATTCAGTGTGTTGGGCGGGTCCCAATTGAGTTGCAGGAGTACAGCGTGAGTCTATTATGTGTAAGTATTAAACTAAGGGTTACTTGGCCTGGTAGTAAAAATACAAACAAAAAAACATATTCTCTGCTGAAAGGCAGAGTATAATACAGATTTGCACAACGACTATTATCCTTATCCAATTCGGTGATGTTCAGACTAATTGCGAAGACTAAGTTTGGGCTCCTTATTAAGGGATTACAGGGATCAGCGTAGAAGTAATTGGAGCTAATGAAACTTTTGAATATGTTGGGCTCAAGATATTATGAACGACTATAGATGTCCCTGGAGTCAAGCTACTTGTTGCATTGTAAGGATTTATAGTTTAAGTTAACTTTTAGTTGGCGGCAGAAGTTAGCTTTTGCATTCGCTGGCAACTTCAAGAGAAAGTGAAAATCGCTTTAGTTTAAGCTAAGCTCTCGAAATTCAAATTCATAACAACATTACATGTAGGCTTGTGAAAAAATTGAGTCAATTTATTATTCTGTTTTGGGCCAATTAATATCCGGAAATTAGTCAAGAAATTTAGTTTCTTTTTGTTGTACAAGTTATAACATAGACTAGGCTTTATGTTAGAAACCTCAATAAGGGACTTAAAATGAAATAACTTAAGTTTTCTCAGATTGGTTCTTTAAAGAGCAGGACATGTGCAAAGACAGTGCTCAAGAGTTTCATTTTGAAAATTGGCTTTAGTTTTAACAACTGTGATTTTCCAGAAACAACATTCATTTCCACGATTGAAAAAATATTTTTTTGCTCGATAAATAACATCTTTAAATCTTTTTCTTGGCATTCATCTTTTGGATAAATTATTATTGATATTCGGTGCAGGAACCTGTGCTTACAGTACCGCAAGATTGGCAATTTGGACCCATTGTCGTTATTCTAATTCAAATGCTCCGACGTCGTTAAAATACGAATTTAAATGCATTTGTTAACCCCAATCGAATATAATTTACTGCAAAACGTCTTGAACCATTTTTATATTGGCATAATAAACATACGTCAAATATTTGATTACAAATATGTAATTATGTGCTATTCTTGTAAGAGGCATCCACAACCTTTCGAACCTATTAAAATATTTTGTTATTTGGGATCCATTCTATTAATTTGTAAAATGTTGATCCTGTGTTATGCCTGTGGATGCAACAGAGGAGGAATCTAGGTTAAGAAAAGTCTTTCATGCTGACTAATGCTTTACTCCATTCGCTGAACATTTTTGAGTTCCATTGCAGAAAAAAATTAAGGCTGATATGACTAATGAGCCTCAAGTGTTAGATTATTGATTTTTTTCTTTGCCACCATCTTATATTCCTTACCTCAAAAAGATACAGAAATCAACGTGAGCAATAGCCGAGACAGTTCAGATGTAGTACCCAACGAACTGTCATTGGAGCCTTCACGGCGTTTAAAGTAGAGGCTAAAATTAACAAAACATCAGCTGGCGACAAGAAATCGATCAGACGAACAAAGGCTCGGGCATAAATTCACTAACGACAGTATGGGACACTGTAGTGGACTTCTGACGACGACTTATTGTGGACAAACTTTGCTACTTTGGTTTTTCAGAACAACTTAAATTAAAATTCCTAACTCGAAGGACAGAAATCATGGTCTACAAACACTCATTCTACCAGTTCTTCTAAATGGAGTCTAATCTTGGTCAAAACATACCAGATTAAAGTGAACTGAGGAAAAAGTACACCCAAGAATTTTAGGAGTGATGACCAAAACTAGGACATCAAGAGATTTTTGGACAAATCTAAATAAGCTTGACAAAAGGTCACTCATCCGATGTTTCAAAGAATAATCCGTTCAGACACAGTGTATCAGCTCAATGAAAAGCGTAACCACCGATATTATTTGCACCGAAGATATTTGAACAAACAAGGTCTATGGAACCCTTTTTGAATGATATTCCAAGCGTGGTTGGCTTTTTGCAGCCGGTCTTATCTTTCTACAAGATTTAGTCACACTTGAAAATCTGCAACTAAACAGTGGATTTTTCCATGTGCATTGGCAGTTCTTATATGGACTGAGGTCGCTCAGATATGACATTTTTTTACATTAACATTCCCACTCACCAAGAAATGAGTTTTATCGCTAAACACAATTTTTCGGTAAAAGAGGACTTTCCTCAAGCTTTTCTAAGGCTAACGCGCCGTAAATTCGACACTGTTGCAGATCGTTCAAATTCAGTTGTTTCACGAGTAGTATTTTGGAAAATTTAAGAACAAGATCCTTGCGTAAAATCTTCCACGTAGTCGACTAATACTTTGGCAGATACAGCAGCAATATTTTTTCTCTTTATTCTGCGCATGCCACTTTTTTTTTTTACTTTTTGAATGCATTTTTTTTATTTTCTCATTATAATTTCTTAGACACTAGACAAAATGCTTAAACTAGCTTATATAACTTAATTTTATTTATTTAACTAACTTACTGGCCCTTCGCGGGCGCTCTAAGCTAAACCTAGTACTATATTCTATGTCTTTCGACTTAAACAAACTAATTTTATTAATTTCATTATATTTACAACTATTAAACTAAGAAAATTTTCAAAAAAAAACTTAGTGGTCGGACATTTTTAATTCTATACCTGCGCATACCAATAGGTGGCGGGATGTCCAAAGCGTGAGAGTGGTCGTATTTGCTCTCTGAGTAGTTCAATTACGAAGACCGGAAAATGGTCGAAAACATTTTTCACAGCACACGAATTTTATTAATTTAATTCAATAAAAGGGCAATGACACATGACACAAATCACGCGTGAGCTGTCAAAGAATATAGTAGCTCCCTTGCACACTTGATATTTGTTATCTTCACCAAAAACTTTGCATCTATTCCCCGAGCTATTTGTAAATAAAAACAAAAAACAAAAAATTGGATGAAAAGTTACGTTTTATAGAGATTTGGTAAAAAATTAATACTGTGCCCATAATCAGAAATTGTAACTCTTTTCCGTAATATAATCAATGCCATTATACTAATTATTTAATTTTCTTTATTTTTTCAGGTAAGTCGCAATGAGTGGTTCTCAAAAGCAACAACTTGTATCGCTCGAGCTTAACATAAATGCGTAGGTATCGCTTCCTTTGATGCCGCTTCATGTACAAGGAACGCAAAGGTAACATATCGACACAAACATATTGTTTTCTCAAGAAACAATTTAGGACTCATTTTGTCTGAATTTAAACCACTAAATAGGTTTCCCAGTTAATTTATTTTTTTTTTGTCATACCAACCCCTCTGTGCAGCATCAAAATGAAAAGAAACAAAACACAAAAATGGGAAAATTAAAGTAATGTTCGGACCAAAAGGAACAATCAAAAACAGAAATTTTCTTTTCCATCCAAAGAACAAGATACACTGTTAAAAGGAACGATGAACGAAAGCAGAAGAAAAATAGACCAAATCGAGGGAAACCATGGACTGAAACTTTGTTGACATTATTTGCGTTGCGCTAAAATTCCCTGTTCCATCAGCCCACCGATCGAGTCCATATACATTTCAAACAACATTCCCACCAGCAACAAAAAAAAATTGTAGAAAAACTTGAGCCTGATTATTTGATTTTTTTGATTTTCCTTCGAGTTCCTTTCCTTCGCGCTGTCAAAACGCGGAAAAACTGTGAGCTAACTGTCGGATAAACGACACGCGGCAGTCGATATCTAGTAAGAGGTCACAATATTAAAACCGTATCAATTGATTGACACGTCATAATATTTTCAAGAGAACCCAAGCACTGTTCGATATCGTTCGACTTAAATGAATATTTGAAAAGGCAGGTGACGGGGACGGCATTTAAACTTGCACCATCATGGCATCAAACCTAAACCTGGTGTCAAAGGAAGTTAAAAGAAGGGACAAACTAACTCAAGGAGTCTCTTGAATTCTTAATTGGAACAGGCATTTCTTTTATACAAACTCACACACATAGGAAAAATGTTATTTTTAAAAATCCACTGGAAAATGTTCTGGTCGAATGGAACACCAAACAATTGAAGGCCCACGATTGGATTTTTCGCCACGGAAAATATTCGATTCATTTTCCCGCAATTAGTAAATAACGAATGCTCGATTAAGTTTTGGGGCTAGAGCGTCGCGTCAGAAACAGTGAGGAGAATCATGTTAGTCGATACGCTAGACATGCTGTGATGAATGCTTTTAAACGCCAGTTGACTGAGAATTCTCGTTTGTGTGTTCATAAGAAGAAGGGGGGGAGGCCTTGATTCATTGACTTTGGTTCAAATACTGTGGAATGAGCGTTGTATTTTTGGCTAAGTATTGATTTTCATGTCGAAATGAACGTGTGGCTACTTAATGCCACAAGATGATTGAAATCTATCACGTTCGAGTTGTTAGAAAAGATTTGTTTAGTTTGTTGTCTTATAAGCTTTTCGTTGGAGTTGCTGTGACAGAAAATTTTGCAATATATTCAAAAAAACTTGACAAGGCTATGGCTGAAAATAGTTAAGGTAACTGCTTCGCAATGCAATGCAATTTTCCGTCAAAGTGAGCAAGAGCGCATATATTCATCATACATTCGCATCGTATTTTATGACTTGTTAGTTTAGTCATTCGAGATAGGGGTCTGTTTATTCATTTCTGATAAATTTGCATTAAATTTTAGGATGACGAGGTCCCTGACTACCATAAGGTTTTATTTGTTTTTGTGACGTCTTGTCCCTTGCATCGATGTTGCGTGTTCTTTTTGTTGACAAAAGATATTTCGTTTTGCCTTGCGGATTTTTGTCGCTTCGGTTATGGAGCTATTTGGTCAAACTTCTGAAAGACCATACATCTGGTGTTGTAATTAAATTATTTCCGAACGATTCTTTCTAGAGTGATATTTAAAAAATCGCCTTGTTTTAATCCTTTTTTGGCACAACCCAAAGTTAGTTAGCAGTTTAAAGATTTGGTAGACTGCGGATTTTCCTGATTTGAAATTGTATTCGTTTGGATCAAGAAGATTTTTGATGGCGGTTTATGCGTACAATTAATATGATAAAAAAAATGTTATAAGCGATGTTTAGAAAGGAGAGTGCCATTTTTAAGGGTTAAGCAAGTTATATTGAAGTGCTACTCCATGGACATATTTTCATTCGACTAATATTTAGAATTTATTTTTTATATGCATCTGAGAAAGTCATATCAGAAGTCTGTAAAGTGAACTTTCATATGGACGATTTTGATTGTATTTCTTAGTTTTCGTCCTAATCCCTTCAATCTATTCTGATTTTTGAACTTCGAATTTTTTCTATACCTGTTGATCAATTTTACGAACTTCCTATTTAAGTGACAATTTTTCCTCCATTGCACAGTTTTCGCTTCTTTCTTTGTCTTTCTGAGAAGCCATTTTTATTCCTGCTTCTATGATAGCCCAGCTCGCGAACAGCTAAGTTGCTTCCTTGTAGAATTGTATGCATACTGTTTAAATGCATGCACCAAATCATAGGGATTGATATACGCAACCGGCAAAGTTATTGATAGTCTCATGCGAAGAAATCTTCATACTGATGAATTGAGGATTCAACAAAGAAATGGGCCAACTCATGTCGGCTCCTCAGAACGTTCAGACGTTCATGTGGACAAAGGATCTTTTAAGGTTTAGCACAGTTAAGAGAACAATGCAAACCTTATTTTCTGAAACACGGTTTACGAGGTAGCTGGTGAAATAGGCCACCAAGTTTAAATTATAAGGTGCACTCATCTGCAGTCTTTAAAGGTTATAATTTTTGAGATTTTAATGAAGTGGTCATACCAAATCGCACGATTTTTTATTGCGTAAAATCCCTGAAAACTAAAGTATAAATATTTTTTTAAATTTCATATCTACTTTAAAATGTTCTTAAGCAATTTCTTCTTTTTAAGATGATGACATATGCTATATAATTTATTTAGAAGCGATATCCCCCAGACCATTGTGAAACTATAAAAAAGAAAGTTTTAAGCTCAAAAGCAATTTTAAACTAACGCCAACTGTAGTCACAAAAACGACCTCCTAGTGTCCTTAGCAATTTTCATAACACACATATGGCATCCAACCTTAAGGAATCAATGATAATTTGACAGTTGACAGAAACTTACACAAAAAACAACTTTAAGGATAAAATTAATATCCCGAACCATGCTCTAATGTCAAATAGCGACGGAGAACGAAATCCCCCGGTTTTTGGTTTTTTTGTAACATCATGTCTAGCACTCGCAGAATAAAGTGCCGGACCTATTCGTCCATGCGACAACATTTAATCATTCCAAAATTATAGCCGTATTATTTAGTTCCTCCTGTTTTCTTTCCGTCATCCGTTAGGGGTGAATGAACGTCACACAGCTCTGTTCACATCCTAAATGATAGATGAACATGTGGGAGAAAATGAACAAATACGCACACCTCATAGGTAGGACTCTATTGACTTGAACGCAGGCAGACATAATAGCTCTTTTCCTTTCGCTTCCCTCTGACGTTTTTTTAGAATGCAATGTATCGATACCTTCCAAGGTGACTTCGACAAGGACCTAAATTAATGGTTTAAAGGTAACGAAAAATCCTCATGAAAGGACGATCGGAAAAAAGGATAAATCGATGAATCCAATGAAAGTGGAATTCTCTTGAAAATATTTAGTCTCTTTTTGCCTTTTTTAGTTGTTGTGAAAAGTCAGGTGGTGAAAGTCCTTCACCAGGATAATTCTCCACCCTGAAATGTTAGTACTTGTTCACACGTAACAGGACTGTTGTATTGAAGAATTTTTTTTTCTGCCAAAATAGGACGAAGTTTCTACAAGTCCCTTGGGTGGATAAAATACTCGTAACGACGATGGTGGGTGTGCTGTGAGCAACTGGTGCGTATACGTAACCTTTTTTCGCTAATGGTTTATAGATTGAGCAAAGGTAATCCTTCTCAGTCATGCAATAATATTATTTGATGAATGATTTTTAATCGAAACGATTTGTCTTTTATAGAGTTATAAAGTGGTTAAGTGGTGGTATCGTGCGAGTAAGAAATAAATCGAACTTTTTACGAATCGAATGGATATAGAAGGAACTCATCATATTTAGAGTAGAATGGGATTTGCTGATAAGGAAGGCTATTTTGTATCAAATTGATCGAAATTTTTAATGGAAAGCTGTTTTTGTTAATTTTTCTTTCCTTTAATATGAGATGAGGATTAATGTATAAGAAAATACCGGGACAAAGATACATGTAAGCCTTGAGACTTGAGAGGCTTTGTTTTTTGTAGTTTACTTGGTCTGCTACTCATCTTGCTAACAGTTTACCATTATCAGGGTAAGAGATGAAAATGTTATTAGCTATATAGAGCTCCAAAAGAAAGTTTCACCCACAAAGAGGTTTTATAAAGAGTGAAGAAATTGAGCCTTGCCGAAAGTCTTCATCATTAGAAGCATGTGAAAGCATGTGAAAAATTTGTTTCTATGATCCTTAATAATTCATGGCATATGCGACGCTTGTACATTCATAGCAAACAAGCCTATCTGTTTTTATGAATGTTATGGAAACATGTTCATGTGGCTCTCTATTACACAGCATGCGTACATAAATGCAAATTGTTATAATATTGTAACTACTATATCCCATAGATTAATGTTCCATTTATTGAAATAAAAATATCCATATTTGACTGCATCAACTGCAATTTCGTATGCGTGATATTAACTTTTATGGCTTATGTCAGCAATCAAATCCAATTTTTATATTACTGGAAAATCTAAGTGCAAAAAGCGCAAAGGTAAACTTCCACTAGAAACGAAAGTGTATCGATTACAAGCAACGATAACTGACCGCAAATTAAAAGAAACTATTTTTATTTAAAAACATATTAATGGAAGAATCAGGCATTTTCTAATTATTGAGAAAACAAAAGAATACATTCAGGTAGTCACAGGTTAGCGTTTTCGTTTTCTTAAATCCAGATTAAAGAATTTACCTGAACCGGAGTGACTCAGGGCCTCAGGCAACAACAATCCCAAGAGCTGCGGGGAGGAATAACCAGATAACTAACACTCAACAACCGTAGTTACGCTGCGAAATGAATTTTCTGACTGGTCATTGATAAAGTAAAACTTTAGAAACGATTAAATTATCTTATATTCTCATTATTCAGCTAAATTGATTCAGATGATCTTGCATTTCATAATTTTGTTTTTTTACCAAAAAGCTAAAATCGATAAGAATTCCACCTTTGTATATTTAATAATACAGTCCAGGCCTTTAATAGACCGACAACTATCTTTGAATAAAGAGTCCACAGATCGTTTCAAAAGTGAAGATCTTCCTAAGAAGGCAAAAATATGAACCTTGAAATCGTCCAAGAGATGATGTTCTTATAGAAACTATTTCAGCCCAGCTTAAACTGCACAACCTTGCTCCTAAGTTTTGGTTTTCAATGATAAAATAACTGAGCTAATAGATTTTTTAAGAACTTAAGCTCTTAGACCAATTAACTTTTTTGTCTGTAAGCTCTTGCTCAAAGAACTTCGGAGAGTTTTCGAACAAGAACTTAACGAATACTCTCCAATACGGAATTGGGCTAGTTTGGCTTCCTGTAATTTCCTCTTAGCTAATACCGCTCAAAAATTTTCAAAAACTGAGTATTTTATTTTCGCTGTAGGAATTGGATCATTTAATGCTTGAGCTAGCTAGGTACAATGAAAAATGGAGCATATTGCGGATGAAAATGAAAGTCTTGACACCAGAATCACAATGCGTAATTTAACATCAGTCTTATTACAGAATTTTGCATACGCAACTCCGATAATTCGCCAACAATGTCCAATTGGCTGAGAAATAAAAAAATAGATAATCTGCTCCTCTGATGGTGCATACCGAACATGATTGATGGAGTTTTTTGAACGATGGCATAATTTGAAGATTTTTCTTCCAAGAAGACAAGGCAAAGCGTTACCGACAATCTGGTAATTTTACCAAGTCTCCGACAGCGATCAGAAGTCAGACATATCGTGTTGTAGTTCCAAGTTCGCCTCGTCAAAATGGCTTTGTAGATTATCTGTCATTGACTCCGTTGCGAAGAACACAGATTGTACATCTTTTGAATAAACAGAAAATTGATGGTTCATTTACTTATGTGATGGTAAATGAAATACTGTGAATTGAACGTATGCTTTAAGTCTCCATCTCTAATCTGGCTTCACTCGTTGAGAAATCAAAACCAAAAACATCTTAGTTTCAAGCCAATAAACAGTTTTTAAATTCTTCTTAAAATCTCCTTTTCCTCGCTCTGTTTATGATTGCAATGCAAAAGCAGGTAAGTGCGAATAGAACACGCACATTAGGGATTCCATTCCACCGTCCAATATTTTTTTCATTTTAAATTGAAGTTGAAGCGATTTTCAAACAAAATGCTTTTGTATTAGTTTTTTCCTTTATTTTAAACTTTATATTATTTTGGTTTTTTGCTTAAGCGGCAGTTAAAATTACAAGTGTCTTTGTATAAGGGTTCAGAAGATTCAACTCTGTGACAGACAGTATGGTCTGCAAAGTCCAAGCAATAGGGATTCGTTGGCACTCTTTGGGTACAGAACCCTGAAAATGGAAAGGAAAGAAGCGTGCCCATAAACTGAGGGTTGGCGAATGATTGTTCTAGCAAGATGGGACGAAAAGTTATATTGTCATGTTATCAGTCGTTTGGAAACGGGGTCCGGCACCGTCAAAAATTAATCGAAAAATTGAGTTTAAAAAATTGAGAATGCAAAAATATTCCAAAATCAATCGAAACAATAGCCTAATCGTATACACAAAACTAAGTGGCAAAATGCGTATTTCTCACTCTACCGCCCGTAATTTTCAACCAATCTATTTGTGGATTTTTTAATTTAGAGAATAACGGTACGAAGGTGATGGGCAAAAAAAAATATAATTGCATTTGTAATTAAAGCTACAACGGACAATTTTCAGAAATGTGCGGTATAAATTTGGAAAATTCAGTTTTACTCGCATGGGAAGCTAGCTTTACGAATCTTGTTTAAAAAGCATTGCAATATCTGTTTTAATTTGGATTTTTAAAAAATGCACTTTTTAAAGCATGGTTAACCCATTTTTTTTATTGACAACTCAAAAAGAAACCAAATAAAAATGTAAGATTCCAACAAGCAACTTACAAAAAAAATATTGCAGTTAGTGAATTGAGTGCAGGGTAAAAAGAAGCAAGTTTTTTGTAACTTATTTTCTTATATTTACTTTTATTGAAAAATATATCGTTTTTTTATTTAAAATAAAAAAGTAATACGTTTTCAATTCACATACCAATTATTTTTATCGAATCAATCGACCCCCTTTCGCAGCTATCCAATTAGAAAAGAGAACATAAAGTCAAATTTTACCCATGAGTTCTCGGAAAATAAAACCCGCCTAACGACGTACAATCTGTTCTGAAACCTATCAAAGATCCTTTGTGTCTTTCTCCAAGACAAACGATAACAATCTCATAGATATGTATCTTGAGGAAATCCTTCTCGAAAGAATCAATTTTCCATTTTCATCCCACACTGCGGCATGAACATAATACTCGTACAATTCGCCCGCAATGTAATGAATCCTCGGGGCCGGCAAGCAGGGATCATAAAATTATATTGCATTCCCTAGGACTGCTGAAATCTAAGTATGTCTGTCTGTGCATGTTTGAATTTCGTCTGCCACGGGGTTACGCAAACCGGCACCGCAGTCTCACATTTACGTACGTGCATTGACCCTTTTTTTTCGTCGGATTTAAGTACCAATTTCAATTTCTAGAAAATGTCATTGAGTCCTTACATGTGTGTATGCTTTTCAGGTTATTTCCAACCATTGGTTCGACTTGTGCTCTCATATTAGTGTCCACTATTTGCAATTGATGTTTATGGAGTTACGATAATGGAATCGCAAATTTTGACTGTTAAAATTGAAAATGTCAAATCTATAAAAGCATTGTTGCGGGACAGGTACGCTCATTGCTTGTGGCAACTTAATGGCTGGAAATACTCGTATATATTCTTTAATATGCTATTAGTCGAGTGCACATTATCAGATTGAAAATTTTGTTTCAAAAGGGAAATATGTGCGTCTTTTTGAAACCTTTTTACTCCAGTAATTCCAGTTATTGAATTTTGCATTCAAATGTAGGCTCTGATTACTTTTAAAAACAATTTTTGGTAGATTAAAATTTTTTAAAGAAAACAAAAAAATATTATTTAAAAGGGTGCCCCTTCGTGGCTAAATGACGAGGTTTATGTAGGTTTAGGTGCTAAGTCGAGATACCGCATACCATAAGTGGAGGTGCTACAAACTTTTGTTTTCCCACCAAACAAACTTCGCGATCAAATTGTTACAAGCATAAGGCAGGCAAAATATTTTTTTTATACAATTGTGCAAAAATCTGTGAAGATCCTCAGATATTTGATGGCATCAAAGACTCTTAAAAACAAATTCGCTCTTGCATCTGTTGATATCGGAGTCCATCATCACCCGCAAATAACTTACAGCTTCATAATTTGATATGAAGGCTTTGTTGAGGCCTTGCTATCTATCAAATCAAACGATATAGCCAACCTTATAAATCCAAATTATTTTCATGTAATATGGAAAGCACTTTTGATAATTTTGAATTTCTCAAACAGATTCAACATCTTCAATCACTGTAATTTTAAACGGAAAATGTACAAGTTGTGTGAAAATATTGATGAAAAACCCCTTTCTTACACTGTGCTAAGAGCAACCAACTTCTTTTGGACCTAAAGCCTAACCAATAACTCTTCTAACTTACAGAAAGTATTATGTTTGGCCGAATTTCGCTTTAGTCCAATTTTGCGAAAGCATCACTGAGTACACTTATATCACATAACTAGTGCAATGGGTGGATCTACGGATACTTCCGTGTGCTTTAAATTTGTCAAAGCTTCATTCATTTGGATTCCAACCAATCTACAATGTTCCAAGTGTTCTGCCTAGAACGCTTTATGACTAAAGTCAGTTATTTTCTTATGACTGTCATTATAATGCATTTTGCTTGGAGCGTGAAGAAGGATTAGGAAAGCTTATGATGAATAATTTGACATCGACTTATTTGCATTCACTTAATTCACAGTATTTTATTTATTTTAAACTAGTTGGTACACAAGAAAGTGTTTAAAAATATTCAAAACTAGAAACAGGCTCAAGACTTACTTTAGGACTCGAACATGTGACCTATCAATTGATTCAGTTGAAAGGCAGACGCTTAACCAGCTGCGCTGGAAAATTGGTATCGTCTTATCGACCGAGGCCTAAACGACATCTTCCATAAAGATAAAAAGGATCAACTGGTCTAGAGATATTTTTCTGGCCCCGTTTAAGAAGATTTTCTTTTTATTTTGCTTGAAACGTAAGTGTTGTAGAATTCGCTAGCGAAATGACGTCAGAATAACAAAAACAAAAATAAAAACGAAAACTTTAATGATATTTTTATTTTTATTTCCTTTGTTTGATTCTTTTTACAGTGGTTACCAAACGGGATACAAATGGATGTACGTATCCCTTCACTATTTTCTTATAATCACAAGTCAAGTCATTTAAAGTAGTTTCGAAAGTTCATCACTAAAAAAACCCATAAATAAAACACTGCAGTAGGAGTAATAACTAATTTCATAGCCGTATCAAAAAAAAAACTCTTCATTAGTGCGTTGTTTTTTATTCATGTTCATCAAAATTTGATCGAAAGTCTTTTTGTATATTTACAATTGTTGTTTCTCATAATATGAACATTTTTTAATGGTGACGTTGGTTGTGGGCTAATGATGGTAGTTTATCATAGGAATTGTTTTAAACACATTTCTCTTTCCAGGAATAGCTGTGAAGATATTACAAAAAAATTGTAATTAAACTCAACCTAATTATTTTTAATTCGGAAAAAAAATATACCGCCAGCAAAAAAAAAATCCTTAAAATGTAATTTTCCACTTTCCGTGCATGAGGGTAATTAGCATTTCATGAAACATTTTTTTGTTATTTTTTCATTCCAATTAAGTGCTCAACTGGGGTGTAATGGTTCCATTTTCAGTAAGCAAATGTAAAATTTTTGTTAGAACCAGAAGAACTTAAGGTATTCCGGAAGCCATGCTTGCCGTGAATCTATTAAATGACACGTGTTGAGTTAGTGACGACAGAGAGCTCTCTGTCTTATCAGTTTTTGGAAATGGATGCTGTGATGAATGCCCGTTTTTATGACCACTGGAAGAATAGATTCGGACATTAACTGAGTGTTGAAACGAAGGCAGATCGAATGAAGCTTGTAGATCATGCTTGCTTCTTCGTGAACGACATGTATTGTATATGTATCAATGAAAAAAAATAAAATAATTTCAAAGATTGAAAGAGGGATAGTTATGACACCCCTTAGCTGATATATTGGTTTAGTGGTCAAAATAATATTTCAAAAATGATTATTTATCGCAATTGTCGATAGTGGTCCATGAGTAAGTAAGCGTTATAAAACGGGTTCAAATTTCGAAAATAATAATTTGTCCACGAGCCCACCTTTAGTGAGAAAATGGAAACTGAATTTCCATTGCGAGAATGCTTATAAGCTTTTCCGAACTGGTAATGCAATATTATTTCTTTGAAAATAAATCATCTTCACATCCCCTTTGGCTGTAAAAGAATGGAATCGTATTACTCAGCAGTTCTTCTTATTGTCATTCGGAAATCTTGATAATATGCTTATCACTTGAAGTCCTTAAATTAACTAGAGTTAAGTGAATTTATTGAATTTTTTGATGTCATTTAAATCATTGAAGTCAAAATAAATATTGATATAACTCATGATACTGAAGGTATTGTCCTTTAAGACGTGCGAAGTCAGTTAAAAAGTGTCTGAAACGACCGGCGCACATCATGAAAAGTCATTTTACTGCAAAGAATAATATTGAGGGAGCTTTCAAATCGACGTCTATTTCGAGCTGATGCGAATCAAATCAATATTAAATTGATCTGCGCAATGTTGAAGTATTAGAGTCTTAAAAGTCTTAAAATTGGATTGCTTTTAATTACAAAAGGTGAGCCATGTAATAAATATTGGTCACTCAATAAAAAGTGTTTCAAAACCACTCGCATTTGTGTACTGGCCCATACTTGCGTTACATGAAACTGCATGGGTAACACACTCGCAAGCCTTAACACAACTAATCATAGAAAATACTAAAAGTGACATTCTGGTTGACATATAACTTACGTTAAGATCGATATGGCTATTGTACCACCACAATCATTCCTTGCTATTGTTATCTTCTCGTGCTTGAAGAGAAATCAAGCGTCCTCTTAAGCAAAAATGAGCACTCAACAATCAGAGATATGCAGTCTGATGTGAGCATAGATCGGACAGTCGCAGAGACAATGCTCTAAAGGTGAATTCATAGCAGTTACGATGAGACGTGTAACGACAATTACTGTGAAAATATACAGAAGTTATTCACAAAAAACATACTTTCAGTCACAAGGAGATCTGGTTCACTGTTTGGAAAAAGTCAACTCGATTAACCTGTTCTGGAATGCTCATAAAAAACCTCTATGACAACGCGGTTGGGCGACCGGCGAGCTCGATGTCTTATGCTTTAGTTGCTCAAGATGCTGAGAACGAACGAACGAACGAAATTTTGTTTGCCAATTTCAAAATTCCCTTAAGTATGAGTCGATCGATCTGCCGGAATGGAAGCCAGACTTGATCACATACCCGACATGTAGTAGGAACTTCAGTGGCTCTTGCAAGACATGGGGTCGCCATATGTAAGTGCTAACCCAGTCGTCAGACATATCTTCATTAAAATCGACCTGATGATGATTCGGGTCATACATACTACGAAAATATCGCCAACATGTTTAAAAACTCCTTTGGTAGACCACCCGTGCCGGCGGACTTGTTTTTCGTTAGCTTTTTGATCGTCCTATACAAAACTGGGAATAGGACGACCTTTCACACTATCTAGATAACGCCCATTAAATAGCTGCTGCTTAAACAGCAGAAACTCAGTGCTTCATAGTATAACGAGGAGCGGTATTCTAAAATGTGCAATCTTGAATGACAGCTTAACCAAATGTCCGTTTGTGTTTACCTAGACCTTACCATCGTTTTTCTTGGAAGGCCGTATATCACGTGAGAACAAGCCATAAACGTTCGTTGTATCTTAAACTTTTTTCGTGATAAGTATGATAAGCCGAGAAACATAAAAAATACCCATTTCAATCTAAGATCCCCAAAGGTGCCAGTAAAAGCTGATGCCAGTAACCCGCTTCAGGGATGCGATTACTGTATTGTCTTATTTAAAACCGACTTTGTCTTGGAAGTTTTTATCGACCTAAGCTCTGGATATGTGGAAGTAGCCCAGATAATGTTTTGTTACCGCTTCCCTTTGAAGCTGAGATGCCACCAAAGAGTTTGTCTCAAACGTCTCGGACCATCACATTTCCTAAATACCCCATTTTCTCAATATAAAGATAATTATTTTGTCGAAATCAAACCGCAAGTGATAAATGGCACACGACTGTTAGATCGAATACAAATTCCGATTAACCATTTAACAAGTTCACTTCGGAATCAACTCCATCGGCGGTGTCGTTATGTTTTACTTCAATTTGCTCATGGCAGCAATGTATTTATCTCGAGACATTTCGCGCCAAAAGTTAGGTCCTTAATTAACTCACCATTATACAGATAATGTTCATTTAATGTTCGCCATTTCGCAATTTTACGATTGTCGCCGCTGAATGAGCAACCAAGCCACATTGCAAACGCATTCATTCAACGATTCAGCCGGGATCTGAGTGAGAGATAATAACCGGAGATGAATGTCGGCGTCGCTCTACCATCAGAAGTCATCTAACTTGCCAAAGAAAGTAACTAATTTCCTCTCAAAATGATATGTTATACGAGTATTCATTAAATGTATCCTATTACCCAGCAGCAAAGTATATGAATTGACATTCTCATTTGACTGCCATTGTGTTACTGCGTTAAGATTACAACCCTAGCTAGGATAAAGGTATAAAGTATACAATTTTCGTTGGACAATATCCTTTTTTTTTAATCATGTTCGTTTGTGAAATTCGTTTTGACCTCCTCTTTTGTCACAACGTCAAAAGAAGAAATCAAATCCTTAAGAGTTTTTTCCTGAAGATGCTTCGTCTTGAAAAGTTAAGTGACTGGTAAAGGATTCAATATCACTATGCTGCTACTTAACATTTAAAATGTACAAGTCATGGAGACCTTGAAGGGGTTTAATCTAAGTTCATGTTCGGCGCTATTATATTTCCATTGAAGTTTGGATGTCTTAATGATAACTTGAGACTTGAGACAGGAAAGTACACTTCCATGGATTTAAATAAGGACAAGATTCTTCAGACTCAATATTTTTTTTAACGGTCCCATATCAAAGGGGTGCCAAGGAACCCTTTTACTAATGCTCCGCACTCCGTTCATCCGTCTGTCACAGGGCTGTATCTTCTGAACCATAATAAAAAGACACTTGCAATTTTCACAGAATGAAAACTTTTATCCAGGCTATTATTATTACGAATAAAATTCCCATAGAAAAACCGTGCTTTCAAAAATCGCAACTCATTCTTAAACTAAAGAAATATCGATATTAGATAGAAAAAGATAATGAAGCACAGCACCTTCTACTTGCTTATCTAACCAAGAAAATCTTTCAAAAATACATTGCAGACAAATCTACGCGTAGTGGAGTTAAGCAAAGGGTGCTCAGAACAAGCCCATTGAATATTGGTCCGGAACCCTTCGTTTACGTGTCCGACTCTTGGTCGTTTTTCATAACTTTGCAGTTTTTTCTTCTTCAAGTTTGTTACTATCGGTTGAAGCTTTGTGGTTCTATTTGTACATATAGTAGTAGGCCATCAATCGATCCGGTTTTGTTTTTTCTGTGAGGTTTTTTAGGAAACTGCCCTTATTACTGATACTGTTCCGTCGGTGTGGATCAAATCATTAGCACTCAGGTCCTGCCTCACATATCCGATTATAATTGGCAACGTAATAACTTCACCTCTGTCTCCGGCTAGACGAATTTTATAAGCAGTTGAACACCTCACACCGTCACTTTTGACGGCTTTTAGAGAGACTGATCAGTAAATTGCTCGGAAATGCATGACGTAAAATAACGAGTGCCATCGAGTTGTTTTAAGCTGAGATAGAAAGAAATTAGTATTTTCACGAGGATAAGAACTGCTTATCACAATAGACATGAAAGGGGTGAAATATTATGGGGCTTGATTTCTTGCTATCGTAAGAGATATCTTGAATATGATTGGGGGCATGTCATGTAGATTCCATTATAATAACATCCCAAATCCATACATGTCTGGTTAAAGATTGAATTCGAAATCAAAACGGATGGACAAGTGGCGGCAAAGCTTCAGAAAGACCAGTTTAGATCCATAGAATGGGGAAAGTAGTCATGAAAAACATATGAATCATAAACAGGAGGCCTATGCTGCTCTATTCACAGTGGCCTCGTTTCCAAAAAAGAGGACAACACCCATTGCTATTAAGGCTTTCCAGAAATTAGGGAATCTACGCAGGATTAAATTTGTGCAATTTTTAGTTAATTAAACTTTTGTCTTCGATTACATTTATAAAACCGAAACAAAATAGTATAACATTAACGGCAAGAGTTAGAAGCGTAACATTATTCACTGATAAAAAAATACGATTTCAGATACGCAGAAAAATATTTTCCTGTAGATTGATTTTACTCTTTTATCAGTAAACAATTTTCGTTAAGACAGACACTCTATTCATTTTACCAACAATATTTATATAACAGCCTCCTGGGTTACCTTGTCCAGAAGGTGAAAATCATTTTTTTTTTTTTTGCAATTCGATGTAATCTTGCTTGTTTCCTTCTATGCAAACCCTGAAGTAAACCACATTTGCGCCTTTAGCGGGGAGAACTTTCTAAAGCATGTTCACCACAATGCAATGCAATCAATACTTATCATCTTTCCTCTGTTCACCCGTACTTAAACTCTTGAGAAATAAAACCGTTTGATTAAAGTATCCCCCTTACGACTAAATGCATTACTTCCGATCCAATAAATCTAACAAATTCCATCATACTCTCCACAACAGCTTTAATAATTCTCCTCGCTGGTAACCATTCAGCTCTCTCCTAATCCGACTACCAAAGAAACAGCCAACAAGTGAATAATTCTTCAAAGGAAATTTTTTTCCATTTAAATTCTTGTGAAAGAAAAATATCTCCCCCATAATTTCTGTGTCATAGTTTGAAGGATATCAAAAAATAATAACAAAATTTGTTGTTGAAAACATAAATCCATAAGCTCCAATATTCAGGTTAATAACAAGTGAAATACAAGAATAGCAACGTTCGACTGCAAAAAATAGGACCTCGATGGAATGAGTACGAAATGCTTATCCATTAAAAATTCACAGCTGACTCCCACTGAACACTAGGTGAAGGCCCTTTGTTCTTCAGAGTAAAATTTAGTTTTATTTTGTTTATTTTCTTTTTATACATTATCCTTTGCCGGGATAATTGTTTCATTTTTTCAATGTAGAAAATATTTTCACGAGATAAAGAGCAGGTTCCGATGATTATTCTTTTGCTGGTTAGATAGTCAGTAATTTATTCATTCTGATTGAGAACGAGTATGTGCCTTTTCTAGGCTGCATTTATATGCATACATCCCATGGTAACTAAGGTTGATTTCAGTTTTTCTTTGATCTGGTTTTCTTTGATTCTATGCACAGGTCATGGAACAACGCATGATCATCTTTACGGAACTTGTTCATCATATGATCAAATGTGCATTGATTTGTTTTCTGATCCACCTCACATGGACATGCTCATATTTTGTCGGAGTTTTTCAAAAACTTTGTTAAATGCGGTTTCGTTATGGAAAATCATCCAAAGATGAACTTCTTAATTCTCTTGAAGGACACTTGTGCGACTCGAACACGGACACGAGGCATACTGTAATCCGTGCCAGCATTCAATGACCTTGTTCCAAGTATCTTTTGCTAGACTGAAAATATGACGTAATATTTTTAAAGTAAAAGCAGTTGTGTTTGTCAGATTTCTTTGTGTAGCGAAAAGGCTTTAAATTTAATTGCGATTTTTCTTCTACTACGACTTTGCGACTTTTAATTTCTTCTGTGAAGACGATCTTTTCAAGGTCATAGAATTTTGTTTCGTATCAAAATCAGGAGTGGATCTTTATTTTTTCTATAATTATCAATTTGTACACATCAGCTTGGTAGTCCCAGAATTATCTGTTAATATTTCAAACCGCTTTTTCTCTGTTCGGTGGTTACCATTTTGGGTATCGTTTGAAAACTTGTTTATAACAAAGGCGACTCTGGATCCTGTGACAGTGAATTGGGTCGTTTTTCACATTTTCTCCACATTGTGATGTAGTTGGTGGTCCTTCAAGATGATCATCTTTACTTGATCTTCTATGCAACTGTGGAATATCGAGGGATATACTGCATCAATGTGTCTACGACGTCGGTGTGTAAGTCTTTTGTGGAAGACCTGACTTTTAGTTTTTTTCTTTTTTTTTAATGTACAGGCGAACAAAAATATCCGATTTTCGTTACTTCACCCTACACAGATGATTGTCGACATGTATGGCAAAGTTAAGATGTCAAAGTTCCGTGTTATTTATTGTTTTCCAATCTGTTTCCAATTGTGGTGCTTCTAATTCTCTGATTAACCCCGGTCTATTTCGGTTTTTTTTCTGTTTTTAAATAAAAAAGTGTTTCCAAAGTGCAAAAACTTAAAAAAAAAAACATTGTGTCTTTGGCAAATCGAGAAGCAATTTTAAATGAAAGTGGAAGAACGCGGTGAATGAAAAGGCGGACAAAACTTCACTATCTTCAAATTGACGGAGATAAATTGGAAATGTTTCGCATGGCAGGCGTACAAGGCATGACCAAATGAGAAATTTTAATCCTCTTAAGCTTAACCAGCTGGAGTTGTCATGTTCAAGGCAGATATCCAAAGTCACGTCAAAAAGGTAACTTCTATTAAAAATAGACAAAGCTTTCCTTTTTATAATGGAACCCTTATGATATAATTTCGTTTTCCATCTGTCTGGCACGACGGTTTTTCTAAGGAACGCGTGGAGCTATGAAGTTGAAATTAATACCAAACACATAAACCTATAAAAATATCAAGCTTCCTTAAAATCGCAGTCTTGCCGCATAATTTGATACTCACAAGAGACTCAAAATCTATGGTACAACAA
Source organism: Orthonevra nobilis (assembly GCA_963555765.1). Taxonomy (NCBI): domain Eukaryota; kingdom Metazoa; phylum Arthropoda; class Insecta; order Diptera; family Syrphidae; genus Orthonevra; species Orthonevra nobilis. The sequence continues at coordinate 94,906,409 of OY743224.1, forward strand.
GCAAAAGCGGTAAAAATCTTCAAGACTAGATTCACGTGAACTGTAAACTTACCCACAAGTTTGTCCGGAAACTTCGTTTCCAATTTTTTATTACGTTTTCGCATAATTGCGATTGTATTTCTCGAAAAGCAGCTCTAATGTTTTCTGTAAGTACTTGAAACTTAGGAAAAATAAAAACTTATGGTATTGAGTTTGAAAGCCTCCACAGCTCATTGGCACAAGAAAATAAGGACATCGTTCATGTCCTACAACAGTTGTATCCTGTGAACGTTCCGAAATGGACACACCTGCTTAAACTTCACATACTCTTTGCTTATCAGTTCAAGACGTTCAAATTTATCGAATTTATCCGGTAGAGCTGTGCGAGAAAATATTTTAAGACAATCACAATCAATACGAATTTTACGGAACGTTTTTGTATTGATCCACATTTTATTACTTTTTGGATAATCATGTGCATGCGAATTTCATAGGTGGACCATGTGGGCTTAGTAGCCGAAATATTGGTGCATAGGATTCAATCTGATTGTAAGATTCTCATAGGAAATTATGTTATCGAATTTATTAATATTTGCCAAAAATTAACTAAATTTCTATAACTTGCTAACAAACAAGTGAGTTCATTCACTGTGTGTGATATCATTTACTTTTAAAGTTACGTCATTACGCGTGTCAAGGCTAAGACAGTAGCAAATATTTGCATAAACAGAAATACATAATTCAACGAGTTGAGAATGTTAATATTTGTATTTAGACAAGTGTCTGCAAAACAAAAAAAAATATTTAAAATTTAAGGATGATAAAACATTGACTACAAGATTTGAAACTTATTTCAAATCATTTTTATGTTAAGTTTAAAAAGTTTGAAAAAACCAGATGTACAATCTATCAAAATACAACGAATAGAAAATTGTGTATTTAGAAGTATTAAAAACGGAAGCAGCAAAGACAGGACTCTAGGTTAATGGAGGCAAAGAAAACCATATAATAATATTGTCAACAAAAACAGAAGCAGAAATATCTCACTAATAATAAAATATAACCGAAAGGAGTTAATTTACCTAAAATCTGCAGCAAATCAGTAAAGCGCCTTAATCAAGCGAAGTATAAGTCTAACCAACCGCTTTTACTCCGGCTTAGATAGCGCAAGGCCCTATTTTTATTCACTTAATGTGATTTTCACATGAAAAAAGCTACGAAGATTCCATATTGTTAATATATTATGAAGAACAATATAAAAGACAATCATAAGAAAACAGTAATGCGGACATTTACATTTTAAAATTCTACACATTACTACCTTAATTTCAAAAAGAATATTCACTGGTCCTTTCGTATACAACAGAGAGTTTGTTAGGAAACAATTTTTAAAAGAAAACAACGTTCACAAAGCGCCGGAAATAAGTAGTACATAAATGTATCCATTATAATAATTTGTATCTTCTTCCGCGTGGAACCAATGCAATTTGGGGGTTCTAACATAACAAGTATTCTTTAGCGATATTGGACCTGCTCTTGGCCCTTAAATGTCACAGTTTTCAGAAGAATATATCAGAACACTATTTTAAAAACTCACCGGACTATGCAGACGTTGATAATTGGGGAATACAAAAGCATCAGAATTGAGACTACCCCAATGTCTTTTCATTATAATTGTCATACCCGAATGAACAAAAATGACACCTGATTTTTTATTATTTGTAGCCTATCAAGGGTAAACGATTTCTCTTATGACGCATTTACTCAGTACAAGAAAAGGATTGTGAAAAAAAAAAGGAAAGATCGTATTCGAAACTCTGAATTATTTGGTTTTAATTTTTCAAATGTTAGGTTGGCAAGAAAGTAATTTCGATTTTTACAAGAGGATGGCGTTATTTGTGTTGATTCTCGGCTTTGTCAATCTTATTTCCTTTTTTCTTTTGACATTTGATAATCATGACTTTAAGCTTTTGGTTCAGTGTCAGTTTTAGCATGGAGAGCAAAAACGAACATTTTTGACATATGATGAAGGATGTTTAACCGAAAGAACTTATCAGAATTGGCTAAAGGAATTCCATTCTGGAGATTCACTCAAAGATGACCATCGTTCTGGTAGACCAAATCAAAGCCACAATTGAATCAGATCGAATAAACCCACAATTGAATCAGATCCAATATGTGTTAGAGATTGTAGAGAGGTAAAATATATCACACATAAAACTAAAAATAACTCGTAAAAAAGGTTAACACAACGAATGTGATATGCGTATCAAACGCAATAATTTCGAAACTTGCAAAATTCTTTGAATGACAAAACTTTAACCAATAAGGATGACCTGCTACCACATTTGGTTCAGTTTTGTGCTAATAAGGGCAAGAAGTTCTGTGAGCTGTCAAAGGTCATCAAACAAATTGAAAAACATACAATACATAAACAATACAATACAATATAAATCGATAAGCAAGGGTTTCATTGGACACTAAATAACTGTAATTACTTTCTTACCAACCAAATAGATCGCGTCCAAATAGGGATGAAGAATTTTGCCATCGATATGTTGGAATTCACCCAATTCGCAGTATTTTATTCGTGAAGTTCAGTGCTGTCATTGCTTTCATTTTTTGATTCTGTTTTGGGTGCAGAAATGCAATGATTACCGGCATACGTTTGCACTCATGTATGTTAACACAATAGAATGATGTCGTTCGATAGGTACCACAAGCAAATCATCATCAAATACATTTCCTTTTCCGAGTTTTTCTTGTTTTAAGTTTGCCTCACTGTACATCTGCGGGCCCTTCTATTTGCGAAAGAATGTCAGTTTGCGAAGTAAACAATTTCAATCGAAATACATACTGCTTCTTATGCTATAAAAGGCCAGAAACGAGTGTCTTCGAGTAACAGTTTCGCGAAATGTTCCGCTTAATATTAATATTAGGTCTTATGTGCCTTGTGACTGCTTCAGAAATCGAGGATCGTATCGTTGGCGGATTAAATGTCTCGATTTCTTTCTATCCGTACCAAGTTTCGTTGCAACGAGATGAAATACACTTTTGCGGCGGCAGTTTATATTCTCCTACCATCGTACTGACTGCTGCGCACTGCGTGAAAGCCGTTGAGTTGGTTTCGTTAAGCTCTCTACAAGTGCGTCTTGGTTCAAGCTCCTGGAATTCGGGTGGTATTGTGCGAGGCGTAAGGAAAATGAAAATGCATCCATTGTTCGACTCGAAAACAATGATGAACGACGTTGCCCTCATTAGACTGGTCTCTGCGGTGACATATTCTAGAACAATTTCTAATGTCATATTAGCTTTGAATCCACCAGTGAATGGTGCGCCCGCTATCATTAGCGGATGGGGCTCACTAAAAGCGGGAACAAGTGAATTGCCAACGAAGCTACAAGCTGTAAAAGTTAGTCTTATTTCAAAGGCGAAGTGTTCTTCATCGGATTATAGCTACTCGACGAACATTAAGGGGCCTATGATTTGTGCAGGAGCTGCGGGAAAGGATTCTTGCCAAGGTGATTCCGGAGGGCCTTTGGTAAATTTGGCCACGGGAAGACTGGTGGGTGTAGTTTCCTGGGGAGTTGGTTGTGGGAATGCGTTATTTCCAGGAGTGTACGCAGATGTTGCAACACTAAGCTCGTGGATTATATCAACTGCAAATAAGGCCTTCTAATAAAGTTGACAAAGTAAATTTGATATTTCCTAAGACTGTTTCGTCTTTTACTTAAGTCGAAACTCAAATACTGAAAAGGTACCTCTGCGAATGTTTTGGGTTTCCCTTATAGGATTATGAGGAGGTGAAAGATGAACGATTTTTGGATCTCAGTTCCTTCAAGGAATATCCAAATAGTCACTTTTTTTACCTTCGTCTAAGCTTGCCGCAATTTTCGCTCGTGTGTCACTATAAAAACTAAGACTGCCTCTGGCTAGCGTCATGACTTCAAAGCATAGCGAAAAGAATAAGGTTTTTACCCATTTTTTTTTATTCTCAATGGGATACGTTTGTTATACTTCTGGAGGGTGCTCGAAAGCAAATGTTATCAAGTCTTCAAAGCATCATAGCGAGCTAGGATCCCAAGCTCCAAGTTTTTTTTTGAGTTTTGTAGGGTACAAATCGTCAACAGCGGCAAGGGGGAAACCTAGTAGTTGAAATTCAAACGGACTAGCCTGCGATGATTTCTTTTTCGATCTATTTGGATACTCCTTGTGAGTACGCTTTCAGAAATCACCAGCTCCTGATTATGAACTTCGGTAAAATATGAAATGCGAGGCTTTTCTCCTGGACTATGAATGCTCATTTTATAACGATGTTCCTTGAAAAAATTTCGAGCTCGATCAAGTGCACGTTAGCGTCACTAGTCGGTAAGATCACTAAAGTCCATCCAATGATGAAATTCGTTAATTTAACGAGGTAAGAAGGAATATGCTTCTCTGATCTGCTCTATCAACCATTTGAGCGAGCAGACTGAAGACAAATTGAATAATGAACGAGTAAAAAAACGTCTGCATAACATCAAAAAATTAACTCGATCTAAGGCGCCTTGGCCCTGCCACCCCTGTCAAAGATGAATCCATTTAGTCTTCATTCCTTAGCACTGGTTTAAATGTGGCCTGTTTATCGCACTAACTGTACTGATAAAAGGTTTGCGCAAGTAATAGATGTTTGAACGAAAATGGATTATGACCCATACTTTCTTCAGAGTCACTTCTCTTATATCGACTCCACTTATGTCACAACTAATGATCCAAATAGCATAAAGACTGCAGCAACTTATCGCAGACCAATGCTTGTGGCTTAAGACGCATAACGCAAAACAAAAGCCTTACGCTCTATTCCAACATTGCAAAATCATATCACTGCTGGTCAACAATTCGTAGTAAACGTAGTTGAGAAATTTCTGTAATGCATTGTTGTCCATTAAAAACACCAACTTTTTGTATTTTTTTTTTATAGAATAATTCTCAAAAGAAAGATTAGAAAAAAAAACAACTTCATAAAAACATTAAAGAAAACAAAAAAAGAAATGGTTAGAACATTATTTACATTCTCGTGAGTCTTATTCAAACTCAAAACAGACGTCAAATGGTATTTTCTAAAAGAAGACCTAATCAACAGTTCGATACAAAAATTGCTGAGTGTCAGCACGAACTCCAACTACATAGAAACAGCAAAAAAACTCTTATAAATTACAAATACTTAATTCGCAATTTTCTTGTTTTTTGTTCAATGGTATTTTTATTTCGTCATTCAGAGCCCTGCAACTTTAACTATCCAATTTCTCAGGACAGCAACATCAGCGTATACTCCTGGGTAATTTGCATTAGCACATCCGATCCCCCAGGATATAACTCCAAACAATTCGCGTCTTAATTTATTGACCAACGGTCCGCCGGAATCACCTTGACACGAATCCGTGCCAATTCCAACGCCACATATCATAGTGTGCTGTATTTGGGTTGAGTATGAGTATTTCGTAGAACTGCAAACCTCATTTGATATAATATCAATTGCAGCTGATCTTAATTTTTTCGATATATTAAGTCCCGAGTGAGTTTTACCCCATCCACTGATTAAGGCTACTGTGCCATTCACCGGTGTAACGGTTGCCAATTTGATCGTGTTAATATATTGTGTCAAAATGAATGGGCTTTCCAATTTCACTAATCCCACGTCGTAAGTCATCAAATCTGCATTGTAATTTGGATGTGACTCTATTGCTGCTACTTTTCTTAGTTCACCACCTGAAATCCATGACTCTGAGCCAGCACGCACTTGTAACATAGAGAGTGGTAACTTCTCAACAGTTTTAATGCAATGAGCAGCAGTTAAAACGTACGTAGTACTAATTAAGCTACCACCACAAAAGTGGTTTTGGTATCTTTGAAACGAAACTTGGAAAGGATAGTTAGCTATACGAGTATAGAGACCACCAACAATGCGATCTTCTACCAATGATGTTTCAAAAGCACTCACGATGCACAGAAGGCTTACAACGACCGTTAAGCAAAACATTTTGCAAAGCTTTAATAACGTCCTCATAAACTGCGGCCCGTTTTATAGAGCGATTCGAGAAGTTGTGTTGTTTGATTTAAACGTATTGTCAACCAAATAGGAAACCAAATGTTATTTGGCAAACAACGGCAGCTGATGTGATCATGTGGAAACCCGTATATGCCCACGCGCTTAAAAAAAATCTCGAAATAGAATTAAAGTTATCTAAGCATAAGCTCAAAAAAAACTGATATAAAATATTTTGAATCGTTTGGAATATTCGGGAGCATAGGGAATTAATTTTTAGAAGGTTTTATACATGAATTCAGAAAGTGCCTTTTCAATTTTTAAGAACCTACAAGGTTTTCGAATCTTAAAACACAATCAAATTGCATTCGGAAAAATATACAAGCACGAGAAGCACTTCTTCATTCTGGGAAATTGTGCGTCGTCCTGCATTCCGACTACTGTTTACTTTAGCGGCGTTTCTAAGGGCCTCAAATGTCAAACAATATACCCAGGTACCCAAAGGTAGTGAAATTCACAAATCTGGAAGTGCATATAAATACTGGCAATGAAAATTCTGCGCACAAATAAAAGAGTGCAGCAGAAGGTTGGAGAAAGACTTGGTAACCGATGGCCATCAGAAAGGCCCTCAATGAACAACGTTAACCCAAGAAAATTTGCCGCTTTCTCCGTTAGAGAGCAGGCTTTTTTATACATATATATAAACCTAATGTACATGTTTGTCACTAAACTCCGCCATTACGGCTGGAACGATTTGGATGTAATTTTTTGTGTATGTTTGAGAGGCCCCCTTGATGGTTTGAATTCACTCAACAATATTTTTCCATGAATAATTGACTGATAAGCCTTTCAAGAAGTCAACAATTAACCTTCTGAGAATAATTCATTTTTAAAAATGTTTAGTTGACGCTGATTTTACTAACGTCGTTATTCTATAAAATTTAAGAAATGGCTCATAAAAAATTAAATATCAAACTTAATGATAAATGTCACTTTATTATATACCATTATATATATTAATATATTAATGTACTGCAAATTACATATACTAGATGTATATCTAAATAAAATCGTACGTTTTATTAAGACGATTTTTTTTAAAAGTTGATTGAGAAACAAAAACTTCAACATTAGTTTTTAAGGCTATTTTTCCAAACGAAATAAGCAACCTGTTTCACAGGCAAAATTAAGGTTTTGCATTACCTGAATAATATTTTACTTTACCCATAAGTATGCAAAAGGGACAAACAATTAAAAAGAAAAAAAAATTAATCCGAGGAGCAAGCACATTACACATCAGTGTTGATTACTCAATCCCAAGCAGCTACAGATATCTATCGGTTTCTCTTTAAAAATTACTCAAAGTAACTCTGGATAAAACACAACAAGGAAATCGCTGATAAGCTGATTAAGTGCAAATCTCTTGGACAAGGCCGCATATATGCACATAATATAGCGTCAATAGATGAAAAAAATGTCTTGGAATCACACATTAACCTAAAGAAAATTAAGATTTTGATTTTTCTAACTCTACATCAGAAGAAAACAAAATAAAATCACTTAGTAATCGTAATCTGACCAAACGAAACCTTCCCCTTAACAAACATCGTAGCAGGTTAACGAAACAAAAATAGAAACATCTTTTCTACAGTGGAATATCCAAGGATATTTGAACAATCTTCCAAACCTCGAGATCTGTATAAGTACGTAGATATTCTTCTTCAAGAACTCGGAAGTTTTGATAGAAAATGCACAAACCATTAATTATAAAGCACACAAAGAATCTCCACAGCTATTAATAATAATAATTATTAATATTGACATCTGAATTCCGAGGTATTTTTGCGAAATTCTGCTAGACTATAGCCCAGGATTTCAAAATGCACTTTTTTCGCGAAGTCACAAATAAAGAGTATCTCGAACTGAACACATATTTCAAAATTTAGCTCTGAGGTCCTTTCAGTGACGAAAATATCGAGATCTGAATTCCGAAAGTTTTGCGAAGTTCCGCTGGACTATAGCCCATGATTTCAAACTTCACTTTTTTCGCGAAATTGGAAGTGTCCTTTTCTGATGCATTGATAACGAAGAGAATCTATATCTGAATACGTATTTCAAAATTTAGCTCTGAGGTCCTTTCAATGACGAAAATATTGACATCTGAATTCCGAGGTATTTTTGCGAAATTCTACTGGACTATAGCCCAGGATTTCAAAATGCACTTTTTTCGCGAAGTCACATATGTCAATCTCTGATGCATTCAAAATAAAGAGTACCTCGAACTGAACACATATTTCAAAATTTACCTCTGAGATCCTTTCAGTGCCGAAAATATCGAGATCTGAATTCCGAAAGTTTTGCGAAGTTCTGCTGGACTATAGCCCATGATTTCAAAATTCACTTTTTTCGCGAAATTGGAAATGTCCTTTTCTGATGCATTGATAACGAAGAGAATCTATATCTGAATACGTATTTCAAAATTTAGCTCTGAGGTCCTTTCAATGACGAAAATATTGACATCTGAATTCCCAGGTATTTTTGCGAAATTCTACTGGACTAAAGCCCAGGATTTCAAAATGCACTTTTTTCGCGAAATTGCAAATATCCTTTTCTGAGACATAAATAATAAAGAGTATCTCGAACTGAACACATGTTTCAAAATTTAGCTCTGAGGTCCTTTTAATGATGAAAATATTGACATCTGAATTCCGATGTATTTTTGCGAAATTCTGCTGGACTATAGCCCAGGATTTCAAAATTCACTTTTTTCGCGAAAATGCAAATATCCTTTTCTGAGACATAAATAATAAAAAGTATATCGAACTGAACACATGCTTCAAAATTAAGCTCTGAGGTCATTTCGGTGACGAAAATATCGAGATCTGAATTCCGAGGTATTGTTACGAAATTCTGCTGGACTATAGCCCGGGATTTCAAAATGCAATTTTTTCTCGAAATTGCAAATATCTTTTTCTGAGACATAAATAAAAAAGAGTATCTACATCTGAATACATATTTCAAAATTTAGCTCTGAGATCATTTCAGTGACGAAAATATTGACATCTGAATTCCGAGGTATTTTTACGAAATTCTGTTGGACTATAGCCCAGGATTTCAAAATGCACTTTTTTCGCGGCGTTGCAAATATCCTTTTCTGAGACATAAATAATAAAGAGTATCTACATCTGAATACGTATTTCAAAATTTAGCTCTGAGATCCTTTCAGTGACGAAAATACTAAGATCTGAATTCCGAGGTATTTTTACGAAATTCTGCTTGACTATAGCCCAGGATTTCAAAATGCATTTTTTTCGCGAAATTGCAAATATCCTTTTCTGAGACATAAATAATAAAGAGTATCTACATCTGAATACGTATTTCAAAATTTAGCTCTGAGATCATTTCAGTGACGAAAATATTGACATCTGAATTCCGAGGTATTTTTACGAAATTCTGTTGGACTATAGCCCAGGATTTCAAAATGCGCTTTTTTCGCGAAATGGCAAATGTCCTTTTATGATGCATTTCAAATAAAGAGTTTCCCCATTTTAGCATACATTTCAAAATTGAGCTCTGAGGTCCTTTCAGTGACGAAATTATTGACATCTGAATTCCGAGGTATTTTTGCGAAATTCTGCTGGACTATAGCCCAGGATTTCAAAATGCGCTTTTTTCGCGAAATGGCAAATGTCCTTTTATGATGCATTTCAAATAAAGAGTTTCCCCATTTTAGCATACATTTCAAAATTGAGCTCTGAGGTCCTTTCAGTGACGAAATTATTGACATCAGAATTCCGAGGTATTTTTGTGAAATTCTGCTAGACTATAGCCCATGATTTCAAAATGCACTTTTTTCGCGAAATGGCAAATGTCCTTTTATGATGCATTTCAAATAAAGAGTTTCCCCATTTTAGCATACATTTCAAAATTGAGCTCTGAGGTCCTTTCAGTGACGAAATTATTGACATCTGAATTCCGAGGTATTTTTGCGAAATTCTGCTGGACTATAGCCCAGGATTTCAAAACGCACTTTTTTCGTGAAGTCACAAATGTCATTCTCTGATGCATTCACAATTAAGAGTATCTCGAAATGAACACATATTTCAAAATTTAGCTCTGAGGTCCTTTCAGTGACAAAAATATTGAGATCTGAATTCCGAGGTATTTTTGCGAAATTCTGCTGGATTTCAAAATTCACTTTTTTCGCGAAATTGCAAATGTCGTTTTCTGATGCATTTATAATGAAGAGTTTATTCATTTTAGCATACATTTAAAAATTTAGCTCTGAGATCATTTCAGTGACGAAAATATTGACATCTGAATTCCGAGGTATTTTTACGAAATTCTGTTGGACTATAGCCCAGGATTTCAAAATGCACTTTTTTCGCGAAATTGCATATATCCTTTTCTGAGACATAAATAATAGAGAGTTTCTACATCTGAATACATATTTCAAAATTTAGCTCTGAGATTATTTCAGTGACGAAAATATGGAGATCTGAATTCTGAGGTATTTTTGCGAAATTCTGCTGGACTAAAGCCCAGGATTTCAAAATGCGCTTTTTTCGCGATATTGCAAATATCCTTTTCTGAGACATAAATAATAAAGAGTATCTGAGTATCTACATCTGAATACATATTTCAAAATTTAGCTCTGAGATCATTTCAGTGACGAAAATATTGACATCTGAATTCCGAGGTATTTTTACGAAATTCTGTTGGACTATAGCCCAGGATTTCAAAATGCACTTTTTTCGCGAAATTGCATATATCCTTTTCTGAGACATAAATAATAGAGAGTTTCTACATCTGAATACATATTTCAAAATTTAGCTCTGAGATTATTTCAGTGACGAAAATATGGAGATCTGAATTCCGAGGTATTTTTGCGAAATTCTGCTGGACTAAAGCCCAGGATTTCAAAATGCGCTTTTTTCGCGATATTGCAAATATCCTTTTCTGAGACATAAATAATAAAGAGTATCTGAGTATCTACATCTGAATACATATTTCAAAATTTAGCTCTGAGATCATTTCGGTGACGAAAATGTTGACATCTGAATTCCGATGTAGTTTTGCGAAATTCTGCTGGACTATAGCCCAGGATTTCAAAATGCACTTTTTTCGTGATATTGCAAATATCCTTTTCTGAGACATAAATAATTAAGAGTATCTGAGTATCTACATCTGAATACATATTTCAAAATTTAGCTCTGAGATCATTTCAGTGATGAAAATATTGACATCTGAATTCCGAGGTATTTTTGCGAAATTCTGCAAATATCCTTTTCTGAGACATAAATAATAAAAAGTATCTCGAACTGAACACATATTTCAAGATTTAGCTCTGAGGTCCTTTCAGTGACGAAAATACTAAGATCTGAATTCCGAGGTATTTTTGCGAAATTCTGCTGGATTTCTAAATTCACTTTTTTCGCGAAATTGCAAATGTCGTTTTCTGATGCATTTATAATGAAGAGTTTATTCATTTTAGCATACATTTAAAAATTTAGCTCTGAAGTCCTTTCAGTAACGATAATATTGACATCTGAATTCCGAGGTTTCTGCGAAATTCTGCTGGACTATAGCCCAGGATTTCAAAATTCACATTTTTCGCGAAGTCACAAATGTCATTCTCTGATGCATTCATAATAAAGAGTATCTGAGTATCTACATCTGAATTTATATTTCAAAATTTAGCTCTGAGATCATTTCAGTGACGAAAATATTGACATCTGAATTCCGAGGTATTTTTGCGAAATTCTGTGGACTATAGCCCAGGATTTCAAAATGCACTTTTTTCGCGATATTGCAAATATCCTTTTCTGAGACATAAATAATAAAGAGTATCTGAGTATCTACATCTGAATACATATTTCAAAGTTTAGCTCTGAGATCATTTCGATGACGAAAATATTGACATCTGAATTCCGAGGGATTTTAGCGAAATTCTGTTGGACTATAGCCCAGGATTTCAAAATGCACTTTTTTCGCGATATTGCAAATATCCTTTTCTGAGACATAAATAATAAAGAGTATCTGAGTATCTACATCTGAATACTTATTTCGAAATTTAGCTCTGAGATCATTTCGGTGACGAAAATATTGACATCTGAATTCCGAGGTATTTTTGCGAAATTCTGCTGGACTACAGCCCAGGATTTCAAAATTCACTTTTTTCGCGAAGTCACAAATATAATTCTCTGATGCATTCATAATAAAGAATATCACGAACTGAACACATATTTCAAAATTTAGCTCTGAGGTCCTTTCAGTGACAAAAATATTGAGATCTGAATTCCGAGGTATTTTTGCGAAATTCTGCTGGATTATAGCCCAGGATTTCAAAATTCACTTTTTTCGCGAAATTGCAAATGTCGTTTTCTGATGCATTTATAATGAAGAGTTTATTCATTTTAGCATACATTTAAAAATTTTGCTCTGAAGTCCTTTCAGTAACGAAAATATTGACATCTGAATTCCGAGGTTTTTACGAAATTCTGCTGGACTATAGAACAGGATTTCAAAATTCACATTTTTCGCGAAGTCACAAATGTCATTCTCTGATGCATTCATAATAAAGAGTATCTGAGTATCTACATCTGAATACATATTTCAAAATTTAGCTCTGAGATCATTTCAGTGACGAAAATGTTGACATCTGAATTCCGAGGTATTTTTGCGAAATTCTGCTGGACTATAGCCCAGGATTTCAAAATGCACTTTTTTCGCGATATTGCAAATATCCTTTTCTGAGACATAAATAATAAAGAGTATCTGAGTATCTACATCTGAATACATATTTCAAAGTTTAGCTCTGAGATCATTTCGATGACGAAAATATTGACATCTGAATTCCGAGGGATTTTAGCGAAATTCTGTTGGACTATAGCCCAGGATTTCAAAATTCACATTTTTCGCGAAGTCACAAATGTCATTCTCTGATGCATTCATAATAAAGAGTATCTGAGTATCTACATCTGAATTTATATTTCAAAATTTAGCTCTGAGATCATTTCAGTGACGAAAATATTGACATCTGAATTCCGAGGTATTTTTGCGAAATTCTGTGGACTATAGCCCAGGATTTCAAAATGCACTTTTTTCGCGATATTGCAAATATCCTTTTCTGAGACATAAATAATAAAGAGTATCTGAGTATCTACATCTGAATACTTATTTCGAAATTTAGCTCTGAGATCATTTCGGTGACGAAAATATTGACATCTGAATTCCGAGGGATTTTAGCGAAATTCTGTTGGACTATAGCCCAGGATTTCAAAATGCACTTTTTTCGCGATATTGCAAATATCCTTTTCTGAGACATAAATAATAAAGAGTATCTGAGTATCTACATCTGAATACTTATTTCGAAATTTAGCTCTGAGATCATTTCGGTGACGAAAATATTGACATCTGAATTCCGAGGTATTTTTGCGAAATTCTGCTGGACTACAGCCCAGGATTTCAAAATTCACTTTTTTCGCGAAGTCACAAATATAATTCTCTGATGCATTCATAATAAAGAATATCACGAACTGAACACATATTTCAAAATTTAGCTCTGAGGTCCTTTCAGTGACAAAAATATTGAGATCTGAATTCCGAGGTATTTTTGCGAAATTCTGCTGGATTATAGCCCAGGATTTCAAAATTCACTTTTTTCGCGAAATTGCAAATGTCGTTTTCTGATGCATTTATAATGAAGAGTTTATTCATTTTAGCATACATTTAAAAATTTTGCTCTGAAGTCCTTTCAGTAACGAAAATATTGACATCTGAATTCCGAGGTTTTTACGAAATTCTGCTGGACTATAGAACAGGATTTCAAAATTCACATTTTTCGCGAAGTCACAAATGTCATTCTCTGATGCATTCATAATAAAGAGTATCTGAGTATCTACATCTGAATACATATTTCAAAATTTAGCTCTGAGATCATTTCAGTGACGAAAATGTTGACATCTGAATTCCGAGGTATTTTTGCGAAATTCTGCTGGACTATAGCCCAGGATTTCAAAATGCACTTTTTTCGCGATATTGCAAATATCCTTTTCTGAGACATAAATAATAAAGAGTATCTGAGTATCTACATCTGAATACATATTTCAAAATTTAGCTCTGAGATCATTTCGGTGACGAAAATGTTGACATCTGAATTCCGAGGGATTTTAGCGAAATTCTGCTGGACTATAGCCCAGGATTTCAAAATGCACTTTTTTCGCGATATTGCAAATATCCTTTTCTGAGACATAAATAATAAAGAGTATCTGAGTATCTACATCTGAATACATATTTCGAAATTTAGCTCTGAGATCATTTCGGTGACGAAAATATTGACATCTGAATTCCGAGATATTTTTGCGAAATTCTGCTGGACTACAGCCCAGGATTTCAAAATTCACTTTTTTCGCGAAGTCACAAATATAATTCTCTGATGCATTCATAATAAAGAATATCACGAACTGAACACATATTTCAAAATTTAGCTCTGAGGTCCTTTCAGTGACAAAAATATTGAGATCTGAATTCCAAGGTATTTTTGCGAAATTCTGCTGGATTATAGCCCAGGATTTCAAAATTCACTTTTTTTATTTATTAAGCTCTGAAGTCCTTTCAGTAACGAAAATATTGACATCTGAATTCCGAGGTATTTTTGCGAAATTCTGCTGGACTACAGCCCAGGATTTCAAAATTCTCTTTTTTCGCGAAGTCACAAATGTAATTCTCTGATGCATTCATAAAAAAGAATATCACGAACTGAACACATATCTCAAAATTTAGTTCTGATGTCCTTTCAGTGACAAAAATATTGAGATCTGAATTCCGAGGTATTTTTGCGAAATTCTGCTGGATTATAGCCCAGGATTTCAAAATTCACTTTTTTCGCGAAATTGCAAATGTCGTTTTCTGATGCATTTATAATGAAGAGTTTCTTCATTTTAGCATACATTTAAAAATTTAGCTCTCAAGTCCTTTCAGTAACGAAAATATTGACATCTGAATTCCGAGGTTTTTGCGAAATTCTGCTGGACTATAGACCAGGATTTCAAAATTCAAGTTTTTCGCGAAGTCACAAATGTCATTCTCTGATGCATTCATAATAAAGAGTATCTGAGTATCTACATCTGAATACATATTTCAAAATTTAGCTCTGAGATCATTTCAGTGACGAAAATATTGACATCTGAATTCCGAGGTATTTTTGCGAAATTCTGCTGGATTATAGCCCAGGATTTCAAAATGCACTTTTTTCGCGAAGTTACAAATGTCATTCTCTGATGAGTGTCGAAAATACTAAGATCTGAATTCTGAGGTATTTTTGCGAAATTCTGCTGGATTTCTAAATTCACTTTTTTCGCGAAATTGCAAATATCCTTTTCTGAGACATAAACAATAAAGAGTATCTAAATCTGAATACATATTTCAAAACTAAGCTCTGAGGCCCTTTCAGTGACGAAAATTTTGAGATCTGAATTCCGATGTAGTTTTGCGAAATTCTGCTGGACTATAGCCCAGGATTTCAAAATGCACTTTTTTCGTGATATTGCAAATATCCTTTTCTGAGACATAAATAATTAAGAGTATCTGAGTATCTACATCTGAATACATATTTCAAAATTTAGCTCTGAGATCATTTCAGTGATGAAAATATTGACATCTGAATTCCGAGGTATTTTTGCGAAATTCTGCAAATATCCTTTTCTGAGACATAAATAATAAAAAGTATCTCGAACTGTACACATATTTCAAGATTTAGCTCTGAGGTCCTTTCAGTGACGAAAATACTAAGATCTGAATTCCGAGGTATTTTTGCGAAATTCTGCTGGATTTCTAAATTCACTTTTTTCGCGAAAT
The DNA here is from genome assembly GCA_963555765.1 of Orthonevra nobilis. NCBI lineage: Eukaryota > Metazoa > Arthropoda > Insecta > Diptera > Syrphidae > Orthonevra > Orthonevra nobilis. Next base: position 94,922,271 of record OY743224.1, read on the forward strand.
TGCAAATGTCGTTTTCTGATGCATTTATAATGAAGAGTTTATTCATTTTAGCATACATTTAAAAATTTAGCTCTGAAGTCCTTTCAGTAAAGAAAATATTGACATCTGAATTCCGAGGTTTTTGCGAAATTCTGCTGGACTATAGCCCAGGATTTCAAAATTCACATTTTTCGCGAAGTCACAAATGTCATTCTCTGATGCATTCATAATAAAGAGTATCTCGAACTGAACACATGTTTCAAAGTTTAGCTCTGAGGTCCTTTCAGTAACGAAAATATTGACATCTGAATTCCGAGGTTTTTGCGAAATTCTGCTGGACTATAGCCCAGGATTTCAAAATTCAGTTTTTCGCGAAATTGCAAATGTCCTTTTCTGATGCAGTTAAAATGAAGAGTTTCTTCATTTAAGCATACATTTCAAAATTTAGCTCTGAGGTCCTTTCAGTGACGAAAATATTGACATCTGAATTCCGAGGTATTTTTGCGAAATTCTGCTGGACTTTAGCCCAGGATTTCAAAATTCAAGTTTTTCGCGAAGTCACAAATGTCGTTCTCTGATGCATTCATAACAAAGAGTATCTGAGTATCTACATCTGAATACATATTTCAAAATTTAGCTCTGAGATCATTTCAGTGACGAAAATATTGACATCTGAATTCCGAGGTATTTTTGCGAAATTCTGCTGGATTATAGCCCAGGATTTCAAAATGCACTTTTTTCGCGAAGTTACAAATGTCATTCTCTGATGAGTGTCGAAAATACTAAGATCTGAATTCTGAGGTATTTTTGCGAAATTCTGCTGGATTTCTAAATTCACTTTTTTCGCGAAATTGCAAATATCCTTTTCTGAGACATAAACAATAAAGAGTATCTAAATCTGAATACATATTTCAAAACTAAGCTCTGAGGCCCTTTCAGTGACGAAAATTTTGAGATCTGAATTCCGATGTAGTTTTGCGAAATTCTGCTGGACTATAGCCCAGGATTTCAAAATGCACTTTTTTCGTGATATTGCAAATATCCTTTTCTGAGACATAAATAATTAAGAGTATCTGAGTATCTACATCTGAATACATATTTCAAAATTTAGCTCTGAGATCATTTCAGTGATGAAAATATTGACATCTGAATTCCGAGGTATTTTTGCGAAATTCTGCAAATATCCTTTTCTGAGACATAAATAATAAAAAGTATCTCGAACTGAACACATATTTCAAGATTTAGCTCTGAGGTCCTTTCAGTGACGAAAATACTAAGATCTGAATTCCGAGGTATTTTTGCGAAATTCTGCTGGATTTCTAAATTCACTTTTTTCGCGAAATTGCAAATGTCGTTTTCTGATGCATTTATAATGAAGAGTTTATTCATTTTAGCATACATTTAAAAATTTAGCTCTGAAGTCCTTTCAGTAACGAAAATATTGACATCTGAATTCCGAGGTTTTTGCGAAATTCTGCTGGACTATAGCCCAGGATTTCAAAATTCACATTTTTCGCGAAGTCACAAATGTCATTCTCTGATGCATTCATAATAAAGAGTATCTCGAACTGAACACATGTTTCAAAGTTTAGCTCTGAGGTCCTTTCAGTGACGAAAATATTGACATCTGAATTCCGAGGTATTTTTGCGAAATTCTGCTGGACTGTAGCCCAGGATTTCAAAATGCACTTTTTTCGCGAAATTGCAAATGTCCTTTTCTGATGCAGTTAAAATGAAGAGTTTCTTCATTTTAGCATACGTTTCAAAATTTAGCTCTGAGGTCCTTTCAGTGACGAAAATATTGACATCTGAATTCCGAGGTATTTTTGCGAAATTCTGCTGGACTTTAGCCCAGGATTTCAAAATTCAGTTTTTCGCGAAATTGCAAATGTCCTTTTCTGATGCAGTTAAAATGAAGAGTTTCTTCATTTAAGCATACATTTCAAAATTTAGCTCTGAGGTCCTTTCAATGACGAAAATATTGTCTTCGAGTAACAGTTTCGCGAAATGTTCCGCTTAATATTAATATTAGGTCTTATGTGCCTTGTGACTGCTTCAGAAATCGAGGATCGTATCGTTGGCGGATTTAATGTCTCGATTTCTTTCTATCCGTACCAAGTTTCGTTGCAACGAGATGAAATACATTTTTGCGGCGGCAGTTTATATTCTCCTACCATCGTACTGACTGCTGCGCACTGCGTGAAAGCCGTTGAGTTGGTTTCGTTAAGCTCTCTACAAGTGCGTCTTGGTTCAAGCTCCTGGAATTCGGGTGGTATTGTGCGAGGCGTAAGGAAAATGAAAATGCATCCATTGTTCGACTCGAAAACAATGATGAACGACGTTGCCCTCATTAGACTGGTCTCTGCGGTGACATATTCTAGAACAATTTTGAATGTCATATTAGCTTTGAATCCACCAGTGAATGGTGCGCCCGCTATCATTAGCGGATGGGGCTCACTAAAAGCGGGAACAAGTGAATTGCCAACGAAGCTACAAGCTGTAAAAGTTAGTCTTATTTCAAAGGCGAAGTGTTCTTCATCGGATTATAGCTACTCGACGAACATTAAGGGGCCTATGATTTGTGCAAGAGCTGCGGGAAAGGATTCTTGCCAAGGTGATTCGGGAGGGCCTTTGGTAAATTTGGCCACGGGAAGACTGGTGGGTGTAGTTTCCTTTGGAGTTGGTTGTGGGAATGCGTTATTTCCAGGAGTGTACGCAGATGTTGCAACACTAAGCTCGTGGATTATATCAACTGCAAATAAGGCCTTCTAATAAAGTTGACAAAGTAAATTTGATATTTCCTAAGACTGTTTCGTCTTTTACTTAAGTCGAAACTCAAATACTGAAAAGGTACCTCTGCGAATGTTTTGGGTTTCCCTTATAGGATTATGAGGAGGTGAAAGATGAACGATTTTTGGATCTCAGTTCCTTCAAGGAATATCCAAATAGTCACTTTTTTTACCTTCGTCTAAGCTTGCCGCAATTTTCGCTCGTGTGTCACTATAAAAACTAAGACTGCCTCTGGCTAGCGTCATGACTTCAAAGCAGAGCGAAAAGAATAAGGTCATTTTTTTTATTCTGAATGGGATACGTTTGCTATACTTCTGGAGGGTGCTCGAAAGCAAATGTTATCAAGTCTTCAAAGCATCATAGCGAGCTAGGATCCCAAGCTCCAAGTTTTTTTTTGAGTTTTGTAGGGTACAAATCGTCAACAGCGGCAAGGGGGAAACCTAGTAGTTGAAATTCAAACGGACTAGCCTGCGATGATTTCTTTTTCGATCTATTTGGATACTCCTTGTGAGTACGCTTTCAGAAATCACCAGCTCCTGATTATGAACTTCGGTAAAATATGAAATGCGAGGCTTTTCTCCTGGACTATGAATGCTCATTTTATAACGATGTTCCTTGAAAAAATTTCGAGCTCGATCAAGTGCACGTTAGCGTCACTAGTCGGTAAGATCACTAAAGTCCATCCAATGATGAAATTCGTTAATTTAACGAGGTAAGAAGGAATATGCTTCTCTGATCTGCTCTATCAACCATTTGAGCGAGCAGACTGAAGACAAATTGAATAATGAACGAGTAAAAAAACGTCTGCATAACATCAAAAAATTAACTCGATCTAAGGCGCCTTGGCCCTGCCACCCCTGTCAAAGATGAATCCATTTAGTCTTCATTCCTTAGCACTGGTTTAAATGTGGCCTGTTTATCGCACTAACTGTACTGATAAAAGGTTTGCGCAAGTAATAGATGTTTGAACGAAAATGGATTATGACCCATACTTTCTTCAGAGTCACTTCTCTTATATCGACTCCACTTATGTCACAACTAATGATCCAAATAGCATAAAGACTGCAGCAACTTATCGCAGACCAATGCTTGTGGCTTAAGACGCATAACGCAAAACAAAAGCCTTACGCTCTATTCCAACATTGCAAAATCATATCACTGCTGGTCAACAATTCGTAGTAAACGTAGTTGAGAAATTTCTGTAATGCATTGTTGTGCATTAAAAACACCAACTTTTTGTATTTTTTTTTTATAGAATAATTCTCAAAAGAAAGATTAGAAAAAAACAACTTCATAAAAACATTAAAGAAAACAAAAAAAGAAATGGTTAGAACATTATTTACATTCTCGTGAGTCTTATTCAAACTCAAAACAGACGTCAAATGGTATTTTCTAATAGAAGACCTAATCAGCAGTTCGATACAAAAATTGCTGAGTGTCAGCACGAACTCCAACTACATAGAAACAGCAAAAAAAACTCTTATAAATTACAAATACTTAATTCGCAATTTTCTTGTTTTTTGTTCAATGGTATTTTTATTTCGTCATTCAGAGCCCTGCATATTTAACTATCCATTTTCTGAGGTCAAAAACATCAGCGTATACTCCTGGATAATCTGCATTAGCACATCCGCCCCCCCAGGATGTAACTCCAACCAATTCACGTGTTTTCTTATTAACCAACGGTCCGCCAGAATCACCTTGACACGAATCCCTGCCATTTGCACCGCCACATATCATAGTGCGCTTTATTTGGGTTGAGTATGAATATTTCGTAGATCTGCAATACTGAAATGATATAATATCAATTTCAGCTGCTTGTAATAAATCCGGTATCGAAGAAGCTCCCGACTGCATAGTACCCCATCCACTGATTAAGGCTTTTGTGCCATTCGGCACCGGTAAGGTTGCCAATTTGGTTGTGTTAATATATTTTGTCAAAACGAATGGGCTTTCCAATTTTACTAATCCCACATCATACATCATTAAATCTGAATAGTATTTTTCATGTGGCAGTATGTATTCTACTTTTCTTACTTCACCACCTGAATTCCATAACTCTGAGCCAGCACGCACTTGTAACGCAGAGCGTGGCGACTTCTCAGCAATTTTAATGCAATGAGCAGCAGTTAAAACAAACGTAGTACTAATCAAGCTACCACCACAAAAGTGAACAGAGTTTATTTGTAACGAAACTTGGTAAGGAAATTCATCTATAGCAGCTTCGTAACCACCAACAATGCGATCTTCTACCAATGATGTTCCATAAACACTCACTACACACAGAAGGCTAACAACGACCGTTAAGCAAAACATTTTGCTAAGTTTTAATTAAGCTCTCAAAAATGTGGCCCGTTTTATAGAGCGATTCAAGAAGTTGTGTTGATTTAACAAAACGTATTATCAACCAAATAAGAAAATAAATGTTATTTGGCAAACAACGGCAGCTGATGTGATCATGTGAAAACCTGTATATGCCCACGCGCTTAAAAAATTCTCCAAAATAGAATTAAAGTTATCTAAGCATAAGCTCAAAAAAAAACTTGTATAAAATATTTTGAATCGTTTGGAATATTCGGGAGCATAGGGAATTAATTTTTAGAAGGTTTTATACATGAATTCAGGAAGCGCCTTTTCAACTTTTAAGAACCTACAAGGTTTTCGGAACTTAAAACACCATCAAATTGTATTCGGAAAAATATACAAGCACGAGAAGCAGTTCTTTATTCTGCGAAATTGTGCTTCATCCTCCATTCCGACTACTGTTTACTTTAGCATTCTAGCTCGGCGTTTCTGAGGGCCTCAAATGTCAAACAATATACCCAGGTACCCAAAGATAGTGAAATTCACAAATCTGGAAGTGCATATAAATACTGCCAATGAAAATTCTGCGCACAAATAAAAGAGTGCAGCAGAAGGTTGGAGAAAGGCTTGGTAACCGATGGCCATCAGAAAGGCTCTCAATGAACAACGTTAACCCAAGTTAAAATAACTATTTGTCGCTTTCTCCGTTAGGCAGGCCTTTTTATACATATGTATAAACCTAATGTACATGTTTGTCACTAAACTCCGCCATTACGGCTGGAACGATTTGGTTGTCATTTTTTGTGTATGTTTGAGAGGCCGCCTTGATAGTTTGAATTCACTCAACAATATTTTTCCATGAACAATTTACTGATAAGCCTTTCAAGAAGTCAACAATTAACCTTCTGAGAATAATTCATTTTTAAAAATGTTAAGTTGACGCTGATTTTACTAACGTCGTTATTCTATAAAAATTAAGAAATGGCTCATCAAAAATTAAATATCAAGCTTAATGATAAATGTCACTTTATTACATACCATTATAAATATTAATATATTAATAAACTGCAAATTACATAAACTAGATGTATATCTAAATAAAATCGTACGTTTTATTAAGACGATTTTTTTTAAAAGTTGATTGAGAAACAAAAACTTCAACATTAGTTTTTAAGGCTATTTTTCCAAACGAAATAAGCAACCTGTTTCACAGGCAAAATTAAGGTTTTGCATTACCTGAATAATATTTTACTTTACCCATAAGTATAGTATGTGTTATCAGTTAAAACCGTGACCCCATGCAAAAGGGACAAACAATTAAAAAGAAAAAAAATTAATCAGAGGAGCAAGCACATTACACATCAGTGTTGATTACTCAATCCCAAGCAGCTACAGATATCTATCGGTTTCTCTTTAAAAATTACTGAAAGTAACTCTGGATAAAACACATCAAGGAAATCGTTGATAAGCTGATTAAGTGCAAATCTCTTGGACAAGACCGCATGTATGCACATAATATAGCGTCAATAGATGAAAAAAATGTCTTGGAATCACACATTAACCTAAAGAAAATTAAGATTTTGATTTTTCTAACACTACATCAGAAGAAAACAAAATAAAATCACTTAGTAATCGTAATCTGACCAAACAAAACTTTCCCCTTAACAAACATCGTAACAGGTAAACGAAACAAAAATATAAACATCTTTTCTACAGTGGAATATCCAAGGATATTTGAACAATCTTCCAAACCTCGAGATCTGTATAAGTACGTAGATATTCTTCTTCAAGAACTCGGAAGTTTTGATAGAAAATGCACAAACCATTAATTATAAAGCACACAAAGAATCTCCACAGCTATTAATAATAATAATTATTAATATTGACATCTGAATTCCGAGGTATTTTTGCGAAATTCTTCTAGACTATAGCCCAGGATTTCAAAATGCACTTTTTTCGCGAAGTCACAAATAAAGAGTATCTCGAACTGAACACATATTTCAAAATTTAGCTCTGAGGTCCTTTCAGTGACGAAAATATCGAGATCTGAATTCCGAAAGTTTTGCGAAGTTCCGCTGGACTATAGCCCATGATTTCAAAATTCACTTTTTTCGCGAAATTGGAAGTGTCCTTTTCTGATGCATTGATAACGAAAAGAATCTATATCTGAATACGTATTTCAAAATTTAGCTCTGAGGTCCTTTCAATGACGAAAATATTGACATCTGAATTCCGAGGTATTTTTGCGAAATTCTACTGGACTATAGCCCAGGATTTCAAAATGCACTTTTTTCGCGAAGTCACATATGTCAATCTCTGATGCATTCAAAATAAAGAGTATCTCGAACTGAACACATATTTCAAAATTTACCTCTGAGATCCTTTCAGTGCCGAAAATATCGAGATCTGAATTCCGAAAGTTTTGCGAAGTTCTGCTGGACTATAGCCCATGATTTCAAAATTCACTTTTTTCGCGAAATTGGAAATGTCCTTTTCTGATGCATTGATAACGAAGAGAATCTATATCTGAATACGTATTTCAAAATTTAGCTCTGAGGTCCTTTCAATGACGAAAATATTGACATCTGAATTCCCAGGTATTTTTGCGAAATTCTACTGGACTATAGCCCAGGATTTCAAAATGCACTTTTTTCGCGAAGTCACATATGTCATTCTCTGATGCATTCAAAAAAAAGAGTATATCGAACTGAATACATATTTCAAAATTTAGCTCTGAGATGCTTTCAGTGCCGAAAATATCGAGATCTGAATTCCGAAAGTTTTGCGAAATTCTGCTGGACTATAGCCCAGGATTTCAAAATGCACTTTTTTCGCGAAGTTACAAATGTCATTCTTTGATGCATTCACAATAAAGAGTATCTCGAACTGAACACATATTTTAAAATTTAGCTCGGAGATCCTTTCAGTGACGAAAATACTAAGATCTGAATTCCGAGGTATATTTACGAAATTCTACTGGACTATAGCCCAGGATTTCAAAACGCACTTTTTTCGCGAAATTGCAAATATCCTTTTCTGAGACATAAATAATAAAGAGTATCTACATCTGAATACGTATTTCAGAATTTTGCTCTGAAGTCCTTTCAGTGCCGAAAATATCGAGATCTGAATTCCGAAAGTTTTGCGAAATTCTGCTGGACTATAGCCCAGGATTTCAAAATGCACTTTTTTCGCGAAGTTAAAATTCCATTCTTTGATGCATTCACAATAAAGAGTATCTCGAACTCAACACATATTTCAAAATTTAGCTCGGAGATCCTTTCAGTGACGAAAATACTAAGATCTGAATTCCGAGGTATATTTACGAAATTCTGCTGGACTATAGCCCAGGATTTCAAAATGCACTTTTTTCGCGAAGTCACATATGTCAATCTCTGATGCATTCAAACTAAAGAGTATCTCGAACTGAACACATATTTCAAAATTTAGCTCTGATATCCTTTCAGTGCCGAAAATATCGAGATCTGAATTCCTAAAGTTTTGCGAAATTCTGCTGGACTATAACCCATGATTTCAAAATTCACTTTTTTCGTGAAATTGGAAATGTCCTTTTCTGATGCATTGATAACGAAGAGAATCTATATCTGAATACGTATTTCAAAATTTAGCTCTGAGGTCCTTTCAGTGACGAAAATATTGGCATCTGAATTCCGAGGTATTTTTGCGAAATTCTACTGGACTATAGCCCAGGATTTCAAAATGCACTTTTTTCGCGAAGTCACATATGTCAATCTCTGATGCATTCAAACTAAAGAGTATCTCGAACTGAACACATATTTCAAAATTTAGCTCTGATATCCTTTCAGTGCCGAAAATATCGAGATCTGAATTCCGAAAGTTTTGCGAAATTCTGCTGGACTATAGCCCAGGATTTCAAAATGCACTTTTTTCGTGAAATTGCAAATATCCTTTTCTGAGACATAAATAATAAAGAGTTTCTACATCTGAATACATATTTCAAAATTTAGCTCTGAGATTATTTCAGTGACGAAAATATTGACATCTGAATTCCGAGGTATTTTTGCGAAATTCTGCTGGACTATAGCCCAGGATTTCAAAATGCGTTAATTTCGCGAAATAGCAAATATCCTTTTCTGAGACATAAATAATAAAGAGTATCTACATCTGAATACGCATTTCATAATTTAGCTCTGAGATTATTTCAGTGACGAAAATATTGGCATCCGAATTCCGAGGTATTTTTGCGAAATTCTGCTGGACTATAGCCCAGGATTTCAAGATGCGTTAATTTCGCGAAATAGCAAATATCCTTTTCTGAGACATAAATAAAAAAGAGTATCTACATCTGAATACGCATTTCAAAATTAAGCTCTGAGGTCCTTTCAGTGACGAAAATATTGACATCTGAATTCCGGGGTATTTTTGCGAAATTCTGCTGGACTATAGCCCAGGATTTCAAAATTCACTTTTTTCCCGAAATTGGAAATGTCCTTGTCTGATGCATTGATAACGAAGAGAATCTACATTTGAATACGTGTTTCAACATTTAGCTCTGAGGTCCTTTCAGTGACGAAAATATTGACATCTGAGTTCCGACGTATTTTTGCGAAATTCTGTTAGCCCAGGATTTCAAAATGCACTTTTTTCGCGAAATTGGAAATGTCCTTTTCTGATGCATTGATAACGAAGAGAATCTACATCTGAATACGTATTTCAAAATTTAGCTCTGAGATTATTTCAGTGACGAAAATATTGACATCTGAATTCCGAGGTATTTTTGCGAAATTCTGCTGGACTATAGCCCAGGATTTCAAAATGCGCTTTTTTCGCAAAATAGCAAATATCCTTTTCTGAGACATAAATAATAAAGAGTATCTACATTTGAATACGCATTTCAAAATTTAGCTCTGAGATTATTTCAGTGACGAAAATATTGGCATCCGAATTCCGAGGTATTTTTGCGAAATTCTGCTGGACTATAGCCCAGGATTTCAAGATGCGTTAATTTCGCGAAATAGCAAATATCCTTTTCTGAGACATAAATAATAAAGAGTATCTACATCTGAATACCCATTTCATAATTTAGCTCTGAGATTATTTCAGTGACGAAAATATTGACATCTGAATTCCGAGGTATTTTTGCGAAATTCTGCTGGACTATAGCCCATGATTTCAAAATTCACTTATTTCCCGAAATTGGAAATGTCCTTTTCTGATGCATTGATATCGAAGAGAATCTACATCTGAATACGTGTTTCAACATTTAGCTCTGAGGTCCTTTCAGTGACGAAAATATTGACATCTGAATTCCGAGGTATTTTTGCGAAATTCTGTTGGACTATAGCCCAGGATTTCAAAATGCGCTTTTTTCGCGAAATTGGAAATGTCCTTTTCTGATGCATTGATAACGAAGAGAATCTACATCTGAATACGTATTTCAAAATTTAGCTCTGAGGTCCTTTCAGTGACGAAAATATTGACATCTGAATTCCGAGGTATTTTTGCGAAATTCTGCTGGACTATAGCCCAGGATTTCAAAATGCGCTTTTTTCGCGAAATAGCAAATATCCTCTTTGAGACATAAATCCTTTCAGTGACGAAAATATTGACATCTGAATTCCGAGGTATTTTGCGAAATTCTGCTGGACTATAGCCCAGGATTTCAAAATGCGTTAATTTCGCGAAATAGCAAATATCCTTTTCTGAGACATAAATAATAAAGGGTATCTACATCTGAATACGCATTTAAAAATTTAGCTCTGAGATTATTTCAGTGACGAAAATATTGACATCTGAATTCCGAGGTATTTTTGCGAAATTCTGCTGTACTATAGCCCAGGATTTCAAAATGCGTTAATTTCGCGAAATAGCAAATATCCTTTTCTGAGACATAAATAATAAAGGGTATCTACATCTGAATACGCATTTCAAAATTTAGCTCTGAGATTATTTCAGTGACGAAAATATTGACATCTGAATTCCGAGGTATTTTTGCGAAATTCTGCTGTACTATAGCCCAGGATTTCAAAATGCGTTAATTTCGCGAAATAGCAAATATCCTTTTCTGAGACATAAATAATAAAGAGTATCTACATCTGAATAAGCATTTCAAAATTTAGCTCTGAGATTATTTCAGTGACGAAAATATTGACATCTGAATTCCGAGGTATTTTTGCGAAATTCTGCTGGACTATAGCCCATGATTTCAAAATTCACTTTTTTCCCGAAATTTGAAATGTCCTTTTCTGATGCATTGATAACGAAGAGAATCTACATCTGAAAACGTATTTCAAAATTTAGCTCTGAGGTCCTTTCAGTGACGAAAATATTGACATCTGAATTCCGAGGTATTTTTGCGAAATTCTGCTGGACTATAGCCCATGATTTCAAAATTCACTTTTTTCCCGAAATTGGAAATGTCCTTTTCTGATGCATTGATAACGAAGAGAATCTACATCTGAATACGTGTTTCAAAATTTAGCTCTGAGGTCCTTTCAGTGACGAAAATATTGACATCTGAATTCCGAGGTATTTTTGCGAAATTCTGCTGGACTATAGCCCAGGATTTCAAAATGCGTTAATTTCGCGAAATAGCAAATATCCTTTTCTGAGACATAAATAATAAAGGGTATCTACATCTGAATACGCATTTCAAAATTTAGCTCTGAGATTATTTCAGTGACGAAAATATTGACATCTGAATTCCGAGGTATTTTTGCGAAATTCTGCTGGACTATAGCCCATGATTTCAAAATTCACTTTTTTCCCGAAATTGGAAATGCCCTTTTCTGATGCATTGATAACGAAGAGAATCTACATCTGAATACGTACTTCAAAATTTAGCTCTGAGGTCCTTTCAGTGACGAAAATATTGACATCTGAATTCCGAGGTATTTTTGCGAAATTCTGCTGGACTATAGCCCAGGATTTCAAAATGCACTTTTTTCGCGAAATTGCAAATATCCTTTTCTGAGACATAAATAAAAAAGAGTATCTACATCTGCATACTTATTTCAAAATTTAGCTCTGAGGTCCTTTGAGTGACAAAAATATTGACATCTGAATTCCGAGGTATTTTTGCGAAATTCTGCTGGACTATAGCCCAGGATTTCAAAATGCACTTTTTTCGCGAAATTGCAAATATCCTTTTCTGAGACATAAATAAAAAAGAGTATCTACATCTGCATACTTATTTCAAAATTTAGCTCTGAGGTCCTTTGAGTGACAAAAATATTGACATCTGAATTCCGAGGTATTTTTGCGAAATTCTGCTGGACTATAGCCCAGGATTTCAAAATGCGTTTTTTTCGCGAAATTGGAAATGTCCTTTTCTGATAAATTGATAACGAAGAGAATCTACATCTGAATACGTATTTCAAAATTTAGCTCTGAAGTCCTTTCAGTGACGAAAATATTGACATCTGAATTCCGAGGTATTTTTGCGAAATTCCGCTGGACTATAGCCCATGATTTCAAAATTCACTTTTTTCCCGAAATTGGAAATGTCCTTTTCTGATGCATTGATAACGAAGAGAATCTACATCTGAATACGTATTTCAAAATTTAGCTCTGAGGTCCTTTCAGTGACGAAAATATTGATATCTGAATTCCGAGGTATTTTTGCGAAATTCTGCTGGACTATAGCCCAGGATTTCAAAATGCGCTTTTTTCGCGAAATAGCAAATATCCTTTTCTGAGACATAAATAACAAAGAGTATCTACATCTGAATACGCATTTCAAAATTTAGCTCTGAGGTACTTTCAGCTACGAAAATATTGACATCTGAATTCCGAGGTATTTTTGCGAAATTCTGCTGGACTATAGCCCATGATTTCAAAATTCACTTTTTTCCCGAAATTGGAAATGTCCTTTTCTGATGCATTGATAACGAAGAGAATCTACATCTGAATACGTATTTCAAAATTTAGCTCTGAGGTCCTTTCAGTGACGAAAATATTGACATCTGAATTCCGAGGTATTTTTGCGAAATTCTGCTGGACTATAGCCCAGGATTTCAAAATGCGTTAATTTCGCGAAATAGCAAATATCCTTTTCTGAGACACAAATAATAAAGGGTATCTACATCTGAATACGCATTTCAAAATTTAGCTCTGAGGTCCTTTGAGTGACAAAAATATTGACATCTGAATTCCGAGGTATTTTTGCGAAATTCTGCTGGACTATAGCCCAGGATTTCAAAATGCACTTTTTTCGCGAAATTGCAAATATCCTTTTCTGAGACATAAATAATAAAGAGTATCTACATCTGCATACGTATTTCAAAATTTAGCTCTGAGGTCCTTTGAGTGACAAAAATATTGACATCTGAATTCCGAGGTATTTTTGCGAAATTCTGCTGGACTATAGCCCAGGATTTCAAAATGCGCTTTTTTCGCGAAATTGGAAATGTCCTTTTCTGATAAATTGATAACGAAGAGAATCTACATCTGAATACGTATTTCGAAATTTAGCTCTGAGGTCCTTTCAGTGACGAAAATATTGATATCTGAATTCCGAGGTATTTTTGCGAAATTCTGCTGGACTATAGCCTAGGATTTCAAAATGCGCTTTTTTCGCGAAATAGCAAATATCCTTTTCTGAGACATAAATAACAAAGAGTATCTACATCTGAATACGCATTTCAAAATTTAGCTCTGAGGTACTTTCAGCTACGAAAATATTGACATCTGAATTCCGAGGTATTTTTGCGAAATTCTGCTGGACTATAGCCCATGATTTCAAAATTCACTTTTTTCCCGAAATTGGAAATGTCCTTTTCTGATGCATTGATAACGAAGAGAATCTACATCTGAATACGTATTTCAAAATTTAGCTCTGAGGTCCTTTCAGTGACGAAAATATTGACATCTGAATTCCGAGGTATTTTTGCGAAATTCTGCTGGACTATAGCCCAGGATTTCAAAATGCGTTAATTTCGCGAAATAGCAAATATCCTTTTCTGAGACATAAATAATAAAGGGTATCTACATCTGAATACGCATTTCAAAATTTAGCTCTGAGATTATTTCAGTGACGAAAATATTGACATCTGAATTCCGAGGTATTTTTGCGAAATTCTGCTGGACTATAGCCCATGATTTCAAAATTCACTTTTTTCCCGAAATTGGAAATGTCCTTTTTGATGCATTGATAACTAAGAGAATCTACATCTGAATACGTATTTCAAAATTTAGCTCTGAGGTCCTTTCAGTGACGAAAATATTGACATCTGAATTCTGAGGTATTTTTGCGAAATTCTGCTGGACTATAGCCCACGATTTCAAAATTCACTTTTTTCCCGAAATTGGAAATGTCATTTTCTGATGCATTGATAACGAAGAGAATCTACATCTGAATACGTATTTCAAAATTTGGCTCTGAGATTATTTCAGTGACAAAAATATTGACATCTGAATTCCGAGGTATTTTTGCGAAATTCTGCTGGACTATAGCCCATGATTTCAAAATTCACTTTTTTCCCGAAATTGGAAATGTCCTTTTCTGATGTATTGATAACGAAGAGAATCTACATCTGAATATGTATTTCAAAATTTAGCTCTGAGGTCCTTTCAGTGACGAAAATATTGACATCTGAATTCCGAGGTATTTTTGCGAAATTCTGCTGGACTATAGCCCAGGATTTCAAAATGCACTTTTTTCGCGAAATTGCAAATATCCTTTTCTGAGACATAAATAATAAAGAGTATCTACATCTGCATACGTATTTCAAAATTTAGCTCTGAGGTCCTTTGAGTGACAAAAATATTGACATCTGAATTCCGAGGTATATTTGCGAAATTCTGCTGGACTATAGCCCAGGATTTCAAAATGCGCTTTTTTCGCGAAATTGGAAATGTCCTTTTCTGATGCATTGATAACGAAGAGAATCTACATCTGAATACGTATTTAAAAATTTAGATCTGAGGTCCTTTCAGTGACGAAAATATTGACATCTGAATTCCGAGGACTATAGCCCAGGATTTCAAAATGCGCTTTTTTCGCGAAATAGCAAATATCCTTTTCTGAGACATAAATAATAAAGAGTATCTACATCTGAATACGCATTTCAAAATTTAGCTCTGAGGTACTTTCAGCTACGAAAATATTGACATCTGAATTCCGAGGTATTTTTGCGAAATTCTGCTGGACTATAGCCCATGATTTCAAAATGCGCTTTTTTCCCGAAATTGGAAATGTCCTTTTCTGATGCATTGATAACGAAGAGAATCTACATCTGAATACGTATTTCAAAATTTAGCTCTGAGGTCCTTTCAGCTACGAAAATATTGACATCTGAATTCCGAGGTATTTTTGCGAAATTCTGCTGGACTATAGCCCATGATTTCAAAATTCACTTTTTTCCCGAAATTGGTAATGTCATTTTCTGATGCATTGATAAGAAAGAGAATCTACATCTGAATACGCATTTCAAAATTTAGCTCTGAGATTATTTCAGTGACGAAAATATTGACATCTGAATTCCGCGGTATTTTTGCTAAATTCTGCTGGACTATAGCCCATGATTTCAAAATGCACTTTTTTCCCGAAATTGGAAATGTCCTTTTCTGATGCATTGATAACGAAGAGAATCTACATCTGAATACGTATTTCAAAATTTAGCTCTGAGGTCCTTTCAGTGACGAAAATATTGACATCTGAATTCCGAGGTATTTTTGCGAAATTCTGCTGGCCTATAGCCCAGGATTTCAAAATGCGCTTTTTTCACGAAATAGCAAATATATTTTTCTGAGACATAAATAATAAAGAGTATCTACATCTGAATACGCATTTCAAAATTTAGCTCTGAGGTACTTTCAGCTACGAAAATATTGATATCTGAATTCCGAGGTATTTTTGCGAAATTCTGCTGGACTATAGCCCATGATTTCAAAATTCACTTTTTTCCCGAAATTGGAAATGTCCTTTTCTGATGCATTGATAACGAAGAGAATCTACGTCTGAATACGTATTTCAAAATTTAGATCTGAGGTCCTTTCAGTGACGAAAATATTGACATCTGAATTCCGAGGTATTTTTGCGAAATTCTGCTGGCCTATAGCCCAGGATTTCAAAATGCGCTTTTTTCGCGAAATAGCAAATATATTTTTCTGAGACATAAATAATAAAGAGTATCTACATCTGAATACGCATTTCAAAATTTAGCTCTGAGGTACTTTCAGCTACGAAAATATTGATATCTGAATTCCGAGGTATTTTTGCGAAATTCTGCTGGACTATAGCCCATGATTTCAAAATTCACTTTTTTCCCGAAATTGGAAATGTCCTTTTCTGATGCATTGATAACGAAGAGAATCTACGTCTGAATGCGTATTTCAAAATTTAGCTCTGAGGTCCTTTCAGTGACGAAAATATTGACATCTGAATTCCGAGGTATTTTTTCGAAATTCTGCTGGACTATCTGGACTATAGCCCAGGATTTCAAAATGCGCTTTTTTCGCGAAATAGCAAATATCCTCTTTGAGACATAAATAATAAAGAGTATCTACATCTGCATACGCATTTCAAAACTTAGCTCTGAGATTATTTCAGTGACGAAAATATTGACATCTGAATTCCGAGGTATTTTTGCGAAATTCTGCTGGACTATAGACCATGATCTCAAAATTCACTTTTTTCCCGAAATTGGAAATGTCCTTTTCCGATGCATTGATAACGAAGAGAATCTACATCTGAATACGTATTTCAAAATTTAGATCTGAAATCCTTTCAGTGACGAAAATATTGACATCTGAATTCCGAGGTATTTTTGCGAAATTCTGCTGGACTATAGCCCAGGATTTCAAAATGCGCTTTTTTCGCGAAATAGCAAATATCCTGTTCTGAGACATAAATAATAAAGAGTATCTACGTCTGAATACGCATTTCAAAATTTAGCTCTGAGATTATTTTAGTGACGAAAATATTGACATCTGAATTCCGCGGTATTTTTGCGAAACTCTGCTGGACTATAGCCCATGATTTCAAAATTCACTTTTTTCCCGAAATTGGAAATGTCCTTTTCTGATGCATTGATAACGAAGAGAATCTACATCTGAATCCGTATTTCAAAATTTAGCTCTGAGGTCCTTCCAGTGACGAAAATATTGACATCTGAATTCCGAGGTATTTTTGCGAAATTCTGCTGGACTATAGCCCAGGATTTCAAAATGCGCTTTTGTCGCGAAATTGGAAATGTCCTTTTCTGATGCATTGATAACGAAGAGAATCTACATCTGAATACGTATTTCAAAATTTAGCTCTGAGGTACTTTCAGCTACGAAAATATTGATATCTGAATTCCGAGGTATTTTTGCGAAATTCTGCTGGACTATAGCCCATGATTTCAAAATTCACTTTTTTCCCGAAATTGGAAATGTCCTTTTCTGATGCATTGATAACGAAGAGAATCTACGTCTGAATGCGTATTTCAAAATTTAGCTCTGAGGTCCTTTCAGTGACGAAAATATTGACATCTGAATTCCGAGGTATTTTTTCGAAATTCTGCTGGACTATCTGGACTATAGCCCAGGATTTCAAAATGCGCTTTTTTCGCGAAATAGCAAATATCCTCTTTGAGACATAAATAATAAAGAGTATCTACATCTGCATACGCATTTCAAAACTTAGCTCTGAGATTATTTCAGTGACGAAAATATTGACATCTGAATTCCGAGGTATTTTTGCGAAATTCTGCTGGACTATAGACCATGATCTCAAAATTCACTTTTTTCCCGAAATTGGAAATGTCCTTTTCCGATGCATTGATAACGAAGAGAATCTACATCTGAATACGTATTTCAAAATTTAGATCTGAAATCCTTTCAGTGACGAAAATATTGACATCTGAATTCCGAGGTATTTTTGCGAAATTCTGCTGGACTATAGCCCAGGATTTCAAAATGCGCTTTTTTCGCGAAATAGCAAATATCCTGTTCTGAGACATAAATAATAAAGAGTATCTACGTCTGAATACGCATTTCAAAATTTAGCTCTGAGATTATTTTAGTGACGAAAATATTGACATCTGAATTCCGCGGTAATTTTGCGAAACTCTGCTGGACTATAGCCCATGATTTCAAAATTCACTTTTTTCCCGAAATTGGAAATGTCCTTTTCTGATGCATTGATAACGAAGAGAATCTACATCTGAATCCGTATTTCAAAATTTAGCTCTGAGGTCCTTCCAGTGACGAAAATATTGACATCTGAATTCCGAGGTATTTTTGCGAAATTCTGCTGGACTATAGCCCAGGATTTCAAAATGCGCTTTTGTCGCGAAATTGGAAATGTCCTTTTCTGATGCATTGATAACGAAGAGAATCTACATCTGAATACGCATTTCAAAATTTAGCTCTGAGATTATTTCAGTGACGAAAATATTGACATCTGAATTCCGCGGTATTTTTGCTAAATTCTGCTGGACTATAGCCCATGATTTCAAAATGCACTTTTTTCCCGAAATTGGAAATGTCCTTTTCTGATGCATTGATAACGAAGAGAATCTACATCTGAATACGTATTTCAAAATTTAGCTCTGAGGTCCTTTCAGTGACGAAAATATTGACATCTGAATTCCGAGGTATTTTTGCGAAATTCTGCTGGCCTATAGCCCAGGATTTCAAAATGCGCTTTTTTCACGAAATAGCAAATATATTTTTCTGAGACATAAATAATAAAGAGTATCTACATCTGAATACGCATTTCAAAATTTAGCTCTGAGGTACTT
Organism: Orthonevra nobilis; assembly: GCA_963555765.1. NCBI lineage: Eukaryota > Metazoa > Arthropoda > Insecta > Diptera > Syrphidae > Orthonevra > Orthonevra nobilis. The sequence goes on from OY743224.1 coordinate 94,941,053, forward strand.
TCAGCTACGAAAATATTGATATCTGAATTCCGAGGTATTTTTGCGAAATTCTGCTGGACTATAGCCCAGGATTTCAAAATGCGCTTTTTTCGCGAAATAGCAAATATCCTGTTCTGAGACATAAATAATAAAGAGTATCTACGTCTGAATACGCATTTCAAAATTTAGCTCTGAGATTATTTTAGTGACGAAAATATTGACATCTGAATTCCGCGGTAATTTTGCGAAACTCTGCTGGACTATAGCCCATGATTTCAAAATTCACTTTTTTCCCGAAATTGGAAATGTCCTTTTCTGATGCATTGATAACGAAGAGAATCTACGTCTGAATACGTATTTCAAAATTTAGATCTGAGGTCCTTTCAGTGACGAAAATATTGACATCTGAATTCCGAGGTATTTTTGCGAAATTCTGCTGGCCTATAGCCCAGGATTTCAAAATGCGCTTTTTTCGCGAAATAGCAAATATATTTTTCTGAGACATAAATAATAAAGAGTATCTACATCTGAATACGCATTTCAAAATTTAGCTCTGAGGTACTTTCAGCTACGAAAATATTGATATCTGAATTCCGAGGTATTTTTGCGAAATTCTGCTGGACTATAGCCCATGATTTCAAAATTCACTTTTTTCCCGAAATTGGAAATGTCCTTTTCTGATGCATTGATAACGAAGAGAATCTACGTCTGAATGCGTATTTCAAAATTTAGCTCTGAGGTCCTTTCAGTGACGAAAATATTGACATCTGAATTCCGAGGTATTTTTTCGAAATTCTGCTGGACTATCTGGACTATAGCCCAGGATTTCAAAATGCGCTTTTTTCGCGAAATAGCAAATATCCTCTTTGAGACATAAATAATAAAGAGTATCTACATCTGCATACGCATTTCAAAACTTAGCTCTGAGATTATTTCAGTGACGAAAATATTGACATCTGAATTCCGCGGTATTTTTGCGAAATCCTGCTGGACTATAGACCATGATTTCAAAATTCACTTTTTTCCCGGAATTGGAAATGTCCTTTTCTGATGCATTGATAACGAAGAGAATCTTCATCTGAATACGTATTTCAAAATTTAGATCTGAGGTCCTTTCAGTGACGAAAATATTGACATCTGAAATCCGAGGTATTTTTGCGAAATTCTGCTGGACTATAGCCCAGGATCTCAAAATGCGCTTTTTTCGCGAAATAGCAAATATCCTTTTCTGAGACATAAATAATAAAGAGTATCTACGTCTGAATACGCATTTCAAAATTTAGCTCTGAGATTATTTTAGTGACGAAAATATTGACATCTGAATTCCGCGGTATTTTTGCGAAACTCTGCTGGACTATAGCCCATGATTTCAAAATTCACTTTTTTCCCGAAATTGGAAATGTCCTTTTCTGATGCATTGATAACGAAGAGAATCTACATCTGAATCCGTATTTCAAAATTTAGCTCTGAGGTCCTTCCAGTGACGAAAATATTGACATCTGAATTCCGACTTATTTTTGCGAAATTCTGCTGGACTATAGCCCAGGATTACAAAATACGATTTTTTCATGAAATAGCAAATATCCTTTTCTGAAACATAAATAACAAAGAGTATCTACATCTGAATACGTATTTCAAAATTTAGCTCTGAGGTCCTTTCAGTGACGAAAATATTGACATCTGAATTCCGAGGTATTTTGGCGCAATTCTGCTGGACTATAGCCCAGGATTTCAAAATGCGTTTTTTTCATGAAATAGCAAATATCCTTTTCTGAAACATAAATAACAAAGAGTATCTACATCTGAATACGTATTTCAAAATTTAGATCTGAGGTCCTTTCAGTGACGAAAATATTGACATCTGAAATCCGAGGTATTTTTGCGAAATTCTGCTGGACTATAGCCCAGGATCTCAAAATGCGCTTTTTTCGCGAAATAGCATATATCCTTTTCTGAGACATAAATAATAAAGAGTATCTACATCTGAATACGCATTTCAAAATTTAGCTCTGAGATTATTTCAGTGACGAAAATATTGACATCTGAATTCCGCGGTATTTTTGCGAAACTCTGCTGGACTATAGCCCATGATTTCAAAATTCACTTTTTTCCCGAAATTGGAAATGTCCTTTTCTGATGCATTGATAACGAAGAGAATCTACATCTGAATCCGTATTTCAAAATTTAGCTCTGAGGTCCTTCCAGTGACGAAAATATTGACATCTGAATTCCGACTTATTTTTGCGAAATTCTGCTGGACTATAGCCCAGGATTACAAAATACGCTTTTTTCATGAAATAGCAAATATCCTTTTCTGAAACATAAATAACAAAGAGTATCTACATCTGAATACGTATTTCAAAATTTAGCTCTGAGGTCCTTTCAGTGACGAAAATATTGACATCTGAATTCCGAGGTATTTTTGCGAAATTCTGCTGGACTATAGCCCAGGATTTCAAAATGCACTTTTTTCGCGAAATTGGAAATGTCCTTTTCTGATGCATTGATAGCGAAGAGAATCTACATCTGAATACGTATTTCAAAGTTTAGATCTGAGGTCCTTTCAGTGACGAAAATATTGACATCTGAATTCCGAGGTATTTTTGCGAAATTCTGCTGGACTATAGCCCAGGATTTCAAAATGCGCTTTTTTCGCGAAATTGGAAATGTCCTTTTCTGATGCATTGATAACGAAGAGAATCTACATCTGAATACGTATTTCAAAATTTAGATCTGAGGTCCTTTCAGTGACGAAAATATTGACATCTGAATTCCGAGGTATTTTTGCGAAATTCTGCTGGACTATAGCCCACGATTTCAAAATTCACTTTTTTCCCGAAATTGGAAATGTCATTTTCTGATGCATTGATAACGAAGAGAATCTACATCTGAATACTTTTTTCAAAATTTGGCTCTGAGATTATTTCAGTGACAAAAATATTGACATCTGAATTCCAAGGTATTTTTGCGAAATTCTGCTGGACTATAGCCGAGGATTTCAAAATGCGCTTTTTTCGCGAAATTGGAAATGTCCTTTTCTGATGCATTGATAGCGAAGAGAATCTACATCTGAATACGTATTTCAAAGTTTAGATCTGAGGTCCTTTCAGTGACGAAAATATTGACATCTGAATTCCGAGGTATTTTTGCGAAATTCTGCTGGACTATAGCCCAGGATTTCAAAATGCGCTTTTTTCGCGAAATTGGAAATGTCCTTTTCTGATGCATTGATAACGAAGAGAATCTACATCTGAATACGTATTTCAAAATTTAGATCTGAGGTCCTTTCAGTGACGAAAATATTGACACCTGAATTCCGAGGTATTTTTGCGAAATTCTGATGGACTATAGCCCAGGATTTCAAAATGCACTTTTTTCGCGAAATAGCAAATATCCTTTTCTGAAACATAAATAACAAAGAGTATCTACATCTGAATACGCATTTCAAAATTTAGCTCTGAGGTACTTTCAGCTACGAAAATATTGATATCTGAATTCCGAGGTATTTTTGCGAAATTCTGCTGGACTATAGCCCATGATTTCAAAATTCACTTTTTTCCCGAAACTGGAAATGTCCTTTTCTGATGCATTGATAGCGAAGAGAATCTACATCTGAATACGTATTTCAAAGTTTAGATCTGAGGTCCTTTCAGTGGCGAAAATATTGACATCTGAATTCCGAGGTATTTTTGCGAAATTCTGCTGGACTATAGCCCAGGATTTCAAAATGCGCTTTTTTCGCGAAATTGGAAATGTCCTTTTCTGATGCATTGATAACGAAGAGAATCTACATCTGAATACGTATTTCAAAATTTAGATCTGAGGTCCTTTCAGTGACGAAAATATTGACATCTGAAATCCGAGGTATTTTTGCGAAATTCTGCTGGACTATAGCCCAGGATTTCAAAATGCGCTTTTTTCGCGAAATAGCAAATATCCTTTTCTGAGACATAAATAATAAAGAGTATCTACATCTGAATACGCATTTCAAAATTTAGCTCTGAGATTATTTCAGTGACGAAAATATTGACATCTGAATTCCGCGGTATTTTTGCGAAATTCTGCTGGACTATAGCCCATGATTTCAAAATTCACTTTTTTCCCGAAATTGGAAATGTCCTTTTCTGATGCATTGATAACGAAGAGAATCTACATCTGAATACGTATTTCAAAATTTAGCTCTGAGGTCCTTTCAGTTACGAAAATATTGACATCGGAATTCCGAGGTATTTTTGCGAAATTCTGCTGGACTATAGCCCAGGATTTCAAAATGCGTTAATTTCGCGAAATAGCAAATATCCTTTTCTGAAACATAAATAACAAAGAGTATCTACATCTGAATACGTATTTCAAAATTTAGCTCTGAGGTCCTTTCAGTGACGAAAATATTGACATCTGAATGCCGAGGTATTTTTGCGAAATTCTGCTGGACTATAGCCCACGATTTCAAAATTCACTTTTTTCCCGAAATTGGAAATGTCATTTTCTGATGCATTGATAACGAAGAGAATCTACATCTGAATACTTTTTTCAAAATTTGGCTCTGAGATTAGTTCAGTGACAAAAATATTGACATCTGAATTCCGAGGTATTTTTGCGAAATTCTGCTGGACTATAGCCCAGGATTTCAAAATGCGCTTTTTTCGCGAAATTGGAAATGTCCTTTTCTGATGCATTGATAACGAAGAGAATCTACATCTGAATACGTATTTCAAAATTTAGATCTGAGGTCCTTTCAGTGACGAAAATATTGACATCTGAATTCCGAGGTATTTTTGCGAAATTCTGCTGGACTATAGCCCACGATTTCAAAATTCACTTTTTTCCCGAAATTGGAAATGTCATATTCTGATGCATTGATAACGAAGAGAATCTACATCTGAATACTTTTTTCAAAATTTGGCTCTGAGATTATTTCAGTGACAAAAATATTGACATCTGAATTCCGAGGTATTTTTGCGAAATTCTATTGGACTATAGCCCAGGATTTCAAAATGCACTTTTTTCGCGAAATAGCAAATATCCTTTTCTGAAACATAAATAACAAAGAGTATCTACATCTGAATACGCATTTCAAAATTTAGCTCTGAGGTACTTTCAGCTACGAAAATATTGATATCTGAATTCCGAGGTATTTTTGCGAAATTCTGCTGGACTATAGCCCATGATTTCAAAATTCACTTTTTTCCCGAAATTGGAAATGTCCTTTTCTGATGCATTGATAGCGAAGAGAATCTACATCTGAATACGTATTTCAAAATTTAGATCTGAGGTCCTTTCAGTGACGAAAATATTGACATCTGAATTCCGAGGTATTTTTGCGAAATTCTGCTGGACTATAGCCCACGATTTCAAAATTCACTTTTTTCCCGAAATTGGAAATGTCATTTTCTGATGCATTGATAACGAAGAGAATCTACATCTGAATACTTTTTTCAAAATTTGGCTCTGAGATTATTTCAGTGACAAAAATATTGACATCTGAATTCCGAGGTATTTTTGCGAAATTCTGCTGGACTATAGCCGAGGATTTCAAAATGCGCTTTTTTCGCGAAATTGGAAATGTCCTTTTCTGATGCATTGATAACGAAGAGAATCTACATCTGAATACGTATTTCAAAATTTAGATCTGAGGTCCTTTCAGTGACGAAAATATTGACACCTGAATTCCGAGGTATTTTTGCGAAATTCTGATGGACTATAGCCCAGGATTTCAAAATGCACTTTTTTCGCGAAATAGCAAATATCCTTTTCTGAAACATAAATAACAAAGAGTATCTACATCTGAATACGCATTTCAAAATTTAGCTCTGAGGTACTTTCAGCTACGAAAATATTGATATCTGAATTCCGAGGTATTTTTGCGAAATTCTGCTGGACTATAGCCCATGATTTCAAAATTCACTTTTTTCCCGAAATTGGAAATGTCCTTTTCTGATGCATTGATAGCGAAGAGAATCTACATCTGAATACGTATTTCAAAATTTAGATCTGAGGTCCTTTCAGTGACGAAAATATTGACATCTGAATTCCGAGGTATTTTTGCGAAATTCTGCTGGACTATAGCCCACGATTTCAAAATTCACTTTTTTCCCGAAATTGGAAATGTCATTTTCTGATGCATTGATAACGAAGAGAATCTACATCTGAATACTTTTTTCAAAATTTGGCTCTGAGATTATTTCAGTGACAAAAATATTGACATCTGAATTCCGAGGTATTTTTGCGAAATTCTGCTGGACTATAGCCGAGGATTTCAAAATGCGCTTTTTTCGCGAAATTGGAAATGTCCTTTTCTGATGCATTGATAACGAAGAGAATCTACATCTGAATACGTATTTCAAAATTTAGATCTGAGGTCCTTTCAGTGACGAAAATATTGACACCTGAATTCCGAGGTATTTTTGCGAAATTCTGATGGACTATAGCCCAGGATTTCAAAATGCACTTTTTTCGCGAAATAGCAAATATCCTTTTCTGAAACATAAATAACAAAGAGTATCTACATCTGAATACGCATTTCAAAATTTAGCTCTGAGGTACTTTCAGCTACGAAAATATTGATATCTGAATTCCGAGGTATTTTTGCGAAATTCTGCTGGACTATAGCCCATGATTTCAAAATTCACTTTTTTCCCGAAATTGGAAATGTCCTTTTCTGATGCATTGATAGCGAAGAGAATCTACATCTGAATACGTATTTCAAAGTTTAGATCTGAGGTCCTTTCAGTGGCGAAAATATTGACATCTGAATTCCGAGGTATTTTTGCGAAATTCTGCTGGACTATAGCCCAGGATTTCAAAATGCGTTTTTTTCGCGAAATTGGAAATGTCCTTTTCTGATGCATTGATAACGAAGAGAATCTACATCTGAATACGTATTTCAAAATTTAGATCTGAGGTCCTTTCAGTGACGAAAATATTGACATCTGAAATCCGAGGTATTTTTGCGAAATTCTGCTGGACTATAGCCCAGGATTTCAAAATGCGCTTTTTTCGCGAAATAGCAAATATCCTTTTCTGAGACATAAATAATAAAGAGTATCTACATCTGAATACGCATTTCAAAATTTAGCTCTGAGATTATTTCAGTGACGAAAATATTGACATCTGAATTCCGCGGTATTTTTGCGAAATTCTGCTGGACTATAGCCCACGATTTCAAAATTCACTTTTTTCCCGAAATTGGAAATGTCATTTTCTGATGCATTGATAACGAAGAGAATCTACATCTGAATACTTTTTTCAAAATTTGGCTCTGAGATTATTTCAGTGACAAAAATATTGACATCTGAATTCCGAGGTATTTTTGCGAAATTCTGCTGGACTATAGCCCAGGATTTCAAAATGCACTTTTTTCGCGAAATAGCAAATATCCTTTTCTGAAACATAAATAACAAAGAGTATCTACATCTGAATACGCATTTCAAAATTTAGCTCTGAGGTACTTTCAGCTACGAAAATATTGATATCTGAATTCCGAGGTATTTTTGCGAAATTCTGCTGGACTATAGCCCATGATTTCAAAATTCACTTTTTTCCCGAAATTGGAAATGTCCTTTTCTGATGCATTGATAGCGAAGAGAATCTACATCTGAATACGTATTTCAAAGTTTAGATCTCAGGTCCTTTCAGTGACGAAAATATTGACATCTGAATTCCGAGGTATTTTTGCGAAATTCTGCTGGACTATAGCCCAGGATTTCAAAATGCGCTTTTTTCGCGAAATTGGAAATGTCCTTTTCTGATGCATTGATAACGAAGAGAATCTACATCTGAATACGTATTTCAAAATTTAGATCTGAGGTCCTTTCAGTGACGAAAATATTGACATCTGAATTCCGAGGTATTTTTGCGAAATTCTGCTGGACTATAGCCCACGATTTCAAAATTCACTTTTTTCCCGAAATTGGAAATGTCATTTTCTGATGCATTGATAACGAAGAGAATCTACATCTGAATAATTTTTTCAAAATTTGGCTCTGAGATTATTTCAGTGACAAAAATATTGACATCTGAATTCCGAGGTATTTTTGCGAAATTCTGCTGGACTATAGCCCAGGATTTCAAAAAGCACTTTTTTCGCGAAATAGCAAATATCCTTTTCTGAAACATAAATAACAAAGAGTATCTACATCTGAATACGCATTTCAAAATTTAGCTCTGAGGTACTTTCAGCTACGAAAATATTGATATCTGAATTCCGAGGTATTTTTGCGAAATTCTGCTGGACTATAGCCCATGATTTCAAAATTTACTTTTTTCCCGAAATTGGAAATGTCCTTTTCTGATGCATTGATAGCGAAGAGAATCTACATCTGAATACGTATTTCAAAGTTTAGATCTCAGGTCCTTTCAGTGACGAAAATATTGACATCTGAATTCCGAGGTATTTTTGCGAAATTCTGCTGGACTATAGCCCAGGATTTCAAAATGCGCTTTTTTCGCAAAATAGCAAATATCCTTTTCTGAAACATAAATAACAAAGAGTATCTACATCTGAATACGCATTTCAAAATTTAGCTCTGAGGTACTTTCAGCTACGAAAATATTGATATCTGAATTCCGAGGTATTTTTGCGAAATTCTGCTGGACTATAGCCCATGATTTCAAAATTCACTTTTTTCCCGAAATTGGAAATGTCCTTTTCTGATGCATTGATAACGAAGAGAATCTACATCTGAATACGTATTTCAAAATTTAGCTCTGAGGTCCTTTCAGTGACGAAAATATTGACATCTGAATTCCGAGGTATTTTTGCGAAATTCTGCTGGACTATAGCCCACGATTTCAAAATTCACTTTTTTCCCGAAATTGGAAATGTCATTTTCTGATGCATTGATAACGAAGAGAATCTACATCTGAATACTTTTTTCAAAATTTGGCTCTGAGATTATTTCAGTGACAAAAATATTGACATCTGAATTCCGAGGTATTTTTGCGAAATTCTGCTGGACTATAGCCCAGGATTTCAAAATGCACTTTTTTCGCGAAATTGGAAATGTCCTTTTCTGATGCATTGATAGCGAAGAGAATCTACATCTGAATACGTATTTCAAAGTTTAGATCTGAGGTCCTTTCAGTGACGAAAATATTGACATCTGAATTCCGAGGTATTTTTGCGCTTTTTTCGCGAATTTGGAAATGTTCTTTTCTGATGCATTGATAACGAAGAGAATCTACATCTGAATACGTATTTCAAAATTTAGATCTGAGGTCCTTTCAGTGACGAAAATATTGACATCTGAATTCCGAGGTATTTTTGCGAAATTCTGCTGGACTATAGCCCACGATTTCAAAATTCACTTTTTTCCCGAAATTGGAAATGTCATTTTCTGATGCATTGATAACGAAGAGAATCTACATCTGAATACTTTTTTCAAAATTTGGCTCTGAGATTATTTCAGTGACAAAAATATTGACATCTGAATTCCGAGGTATTTTTGCGAAATTCTGCTGGACTATAGCCCAGGATTTCAAAATGCACTTTTTTCGCGAAATAGCAAATATCCTTTTCTGAAACATAAATAACAAAGAGTATCTACATCTGAATACGCATTTCAAAATTTAGCTCTGAGGTACTTTCAGCTACGAAAATATTGATATCTGAATTCCGAGGTATTTTTGCGAAATTCTGCTGGACTATAGCCCATGATTTCAAAATTCACTTTTTTCCCGAAATTGGAAATGTCCTTTTCTGATGCATTGATAGCGAAGAGAATCTACATCTGAATACGTATTTCAAAGTTTAGATCTCAGGTCCTTTCAGTGACGAAAATATTGACATCTGAATTCCGAGGTATTTTTGCGAAATTCTGCTGGACTATCTGGACTATAGCCCAGGATTTCAAAATGCGCTTTTTTCGCGAAATAGCAAATATCCTCTTTGAGACATAAATAATAAAGAGTATCTACATCTGCAAACGCATTTCAAAATTTAGCTCTGAGATTATTTCAGTGACGAAAATATTGACATCTGAATTCCGAGGTATTTTTGCGAAATTCTGCTGGACTATAGACCATGATTTCAAAATTCACTTTTTTCCCGAAATTGGAAATGTCCTTTTCTGATGCATTGATAACGAAGAGAATCTACATCTGAATACGTATTTCAAAGTTTAGATCTGAGGTCCTTTCAGTGACGAAAATATTGACATCTGAATTCCGAGGTATTTTTGCGAAATTCTGCTGGACTATAGCCCAGGATTTCAAAATGCGCTTTTGTCGCGAAATTGGAAATGTCCTTTTCTGATGCATTGATAACGAAGAGAATCTACATCTGAATACGTATTTCAAAATTTAGATCTGAGGTCCTTTCAGTGACGAAAATATTGACATCTGAATTCCGAGGTATTTTTGCGAAATTCTGCTGGACTATAGCCCAGGATTTCAAAATGCGCTTTTTTCGCGAAATAGCAAATATCCTTTTCTGAGACATAAATAATAAAGAGTATCTACTTCTGAATACGCATTTCAAAATTTAGCTCTGAGATTATTTCAGTGACGAAAATATTGACATCTGAATTCCGAGGTATTTTTGCGAAATCCTGCTGGACTATAGACCATGATTTCAAAATTCACTTTTTTCCCGGAATTGGAAATGTCCTTTTCTGATGCATTGATAACGAAGAGAATCTACATCTGAATACGTATTTCAAAATTTAGATCTGAGGTCCTTTCAGTGACGAAAATATTGACATCTGAAATCCGAGGTATTTTTGCGAAATTCTGCTGGACTATAGCCCAGGATTTCAAAATGCGCTTTTTTCGCGAAATAGCAAATATCCTTTTCTGAGACATAAATAATAAAGAGTATCTACATCTGAATACGCATTTCAAAATTTAGCTCTGAGATTATTTCAGTGACGAAAATATTGACATCTGAATTCCGCGGTATTTTTGCGAAATTCTGCTGGACTATAGCCCATGATTTCAAAATTCACTTTTTTCCCGAAATTGGAAATGTCCTTTTCTGATGCATTGATAACAAAGAGAATCTACATCTGAATCCGTATTTCATAATTTAGCTCTGAGGTCCTTTCAGTGACGAAAACATTGACATCTGAATTCCGAGGTATTTTTGCGAAATTCTGCTGGACTATAGCCCATGATTTCAAAATTCACTTTTTTCCCGAAATTGGAAATGTCCTTTTCTGATGCATTGATAACGAAGAGAATCTACATCTGAATACGTATTTCAAAATTTAGCTCTGAGGTCCTTTCAGTGACGAAAATATTGACATCTGAATTCCGAGGTATTTTTGCGAAATTCTGCTGGACTATAGCCCATGATTTCAAAATTCACTTTTTTCCCGAAATCGGAAATGTAATTTTCTGATGCATTGATAACGAAGAGAATCTAGATCTGAATACGTATTTCAAAATTTAGCTCTGAGGTCCTTTCAGTGACGAAAATATTGACATCTGAATTCCGAGGTATTTTTGCGAAATTCTGCTGGACTATAGCCCATGATTTCAAAATTCACTTTTTTCCCGAAATTGGAAATGTCCTTTTCTGATGCATTGATAATGAAGAGAATCTACATCTGAATGCGTATTTCAAAGTTTAGCTCTGAGGTCCTTTCAGTGACGCAAATATTGACATCTGAATTCCGAGGTATTTTTGCGAAATTCTGCTGGACTATAGCCCAGGATTACAAAATACGCTTTTTTCATGAAATAGCAAATATCCTTTTCTGAAACAAAGAGTATCTACATCTGAATACGTATTTCAAAATTTAGCTCTGAGGTCCTTTCAGTGACGAAAATATTGACATCTGAACTCCGAGGTATTTTTGCGAAATTCTGCTGGACTATAGCCCAGGATTTCAAAATGCGTTTTTTTCATGAAATAGCAAATATCCTTTTCTGAAACATAAATAATAAAGAGTATCTACATCTGAATACGCGTTTCAAAATTTAGCTCTGAGATTATTTCAGTGACGAAAATATTGACATCTGAATTCCGAGGTATTTTTGCGAAATTCTGCTGGACTATAGCCCATGATTTCAAAATTCACTTTTTTCCCGAAATTGGAAATGTCATTTTCTGAAACATAAATAATAAAGAGTATCTACATCTGAATACGCGTTTCAAAATTTAGCTCTGAGATTATTTCAGTGACGAAAATATTGACATCTGAATTCCGAGGTATTTTTGCGAAATTCTGCTGGACTATAGCCCATGATTTCAAAATTCACTTTTTTCCCGAAATTGGAAATGTCATTTTCTGATGCATTGATAACGAAGAGAATCTACATATGAATACGCATTTCAAAATTTAGCTCTGAGATTATTTCAGTGACGAAAATATTGACATCTGAATTCCGAGGTATTTTTGCGAAATTCTGCTGGACTATAGCCCATGATTTCAAAATTCACTTTTTTCCCGAAATTGGAAATGTCCTTTTCTGATGCATTGATAACGAAGAGAATCTACATCTGAATACGTATTTCAAAATTTAGATCTGAGGTCCTTTCAGTGACGAAAATATTGACATCTGAATTCCGAGGTATATTTGCGAAATTCTGCTGAACTATGGCCCATGATTTAAAAATTCACTTTTTTCCCGAAATTGGAAATGTCCTTTTCTGTTGCATTGATAACGAAGAGAATCTACATCAGAATACGTATTTCAAAATTTAGCTCTGAGGTCCTTTCAGTGACGAAAATATTGACATCTGAATTCCGAGGTATTTTTGCGAAATTCTGCTGGCCTATAGCCTAGGATTTCAAAATGCGCTTTTTTCGCGAAATAGCAAATATCCTTTTCTGAGACATAAATATTAAAGAGTATCTACATCTGAATACACATTTCAAAATTTAGCTCTGAGATTATTTCAGTGACGAAAATATTGACATCTGAATTCCGAGGTATTTTTGCGAAATTCTGCTTGACTATAGCCCAAGATTTCAAAATTCACTTTTTTCCCGAAATTGGTAATGTCATTTTCTGATGCATTGATAAGGAAGAGAATCTACATCTGAATGCGTATTTCAAAATTTAGCTCTGAGGTCCTTTCAGTGACGAAAATATTGACATCTGAATTCCGAGGTATTTTTGCGAAATTCTGCTGGACTATAGACCATGATTTCAAAATTCACTTTTTTCCCGAAATTGGAAATGTCCTTTTCTGATGCATTGATAAGGAAGAGAATCTACATCTGAATGCGTATTTCAAAATTTAGATCTGAGGTCCTTTCAGTGACGAAAATATTGACATCTGAATTCCGAGGTATTTTTGCGAAATTCTGCTGGACTATAGACCATGATTTCAAAATTCACTTTTTTCCCGAAATTGGAAATGTCCTTTTCTGATGCATTGATAAGGAAGAGAATCTACATCTGAATGCGTATTTCAAAATTTAGCTCTGAGGTCCTTTCAGTGACGAAAATATTGACATCTGAATTCCGAGGTATTTTTGCGAAATTCTGCTGGACTATAGCCCAGGATTACAAAATACGCTTTTTTCATGAAATAGCAAATATCCTTTTCTGAAACAAAGAGTATCTACATCTGAATACGTATTTCAAAATTTAGCTCTGAGGTCCTTTCAGTGACGAAAATATTGACATCTGAATTCCGAGGTATTTTTGCGAAATTCTGCTGGACTATAGCCCAGGATTTCAAAATGCGTTTTTTTCATGAAATAGCAAATATCCTTTTCTGAAACATAAATAATAAAGAGTATCTACATCTGAATACGCGTTTCAAAATTTAGCTCTGAGATTATTTCAGTGACGAAAATATTGACATCTGAATTCCGAGGTATTTTTGCGAAATTCTGCTGGACTATAGCCCATGATTTCAAAATTCACTTTTTTCCCGAAATTGGAAATGTCATTTTCTGAAACATAAATAATAAAGAGTATCTACATCTGAATACGCGTTTCAAAATTTAGCTCTGAGATTATTTCAGTGACGAAAATATTGACATCTGAATTCCGAGGTATTTTTGCGAAATTCTGCTGGACTATAGCCCATGATTTCAAAATTCACTTTTTTCCCGAAATTGGAAATGTCATTTTCTGATGCATTGATAACGAAGAGAATCTACATATGAATACGCATTTCAAAATTTAGCTCTGAGATTATTTCAGTGACGAAAATATTGACATCTGAATTCCGAGGTATTTTTGCGAAATTCTGCTGGACTATAGCGCATGATTTCAAAATTCACTTTTTTCCCGAAATTGGAAATGTCCTTTTCTGATGCATTGATAACGAAGAGAATCTACATCTGAATACGTATTTCAAAATTTAGATCTGAGGTCCTTTCAGTGACGAAAATATTGACATCTGAATTCCGAGGTATTTTTGCGAAATTCTGCTGAACTATGGCCCATGATTTCAAAATTCACTTTTTTCCCGAAATTGGAAATGTCCTTTTCTGATGCATTGATAACGAAGAGAATCTACATCTGAATACGTATTTCAAAATTTAGATCTGAGGTCCTTTCAGTGACGAAAATATTGACATCTGAATTCCGAGGTATTTTTGCGAAATTCTGCTGGCCTATAACCCAGGATTTCAAAATGCGCTTTTTTCGCGAAATAGCAAATATCCTTTTCTGAGACATAAATATTAAAGAGTATCTACATCTGAATGCGTATTTCAAAATTTAGCTCTGAGGTCCTTTCAGTGACGAAAATATTGACAGCTGAATTCCGAGGTATTTTTGCGAAATTCTGCTGGCCTATAGCCTAGGATTTCAAAATGCGCTTTTTTCGCGAAATAGCAAATATCCTTTTCTGAGACATAAATATTAAAGAGTATCTACATCTGAATACACATTTCAAAATTTAGCTCTGAGATTATTTCAGTGACGAAAATATTGACATCTGAATTCCGAGGTATTTTTGCGAAATTCTGCTGGACTATAGCCCATGATTTCAAAATTCACTTTTTTCCCGAAATTGGAAATGTCCTTTTCTGATGCATTGATAACGAAGAGAATCTACATATGAATACGCATTTCAAAATTTAGCTCTGAGATTATTTCAGTGACGAAAATATTGACATCTGAATTCCGAGGTATTTTTGCGAAATTCTGCTGGACTATAGCCCATGATTTCAAAATTCACTTTTTTCCCGAAATTGGAAATGTCCTTTTCTGATGCATTGATAACGAAGAGAATCTACATCTGAATACGTATTTCAAAATTTAGATCTGAGGTCCTTTCAGTGACGAAAATATTGACATCTGAATTCCGAGGTATATTTGCGAAATTCTGCTGAACTATGGCCCATGATTTAAAAATTCACTTTTTTCCCGAAATTGGAAATGTCCTTTTCTGTTGCATTGATAACGAAGAGAATCTACATCAGAATACGTATTTCAAAATTTAGCTCTGAGGTCCTTTCAGTGACGAAAATATTGACATCTGAATTCCGAGGTATTTTTGCGAAATTCTGCTGGCCTATAGCCTAGGATTTCAAAATGCGCTTTTTTCGCGAAATAGCAAATATCCTTTTCTGAGACATAAATATTAAAGAGTATCTACATCTGAATACACATTTCAAAATTTAGCTCTGAGATTATTTCAGTGACGAAAATATTGACATCTGAATTCCGAGGTATTTTTGCGAAATTCTGCTTGACTATAGCCCAAGATTTCAAAATTCACTTTTTTCCCGAAATTGGTAATGTCATTTTCTGATGCATTGATAAGGAAGAGAATCTACATCTGAATGCGTATTTCAAAATTTAGCTCTGAGGTCCTTTCAGTGACGAAAATATTGACATCTGAATTCCGAGGTATTTTTGCGAAATTCTGCTGGACTATAGACCATGATTTCAAAATTCACTTTTTTCCCGAAATTGGAAATGTCCTTTTCTGATGCATTGATAAGGAAGAGAATCTACATCTGAATGCGTATTTCAAAATTTAGATCTGAGGTCCTTTCAGTGACGAAAATATTGACATCTGAATTCCGAGGTATTTTTGCGAAATTCTGCTGGACTATAGACCATGATTTCAAAATTCACTTTTTTCCCGAAATTGGAAATGTCCTTTTCTGATGCATTGATAAGGAAGAGAATCTACATCTGAATGCGTATTTCAAAATTTAGCTCTGAGGTCCTTTCAGTGACGAAAATATTGACATCTGAATTCCGAGGTATTTTTGCGAAATTCTGCTGGACTATAGCCCAGGATTACAAAATACGCTTTTTTCATGAAATAGCAAATATCCTTTTCTGAAACAAAGAGTATCTACATCTGAATACGTATTTCAAAATTTAGCTCTGAGGTCCTTTCAGTGACGAAAATATTGACATCTGAATTCCGAGGTATTTTTGCGAAATTCTGCTGGACTATAGCCCAGGATTTCAAAATGCGTTTTTTTCATGAAATAGCAAATATCCTTTTCTGAAACATAAATAATAAAGAGTATCTACATCTGAATACGCGTTTCAAAATTTAGCTCTGAGATTATTTCAGTGACGAAAATATTGACATCTGAATTCCGAGGTATTTTTGCGAAATTCTGCTGGACTATAGCCCATGATTTCAAAATTCACTTTTTTCCCGAAATTGGAAATGTCATTTTCTGAAACATAAATAATAAAGAGTATCTACATCTGAATACGCGTTTCAAAATTTAGCTCTGAGATTATTTCAGTGACGAAAATATTGACATCTGAATTCCGAGGTATTTTTGCGAAATTCTGCTGGACTATAGCCCATGATTTCAAAATTCACTTTTTTCCCGAAATTGGAAATGTCATTTTCTGATGCATTGATAACGAAGAGAATCTACATATGAATACGCATTTCAAAATTTAGCTCTGAGATTATTTCAGTGACGAAAATATTGACATCTGAATTCCGAGGTATTTTTGCGAAATTCTGCTGGACTATAGCGCATGATTTCAAAATTCACTTTTTTCCCGAAATTGGAAATGTCCTTTTCTGATGCATTGATAACGAAGAGAATCTACATCTGAATACGTATTTCAAAATTTAGATCTGAGGTCCTTTCAGTGACGAAAATATTGACATCTGAATTCCGAGGTATTTTTGCGAAATTCTGCTGAACTATGGCCCATGATTTCAAAATTCACTTTTTTCCCGAAATTGGAAATGTCCTTTTCTGATGCATTGATAACGAAGAGAATCTACATCTGAATACGTATTTCAAAATTTAGATCTGAGGTCCTTTCAGTGACGAAAATATTGACATCTGAATTCCGAGGTATTTTTGCGAAATTCTGCTGGCCTATAACCCAGGATTTCAAAATGCGCTTTTTTCGCGAAATAGCAAATATCCTTTTCTGAGACATAAATATTAAAGAGTATCTACATCTGAATGCGTATTTCAAAATTTAGCTCTGAGGTCCTTTCAGTGACGAAAATATTGACAGCTGAATTCCGAGGTATTTTTGCGAAATTCTGCTGGACTATCTGGACTATAGCCCAGGATTTCAAAATGCGCTTTTTTCGCGAAATAGCAAATATATTTGAGACATAAATAATAAAGAGTATCTACATCTGCAAACGCATTTCAAAATTTAGCTCTGAGATTATTTCAGTGACGAAAATATTGACATCTGAATTCCGAGGTATTTTTGCGAAATTCTGCTGGACTATAGACCATGATTTCAAAATTCACTTTTTTCCCGAAATTGGAAATGTCCTTTTCTGATGCATTGATAACGAAGAGAATCTACATCTGAATACGTATTTCAAAATTTAGATCTGAGGTCCTTTCAGTGACGAAAATATTGACATCTGAATTCCGAGGTATTTTTGCGAAATTCTGCTGGACTATAGCCCAGGATTTCAAAATGCGCTTTTTTCGCGAAATTGGAAATGTCCTTTTCTGATGCATTGATAACGAAGAGAATCTACATCTGAATCCGTATTTCAAAATTTAGCTCTGAGGTCCTTTCAGTGACGAAAATATTGACATCTGAATTCCGAGGTATTTTTGCGAAATTCTGCTGGCCTATAGCCCAGGATTTCAAAATGCGCTTTTTTCGCGAAATAGCAAATATCCTTTTCTGAGACATAAATATTAAAGAGTATCTACATCTGAATACACATTTCAAAATTTAGCTCTGAGATTATTTCAGTGACGAAAATATTGACATCTGAATTCCGAGGTATTTTTGCGAAATTCTGCTGGACTATAGCCCATGATTTCAAAATTCACTTTTTTCCCGAAATTGGAAATGTCCTTTTCTTATGCATTGATAAGGAAGAGAATCTACATCTGAATGCGTATTTCAAAATTTAGCTCTGAGGTCCTTTCAGTGACGAAAATATTGACATCTGAATTCCGAGGTATTTTTGCGAAATTCTGCTGGACTATAGACCATGATTTCAAAATTCACTTTTTTCCCGAAATTGGAAATGTCCTTTTCTGATGCATTGATAAGGAAGAGAATCTACATCTGAATGCGTATTTCAAAATTTAGATCTGAGGTCCTTTCAGTGACGAAAATATTGACATCTGAATTCCGAGGTATTTTTGCGAAATTCTGCTGGACTATAGACCATGATTTCAAAATTCACTTTTTTCCCGAAATTGGAAATGTCCTTTTCTGATGCATTGATAAGGAAGAGAATCTACATCTGAATGCGTATTTCAAAATTTAGCTCTGAGGTCCTTTCAGTGACGAAAATATTGACATCTGAATTCCGAGGTATTTTTGCGAAATTCTGCTGGACTATAGCCCAGGATTACAAAATACGCTTTTTTCATGAAATAGCAAATATCCTTTTCTGAAACAAAGAGTATCTACATCTGAATACGTATTTCAAAATTTAGCTCTGAGGTCCTTTCAGTGACGAAAATATTGACATCTGAATTCCGAGGTATTTTTGCGAAATTCTGCTGGACTATAGCCCAGGATTTCAAAATGCGTTTTTTTCATGAAATAGCAAATATCCTTTTCTGAAACATAAATAATAAAGAGTATCTACATCTGAATACGCGTTTCAAAATTTAGCTCTGAGATTATTTCAGTGACGAAAATATTGACATCTGAATTCCGAGGTATTTTTGCGAAATTCTGCTGGACTATAGCCCATGATTTCAAAATTCACTTTTTTCCCGAAATTGGAAATGTCATTTTCTGAAACATAAATAATAAAGAGTATCTACATCTGAATACGCGTTTCAAAATTTAGCTCTGAGATTATTTCAGTGACGAAAATATTGACATCTGAATTCCGAGGTATTTTTGCGAAATTCTGCTGGACTATAGCCCATGATTTCAAAATTCACTTTTTTCCCGAAATTGGAAATGTCATTTTCTGATGCATTGATAACGAAGAGAATCTACATATGAATACGCATTTCAAAATTTAGCTCTGAGATTATTTCAGTGACGAAAATATTGACATCTGAATTCCGAGGTATTTTTGCGAAATTCTGCTGGACTATAGCGCATGATTTCAAAATTCACTTTTTTCCCGAAATTGGAAATGTCCTTTTCTGATGCATTGATAACGAAGAGAATCTACATCTGAATACGTATTTCAAAATTTAGATCTGAGGTCCTTTCAGTGACGAAAATATTGACATCTGAATTCCGAGGTATTTTTGCGAAATTCTGCTGAACTATGGCCCATGATTTCAAAATTCACTTTTTTCCCGAAATTGGAAATGTCCTTTTCTGATGCATTGATAACGAAGAGAATCTACATCTGAATACGTATTTCAAAATTTAGATCTGAGGTCCTTTCAGTGACGAAAATATTGACATCTGAATTCCGAGGTATTTTTGCGAAATTCTGCTGGCCTATAACCCAGGATTTCAAAATGCGCTTTTTTCGCGAAATAGCAAATATCCTTTTCTGAGACATAAATATTAAAGAGTATCTACATCTGAATGCGTATTTCAAAATTTAGCTCTGAGGTCCTTTCAGTGACGAAAATATTGACAGCTGAATTCCGAGGTATTTTTGCGAAATTCTGCTGGACTATCTGGACTATAGCCCAGGATTTCAAAATGCGCTTTTTTCGCGAAATAGCAAATATATTTGAGACATAAATAATAAAGAGTATCTACATCTGCAAACGCATTTCAAAATTTAGCTCTGAGATTATTTCAGTGACGAAAATATTGACATCTGAATTCCGAGGTATTTTTGCGAAATTCTGCTGGACTATAGACCATGATTTCAAAATTCACTTTTTTCCCGAAATTGGAAATGTCCTTTTCTGATGCATTGATAACGAAGAGAATCTACATCTGAATACGTATTTCAAAATTTAGATCTGAGGTCCTTTCAGTGACGAAAATATTGACATCTGAATTCCGAGGTATTTTTGCGAAATTCTGCTGGACTATAGCCCAGGATTTCAAAATGCGCTTTTTTCGCGAAATTGGAAATGTCCTTTTCTGATGCATTGATAACGAAGAGAATCTACATCTGAATCCGTATTTCAAAATTTAGCTCTGAGGTCCTTTCAGTGACGAAAATATTGACATCTGAATTCCGAGGTATTTTTGCGAAATTCTGCTGGCCTATAGCCCAGGATTTCAAAATGCGCTTTTTTCGCGAAATAGCAAATATCCTTTTCTGAGACATAAATATTAAAGAGTATCTACATCTGAATACACATTTCAAAATTTAGCTCTGAGATTATTTCAGTGACGAAAATATTGACATCTGAATTCCGAGGTATTTTTGCGAAATTCTGCTGGACTATAGCCCATGATTTCAAAATTCACTTTTTTCCCGAAATTGGAAATGTCCTTTTCTTATGCATTGATAAGGAAGAGAATCTACATCTGAATGCGTATTTCAAAATTTAGCTCTGAGGTCCTTTCAGTGACGAAAATATTGACATCTGAATTCCGAGGTATTTTTGCGAAATTCTGCTGGACTATAGACCATGATTTCAAAATTCACTTTTTTCCCGAAATTGGAAATGTCCTTTTCTGATGCATTGATAAGGAAGAGAATCTACATCTGAATGCGTATTTCAAAATTTAGCTCTGAGGTCCTTTCAGTGACGAAAATATTGACATCTGAATTCCGAGGCATTTTTGCGAAATTCTGCTGAACTATAGCCCATGATTTCAAAATTCACTTTTTTCCCGAAATTGGAAATGTCCTTTTCTTATGCATTGATAAGGAAGAGAATCTACATCTGAATGCGTATTTCAAAATTTAGCTCTGAGGTCCTTTCAGTGACGAAAATATTGACATCTGAATTCCGAGGTATTTTTGCGAAATTCTGCTGGACTATAGACCATGATTTCAAAATTCACTTTTTTCCCGAAATTGGAAATGTCCTTTTCTGATGCATTGATAACAAAGAGAATCTACATCTGAATCCGTATTTTAAAATTTAGCTCTGAGGTCCTTTCAGTGACGAAAACATTGACATCTGAATTCCGAGGTATTTTTGCGAAATTCTGCTGAACTATAGCCCATGATTTCAAAATTCACTTTTTTCCCGAAATTGGAAATGTCCTTTTCTTATGCATTGATAAGGAAGAGAATCTACATCTGAATGCGTATTTCAAAATTTAGCTCTGAGGTCCTTTCTGTGACGAAAATATTGACATCTGAATTCCGAGGTACTTTTGCGAAATTCTGCTGGACTACCCCAGGATTTCAAAATGCGCTTTTTTCGCGAAATAGCAAATATCCTTTTATGAGACATAAATAATAAAGAGTATCTACATCTGAATACGCATTTCAAAATTTAGCTCTGAGATTATTTCAGTGACGAAAATATTGACATCTGAATTCAAACGCTATCAGTACTGCTTATAAAACAAGCATTGTAAGTGACAGTATTACTCAGAGAGTAATACCCATCTTGTCACAGTCATCATTTAGCGTGGTGTTAGTTGTTAGTAAACATAAACAAATAAAGCCTAACACCATACACAAATACAAAGTTTAACAAATATTAAAAAAAGAATATATATTTTAATTACAATTGTTAATTATAAAATAAATACAAATAAAAACAAGAGTACTGAAGAAATACGTAGCATGCACATTAAGAGTTGACACGTCCATAAAGTTTTTGTTTGAGTGCCAGTTTACTGGATGCAAAATCGAACATATAACAGCTTGCATTCGCTTCCATTGACATCCGAGTAACAGGTTCGTTGCATCCGTAATTCGTACGGTGGTATTTTATGTCAAAAATGTGTAAGTTTCTAAAATTGAAAGACTTTACACTAAAATTGACTTGGTTAAGAAGTGGTGGTGCGTCAATATTACCAGCAATAAGCTGATGTAAAAACACAATATCACAGACTTCCCGACGTTTTTGTAATGAATCAAGGCCGATAAGTAGAAGACGGTCCTTATAAGGTGGAAGACGCAGAGGATCAGTCCATGATAAATGCCGAAGTGCGAAACGAACAAATTTGCGTTGAACAGACTCGATACGGTCAATTTGTGTTAAGTAATACGGTGACCACACATTGGATGCATACTCAAGCTGTGGCCTTACAAATGTAGTGTACAGGGTACTCGTGATTAATGGACATGAAAATTCTTTACTCCACCGTTTGATGAAGCCGAGAAGGGTGTTGCTTTTGTTGACTATTTGCTCAATATGAATTGAGAAGTCAAGATTTGGAGCGAATTGTACACCTAAGTCCTTTGTCAGTTTTACTTTAGCCAGCGGAGAACTATTTATGATGTACACAGAGGAGAGAGGATTAAGTCTTCTCGAAAAGGACATGCTAAAACATTTAGATATGTTTAATGATAAGCAATTATTGAAGCACCATTTTGCAAAAGAATTAAGGTCATCCTGTAAAGCGCTGCAGTCGGATAGATTGTGGATACACTTAAATATTTTTATATCGTCGGCATAAATTAGAACATTTGAGTTCCTGATCACACTAACAACATCGTTAATGGCTAGAATGAATAAAAGTGGACCAAGGTGGCTACCTTGAGGCACACCTGAGGTAGCGTTTATTGTTTTAGAGGTCGATCCCCTAAACAAAACTTGATACGTTCTCCCGTCAAGATACGAGCATATCCACTCCACGAAAGATAAAGGGAAACCAAGGGATTTCATTTTAAAAGTAATTAGCTTATGGGAAAGCTTATCAAAGGCCTTACTGAAGTCAGTGTACACGCAGTCGACTTGATTTCCTACTTCTAGGGTTTTATTTGTGAATGAAGTAAACTCTAACAAATTTGTAACTGTGGATTTGTTTTTAACAAAGCCATGCTGTTTATCAGTTAGGAAAGGTTTACAACTAAAATAAACGCTGTCGAAAATGATAGCCTCAAAAAGTTTCGGCAAGCAAGATAGCTTAGCTATGGGCCTGTAATTAGTAACATCTCCCCGGAAGCCCTTTTTGTGCACCGGGATTATGAAACCATTTTTCCAAAATTTCGGAAAAACTTTTTGGTTAATAGAGGCTTGAAATAAAAAAGCCAGAGGAGCTGCAAGAGAGCTACAGCAATTCTTAAAGATTATTGGAGGTATCCCATCAGGTCCGCAGGTGGTGTCCGTTCCAAGGCGAGCAAGATGGTATTCCACGTCACTAGGAGTTATTGATAGTTGACCCATTGAACTAGGGCAAAAGGTCTCTAAGTGAGCGAATTCTTTTGGGTCGGGTATAAAACTATCAGAATCATAGGCGGAACTGAAAAAAGAGGAAAAGAAATTACATATATCATCTGGTTTTTTACTTGAGTTATTTAAGTATGAAAGAGTGGAAGGATAACCATCAGATTTTCTCTTGCAGTTGATAAATTTCCAAAACGATTTTGGGTCGTTTAGAAGAGATAATCGCATTCTTCCAATATAGTTGTCATAAAGACGACTTGAAAGTGACTGAAATTCCATATGAATGGAAAAGTAGCGATCATGGTCTTTAGAATTATTACTTGAAAGGTACTTTTTCCATGCCTTATTCCGTCTATTACGTAGACTTCGTAATTCATGATTGTACCATGAACAGTTGCTACCGAGCCCATTCGTGTTTGTTTGACGGGAACAGATGAAACGAAGCAGTCGAACATGTTCACATAAAATTTGCCAACCATTTGGTCAACAGTTCCTTTGAAGATACTGTTAAAGTTTATCTTAGAAACTAATTCGTTAAGAAGATTAAAATCAGTATTTTTAAAATCAAACTCAAGATCTTTGTATTCCACGTCATTCTCAAGCCCATTGTCAAAAGATAAAATGAGTTGAAGAGGAGGATGATATGTATCAATTTTTGTCATAGGCAGGGTACTGCGTTCGACAATGCAGTTACTTGCATTAGTGAAAAAGACAAGGTCAAGTAATCTGTCCATGCAGTTTTTTATACAGCTCATTTGCTGTAATCCACACGAGATTAGAGATTCAAGAAAAATTGACGAATGACGAGATACACTACCAGCTGTAACAAAATAAAGTTCGTCGTCAGAAGGTATCCATTTTAAATGAGGTAAGTTAAAATCACCTAATAATAAAATTTCGTCAAGAGGATCGCAATTATCAGATACATAATTGATAGCAGCTGAGACTCCTTCATAAACATTGTTAGAGCTTGTGGGTGGAACATAGACATTAATAAGAAAAATCATTTTTGATTTGAGTTTAATTTTAACACATATTACATCCAAGCTTCCAACAAAAGGAATCGGAAAGATAGAGCTTTCCAGAGTATTTCGAACCCCAATGATAACACCACCCCCGACGGGGTCAGCAATGTTTGAAGATCTATCTTTTCGATACACTTCAAACTCCGATGAAAATAGTTCATTATTTAAAAAGCTTGGATTGAGCCACGTTTCAGTTAATGCGATGACGTCATGATCACAGTTATGGGACGATAGAAACATACTACGAGACTTTGTACGTAATCCCCTTACATTTTGATAGTAAAGGGATAAACGCTCTAGTTTTTTGAAAGCTTATTGGAAGGGGTGATTATCTTTCCCGCTTTAGGAACAAATTCGCGGATTGTAGCATCAGCAGGCCAGATCTCACTATTAATAATTTTTGGAAATATGTTTGCTTCAGAAGTGAGTTTGAATGAAGCAAAAGGACTATTTAATTTGTTAATTTTTTGGCATCTTACAGAGGCCACGTCAACACAGTAATTTTTAAGATTCCCAATGACATCTTCACAGGTTGTATTAGGAAGAAGACGGGAGACAAATGCTTCTTTTAATTTTGGCAAAGCAGATAATCCACATTTTTTTGGCGGAATTGCACTCGTAGTAAGTACGGTATAGCTTGGTTCCGCTGCTGGGATAGATAAGCTCGTTATAGTATTCAAACTTATACCGGTATTGGATGAACAGGGTAAACCCTGGTCCGAAGATTTGTTTTTCTGAGGGCGTCTCTTGGCTGGAATTTTTTTTTGAGGACTAGACGAAGTCGACCTTTTCCTTTTTGGAACAGAAACGTCCACAAGTTGAGGGGCCAGAGAATTAGCAACGATTTCCTCTGTATTTGCGGGGGGAACCGGGGTTGAAAAATCAGTGGAGGTTGATGCATCGATCATAATTGGGAGCTTTGACAACGAAGAGAATTGGTTTTTGAGATTGTCGAAACCTTTAAGCAACGAAGAAAAACTAGCCGAGATATTCAGAAAGTCACGTTCCATCGCAACTAATTTGAATGATAAACTCGAAAGTGAAAGAAGTCGACAGTCTGAGCAGTAAAAATGCAACCCATTAGTTGAATTTACTTTGTCAAGTATAAAGTCAGTTAGGCCTACACATTTAGAATGGAATGTTTTCTTGCATGCTCCGAAACATGATAATAAAGGTGCTGTGGCCTTACGCTCGTTACACGACTCAGCGTTGCAGCGCGACATAATTTTAACAGAAATATATATTTGAAAGCGAAAAAAGCAAAAAAACAAAACAGATATAACAAAAGAAAGAAAGAGGAAAAGAAAAGAGAAAAAAAAAATATTTGATGACACCGCCGGGACTCGAACCTTGGTAACGTATGGAAGCTTATAACTTGCCACCACTCAAACGCACTTGGCCAAACTCGGTATTTAATTAAATGGCAAAAAGTTGAAATAAGAATTTTTCAAATCAGTTAGCTGGAGGTATTCAGTTGCACGCAAACTGAATGAAAAGAAAAGAAGAGAACGGAAAATAAACAAAAAAAAAAAAAAATTGAGCGATAATAATGTCAATAAAAGCGAGCAAGTAACTAAGTTAATCAGATATGTTAATATTAAATTACGTGAAAATAAGTTTAAGATTAACGTAGATTGCTGCAATATTAGTTAGTTATTATCTTTAAATGGTTAATGCTACACATAGAGGAAAACTTACAAAATAAATACGGGTAAATGCTACAGCGCAAACAAAACACGTACACTGGGTTCAAAAGTGACACTCAAACTTTTCCGAGGTATTTTTGCGAAATTCTGCTGGACTATAGCCCATGATTTCAAAATTCACTTTTTTCCCGAAATTGGAAATGTCCTTTTCTTATGCATTGATAAGGAAGAGAATCTACATCTGAATGCGTATTTCAAAATTTAGCTCTGAGGTCCTTTCAGTGACGAAAATATTGACATCTGAATTCCGAGGTATTTTTGCGAAATTCTGCTGGACTATAGACCATGATTTCAAAATTCACTTTTTTCCCGAAATTGGAAATGTCCTTTTCTGATGCATTGATAAGGAAGAGAATCTACATCTGAATGCGTATTTCAAAATTTAGCTCTGAGGTCCTTTCAGTGACGAAAATATTGACATCTGAATTCCGAGGTATTTTTGCGAAATTCTGCTGGACTATCTGGACTATAGCCCAGAATTTCAAAATGCGCTTTTTTCGCGAAATAGCAAATATCCTCTTTGAGACATAAATAATAAAGAGTATCTACATCTGCATACGCATTTCAAAATTTAGCTCTGAGATTATTTCAGTGACGAAAATATTGACATCTGAATTCCGAGGTATTTTTGCGAAATTCTGCTGGACTATAGACCATGATTTCAAAATTCACTTTTTTCCCGAAATTGGAAATGTCCTTTTCTGATGCATTGATAACGAAGAGAATCTACATCTGAATACGTATTTCAAAATTTAGATCTGAGGTCCTTTCAGTGACGAAAATATTGACATCTGAATTCCGAGGTATTTTTGCGAAATTCTGCTGGACTATAGCCCAGGATTTCAAAATGCGCTTTTTTCGCGAAATTGGAAATGTCCTTTTCTGATGCATTGATAACGAAGAGAATCTACATCTGAATAAGTTTTTCAAAATTTAGATCTGAGGTCCTTTCAGTGACGAAAATATTGACATCTGAATTCCGAGGTATTTTTGCGAAATTCTGCTGGACTATAGCCCAGGATTTCAAAATGCGCTTTTTTCGCGAAATAGCAAATATCCTTTTCTGAGACATAAATAATAAAGAGTATCTACATCTGAATACACATTTCAAAATTTAGCTCTGAGATTATTTCAGTGACGAAAATATTGACATCTGAATTCCGAGGTATTTTTGCGAAATTCTGCTGGACTATAGCCCATGATTTCAAAATTCACTTTTTTCCCGAAATTGGAAATGTCCTTTTCTGATGCATTGATAACGAAGAGAATCTACATCTGAATACGTATTTCAAAGTTTAGATCTTAGGTCCTTTCAGTGACGAAAATATTGACATCTGAATTCCGAGGTATTTTTGCGAAATTCTGCTGGACTATAGCCCAGGATTTCAAAATGCGCTTTTGTCGCGAAATTGGAAATGTCCTTTTCTGATGCATTGATAACGAAGAGAATCTACATCTGAATACGTATTTCAAAATTTAGATCTGAGGTCCTTTCAGTGACGAAAATATTGACATCTGAATTCCGAGGTATTTTTGCGAAATTCTGCTGGACTATAGCCCAGGATTTCAAAATGCGCTTTTTTCGCGAAATAGCAAATATCCTTTTCTGAGACATAAATAATAAAGAGTATCTACATCTGAATACGCATTTCAAAATTTAGCTCTGAGATTATTTCAGTGACGAAAATATTGACATCTGAATTCCGAGGTATTTTTGCGAAATCCTGCTGGACTATAGACCATGATTTCAAAATTCACTTTTTTCCCGGAATTGGAAATGTCCTTTTCTGATGCATTGATAACGAAGAGAATCTACATCTGAATACGCATTTCAAAATTTAGATCTGAGGTCCTTTCAGTGACGAAAATATTGACATCTGAAATCCGAGGTATTTTTGCGAAATTCTGCTGGACTATAGCCCAGGATTTCAAAATGCGCTTTTTTCGCGAAATAGCAAATATCCTTTTCTGAGACATAAATAATAAAGAGTATCTACATCTGAATACGCATTTCAAAATTTAGCTCTGAGATTATTTCAGTGACGAAAATATTGACATCTGAATTCCGCGGTATTTTTGCGAAATTCTGCTGGACTATAGCCCATGATTTCAAAATTCACTTTTTTCCCGAAATTGGAAATGTCCTTTTCTGATGCATTGATAACAAAGAGAATCTACATCTGAATCCGTATTTTAAAATTTAGCTCTGAGGTCCTTTCAGTGACGAAAACATTGACATCTGAATTCCGAGGTATTTTTGCGAAATTCTGCTGAACTATAGCCCAGGATTACAAAATGCGCTTTTTTCGCGAAATAGCAAATATCCTTTTCTGAAACATAAATAATAAAGAGTATCTACATCTGAATACGCATTTCAAAATTTAGCTCTGAGATTATTTCAGTGACGAAAATATTGACATCTGAATTCCGAGGTATTTTTGCGAAATTCTGCTGGACTATAGCCCATGATTTCAAAATTCACTTTTTTCCCGAAATTGGAAATGTCCTTTTCTGATGCATTGATAACGAAGAGAATCTACATCTGAATACGTATTTCAAAATTTAGCTCTGAGGTCCTTTCAGTGACGAAAATATTGACATCTGAATTCCGAGGTATTTTTGCGAAATTCTGCTGGACTATAGCCCATGATTTCAAAATTCACTTTTTTCCCGAAATCGGAAATGTAATTTTCTGATGCATTGATAACGAAGAGAATCTACATCTGAATACGTATTTCAAAATTTAGCTCTGAGGTCCTTTCAGTGACGAAAATATTGACATCTGAATTCCGAGGTATTTTTGCGAAATTCTGCTGGACTATAGCCCATGATTTCAAAATTCACTTTTTTCCCGAAATTGGAAATGTCCTTTTCTGATGCATTGATAATGAAGAGAATCTACATCTGAATGCGTATTTCAAAATTTAGCTCTGAGGTCCTTTCAGTGACGAAAATATTGACATCTGAATTCCGAGGTATTTTTGCGAAATTCTGCTGGACTATAGCCCAGGATTACAAAATACGCTTTTTTCATGAAATAGCAAATATCCTTTTCTGAAACATAAATAATAAAGAGTATCTACATCTGAATACGTATTTCAAAATTTAGCTCTGAGGTCCTTTCAGTGACGAAAATATTGACATCTGAATTCCGAGGTATTTTTGCGAAATTCTGCTGGACTATAGCCCATGATTTCAAAATTCACTTTTTTCCCGAAATTGGAAATGTCCTTTTCTGATGCATTGATAACGAAGAGAATCTACATCTGAATACGTATTTCAAAATTTAGCTCTGAGGTCCTTTCAGTGACGAAAATATTGACATCTGAATTCCGAGCTATTTTTGCGAAATTCTGCTGGACTATAGCCCATGATTTCAAAATTCACTTTTTTCCCGAAATTGGAAATGTCCTTTTCTGATGCATTGATAATGAAGAGAATCTACATCTGAATGCGTATTTCAAAATTTAGCTCTGAGGTCCTTTCAGTGACGAAAATATTGACATCTGAATTCCGAGGTATTTTTGCGAAATTCTGCTGGACTATAGCCCAGGATTACAAAATACGCTTTTTTCATGAAATAGCAAATATCCTTTTCTGAAACATAAATAACAAAGAGTATCTACATCTGAATACGTATTTCAAAATTTAGCTCTGAGGTCCTTTCAGTGACGAAAATATTGACATCTGAATTCCGAGGTATTTTTGCGAAATCCTGCTGGACTATAGCCCATGATTTCAAAATTCACTTTTTTCCCGAAATTGGAAATGTCCTTTTCTGATGCATTGATAACGAAGAGAATCTACATCTGAATGCGTATTTCAAAATTTAGCTCTGAGGTCCTTTCAGTGACGAAAATATTGACATCTGAATTCCGAGGTATTTTTGCGAAATTCTGCTGGACTATAGCCCATGATTTCAAAATTCACTTTTTTTCCGAAATTGGAAATGTCCTTTTCTGATGCATTGATAATGAAGAGAATCTACATCTGAATGCGAATTTCAAAATTTAGCTCTGAGGTCCTTTCAGTGACGAAAATATTGACATCTGAATTCCGAGGTATTTTTGCGAAATTCTGCTGGACTACAGCCCAGGATTACAAAATACGCTTTTTTCATGAAATAGCAAATATCCTTTTCTGAAACATAAATAACAAAGAGTATCTACATCTGAATACGTATTTCAAAATTTAGCTCTGAGGTCCTTTCAGTGACGAAAATATTGACATCTGAATTCCGAGGTATTTTTGCGAAATTCTGCTGGACTATAGCCCATGATTTCAAAATTCACTTTTTTCCCGAAATTGGAAATGTCCTTTTCTGATGCATTGATAACGAAGAGAATCTACATCTGAATACGTATTTCAAAATTTAGCTCTGAGGTCCTTTCAGTGACAAAAATATTGACATCTGAATTCCGAGGTATTTTTGCGAAATTCTGCTGGACTATAGCCCAGGATTACAAAATACGCTTTTTTCATGAAATAGCAAATATCCTTTTCTGAAACATAAATAACAAAGAGTATCTACATCTGAATACGTATTTCAAAATTTAGCTCTGAGGTCCTTTCAGTGACGAAAATATTGACATCTGAATTCCGAGGTATTTTTGCGAAATTCTTCTGGACTTTAGCCCACGGATTTCAAAATGCGCTTTTTTCGCAAAATAGCAAATATCCTCTTTGAGACATAAATAATAAAGAGTATCTACATCTGAATACGCATTTCAAAATTTAGCTCTGAGATTATTTCAGTGACGAAAATATTGACATCTGAATTCCGAGGTATTTTTGCGAAATTCTGCTGGACTATAGCCCATGATTTCAAAATTCACTTTTTTCCCGAAATTGGAAATGTCCTTTTCTGATGCATTGATAACGAAGAGAATCTACATCTGAATACGTATTTCAAAATTTAGCTCTGAGGTCCTTTCAGTGACAAAAATATTGACATCTGAATTCCGAGGTATTTTTTCGAAATTCTGCTGGACTATAGCCCATGATTTCAAAATTCACTTTTTTCCCGAAATTGGAAATGACCTTTTCTGATGCATTGATAACGAAGAGAATCTACATCTGCGTACGTATTTCAAAATTTAGCTCTGAGGTCCTTTCAGTGACGAAAATATTGACATCTGAATTCCGAGGTATTTTTGCGAAATTCTGCTGGACTATAGCCCAGGATTTCAAAATGCGCTTTTTTCGCGAAATAGCAAATATCCTTTTCTGAGACATAAATAATAAAGAGTATCTACATCTGAATACGCATTTCAAAATTTAGCTCTGAGATTATTTCAGTGACGAAAATATTGACATCTGAATTCCGAGGTATTTTTGCGAAATTCTGCTGGGCTATAGCCCAGGATTTCAAAATGCGCTTTTTTCGCGAAATAGCAAATATCCTTTTCTGAGACATAAATAATAAAGAGTATCTACATCTGAATACTTATTTCAAAATTTAGCTCTGAGTTCCTTTCAGCTACGAAAATATTGACATCTGAATTCCGAGGTATTTTTGCGAAATTCACTTTTTTCCCCGAAATTGGAAATGTCCTTTTCTGATGCATTGATAACGAAGAGAATCTACATCTGAATTCGTATTTCAAAATTTAGCTCTGAGGTCCTTGCAGTGACGAAAATATTGACATCTGAATTCCTAGGCATTTTTGCGAAATTCTGCTGGACTATAGCCCAGGATTTCAAAATGCGCTTTTTTCGCGAAATAGCAAATATCCTTTTCTGAGACATAAATAATAAAGGGTATCTACATCTGCATACGTATTTCAAAATTTAGCTCCGAGGTCCTTTCAGTGACGAAAATATTGACATCTGAATTCCGAGGTATTTTTGCGAAATTCTGCTGGACTATAGCCCATGATTTAAAAATTCACTTTTTCCCGAAATTGGAAATGTCCTTTTCTGATGCATTGATAACGAAGAGAATCTACATCTGATTACGTATTTCAAAATTTAGCTCTGAGGTCCTTTCAGTGACGAAAATATTGACATCTGAATTCCGAGGTATTTTTGCGAAATTCTGCTGGACTATAGCCCAGGATTTCAAAATGCGCTTCTTTCGCGAAATAGCAAATATCCTTTTCTGAGACATAAATAATAAAAAGTATCTACATCTGAATACGCATTTCAAAATTTCGCTCTGAGATTATTTCAGTGACGAAAATATTGACATCTGAATTCCGAGGTATTTTTGCGAAATTCTGCTGGACTATAGCCCAGGATTTCAAAATGCGCTTTTTTCGCGAAATAGCAAATATCCTTTTCTGAGACATAAGTAATAAAGAGAATCTACATCTGAATATGCATTTCAAAATTTAGCTCTGAGATTATTTCAGTGACGAAAATATTGACATCTGAATTCCGAGGTATCTTTGCGAAATTCTGCTGGACTATAGCCCATGATTTAAAAATTCACTTTTTTCCCGAAATTGGAAATGTCCTTTTCTGATGCATTGATAACGAAGAGAATCTACATCTGAATACGTATTTCAAAATTTAGCTCTGAGGTCCTTTCAGTGACAAAAATATTGACATCTGAATTCCGAGGTATTTTTTCGAAATTCTGCTGGACTATAGCCCATGATTTCAAAATTCACTTTTTTCCCGAAATTGGAAATGTCCTTTTCTGATGCATTGATAACGAAGAGAATCTACATCTGCGTACGTATTTCAAAATTTAGCTCTGAGGTCATTTCAGTGACGAAAATATTGACATCTGAATTCCGAGGTATTTTTGCGAAATTCTGCTGGACTATAGCCCAGGATTTCAAAATGCGCTTTTTTCGCGAAATAGCAAATATCCTTTTCTGAGACATAAATAATAAAGAGTATCTACATCTGAATACGCATTTCAAAATTTAGCTCTGAGATTATTTCAGTGACGAAAATATTGACATCTGAATTCCGAGGTATTTTTGCGAAATTCTGCTGGGCTATAGCCCAGGATTTCAAAATGCGCTTTTTTCGCGAAATAGCAAATATCCTTTTCTGAGACATAAATAATAAAGAGTATCTACATCTGAATACTTATTTCAAAATTTAGCTCTGAGTTCCTTTCAGCTACGAAAATATTGACATCTGAATTCCGAGGTATTTTTGCGAAATTCACTTTTTTCCCCGAAATTGGAAATGTCCTTTTCTGATGCATTGATAACGAAGAGAATCTACATCTGAATTCGTATTTCAAAATTTAGCTCTGAGGTCCTTGCAGTGACGAAAATATTGACATCTGAATTCCGAGGTATTTTTGCGAAATTCTGCTGGACTATAGCCCAGGATTTCAAAATTTAGCTCTGAGTTCCTTTCAGCTACGAAAATATTGACATCTGAATTCCGAGGTATTTTTGCGAAATTCTGCTGGACTATAGCCCAGGATTTCAAAATTCACTTTTTTCCCGAAATTGGAAATGTCCTTTTCTGATGCATTGATAACGAAGAGAATCTACATCTGAATACGTATTTCAAAATTTAGCTCTGAGGTCCTTTCAGTGACGAAAATATTGACATCTGAATTCCGAGCTATTTTTGTGAAATTCTGCTGGACTATAGCCCATGATTTCAAAATTCACTTTTTTCCCGAAATTGGAAATGTCCTTTTCTGATGCATTGATAATGAAGAGAATCTACATCTGAATGCGTATTTCAAAATTTAGCTCTGAGGTCCTTTCAGTGACGAAAATATTGACATCTGAATTCCGAGGTATTTTTGCGAAATTCTGCTGGACTATAGCCCAGGATTACAAAATACGCTTTTTTCATGAAATAGCAAATATCCTTTTCTGAAACATAAATAACAAAGAGTATCTACATCTGAATACGTATTTCAAAATTTAGCTCTGAGGTCCTTTCAGTGACGAAAATATTGACATCTGAATTCCGAGGTATTTTTGCGAAATCCTGCTGGACTATAGCCCATGATTTCAAAATTCACTTTTTTCCCGAAATTGGAAATGTCCTTTTCTGATGCATTGATAACGAAGAGAATCTACATCTGAATGCGTATTTCAAAATTTAGCTCTGAGGTCCTTTCAGTGACGAAAATATTGACATCTGAATTCCGAGGTATTTTTGCGAAATTCTGCTGGACTATAGCCCATAGCAGTGACGAAAATATTGACATCTGAATTCCGAGGTATTTTTGCGAAATTCTGCTGGACTTTAGCCCAGGATTTCAATATGCGCTTTTTTCGCGAAATAGCAAATATCGTTTCTGAGACATAAATAATAAAGAGTATCTACATCTGAATACGCATTTCAAAACTTAGCTCTGAGATTATTTCAGTGACGAAAATATTGACATCTGAATTCCGAGGTATTTTTGCGAAATTCTGCTGGACTATAGCCCAGGATTTCAAAATGCGCTTTTTTCGCGAAATAGCAAATATCCTTTTCTGAGACATAAATAATAAAGAGTATCTACATCTGAATACGCATTTCAAAATTTAGCTCTGAAACGAAAATATTGACATCTGAATTCCGAGGTATTTTTGCGAAATTCTGCTGGACTATAGCCCATGATTTCAAAATTCACTTTTTTCCCGAAATTGGAAATGTCCTTTTCTGATGCATTGATAACGAAGAGAATCTACATCTGAATACGTATTTCAAAATTTAGCTCCGAGGTCCTTTCAGTGACGAAAATATTGACATCTGAATTCCGAGGTATTTTTGCGAAATTCTGCTGGACTATAGCCCATGATTTCAAAATTCACTTTTTTCCCGAAATTGGAAATGACCTTTTCTGATGCATTGATAACGAAGAGAATCTACATCTGCGTACGTATTTCAAAATTTAGCTCTGAGGTCCTTTCAGTGACGAAAATATTGACATCTGAATTCCGAGGTATTTTTGCGAAATTCTGCTGGACTATAGCCCAGGATTTCAAAATGCGCTTCTTTCGCGAAATAGCAAATATCCTTTTCTGAGACATAAATAATAAAAAGTATCTACATCTGAATACGCATTTCAAAATTTCGCTCTGAGATTATTTCAGTGACGAAAATATTGACATCTGAATTCCGAGGTATTTTTGCGAAATTCTGCTGGACTATAGCCCAGGATTTCAAAATGCGCTTTTTTCGCGAAATAGCAAATATCCTTTTCTGAGACATAAGTAATAAAGAGAATCTACATCTGAATATGCATTTCAAAATTTAGCTCTGAGATTATTTCAGTGACGAAAATATTGACATCTGAATTCCGAGGTATCTTTGCGAAATTCTGCTGGACTATAGCCCATGATTTAAAAATTCACTTTTTTCCCGAAATTGGAAATGTCCTTTTCTGATGCATTGATAACGAAGAGAATCTACATCTGAATACGTATTTCAAAATTTAGCTCTGAGGTCCTTTCAGTGACAAAAATATTGACATCTGAATTCCGAGGTATTTTTTCGAAATTCTGCTGGACTATAGCCCATGATTTCAAAATTCACTTTTTTCCCGAAATTGGAAATGTCCTTTTCTGATGCATTGATAACGAAGAGAATCTACATCTGCGTACGTATTTCAAAATTTAGCTCTGAGGTCATTTCAGTGACGAAAATATTGACATCTGAATTCCGAGGTATTTTTGCGAAATTCTGCTGGACTATAGCCCAGGATTTCAAAATGCGCTTTTTTCGCGAAATAGCAAATATCCTTTTCTGAGACATAAATAATAAAGAGTATCTACATCTGAATACGCATTTCAAAATTTAGCTCTGAGATTATTTCAGTGACGAAAATATTGACATCTGAATTCCGAGGTATTTTTGCGAAATTCTGCTGGGCTATAGCCCAGGATTTCAAAATGCGCTTTTTTCGCGAAATAGCAAATATCCTTTTCTGAGACATAAATAATAAAGAGTATCTACATCTGAATACTTATTTCAAAATTTAGCTCTGAGTTCCTTTCAGCTACGAAAATATTGACATCTGAATTCCGAGGTATTTTTGCGAAATTCACTTTTTTCCCCGAAATTGGAAATGTCCTTTTCTGATGCATTGATAACGAAGAGAATCTACATCTGAATTCGTATTTCAAAATTTAGCTCTGAGGTCCTTGCAGTGACGAAAATATTGACATCTGAATTCCGAGGTATTTTTGCGAAATTCTGCTGGACTATAGCCCAGGATTTCAAAATTTAGCTCTGAGTTCCTTTCAGCTACGAAAATATTGACATCTGAATTCCGAGGTATTTTTGCGAAATTCACTTTTTTCCCCGAAATTGGAAATGTCCTTTTCTGATGCATTGATAACGAAGAGAATCTACATCTGAATTCGTATTTCAAAATTTAGCTCTGAGGTCCTTGCAGTGACGAAAATATTGACATCTGAATTCCGAGGTATTTTTGCGAAATTCTGCTGGACTATAGCCCAGGATTTCAAAATGCGCGAAATAGCAAATATCCTTTTCTGAGACATAAATAATAAAGGGTATCTACATCTGCATACGTATTTCAAAATTTAGCTCCGAGGTCCTTTCAGTGACGAAAATATTGACATCTGAATTCCGAGGTATTTTTGCGAAATTCTGCTGGACTATAGCCCATGATTTCAAAATTCACTTTTTTCCCGAAATTGGAAATGTCCTTTTCTGATGCATTGATAACGAAGAGAATCTACATCTGATTACGTATTTCAAAATTTAGCTCTGAGGTCCTTTCAGTGACGAAAATATTGACATCTGAATTCCGAGGTATTTTTGCGAAATTCTGCTGGACTATAGCCCAGGATTTCAAAATGCGCTTCTTTCGCGAAATAGCAAATATCCTTTTCTGAGACATAAATAATAAAAAGTATCTACATCTGAATACGCATTTCAAAATTTCGCTCTGAGATTATTTCAGTGACGAAAATATTGACATCTGAATTCCGAGGTATTTTTGCGAAATTCTGCTGGACTATAGCCCAGGATTTCAAAATGCGCTTTTTTCGCGAAATAGCAAATATCCTTTTCTGAGACATACGTAATAAAGAGTTTCTACATCTGAATATGCATTTCAAAATTTAGCTCTGAGATTATTTCAGTGACGAAAATATTGACATCTGAATTCCGAGGTATTTTTGCGAAATTCTGCTGGACTAAAGCCCATGATTTAAAAATTCACTTTTTTCCCGAAATTGGAAATGTCCTTTTCTGATGCATTGATAACGAAGAGAATCTACATCTGAATACGTATTTCAAAATTTAGCTCTGAGGTCCTTTCAGTGACGAAAATATTGACATTTGAATTCCGAGGTATTTTTGCGAAATTTGCTGGACTATAGCCCAGGATTTCAAAATGCGCTTCTTTCGCGAAATAGCAAATATCCTTTTCTGAGACATAAATAATAAAGAGTATCTACATCTGAATACGCATTTCAAAATTTAGCTCTGAGGTTATTTCAGTGACGAAAATATTGACATCTGAATTCCGAGGTATTTTTGCGAAATTCTGCTGGACTTTAGCCCAGGATTTCAATATGCGCTTTTTTCGCGAAATAGCAAATATCGTTTCTGAGACATAAATAATAAAGAGTATCTACATCTGAATACGCATTTCAAAACTTAGCTCTGAGATTATTTCAGTGACGAAAATATTGACATCTGAATTCCGAGGTATTTTTGCGAAATTCTGCTGGACTATAGCCCAGGATTTCAAAATGCGCTTTTTTCGCGAAATAGCAAATATCCTTTTCTGAGACATAAATAATAAAGAGTATCTACATCTGAATACGCATTTCAAAACTTAGCTCTGAGATTATTTCAGTGACGAAAATATTGACATCTGAATTCCGAGGTATTTTTGCGAAATTCTGCTGGACTATAGCCCATGATTTAAAAATTCACTTTTTTCCCGAAATTGGAAATGTCCTTTTCTGATGCATTGATAACGAAGAGAATCTACATCTGAATACGTATTTCAAAATTTAGCTCTGAGGTCCTTTCACTGACGAAAATATTGACATCTGAATTCCGAGGTATTTTTGCGAAATTCTGCTGGACTATAGCCCAGGATTTCAAAATGCGCTTTTTTCGCGAAATAGCAAATATCCTTTTCTGAGACATACGTAATAAAGAGTTTCTACATCTGAATATGCATTTCAAAATTTAGCTCTGAGATTATTTCAGTGACGAAAATATTGACATCTGAATTCCGAGGTATTTTTGCGAAATTCTGCTGGACTAAAGCCCATGATTTAAAAATTCACTTTTTTCCCGAAATTGGAAATGTCCTTTTCTGATGCATTGATAACGAAGAGAATCTACATCTGAATACGTATTTCAAAATTTAGCTCTGAGGTCCTTTCAGTGACGAAAATATTGACATCTGAATTCCGAGGTATTTTTGCGAAAATCTGCTGGACAATAGCCCAGGATTTCAAAATGAATTTTTTTCGCGAAATTGCAAATATGCTTTTCTGAGACATAAATAATAAAGAGTATCTACATCTGCGTACTTATTTCAAAATTTAGCTCTGAGGTCCTTTCAGTGACGAAAATATTGACATCTGAATTCCGAGGTATTTTTGCGAAATTCTGCTGGACTATAGCCCAGGATTTCAAAATGCACTTTTTTCGCGAAATTGCAAATATCCTTTTCCGAGACATAAATAATAAAGAGTATCTACATCTGAATACGTTTTTCAAAATTTAGCTCTGAGTTCCTTTCAGCTACGAAAATATTGACATCTGAATTCCGAGGTAATGTCCTTTTCTGATGCATTGATAACGAAGAGAATCTACATCTGAATACGTATTTCAAAATTTAGCTCTGAGGTCCTTTCAGTGACGAAAATATTGACATCTGAATTCCGAGGTTTTTTTTGCGAAATTCTGCTGGACTATAGCCCAGGATTTCAAAATGCGCTTCTTTCGCGAAATAGCAAATATCCTTTTCTGAGACATAAATAATAAAGAGTATCTACATCTGAATACGCATTTCAAAATTTAGCTCTGAGGTTATTTCAGTGACGAAAATATTGACATCTGAATTCCGAGGTATTTTTGCGAAATTCTGCTGGACTATAGCCCAGGATTTCAATATGCGCTTTTTCGCGAAATAGCAAATATCGTTTCTGAGACATAAATAATAAAGAGTATCTACATCTGAATACGCATTTCAAAACTTAGCTCTGAGATTATTTCAGTGACGAAAATATTGACATCTGAATTCCGAGGTATTTTTGCGAAATTCTGCTGGACTATAGCCCATGATTTAAAAATTCACTTTTTTCCCGAAATTGGAAATGTCCTTTTCTGATGCATTGATAACGAAGAGAATCTACATCTGAATACGTATTTCAAAATTTAGCTCTGAGGTCCTTTCACTGACGAAAATATTGACATCTGAATTCCGAGGTATTTTTGCGAAATTCTGCTGGACTATAGTCCAGGATTTCAAAATCCGCTTCTTTCGCGAAATAGCAAATATCCTTTTCTGAGACATAAATAATAAAGAGTATCTACATCTGAATACGCATTTCAAAATTTAGCTCTGAGGTTATTTCAGTGACGAAAATATTGACATCTGAATTCCGAGGTATTTTTGCGAAATTCTGCTGGACTATAGCCCAGGATTTCAATATGCGCTTTTTTCGCGAAATAGCAAATATCGTTTCTGAGACATAAATAATAAAGAGTATCTACATCTGAATACGCATTTCAAAACTTAGCTCTGAGATTATTTCAGTGACGAAAATATTGACATCTGAATTCCGAGGTATTTTTGCGAAATTCTGCTGGACTATAGCCCATGATTTAAAAATTCACTTTTTTCCCGAAATTGGAAATGTCCTTTTCTGATGCATTGATAACGAAGAGAATCTACATCTGAATACGTATTTCAAAATTTAGCTCTGAGGTCCTTTCACTGACGAAAATATTGACATCTGAATTCCGAGGTATTTTTGCGAAATTCTGCTGGACTATAGCCCAGGATTTCAAAATGCGCTTTTTTCGCGAAATAGCAAATATCCTTTTCTGAGACATACGTAATAAAGAGTTTCTACATCTGAATATGCATTTCAAAATTTAGCTCTGAGATTATTTCAGTGACGAAAATATTGACATCTGAATTCCGAGGTATTTTTGCGAAATTCTGCTGGACTAAAGCCCATGATTTAAAAATTCACTTTTTTCCCGAAATTGGAAATGTCCTTTTCTGATGCATTGATAACGAAGAGAATCTACATCTGAATACGTATTTCAAAATTTAGCTCTGAGGTCCTTTCAGTGACGAAAATATTGACATCTGAATTCCGAGGTATTTTTGCGAAAATCTGCTGGACAATAGCCCAGGATTTCAAAATGAATTTTTTTCGCGAAATTGCAAATATGCTTTTCTGAGACATAAATAATAAAGAGTATCTACATCTGCGTACTTATTTCAAAATTTAGCTCTGAGGTCCTTTCAGTGACGAAAATATTGACATCTGAATTCCGAGGTATTTTTGCGAAATTCTGCTGGACTATAGCCCAGGATTTCAAAATGCACTTTTTTCGCGAAATTGCAAATATCCTTTTCCGAGACATAAATAATAAAGAGTATCTACATCTGAATACGTTTTTCAAAATTTAGCTCTGAGTTCCTTTCAGCTACGAAAATATTGACATCTGAA
The DNA here is from genome assembly GCA_963555765.1 of Orthonevra nobilis. Lineage (NCBI taxonomy): Eukaryota > Metazoa > Arthropoda > Insecta > Diptera > Syrphidae > Orthonevra > Orthonevra nobilis. The sequence goes on from OY743224.1 coordinate 94,981,885, forward strand.
TTCCGAGGTAATGTCCTTTTCTGATGCATTGATAACGAAGAGAATCTACATCTGAATACGTATTTCAAAATTTAGCTCTGAGTTCCTTTCAGCTACGAAAATATTGACATCTGAATTCCGAGGTAATGTCCTTTTCTGATGCATTGATAACGAAGAGAATCTACATCTGAATACGTATTTCAAAATTTAGCTCTGAGGTCCTTTCAGTGACGAAAATATTGACATCTGAATTCCGAGGTATTTTTGCGAAATTCTGCTGGACTATAGCCCAGGATTTCAATATGCGCTTTTTTCGCGAAATAGCAAATATCGTTTCTGAGACATAAATAATAAAGAGTATCTACATCTGAATACGCATTTCAAAACTTAGCTCTGAGGTCCTTTCACTGACGAAAATATTGACATCTGAATTCCGAGGTATTTTTGCGAAATTCTGCTGGACTATAGCCCAGGATTTCAAAATGCACTTTTTTCGCGAAATTGCAAATATCCTTTTCCGAGACATAAATAATAAAGAGTATCTACATCTGAATACGTTTTTCAAAATTTAGCTCTGAGTTCCTTTCAGCTACGAAAATATTGACATCTGAATTCCGAGGTAATGTCCTTTTCTGATGCATTGATAACGAAGAGAATCTACATCTGAATACGTATTTCAAAATTTAGCTCTGAGTTCCTTTCAGCTACGAAAATATTGACATCTGAATTCCGAGGTAATGTCCTTTTCTGATGCATTGATAACGAAGAGAATCTACATCTGAATACGTATTTCAAAATTTAGCTCTGAGGTCCTTTCAGTGACGAAAATATTGACATCTGAATTCCGAGGTATTTTTGCGAAATTCTGCTGGACTATAGCCCAGGATTTCAAAATGCGCTTTTTTCGCGAAATAGCAAATATCCTTTTCTGAGACATAAATAATAAAGAGTATCGACATCTGAATACGCATTTCAAAATTTAGCTCTGAGGTCCTTTCAGTGACGAAAATATTGACATCTGAATTCCGAGGTATTTTTGCGAAATTCTGTTGGACTATGGCCCATGATTTAAAAATTCACTTTTTTCCCCGAAATTGGAAATGTCCTTTTCTGATGCATTGATAACGAAGAGAATCTACATCTGATTACGTATTTCAAAATTTAGCTCTGAGGTCCTTTCAGTGACGAAAATATTGACATCTGAATTCCGAGGTATTTTTGCGAAATTCTGCTGGACTATAGCCCAGGATTTCAAAATGCACTTTTTTCGCGAAATTGCAAATATCCTTTTCCGAGACATAAATAATAAAGAGTATCTACATATGCGTACGTATTTCAAAATTTAGCTCTGAGGTCCTTTCAGTGACGAAAAAATTGACATCTGAATTCCGAGGAATTTTTGCGAAATTCTGCTGGACTATAGCCCAGGATTTCAAAATGCACTTTTTTCGCGAAATTGCAAATATCCTTTTCCGAGACATAAATAATAAAGAGTATCTACATCTGAATACGTATTTCAAAATTTAGCTCTGAGTTCCTTTCAGCTACGAAAATATTGACATCTGAATTCCGAGGTAATGTCCTTTTCTGATGCATTGATAACGAAGAGAATCTACATCTGAATACGTATTTCAAAATTTAGCTCTGTGGTCCTTTCAGTGACGAAAATATTGACATCTGAATTCCGAGGTATTTTTGCGAAATTCTGCTGGACTATAGCCCAGGATTTCAAAATGCACTTTTTTCGCGAAATTGCAAATATCCTTTTCCGAGACATATATAATAAAGAGTATCTACATCTGAATACGTATTTCAAAATTTAGCTCTGAGTTCCTTTCAGCTACGAAAATATTGACATCTGAATTCCGAGGTAATGTCCTTTTCTGATGCATTGATAACGAAGAGAATCTACATCTGAATACGTATTTCAAAATTTAGCTCTGAGGTCCTTTCAGTGACGAAAATATTGACATCTGAATTCCGAGGTATTTTTGCGAAATTCTGCTGGACTATAGCCCATGATTTCAAAATTCACTTTTTTCCCGAAATTGGAAATGTAATTTTCTGATGCATTGATAACAAAGAGAATCTACATCTGAATAGGTATTTCAAAATTTAGCTCTGAGGTCCTTACAGTGACGAAAATATTGACATCTGAATTCCGAGGTATTTTTGCGAAATTCTGCTGGACTATAGCCCAGGATTTCAAAATGCACCTTTTTCGCGAAATTGCAAATATCCTTTTCCGAGACATAAATAATAAAGAGTATCTACATATGCGTACGTATTTCAAATTTAGCTCTGAGGTCCTTTCAGTGACGAAAATATTGACATCTGAATTCCGAGGTATTTTTGCGAAATTCTGCTGGACTATAGCCCAGGATTTCAAAATGCACTTTTTTCGCGAAATTGCAAATATCCTTTTCCGAGACATAAATAATAAAGAGTATCTACATCTGAATACGTATTTCAAAATTTAGCTCTGAGTTCCTTTCAGCTACGAAAATATTGACATCTGAATTCCGAGGTAATGTCCTTTTCTGATGCATTGATAACGAAGAGAATCTACGTCTGAATACGTATTTCAAAATTTAGCTCTGAGGCCCTTTCAGTGACGAAAATATTGACATCTGAATTCCGAGGTATTTTTGCGAAATTCTGCTGGACTATAGCCCAGGATTCAAAATGCACTTTTTTCGCGAAATTGCAAATATCCTTTTCCGAGACATAAATAATAAAGAGTATCTACATCTGAATACGTATTTCAAAATTTAGCTCTGAGTTCATTTCAGCTACGAAAATATTGACATCTGAATTCCGAAGTAATGTCCTTTTCTGATGCATTGATAACGAAGAGAATCTACATCTGAATACGTATTTCAAAATTTATCTCTGAGGTCCTTTCAGTGACGAAAATATTGACATCTGAATTCCGAGGTATTTTTGCGAAATTCTGCTGGACTATAGCCCAGGATTTCAAAATGCGCTTCTTTCGCGAAATAGCAAATATCCTTTTCTGAGACATAAATAATAAAGAGTATCTACATCTGAATACGCATTTCAAAATTTAGCTCTGAGATTATTTCAGTGACGAAAATATTGACATCTGAATTCCGAGGTATTTTTGCGAAATTCTGCTGGACTATAGCCCATGATTTCAAAATTCACTTTTTTCCCGAAATTGGAAATGTTATTTTCTGATGCATTGATAACAAAGAGAATCTACATCTGAATACGTATTTCAAAATTTAGCTCTGAGGTCCTTTCAGTGACGAAAATATTGACATCTGAATTCCGAGGTAATGTCCTTTTCTGATGCATTGATAACGAAGAGAATCTACATCTGAATACGTATTTCAAAATTTAGCTCTGAGGTCTTTTCAGTGACGAAAATATTGACATCTGAATTCCGAGGTATTTTTGCGAAATTCTGCTGGACTATAGCCCAGGATTTCAAAATGCGCTTTTTTCGCGAAATAGCAAATATCCTTTTCTGAGACATAAATAATAAAGAGTATTTACATCTGCATACGTATTTCAAAATTTAGCTCCGAGGTCCTTTCAGTGACGAAAATATTGACATCTGAATTCCGAGGTATTTTTGCGAAATTCTGCTGGACTATAGCCCAGGATTTCAAAATGCGCTTTTTTCGCAAAATAGCAAATATCCTTTTCTGAGACATAAATAATAAAGGGTATCTACATCTGAATACGCATTTCAAAACTTAGCTCTGAGATTATTTCAGTGACGAAAATATTGACATCTGAATTCCGAGGTATTTTTGCGAAATTCTGCTGGACTATAGCCCATGATTTCAAAATGCACTTTTTTCCCGAAATTGGAAATGTCCTTTCCTGATGCATTGATAACGAAGAGAATCTTCATCTGAATACGTATTTCAAAATTTAGCTCTGAGGTCCTTTCACTGACGAAAATATTGACATCTGAATTCCGAGGTATTTTTGCGAAATTCTGCTGGACTATAGCCCAGGATTTCAAAATGCGCTTCTTTCGCGAAATAGCAAATATCCTTTTCTGAGACATAAATAATAAAGGGTATCTACATCTGAATACGCATTTCAAAATTTAGCTCTGAGATTATTTCAGTGACGAAAATACTAAGATCTGAATTCCGAGGTATTTTTGCGAAATTCTGCTGGACTATAGCCAATGATTTCAAAATTCACTTTTTTCCCGAAATTGGAAATGTAATTTTCTGATGCATTGATAACGAAGAGAATCTACATCTGATTACGTATTTCAAAATTTAGCTCTGAGGTCCTTTCAGTGACGAAAATATTGGCATCTGAATCCCGAGGTATTTTTGCGAAATTCTGCTGGACTATAGCCCAGGATTTCAAAATGCACTTTTTTCGCGAAATAGCAAATATCCTCTTTGAGACATAAATAATAAAGAGTATCTACCTCAAAATTTAGCTCTGAGATTATTTCAGTGACGAAAATATTGACATCTGAATTCCGAAAGTTTTGCGAAATTCTGCTGGACTATAGCCCAGGATTTCAAAATACACTTTTTTCGCGAAATTGCAAATATCCTTTTTCTGAGACATAAATAATAAAGAATATCTCGAACTGAACACATATTTCAAAATTTAGCTCTGAGATCCTTTCAGTGACGAAAATACTAAGATCTGAATTTCCGAGGTATTTTTGCGAAATTCTGCTGGACTATAGCCCAGGATTTCAAAATGCACTTTTTTTGCGAAATTGCAAATATCCTTTTCTGAGACATAAATAATAAAGAATACCTCGAACTGAACACATATTTTAAAATTTAGCTCTGTGATCCTTTCAGTGTCGAAAATATCGAGATCTGAATTCCAAAAGTTTTGCGAAATTCTGCTGGACTATAGCCCATGATTTCAAAATTCACTTTTTTTCGCGAAATTGGAAATGTCCTTTTCTGATGCATTGATAACAAAGAGAATCTACATCTGAATTCGTATTTCAAAATTTATCTCTGAGATCCTTTCAGTGACGAAAATATCGAGATCTGAATTCCGAAAGTTTTGCGAAATTCTGCTGGACTATAGCCCAGGATTTCAAAATGCGCTTTTTTCGCGAAATAGCAAATATCCTCTTTGAGAAATATATAATAAAGAGTATCTACATCAAAATTTAGCTCTGAGATTATTTCAGTGACGAAAATATTGACATCTGAATTCCGAGGTATTTTTGCGAAATTCTGCTGGACTATAGCCCATGATTTCAAAATTAACTTTTTTCCCGAAATTGGAAATGTGTTTTTCTGATGTATTGATAATGAAGAGAATCTACATCTGAATACGTATTTCAAAATTTAGCTCTGAGCTCCTTTCAGTGACGAAAATATTGACATCTGAATTCCGAGGTATTTTTGCGAAATTCTGCTGGACTATAGCCCATGATCTCAAAATTCACTTTTTTCCCGAAATTGGAAATGTCCTTTTCTGATGTATTGATAACGAAGAGAATCTACATCTGAATACGTATTTCAAAACTTAGCTCTGAGGTCCTTTCAGCTACGAAAATATTGACATCTGAATTCCGAGGTATTTTTGCGAAATTCTGCTGGACTATAGCCCATGATTTCAAAATTAACTTTTTTCCCAAAATTGGAAATGTCCTTTTCTGATGTATTGATAACGAAGAGAATCTACATCTGAATACGTATTTCAAAATTTAACTCTGAGGTCCTTTCAGTGACGAAAATATTGACATCTGAATTCCGAGGTATTTTTGCGAAATTCTGCTGGACTATAGCCCATGATTTCAAAATTCACTTTTTTCCCGAAATTGGAAATATCCTTTTCTGAGACATAAATAATAAAGAGTATCTCGAACTGAACACATATTTCAAAATTTAGCTCTGAGATCCTTTCAGTGCCGAAAATATCGAGATCTGAATTCCGAAAGTTTTGCGAAATTCTGCTGGACTATAGCCCAGGATTTCAAAATGCACTTTTTTCGCGAAATTGCAAATATCCTTTTTCTGAGACATAAATAATAAAGAATATCTCGAACTGAACACATATTTCAAAATTTAGTTCTGAGATCCTTTCAGTGACGAAAATACTAAGATCTGAATTTCCGAGGTATTTTTGCGAAATTCTGCTGGACTATAGCCCAGGATTTCAAAATTCACTTTTTTCGCGAAATTGCAAATATCCTTTTTCTGAGACATAAATAATAAAGAATATCTCGAACTGAACACATATTTCAAAATTTAGCTCTGAGATCCTTTCAGTGACGAAAATATTGACATCTGAATTCCGAGGTATTTTTGCGAAATTCTGCTGGACTATAGCCCATGATTTCAAAATTCACTTTTTTCCCGAAATTGGAAATATCCTTTTCTGAGACATAAATAATAAAGAGTATCTACATCTGCATACGTACTTCAAAATTTAGCTCTGAGGTCCTTTCAGTGACGAAAATATTGACATCTTAATTCCGAGGTATTTTTGCGAAATTCTGCTGGACTATAGCCCAGGATTTCAAAATTCACTTTTTTCCCGAAATTGGAAATATCCTTTTCTGAGACATAAATAATAAAGAGTATCTACATCTGCATACGTATTTCAAAATTTAGCTCTGAGGTCCTTTCAGTGACGAAAATACTAAGATCTGAATTTCCGAGGTATTTTTGCGAAATTCTGCTGGACTATAGCCCAGGATTTCAAAATGCACTTTTTTTCCCGAAATTAGAAATGTCCTTTTCTGATACATTGATAATGAAGAGAATCTACATCTGAATACGTATTTCAAAATTTAGCTCTGAGATCCTTTCAGTGACGAAAATAATAAGATCTGAATTCCGAGGTATTTTTACGAAATTCTGCTGGAATATAGCCCAGGATTTTTAAATGCACTTTTTTCAGGAAATTGCAAATATCCTTTTCTGAGACATAAATAATAAAGAATATCTCGAACTGAACACATATTTCAAAATTTAGCTCTGAGATCCTTTCAGTGACGAAAATACTAATATCTGAATTTCCGAGGTATTTTTGCGAAATTCTGCTGGACTATAGCCCAGGATTTCAAAATGCACTTTTTTCGCGAAATAGCAAATATCCTTTTCTGAGACATAAATAATAAAGAGTATCTACATCGGCATACGTATTTCAAAATATAGCTCTGAGGTCCTTTCAGTGACGAAAATACTAAGATCTGAATTTCCGAGGTATTTTTGCGAAATTCTGCTGGACTAGGATTTCAAAATGCACTTTTTTCGCGAAATAGCAAATATCCTTTTCTGAGACATAAATAATAAAGAGTATCTACATCTGAATATGTATTTCAAAATTTAGCTCTGAGATCCTTTCAGTGACGAAATATTGACATCTGAATTCCGAGGTATTTTTGCGAAATTCTGCTGGACTATAGCCCGTGATTTCAAAATTTACTTTTTTCCCGAAATTGGAAATGTCCTTTTCTCAGACATTAATAATTAAGAGTTTCTCGAACTGAACACCTATTTCAAAATTTAGCTCTGAGGTCCTTTCAGTGACGAAAATATTGACATCTGAATTCCGAGGTATTTTTGCGAAATTCTGCTGGACTATAGCCCATGATCTCAAAATTCACTTTTTTCCCGAAATTGGAAATGTCCTTTTCTGATGTATTGATAACGAAGAGAATCTACATCTGAATACGTATTTCAAAACTTAGCTCTGAGGTCCTTTCAGCTACGAAAATATTGACATCTGAATTCCGAGGTATTTTTGCGAAATTCTGCTGGACTATAGCAAATGATTTCAAAATTAACTTTTTTCCCAAAATTGGAAATGTCCTTTTCTGATGTATTGATAACGAAGAGAATCTACATCTGAATACGTATTTCAAAATTTAACTCTGAGGTCCTTTCAGTGACGAAAATATTGACATCTGAATTCCGAGGTATTTTTGCGAAATTCTGCTGGACTATAGCCCATGATTTCAAAATTCACTTTTTTCCCGAAATTGGAAATATCCTTTTCTGAGACATAAATAATAAAGAGTATCTCGAACTGAACACATATTTCAAAATTTAGCTCTGAGATCCTTTCAGTGCCGAAAATATCGAGATCTGAATTCCGAAAGTTTTGCGAAATTCTGCTGGACTATAGCCCAGGATTTCAAAATGCACTTTTTTCGCGAAATTGCAAATATCCTTTTTCTGAGACATAAATAATAAAGAATATCTCGAACTGAACACATATTTCAAAATTTAGCTCTGAGATCCTTTCAGTGACGAAAATATTGACATCTGAATTCCGAGGTATTTTTGCGAAATTCTGCTGGACTATAGCCCAGGATTTCAAAATTCACTTTTTTCCCGAAATTGGAAATATCCTTTTCTGAGACATAAATAATAAAGAGTATCTACATCTGCATACGTACTTCAAAATTTAGCTCTGAGGTCCTTTCAGTGACGAAAATATTGACATCTTAATTCCGAGGTATTTTTGCGAAATTCTGCTGGACTATAGCCCAGGATTTCAAAATTCACTTTTTTCCCGAAATTGGAAATATCCTTTTCTGAGACATAAATAATAAAGAGTATCTACATCTGCATACGTACTTCAAAATTTAGCTCTGAGGTCCTTTCAGTGACGAAAATATTGACATCTTAATTCCGAGGTATTTTTGCGAAATTCTGCTGGACTATAGCCCAGGATTTCAAAATGCACTTTTTTTCCCGAAATTGGAAATGTCCTTTTCTCAGACATTAATAATAAAGAGTTTCTCGAACTGAACACCTATTTCAAAATTTAGCTTTGAGGTCCTTTCAGTGACGAAAATATTGACATCTGAATTCCGAGGTATTTTTGCGAAATTCTGCTGGACTATAGCCCATGATCTCAAAATTCACTTTTTTCCCGAAATTGGAAATGTCCTTTTCTGATGTATTGATAACGAAGAGAATCTACATCTGAATACGTATTTCAAAATTTAACTCTGAGGTCCTTTCAGTGACGAAAATATTGACATCTGAATTCCGAGGTATTTTTGCGAAATTCTGCTGGACTATAGCCCATGATTTCAAAATTCACTTTTTTCCCGAAATTGGAAATATCCTTTTCTGAGACATAAATAATAAAGAGTATCTCGAACTGAACACATATTTCAAAATTTAGCTCTGAGATCCTTTCAGTGCCGAAAATATCGAGATCTGAATTCCGAAAGTTTTGCGGAATTCTGCTGGACTATAGCCCAGGATTTCAAAATGCACTTTTTTCGCGAAATTGCAAATATCCTTTTTCTGAGACATAAATAATAAAGAATATCTCGAACTGAACACATATTTCAAAATTTAGTTCTGAGATCCTTTCAGTGACGAAAATACTAAGATCTGAATTTCCGAGGTATTTTTGCGAAATTCTGCTGGACTATAGCCCAGGATTTCAAAATTCACTTTTTTCGCGAAATTGCAAATATCCTTTTTCTGAGACATAAATAATAAAGAATATCTCGAACTGAACACATATTTCAAAATTTAGCTCTGAGATCCTTTCAGTGACGAAAATATTGACATCTGAATTCCGAGGTATTTTTGCGAAATTCTGCTGGACTATAGCCCATGATTTCAAAATTCACTTTTTTCCCGAAATTGGAAATATCCTTTTCTGAGACATAAATAATAAAGAGTATCTACATCTGCATACGTACTTCAAAATTTAGCTCTGAGGTCCTTTCAATGACGAAAATATTGACATCTTAATTCCGAGGTATTTTTGCGAAATTCTGCTGGACTATAGCCCAGGATTTCAAAATTCACTTTTTTCCCGAAATTGGAAATATCCTTTTCTGAGACATAAATAATAAAGAGTATCTACATCTGCATACGTATTTCAAAATTTAGCTCTGAGGTCCTTTCAGTGACGAAAATACTAAGATCTGAATTTCCGAGGTATTTTTGCGAAATTCTGCTGGACTATAGCCCAGGATTTCAAAATGCACTTTTTTTCCCGAAATTAGAAATGTCCTTTTCTGATACATTGATAATGAAGAGAATCTACATCTGAATACGTATTTCAAAATTTAGCTCTGAGATCCTTTCAGTGACGAAAATAATAAGATCTGAATTCCGAGGTATTTTTACGAAATTCTGCTGGAATATAGCCCAGGATTTTTAAATGCACTTTTTTCAGGAAATTGCAAATATCCTTTTCTGAGACATAAATAATAAAGAATATCTCGAACTGAACACATATTTCAAAATTTAGCTCTGAGATCCTTTCAGTGACGAAAATACTAAGATCTGAATTTCCGAGGTATTTTTGCGAAATTCTGCTGGACTATAGCCCAGGATTTCAAAATGCACTTTTTTCGCGAAATAGCAAATATCCTTTTCTGAGACATAAATAATAAAGAGTATCTACATCGGCATACGTATTTCAAAATATAGCTCTGAGGTCCTTTCAGTGACGAAAATACTAAGATCTGAATTTCCGAGGTATTTTTGCGAAATTCTGCTGGACTATAGCCCAGGATTTCAAAATTTACTTTTTTCCCGAAATTGGAAATGTCCTTTTCTCAGACATTAATAATTAAGAGTTTCTCGAACTGAACAAAGAAAGAGTTTCTTCGTCCTTTCAGTGACGAAAATATTGACATCTGAATTCCGAGGTATTTTTGCGAAATTCTGCTGGACTATAGCCCATGATCTCAAAATTCACTTTTTTCCCGAAATTGGAAATGTCCTTTTCTGATGTATTGATAACGAAGAGAATCTACATCTGAATACGTATTTCAAAACTTAGCTCTGAGGTCCTTTCAGCTACGAAAATATTGACATCTGAATTCCGAGGTATTTTTGCGAAATTCTGCTGGACTATAGCAAATGATTTCAAAATTAACTTTTTTCCCAAAATTGGAAATGTCCTTTTCTGATGTATTGATAACGAAGAGAATCTACATCTGAATACGTATTTCAAAATTTAACTCTGAGGTCCTTTCAGTGACGAAAATATTGACATCTGAATTCCGAGGTATTTTTGCGAAATTCTGCTGGACTATAGCCCATGATTTCAAAATTCACTTTTTTCCCGAAATTGGAAATATCCTTTTCTGAGACATAAATAATAAAGAGTATCTCGAACTGAACACATATTTCAAAATTTAGCTCTGAGATCCTTTCAGTGCCGAAAATATCGAGATCTGAATTCCGAAAGTTTTGCGAAATTCTGCTGGACTATAGCCCAGGATTTCAAAATGCACTTTTTTCGCGAAATTGCAAATATCCTTTTTCTGAGACATAAATAATAGAGAATATCTCGAACTGAACACATATTTCAAAATTTAGTTCTGAGATCCTTTCAGTGACGAAAATACTAAGATCTGAATTTCCGAGGTATTTTTGCGAAATTCTGCTGGACTATAGCCCAGGATTTCAAAATGCACTTTTTTCGCGAAATTGCAAATATCCTTTTTCTGAGACATAAATAATAAAGAATATCTCGAACTGAACACATATTTCAAAATTTAGCTCTGAGATCCTTTCAGTGACGAAAATATTGACATCTGAATTCCGAGGTATTTTTGCGAAATTCTGCTGGACTATAGCCCAGGATTTCAAAATTCACTTTTTTCCCGAAATTGGAAATATCCTTTTCTGAGACATAAATAATAAAGAGTATCTACATCTGCATACGTACTTCAAAATTTAGCTCTGAGGTCCTTTCAGTGACGAAAATATTGACATCTTAATTCCGAGGTATTTTTGCGAAATTCTGCTGGACTATAGCCCAGGATTTCAAAATTCACTTTTTTCCCGAAATTGGAAATATCCTTTTCTGAGACATAAATAATAAAGAGTATCTACATCTGCATACGTACTTCAAAATTTAGCTCTGAGGTCCTTTCAGTGACGAAAATATTGACATCTTAATTCCGAGGTATTTTTGCGAAATTCTGCTGGACTATAGCCCAGGATTTCAAAATGCACTTTTTTTCCCGAAATTGGAAATGTCCTTTTCTCAGACATTAATAATAAAGAGTTTCTCGAACTGAACACCTATTTCAAAATTTAGCTTTGAGGTCCTTTCAGTGACGAAAATATTGACATCTGAATTCCGAGGTATTTTTGCGAAATTCTGCTGGACTATAGCCCATGATCTCAAAATTCACTTTTTTCCCGAAATTGGAAATGTCCTTTTCTAATGTATTGATAACGAAGAGAATCTACATCTGAATACGTATTTCAAAACTTAGCTCTGAGGTCCTTTCAGCTACGAAAATATTGACATCTGAATTCCGAGGTATTTTTGCGAAATTCTGCTGGACTATAGCCCATGATTTCAAAATTAACTATTTTCCCAAAATTGGAAATGTATTTTCCTGATGTATTGATAACGAAGAGAATCTACATCTGAATACGTATTTCAAAATTTAACTCTGAGGTCCTTTCAGTGACGAAAATATTGACATCTGAATTCCGAGGTATTTTTGCGAAATTCTGCTGGACTATAGCCCATGATTTCAAAATTCACTTTTTTCCCGAAATTGGAAATATCCTTTTCTGAGACATAAATAATAAAGAGTATCTCGAACTGAACACATATTTCAAAATTTAGCTCTGAGATCCTTTCAGTGCCGAAAATATCGAGATCTGAATTCCGAAAGTTTTGCGAAATTCTGCTGGACTATAGCCCAGGATTTCAAAATGCACTTTTTTCGCGAAATTGCAAATATCCTTTTTCTGAGACATAAATAATAAAGAATATCTCGAACTGAACACATATTTCAAAATTTAGCTCTGAGATCCTTTCAGTGACGAAAATATTGACATCTGAATTCCGAGGTATTTTTGCGAAATTCTGCTGGACTATAGCCCAGGATTTCAAAATTCACTTTTTTCCCGAAATTGGAAATATCCTTTTCTGAGACATAAATAATAAAGAGTATCTACATCTGCATACGTACTTCAAAATTTAGCTCTGAGGTCCTTTCAGTGACGAAAATATTGACATCTTAATTCCGAGGTATTTTTGCGAAATTCTGCTGGACTATAGCCCAGGATTTCAAAATTCACTTTTTTCCCGAAATTGGAAATATCCTTTTCTGAGACATAAATAATAAAGAGTATCTACATCTGCATACGTACTTCAAAATTTAGCTCTGAGGTCCTTTCAGTGACGAAAATATTGACATCTTAATTCCGAGGTATTTTTGCGAAATTCTGCTGGACTATAGCCCAGGATTTCAAAATGCACTTTTTTTCCCGAAATTGGAAATGTCCTTTTCTCAGACATTAATAATAAAGAGTTTCTCGAACTGAACACCTATTTCAAAATTTAGCTTTGAGGTCCTTTCAGTGACGAAAATATTGACATCTGAATTCCGAGGTATTTTTGCGAAATTCTGCTGGACTATAGCCCATGATCTCAAAATTCACTTTTTTCCCGAAATTGGAAATGTCCTTTTCTGATGTATTGATAACGAAGAGAATCTACATCTGAATGCGTATTTCAAAACTTAGCTCTGAGGTCCTTTCAGCTACGAAAATATTGACATCTGAATTCCGAGGTATTTTTGCGAAATTCTGCTGGACTATAGCCCATGATTTCAAAATTAACTTTTTTCCCAAAATTGGAAATGTCCTTTTCTGATGTATTGATAACGAAGAGAATCTACATCTGAATACGTATTTCAAAATTTAACTCTGAGGTCCTTTCAGTGACGAAAATATTGACATCTGAATTCCGAGGTATTTTTGCGAAATTCTGCTGGACTATAGCCCATGATTTCAAAATTCACTTTTTTCCCGAAATTGGAAATATCCTTTTCTGAGACATAAATAATAAAGAGTATCTCGAACTGAACACATATTTCAAAATTTAGCTCTGAGATCCTTTCAGTGCCGAAAATATCGAGATCTGAATTCCGAAAGTTTTGCGAAATTCTGCTGGACTATAGCCCAGGATTTCAAAATGCACTTTTTTCGCGAAATTGCAAATATCCTTTTTCTGAGACATAAATAATAAAGAATATCTCGAACTGAACACATATTTCAAAATTTAGTTCTGAGATCCTTTCAGTGACGAAAATACTAAGATCTGAATTTCCGAGGTATTTTTGCGAAATTCTGCTGGACTATAGCCCAGGATTTCAAAATGCACTTTTTTCGCGAAATTGCAAATATCCTTTTTCTGAGACATAAATAATAAAGAATATCTCGAACTGAACACATATTTCAAAATTTAGCTCTGAGATCCTTTCAGTGACGAAAATATTGACATCTGAATTCCGAGGTATTTTTGCGAAATTCTGCTGGACTATAGCCCAGGATTTCAAAATTCACTTTTTTCCCGAAATTGGAAGTATCCTTTTCTGAGACATAAATAATAAAGAGTATCTACATCTGCATACGTACTTCAAAATTTAGCTCTGAGGTCCTTTCAGTGGCGAAAATATTGACATCTTAATTCCGAGGTATTTTTGCGAAATTCTGCTGGACTATAGCCCAGGATTTCAAAATTCACTTTTTTCCCGAAATTGGAAATATCCTTTTCTGAGACATAAATAATAAAGAGTATCTACATCTGCATACGTACTTCAAAATTTAGCTCTGAGGTCCTTTCAGTGACGAAAATATTGACATCTTAATTCCGAGGTATTTTTGCGAAATTCTGCTGGACTATAGCCAAGGATTTCAAAATGCACTTTTTTTCCCGAAATTAGAAATGTCCTTTTCTGATACATTGATAATGAAGAGAATCTACATCTGAATACGTATTTCAAAATTTAGCTCTGAGATCCTTTCAGTGACGAAAATACTAAGATCTGAATTTCCGAGGTATTTTTGCGAAATTCTGCTGGACTATAGCCCAGGATTTCAAAATGCACTTTTTTCGCGAAATAGCAAATATCCTTTTCTGAGACATAAATAATAAAGAGTATCTACATCGGCATACGTATTTCAAAATATAGCTCTGAGGTCCTTTCAGTGACGAAAATACTAAGATCTGAATTTCCGAGGTATTTTTGCGAAATTCTGCTGGACTATAGCCCAGGATTTCAAAATGCACTTTTTTCGCGAAATAGCAAATATCCTTTTCTGAGACATAAATAATAAAGAGTATCTACATCTGAATATGTATTTCAAAATTTAGCTCTGAGATCCTTTCAGTGACGAAATATTGACATCTGAATTCCGAGGTATTTTTGCGAAATTCTGCTGGACTATAGTCCGTGATTTCAAAATTTACTTTTTTCCCGAAATTGGAAATGTCCTTTTCTCAGACATTAATAATAAAGAGTTTCTCGAACTGAACAACTATTTCAAAATTTAGCTCTGAGGTCCTTTCAGTGACGAAAATATTGACATCTGAATTCCGAGGTATTTTTGCGAAATTCTGCTGGACTATAGCCCATGATTTCAAAATTCAATTTTTTCCCGAAATTGGAAATGTCCTTTTCTGATGCATTGATAACGAAGAGAATCTACATCTGAATACGTACTTCAAAATTTAGCTCTGAGGTCCTTTCAGTGACAAAAATACTAAGATCTGAATTCCGAGGTAATTTTACGGAATTCTGCTGGACTATAGCCCATGATTTCAAAATTCAATTTTTTCCCGAAATTGGAAATGTCCTTTTCTGATGCATTGATAACGAAGAGAATCTACATCTGAATACGTACTTCAAAATTTAGCTCTGAGGTCCTTTCAGTGACAAAAATACTATGATCTGAATTCCGAGGTAATTTTACGAAATTCTGCTGGACTATAGCCCATGATTTCGAAATTCAATTTTTTCCCGAAATTGGAAATGTCCTTTTCTGAGACATTAATTATAAAGAGTTTCTCGAACTGAACACATATTTCAAAATTTAGCTCTGAAATCCTTTCAGTGACGAAAATATTGTCATCTGAATTCCGAGGTATTTTTGCGAAATTCTGCTGGACTATAGCCCAGGATTTCAAAATGCACCTTTTTCGCAAAACTGCAAATATCCTTTTCTGAGACATAAATAATAAAGAGTATCTACATCTGCATACGTATTTCAAAATTTAGCTCTGAGGTCCTTTCAGTGACGAAAATATTGACATCTGAATTCCGAGGTATTTTTGCGAAATTCTGCTGGACTATAACCCATGATTTCAAAATTCACTTTTTTCTCGAAATTGGAAATGTCCTTTTCTGATACATTGATAACGAAGAGAATCTACATCTGAATACGTATTTCAAAATTTAGCTTTGAGGTCCTTTCAGTGACGAAAATATTGACATCTGAATTCCGAGGTATTTCTGCGAAATTCTGCTGCACTATAGCCCAGGATTTCAAAATGCACTTTTTTCGCGAAATTGCAAATATCCTTTTCTGAGACATTAATAATAAAGAGTTTCTCGAACTGAACACATATTTCAAAATTTAGCTCTGAGGTCCTTTCAGTGACAAAAATACTAAGATCTGAATTCCGAGGTAATTATACGAAATTCTGTTGGACTATAGCCCAGGATTTCAAAATTCACTTTTTTCCCGAAATTGGAAATGTCCTTTTCTGATGCATTGATAACGAAGAGAATGTACATTTGAATACGTATTTCAAAATTTAGCTCTGAGGTCCTTTCAGTGACGAAAATATTGACATCTGAATTCCGATGTATTTTTGCGAAATTCTGCTGGACTATAGCCCAGGATTTCAAAATGCGCTTTTTTGCGAAATAGCAAACATCCTTTTCTGAGGCATAAATAATAAAGAGTATCTACATATGAATACGCATTTCAAAATTTAGCTCTGAGATTATTTCAGTGACGAAAATATTGACATCTGAATTCCGAGGTTTTTTGCGAAATTCTGCTGGACTATAGCCCAGGATTTCAAATAATAACAAAGAGTTACATCTGAATACGTATTTCAAAATTTAGCTCTGAGGTCCTTTCAGTGACGAAAATATTGACATCTGAATTCCGAGGTATTTTTGCGAAATTCTGCTGGACTATAACCCATGATTTCAAAATTCACTTTTTTCCCGAAATTAGAAATGTTCTTTTCTGATGCATTGATAACGAAGAGAATCTACATCTGAATACGTATTTCAAAATTAAGCTCTGAGGTCCTTTCAGTGACGAAAATATTGACATCTGAATTCCGAGGTATTTTTGCGAAATTCTGCTGGACTATAGCCCAGGATTTCAAAATTCACTTTTTTCCCGAAATTGGAAATATCCTTTTCTGAGACATAAACAATAAAGAGTATCTACATCTGCATACGTATTTCAAAATTTAGTTCTGAGGTCCTTTCAGTGACGAAAATATTGACATCTGAATTCCGAGGTATTTTTGCGAAATTCTGCTGGACTATAGCCCAGGATTTCAAAATTCACTTTTTTCCCGAAATTGGAAATGTCCTTTTCTGATACATTGATAACGAAGAGAATCTACATCTGAATACGTATTTCAAAATTAAGCTCTGAGGTCCTTTCAGTGACGAAAATATTGACATCTGAATTCCGAGGTATTTTTGCGAAATTCTGCTGGACTATAGCCCAGGATTTCAAAATTCACTTTTTTCCCGAAATTGGAAATGTCCTTTTCTGAGACATAAATAATAAAGAGTATCTCGAACTGAACACATATTTCAAAATTTAGCTCTGAGATCCTTTCAGTGCCGAAAATATCGAGATCTGAATTCCGAAAGTTTTGCGAAATTCTGCTGGACTATAGCCCATGATTTCAAAATTCACTTTTTTCCCGAAATTGGAAATGTCCTTTTCTGATACATTGATAACGAAGAGAATCTACATCTGAATACGTATTTCAAAATTTAGCTCTGAGGTCCTTTCAGTGACGAAAATATTGACATCTGAATTCCGAGGTATTTTTGCGAAATTCTGCTGGACTATAACCCATGATTTCAAAATTCACTTTTTTCCCGAAATTGGAAATGTCCTTTTCTGATACATTGATAACGAAGAGAATCTACATCTGAATACGTATTTCAAAATTAAGCTCTGAGGTCCTTTCAATGACGAAAATATTGACATCTGAATTCCGAGGTATTTTTGCGAAATTCTGCTGGACTATAGCCCAGGATTTCAAAATTCACTTTTTTCCCGAAATTGGAAATTTCCTTTTCTGAGACATAAATAATAAAGAGTATCTACATCTGCATACGTATTTCAAAATTAAGCTCTGAGGTCCTTTCAATGACGAAAATATTGACATCTGAATTCCGAGGTATTTTTGCGAAATTCTGCTGGACTATAGCCCAGGATTTCAAAATTCACTTTTTTCCCGAAATTGGAAATATCCTTTTCTGAGACATAAATAATAAAGAGTATCTACATCTGCATACGTATTTCAAAATTTAGCTCTGAGGTCCTTTCAGTGACGAAAATATTGACATCTGAATTCCGAGGTATTTTTGCGAAATTCTGCTGGACTATAGCCCATGATTTCAAAATTCACTTTTTTCCCGAAATTGGAAATATCCTTTTCTGAGACATAAATAATAAAGAGTATCTACATCTGCATACATATTTCAAAATTTAGCTCTGAGGTCCTTTCAGTGACGAAAATATTGACATCTGAATTAAGAGGTATTTTTGCGAAATTCTGCTGGACTATAGCCCATGATTTCAAAATTCACTTTTTTCCCGAAAGTGGAAATGTCCTTTTCTGAGACATAAATAATAAAAAGTATCTCGAACTGAACACATATTTCAAAATTTAGCTCTGAGATCCTTTCAGTGCCGAAAATATCGAGATCTGAATTCCGAAAGTTTTGCGAAATTCTGCTGGACTATAGCCCATGATTTCAAAATTCACTTTTTTCACGAAATTGGAAATGTCTACATCTGAATACGTATTTCAAAATTTAGCTCTGGGGTCCTTTCAGTGACGAAAATATTGACATCTGAATTCCGAGGTATTTTTGCGAAATTCTGCTGGACTATAACCCATGATTTCAAAATTCACTTTTTTCCCGAAATTGGAAATGTCCTTTTCTGATACATTGATAACGAAGAGAATCTACATCTGAATACGTATTTCAAAATTTAGCTCTGAGGTCCTTTCATTGACGAAATTATTGACATCTGAATTCCGAGGTATTTTTGCGAAATTCTGCTGGACTATAGCCCAGGATTTCAAAATTCACTTTTTTCCCGAAATTGGAAATATCCTTTTCTGAGACATAAATAATAAAGAGTATCTACATCTGCATACGTATTTCAAAATTTAGCTCTGAGGTCCTTTCAGTGACGAAAATATTGACATCTGAATTCCGAGGTATTTTTGCGAAATTCTGCTGGACTACAGCCCATGATTTCAAAATTCACTTTTTTCCCGAAATTGGAAATGTCTACATCTGAATACGTATTTCAAAATTTAGCTCTGGGGTCCTTTCAGTGACGAAAATATTGACATCTGAATTCCGAGGTATTTTTACGAAATTCTGCTGGACTATAGCCCATGATTTCAAAATTCACTTTTTTCCCGAAATTGGAAATGTCTACATCTGAATACGTATTTCAAAATTTAGCTCTGGGGTCCTTTCAGTGACGAAAATATTGACATCTGAATTCCGAGGTATTTTTGCGAAATTCTGCTGGACTATAGCCCATGATTTCAAAATTCACTTTTTTCCCGAAATTGGAAATGTCCTTTTCTGATACATTGATAACGAAGAGAATCTACATCTGAATACGTATTTCAAAATTTAGCTCTGAGGTCCTTTCAGTGACGAAAATATTGACATCTGAATTCCGAGGTATTTTTGCGAAATTCTACTGGACTACAGCCCATGATTTCAAAATTCACTTTTTTCCCGAAATTGGAAATGTCCTTTTCTGAGACATAAATAATAAAGAGTATCTCGAACTGAACACATATTTCAAAATTTAGCTCTGAGATCCTTTCAGTGCCGAAAATATCGAGATCTGAATTCCGAAAGTTTTGCGAAATTCTGCTGGACTATAGCCCAGGATTTCAAAATGCACTTTTTTCGCGAAATTGCAAATATCCTTTTTCTGAGACATAAATAATAAAGAATATCTCGAACTGAACACATATTTCAAAATTTAGCTCTGAAGTCCTTTCAGTGACGAAAATATTGACATCTTAATTCCGAGGTATTTTTGCAAAATTCTGCTGGAATACAGCCCATGATTTCAAAATTCAATTTTTTCCCGAAATTGGATATGTCCTTTTCTGATGCATTGATAGCGAAGAGAATCTACATCTGAATACGTATTTCAAAATTTAGCTCTGAGGTCCTTTCAGTGACGAAAATATTGACATCTGAATTCCGAGGTATTTTTGCGAAATTCTACTGGACTACAGCCCATGATTTCAAAATTCACTTTTTTCGCGAAATTGCAAATATCCTTTTCTGAGACATAAATAATAAAGAATATCTCGACCTGAACACATATTTCAAAATTTAGCTCTGAGATCCTTTCAGTGCCGAAAATACTAAGATCTGAATTTCCGAGGTATTTTTGTGAAATTCTGCTGGAATATAGCCCAGGATTTTTAAATGCACTTTTTTCAGGAAATTGCAAATATCCTTTTCTGAGACATAAATAATAAAGAATATCTCGAACTGAACACATATTTCAAAATTTAGCTCTGAAGTCCTTTCAGTGACGAAAATATTGACATCTTAATTCCGAGGTATTTTTGCAAAATTCTGCTGGAATACAGCCCATGATTTCAAAATTCAATTTTTTCCCGAAATTGGATATGTCCTTTTCTGATGCATTGATAGCGAAGAGAATCTACATCTGAATACGTATTTCAAAATTTAGCTCTGAGGTCCTTTCAGTGACGAAAATATTTAGATCTGAATTCCTATGTATTTCTGCGAAATTCTGCTGGACTATAGCCTAGGATTTCAAAATTCACTTTTTTCGCGAAATTGCAAATATCCTTTTCTGAGACATAAATAATAAAGAGTATCTTCATCTGAATACGTATTTCAAAATTTAGCTCTGAGATTATTTCAGTGACGAAAATATTGACATCTGAATTCCGAGGTATTTTTGCGAAATTCTGCTGGACTATAGCCCATGATTTTAAAATTCACTTTTTTCCCGAAATTGGAAATGTCCTTTTCTAATGCATTGATAACGAAGAGAATCTACATCTGAATACGTATTTCAAAATTTAGCTCTGAGGTCCTTTCAGTGACGAAAATATTGACATCTGAATTCCGAGGTATTTTTGCGAAATTCTGCTGGACTATAGCCCATGATTTAAAAATTCACTTTTTTCGCGACATTGCAAATATCCTTTTCTGAGACATAAATAATAAAGAGTATCTGCATCTGTATACGTATATCAAAATTTAGCTCTGAGGTCCTTTCAGTGACGAAAATATTTAGATCTGAATTCCGAGGTATTTTTGCGAAATTCTGCTGGACTATAGCCCATGATTTCAAAATTCGATTTTTTCCCGAAATTGGAAATGTCCTTTTCTGATGCATTGATAACGAAGAGAATCTCCATCTGAATACGTATTTCAAAATTTAGCTCTGAGGTCCTTTCAGTGACGAAAATATTGACATCTGAATTCCGATGTATTTTTGCGAAATTCTGCTGGACTGCCCAGGATTTCAAAATGCACTTTTTTCACACAAATATCCTTTTCTGAGTAATTAATAATAAAGAGTTTCTACATCTGAATACGTATTTCAAAATTTAGCTCTGAGGTCCTTTCAGTGACGAAAATATTTAGATCTGAATTCCTATGTATTTCTGCGAAATTCTGCTGGACTATAGCCCAGGATTTCAAAATGCACTTTTTTCGCGATATAGCAAATATCCCTTTCTGAGACATAAATAATAAAGAGTATCTACATCTGAATACGTATTTCAAAATGTAGCTCTGAGGTCCTTTCAGTGACGAAAATATTGACATCTGAATTCCGAGGTATTTTTGCGAAATTCTGCTGGACTATAGCCCACGATTTCAAAATGCACTTTTTTCGCGATATTGCAAATATCCTTTTCTGAGACATTAATAATAAAGAGTTTCTCGAACTGAACACACATTTCAAAATTGACTTACTGTACTTATCAAAAGTTTTCGCAAGTTATGCTTGGGATAATATTTGGACATACTATACACGGGATCAAAGAGATTGGGCAGTGTCCCTCAATGGAAGCCTTATCTTTATGTAGTTTCGGAATAGGGAATAAGGATGAAGTTTTCCAGCTTTGGGGAATGATCGCTGTATCTAAAACCAGCTTTTTTTTTGTTAATGAAATAATTATCATAACAAAAATTATACAAAACCAACGTCATAAAAACATTAAAGGAAACGACAATCGAAAGGGTTAGAACATTCTTTACATTCTCGTGTGTCTAAATCAAACTCAAAACAGATGTCAAATGAATTTTAAATGGTATTTTCTAGTGGGTGACCTAATCAACAGTTCGTTGAGTATTAGCACGCAATTCAACTACATTGAAACAAACAAAATACTTATTAATTACAAATACTAGATTCGCAATTTTCCTTGATTTTAGTTAAATATTATTTTTATTTCCTCATTCAGAGTCCTGCAACTGTGACTATCCAATTTCGCAGGACAACAACATTAGCGTATACTCCTGGATAATCTGCATTGGCACAACCGGTCCCCCAGGAAACAACCCCAACCAATTCACGTGTTAGCTTATTGACCAACGGTCCGCCAGAATCACCTTGGCAAGAATCCTTGCCAATTGCACCGCCACATATCATAGTGTCCAGTATTTCGGTTGAGTATGAGTATTTCGAAGAACTGCAAACCGGCTTGGATATAATGTCAATTACAGCTGCTTTTAAGATATCCGGTATCGAAGAAGCTCCCGACTGCATTGTACCCCATCCACTGATTAAGGCTTTTGTGCCATTCACCGGTGTAACGGTTGCCAATTTGATCGTGTTAATATATTGTGTCAAAATGAATGGGTTTGCCAATTTCACTAATCCCACGTCGTATATCATCAAATCTGCATTGTATTTTGGATGTGACACTATTGATGCTACTTTTCGTAGCGCACCACCTGAAGGCCATGACTTTGAGCCAGCACGCACTTGTAACGCAGAGAGTGGTACCGCCTCAGCAGCCTTAATGCAATGAGCTGCAGTTAAAACATACGTCGTACTTATCAAGCTACCACCACAAAAGTGAGATTGGCTTCTTTGGAACGAAACTTGGTAAGGAAAGTTAACTATAAGAGCATCGTAACCACCAACAATGCGATCTTCTACCAATGATGTTTCAAAAGCACTCACGATGCACAGAAGGCTAACAACGACCGTTAAGCAAAACATTTTGCAAAGCTTTAATAACGTCCTCATAAACTGCGGCCCGTTTTATAGAGCGATTCGAGAAGTTGTGTTGTTTGAATAAAACGTATTGTCAACCAAATAGGAAACCAAATGTTATTTGGCAAACAACGGCAGCTGATGTGATCATGTGAAAATATGTATATGCCCACACGCTTAAAAAATTTCTCGAAATAGAATCAAAGTTATCTTAGCATGCTTTACATGTCCGCATTTGTTTAGCTCAAAAAATAAAGCTTGTAAATATAAAATATTTCGAATCGTTTGGAATATTCAAGAGCATTGGGAATTAATTTTTAAGTGCCTACAAGGTTTTCGGATCTTAAAGCACAATCAAATTGTATTCGAAAAAAAAAAATACAAGCACGAGAAGCAATTCTTCATTCTGCGAAATTGTGCTTCATACTCCATTCCGACTACTGTTTACTTTAGCATTCTAGCTTGGCATTTTTAAGGGCCTCAAATGTTAGATGAGATAGAAAAAAACATTACATAAAACAAACATTGCTACTAGAATGCTGTACCCATTCATAAATCGAAAGTCGAAATTGTCAAATGAAAGTAAAATCATCATCCATAAAGTAATATTCCCAGCTATTCTTCTATATGGTTGTCCAGTTTGGGGGAACTATGCCAAAATGCAGATCCAAAGATTGCAAGTGTCGCAAAACAAGCTGCTTAAAATGATGCTCAATCTACCCTGGCATCACACTTTATCTGATCTTCATCAAATAGGGAATGTTGAATTGATCTTCGGAAGAATACTTGAGCTTTAAAACACTTTTGATTCGCTGTATATACGCAGATAATATTTTGGTTAACCAATTAGCTTGTTAAAAAAAAAAATTATTTTATTTTATTCATATATGCATTTCTTTATTTATTTTACTTATGATTTACTATTTATTTATTTATCTATAAATTAAGCTATTTATTTATTCATGTTCCTTTGTATCTTTACTTCTTTTCTATTATTTTATTTTATTACCACCTGTAATCATCGATTTATTTATTTTTTTCACGTCCTCAAACGTCTACTTGTAGATGCTTCTTATTATTCATGCCATTGTGTAACAAATTTACTGCAGAAGGTTTTTTTTCTGGTAGTTTCCTTCAGATTTATAATGTTATTTTTTATTTAATTAAAAATGTAAATTGTTTCAGTAGGAAGATAGTAATTTCAAATTATCATATCTCTGTGTAAAATATCCGACAGCCAATCAGTTTTTGTAAAATTTTTGATAGCAAATAAAATTTATCTATCTATCTATCTAAAGCAAACCCGAAACACAAATGAATTGATAATATATTATCTCCGAGTCAAATATCATTTATCGGTGTAAATATTATTAAACCTAAAAATAATACAATGTAAATATTTTTTGTACTGTCTAAAAAATTGATTTTTATATATTATTGATTAAAATAATATATTAACTCGTTTAACACTGAGCGAATTGAAAAAGAGAAACTGGGCAGGATTACATTGTTTAGCGTGTCTATTTTGGACGTGTTTTGCTCGATAAGGGTCTTAAGATTTGTGGAAATGATGGCTTATAGAAGTATCAGTGTCAACGATTGTCATCAAATTTATTAATGATTTATTTATGTTCTTAATAATAATAATAAATACATAAATGTGATCTTCGAAAACACAGGTAAGCATCTTATACCATTTTTGCCATGTTTCAGTCATTTTCATAAGACAATCAAAACAATTTAGTGTTTATGTATACAAATGAACCAAATAACCAACAGTTCGCCGAAGGTCGGATTGGCAATATACAAAAATACTCTCCTCTAACGACTATGACAATTCGTTTGAACTTTTTTATAAAATAAATAACAAAATACAGTTTTATTATCATCTCACCGCTCGACTTAAGGTATCACCGGAAAGAAGGCATATAATTTTCGTGCTGTTCGAATACGTTCCATTATCGTTTACTTTGGCGAATTACGCATTATTCGAACGACATGCTGTGGCGTCGCTGCTGACGTTGATGGCCCGCGAGGAGTTTGGTGAGCCACTGTATCTTTTTGTCTTTACTTTTACATCAACGACTATGACGATGAATCAAATTCACAAATCATTCAAATTGAATAAAACCCCTCCAACGAGAAATTTTTACTTAAATTTGAGAATTTTACATAATACATCATTGTAAGGGCACGATATGAACAGTCCTTATTAGTTTGAACATTGCTTGAGTATCTTTTGTTTTAAAAAAACGCATAAAGATTTCGTGATTTCATCCAATCTAGATTAAAATCTTTCTTATTAACGTCATGATCCCGTCTTAAAAAGTTAGTTCAGCCGTTGACAAAGGTGTTTCTTTCATTTATTCTCTTGACGTAAATTGTTAATGGCTTTCTTGTTTTGCTTTTTTTTCCGAAGCAAAAGTTTTCTGTTTTCATATATTTTTTTTTGCAAACACCACATCTTGCACAGTGCCGTGTTTGTTTAGTTTTTGTTTCATTTTTATTTGAGAATTTGATATACTTTTCGTTAAAAAATTCAATTGAAATGTTTAAAAAGAGCTTCGCGCCTTCCAAACAAGTAGTGTCTGATGTGATGTTACCTTAACTACTTAATCGACAGACTAGCTAACTTCTTATCTAACTTACCATCCCGGGCCCTCTAAGCTGAATTAAGTATACAAACTGCATAAGTATGTCTTGTGACTTGAGCTTGCGTACTTCTTAATTTCAGAGGAGAAAGTTTTTTTCTTCTTTTATATTGGAAGGAGGCCAAGTACCAATACCTTATATGGTGGCGTGCGATTTCTCAACATAAAACGAAAACTGCCTTAACGTTAAGATATATTTAATTGATTTCTGTGTAAAAATTGTGTAACTCAAAAAAGATTTTCGAAAAAGTTAACATCTCTCTAGTTAAAATTAATGCACATCAACTTTGCCCTTGGTAGGTATTGGTAGAGAGAACGACGAAAGAGCTGCGACGAACTTTGGCGTCGTCTCGCTCGTAGTTGAGTCACTTATCTCTAGCTCTTGGGGTATTTTGGATGGTTAGCAGCACCGTTGGAGCTCTGTATAAACCTTAGCAAGTCGGGCAAGACATTGCCTCTCAAACAATCCAATATTTTCCAGCAGGCTTTTCCCTTTATTAAATCAAACCGGGCATCCATATATAGTACGAACATCGGCTGGAAAACGGCCATGTAGCCGTTAACCTTTACCCTAGCATCGAGTTGCTGTCTTGAAAACAGTCTGTTCTATATTTTTGTTTAAATACCGATACTGGTTAAATCGAAGCCAGGTGGAGCAGAATCACACTGAACGTTGGATATCTGTTCCGCCCAATAGTTACAGATTCGTTCTTTTGTTTTTATGCCTCTTTTGTTAGTGATCTATTATTGGTTTCCTAGCCATTTCCTGAGTAATAAGAGCTTCTTGCTGCTATAAAGTTGTGGCATACTTCGAAAATCGTCATTAAATTCTTCAAGCTGGAAGAGCCAATAAAGCACTGCGTTCAATTTGTTGAAAGTGTTAAAATAGATCTTGATTCATCGTTTCGCCGCGGGGCATTAAGAGCGGTCCCACCTTTTGGGAAATTTCATGCAATTATTTTGCTCTTATCATTTGTCAAACTCAGTAAAAGCAAGAAATAGAGCCAATGAATTTTTATTCGGCTTATGAGCCAAAGATCAACTGCTTGTTAATTCAGTTATACCTTATTAATGTTGCTAAATAATGAGGCATATTTCCGCCTCAATGGCTACGTCGAAGTCGAATTCACTGTGAATAAAATTCATAAGAGGCTCTGAAGATAGCTTTTAATCCAGCATGTTAAAGCATGGTTCCAAAAATGAGAAACTTAATGGGCGAAAATAGTATGTTTCCGCTGCTGGCCTAATGTAAAACTTTATAACTTATAATTCTGCAGATCCCACTCCATCAAACAAAACTCACTGTTTGGTGTGCCTTTGGGCTGGAGGAGACATCTCGATGGACTTTTTCACAAACGACAGCAGCAATGGCAAACATTGAAAGGGATTTCTATGGAAGGCATGTGGTACCCCATAGAGCGATTGGCACAAAAAAGTTAGTAAAGTAAATCTGTTTCGCGAAACGGACCATTTATTGGGACACACATAACTATTCGAGTATGGTGACAAGGTTTGGACACTGTGGACAGCATTAGACAAGTTTTTGCTAAGAAACGATTTCTAAAGAAATATTGGTCGACAATTAGAAGCTAATTTTTTTGAACCAATAAATATTTATATATATTTACCGCCTTTTCATAATATTTTATATTAATTATAAAGGGTCCGCCATCTAACGTTTTTTTTTTTCAACTAGTGCTTATTTCGTGAATGGTAACACTTATCTCATGTCTGATTTGACAGATAATTAGTTTTATCCTTCCGCTGAACGAATATGGTTGTGTATACGCTTGAACAATGCTGGGAAATATTGCGACATTACTTTGAAAATCATGGTAATGTTGCAGAATGTGTGCGAAAATTGCGTACGATTGTGGAAGAAGAGAAGCACCGTCAGCTCCGTATGTTCGTTGTCTTGTGAAAAAAGTGAAAGAAACTGGCATCCTCATCGATAAACCAAAGCGTGAAAAGCCAAAAACAGTGCGTATACCCGAGAATATTACTGCTGTGGCAGAAAGTGTGCGTGAAGGGCCATCAACATCAATTCACCGTCGTTCGCAACAATTGAACATTTCGGAGACATCATTGAGACGAATTTTGCATAAAAACCTTGGTATGATGCCATACAAAGTCCAATTGGTTCAGGAGTTGAAGCCAACTGACCATCCAATGTGTTTTCGCTTCGCTAAGTGGGCTTGCGATCGACTTACAGAAGATGCCGATTTTGCCAAAAAAATTATATTTTCAGATGAAGCTCATTTTGATCGTGGCGGGTAAGTAAACAAGCAAATTTGTCGCACTTGGGGCACAGAAAACCCGTGCGCATACATTGAAAAGCCGATGCACCCAAAACGAGTCACTGTTTGGTGCGGATTTTGGTCCAGAGGCATAATTGGGCCATTTTTCTTCGAAAATGAGCAAGGAGTGGCCGTTACAGTCAATGGCGATCGTTATCAAGCTATGTTGAAGGAATTTTTGTTAACAAAAATTGAAGAGGAGGATATTGGCAACATTTGGTTTCAACAGGACGGCGCTACGTGCCACACAGCCGAAGCTACACTCGATTTTTTGCGCCCTGTTTTTGAAGATCGCATTATCAGCCGCAGAGCTGATGTCGTTTGGCCACCTCGGAGCTGCGATTTGACACCGTTTGACAATTATTTGTGGGGTGCCCTCAAAGATAAGCGTTACGCCGACAAGCCAGAGACAATCGATGCTTTAAAGGACAATATTCGTGAAGCCATTGCTGAAAGACAGCTGCACACAATCGATAATGTGCTTAAAAATTGGACCGATCGTGTAGGCTACTGCATGGCCAGCCGAGGCAGCCATTTTGAATGAAATTATCTTCCATTATTAACCGGAAGGATTGTACTTTCAAACAAAAAAAGAAATTCGAGAAAATATTTAGCAGTTTTTTTTTTAGCATGTTCAAAAAAAAAGTTATTTGGCGGACCATTTATATCCTTTAAAGACAAGCTCTACTTAGCTCAAATATTCAACGAAATGTAATCCTATACCTCTAATCATATGAGTACGCTGAAGCGTTAAAAACGTTTGTTTGAGTTTTGGTAAAGGTTTTTTGTTTTCTTATATCACAAACACACAGTTCTGTTCTTTTATATTGATTGGGTATGACAATCATGACGTTATTCGTGACAATGGGTCTATCTCCCAAATTTTGCCCAGTTTACAGCTCGGTATATTGAGACTCATGGAGTTAGTTAAGCGCCTGCTTGGATCAATTTGTTGGTCTCAGTTTCGAATTCCATTACCATATCAAGTTTACGGTTTGCCGTTGGAAAGAAATAAACGGTGCTAGCACTTGATTGGTCAATCAGGATATGCGCGCATTATATTTCTTGTTTTCAAAACTAATGATTTGTGCAGATGATCAGTCATTAGTTCTGCTGTATCCATGTTCCAAGATATTTAAACTGCTTCTGCTACTATTGTTTATATATATTACAAAAATTGTTTTCAAGAATTGACGTTTAAAAGTACACATGACAGTCTTTAGCCGAATTTTTTCAGGCAGTCAATAGATGAAGGATTCTTAACAATATAACAGGACGTTTTTTCTGCAAAAATAATCCCTTTGAATTCCCTCAAATTAATTTATCCTGATTTAAACCAGTCTTTAAAGTTGGATTATGACCAGTTAATTCGAAAACTAAAGGCATTGGAGTAATCGTATATTAAATGTTAAATTCTGGCAGACCGTGTTTCCCCAACGTCACGTAAGACATTGACAGTTTTATGATTCTCGCTCTTAAACAAATAAACATCCTTTCAGCTCAGTGACACCAGAAAACAAGGATACAACAATACGTAAAGAATAAATATTTCATTCCGAAAGTGATTGTCGCCTTTTCATGATTTATTTGTGCGATGCTTGAAAAAAAAGAAGCGTGTTTATTTCATATCTCCTCTCTTTGGTCAGGGATCCTTCAATATGTGGCCTAAGTAACATACATACGTATATTGCGATCTAATGACACATGACATGTTATCCTTGAAAAATGTATATTAAAGACGCATGTATACATTCATTGAGGAACATTCGATCGTTACAGTTTTACAAAAAGTGAAATTAATTAATTTAAGAGGAGGCTATACCAAATTCTCAAATAGGTCACCAATTTCAAAAAACTTTGTTAACAGCAGTTTGCGCCTTCTTATATATTTCTCATTTTTTATGTTTAATGGGAAAGGAGCATTTAGTGAAAGTTCACTCCACGTGGGTTTACTTTTTATGTTTTATTTGTTGAACTTTAGTCGTAGATCACAAGTCAGGCTTCGTTTCGAAAGTACGAGTAGAACATTTTTACTACTGGCATTATGATTTAACTCTTGTTTTCATTTTGTTAATATTGGAAAAGTTTTCTGTAAAGAGGAGCTTATAGCGCTATAAAAATTTTTATAAAATGCGAGGAGTAAAAAACCCAAAATACGATTGGTGGTTTCGAAGACCGCGAAAAAAGTAATTCAAAGCAATTTTTAAACCTAAAAAATATATAATCATTTCATTTTTATTATTATTATTACATAAATTTTAATCAAGATATTGGTCTTTGAAGGATCTCAACCTGAGTTAAAGCTGCTATACCTCACGATCCCTGTGATCGCTCTCCTTCCCATTTTTCGTTAACCTGGGCTGGGTTAATGTGGCCAAGCCAAGCTTTTTGCTTTGATGTCTATATCCGCATTTTGAATTGTTCGCGTTTGTACCGTCCCCGCAATATACGTTCCTCGCAAACAGGACCGTATATTTGACGGAGAGGTTTTTTCAAGGGTACTTTAATCTGTTGTGTGTTATCATTTTTTATCTAACAACCGGCTCGATCAAGACGAATTGCAAAAAGTTGTGATTTTTTATCTTTGTTGTCTCAATAAAACGATGTAGTATTAGCATTGCCGAGGATGAGTCGTCATCGGATCTCGTTTATTTAGTTAGTATTCGTGATAGATATACTAAAGGCAAAATGACCTCCGACCTCTTTAGAGCATCTATTGCTCAACTTTAGACTGTCGATGCATGATAAATGATTTTTTTTATGGAAAAAAATTGGCAATTTACATTTGAACGAGCTCTGCTTCCAGAAAGATGGGGCTTTGTACCACTAAAGCTGGGTAGATAAACATGTAATCAGAATTTGACTCCTTTTTTTTGAAGATCGATTGTACGACTCAGGTACTTTGGAATACCATTGGCCAAGCTATTCACGTAAAAGCTTAGGAGCCACCGAAAATGTTTTAAGAAACATTTACTCACTATAATAAGGCAACAATCTTTAAAAAATATTGAACCGTTTTTGATATCCTTTTTAAAAAGAAATCAACAGATAGCCCACCCATACATGTACACATTTACATATTGTGATGTATATTTTTCAGTGGAGAAGAGCATGTTTGCGGGAAGAAATCATCGTTAGTAAAGTATCGTTGGCTAATGTTATGCCTTATTTTTCGCCTTTATGTAGGCTCAAATTGGGTTTCTTTCGTTTTGAGCACTGTTATTGATTGTCATCAGCGAAAGGATTATTATTATATAGCAAGACAAGACGAGTGGAGTGCAGAAAAACTGCAAAGATTAATTCGCAAAATCACCTTTGGCGGGCAAATAAACACATAAATAAAATCATCAATGAATAGGACAAAGAAAAAGATTTTGACTGGGCTAAGTCAGTCAGTACACCACAGCACAAATTATCACAAGTAAAAAGTAAACTTGCATATGCAGCTAGGAGTTTATTCGTTCGACACGAATGCGTAGTATATTAGAATCTTCTTTGGAAAATAAGCCTTTTTATCTCAAAACTGTTACTGGCGGAGTATGTGTTCTTTTAGTACAAACTTATTATTTAAATAGATCTATCTTGCTTAGATGGCATCAAACAGATCCAAAAACATTTGGACAAAATATACTAATGACCAGCCTTTTCGAATTGTCTTGAATGAGATCAAAACAACGCATTTAAATTTCATAAGTAAGCATTTTACCTGTTTATGCTAACTAAGAACAAAAACCCGACCGAAACGAAGCTAAGTAGCAGGGACTAAAGTAACATGCTAGGCTGAAATAGAAACCTGATTGGAAGAGGCAAGGCACTGAGCTTGAGTGTTGTGATCAATATTTTGGCTATTTGGAAATCATTGCAAGTAAAGAATTTCAAAGAAATTGAAGTGCTTTTACCAATATGGACTTTTGTTGAATAAAATTTAGGTTTTATGAAAGTAAAAAATTTGTACACAGTTAAGTCTTTTAAAAATAAAGCACTGTGAACTACTGAAGCTATTGTGGTGGCACAATAATAAAAAAAATTAGAAACCTTCGGGTATTTCAAGAATGTTCCTTCAAATTTTTGGGCACAACATATGCAATGGGCCAAAAAATCGAAAACCTTACGCAAATAAAATCAATTGGAAAAAATAATTTTAACTCGGCCAATTTAATTTCAAAGGAACTCAAAAGCTGAGCTCAATTTGACGAGTATGTCTTGGACGAAAAAACCAGAAACCAGCAATTTGAACTAGGTTACAAACAAGGGAAAAATAAAAACTTATTAATTCGATGGATTTGTAGCTAATCTAAATCTATTTGCAGTACCACAAAAAAAAAGGAGGTGTTTTAAATGAGACCAACACCTCAAGGAACTCCAAAATAATTTAGAAATAAAAAAAGGTCCTTCGCCAAATGCATAAACAACTTCAATATATTAACAATCTAAGCTCACTTATGCAAGTTGTTGGTATTTTAAATTTCATTACCATTTCAAATCTGTAACCTTCATTACTAAATCTTATAATTCTTCTAATTTCCAGGGGTTTTGGCAAACAAGGATTCCAGTGTCAAGGTAACGTGTAAATATACATATTCTTCGAAAAGATATTTATTATTGTTTTTTTTAGTCTGCTCCTTCGTTGTTCACAAACGCTGCCACGAATATGTTACATTCAAATGCCCTGGCAAGGATAAAGGAATCGATTCCGTAAGTTTCACTATAGTTATGCGATCATTTCATGAATCATGCAATCACAAGCACATACACATACAAAAAATGGTTCTCATTATCCCCACAAAATATAAAAACAAAAAAACCATACACATATCTATCACTAAATTTATCATCACCAGTGTCCTGTGAAGTTTTCTCATTGGTTTTGTGGATAATTCCCACTTGTCACTTGTCAGTCCCAGAAGAATGCACTGCAAAAAGTTAAAAAAGAAAGACAAAACACATAATCAAATAAAAAAAAAAACAACCACTGGAATCCTTTTAGCAAACTTTGCACTCAATGAAAAAAAAAACGAAACAAGTCCTTTATTTAAGAGTCCAAAATACTACTCTTTCATCATACATACATACTCGTACTCGTTTATATCAAATTGAATTTAATTTTATAATTTCTCATGCGTACTTTATTTTTGTTACTTTATTTCTTGTTTATGTGTTGAATTTTCTTTTGGTTTGTTTATTATTGTATTTTGTTTTGTTTTGTGAAATATTATCCCCACAGGACTCACCAAAAACCGTACATCATTTCGAACCATTCACTTATGCAGGCCCCACATTTTGTGATCACTGCGGTTCCCTGCTATACGGTATCTATCACCAGGGGCTTAAATGTTCAGGTAAATTAGAAACGTTTTTATTGGAATAAGAATACCCCAAAAAAAAAACTCCAAAAGAACATCCTACCCATTGCTCTTTCTAAAGAACTTTCTCTTCTTTTTCTGCATCTCTGTGTCTATGCTTCTCTATTCTTATATTCTACCCACTTTAATCTTTTTGGTAACCTTCATGTATATATGTTTGCATGGGATAGTTTTAAAAGGATGTTTAAAGACATCTGCGAGATATGTGAGGTATAAGGATAACTTAGAAAATTCGCACAAGAGAGCAAAATTAAACCTGGCTTTTGAAGAAATAATTATAAAGCGTTCATCAATCCGTTGAAGTTTACGTGACCAGGATACGTCCCTTACTAGCTGTATACGGGTAGTTCAGATTCCTTTAAGATTCAGTTAACAATGAGAACTTTTCAAAGGAAACTCGCTAGAAGATACGAATTCGTTATGTACTCGTATGTGGTCTTTTTATGGTATATAAGAACGAGCAGTAAATCGAAAATATTCACTTCGGGGCAGGAGAGGTAAAATGGTGTTCACAGAACATAACTTTTTTGCTTTTATTTTTTTTAACTTATTTTGTTTCTATATCATGATTTAATGCACAAAGGTTCTTTCAACAATAACCAAAAAATTGCATTCGGAAAAATCAATCACTGAAGATTGTGTGTTGCAAGCACATAACGCCGGACTTCAATTGCTCTTATTTATTTGGGTTTTGGAATGCAGTTTCAATGGCACATGCTTAAGAATAAACGTTCTGCCGTTTCGAGTTTCATTGGAAAAAAAAATTAACAGACAAATAAAATGTTACGTATTCGTCCGAGTGGGCCACTTCTTGAGATGAATTTAGAAAGCACCGGGGGTGGAAGCGTAAACCAAACTACTCCTATTTACTGAAAAAAAGTAATTATAATTTCTCAACCTCCCCAAGCTTGAGAGTTTCCCTTTTAATGCGTTACCAAACCGCAGGAAAGAAATTTGTAAATTAACGACGACACATTATAAGTATCTTGCACACCATCTCTGTGACACGATCCCACATCTTCCGCCAGTTGACCATTACTAAGCGATAGTCTGATTCGCAAGTGCGATATCTTTACTGTGCTGTATTTTAATACTCCTTGCGAAACACATGTCCCTGAGAGGGAACAATGAAAAAGCAAAGCAATCACCCACAGTGAAATAATATCAAAATACTCATTTAAGGATGTCTGAGAACTATTCCTGTCAGACTACGCCTGTTACCAGGCCACTCTTACGAGGTGAGCAATAAAAAAACGTTGAATTAGCAACAAAGAGACAGATCGCCCATTCTCCAGCGGGTCGATGATAGTGCCTCCCATGTACAAGCAATTTTTCCATAATACATACTTCCAAAGCTTTATGGCCTGCACTTGACATTTTAAAAACGAGGCTCCTTATGGAGATGAGTAGGAAGCAACTCGGAATCAGGCTTGGCCTAAATAATCAACTAAATAATCAACTAAATACTTTTTTTGAGAAGCTAAAACATGTAGAGCGTGAAATCGATCAAGGACTGATGCCAAGATTGATTGTTACTTCTCTGACACAATAAAAACGGATTTAATTATAAGGTTTCGTAGCCAATGATCAATGCTCTTAAGGTAATGTGCACTGCAGGGCTAAGAGCTCAATATCACTGTCATTCACAATCAATATTTCGCTAACAAAGATAGGAAGATATGTTTTCCAAAGTACCTGTTACCTGTCTGCTTACGAAATCCCATTCGAAAAGAATGGAAGGAAACCTTATGATGTCAATTTATATCAAGTCAGCTTCAATTCTCCAGAAGAAGAGGTTGTCAAATGTTCCCTTCATGTCGATAAGGACAATAGCAAATGACCCTTTTTTATATGATACGCCAGTACTCAAGAAAAAACCATTGTCCTTATAATGCATTTTGCACAGAGCTCGCAAGATGAGGTGAAGCATAAAAAACTGGGAAGTTTTTTAAACACAGAGTCTTTTTGGTTTGGATTGGTCCACATAGGTAGAGTCTTAATAGGTATGGAGTATTTGATGTCGATTTATTCACAGAAACTTAAACCGTCACTAAATGATTAACTGGAAGGTGCAGTTTTTGTGTTTTTCAAAAGAAAAAGCCGCCAATCAGCTTTTAAAATATACACTCATAGCATCACCAAAGACATTATCTTCATTATTTTGACAAACCAACCTAGAACTCTAGTATGAGAAGCCGATAGATTAATCGCTATAAAACGGTCACTCACTAAGTCAGACTATAGAACTATCTCACTAGTTCACCGCTGGATCAGATTTGAAAACAAGATAAGGCGATTTGAACCTGAATTTGAGAACTGTAGGCGCTCAACCAACTGCGCTACTAGCGCTTCGGAAATTCAAAGAAATGCATTTGCTGATGGCTCTTATTTTGGGACGATGTTTGGGGTGCTTAGTTCTTGGACCCAGTGTAACATGTGTTGCTGACATTGTGGAATCCTACTCCAATATTCAAATGAAGAATATCATATGCGAACCACAACACAATCTCCTCTTACGAGAAGTACCTTCCCGATCTTGTCACTTTAAGATGGGACTGCAATTTGTAGATACGACCTATTCGTGATATTCTACAACATAAAACTGATTAAAATCTCTATTTTTATACAAATATGCATACTTATGAGTTTTGTTTATATAAAAAGTTAGTTATTAAATAAATAGAAACTGTGGTCTTACGATCTGTAAAGAAATGGTAATATTTTCGGTGAGCATTTCTATTGACATATGGGGCCACGGTTAGATAAATAGTGACAACTTTTCTTATTCTGTTGTAGGAAATAAATCCTCAAGATTTATCCTAGATCCTTATTTGGCTTATTTCATCAAACGATAACGTATGCAAGCCTTTAAAGGACATGAAACAAATTTAGTGAAACACTTTTGCAAAATGCGGACAATATTTTCACGAATTAACGAGTTTTTTTTCAACGAAGACCGAACACATAAAATGCCTTAAAGACCGATGCAGTGTTTATACTTCTTTAAGCTCACTCACATTAAATATGAATATAATATATTCAGTCATTCTCGGCTCTTTCAACCAGCAAGGTTGTGGTTAGCGAGGTTGAGGTGCTCTTGATGGCTGCTTGGCTGCTCACAAAAGTACGAATACTTCACCTTAATAAAAAACAAAAAAAAACGTTGAAAGCAAGTGGAGTTCACGGGGTATAAAAAGGGCTATATCCCATACACTCGCAGTGCAGTGCGAACAAATTTTCCAATTATCGTATCATATAGCACAGCACCATTTTCCAAGTAAGAAACCTTTTTGTGACACCACCACACTCATGTGCAACCCACTTTTATATCAACAGTATATGTCGATGTTTAACCGAGGCAACCCATATGAAGGCGATACATATAAACCGCATCAGAAAAACCTGGCAACAGTATTCCAGGAGCAATTTCATTTGCAAATATTTGCATGTTATTTAACGTGTTCAGGCATGGGTGGCTCCTGTCACCACCTCCGACACCACCACACTGAATGGGCTTTTGTAAATCAATGAGGGTACGAATTAATTTATCCACCCAGGTACTCAATCAATCTTAATCCTTTACAACACCGAAACCATTCATTTTATACACTCGCTTCACATGTTGCACAATGTAGCTCGGTCGATGGGTCGTTCGGTCCTTCGGGTGTGGACCGCCACAAGATCCTGTTTCAAAATATTTTTATCCCTGTTGCTGGAGCATGTAATTAATTCAGGTCAGGTTTAAATTCATTATTCAATACCAACAAGAAGGAGTCATTGTACAAAAGGATCTGTGCCTGACTACGAAATTATTAATTGTTGAGTCTGTAAGTCAAAGTCCTTCTTTGTGTGTCATCGCTCTGTGACACTAAAGTGGAGTTTGGTTTCCTTGTCGTACGCGTTTCAATGAACTTTATGTTCAGCATTGAGGGGGCACAAGGACGCTAAGGAACTTGAAAAGGAATGCCAGAGAGAGCTTCGTGTTTCTTTTTCTTTTTTTGAGACAAAACGAACGTGGATGAATTTTGGGACGCGAGTATAACGAACATTTGTTGTGTTTTTTTTTTCGATTACACACAGTCATGCATGCATTGTAAGTTAGAAATCACAAAAGGACTTCCTTTTAAATGAATATTTTATGTGTTATATTGTGACGAGAGCTTGAGTTTTTGGACATGTTTCTAGCATAGGCAATCAATATTTAATTCAAAATATTCAGGAAAGATTATTTGTGAAAGACGAAAAACCTTTGATGCATAGAAGCTTTTGTGTCAGTTTGTGCGACAGCACGTGTATGATAAAGAGATGAATTAGTTTCAGTGTAGTTCTATACATTGTAAGCTTATTTTGAAATAGGCTTTAAGGTACTCTTTTCTGAGACGAATATTGAGTGTTCGTTGAGGATCCCTGTAGGGCTATGAAATATTAAGAAGCTGTTCATTCATTGTGAAGAGTGAAGAGACTGCATTCAACCAAAAGTATTTTCGCCAGAGTTTTTTTTATAGTATTTGTCAACAACTCCATCAAGGGGCCATTAAATATGAACAAAATTTTGACGTTTTTTTATGAATAAGACATTTTTGGAAAAAGAACAAAACATTCACAATAAGAGTTCATCATTTAGCAGCAACAAATTTAACAACAATATTAATTAGCTGAACAATCAGGCAAAACTTTGAATTATTAAAGAGCATCTATGTAGTAGATCAAGGCTTCTAGATGTGCATTACAAATTTACAATATTATTCATTCAAACTCTTTCCCTGAAATCAACCAACCAGCCCATAACAGCAAAGAATTAAACGTACATTCCCACATATCCGCAATACATTTATGTATGTATCATTTGAATTCATTTAAGGGTCCTAGGTTAGAATTCTGGAATAAGTCTTGAACTTTTGTCTAGTTTTCGAATTAACAGCGCTATCTCTAGAGTTGTCCACCACCGATAGTAGTCCAAATTATTGGCCGTATTGAATTGACTTCTCACCACAAAAATGGCATAGACATAACACTTTCATTTGAGGGACAAATTTAATACTGTTAATTTTAGTTGAATGCAAATACGATCGAGTAAATTATTGACATAATAGTCTCGAAGAAGAAAATAGCCAAGAAATACTTGACTTAGTTCCGGAAATCATCAGACGCCACAAATTTTGATTAAGTATGAAAATGATCATTGCTGATTTTAAACGCTCGTTTAAGTGCCTACATTAAGACTGGACCAATCGATGCGTACCAAGTTCAAATCTTTAGGAAGCCCTAAAAATTCAAATTTGCTCTGGAGATTAACTTAACGGCATTATTACTGGAATGTTTATATAGAGAAGTGTATTACAGGCACATGGAAAGACGATGATAGCAGATTAAACGAAACCATCGAAACCAGGCTGATGTTTTAATCGCGCTTCATAGTCATATAAGTACATATTAGTCCACGCTCTGTCTCCAACAACATTGCGTTCAATGAATGTTTGGTACGATTCATCTGTCTTTCGAAATAACGGGTCCGCCATCTAACGTTTTTTTTTTCAACTAGTGCCTATTTCGTGAATGGTAACACTTAGCTCATGTCTGATTTGACAGATAATTAGTTTTATCCTTCCGCTGAACGAATATGGTTGTGTATATGCTTGAACAACGCTGGGAAATATTGCGACATTTCTCTGAAAATCATGGTAATGTTGCAGAATGTGTGCGAAAATTGCGTACGGATTTTGGCAGAAGAGAAGCACCATCAGCTCCGTATGTTCGTTGTCTTGTGAAAAAAGTGAAAGAAACTGGCATCCTCATCGATAAACCAAAGCGTGAAAAGCCAAAAACAGTGCGTATACCCGAGAATATTGCTGCTGTGGCAGAAAGTGTGCGTGAAGCGCCATCAACATCAATTCATCGTCGTTCTCAACAATTGAACATTTCGGAGACATCATTGAGACGAATTTTGCATAAACACCTTGGTATGACGCCATACAAAGTCCAATTGGTTCAGGAGTTGAATAAAACTGACCATCCAATGCGTTTTCGCTTCGGTAAGTGGGCCTGCGATGGACTTACAGAAGATGCCGATTTTGCCAAAAAAATCATCTTTTCAGATGAAGCTCATTTTGATCTTGGCGGGTATGTAAACAAGCAAAATTGTCGCATTTGGGGCACAAAAAACCCGCAGGCATACATTGAAAAGCTGATGCACCCAAAACGATTTTGGTCCAGAGGCATAATTGGGCCATTTTTCTTCGAAAATGTGCAAGGAGTGGCCGTTATAGTCAATGGCGATCGTTTGTTCACAAAAAT
Organism: Orthonevra nobilis; assembly: GCA_963555765.1. Taxonomy (NCBI): domain Eukaryota; kingdom Metazoa; phylum Arthropoda; class Insecta; order Diptera; family Syrphidae; genus Orthonevra; species Orthonevra nobilis. Next base: position 95,021,724 of record OY743224.1, read on the forward strand.
TGAAGAGGAGGATATTGGCAACATTTGGTTTCAACAGGACGGCGCTACGAAGCCGAAGCTACACTCGATGTTTTGCGCCCTGTTTTTGAAGATCGCATTATCAGACACAGAGCTGATGTCGTTTGGCCACCTCAGGGCTGCGATTTGACACCGTTGGGGGTTTGTGGGGTGCCCTCAAAGATAAGCGTTACGCCGACAAGCCAGAGACAATCGATGCTTTAAAGGACAATATTCGTGAAGCCATTGCTGAAAGACAGCTGCACACAATCGATAATGTGCTTAAAAATTGGACCGATCGTGTAGGCTACTGCATGGCCAGCCGAGGCAGCCATTTGAATGAAATTATCTTCCATTACTAACCGGAAGGATTGTACTTTCAAATAAAAAAAGAAATTAGAGAAAATATTCAGCAGTTTTTTTTTTATAGCATTTTCAAAAAAAAAAGTTATTTGGCGGACCCTTTACATCCAGGGTCTTTTGAACCAGCTTTGAGGCGACACGGTAGAAGCTCAAACTCGGACGAACAATTTTTGAAGAATTTGTAATGCAGATAAACGTTTGTTTTCGAAAGACGATCATTGCCGAAATACTTCTCGAACATGTCCGACTTCTTCGACTCAGTTTTCAATACAAAATTTGATACTACTTGTTGAAATTTGTTAAGCCAAAAATCGAAAACATACACCGAAATAGACGTACTCGCGATAAATGTCAAGGAATGAAGCTGAAATCTGGAAGTCAGCCCAAAGCCCGAAATCCGGTTAACTTAAACATTTCGGATGAAAAATCATCAAAGCCAGCAGCTTCGTTAGGCCGACCTGCAAAAGGCTGCGAGCTGTTGTGTGCACATCGTATTTATCTTGCATTCGCAAGTATCAACACAACAGTAGCATATTGAATAAATAAGCAATGAATTTCTAGAAGGTTGCTGAAAACTTGCCCCTGTAACTTATTCTGTATAAACAGAAATCCGAATGAGTGTCTCGGCTGCACATACTGAAATGTGTGCTCCCGATTGACCCTTTTAAAGAATATTGTGCTTCCTATAATATCAAAATTTAAGATAATAAGCAAATCACATTCCAAAGTTTATAACAAAAAGTCGTACTAAGCTTTTAAATTTAGGTGCATGCCATTCAAGGTTATCTTTTACTCCCGCTGAAACACTGACAAAAAAAGACAATCACAAATAATGCCTGTTTATTCTCATTTCGGCTTTTAACGACCTGCGATTTATTTCGAATGAAACTAAGCAAACCTAATAGGTAGCATTTGTACGCATTTTGTTCGGAAGCAACAAACAGTGGCGCTAGCATTCCTGTTCCGCCTCTTTAAACCAAAATTATCTTTGCTTCTTTCACTTTACACAAATTAATCAAAAACCGCCAGATGTTCTATTAAGCTATAGTCTCGTGCCTTTTGTTTTTCCCAAACACATGGCATGGAAAAAAACAAGCCCGGGTACCGTCAATATTTGTTGAAAAGCAAAGAGGGGGAAATCCTTAATAAATGACGAGCATATCCTTGGGGAGCTTTAGAGATAATAATGTAGGAATAAGTTTTCCATTTTTTCAAGGCATGCCCGTCCCCACTACAGGCTTTACAAGGCAGACACACAAACAGGCAAAACATTTTTCCACTACACATGTTTCACATTTAAGGCAGTGTCATCGTGGCGCGCTGTCAGAAAAGTATGCTTCTGATGTTCTGACTGCTCAGCATTCTGATGGCGTCAATACTGTGTGTGCAAGGAATACACACACACTGTCAAACTAAAATACCCGCTTAAGATGGATGATTAAAATTTTGTACTTGAAGGATTGGAGAATGTCAGCTTGAATAGGATATCTGTTCCGCTGAGGAGCGCAAGTTATGCGTACCAAAAAAAATTACCAATCAGTTAAAAATTGAAGGCTTTTTTGACATCTAACAATCCGGATAAGGACGATGCTATTTCTTCTTGTGGCTTCACTTTTTTCATTTAAAACCGTACATATTAAATTCTAAAATCATTTTAAATTTTTGTCTGTTGAGGAAACCAGTAGAGAGAGAGAGAGCACCCTTCATTGACTAGTTTGATGGGAAGGCCACCGAGGCGCTGTTCATCCCCTTCTCTAAATAAGTTTCAATGTCATCTGAAACAAGCTGTTTTCAAGACAGTAGCATATGCCAACGGCATAGCTTGTGCCAAACTCCCATATATCATATTGTATTTTCCCGATGTGAGCATAAAGACTCAACGTTAATAAAAATTAAATGGAGCCCGTAACCCTTAACAGGAGATAAGGATTCATTCTTTCAATACCTCTACAGTTAAAGCTCTTACTCTCAAAAGGCAAATAAAATACACTTATCGATACTGGCAACAAAGCTCTCCTAAAAAAATCCTTTCCGAAAGGGTTAGGAAAACCTCTTAAGCCTTTCACTGCTGCAAAAATGCTGCAATTTAAGGACGGCGTATCCTGTTGACCTCTCCTTGTGGTCAATTCTTTGATACGGACCAGTTGTCTGGTGACAAGCCATTATAATTAGGTTTCACCAGAAACTAGTGAACAAGGTAAAAAGAATGGCTATTCTTCTCATTACTGGATCCCGCCGTTCCACATTAGTTTCCCTCTGACTTTCCAGTCCGACAAAAACCAAAGCTTGTATCGGTAAGATACAATGAAAACTTGACATCGACCGGAACTGATTTTGGTGACACTAAGACTCTCAGAGGTAATTTGCCTTCTCAAAAAACTATACAGTCTCAAAAACAAACTTCACCTTCACCTTCACCTTCGATACTCGTACCGTGAGGAGCGGGATGCTGACATTCTGTCAGTTTGGACTTGAGACCACAAGTTTTGCCATAAAACCATTTGCTCATGAGCATTTTCGCTGTTGCTTTTTTGGTAATTTGTGCTTTTCAGGTTACACCTTGTTATATGTCCGAACTAAAAATTTCGATGTCTAAATTTGCTTATTCTGATTTGTTTAAGGCATTTCTTTCTATCGATCAACTGGTCCTTCTTCCCCTATCTTGGAACAACTTTTACAGCCTTACGCATTGACCCGGATGTAATTAAACAATTCTTGCACACAGCAATAGAAAAAACATCATCCCCCCGCATATCCTTTTAGCGTTTAACCAGACTTTGAAACCATTCTGAATTCTACGAAAGGGATGAATGGTCAAAATAGTTTTATGTAACCCTCCAGATATAGGTTAGTATTTTTTTTTTCTTTTAAGCATGGTCGTAAGCCAATATTATGATAGGAGAAGAAACATTATTCTTTTCAAATACATGCGTTTAAGGTGTTTTGAATACTAATATAATTTTGGAAATGACTTCCTAAATTGTTTTTTAGGCTATTTCCATATAGGATTGTAGCAACTGGTATATTTATTGGTTTAGAAGACCCTCTTATAAGAAGGCATCTAGAATTTAAAGGCTTTTATAAGGAGCGTGATAAGTTCTCTGATACCCGAGCCAGCGGACAACGTTTTTTATACTTCGTTTTATATCATTTTTGATGACATTTCTCCCACAATAGTTATCTGCTCGTATAACATTGATCTTAAGTTGAAATAACAGATAAGTAGTTAAAATTAAATTTGGATCACTACTGAAAAGTTTTGCGAGAGCAAAAATATAGACAAATATACATTTTGGAGTTCCTTAATACCCAAAAATCGTATTCATTGTCTCACTTCGACCAAAAATGTTCCTAAATAGTGAATATTAATACTTTCCTTCCTTCTAAGAGTACATTTTATTCAGCAGCAAACTACAAGAATGTAGGGAATTCTATTAATCATATGAAGAGCAAAAGACTTCACTAATGACTGCACCTCTAGGCAATATGCGTCTGCATTTATAGGAGCACACCATTCTGAACATATGTAAATATTCGGTTCAGCTATTAGATCAGAGAAATATCGTTAAATTTCGTTACATTACAATTACGTACAAAAAATTGTAAAGTATAATCATTGTTACTGTAACAATTGCGACTCTACAACTGCGTATCAAGTGCACAAAAATAAAACTGATTAATCAGACATAATGTCATGATTGGCCAACGAACTTCTATACGAGTAATTAGATATACTTCGAGTCAATTTCATTAGCAACCAAATGTGTAAGCAGCCAACATTATGGTCTGACAAAGGACCTCAGCAACATAAAATAAAATTACCATCAAGCCTCCTTCTACCAAGCCTTTCGAGTTGCTATCCTCTTCGTTATACCATCTTAAATGATTACGATCCATTAAGCACGATAATATTGTACTTCAGCCTAATTATCTCATCCCTCCAACGCTGGTCAGAGCACGAGTATTAACAAGCCATGTTCGCAAATTTACAGGGAAATTTTGCAAGATGTCCACTCTAGGACTCCCAGTTTTTATAAGAAAATAAAGGAAAAAAGAAAAGAAGACTAAAAATAAAACTAATCCAAGAGACAAACGCGTTCTTTTGAGTCCTTGTAATACACCGAACAATGTCAAGCTAATTTCGTGTCCTCATATTTGTCCCTTATTTTCTACATCAAGTGATTGTACGCCTTGAAGGTCAACCATCATCTATTCATCCAAAGGCTGCCCATTGTCTCGGTTCCGTTCTTTCTTTTTTCGTTTACTTTTCTTGTTGAACCTTTGCGTCTGTGAATAAAAGATGATAGTGTGTCAAAAGATGAAGGCCAAAAGACAATAATTTACATGTCTCTGCTGATGGGCTCGTGTCCTTAATTCTAACATACGTACGAGTACATACATGGAAGTGCACCCACCACATAAAATCTGTCATCAACAACCATTCCGTCTTTCATTAATCTGAAGCTTTTGCTGGCTGCTGCTCATCCTGGAAATGTGTAGAAGAGAGGTGGCCACCCAAAGGGAAATAACTTTGATTCTTGCCCTCAGGCCCTTTGAATGTATATAGAGTATAGCTGAATGGTGTATAGCACGAGTACTCGTTTATATGTGGTTTCAAGGATTTATATCATAGGCATAATCCTTTAACAGGATAGACCTTAGTTGATTCTTTATCCATTATCGAAGGTACTCTGATTGGCCACTCGAATGCTGGATAGAAGCTGGACACACACTTGCATGCGTGACAATTACGTGAGAAAAAGTCAATCATTTTCTAGTTGTGTTGTATAGGTAAGGGATTCCGATTTATATTGTTCGCAATTGTTATGCCTTCGTCCTGGCAAGGCAACAAAGGCAGGCGTGTGCGAGCATGTGGGTACCATGCAAGCGTCATGCCAACATGGAAATAACACAACGTGATTGCATTGAATTGGCGACGTGTGTCATCCAATAGTTAATGGCGCCCGTGGAAGTAAATGTGTAACAGGCCGGAAGCGTATCTAATTTAAACTATGCGCGACATCTCTGATCAGCCTTGTGTGATATTTTGTTTAATGTTTTGAGGTAAACAAGGTCTCGTCCATCAAGAAAGGAAGTAGAATCACATGTTTTGTTTCATTTAAAGGGCACTGAAAACTTTTTTGAGCTTTTGCTGATATACTTTATGAAACATACTATTTAATTTTCCAGAACATGCAGAGTACCCAATGACTCGGCTGTCCAGCCGTCTGTCGCAGGGCTGTGTCTTCTAAACTATAAAATTTGCAATTTTCACAACAGTTGTATAACTATGTCCGCTTAACAACATGGTTGGTTTGACGAATCGTAACTCAATTTTACGTCAAGAAGAGGATTGGTTATGAGAAATTTTAAATTAAAAAATAAAATTTTAAAATATTTAGTGCATTGTACGATGGTACGTGTGATCGTGTGATCCATCTCCTCTACAAGTCTTCTGTCTCATGCACTTCTGCATTCTCCAGTCGAAGGTTTCAATTTCCTCTTGAAAATTTACCCTCTCAGGTTAATTCCACACTTTCAAAACCTTTAAAAAAGGATAGCATTTGGATAGTTTCGCGGGGATTTACTGCCCCACAAATAACTTGTAGGCACATGATATTTTGGCACATTGGGCTCTTTTTATAGGTGTACCTTGAATGCGTTTTATGGTTTTGGACTTTTTTTCCATTTTTTTACAGCTCATAACGTGGCTATTACCGGCAATGTCATGCTCCGACCGGGCACCGATCAAGATACGTTACTCATTGTTTTTTGTTTTTTTTTTTCATTTGTTCCATTCTCACCATTCAAGTGCAGCGGGAAATAAGGCAAAAGTCTGTAGAGTTCGATGCTCTTTTTGTGCGTTCTTGAGTTTCGGTTAAAGTAATCTATTTGTATGTAGTGGACCTAATTTCAAACATTTTATGGGAGTTCATCTACTATTTTATCTTCCTTGATATTTCTGAAGATACCGACCTAGATGATGGTGGCCGAGAGGTATTTGCCGAAATCGTCTAGAATGCAATGTTTGATTTTTGTCACGGTAGCTGTTTCTTTAATTCATTTGGAAATCTATACGAATCATTTATGTGCAGTATGTTTTCCAGAAGAATCCTGCTCCTGTCCTTATGCCCATTGTCGATTCATCAGTAAAGATCTGCGTATCATATTTCTCCTTGCTAGATATGAGGTTAAAATATCTCCTTTCAAATCTGTAAACTACATAATATGTTTTATTGAGACAGCTTCTTTACGCTGCTGAAGTTTTTCTGCATATCTTCCCAATTTGGAGTTCTTTCAAATTGGAATTCTTTTTCAAGACTGTGCTTTTCGCTACAATGCGCTGTAAATAGTTATAAGTATGTCATAATCAGATGTTGGGAAGATTGGTTGTAAGGACCGCTGAAACGCTAGCCTTTATATTTATTTACTTCCCATCAGGAAATTCTTGTTTAATTTCCAGTCGTAAGTACAATTTGTGCTTTAAGTTGGGTTCTATTTAATTTTTTCCATGGTCTTCCTTCAGATACACGTGTTATTTGTATCAGAGGTCTCTCACAATCATGTACAGGTGAAGTGGTTGTATGGGATGATCGGAAACATAATAGGTTTAATAGTACCGGGAGTTGGAATTTCCGTTTAGTTTGCGTGTTAAGTTAAGTTCAGGCATTGGGGGAAGATAACCATATATTCTCAAGAAATAAAAAGGCTGTTTTTATAAGGTTTAGTTGAGATCAAAACTGAGAAGGAAGAACGCTCAGCAGTTCGAATCGACAATTCTACACACTTCATGCAACACGACAATAATAAAAAGCTTTTGAAATATCAAGTATGTACATTAAAAAAAGTTCTGAATCCGTCGAACATAAACTGGTGCTAACTTCGTTCATTCGCTTAGGCATAGTCTTTTCTTCAAAGATACGTGTCTGGGATTATCAAGGAGGTTTCTCATAGAGCCAGCAGGAGAGCATTGGATGAATCATCAACTCTCTAACTTGTTTATTTTTGTTAAATTTGATTGAATATCAATTAATATAAATAAATTATCTATTCATCTATTCAAATTGCATGCTCCAATGAATGTCTCTAAGTCATCTTTAGAACTGAAAAGCTTACGTTACATTTTATGTCTCCTCAAAAATACTTATGAGGCTCAGTTCTGCACTTATCCTTTTTAAAAATTACAAGTACTCTCTCCTTGGCTGTATCGTCTCGCAGAAATCCAATACATTACAGTAGTCCTTCACAAAAGATATACGAAGAAAAAAACTCTTGAAGATACTTTCGTCATTGCTTTTTGTTGAAGATTTTAATAACTCTTAAGATGCAAACGAGTGTCGTTTTTTAATTAAATTTTCCATCGGCTGTTTCAGTGTACAAGTATGTACATACTTATGTTGTGCCATAGAGGGGCCTTTTAGAGACAGACTTACAAAACTTGTTTTCTTGTTTTTTAAGCTTCATTGAAACCAAGTAAAGAACACTTTATTCTCATCCGTTCTTTTTAAAAAATCGAACCTGTTATAAAGCCACTACACAACTCTACAGAAATGTTGAAATCATAGCAACGAAAAATCAAAAAATCCGTGATGCTTACAAAAGATTAAGTTACAGTGTTAATATAATAACGATAGCTGAGTACTTGATTGATGGGTTGATTGCATCATATAAGAATATTTATGGATGACTCGAATAGAGCTCATCTACTAGTGCAATCACCGAGTGAGGTCTTTCTTCTATGATCGTTCTCTATAGTTTATCAATGCCTTTATGATGATGATTTTGATATGGTTGCTTATAGGACAAAGGCCGGAAAAGAAAAGGGTGTTGCTCTCAGCGACGATTGGACACTAGTTCAGATTCAAATACTTGATACAAGTTTAAGGCCTACAATTTAACGGCATGGGCAACCGACGAGAACAAAACTGTCAAGAAAAAGCTTCTGGGACCGTTCGGAGTTGGCAACAAACTGAAGGTCCAACATTTGTTAAAGCTAGACTCTTCAGCAAGCCTTCAATAGCTTTTGCGCCACTTTTTTTTAAATCAGCAATTCCTTTATTTCTTAGCCGATAAAGACTGGTCGTTCTAGATCATCGAATAGAAATGGCGGTAAACATTATTTTAATGTTCATTCCTTCTTGTTAATAAATTGATTTCAGACGTTCGTTCCGTGTTAAAATGAATAAATGAATCGTCCGCCTTTAACAGCCTTTTTGTTTGCATAAGCATTTATGAATCTTAAAAAAAGAGCTGTATTAGATTCAATGCAAACGATCTAAATCCCAGACAACTGGGTGGCGAAGTTGGTATAGCGCCTGCCTTTCAATTGATTCAATTGATAGGTCCCAGGTTCGATTCCTAGAGTAGTGGTCTAGTTTTTCGCATCTAGTCCAGTCACCATTTGCCATTGGGATCAAGTTAATGGCACTATCACTGGGTTGGCCGACCTTCTAGGTCGATAGTCTGACTAATGGGTGGCGTTGTTGTATCGGCTTAGTTCCTAATTCGTGTTTTCAAAATAGCTGTTTATGTAGATTGTGTTTAAATGGCTCTGCTATGACGGCATAACACTGACAGCGGGGTGTTTAAGCTAAATCTTCCAAACTTTCAAAGTTGTCGAATAAAATCCTGTGAATTAGGTTAAAGTCAATAGGTCGATATCAAAATCCTCCGTCCCGTTTCGGGCTCCACCCACGGAAGTGAGTTGAAACCAATTTCACCTGAGATTCTCAAATCACTACACAATCTTTCATTCTTCTCCTAATTCTTCCGTTCGCTCTGTGCTACACGCATTATAAGGGTCTTAATATCCTCTTGAAGAGCGAACAAATAATTTAAAAAAAAAAAAAAAAAATTTAAATATAGGGCCATCCATCACGTGATGGCAATTTTGCACGGTCAACGTGCAACTCTCATAACGATGCATTTTCACCAACAAAAAGTAGGAAATTAGTATGGATAGTTATGTATTTGCACAAATTATTGAGCTTTTGGTAATAATATATGAATTTTAATTTCTCGGGTAGGTCAAGGATGTAAAAACTCCAACTTATGTCTATCCTGCAAGATCAGCTCAATAATTTCGACTATTACAAGAATTTTCCCTAACCGCAACTATTTTGCTACGCATTTTTCACGTTAATAAAGCAGGCAAGATACTTTAAAATTTGTTTATGTTGGCAACCAAATCTTGATCATTAAAAGAGGAATCGGACTCAAAAAAACACAACTGCCACGTTTTGGCAAATCTATGAAAACAGGACTGCAAGAGTAATAAAAAACCTCATCAGTTCACCATTAGATGGTTGTTTGCCAAACACCTATAAAACCACCAAAACACAAACCGGTAGCCAATTGCATTAAGGTTCTTAATGATCTTGGTGCACACGACCGAGTCTCCATTATATGAGTCCCTGCTAAAGCTTTACATAGATTGACATAGCAACTCAATAACAGGGCACCGCGCTGGAGCCAGAAATGAACAACTAAAGAACAAAAAGCTGCCTGCTAAACAACATTTTCCATTGGCGCGATGGCCATCATCACAGTTGCGACATCACCGCTTCAACGATATCTTAGCACATGAAAAACTCGTGAAACTATCAAAGGTGAGAGACCTTTTGCTGGACTTTATAAAGATCACAAAGTGGTTTCAAAAATAACCATTTTTGAATCCATCACATTGTAATGGCGATTCGCAATGAACCTTTTCGGCAGCGTATTTAATATTACTTCGAATGTTAACAATATCGTTATTGACTTCACAAGTTATTAAACCATAGCACTGGGCTGATTTAATAAAGATGTCTTCGAAAATATATTATACCGCCTTCGTTTTTCATGTCGTTTTCTTCCTTTACTCGTATTTATTTATTTTTATTTTGTTTCTTTAAGAAAAAAAATCACTGCTTGTGCAAGGTATCCATTCTTCCCACTGCAGCCCCGAAGGGATATTCCTCCATAACAGCGTTGTATATTGATTTTCATTCGTTCTTTCTCTTGACAATGATGGTAATTGAATTGAAAATACAATATATCTCCTCCTTCTGCATGCATTCGAATTAAAGGATAATCCATGTTGTTCTTTCTTTGAACAACATCCACGAGAGAATGTTTATGATGATGTTCTAGTTTTCTGATTTTTGCCAGTATTCAACTGGAGTCCTTGATATTTGCAACAAACAAAAAAATGCAGAAAGTATCATTCATATATGTATGTACGTATTTTTGTTTTCCTTTCGTTGGTTATTTTGCATAATTTATACCATAAATATTATCAAGATACGCACTCAGGACCAGATTTGCTGAAACTTTGTTTATTAACCATCACAACAGCACAAGTCATTGAAAGTCGCAATCGTAGAAATTAAATTTGTTAGTTACAAAAAAAAAAATCAAAAAAAAAAAAAAACATACTCCATGTGGTCAATGTTGTATCTGTTTGGATCGGGATCTCAAGGAGATATACTCGTAACACCGAAACGGATTGTGTTAATTTTCCATCAGTTTTTCATTAGGCTCACCAGATACCGCATAAATGGCAAACGTGTACGTTTCTATCGCCGATGTTTTGCGATCACTGCGGATCCCTTTTGCATGGTATAACACACAAGGGTCTCAAGTGTAAAGGTAATCAGTTAAAGTAGCCTTACAATGTTTTGTTCTGTGTTAAAAAACTTTAATTGGTTTGCTCAATTTCTGTTGTTGGTTCTGTTATTTTTTTAATTTTTGTTAGATACAAGAAAACTGTTTTATACTTTCGTTTTTGTCATATGCTTCGAAATAGAGTTTGTACTTTATTTGACTTTCGATTCTAGTTGGTAAGGCGTTAGAAGTACACTTTGCGGTTTAATTGTATTTTAAAAGTTCACGTTCAATGTGTTTTGTCTAGAGTTTTGTTATATTTTTTTTTTAACAGGGAAAATAAGTTTGTTGATGAAATTGTGATTGTCATGTTTATAAGTTATTGAATGTAGTCGTTGGCAGTATTCAAAACTGACAGCTTTCATATACTCGGATTGTGCCAATTAAACTAGATGAATATGAATTGCTTAATTAAGTTTCTGACTGCAACTCTAGTCAGCGTTGTTAATTCTATTTTTTTTTTCATAATATATCAATTATTATTCTTTTAAAAAAAATATGGTAAGAAAAGTTTAAATATATAAATGGTGATTTTTATACCGTTTGATTTGGACTGCCAAAAAAAAGGACAAGAAAATCGCAAAATTGTAAACAATTTTAATTTTATTTTTAATGCTTGTCCATTTTTAATATTATTTCATGAAAACGTTGACCATGACTTCGTTTGAAGTGGTCCACTCGGAGGGTCCAGTTAGGAATCACATTTTTGAGCATATTGGCTTATACATCGCTAGTAATATTGTCTTTGGAATATACGCTGAGATGACTTCATATATAAGTTATTTGACGTGTCCTCATAAAAAGAGCTTACAAGCCTCAAATCCCACGATCTAGCCGCTCACTTCATTGGTCCAAATCGAGAGATAAATTGCTCACCGAATCCATTTGTCAATTGGAACATCTATTCGCGTAGTGTGTGGCATGCAGAGCCATCTTGCTGGAACCAAATTTATTTTTGTATAAAACAAAAATTACAATTCGGGATACGGGCCAACGATTCCGCCGGAGCATAAGCCGCAACAAACACTGCATCTTTCCGGGTGCTTTGGCAGCTTTTTTATGGCCTGAGATCGCAGATCGGACTAAAAAAAAGCAGTTTTGCATATTTTTATAAAATTGTTTTATTCAGTCAGAAATGACCTTCGTAGCTTAGGACTTTTCTAAGGCCCATTCACCGATAATTCGACGCTGTAGGCGTTCGGTATTTTCTCCAAGTTGTCGAGTTACGTTATCCCAATTGCTGCAAACGGCGACGAATGGTAAAATCACGGACTTCATTACCTTTAACGAATATATCAGAAATGTTTTCCTCTATATGCATACTACGCATGCTTGTGAGTACTTGTTGTTTAATAGCTCAGTAAGTCCGATATCGGTCGAACTACGCAAAAAACACAGTGCACGAATTTTGGTTATCAACTCAACTCAATAATTTGGAAGCGCCATTCGGATGTAAGTATTGACGTTAGGGCACGTTAGGGACGGGTGAGCTGTCCAAAATAGAACAGTGAAAATCAGAAAATCCCTGTTCCTGATTCCACAACACATGAATGGATTAAAGTTTCAAAGAAATCCAATTTTAACCCTTTTAACCCAAAAGGCCACTAACCGAATCGAAATAATGTTTCTATTATTATTTTCATTTATTTTTTTTTATCAAGCGGTTATGTAAAAATGTTTACCAAACAAAAATAGCATGGCGATTTACTATTTGGTTCAGAATTAAAAATATATAAATAAATTTTTTTTCACATGTTAACTGATTGATGACGTTCACATTTATTAAACATGCTGCTAAATATTATTTCAAATAAAATTTGAACCATGACAGACGTTTTGATTGGAGCCTGAAAAAAGATAAAATTAAACTTTGGAAAACGCAGAAAAGTCAAACGAAAACAGGCAAACTAATAAGAGGAAGCGAATTTGGTTGTTGAAAAAGTGGAGTGGTTAGAACAACTGTTTCAAATATGCTGTATAAATTTACTGAACGAATTATTATTCACTTGTCCTGGACGTATCTCAAGTAGAATATTGAAAAGTACGAAGAATTGGAAGCTATGGTGGATCGAACGACAAAATGTGAAGTTTAGAGCTTGCATTTCACCCACAGGACGACTTTAATTCTGAAATTCTCTTTATAAATTATTATCATAATAATGAGCAATGCATGTATTTTCCTTTTTTTAATTGGCCTTTATAGATTTAACGTTTTATTTTTAATTTTATTGGTACATTTTTTTTATCAAAATTCGCAATTATTAATTCCTCTTGGCGTGGGAAGCACACCTTCACATTATCAAATTTGCTACTTTGACATAAACCTAGTCGAACTTTATCAAAACCTGGACTGGTAGATATCCTCTGGTTATGACAATTGTTTCAAAGTCACAAACCCCTGATAAAATCCGAAACATTTATCCGTCAATCCGTGCTGGTAGACAAGGAAACATTTTTTACGAATCAAAACTGAAATTCTTTTAAGTTAAGTGATGATAAATGTCCTCTTAATTATATTTAATTGACACCTTGAAGAACGATAACCTCCGAGGAATGTTTCTCAGATTTTCACTCCATTATGATGATTGATGTCCTTGCAAGATTGTATCCTTTTTTTATCTATTTAAACATTCCATTAATATTCCATCAGCCTTATCAATTATTCACGTTTAATACACATTGTTCTCTCAACAAACATGTTCATTAACACAAACCCGAAACTTTATCCCACCATTCCAAGCATCCCAGTATAAATCGATCCAAATCGGAGTTCTTTTTTTCGTTCGACTAGGTTTATGTTGAAATTAATTCTAATTGGTTTCATTGGGCCTAAACTTCCTTGACGGATGCTTGCTTAACGTTGGGTCTAATGAGCACATATATCCTCTGCCGGCTGCTGGTAAAATAAGGCAGTGAAAAAATAAATAAAAGCAGTCCTAGTCAGAGGATAATTCAGGTTCAGTTCGTGCTGTTTTATTTCACTCTCCAGTAGACACGGAGTAGGGAAGCACGTTTCCATGAGGAATGTGTCGTAAAACATAAAATTCCTTAATTCATTTAATGAAATACTTCCTCTTTGGCAAGAGAATTATTCTCTGCCCCTGTTAATCCTCCTGCTCCAACTACACTTCAATAAAGATGAAGTACTTATACATATTTATATACACGCTTATACTCAACGTACCTTTGCGAAAGAAGTGTGATGTTATTTATGGATGGTTTTACTTTTGTGAAATCAATATTCATATTATAAATGATGTGCTTTTTTTGTGCAAGCTTAGTGAATTTAATAATAAAGAATAAGCCTTTAGTATAAAGGCATATTCACTTTCACTTAAAGCACAACTTTCCCTGATATTGAGATGAAAGTTACAAACAAATAGAAAAAAAAATACAAATTTCTGGTGCAACTGCTCGTTTGGGAATCAGAGACTACAATGTTTTTGCCTTCACAACAAACAAAACGGATCATTTGCATTCCAGCAGCTGTTAGAACTAAATATCCGAGCAAGACTACACACTCGGGGCGAAATATTTTGTTTTTCGTTTGAATATCAGAAAACCAATGTTCCTTCAGTCCTTCTTGGTTTGCTAGCTTTCAATAAGGGTCTTTTTACATGCATACTTAGATTAAACTTAAGGGCCCTAACATACGACTTGTTTTTGACGAAAGCATTACGTAACATCACTACAAGACACCTCGTGTAATCGTGATGTCCGAATATTCCGATAGGGCAACATCAACTGAAACAATTCTTAGTTGCAGTCCTTTAAAGAGGAGTCCCAGAGATTACCAAATACATACATCAAAACTTCAACGCACATCACATGATGCTTACATCAAGTGAATAGGATGAATGGTTGGCGGTGCAGCTTTTCACATGCTAAGATCCCATTAACCAAGATAACGTACTTGGTGCTGGAGCTCTACGACCAAAAATAACAAGGTAACTAAATTAGTCTCAGAAAGAAAGAATTCAGATTCATTTTGGTTTCGGTTGCTACATGGTTGGATTCCGAATAGGGACGGACAATATGATATGGACTTTTCTGCATTCGTTTGATTTGCACTGCTGTCAGTGTTGTGCCTTCACAGCAGATTTTGTTATACACCGATACATTAATCACTTCAGCACCACCAGCCACATAGTAAGATTAATAACGCTGATTGATCTCTCTAGGTAAAGCTCAATTAATTTGATCCCGATGACAATTGGTGACTGAACCAGAAAACCAGATAAAAGTTCCAGACCGGGGATCTACTGAAAGGCAGCCGGAACCCACCTCCTGCACCCAGCCTTTAAATGACTATGGAGAATGCTCCCTGCTCCGTTAAGATCTTCAATTTAGAACTTTGAAGCCCAAATAGGTTTAAGAAAGAGTGTAGCACTTTAATGGGATTTTTTCGAAGAATGTGCAAATCAACTATCAACATCAGAGCTTCGACATTTTAGACATCTGTGCAGTTGCATGCTTATTGAGACGATATTTTTATGTTTGAAGACTTGTATATAAGATAAAATGTTATAAAGGGTTCGCCAAATAACTTTTTTTTTGAAAATGCTATAAAAAAAAAACTGCTGAATATTTTCTCAAATTTCTTCTTTTATTTGAAAGTACAATCCTTCCGGTTAATAATGGAAAATAATTTCATTCAAATGGCTGCCTCGGCTGGCCATGCAGTAGCCTACACGATCGGTCCAATTTTTAAGCACTTTATCGATTGTGGGCAGCTGTATTTCACCAATGGCTTCACGAATATTGTCCTTTAAAGCGTCAATTGGGCACCCCACAAATAATAGTCCAACGGTGTCAAATCGCAGCTCCGAGGTGGCCAAACGACATCAGCTCTGCGGCTGATAATGCGATCTTCAAAAACAGGGCGCAAAAGATCGAGTGTAGCTTCGGCTGTGTGGCACGTAGCGCCGTCCTGTTGAAACCAAATGTTGCCTCTTCAATTGTTGTGAACAAAAATTCGTTCAACATGGCCCGATAACGATCGCCATTGACTGTAACGGCCACTCCTTGCTCATTTTCGAAGAAAAATTGCTCAATTATGCCTCTGGACCAAAATCCGCACCAAACACTGATTCGTTTTGGGTGCATCGGCTTTTCAATGTATGCGTGCGGGTTTTCTGCGCCCCAAATGCGATAATTTTGCTTGTTTACATACCTGCCAAGATCAAAATGAGCTTCATCTGAAAAGATGATTTTTTTGGCAAAATCGGCATCTTCTGTAAGTCGATCGCAGGCCCACTTAGCGAAGCGCAAACGTATTGGATGGTCAGTTGGCTTCAACTCCTGAACCAATTGGACTTTGTATGGCGTCATACCAAGGTCTTTATGCAAAATTCGTCTCAATGATGTCTCCGAAATGTTCAATTGTTGAGAACGACGGTGAATTGATGTTGATAGCCCTTCACGCACACTTTCTGCCACAGCAGCAATATTCTCGGGTATACGCACTGTTTTTGGCTTTTCACGCTTTGGTTTATCGATGAGGATGCCAGTTTCTTTCACTTTTTTCACAAGATAACGAGCATACGGAGCTGACGGTGCTTCTCTTCTTCCAACATCCGTACGTACGCAATTTTCGCACACATTCTGCAACATTACCATGATTTTCAAAGTAATGTCGCAATATTTCCCAGCGTTTTTCAAGCGTATACGTTAAGCGTTAGATGACGGACCTGTTAATAAGCAGATAAAGTTTCAAGGTTGTGAACAACTTCGTTTGACAAGGATCTGTTGTTAAATTAAAATACGAGATCAGCACACAAATCAAATGAGAAGTTACTCATGCAATTCGGTGTTTCCCCTTAAAAAGTCCGATTTTGCTTAAACAATATATGAAAAAGCTTATGGACGCTTTCAGAGAATATTTCTGCAGTTTCGGTCTGTTTTTGCTTGGAGAGTATGGATGGAAGGTTCCATGAAGAAAGGTATCAGATTTAGACCAATTGTTCTAAAAGGTTCTAACCCAGGTCAATCCCAACCTGAAGAGCTATGGAAATAAAAAAGTTACACGCAATAAAATTCAGAAGCAGCTTCCCTAAGGCAACTTAAAATAAAATTAAAAAAACCCTCTTGAACTATCGACGTTCAATTATCATTGCGATATCTTTTGTCAATTAAAAGAACAAGGAAGTTATTTAAAATGAGTCCATGCGCATTCGTGCAACATTGTTGCAAGAATACAGATTCAGTGTAAAAACATTTTTCTACAGATTTCAAATGACACCTCTTGTTGGATGAACCTACTGGTATTTAGACAATGCAATATCCAAGTGAGAAAAAGGATTTATAATTTCTTATTTCAAATCTGTATAAAGTACGCCATCCCTTGGCCCTAGATAAATTGACACACGAATGCTCTATAAAGTAATTACATTGAACTGTGCGTTGAATCACACGCAAATCATTTTTTCGTTTAGTTTGAGTGACAGATTTCTCGCAAAAGAAATACAAGATTGATAAATGTTTGACTTTGAAGTTTGTCTTGTTGTTGTAAGGCACATTTATTATTGCCATCTCTGTATACATGGATGAGGACTTATCAAATTTTTACTTCAAATGCACTTGCATTGAAGCAGTTCCTTTGTATCAGAGTTAAAGCAATTCTTCTTTTCCAAGACATTTTTCCTTGTCCATGCAAATAATATCAGTCTTTCTTGAGAAATCGTTGTGGGAAAATTTGCCCATACAAATAAGTTTTCAACGGCTCAATGTTCTGTTCGTGTCTTCTTCCTTAAAGCAGCTATACTCGCATGTCCTTGCCGTTCCACATACCATTTTATTTCACGCTGATGATTCACTTTGTCATCGCCATCCAACCATAAATCGCTGTAACACATTTGCACACCAAAATGCATAGAAATAAAATAATGGAATAACTTCATTCTTGAAAATGTCAACGACACATCCAGGTACTTATTCAAGGATTTCCAGCTATGGGTGCCCTCATAAAAACCTCATTTGGCTTAGCGAATATATTACTTTACATCTCTCTGAGGGGTTTTGCCCCATAAAGTGCACATGAAAAATTATGGATGGATTTATAGTGAAATTTTTATAGCCACAACATACAGTTCTAGAATCTTTAATGGTCTAAATTTTCTAAAAGATTGTATTGCTAGTTCTGGGATTTAAATGAAAATAAAATGTTATCTACGAAAAGGTGCTCATTTGAAAGTTTTTATACGATGACAGAAACAGAAATATGTGTTTTTGTTTTGATGTTTTAAAAGTTAAGGTAAACTTTATAGAATTATTTTTGTTGTAGTTGTTATCTTGCACCCAATGGAAAAGAAAAAAATTTCATAAAATTGCAAATCGTTGGCGCCATAGTTCTTTTTGGAACCATGGCATAGATTCACTTCCTAACAAGCCCGAAACGGGTCCACTCCATATAACTTGTCAATAGTGTCTTTTGCTAGTTTATGATTTAGTACTACATCAGGATTCGACACCGACACCTGTAGAGAGTTTAGTGATTATACACAATAAACTGATCTTAAACATGAACTATTTTGATGATGGTTTAACCCTTGTTTAAGTCATTTTCTCGCAGTTCCTGGATAGGAAAAGATTTAATTTTTTTTATTCATAAGATAAGAACCGATAGAGACCTTCCATAATTTTAAGTTGAATTGAAATGCAAATCTTCGCAAAATCTTTGCAGGGAGAGCTTTTGCTTCCCTGTTATAAGAGTGGTATTTTGACAATGCTTTATAAGCCGTGGATTACCAGTCCACCTCCCCGGTTCTTTAACACTTGGTTTCGCTGCTTTGATGGTACATCAGTGATTTAGCCAATGCGATTGAAAGAACATTCCATCTCCCAATTAATAAACCTATCCAAGTGAAAAAGATTGAGACAGGATTGACTAGTTTATTAGCGATTTTAAATGGCGAAGGATCGGCTCAGAAAAAGTCTTGAATGCCACATCTGAACCCGAAGACTTATCGTAAGCAATCGATGCCTCTGATTTTTATCCAAACAACTCGGCTAAATACTCATAACTCGGATGACAAAAATAATGCATTCATCTTTGAAATACTAGACGATACGCGTGACGACTGAAAATATTTAAGGGACTTATCATGGAGAATGGAGTCGAATGTACAGCCGAAATCTTGGCAGGTAAAAATCCTTCGACTACAATTGCTCAGCTGCATTGAATGAATGGGCAACAACGCTTCACCTTGAAGTTTATTCAAATCCCATTCAACGGAAAAGTAGGAAGACCATGAGGTTCGGTTAAAAGATAAAGCAATTACGGATGCCAGGAAACTTTGTCTAACCAAGTGAAAGTAGCTTACCAGAATTGAAAGCCCATTTCAGCTATAAAAGATGGGAAGCAACCGATGCACAAATCCGATCAGCCCTTAAATGGCACAATCGATACGCCATTCAGTTATTTACTTCCCCTTAGCAGAGATAAACCGAGTACGATAGTATTTATCTCGAGAATTAAAAACGAACCTGGCCTCAACGGCGGGCGGCTTCTGACATGTCATTTGACGTATACTGTCAATCTAAATCAAATCAATCTTCAGCTATTTTTTAATTTTTGGTTGTCTTTTGGAGTGAATATGTTCTTTGGAAAAATGAAAAGGATTTTTATATTTATTTTTTGAGTAATAAGAAACATGCAGCAACATCAAAAACCGATTTTTGTGATGACGACCGTCAAAACTTGGTTTTTGTTGAGATCCGCACACGACGCCAAAGGCAGGCTTCAAATTCGAAAAACATTAAAAAACTTTGACCTCGTGAAGACAGATTGCCGGATGACATCTTTTACGAATAAAAGCAAAACATTCCGTAAAATGTTTTCACTGTAAAATATATATCGTCGTGTTTGCTTCAGACAACAGGCGCATTCATGGTTATGTCAGAACCAGCTACAGCGGAATTCAGTGGATATCATGCGTCATGTCACGAACGTTAATAAAAAATGAATCCATTTGGAGAGTAAGCTGAAGTCATAGCAGTGGAGTTCAACAGGCTCAAAAGAAAGCGAAGATAGTGCAATCTGCTGGAAAGATAACCGCTACAGTTTCATGGGATTTGAAGAAGTAAAATAAAACTAGCAGGCTCTACTTTGCTGCATTATGGGTCAATTCGACACGGAATAGAAACAAATGGCCTCTTCCACCTCTACAACGTAGCGGAATATACCTCGATAAAGCCACTGTCAAATAAGTGCTCTCACAGATTTGAAAACAGACTCAGTTCGAACTATGGCATCTATTCTGCTGAGAGTAAATCGAAATGATGTGGAAAATGTTAAATTTTTATTTTAAGGCCAGTTCTTTTCATCCACATCCATTTTCGTAAATCACTTGTTGCCAGTTAAAATGTTGAAATGAGGAAAACAAACGATGTTGAAAAACGCTGTTCGATGCCAATTAACTATGAGATTTCACTGGTTACTATGAATTCCATGTGAAAAGCTGATATATGTGGAAATAATTTACAAAATAATTTACAAAAATATATAAATTTAAATAATGGCTATTAATTTATACTAAAGGTGCAGATTTTAATTCGTACATATTCATAGTATGTGCTTCAACCGTGTACTCATTGAATGACTTGAGAAAGAACGATGTCAACGCATTCCTCCCGAGTGCATTCGAAGCAACTTTTGTGTATTTTTTTTTTAGCCCTCAAAGCCATTTTTACAATCCGTTTAGATAAATTCAAAATCATAACATGTACTTTCCTTGGATGGGAGCCATGATTTGAAGATGCGCCCTGTGGCTTTTCAAACAGACATCCCGCACAGATATGCAAATATTCTAAACATCCTGTTGCTATTTCTGACACACTAAGTGACTTAATACGTCCACGGTTAGATATATCCTTATACTGGTTTGATGAAGCTAGCTGAGAAAACCAATTTTCCACACAGATAAGCAGCTTATGCAACTGGAAAACGTACAATATTACAGGTTTGGGTGAGCAACCTTGTGGCACGTCTGTATGTGAAGAAATAAACCACAGTACATGTGTGTAAATGTATTCGTTTGTTATTTATGTAAATGCATCCCTGCAATGCTTTCCTGTTCATGTGGTATAATTTCTCGGTCTAAGCTAAGCATATCGCACCTCTATTTCGATTTCAGCCAACTCCCCCAGATACAACTGCAAATGTGTCAACCGAAACGATGATGGATTGCGTGAATATTTCTTTAATATCCTGTTTATCCTTGTGCAGCAATTGATGCAAATTTTCGCCACACGTTGTGCATCCCTGATGCTTTTATGTTTCCAATTTTTCCGATTATATTGAGCGGAAATTATACAAATCGATTTACAAATGTGCCTGATGGCGAGGCCGACAGGGCAATATTTTAAAATATAGGCAGGCAAGTAATGTACGTGGTACGAATATTTATCAATGGAAACATATTCTTCAATTGTAATTTGAGTAGTTGTCAAGGGGACCATTGGCGTAATCCATTAGCATGTTGTTTCCAGGTAGTGAACGATAATCATCCAAGCTCCACGTAACACAGAATGATGACGTGGTATTTTGAATTGAGAATGCTTTTGTAGCATCAAATAGACAGAAATTATCTATGGTCGGGTGAAGTTAGCTTTAAATTGAAATTTAACCAATTTGAAATTAAATTTACACTATTTTGGAACTAAGCATAGTTACGAGAAAACTAATTATTTTAAAACTAAACTTTAAAATTAAAAGCTTTCAAAATAACTCAAATAATAATAATTCACTTAGGGAAATAAAAATTATATGAACACGCATATCAGTCAGAGGATAAAGTAAGATTCTAGAATAAATTTTCATTCGCTTTGATGATCTTAACAATGAATCCAGCTGCTAATAGCGAACTTGGTGGAATGAACAAAGAATTCTTCAACCTCACTTAAGGCATTGACATGACTTTCATTATCACTCTTAGGTAAGGAAAGGTTGTACAGGATTATAAAATGCTTCATAAGACACTCTGCACCATATTGGGCCCATCGCGATCCCTTATGTTGAGCAACAGCCTAAACACTTTCTTCGAAACAATTTATTTCCCTCAAAATTTGCTCAGCTGGGTGGCTAAGTTGGTAGAGCGCCTGCCTTTCAATTGATTCAATTGATAGGTCCCAGGTTCGATTCCAAGAGTAGACTAGTCCAGTCACCATTTGCCATTGGGATCAAGTTAATGGAACTATCACTGGGTTGGCCGACCAGTGATAATAGTCTGACTAATGGGTGGCGTTGTTGTAGTGGTTGTTGTATCGGCTTAGTTCCTAATTCGTGTTTTCAAAATAGCTGTTTGTGTAGATTGTGTGTAGATGGCTCTTCTGTGAAGGCATAACACTGACAGCGGGGTGTCTAAGCTAAATCTTCCAAACTTTCAAAGTTGACGAATGTCGAACAAAATCCTGTGAATTAGGTTAAAGTCAATAGGTCGATATCAAAATACTCCGTCCCGTTTCGGGCTCCACCCACGGAAGTGAGTTGAAACCAATTTCACCTGAGTTTCTCAAACCACTAGACAATCTTTCATTCTTCTCCTAATTCTTCCGCTCGCTTTGTGCTACACGCATTATGAGAGTCTTAATATCCTCTTGAAGAGCGAGCAAATAAGTTAAAAAATGCGTCCTACTTCCTCTAGGGCTTCAAGGAAGTAGTTACCCAAACGTTTTCCACGGCTTCTAGATATACCCTGGCATTCACATAAACAACGAGTTACTATATATCCTCTCTCTCTCATCGCAGTATCTCTCAGTCTCCTTTCATGTTTCGGTACGAGGCAGTACCCCAATAATACGCCCACCGATATCTTCAGTTGCTTTCTGCTCAGCTTAGGAATTTCGGTTGCATTTTTGCGTTCGAACGTAGGCCATAGGGCCTTTGATACACTGTTTTTCCTTGAGTTTGACCAACTTTGATCGGATATTTTCATTGCCTCATCTAGCAGTGTTGCCTTAATGCCACACGCAGGAGGTTAATAGGAACATATTTGGCCGGAGGAAGTTTACCCCCATTTCTGGCTAATTCGTCTGCTTTTTCATTTTCTTCGATTTCGAGGTGTCCAGGCACCCAACATCGTTTCGCCTGATGCTGTGTGCATAATGCCTTTAGCATTGTGCGCCAGTTTCTGGCTATTTTCGATTTCTTTCACACTATTCAAGTGCCTTAAGCGCAGCTTGACTCTCGATGTAGATAGCGATATCCCGGCCGGATACCGATTTCATTTCTAGTAGCTCTACAGCCTTAAGTACTGCTAGAACCTCTGCCCCTAAAAAGCTACTAGCTTCCGGTAGTCTTAAAGAGACTCTAAGGTCTTAGTTTGTGAAGAAGATTCCAGAGGCTGTTCCCTCTATGGTCTTAGAGCCATCAGTGTATGCTTCAATTTCGTTTTGCTGAAATACTACTTTACTACGGCGAAAAGAAGTCTAATTCAGGAAGCATTTCGTCCATTCCCTTCAGTTTGCGTGTAAGAATCGGGCGGTGACCTACACTACTATTTCTGGAAAGGGCATTATATGCCTTTTGAATCCTTTCCTTTGTGTTCAAATTCCAGTTTTATTTTCTGTCAAGAATTATTCCTTATTTTTTTGCGTGGTCCGATAGGGACAGCTCTACCCCCTCTTGTTTCGGCAGCTTGAACATAGGTATTTTGTGTTTTCTTGTGAGGAAAACCTCCGTTTTCGCTGGTTTGACGTTAAGCCCTTTTTTATCTGCCCCTTTGTTAAGGTGTTTGGAAATTTGCCTTGCACTAGTAACACAACATCGTCTGCGTAGGCAGTTGCGTCTATGCCCATAGACTGCAGTTTCTTAAGTATTTGGTCTACTTCTACGACCATCACTCTCTTATGAATCCCATAATTTTGTTGTTATACTTTTCTTAGTAAATCCTTAAAACTCTAATTGCTCGAGTTTTCTTTTTAAAATGTTGCCATATTCATTAAAATTGTATATGAAGGTATTTTGTTTAATATTCATGCACCCAAATTTAGAAATATCCCCCTTAAACCCTTGAAAAAATGTGTTTTCAAAAAGTGGAAATGTTTCAAGATTTAGATTTTCACATTACTAAAGACTAACCTTACAAATGTCTCTGATATTAAACATGTGCAAAGTAATCTGTGGCTAAAGCTAGGCTTTGCAAGCATAATAAACAACTCCATAAGAGTAAAGCAGCTTTATTTTGTTTTCAAGTTCTAATATCACAGAATTTTTTCAGATGATAAAAGCTTATAATTTTATTTTGGTCAGTTGTGGTACCTAAATATTTCAGTTGGTTGGCTGATTGCACTTTTAAAAAGTTTGTGTCACAAGATGTTTCCATTTTTTTTGATCAAAATCAACGGCTGTTTGTAAGCCAAGACCAAAATTCTTGAACTTTGTTTTGATACTGACAACTAGTTTTTAAAAAAAAGGTATGTCTGTACTTATTTTTCAAAAAATAAAGGAAAACTTAACCTTGGTGATGCCTAAGACGAAAAACTTTATTTTGGAAAGTTAGGTATAATAATATATTAACGAAAAATATCTCACACAGTTAAGATTCTTAAGAGGTACTTCCGTTGTCTCTTGGCCTTCTTCGAGAACAGTTTTTTCTATTTAATTATTGGAAAAGAAATTGTGAGTTTACTGCGTACATGTTTTTTGTTTTGAATAACTGGCAGAGCTGCAACTGAATTTTTTCAAATAAATAATCGGGTCCATATAGCTTCAGCAAATAAAATTTATTTGCCATGTAACATTAATTTTCACAAAAAAAGCCAAATAGTTATAATTTAAAGTTAATAAGAGCAGAATATGGTCATGACTTTGTCCATACGTTTTTGGATACTTAAAAAAAACCGACCAACAAAGGTTCTGTACAAACTTTTAGGCATTCTCATGCCTTATCACTTATCACGTAAATCTGGTTTCGCAGAGTTTTCCCGAATTTATTTGTTCTAGAGCTTTAAAGGTTTCCATTCAAAACTATTATAATAAATTAGAATGTAAATTATTATAATTTGAAATTTCACAAACCTTCTTTTTGGCGTAAAATTGAGTTACGATTTTTAATTTTTTTCTGTGATATAAGTAAAAGTAAACGTTCTTCGGATTTTTCACTTTGCTTGTGCTATAATAAATTGATTCTTGCCAAATTTGATGATTGTAGGTCAACGAGAAGTACTCTGTAAGTTTTTATTCCTCTTTCGCGTATTAAAATATGCGGCAAAAACAGCTGTATCTCCTTACTGTGTCGAGCTAGAATTTTGATTTGCTTTAAGCTATATAAGAGACTATAAGTATTAGGTTTCTATTTCCAATTCATACCTCCAGGCATTCCTGAAAAAATGATGGTGACAGACAGACGGACAAAAAAAGTGTTTTTCGGTTCCGATTATCCTTTTGAGGAACGGAAACTTAAACAGGGTTAAGCAAAAACTAATGTCATCACAAAACAATCAAAACAAATTGCATTATCTAAAAGAAATAAATTGATGCTGGTCAAAGCAAAGAAGTTTCGCAGCCACAAGGCATCGTTAACTTGTTAACATAAGAAATCTATAAAATTCCTCTCCTGTTGATAGATTCCAGAATACCACAGCTGGCAAGTGTAGATACACTTAAATGCCAATTACTTTGCAAGCCCCATAACTATCGTTGTTTTTGCAGTCACCAGCCACCGTCAAGAGCAAATGTCGCTCAGACTTATAGAAATTAAAATTGCTAATCCTGTTTAGAAACCAAAAGCTCAAGTCCTCGTCCTGAGGTATGCCATAGAAATGGTTGCATATTAATTGCTGAGCACACAAATAATCGTATACTCACACTCGCTGGCACCCACTCGAAGCAGTCAAATACAAATTAATATGCTTATCAAATGCAGTTTTTATTTAACTTTTATAGTACCTAGCTAGAAGGTTATAAAAGCTGAGTTGCTTTGTCTCCTCGTCTTATGTTTTGTTGCTGGTCTGTTCGTAAGGCTTTTGTCTGGATTAAATTATGAACGATTCGAAGAAGAAAGAAAAAGTGTACTATCACTAAGCTGAGTCATTACGATGATGAATGAGTTAAATACGAGAACAAATAAAAATCCTTTTCATCGAGAAACGACATCAAAGAGTGCACCAACTTTCAGTGAACTTGATTTGGGCTCTAGTCGCGATTTGAATATTACATCACAATTAACAAAGAACTGAGCTTAGACAGAAGATATCCAGCAACAGGTGTGATTTTGAAACAGTAAAAAAGCGCAATATTTTGATGGAAAATATGTGAGTTTCCTTAAAGTTTAAATTACAAAACCTGTGCTTGGTAAAGGAATACAAAATTTGTAAACATCCGTGTTTCACGAATAACCGCTTTGGAATTTTCTTTAAGTGCATAAATCGCTGGCGAATTTTCAGGTGAGACTACATTTAAAACATAGCCAAAGGAAAAGGTTCAACTCGACAGAAAATTGACGTACCCATTTCAATGAATCACATTTTCACGAATTGACTTAGGCATTTAAGCAATTGTTTCATAAATTGCGTGGTATATGGCGTCTTTCTGCTGAAAGTAACATAGGCCAGTTAACATCTTAAAGGAATTCGTATCAAACATACATTTAAGTACGGACTTTGTGAAATATATTCGCATTAAACTTTATAACAATCTATCTACGTGTATCTACGTGTTGAATTCAACAACAACTCTGAATTTAAAATGACACCCTTACTGGATGAAGCTATATCTCTGTTCATGCTTTTACATCTCGTGGGTTTATGACAATCCGACAAAATTTCACCCAGCCAACATTTTTTCTTTTTTGTTCAAATAAATTAAAAATTCAATACAAACACATATTTTTGTGTGTATTATTATATTTTTTCTGGTTAAAAATTAAACGTGCATTGGTGTGACCTGCTGAATGGGCGACCCTATTAATACAGTTCCGCAGTACGTCCGGCGTACTGTCAAAATTTTCAGTGACTGTATTCTATGGCTGCTATATCAAAGAATTGTCAACATTATATAGAACTAGAAATAATGTGTATCTCCATACAAAAAGCTGGTTGTTTTTCCTATACTTAGCCGCTGCTTTTCTCGATGTCGTCACAATAGTTTATGCAAAAGCCAATGTAACAAGTTATTGAGTCCGCTTTGGCTCCAAGGCTGGTCAATGTAATTGTTATGTTCTGAAGCTAAAGTGGTGTTCCATAAAAATGATTTGATTTTGATTTGAAACTTACTGTTTATCCGTCTTTCCTCGAGTTACTTTTTTAAGTTTTCGAATTCAAATCTTCTTCGTTAATTTTTTGTGGTTATCGAAACTTGATTAATCCCAGAGTCATCTGCTCTCACTTAACCCTGAGTCATATAAAACTTAATTCTCCTTCATCCTTTTAGTTAAGATTGTTTAGACTTTTTTAATACTTTTTAATAATTCAGATCAATTCTTGTGCCTCTGTAATTAGAAATAAACTCCTCTCTGAAACCCAGCACCCAACTCTTATTAAGGTTCCAATTTATTCACCGCAATCAGGTAGCGAATGACAAATCACTTTAGGTTGTGCCACAGTTTGGCATGCCATTACTCTTCAATCTACAACGCTACGTCCATCGTAAAAACAACCAGTTTCCAATTTCAACCGGCAACCGAACCGGGAATTAAACTTTAGCCGCACACTGTCAGGGATTAACACCGGAGCGCTCGCAAATTATTCTGCTTAACCTCAATTTCATAAATTTGCCAGCGTTTTACTCGAATTTCGTTAGTCCCTAATTGGAAAATCCTGTTACAAAGGACCCTCTGTGCTTTCGTAATTTACATGTACTACTCATTTATCTCGATGTTATGGCAGCCTTACGAATATTACAAAAATTCATTTTACACTTTAACACCATCATTTTGGGGCTACTCTGCTTCGACTTTAATGCCCATCAGTTAAGTCCACGCGTTTCATTTGTAAATATCTACATACATATGTATGTATATAAGTTGGTTCTTGAGTAACCTATTTCTGACAGTGGGTGACTTCTATTAATTTGAAGTTTCACCTTAGCCACGAAAAGTGTTAAAAAGTTTCTTCAACACCCGATTTGACAGACCCCAGATGCGGATACTTTATGGACGAGCTTTTAATGGATATTGTGCTCAGAATTTATGTGTGTGTGCTGTTTTTAATAGTTTATAAATGGCTTCTGTTGTTGTGTTGTTGAGTGCGTGCTTGGATGTTTAATTTAAGCTTCCTGTTCCTGCTTTTAAGTTGTCCATTTAAATAGCTTGTTATTATTTGGCATCTTCCTTAATTCGAAAAATATGACTTATCTTCTTTTTATATGTTTCATTCAAAGCATGTGATATGAATGTACATGCAAGATGCAAGGAGAACGTGCCAAGTTTATGCGGATGTGATCACACAGAGCGACGAGGGAGAATCTCATTGGAGTTACACGTCAAAGGGAACACACTCACAGTTGAAAGTAAGACACATTTTTTTTTGTTGATTTCCTTATAAAAAAAATTGATAAACTCGCAACATTGTCAGATAAACGATTATTTATCTTTTTGAAAATAAGCACATTTTAAAAACCTAGCAATCTACTAAACTGTTTTTTGTTCAACAGATGTTTTTTATTTCTGTAAGAATCAAATATTACTTAAATTTTAGTTTAACTTTCAGTGATCGTAGAACTATAAACTTGGATGTAACTTAAGGTTTCGTGTTTGGTCCAGCTCTGTTTTTAATATACTCTCTTTTCGATTAGCCTTTTTATGCTTCTGCTAGTAACAAAGACATCACATATTTTTCAACTACTGCGAAAAAAAAATTAAAATAAGACACGATGTTAACCCACTAAGCTTCTCATTTGTAGAAAGCAAGGTACAAGTAAGTAACTAAATCAAGTTAATGCAATAAAATCGGGTACTTCAAAATCCCTTCGAGATACATTTTTACTCTGCCGTTTTGCTGCTGATGGTTCTTTTTCAGTGCCTGACGAAAGTGTACCTTGTGACAGAAACCGTTTCGAGATTGGAATGGTAAACACATATAAAAACGGAGGTGTTATAAATGACTTGAATTGGTCAGGCCACATCACAACAACAAAATTATATTCACTTAAAGATCATTTAAGCATTGTCTTTTATCATCTTCAGAAAAGTTGTGATGAAAAAACATATAAAGAATGACAACGAGGCTGCTGGGAAGGTGCTTACCAAGGTCAAGTTCACCAATTTTGAGCTCCATGCTGTATGGATAATGACACAACTTACATATCATTTTTGGTTGTAAACAGGATGCGAAATCGAAAGAAATAGTAATAAAACTTCAACTTCACAACCTCCAAAACCCCAAAAGTAAAAATAAATATGTCTCAAAAAATTTAAGAAATTTAGAATGCTTTTCAATAGTTTGAGAAATAAGAATAAATATCTCGACACCAGTAATTGGAATGTCTCATCGATTCGCTCAGTCGAATTTTTGATTCACAAGAATGAAAGCCATAATGACCGAAAGGAAAATTAATAAACACCCAACGGCTTTCTGTTACACTTTGAATTCAATAAAATATAATAACCTTAAGCAGTATGTAACCGTCTGTTTTAAGGGTCCCTTAGATTCACACTACTCCGAATGCGTTATAATATGTTCTTTGGACATACCTTGATGAATTTGGTTAACTGTGGATCTTATCTCTTGATTGCTGAACGTTCCTTAAAAAGTTGCATGGATTTCTGCTGCAAGGTTCACAGCCTTAGACAAGATTCTGGGTGGTGATTTTTTTTTTTAATGGGAGGTGAATTTATTATCAAAGTTCTTTTGAATACTGAAGAAGTACTAGAAAGACATGCATTGCTAAATAAGTCGAACTTTGAACATAGCTTACATTTCCTTCTTCTGTCATGCCTTACCAAAATTACCGAGGACTTTGTTCTTCCTGTAAGGAGATTAAATTCCTTAAACAAATTTAATTTTTTGTTTGCTTCTATGCATATTTATACATAACTAATTTATCTTCTTCGTTCTAAGCGCTTTTAAACATGAACTGAATTAATGCCAAGAAATATGTACGTGTGCTAATTTCGCATCTTTGCTCATTCTTCGAAAATTTCCATTCATTCACCGCACATCGTCTATCACGTGACATTATAATGCCGAAGCTCTGTGCTCAGTGCCAAGTTATCCCCAAGTCTTTCATTTGCCTCTTCACTTTCATAATCACAGAGTTGAGCGTAATTAACCGCAACACCCCTTTCTAAATCAGTCCCCCAGCTTCGGTTCTACTCATGTGAAATACGCAGTTTGTCGCTTAATTAAACTCAGAAATGTTGTTTCATTTTCTTACCCACCCTCAAAGGAGTTGATGCACAATCACAGGATTATAAGACACTAAAGAGTGTCCTTAATCCGTATCCACCCCAACATCAGCAGGTTGTGCTTTGTCTGTTCCGCTAGTATGGGTGCGGAAACTATTTGTCAAAGGCTATGTTCAGGCATACACTTCTTCAAGAGGAGCACACTTTTCATTTATTCTGGCACAATTCACTCAAAGCGAACAATGAGATTTATGAAACAAAAGCCCAGACTGCTCTAACAGCTGCTCCATCCCCAGCGAAGAGGACGAACGTTAAGATAAAACTGATGCCTGGTGAATGACTGCCTTGAATGCGATTCCATCCTTGGAAATAGTTTTCTTTTAGCATCCATAATGGAATAGCAATAAAGACGATGAGACTACAAGCTTAAGTTAAATAAATTTAACATAAAAGCTGGCGAAGAAGAAATCCTGAGAAAGGATCTCATCGAACTATGCGTCCTAGTTTACATTAGTTTCATTTTATTTGTACTTTGATTTTTTTTTTATTCTCTCTTTACTTCCATTCAATTGGAAGACGTCCATCGTGAGAGAGTGCCCCACTGGTCTATGAACTTATCCAACTGACGCTTCAAGGAAAAGGGAACATACATATATTTTCTTATCTGGCCGTGAGTGGATGGAAATTGTTAGCAGTACCGTCAGTTCCAGATTTTCTTCGAAGCATAATGTCCGAGTGATAAGTGGCGGAATTGCCTTGGAAAGCAAAAATGTAATGGCAGGATTTTATTTTTTGTTCATTTTTATCTTTTTGCTTTGTCCTTTGTACTCTAGTTGTCGGAATGTTTGCATTTGGTCAGGAAATAAGCCGTTGCTGTAGTGATGTGATTAAAATCTGCAAGTGTGCTTATATAGCTACGAGTTAAGGATTTTTCTTTTCCAAGGAACATGGCAGAATGAGTTCTTTAAGTAGTCGTTGTGCCAACATTCGCCGTGACAGTTTCAGACCCAAGAAACATACAAATATATTCAATACGCCTAGAGGTCATTTACTTGTTAAGGATAAATAAAAATTCAAAGCCAAGAAGTGCCTTAGGCATTGTGGGAACAATGCGTAATCATGTTTCAAGTGCCAGCTGAGCCGAAGACACAGATAAAAAATAAAGCCTGCACGTGCAGAGAATATTTTTTTTATAAATTGCTGGAAGAATGTTGTACAGCTGATAGGATGAATATAATGTCCGCATCGAGTGCCTTGAAGCAATTGAATTAATGGCTAACCAGAGTTGCTGATGAAGAACAAAATTACTGTTTTCTTAATTATTTATCATTTAATTTATTTTTTCGAATATTTACTTCGATTCTGGCTTGTTCTAAAATATATAATTCTATATAATGAAATACTAGCGTCCTGTCCGCAGCAAAAAACAATGTTTATGTTTATTTTGTAACACGTCTGTCAGCCATGTTATCGACAAGCGATTCATCCAAACGAGTATTTCCTTGATTTTTTATAAATTGAAACAACGTTTTTCGGTTTTAGTGATGCAAACAATATTCATGGAGGCATTACACTTTACCACGTTCATGGAATCCCATGAAAGTTTGCTGCTCATATCGAAATTTATAGATACGCTGCCATTCCAGTTCCATCTCCAAAAAAATGGACATGAATTCAAGAAGGAATATGGAAAACTAAAGGTACTGTCATCAGATGCTATTAAATTTGTTGAAGCAGACGAGAGACTACTTACGAAAATTTAAAAGAGAGACGAGACAAAACGAAGCCCTGAGATACACCAGCATTTATATGATTAATTGCAAACTTGAAACCGCTCGGTTAGTAATGTTATATCCGAATAAGAAGAGTTTTGACTACACCGGATGCAGGCATTTTCGATCAAGGAGTCTGACTCTGAAAACTCTATCAAATATCTTTGAAACGCCAAGCGCAACAAGCTTACTGAAGAGAATCTAGCAAATTATACATTCCATGTAATGAGGGAAAGGCAATTTTAGCATCTCAATAGAAAAATAATTTTCAGAAATCGATGAAAGTATACCAAGCAGTTTGCTCTGGCGTATCATTTTGGAAGCGGTACCTTTCTATATAGTGTGCATAACAGTGATCGAAAGACTTAAGTCCAATAAGGATGCAGGTGTCGATGCACTTCCTGCCGAAGATCCTTAACATTAGTCAGGTGCAAATTATCTTCAAAGTTTAATTCGGTGAAAGTACGAGTATAAACGACAAATCGGGCTCCGGCCCGAAGAGCTTTCGAATCTAGTAGGACATCATGGAAAAGGAAGTCCTAAGCATTCCAAGCAACCTAAACCTGGAATAACCCATTGGAAGCAGCTAGTAAAGAAATGAGCTGGCTAGAGAGACTTGTTGGCTGTTACCCGGATCAATTCTGGGCCTTCAATGAGATACAGTAGAAATATTATGTACAAGATTTTCAGCGAAGTGGGACAATACAGAAAACATTGCTTTTGGAATTTATTGATTTCGACTAGCTTATCTTCTATTGAAAATTGTTAAAAATTAAAATAAAAAACCTGAACTGATATTTTCTAGCCAAACAAAATTTACTTCGATCGACCATATGACTGCAGTTCATACAAATTCAAGTTCTTATGTTCAAAGCCAAGCTCTTGCACAATACGTTATTTTGGAGATACGAGTTGGTGAGCAGACTGATGATTGTCCACGTTCATGGAATCCCATGAAAGTTTGCTGCTCATATCGAAATTTATAGATACGCTGCCATTCCAGTTCCATCTCCAAAAAAATGGACATGAATTCAAGAAGGAATATGGAAAACTAAAGGTACTGTCATCAGATGCTATTAAATTTGTTGAAGCAGACGAGAGACTACTTACGAAAATTTAAAAGAGAGACGAGACAAAACGAAGCCCTGAGATACACCAGCATTTATATGATTAATTGCAAACTTGAAACCGCTCGGTTAGTAATGTTATATCCGAATAAGAAGAGTTTTGACTACACCGGATGCAGGCATTTTCGATCAAGGAGTCTGACTCTGAAAACTCTATCAAATATCTTTGAAACGCCAAGCGCAACAAGCTTACTGAAGAGAATCTAGCAAATTATACATTCCATGTAATGAGGGAAAGGCAATTTTAGCATCTCAATAGAAAAATAATTTTCAGAAATCGATGAAAGTATACCAAGCAGTTTGCTCTGGCGTATCATTTTGGAAGCGGTACCTTTCTATATAGTGTGCATAACAGTGATCGAAAGACTTAAGTCCAATAAGGATGCAGGTGTCGATGCACTTCCTGCCGAAGATCCTTAACATTAGTCAGGTGCAAATTATCTTCAAAGTTTAATTCGGTGAAAGTACGAGTATAAACGACAAATCGGGCTCCGGCCCGAAGAGCTTTCGAATCTAGTAGGACATCATGGAAAAGGAAGTCCTAAGCATTCCAAGCAACCTAAACCTGGAATAACCCATTGGAAGCAGCTAGTAAAGAAATGAGCTGGCTAGAGAGACTTGTTGGCTGTTACCCGGATCAATTCTGGGCCTTCAATGAGATACAGTAGAAATATTATGTACAAGATTTTCAGCGAAGTGGGACAATACAGAAAACATTGCTTTTGGAATTTATTGATTTCGACTAGCTTATCTTCTATTGAAAATTGTTAAAAATTAAAATAAAAAACCTGAACTGATATTTTCTAGCCAAACAAAATTTACTTCGATCGACCATATGACTGCAGTTCATACAAATTCAAGTTCTTATGTTCAAAGCCAAGCTCTTGCACAATACGTTATTTTGGAGATACGAGTTGGTGAGCAGACTGATGATTGTCTTTTATTAAGGAATATACTTTTAGATTGTCAAAGAATACTTGACCGGGCACAAACCAAAGAAAAACTACGGAAACGATAATGTTAAGTAGGTTGGATGGAATAGTCAAAAGTGCTTGACTTTCAATAGGTTTAATTGGCATACCCAAGGTTCAAATCCAAATGGCATCTTGAACTTTAATCTAATTGTTGAACCCAGCCTACTTAGTGTTCAATGGTATGAATTTATTTATGGAATAAAATATTTCAGCGAAAGTGTGTTTGTCATTTAAGAACTCAAATGTAGTTCAAAACCAACCCTACCCTGACAAACGTAACCAGCTTGAGTCCCTTGAATACATAAATGTTTTTAAACTATCGTAATCAAAAAGTTCTTAATTCAATGTTTACTTACGAGTATGTTTAGGTAAATAATAAAAATTAAAAATATGTATAAAATGACTTACCTTAAGTGATGTTGCTTTTCTTCTAAGATGCCTTTTTTATAGGTTAAACGATAGCTTCCATGAAATTGAAGAATCACAAAAACACTTTCATTTTATTTAAAACGGGGCACAAGCACAGTTGATTGAAAGGCATTTTAGAGTACAGGGGAAATTTGGGTATTAAAAAAAAACACTTTATTGTTACAATTTTATGGGCATTTAAACAGGGAAATAAAAACACTAGTTCCCAACTTTAACAATAAAGATCACAGAATTTAGAAGTACGTAACACACTAACATCAAATTTAAAATCGGCACTAGTATACTTGATTTAAGGGCAAAACACATTTAAAAAAAAAAAAACTGATTTAAAAAATATTTAGGTATGAACAAAAAAAAAACAAAGGACATTTGCAAAAGGGCAATAAACAATGCACTTATTTTAAAATAAAATTAAAAGCAAAAACACTTTCACGATTTTTTAAGGCAAAGCAGATTTGACACTACATATATTTTACACTGCACAAACACTGAAATGAGTTTTGGAATTTATTTACAGGACACGGAAATCAATTAAGGGGGCATTCACTTTATGAATATGAAATCTTATAGGTAGATTGCAGACCCGCACTTGCAATCAATCACAAAGAGTAGCCACTAGCATTAAGATTTAAGTTAAAATCTTGCACATTGATAAGAGATTCCCAATTAGAAGAAAACATTTTCAGAACACGCACTGATTTTACATCCTTGCAAGCACACTGCAGGATTCTGATTACACAATTGCCGAAAATATACACTTTCGATTTTGCAATAATTTCGTCAGACTTTTGTTGTGTTATAACCTCTGGCCTTCTATACCGATCGGTCTTCTTTAAACACGAAGTAGCTGAAAAATAAATAAATAAAAGCAGTCAAAACAATAAGAGACAATCAATTTACAAAAAGCAAAATATAAGAAAAAAAAAAAAAGGAAGAAGTCGTGCTGGGGAAGAATCTTAGAATTGGCAAGAATTTTGGACAAATTCGATTTAAGCTCGATACACTTTGTTTTTTCTTTTTAAGATCGAAAAATAGTCGCAAACCAATCTGCGGATCTTTATTTAAATAGAAGTTTAATGTTTTATCCAAAAGTTTGAATATTCTTTCGCAAATATTGTTTTCAAATTTGAAGATGCCTCTGAGATTGGCCACTTGGGTAATGCAGCCAGTTCTGGTTGTTTCAAGATATTGTTTGTTTAAAAGCCGAAAAGCCGAAAAAGATGTTTCAAAACAAGTCGTTATACATTTGTGAAGGGAATAAATTTAATATTTGACCAAAACGTTTGATCTTTCGCCGAAAAAATCAATTTCAATTTAGAGTTGCATGCAAAACTAAGACTTGTTTTTAAGACGCCTCCTCATGCAATTTATCGTTTCGTCAAAATTAATGGGTCGAAACCCGAAAAAATACTACTAAACAGTACAAAATATATTTCAACAATAATATGTGCAAAAAAACTCACCCGAAAATGTTAATTTCCACTAAAAAAACGAATTTACTTAAATTTTGTCTGCAACTTGAACAAAACACGTCTTGCAAATCAAATTTACAATTTACGAATGACAGATCGATGACGGTCGATAAGGCAGGCCGATAATGTGGAGAACATTCAAATTTGAAATTTTAAAAACGAACAAGAAATTTAAAATTCAAAATTTAATTTCATTTGTGACCTGTTGCAGCTTTGGACGAATGGATGTGGGTTTAAGATATGAGCAGCTTGGACCATTCCCGAGAAGAATTGAAGAAAAAGCTTGAATAAATAATAACAACTAAAGAATTTTGGTCGCTTTCGCTGTTTAAAAACCATCAATTGCTTGCTAAACCTTTGAAAAAAACATACATCGCCTTGATGTCAGATGAAGCTGGTTCGGTAACGGGTGCTGTATTGACAATTTCAGAAAGGTGTGTGAGGAGGCGAAGGTACAAGTTTCGCTAGGTCCTTGTTGTAAACAGAAACACCGATTTAGTATTTTTCTTTTAAAATGGCGCAGTATTTGTTCAACTCTCAGAAGCGTTTTCTTTCTAGCAAACGCTTGCATCCAATTACAGGCCATTGAGTAATTATTATATTTTCTGTAGTGAACATTTCAATAGCCTGCAATGTGGCTCATGTAAAAAAAACTCTTGGCGCATCAGGTCTTTTTGGAGCATCAGAAACTTTCTCATGACATTGATATACGAGAAATATTACCAGCCGGATTGTGGACCCGAAACATCATGTTCAGCTGGCCGACGTATCAATCACTGAGCCAGGGATACTCACATAATGGCTTGAAATAGTTATTTGTACCGCTGGCGACATAAACGTTTAAATCTGTAGCTGTTCGCAGATGACTAGCTAGCTGATTTTCATCCCATTTATCTCCCTTGAATTACCCGAGTATGCATGTGATGCTGCCAAATTTTCCCGATTGCATTCAAGATATGGCAATTTTGCAGTTCTTGTACTTTTATTTAAATCGGCCTCTTTGCTCAGGCAGGACACATATCCTCATCCATATTGCAATAGTAACCAAAACAAAAATTTAGCATTCACAACATGGTTTTTAGCCGTACGTTGTCATTCATCAAATACTGTGTTCTCGAACATAATAAGTTATCCTTTTTCACATGATATTAACGCTCTTTATTTTCACATTTGTATCTTGTTCATTCTTTCGTAGTTAACGAAGGTGCTAATCTAATCCCAATGGACCCAAATGGCTTAAGTGACCCATATGTCAAAGTGAAACTCATTCCAGATGAGCATGAGAAGTCAAAGAAAAAGACACGGACCATTAAAGCCTGCCTAAATCCAGTGTGGCATGAAACTATCACATAGTGAGTGGGAATGTTGCCTTTCAATTTGTTGCGCAACGAAAATTTATTAAATTTTCAACCTTTGCGATTATGTTTTCTCTTTTTTTTTTCTTATTCTATTTCAGTGAGCTGAAGCCGGAGGACAAAGACCGCCGGGTGCTAATTGAGGTGTGGGATTGGGATAGAACATCCAGAAATGATTTCATGGGCTCGTTATCCTTTGGCATATCAGAAGTTATAAAGGTAATACAGATATGGTTTGATGAAAAAAAAATAAGCCAAGCGAATGTCCTTCTCTTTGTTAAGAACCCTGCAAATGGTTGGTTTAAACTTTTGACGCAGGAAGAGGGAGAATTTTATAATGTTCCTTGTGCGGATGCCACCCAAGACTTAATTAAGCTCAAAAGCCAAATGAGGGTAATGTCACAAAAAAAAAAATATCTACAAATGTATTTCAGCTACGAACGTCCTGGTCCTTTATATTCTTTTAGAAGGCCTCACAAAAGAAACCACTTGTTATGCGGAGTGACACCAATTCAACACAGAATTCGTCAAAACGTGACATGATTCGAGCTACAGATTTCAATTTCATTAAAGTCCTGGGCAAAGGATCATTTGGCAAAGTAATAAACAAAATTTAACAATCACTTCGGTTTCTATTTTATTGGGAAATTTTCTTACTCTAGGTAATGCTGGCTGAGCGAAAAGGCACAGAGGAATTGTATGCGATAAAAATCTTGAAAAAAGACGTTATCATTCAGGACGATGATGTTGAGTGTACAATGATTGAGAAAAGGGTATTGGCATTGGGAGAAAAACCACCATTCCTTGTCCAGCTGCATTCGTGCTTCCAAACTATGGTAAGTTATATTTTTATTTGAACGAACATTCATAAGGAACATGATGATGTGACATTTTTTTGTTTTCCTCATTTGAAAACCAACAGGATCGATTATTCTTTGTCATGGAATATGTGAATGGAGGCGATTTGATGTTTCAGATTCAACAGTTTGGCAAATTTAAAGAACCAGTTGCTGTGTAAGTATTACATAAGGACTAGACGCAATACATTTTCAGTTTTCCTGTGCAAGCACATTTTTCCGATAATAACAGACTGTTATTTAGTTGCCCTTCAAACTTACTTATGGAAGTCATATGCAGGTGGACGAATAAACTTAATTATGCAGAAAGTAAGTCTACCTGAAATACAGTACACTCGTGTAAAGACCACAAGGAAACTGATAGCGTCGGGCGTTTTCTTTAACAGACAAACACCAATATCTAGGAGCTTTAACCAGGCCTAAAGTTAATGTATATAAGCTAGTTTAAGAGTTTTGTAAAGTCTCTAAGTAGTTCTTATAAGTTAATTAGAAAAGAACTTCACTACTTTAACAAGACATATCACTTGCCTTTATTTAAGTATAAAAATTCTCAATCCTTCCATCTAAAAGGAAAGGCTTAAAATCTGACTTTCACTTGATACGAAGAAATTTCTTGTAGAACGAAAACGAAGAGTGGGAACGAAAAATTTTTTCTATTTTAAGTTGCAATCTTCTTTATAATCTCAAGGGAAAACGATCAGCCTTTTCATGCTTTTTGTGCATAGCGAGAATAGAGGTTTATAGAGGAATTGAAAATTTTGAATTGAAAATTACCGAGGATTTGAT
The DNA here is from genome assembly GCA_963555765.1 of Orthonevra nobilis. Classification (NCBI taxonomy): domain Eukaryota; kingdom Metazoa; phylum Arthropoda; class Insecta; order Diptera; family Syrphidae; genus Orthonevra; species Orthonevra nobilis. The sequence continues at coordinate 95,060,783 of OY743224.1, forward strand.
TTATTTGCATTCGCAATATGCACAATATATTATTTGAAACTACTTGAAATACTAGAAAGTTGTGTTTCGGAAGATTAATTCATCGCCCAGCTAGTCCTAAACGATCTCAGCAAAAATCACAAGGCGATCATCATCTGAATTCTTTTATATAGAAATTTTAAGGGCATTTAAATACCACAAGTAAAAATCGGCTCAGAGGCATACACGCCTCGTTTCGGTGAAAGGCTCAAGGCGCATCGAATCGCTGAAAAGCCTCATAGTAAAAGAACCACTCCTTTGGGAGTAGTTTGGTGATGCTAGAAAGACATCTATGTAGATGCATTTTTAACAATTTCTATACGATTTTGATGGTACTCTCGGTACTATTAGCGATCAGGTTTCCGTCCTCGACATGATAACAATCAGTTCTCTCATTGACACAAAAAAACGTTTGCGCTCACAGGGTTGAGAGCATAGGCTTAAAGGGAAAGTAGTTTAATTTTGAGGCTTTGAAGACAAGCAATTCAAGGAAAAAATCACAATGGACACACTCGAGTTAAACGCGACAAATTGACAAAAACTCTAACTATTCCGATTCAGTTAACCCTATAAAGCTTTTGCCTCCAAGACACAGTTTTGTCATTTTCAAAAGTGCACGGATGTGGAATGTCAGAAGCACACTTAGTTTGTGGAATGCATTGCCTCGTTCTGATAATCGCCTCACGAAAACCTTCAAACATTCAAAATCAATATGCTACGATGTCTCCTTTCTCAAACGTATTGGCTCAAGCTATGTTTATTGCTTTATAAGGTAACAAATCTTGAGCATTTGCCTGACATTTAGAGAGAAAATGCTTGAAGCTTATTGCCATACTAGCGTGCGGGGGTCATACTCGTTCTTGAAAATATTGCGTAAAATTCTTGCATTTTTGCCACATCTATCGTGAGTTTTTTTTAAAAAATTGCAGGTTCGATTTATTGATATTCTTAGACGCAAAGACCAGTAAAATAGGACTAGACAAGAAAACAGGGTGGCACAGTAGGTTAACGGCATGTCATTTGATTGAATCAATTGACAGGTCCCACTGTAGTGGTGGACCAGCGATAGTAGCCAAACCAAGTGGGTAACCTTGCTATTGAGATTACTGTATCAGCTTTTCATGCTTTAGTTGTAAGTTCGCGTCACCAAAATGCTGGTTTGTATAGATGGTCTGTCATTGGTTCTGCTTTGAAAGCATAACTGTGACATGAGCGTGATGAACCAAATTTTTAAAACACAACTTTCAAGTATATCAACCAGCTTCAAATAAAATACTGCGAATCAAGCCAACAAAAAAAAGTCGATTTCAAATTCTCCGTCGCGAATTGGATTCCACTCATTGATCAGTTGAAAGCAAAGTACACCTGAGTTCAGTTCTGCTCCTAATCCATTTGTTCGCTTTGTACAAATCGCGAAAATTATAAAAAAGAAACTTTCTGTTAAACAGGAAACTGAGATTAGCGTAGGAAAATCCTTCTTCTTAAAGTGAAAAATAATCTCGTCATCAAAAAATGGATAAGTGCATTTTTTTTAAAATGCCAAAAAAAAAGTTCAAGAGTCCTTGCAGCCAGTTCATTTTGATTCGTTTGAAACGCGCGTGTGAACGAAACAAGGCAAAACTTATACAATTTTCCAAGTATAGAAAAACATTACGATGTGGGGAAAATGTTGAAGCTTGCCACCTTACTGTGCCCTTAATTTGCATGTATCCTTTTCAGAAAATTTTCCCATGCAGACAACAAAAAAAAAGAAGCTTTGAGTATCCTTAGGCAGTACAACACACTCATTTCCTTTGAACAAAAAATCTTTGCAGGTTTTATGCTGCAGAAATTGCTGCAGGATTATTCTTTTTACACACCAAAGGGATTCTGTATCGTGATTTGAAGTTGGATAACGTCCTTTTGGACGCAGATGGACATGTTAAAATTGCTGACTTCGGTATGTGCAAGGAGGGCATTGCTGGGGACAAAACTACAAAGACATTTTGCGGCACACCCGACTATATTGCTCCCGAGGTATGAACATGTCTCCCACTCTGATACTCGGTCATCCTTGTATCATGAATTTCAATTCACATATTTTCTAATTTAAAATCCTCGTCATATTTGTATGCACTAGATAATCCTTTACCAACCCTATGGCAAATCGGTGGACTGGTGGGCCTATGGGGTTCTTCTGTACGAGATGTTAGTCGGCCAGCCGCCCTTCGATGGGGAAGACGAAGAGGAATTATTTGCTGCAATTACGGACCATAATGTCTCATATCCGAAGAACTTGAGCAAAGAGGCAAAGGAGGCATGCAAGGGGGTAAGTGAAATTATTTTCTTTTCATTATGGCATTTTAAGGGCACCTCATGTACCAGAGAGCACACAATGGAGGAGTGGGCTGTAATTTTATGAAATTTCATTAAAAAGCACATCGCATTGTGTGGTGGGCGCTTGATAATGGTGTGGTCTCCTTGAAGATGATTTATTATTGGTATCCAGCGTTAAAGGTGAATTCAAAGACTTGAGTGGGTGTGTAAGGAAAAGTCGACTTTGTTAAATTCTTATCTTATTTTTGGAAAATCATCGCTTTTAAATGAATATTTATATGTGCGTGTGTGTGTTTATGTATGCGCTTTATTTTATTATATTCCCAAGAATATGAGTGTTCCTTGAGAACTCTGTGTGCAGGATCGTTCAGTAAAGATGAGTTTCTGCGATTAAGTACTTCCACAAAAGAAATGCTTGGCTGAGTTGCTATTCTGGTTTTATCACCTTCTAATGAGGCATGTGGAATGGAGTTATATTATAATGCGAAGGATGTGTCTTATGCATGAAGCTTGGAATTTATACCGCATAAGTAATTGCGTAATGAGACCTCCCACGTTGGTTTAAAAATGCTATTCATGTTTGGATGTTGATGAAAAAAATACAACAACAAAATATGTTAATATAATTAAAGCTTGAGGTACAAATCAAGAACAAGAAAAGTTTATTTGTTTACAAATCTGATATTTGAAAAGAACAAAAAATAAACAAAAGAACTTATGTTAAAGTTTAAAATTAAATAAATAAAATACATACAATCTGAATCGTCTACCGACAAATCCCTCCATCAACTCATTTTCCCTTGTGTGTGCCATCGAAAATGGGCTCTTTATTTTCCGCGGTTCCCCTCTGGTAAAAATTCGTAGACTCAGCAGGTAAGAGTGTCCGGTGCCAGAATAATGATATCCATTCGCTTTAGTCGATATACAGATAATCTTCTCCCTAGATCCATATCGCTGCAATTAGTGTTTCAAATTATTCACCCTTTTCTATTTCTCGAGAATAGAAAACAAACATTTTCTTGAGAAAATAACTTATTAAAATAAAAATCTAATGAACTTTTTTTTTATTTTTTTTTATTATACCACAAAATAAAAAATAATTGCGTAAAAATAAATTCAAGTTTTACAAAAATATATAAAAAGGTTTATAAAAATATAATAAATTTTATCATTTTTCTGATTTATAACAATGTTTTAAGAAACACGGAGCATTCAAAGTTAGTTCTCGCATCCTTTTTTTTGTAACATAATCTGTTGCATTATAAAAATTCCGATCATTTAGCGCAAAAGTTGGTTTAATGGTAAGAAGTGCAAATATGAGGTTCTCTTCCCATTGGCTTAATTTTTTTTAAATTCCTTAGTTAATTTGTTAGCACTTGTAGTTTATAACTCAGTTTCACCAGTTTCTTCAGAATTATCGTAATCAGTGTTTTTAGTTTCAAAAATTCTAGATGATATTGATTAAGCCAATTTATAAATCTCTTGCCTTGGTGCCATGTCAAAAAACTATTATTTTCCTTATGTGACATACAATTCTTTTAGACATTTCCCCACTAACTGCGTTAAGGAGGTCTCGACTTAAATAAGTGTTTAATTTTTCCAAAGTTGTAAACAAAAACCCGAGAGCTCCTTCAGCAGATAATAGTGTACAAATTTTCTCGGCTAAGCGTAATCCGGAGTGGTTTTAATGTTGCTAGTATTATTTTAGCAACCTCAACATAGTCGTTCTTCCACAAACTACGCAAATTTAATTCAATTAACTATGCTTTTTTGATTAGGCCCCTAATTCTTACAATTCTTTCTACCATAGCCTCCAATGTTTTCCATCTAGAAGAACAATCTGAGATTACCATAAGCTCTTGTTTCTCCTCTGCCACAACATATTTTTGTAATACCATATAGCACTTTTAACGGGGGAGTTTTAAAACATTTTTGCTATTTTTCAAATGGATTTTATAGCTGTTTCGATTTGGGGTTTTGGGGTTGCAAATAAACATCAACGTCTTCCACAACTTCTATATCAGAATCATCATCAAAGGTATTATTTTCATTTTCTAAATCTTGTACTTCAGACACGTTATCAGATTCCAGTTCCTCGTTACAAGCAAAATTATAATGATACCTCTTTTTGGTACAAAATACTTTCAAAACAGCCAAATGCAACCCATTAATGTTACAAAGTTGGTGAAATTGAGAAGATAATCTTCCAAATTTCTGCATTGCAGCAGCCCCATCACTCTTTGTAGCTACAAAATATGATATTATAGGATTTTAATTTTTCTTGTACTAATTCCAATGCTTTTTAAGCAGGGCAACTACAAACGACAAAAACCATTCTTAAATTGTCTGAATCTATCTTATTTTAGTAAACGTGTACATCCGTATATCTTTTATTTTTCACGTTGGTCCATTTACCATTATCTTTGTGTTTAATTATTTATTTTAATCAGCTATTGTTATATATCTTCATAAAAGTTCAACATTAACTGCATCACTTTGGAGGGGTTTCATTTGCCACTCATAGATGCTCTGATGTATTCACTTTTAGTAATTCTGTGAAAAGATATTCCATCAGCAGCTGCTAACTTTGAAATTTATTCGCCCCTAGTTGGTCGTTTTAGGAAAGATGTAATTACTGAATTATCTCCCTACCTGTATATTTTTTTTGCAATTTTTGCTTTGACTCATATACACCTTCAAAATGTCTTCGCAGACTAATAGCCGCCACTTTTTTAAAATACTCTTAACAGTCCTGGTAAATTTTACTCATTTTATAGGTAATTGTTAGTTTCTATTTTTTTAATTAAAATTATTTTAAAAACAAAATTTATAAGAAAACAACTTGTTACCTTAAATTTACTATGTAGATTTATCTTACAAATATGGTTCTTCCTTTTTTTTTTAAAAAAATATTTTTTCATACAAAAATCTTTCAGAACGAAATTAGTTATAGCAATTACTGATAACTTATGATCTATTTATTAGGTATATAAATATACTATCGGGAATTCCCCGAATTGTTAAGTATAAAACAACCACAATTATGAATAACAAAAGAGAAAACTAGCGGTATTTTTAAAAAACCTAAATTTCTCGAGAATTGTGACTTTATAATTTTATAATTTTCTTGAGAATTTCTCGGAAAAAAAATTCTCGAGAAGAAAAACTTGCTGCAATGAACAACCATCGTTTCATCCTTTAACCTCCACACTTCATTTTTCTATTCTGAAGTAAGTAAAATTTTCCTAGAAACGTTGAGGACTGGCAGTTCGTGCTGATAGTAGTTAGTGTGCAAGTACTACCTACCAAGTAGTCAATTAGAAAAATAAATCACTTTTGCAGGTGACTTTTCAGCAATTATTCCTTATGGGCAATGAGGAATGAACCATGAATGAAACTCGAAAATTCCAAAATCATTTTCATCCATCTCTGACGAAGTCAGAGTTTCTGAGCCGAAAAGTACGACCGGAATAATAAGGGTCATCTTCAATAAGTGAATGAAACTAAACACTTTTGGATTTAGCGGATTTGTTTACAGTTGTTTTCAGTCCCATTTGAAATAACGTACTCGAAAAGTGCAAATATAAAATATGTTCAGCGTCGCAAGAGTTGCTAATCTTGGCGTACCTCATGGATCAGTAGTTGGTCCAATTCTATTCGTAGTTCATATGAACTCTGTTTTTGATCTTCATGTGAATACTTAAGTCCATGTGAATACTTAAGTCCATTACAGAGGCCTTTGACTCAAATATGGGTTATGAAATAAATTACAATGTTGATTTGTTGATCATGAAACTTAACTAATGTTTTTTTTAATCTTTTATCTAAATTTATCACAGATGTTGATGTTTTGTTCTTTAATTCTAATTGTACCAGGAATATTTTATGAACCATAAATTGCTTAGGACTTGATTCTGTATTTTTCTGTAATTCGAGTGCCAAGTGTTTTAAAATTTTTGTTCAAGTAAATCTTTGAAATCGATCTTTCATGGAATATTTCATTCGAAATAGGAATATCTTATTTGTTTATGGGGCGTGGTCTATCTAAATACATAAGTTCAAATAATTTCGTGTACTGCTACATTAAAAAATTGTTATTCTGCCTGCTCTATTTTTTTATCGCCTATTGAAACTCTTATGAGTTTGACAACTGCCTCAATCTACTTCTCCATTGAGAAACTTATGACGTGAGCAGTGCTACTGAAAAGCACTCAGGTCTTGCACCCGGGAAACAAAAATCCGTCGATCATTCGCCAGTAACCTTCAATAGCCACTCTTTTTCTCTCTTTAAAAGTAGTAAGGACCAGCCGAAAGTGCAGAAATTGCGCTGCACATTGAGTAATCGGGCGCTGTTCATATTCTCCTTTTAGTTTTATTTATTTACAAGGATTCCAGCTAAATTCCTCCTCCTGTATATCTATTAATTTCGATATCTTACATATTTTCTATAATTTATTAATCTGTTATGCGTTAGAAGTCAAAAAATTGAAATATTAAACACATCTATGCACTTTTAGTTCCTAACAAAGCAACCATCAAAACGACTGGGATGTGGGCCAACTGGTGAAGAAGACGTCCGCTTGCATCCCTTCTTTCGACGTATTGATTGGGAAAAAATCGAAAACCGAGAAGTTCAACCGCCATTTAAACCAAAGATTGTAAATTCTAATGCATATTTAAATTGTTCTAAAATAAAATCCGAAATTTATTTTTCATTGTCATTTCACAGAAACATCGGAAGGATGTATCAAATTTTGATAAGCAATTCACATCAGAGAAGACAGACTTAACACCAACCGACAAAGTATTTATGATGAACTTGGATCAAACTGAATTCGTTGGTTTCTCATATCTTAATCCCGAATATGTGGCAACACTGTAAGATTAATAAAACCACAAATACAAATTCCACACCGAAACAAATTTCTTAACAAAAACTAATTTTTTATTAAGTTTTACAATTGTTTTAATATTTTTTTATTTAACAAGAAAAATTAACAAACAGAAACAGAAAACAATCCACACAGCTACATATGTATGATGTTTTTATAAAATTACTTTCACTAACTAATTAAGTAATCAATTTTGTTATTTTTAAAATAGAGCACGAGAAACTCACAATTAGGACGACCAGAAAAAATGGATACATTTGCATCCAGTCGATCATTTTTTGAAATTATTTGGTTAACATTTCTTAACAAAAACTAATTTTTTATTAAGTTTTCAATTGTTTTAATATTTTTTTATTTAACAAGAAAAATTAACAAACAGAAACAGAAAACAATCCACACAGCTACATATGTATGATGTTTTTATAAAATTACTTTCACTAACTAATTAAGTAATCAATTTTGTTATTTTTAAAATAGAGCACGAGAAACTCACAATTAGGACGACCAGAAAAAATGGATACATTTGCATCCAGTCGATCATTTTTTGAAATTATTTGGTTAAGAAAAGAAAGATATTCATTCCTTTTTATTAAAAATGATATAAATGTGTTATTTTTTCTTCTAATTTTTACTTATTTGTTTTTATTAAATATTGTAATAAATCAAAACATTTATGGGAAAACAAAACACTTATAATTAAAATGATATAAATAAATTATATAAAAATTGTAATCGTATGTATTGTATTATGAATCAGCACATTTATTCTCATGAGAAATCTTTTTGTAAAGTCATAAATACACATGAATACTTATTTTTTCTATTTGTTAGAAATTTTATTTAATAGTTAATTTTTATCATAACAAATAAGAAAAAAAGTGGAATCGTCAGGAAGGACGCAAGGCATTATTTATTGCCATTGTGAAGACAAGGTATAAATTTATGCAAATTTTTTAAGTGTAATCAAATATTGTAAAATGGTGTCATCAAAAAATTTAGTGATAAAAAAGGTAATTTTTGTCAAATGCAAAGAATCACATACATAATCAAAAATGTTAACTAACTTGTATAAATTGAACAGATGCAAGTTAACATCTAAATGTTCCTTTAACCTTTTTGTAACCTTGAGAAAAGTATAGATTCTCTTCTTTTACTTTTACCATCTCTATATAACATCCATCACTACTTTTATATAATGGAGAATGCTCTGCGAGCCCAAAACTGCGGATTTTCTCAGAACATAATATTTCCAAATCTTTTAAATTGTTTACTGCAAAATACACTAACTAACGCATTTTCGTTTCATATTTCACCACTAAAACTTTACTTTCGAAACACGTTCTTCTAATATATTAAATATGTATAAAAACATATTAAAAAAGAAATGAATTTAAAAACAAGTGAATGTCATTTCTGTTTAAAGGTGGAAAAAAGTGTAAGATAGGACACTCAGTTCACTTACAATTTACTTAAAATTGGTGTGGAAATTATGTACACAAATTTTCAGGCGTGCAATCAAAATGCATTTCAAAATAGAAATATTTTTGAGGAGCTATTAAAACAAATTGGTATTTAGAGACGATCATTATTGTAAAAATATAATGGCGCTGGAAATTAAACCAACAATATTTGTAGGATATGTAAAGCCTACGATTTTTAGTTCTTCATTCAACATGACAAAAAAAATAAAAGAAAATATCATATTCCGATGGATATTCATATATTCCGATCTGTGGCAAACCTTTCCCAATACCCGCCATCACAGTGGAACTTGTAAGAGTATAATGTTATATTATTTATATAGGCTACATTAAATGAAATGGCACCAGAACCTTTTGACTAGTAGGTATAGTTGCAGTCCATCATTCCGAAAAATTATAGGGAGTCCCTCGTTTTTATTCAGTAATTAGAGATAAAGTTTAGATAGCCGCTTTTCTATCACAAATAATCATGATGTGATTGAATAATAAAAATATTAGTTTTTGAATATTATATTTAATTTGTTCATTTTATTGTGCGGCTATCTGCTTTTATATAAAGTAATAACCACGCAAATGATGACGTCATCGAATCTCGGGTCGACAAATCGCTCGGGGGCTAAGAAATCATATTTATGCGCTAGTTCTATATAGTGCTGACTGATGTCTTCAACCTATGATTTGGGTGGTTTTAAAGTTCCCATATGATAAAATGCTCAATTATAGCATGTCCCTCTTTATTGGAATTGATCATGTGTTTTCATATAGTTCACATAGTCCATGTACATGGCCATGTGGCTTATCCTGATCAGAATATTTCTCTCAAGCCTTCATATCATTAATTTCATCCTTTTGGGGTATAGTATGGTAAACATAAACGGGCAATCATGCGAAATAACAAACTCGCAAGCCATTAACGATATATGCCTTTTCAAGATAAGATTGTTGAAGTTGAGGTTCTCTCTGGTAGAGGTGCTAGAGAGTGTTTTTTTCAATAATTTTTATTATTTTAAATTCTTATTCAATTTAATAACAGAAATCGATTTTTAAAAAAAGATAATTGATGTATTATATTATTGGAAAAAGAACAAAACATTCCTTGGGGAAGCATTTTTAAGTTTGATCGTATCCAGGAATATTTATTCTTTTCTTTTATAGGCAAATTAAATAAAATTTTGTAACCAATGTTAGAATAGTGGTTGTTCATACTCAAACTCCTAATTTTTCATAGACATGATTGATACTTACGTCCCTTTTTGTGCTCAGGTTAATATTATGTGGCACTTTCGGCCCAAGGTGTCGCTTGTAGCACACTCCGTACTGAAACATTACTTTTCCTTTAATTGACTACATGCACTACACCTGTTTTTTTCTCTTTTCATTGTTTTCCACGTTTCATGTTTCTTTTTAAAAAAAAAAACACTAAATTTTTAATAAAAATTGGTTACTTATAAATTATAATTGTAATGACAAGCTGTTCGACTTGTTTTCGACAGACACTTAATTTTATACATGCAATTTTTTGTGTTTTTTCCGAATGTTGTGAAAAGAATACCTTGAGTTAAAGGGCATTAGAATAAATATCAATAATTAATATTTATGACTCATTTGTGGAAAAATGCAAATTTGGTTTAGAGTCTATATGTAAGAACAATGTTAATTTGGAGACGCACTCAAATTGCACATCTGTCCAGATTCGAAGAAATGAGATATTTTTCAAGAGACAAATTGGCATACTTTTAATATAAGTAGAGATACTCTTGTTCCCTTGTTTATTATCAAATCACATGATTCTGAATCAAAGAAAAACATTGCTGAATGTTAAATGTATTCAGACATATGGTTCATTGCTCCTTCAACATTCGAATAAAAATATGAAATAATAAATTGAATGCAAAAAGGTTGACCAATAATCTTTGATATTTCGTGGACCAACCTTATATTGGCTTGAGTTTACAATTTAAGTGATTACTTTTTACAACCGTATGTTACCTAACTAATCAAATGTATTTTCGTTTATTTTATTACTATCATTAATTCAACAAACATACTTTAATTCAAATAAAAATAAAAACACTTATCAATTTAAATCAAACTCCTTACGTTTAATATTTAAAAGTAAATATATATAAATTTTAGCAATAAATATTTAACAAATATGGACAAATTTCTTTTATAAAAAAAGCGTACATCATTTAAGATTTAAAAATAATACTCAAAATTTGTATATAGATTAACAATAAGTATATCATTTTAAAAACAAAAAAGCTTAACGTTTTGATGGTAATGCAGCCCCTACATTACCTGATCAAACGTTTAAGTAAAACTTTAAGATATTTTTTATTATACATAAATTAAGAAAGCCAAAAAAGAACTTTTAAAGAAATAACATTACTAAAAAATATAAAATAATTAAAGCAATTAATTTAGATTATAAATAGAATTAAATGCATTTTGAAAGAAGAGTCTCAATGTACCACATTTAGTGATCGATGACATTAAGTGTCTCGCAGCTTAAAAAAAAAACTATATTAAAGAAAAAAAAAATTAAACAATTTTTGGATCTTAATGGTGGAAAAAATATTTTAACTTAAATTTAGTGAATTATCTTAAACAAAAAAAAGCATTGAAGGTAAAATGACAAGGATCATAATATGTTAAATAATATTATTGTCGAAGACAATCTATACCAAAAAAAAATATATATATATAATATATATTTTAAGGAAAAATAGAAAAGATATGTAAAATGTTATAAAAAAAAACACACAACAAACCAAAGCAAAAGAAAGAAATAAATCCATACCATAATAAAAATAAAAATATGTCTTGTCATGTCATAGATATTGTAAATTTGATATGATACCAAATCAAAGCCAATCTTTTACACCTTTGCTCGGATTACGGAGCTTTCAAGGAATAATGACTTCCCCAAAACTCATTTATCACGAAGGGCAGAAAATTAAGTAAACAATAAAAATTTTTTAGAGAGGCTTGAAATTCAGATGTACTATATTTGGTTATGGATGGCGTTCAAAGACTAACGGAGAATCTATTACAGTTTTGCTTGCATTTTTACAAAAAAAAAAAATAAAGTTGAAAGTATTTAAGCAAAATAATGACATGGAACAGGGTTTGAGAAAATGATTGCTTATATTAGCTACTTCTGTCAGAAGTGATGATCTTACTGAGTCATGATAAAGACACCTTAGATGAAGTTAGTATTTCCTAGGTCTATACACTAAGCCTTATTTAATTACTTCAAAAAGGACAAAACGTGTAAACTACAAACTAAATACCACGGATTTTATTTTCGAAGTAAATTAAAAAAACACTACTGGATTTTTCAAACAAAACGTTAAAGAAAGTTAATTTCAAACAACCAACAAAATATTAACATTTCAAAATAACAATTGCCTCATTACTACATCCTTAAGCAAAAAAGTGTACTATACTGTCTTATAAATATATCAAGAGCATATATTATTAGAAGTTTATTAGAAATATATTATAAATGAAATATATTAAGATTAGGAAAATAAAACTCTTTACATATACACATAAAAATGAACTATACAAAATAAGATGTTAACAATAAAACACTATTAAAAAAACATATTTACAAAAGTCTATTTTAGTACTCTTATTTCAATGTACTCAATATAAGTTAAGTCTTTTTTCTCTTTTTCTAAGATATTAGATTTAATAATTTGATATTTTAAGATATATATGTGTAATAATAAAAGATAAATACAAATCTAAACTTCAAAGAGATATATTCATATGCGAATAAGAAAATTAAGGAACATTGAAATCAAAACAAATCATTAAATTTAATAAAAAATATATTCACATTTGCTTATTGAACAAATATTGAAATTTTTTAATGTGAAAATCTCTAAATTTTCTTTTAATTGAAACGTTAAAAACAAAATATTTAAATAAATTTTAAATGCATAATTATATGAAACATACAAATAACAAAATCTTTACTTGGATAAAGTCTTTTAATTTAATCGATGTTAATATTTACAAGTGAAAAGGCAAATAAGATAATATCTCTATTTAAATATTATATGCGAGCAACAATTTTTCTTATTTTTGACGACATAGTACTCGTAGGAATTCTATTTAAAAATATACATAATTATAAGAAGAAGAAAAAACGTATATATACATAAATATTAAAAAATAAACTATTATTTCTCTTTCAAAATTTCGGCGATTTTTTCTTTAAAATTGAAATCTGATATTGTTGGAATCAGCGGGAAGCAGGAAGAGGCAGTGCCATTTTGCTATCAAGAGCGTTCGGGGCAATTCTTAGACGGATATTTATTAATTGTGGGGTAAATCTACTACTGATCTCAAGAAACTCCTGAAGCTCTAAAGCAGCATTTCCAGCAGCTGCTAAATTATTGAATTATTGTCAACAAGAAAATTTGATATGGTATGAGAAATTCCGACTCCTATCTCCTACCTAAAAAGTAGTTCGTGTTACCATAAAAATGTTAAATTGGCCAATACCAGTGTGGCATCCGTTCCGCAAATCGTAATAGTAGACCAAATTTGCACACTGTGTTAAATTCTGAAAAACATATGAACGCATGACAAATCGATGGTAACCGAACGAACCTCTGGTTCACAGCACAAACAACAGTTGGGAGGCTTGGCTAACCAACTTTTTTATTAGTTCGCCCTAAGGGGATTATGACTGGTGTCGATTCCTCCATGGTTCAGTGCGAATCGGGAAAAAAAATGTTATTAGCTTTCATTTGACATTAGGTTAAACAAGAAAGTTGTGTTTTTTGTCTGGGAAACATGTTCATCAGTTAGTATTTTATCTTCATAGCAGAGCCAATGACACAACATCTACACAAAGTATTTTTTTTAACAACACAAACAACGACCACTGGAAGTCGTGCATCTTCAGCTCAGACTCAGATCAGTCGTTGATTTCAAGTAAGTATATGAGTACTTGCAAATGGACAGAGTGAGGCTTTGGCTCCCAAAAGTGGTGTCGCTTAAACACATTGATTTTCTGAAATGGGGACTAAAGTCGATTTGTTAAAATGGCACTTATGGTGTTCCAGGAATAAAGAACTTCGAGTCGTGCAAATGCGAGTCATTAGAAATACTATTTTTAAAATTTCGGACTGCCGAAGTTACTGGCAAATTCGGCACAAAGATTGAATTTTTAACTTCCCATCAGGAAGTTCTTGTAATCGGTCCCAGTAGTCGGATTCCATGATTTTTAGAAAGATGTCTGTGTGTGTGTGTGTACGTACGTTTGTGCGGATTCTTTCGTACAGCCTAACTCGAGAACAAATCAAGCTATCAAAGCCAAATTGGTTCATTCGAAGCGTGTGTGCATAAAGATCACCTGAAAAGCTTTTGGTTAAATTTCACAGGGTGGTTTGAATTTTATGACGAAAAAACTGTCAAAAAAAGGGACAGTTTGACTTCTTCAATTAAAATCAATTTAGTTTTCCAATAAAAAAAGTTCAAAATTAATTAAATTTATAGTTTATAGCTACCATATCAGATGAAAAATATGCATAAATATATACACTGCCGTTCATAAGTTTCCGGACAAATTCATATAAAATTTTTTTTTTGTTCAATTTTAATGCCAAAAGTTTCATCAATATTATGTTTATTTAGTCAATTGACTAAACTAAGTAAGTTACTATTTATAGAGACTACCAAAAAGACTAAAACAGTATTTAGTTGAGGCCAATTTCATACATTGATGTGCCCCTTTTTCTATTTCCTGATCCAAATTTCCACGGAAGTTCTTTGAAAATTGACTCAGAAATATGCATCCTGTAAGTCTTTCCCATTTTCCAAGACTCAGAGTGACGTCTGCAACACTGACACATGAAAACATTCTTAGAAAATTATGGAGCCACCAGTTTTTTTGTTAAAAACCTGCTCGGCTGTAGCTTGACGCTTTTTTATGGTTATAATATATAAGCAAAAAGAAGCTCATGGCGCAAATTACATGAGGCATTTGAATTTAAAGCAGAAGAATAGAGAGAAACCTAAATGAAAAAAAGACTGCATTACTCGTATATTGCAAGGAAGACCATAACATCCGATTTAGTTTGTTTTCCACTGTTGTGGTTTCGTGTCATGAACTCAATCCTAGATGTCTTTCCAAAAAATGATACAGAGATAAATAAATCTCTCGGAATCGGCGAGGAAAATCCTATCAAAATCTGCAAAGAAAACTGGACTGAATGTGATCCTCTTTAAGCCATATATTTACCAGACAGAAAAAGATCCTTTGCTGAGCGGGAAGGAAGAGGTGGTGGAAATCTCTGGATTGAAACAATGCACTTTTGAACCCTTTCAAAAAGGACATAAAGTTAATCACGCCTTAATATTCCGAGCAGTGGTTAATAAAAAAGGAAAAGCAATCAAACAAATTTGATTGATAAAAAAGTATTCCAAAAATAAATGAAGTTGAGATAAGCAGTTGGTCCTCAAACTTTTAAAATATGAATCCCTATAAACAGAGTTCTTACAAAATGTAATATAATACTTTTGAAACTAAGCTATATAATATTTGATAATTCTGGCAGTCTGATTTATAACACTTTATTGAAGAAGTTGAAAAACAACTGCCAAAAGCAAATACAAATCAAGTTCCAATGTTAAAGTTGTTGTTATGAAATCGATTTTCGCAACACTAAACTTAAAATATCTTATCTTCACGTTGAGTTGGATACTCTTTGAGGGATGACTGGCTAAGATTTTGGGTCGTTGGTCCTATATTACAGTCGAAAATGCTTTCCTTGAGTCGTTTAATGCAAGCCATGGACATCCAGCCAGCAAAAACAATTACCTCAAGGTTACACACCCCAAACCGAAGCCTGAAAAATTCGAAATGGAAATATCATAGTAGAATTGCAGTCAATGCTGAGGACATGGAAGAACCAACAATGCCATCTACCTGACCTAGACGAAGTACAGATAGCAAGATAGAACTTCTAAAAGCGGCGGCGATTACTTAGTTGTATCTGCAATACATGGTCAAAAGAAAGCATGCGAGATGAATGAATTCGCAGTATCAATCTCCTCAAAATTACCTTAAACATCTTTTCTGCCGTATGATGTGAACGTCTGAAGCAGTTCGTCAACATATTAATCAACGTATTAATGTGTTTTTCGACCAGAAAAGTCCACCATTAACCAAATATTAACATAACGGCAGATCTTGGAAAAACCCCAGGAGCGCCTAGTCAGTACGCACCACCTTTTCATCAATTTCAAGCTTGGTTTTGGTGTCTGTTTCGTCCACGGAGACGAGATTTATGAAGTCTTGTCTAGATTTGGCATCCCTGCCAAGCTCGTACTTTTGTGCAGGATGGCGATGGAGAAATCAAGCTGAGGTCGGCAAAGACGCCATCGACCCACTTGATGTCAAACAACATTTTAGACAATGTGATGCACTGTCATGCGATTTCATACTTGGGACAATAGTGCAAAAGAACCTTGTCAACAAAAGCATATGCTGCCATCAAGAAAAACCAAATCCGACGTCTGGGTCAGAATTTTACCATAGATAGCTATAGCTGTTCCGAGAGAAAAGTGTAATCATTTGTCCCATCTGCATTGACTGTGAGTGGAGGAAAAGATTCAACAACGAACTGTATGCTAGGAGTTGTACAGCGACATCGACTTAGCCAAAAGGATAAAATACCATGCCACGCGGACTGTAACGCCACCTCAAGTTGGTAATTAAATGATTAATGACAAAAAAAGTTCAACCAGCTATCATTAAAAAAAAAAACGGTAAAAATTATTTTAAATTATATTAAGTTATTTCTGCAGTAAAACTAAAAATCTAATTTTCTTTTAGTAGAAATGTAACTCAGTCAGAAAAAAAGTATTTCCAAATATGTTAATATGTTAATATATCAATGTTAAATACGCAATTCGTATTTTAAATAATCCAAAAATACGAAAACATATACGAGTATATGGCATTCCTCAAAGGCAGCTAAAACCATATGTATCTGATCTTTTTGTTTGCAATGCATTTGATTAGGGAATGAATGATGTTTTCATAATCCGAATTGAATTTCATGGTGTAGGCAAATAAAATAGCACCTATTTCTTTTGTATCTTGGATGGGAAGTTCATG
Source organism: Orthonevra nobilis (assembly GCA_963555765.1). Lineage (NCBI taxonomy): Eukaryota > Metazoa > Arthropoda > Insecta > Diptera > Syrphidae > Orthonevra > Orthonevra nobilis. The sequence goes on from OY743224.1 coordinate 95,077,636, forward strand.
GTATGGGCAGGCCTACTCGCACCCAAACCAATTTTTCACTTTTAAATAAGGGGCAGACGAATACAAAATATATGAATCCTGAGTCATTGAGCCGGAACATTCAGCCTTGATACTTCATTCACAAGGTACATTTTTGATCCCAATATTTATGATTTTAAACTTTCCATTTGAAACAAATATATTTTTTTTTACAAATGGAGAGGACCCTCTGTTTTGATGTAATAGTATGTATTTTCAAATCAATCGAAAATTTTTGTTATGTCCTTTTGCTGATAACCCATTCGGTTCCTATGGTAGGAATTTCATTCAGCCTTTCTGGAAAACATCGATGATTGTTGACAACTGAAATTCATTGATTAAGACAACAAATCATAAATCGTGATCCGAAAAGCCAATAAATAAATTACCCTTATCTTACCTTCGCACGTCACGCATAGCAAGAATTCAACCCTTACACAGTCTCCCACCAACATACTATATACAACAATCACCATCGGTCCTTTCAAAAAACAATAATAACTGAAACGAAATTCTAAATGTAATCCATTCGGAATCGAATATAGCTATGAGTACCGGCAGCTAAACACCACAGCCTTATCATCAAATTCAAATTAGCATATCAGCAAAGCCGATTATTTTAAGGGTGCACGCGATAACACTTCGTTAGACAACCCTTAACGATGAGATTGTATCTAGTCATTGGGAGCAGGCGTTCGAAAACGGTTCAGTTATTAAAGTAAAAGTGCAGTGAGCAATATAAAATGCAATGTGTATCCCTATCGAGGGGCTTTGAAAATCAGTGTGCTTGGGAGCGCTCAGAACCAAATGCAACAGTGTATTTTATGTACGCGGTAGTAATACCTATTCTAACAATGTTCGGTTTTTTGGCAAACTTACTTAACGCATTCGTTTTCATGCGCCCAAAAATGACACCGTCTGTGTTCAGTTATTTGGCCGTTTTGTCGTGGGTCGATTGCCTTTGTTGCCTGATAATTTTACTGACATCCTTATCGAGGAGTATCTTCTTTAGCTCAATCAATTGGATACGTTTTGACTTTCAATGGCAAACCCCATTGTTTGGAATATTTACTGGAGGTGCAAATTGGATTCTAGCCGCAGCGACATTAGATCGAATGATTTACTTGCTTCAAGGATTACCACAAAGCCCGCCAAATTTTTGTACACGACGTATGGCTTTAAGGAACATATGGGGTATAATGCTGATGTCAGCCATTCTCAATACTCCGTACTTTTTTATATTCGTTGTCCGCGAAGATGGAACATTCTATACGACGAATTTTTATTATTCCAAGTGAGTAAACGAATTGACAGTTACAGGTCAAGGTAATGAATAAGGATTTGTCATTTGTGAACTCTGAGACATGATTTATGATTGCCTCAGCAGTTCTTTTTCGTTAAGCTAGTTTTTTTTCATACGCTCGCTCTAAAGGGATTATGACTACCCTTATAATACATTTTGCACTGAGCTACCATAACGTTTTCGATTGCCACAATGTAGCTTCCTGGTATCATGATTCCATTATGCCCATATAAAAGTCTAGTTCCTTTATTGGTCCAGTTCTTATACGCTTTCGGAAAATTAGTAAGACTTTCTGTCAAAGAAGGAAAAACGAAATGTTTTGCTCTTAAAAGAATCATGTTTAAACACTAACTGGGCTTATGACTTAAGAAATAACATGGTATTGTTAGGCTTATTGTGGGCATTTTTGAAATAAAAATTATCAAATATATAACATCTTAAGAAAAAAATTATGCTGTGAGCCACTCCACCAAATTATTGCATCCAAACCTGGAAAAAATAACAAAAAAAAACATTATTCAACAATATATTTTAAACGTTATGCAAAGTGGATTGGCTTTTGAAGTCAACTACTTGAGCTCTAAACATTTGTTAATCCAGTGTTAATAGGAAAGCTTTGCAGTGTACCCAGCCGAAAGCAGATTTTTGAAAAGCACGTTTGCCAAAATGAGCCTAGTTTCCTTCCGAGTTCGATTGTGTCTTTGTATTTAGAGGATTAAATATCAAATCGTGCTAGTTTTTTTTTGTGATAAGGGTGTGGATTAGAATGGGTCAAGGATATCTCTTTTCTTATAAGCTAAAATAAAACAAATAAAAATTGAAATATGAACTTCAATTACAGATAAAAGAGAACTTTTTCCATGTCGTTCCCAATTATTTCGCCAAATAAGCTCAACTCATATTTAAATAAATTTGTTTACCGGAGTAAAATACTTTTTCTAAATACTTCTTGAACGATAAACTCAGAACCTGTGAATTTATGGGCACACAAAGTATACATATTTGTGGTTTTAAGATTTGACCCGAAAAGTCACCGAAAATTGCGTTAAAGAAAATAAGATGCTGCAAATTAAGCAAAACTTTTGAAAATAATCTCACAGATGAAACACCTTCCAGAACAGGCTTTCTTTAAAGCCGACAAAGGTGAGCTTCGAACCCAGCTCAAGGCAAAATTTCGTGGTTCGTTCGGCTATTTTTTTTTTTGTGGATGCAAGACCCTCACTATTGGGTCAATTTACAGAGCAACTAATGCCAATAAATGTCCCCCTTATTTGGTTCCAATCCTGTTATTATGGAAGCGATATATCAAGAGAGGCTACCCCAAACAATTTCGTTTGAACTCAGGTCAATAGTATTATTTTTGTCCATATTAGAAAGATAAAAAAGGTACCAAAAAGGGTAAGTAATGCAGTGATATAAAAAATTTTTGGATTAATAGCTCAGAAACAGAATTGGGGTATCCAATATTCTAAGCTATCTTCCTATTTGCCACACAATCAATTTCTCTGAATAAGATTCAAAAAGAACATCCGCAAGCATATATAAATATTTACTTTTAAAATACTTTTTTTCAAAAATATTCTTTTAATTGTTTCTCATTTAGATGGTATAAATTCCACAACTGGTTCACGTTCATTGTGCTATGCATAATCCCAGGCCTATTTCTTTTAATCGGAAACACTGTCGTTATCATCATATTCCGTCGATGGGTCAGCAAATGCAAGACTTTGAATCGTCAAGGAGTAACGAATCCTCCAGCGCAGTCCAATCGCCACCGAGTAAGTATCATCATCGTGGCTAAAATCTTACTAAACTCCTGTTCTTCCCTTTTATTACAGCATCAAACTAAGCTTACTATAACGATAATTATAGTCGTTTTCCTGTATTTGATTGGAGAGCTGCCAGCTCATATAACATCAAGGAAAAGTGCATTAAATCTACTCTTCGGGGGAGATGCCACGAAAATTTGCTTCCAAACTGTTGAGCAGTTTGAAGTGATCTTTTTGACTCTTAATGCGTTCCAGCTAAGTTTCAACATTGTCATATATGCCATCATCAATCCATCTTTTATGACAGAATTTTTCACCTTCCTTCGTGAAGCTTCTGATATATGCTTCTTACTTATGGGAATTACTGCAGTGCGTAAATGTTGGAATATGGCCAGGAACAAATATCGTCGCAAAGAAACAGTTAACAAATTTGAAGGTGTTGCAGCTTGTGTTGAGAATCGAGCATCGGTTTCTTATTACAATGAAACATTTAACAATGAGCAGGAGTTAAATTTTAAAGTGGAGATACGGCTGAAACAAGAATATATGATTTTAGACGAATATCGAAAGTGGAAATCGTGTTTCGATTTGGGTCCACTTCGGTTTGATGGTGAAGAGTGGCCAGCAGGTACAAGAATTTTGCAAAGACATTCGCTGTCGTTCTAAGAACTCTATTTCTAGAGCAAACACATGTATCGAAAAAGTAGCAAAAGTTGTTTAATTTATTTTCGCTGTATTAAAGTCTGATAAACAAAATATTCTTTCATAATATTTTTTTGTTACATTTGAGGATAGTTCGAAGAACTTCGAAGTATAACCATCGCTAGATGCAAAACGTAAGATGAATAAGTAATATACGGTCCTGAGAGGGCAAATCAAGACTTCCAGCTTCTCTTAAGTCAAGTTATTTGGGTTTTATTAACTATCCATCAAGTGCTAAGGTCACACGAGGTAAGGCTTATGAGAAGGTGCATTGTAGGATTTGCTAACTCTCCCAGGTTTTAGCTGCTTTTCTTTTAAAATAGCTTTGATATTCTAACTTGACTTCATGTTACCCAATAATGTTAAAGTCGTCTCGACGTTTCATATTGGTCCTTGATCAACTTGATTAGAATGTAGATCTGTTTTTGGTTCGGCACATTAAAAATATTTTTACCTGCGAAAAATAACCAGGAAAATGGTATATCAACTCCTTAAATATTGTAAAAAAAGTTTTGAAAATCAGGACGAAACACATGAATAAATCTATATATTTTAATCTTTGAAAAGGTTTTGAGAAAGTAAACAATGCAGTTCCCGAATAAGTTACACAATAAACGATCCGGAGCAAGAGTCTGCAAGTCACTCATGAATTTCAAGTTGAAATGTATCCTTTTAAACCATGTGAACGAAGGTCATAATGATCCTCTTCGAGAGCTCAGTAGCTCTTCAGGCTAACAACAACAAAATAGCCTTCATAAAGCCGTGCGCAACTCGGATGCTTGAACCATATATAGACAAGGACATTCGCTTTCATTTGACTTCAAACACCATATTAGAGAGTCGGTGAAAACAGACTCTAGAAATTTTCAAATCAACTTACTTAAGAAAAAAAAAGAGTATATCTAAAGGTCGAATAGAGGAAAAGATACAACCGCGAACTCTATTAGGTATAGCTAAATATGGATTTGTTACAAAATTCAAAACACGTCTTGGTTTTATAAACTGGTTACATAACTGGACAATAATCACTCGTGGACAATTGACAGACGACACCTACTCTGTTGCTGTGGTTAAATAACATAGAACTCAGTATTTTCTAGGTTTCCTATAGAAGTAAGCTTTACCTAGGTTAAATTGGCTAGACAATTTAAAAGAATTTTAGTCAAAGGTTGAAGGTATTTTGTGATTTGACATTTTACTTAACAAATGTGCTTACGAAACATCTTGAGATCATGTTCGATGGAGAAATTCTATTAACTGAAACAACAATCCAACTTAAATAAAGAAAAAAAACAAACAACAAAACTTTAAGCCACCAGATCAGACGTTGACATCCCGCAAACTAAAAAGAACAGCCACTGTGATATGATTATTATCAAAAATACAACATCACAACGACAGTTCCCTTCACTTTTAAAAAGGATACATGTGTTTTCAAATCTATTCAATGCAAACGCTGCTTACACCGTCCAAAATAAAAAGAACAGCCACTGTGATATAACTCTAAAATAAATACATCTCAGCAACAGTTCCCTTATTTGAAACGACATCTAAGTCCTTAGACCTCTGTATTGTTACATACAAATTGATATGTTGATTATTTTTACCGAAATATAAAGGAAAATCACTGTGATATGCCTGCATAAAAGAATCATATCACAACGATCGTTCCTTTAATTTCAATTAAAATCCCTTTAGCTTGGCTTGAAATTTTTGTTAAAGGAAATTAAATGTAGGTCGTGTCCCACAACGAACTTCAATGGTTGTCTAGCTTTATGAGAAACTCAATCACTTAAGGCTAGACCACCAAAGAAGTTAATTGCTTGGTTTTGTTACAAGAAAATAAAAGAGCACATCAAAAATAGCACACACTTTCGACGCGACGTAAATTGTTGAAAATTTTAAAATTATAGCACGAGTGTTCGGTCTAGTCACTTCAATGATTTAGAAAAAGAGACTATCCCAACAGTCGCTGTTTAATTTTAAAATTAAAATTGTCATCACAAAACACAGAAAACTTTTCGAAACCGTTGAATTTTTGAATCGAAATCAGGAGACACACTTTGCCCAGTGATGAAGTTAAACCAGAACATCCCATGAGCAAATTATGTCGCTTGATTGTGATTTAGAACACACTTTTGTTTTAGTTGAATTGTCAAGTTCTCCACAGGTGTTTTGTTTGAAAGAAAACGAGACACATTTTACCCAGTGATGAAATGACAATAAACCATCATACCGAACAAACTGTGCCGCATTATAGTTCAACTATGATAGCTTTTCATAATTCACTATTCGCGTTCAATTTTCTTCTTTTGAATTATCATGAGACACATTTAACCCAGTGATGAAGAATTTTAAGTCATCAACCTAAGCGAATTGTGCCGAATGAGTCTTCAATGTAACTACAGTCAATGATCACAAAATTTAAACAGAAACCTTCAACCATTATAAGACAAACTTCACCCAGTGATGGAATGTGTCAAAGTTCAATCAATTAAAAAACACCAACTGAACGAGGTTTGTCGTACAATACGAGGAGGATAAATTTTCACGGGTCCTCTGTAATAGAATCACTAGTTTCAACTGATGATTTGTTCACATTAACAGTCGGCTTTTATAGGCATAGTCACCATTGCATATCGCACTAATTACTTTTGGAGGTATTATTTCTACCTGAAGAGGTCAGCTACTTACCTGTATGCACACATGTCAATCCGTGGGCTCGAGATAACGAAAAAATGCCATAAAGTCTGGTCACCGCAAAAAGAAAAAAAAACCATACCCAAATTCCAAAGCAATAAAATATATCTTCCGGGAATGAATTTCCGCGACTAAATTTTCACGGCGAACAATGAAAAAAAATTCTGAAATACAAAAACTTTATGACGGCCTTAAGGTGCAAGGATTATCAAGGTTTTCAGAATTACGCAGAAGGATCTTATTTTGGTAGTAATAATTTTAAGATTTGCGAATTTTAGTTTTGTTTTCCACAGAATACGCGTCCGAGATTTATAGCACCCGGGAATATTTCTGTCGACCTTTTTGTTCTTCAAAATTGCTAACTCGTCATAGTGATGCTAGGGACACTTTCAACGAGACATAGTAATTACTGGAAACATATAATTTCGGATTCCAGTCCAGTCACACATAAATTTGAATTTCATAGACTCTCATAGTCATTGAAGGCTACATGATCGGCCCGAATCTTAATAACTCCAAGTTAAACGACATTTGATCACAAATATATTGAGTAATTACAGCAGTACAGTAGTACGATCAAATTTCGGAATGGCTAGTCTCTGATTCCCATGCTGAGAATATTTCGTTGGCTGTTGCACGAGTTTGCTTTTATACTCTCTTAAGACTTTTCACTCGAAATTTCCCTAAAGTAACCCACATAGACAACGAAACGCTGGCTAACCTTGGATTTACTGAACGCAAAGAAGCAAACTGCTTTTCAGATCTCACTTTCTTCATGTGGAAATCCAAGCTAATGGCAGGATATGCATCATTTTGAATATTTTGAATATGATGGCAAAGTTAAAGTCTCTTTGCTTTGAGAGAATAAGGATGATCTTTTGGACCCATTTTTGGACGCTTAAAAACGTGCTCTAGGTTCCCTCTCTAAACCACGACAAAGAGCTATTCTAGTCTTGGGGTCTTCGCTTAGTGCGAACTCGAAATTTTAAAAATATATATATATACAGAGAAATAACTCAACTTTAACTTTCTTCGGTTCCGGGTAAACTGCTTCCAGTTGTCTAGACCAAGAGCTATTTCATACGCCGCAGCTTAGTCCTAAGAATGGAAATGCGTCTTCCTCATCGTCTCGAACCTTTAAGGTTCTGATCTGTTATACAGGATAAATGTTTTGTGAAGCATAAAATTTGCCATTATACCCATTTGTTCCGCCAAACCAAAGTAGCACAAGGTTCCTTAGTCTTGTTAAATCTCCATTAAAGTATTCGTGGATTTGATATTACTCCGAGACAGGTCAACCACTTAACCACTTCCAAGTTACTGCCACAAACCTCGTCCTTCAATTCAAAGCTAACTCACTTTGCCTGTTCTTCCTGTGACGTAAGTAACTCTAAGGGACAGGATGCCGAGAGAAACCGAAGATGTCGATGTCGTGTATGTACCCCAACTTCCGGACAGATATGTTGAATATAATGCCTTCCCTGTTAACACCCACAGAGCCTATGACGATACATTGAAATAGGCTGACTTTGGAGTCCATGCAGATATCGTGCATCTTCGTTTTCACCCTTCTACGTTTTGAAGCCTTTACTTAGTTAAATTAATTATGATCAACGGCCTTTCAACATGTGTAGAGCATTATTTATCCTGATAAGGTGGTCAACCTTTTAAGAAAATCTCATAAGTATTCACAAGCTTTATAAGTATTCACAAGCCTTAGCACATTGTCGCTTGAAAAATCTTAACCTTTCCATGCTATCTTCATGCAAGCCAGATTAGTTCCGCATATCAAAATAACTTTTCATTGGTATATAATTGGATGCTATGAAACAGTCTGTTATTTTGACTGTTTGTTAAAATATATAGATACATATGTAGATACAGAGAACCAAGTCATCTGGCTATGCTTTGACTCACCATTGCTAACAAAACTCTTGTCACTTTTCGCATCCCTTGAATCCGGAAACAATGACATACAAAAAAAGGTTCCATAATCATTGAATCTGTTCCGAATAGTTTGATGAACCTCAATGGCTGGATTAAGCTTATCACATCAGGGGCATCTTTGACTAGTTCCTGCAGTTTTGCAAAAAGTTTCGGGGATACACAATCGAAAAAATAGCTCACGTTCTCTTGCGACTGCAGGCAGATATGAAGAATATTTTCATGGGACATTGATCTTTGTAGAGATACTTGGAACTTAGAGAACTTATACTCAAAACGTTAAGCTCGAAACGTCTTTAATCTGTTGTTGTTGTTTTTTAAGTCCTTACAGAGGCCTGCTCTTGAGTAAAAGTTGCCATTCTATTTGCCAAGTCTATGCCATCGCATTTCTTTGATGGCAGTGATGCCCGATATCAAATCCTAAGATCGTTGTTCTATTTTTTCTACATCCAAGGTTCTTTGTTGACTAATTTTGTTGTGCTTATAGTCTCTTAATGGTTTGTGAGCCTCTGTACGACGTGCTTTTTAATGGATCCTTCCTACTTTCCTTAGTTCTCGGCTTTACCCAATTATGAAAACTGATTGCTGCAAATTGAAACGCATTTTATACGGAAGTAAATTAAGACCTATGTATTGTCTACGTTCGTAAAATAACATAAATAATCTCGAAAATTCTTTTCGATCACAGTCAATGCGTCAAGATCTACTCACATTTGGTCCTGTTTATCTGAAAGCCATTTCTGCATGGGCCCCATAGGAAAACTATTTTGTTCTGGCTTAAATGAAATTTCCATTCATAAATTGCTCAAAAATTAGCTTTATCTGAGAGAAAAAAAAATAATATCAATGCATTGGCATTTCGGGGAAGCAAGCAGCAGAACGTACTTTGATGAAGGAAGCAGGAAGAAAATTATGCTTTTAGGATGCAAAGCATCAGATCATCCGCTTTATAATCTAGATATACTAGAATTGAGATCAGAGCAACCATTTAACTTAGAAAAACTTAAAATTCTTGTTTTGGGACATCGTTTGGGATTTAGGATCAGACCTAAGTGTACCTTTTATTTTCTAGTTTACCAAAAAAGTCTTGAATACAAATATATTTTTATTGATTTAAAAGCCACTGATGCATTTTTGCAAAAAATAAAAAACAATTTTGTATAAGAAATTAGATTTTTTTTTCTATTTTAATTTGATGAACCATCAGGGTGTAAAAATATATACTGTCAGAATTAAAAGAAATAATAACCCGAATAACCAAGAGTATTTCTAATAAATTGAAATACTTAGAATAAAAATACTTAATAAGATTTTTGTAACTTAAAAATTAGTACGCCACTATAGCTTTAACATTATTTTACTTTTTGTTTGTTTTAAAAAAGCACATACAGTTTCTCGTGACTCAGGGCTACTTAAAAAGGCGGCACATTGACAAGGGTCTAGGGCGGCAATGCATCTAAATTCGCCACTCATATAACATCACAATTTAAGTTACTCAAAGTTCAACACAAACAAAAAAACCCAGACGCATCGTTTTTAAGCTTAGCTTTATTAACAAAAGTAAGTACAAAGTAATCGAGTCTTTGAAAGAGTCATTCTATATTTAGTCATGTGAAGGCAAAATAAATTTGTTCGAATCTGCTTGGATAGACCTCGTGAATAAAAAGCAACACATTCGACGGCATTGGTAGTCGAACAAAGTACTTACACAGGAATATATATATGTTTATATAAATCTATTGTTTTTTTATAGAATAAATAACTTAGGTATTAGAGAATTTGAATTTGTAAACTTAACAGTACTAAAAATTGTTAAATAAATAAAATAAAAATATTTGATGATCCCAAATTCAACACCCGACCTTTTATTAACAACGATGCTACTCATCGGGTAATTGGGGGAACAGGCAACATCATACGTCGCTCTTTTGGGACTTTTGCATAACTTGACGCAGCTGTGGGAACGAGCTCTTCGGTTGTGGTGGATGCAAGCGTGCACAGAGATTAATGAAGGGTTCATACAACGATGCACGTTCCATTGCGTTTACTGTGTAGTGTTTGATTTTTTCCCGAGCACACCAGCTATTGGCTCGATTAAGAATTGCGTCAATTGGATCTGGTGTCAATGGTGGAGATTCCAACCGCTTAGCGTTCCCAGTTCTGGACCGCATATTGGCCAAAACAATTATTGCGACTTCTTTCTTTTCCTTATTCTTATCGATGTCCGTTTTTATGTCATCCAGCATGTCCAGGCTTGATGGATCACTTGGATCGTAGACCAGCACGAATCCATCGGGAAAATATATGTAGTGACGTGGTAATTGCGCTTTGCCCTGTAAAAACATTAACGAGCATTGAGAGTGAAAGTTATTTTGGTGCCCGAAATATTACCTGCAAGCCAGCTGTATCATAGATTCGTAAAGACTCTCTGGGACCCCGGCCTGCATCAACACTGGCAACATATATGTCTTCTATCGTTGGATGTATTTCCTTTAACAAATTTCCTCAATTTTATCAAGAAAAATTACTAAATCAGTTACTCATACAGTTTCCGTGGTGATGTTGCCATAGATGAGTTGTTCGACCAGAGATGTTTTGCCAACGCCTTTCATCCCACAGACGAGAACTTTGCCAACTTTTCCCACTTTCGTTGTCAGCATAATTGTACGAATTATTTACTTAATATTCTTTCAGTATTCAAGCTTATTTAACATAGTATAAAAGAAGATTGTTGCAATTAAATTTGTAAACAATTTGATTTTTTTTCGTTACCAGGATGACAGCTTGCATTTCTTTTCAGCCAGTGCTCTCACGAAAGCATTGCCAGATTTTATGAAATTTTTGACATTTTTGTATGGAATAAGACCAGTGTATATATATATGTATGTATAATCAGGGTTTTCTTGCAATGTGATATGGAAATTTACAGGAGCGACTTTAGCTGCGCGGCTCGTTAAAAATCGAATAGCCACCGCATTTAACAGGTCGATAAAAATCGCAGATGCCTTGTTGAGTTTTGTTCAAAATGTCGGCAATGAGCACTGCCATTGGAATTGTTTGACAAGCAATTATATTATAATATTCGTAGCAAGCGATTGCATGCGACTTGAATATACTCTTGTATAAAGCGTTTTTGTTGGTTTTTATTATGTCTAAAAATAAACATCTCCGCTGAAATAGCACAATATCTGTCCGAAAAGCTGTCTGTTCAGAATGTGTGTTTGTTCTTGACTAATATAATAATAATTTAATCAGGAGTGGTGCCGAAAACTAAAACTAACAACAACATAACAAACATTTTCCGAATTCTTTAAAGCGTGATTGTAATAGAAATCCTTTGAACACATCCGCAGATCCAAAACATACCAAACTTAATGACAAGTGACAACTGTCAGGCAATTGTGAAACGTGCTCTTTAGCTTCAGTTCCCAAAACAAAGCTCATATCCTCGAAAAAATTACAGAAAGCCGAAAAAGAATGAGTGACGATTTGGAAAACAAGTCATTTCAAGATGACAACAGTTTCAAAAGTAATAATAACAAAAAAAGAAAACGAAAACGAAACAGTGGCAAACGCTTCCTTGCCAATGCAAAAGGTTTTGGGAAAAAAGGCAACTTCGGGCGAGGAAGCCACATCGAAGCTGATCAGTATACATATTTTATTGGTATTCTGGATAGCCTAAAAAACCCTCCCGATACTGTAGATGATCGAGGTACGTGTAAATTTTTTTAAAGTTCATGAAAGTATAATGATCTTGTAATAATAATTGCAGTGGCCATGGCAAACAATGTTCTTGAGCAGTCGGTTAACAATGAAATTAATTTTGCGTCGAACCAAATTGGATCAAAGACCCTTGAGGCCATAATTGGGTTTAGTGATCCTGAATATCTGGAAACATATTTCAAACTTTTCGGTGAAAACTTTCGTCCTATTTGCTCGGATCCATTCGCTTCGCATGTACTTCAAAAAATTACTGAGATAGCATTCCTTCGAGCAGTCGGCAAAGACAAAATGAATGAAGAACAACAAGAAGATGGTGAGACTCAAGTGAAGCGACAGAAAGTTGTCGGTCTTAGCGATTTTGAGTACAACGTTAGCACCGAGTTTAGCGAGAAACATAGAGCCAACTGTTCTACGTTTGTTCAACGTGTAAGTAAATTTCTTCTTAACAATCTAGAGGATTACATATGGGACAGTTGCGGCAGTCATCTTATTCGTTTGTGCGTCTTGAGCCTTGCTGGTGTTCACGTGCCGAAAGCTACGCAAAACAGAGAAAACAAAGTGGAAAGTGTGCAAAGAAAAACCTTTTTCATAGTGCCCAGCGAGTGGGTGGAACTTATGGGAGAGTTTCCATCTCGACTTGAAATGTGGCCACAATTCCCCGAGTTGCCATACAAAGAACATTCTTCGGTATTGATTGGTCTCATTTGTGTTGCCTTTGCGCGCGTAGATGTGAACGCTCTTCATCGCTTTGCGAAATTGTTGTTGAAAAAGTCATTTCTTGATTACAACATTCCTCAGAATCAGCAAAGAGCTTACGTGGCTCTCAAATCCGAGCAAAGTCCAAACCAAGAAAATCAGAACAAGGACTCAGAGCAAGAACAAGTAGACATAGATGGAATCCCATCTGTTTTCAAAACAGACAGCAGCAATCGCCTCTTGGAGACAATATTGTCCGTTGCAGGTGAGAAACTCTTGAAGAAAATCTACACGAGTCTTTTTGCAGGCCGAATAAAAATTCTAATCAAGAATCGGTTTACAAGCTTTCCCGTTCAAAGACTCCTTAAGTCGATCGGAGACAGGACTATTTTTGAAGAGATTTTCGAGGAACTTGTCATACAAATGGAAAACTTTGTCGTAATAGGGCATGCTGGTATTATAACCGATATTTCAGCGGCATGCCTTCGACTGAATACGAAGCAGGCCGCATTCATAACAGCGTTGCAAGCAGCTTTTCATTGTTCCTCAACATTTGGGGCAGATCGGCAAAAGTCATTGTTCAGTTGCCTGCTCAAAATGAAACCCTATGAGCAACTCTCTGAATCAAATTTCAACCAAGTCAATATTAATGGATCAATCATTGTTCAAAACATTCTGCAGTTCAAGAAACCGATCTTCTTGGTCAACTGCATTCTGGAAACGCGATCAAGTGACCTTGCGTCAGTGCTTCAGACACCCAATGGGTCTTACATTGCAGACATGTTCCTCAAGAGTCAATTCATTGGAGAGAAATCACGGGAGAAGTTTGTCAAACTATTGGAGGGCTACTACATTGATCTAGCAGTGAGTAAAAATGGATCGCGAGTGCTGGAAAGACTGATAGAGGCCTCAGCTGAACCGCAAAAACTAAGAATCGCCAAGGAACTGACTACAAAAGTGAACAAGTTGAATGCAACTCCGTTTGGAAAGATAATATATAATGTTCTTCGATTGGAGACTTTTAAGCTTAGTCCAGACCAGTGGAAAGCATCATGGACAGCGAAACCTTACAAAGGAAAAGATATTATGGGTGAAGTTGTTAAAAATAAAAGGGCTGCGACATGAATTGTTTTTATTTTTATTTAAATTATAACTTAACATATTATAAGAAATATGTTTTATTTGCAATGCAAGAGCTATACTCTTTAAAACCAGGCGGGTATTTTCCGAAGAGGATTGTTTGTTGTAAAACGTGGCGTTCTTAGCATGGACTATTCAACTGTAGTCAAAACTGATGTCAATAACGCTGTTACAGCCGACTGGCGTTATGTAGCATTCGTCGAAAGGCATACGGACTTGAATGTCGAACCTAACCACGATGCGTGCGTTGCAGTAGGCTTTTGTCATCAAACTGCTTGGAACAAATGAAAAATATGCCCACTGATTTATTTACCCTTCACAGTCTACAATCAGATGTTTAGTCTATAAAAAGTAATCAGTGTGGAAGATGGAACAACCTCTTATTCAGAAGATTCAGGACATTTATATTTCGGAACAAACATTCGTAGAGTAATAGCATTTAGATTAAAAGATTCTCGAGCGTGGCGGTTCTATACGAAAAGGTGCTTGGCTCAACAACTCCCGCACTCTGAGATCGAAATAGCAGTCAATGGTTTTAATACAAATTCAAAACCATGCAGCAGCGAACGAATAGACAATTTGTAGCATTTTTTGGGAAACTCTTGGAAATCAAATAACTGTTCCCTCGTTAACGTCCTAAACAAATATGAATCCTTCGGCTTTATCCTGCACAAAGCTACATGTCTTCAGTCTATCATCTTAACTTTATTATCTAACTTAAAAGGGAATATTTGGTGTTAATATTAAACAAATTTGCAAAAGACCACACAACATGTTTTTCGATCCAGCTTCACAACAATTCTACCAGATTTTAATGCAAATCATTGAAAATTCCTTTTTTCTGCTGGATAAAACACATCACACATGATTCGCAGTTACAATACAAGTTGGCACAATAAAAATACAGGATCTTCTCACAGAACCTGCCTCGATTTCATTACAGAAGCTTTTGCCCTTTTCGAAGCCATTAATGGCGCACTGACTATCATAAAAGCTACCAGTAACCCAAACAACAAACGCATATCGTATCCAATTTAAGGGATAGTATAATCCGGATCCACGAACAAATTGTGCATAATATGGTTGCCAGAGCGAGTCAATTCGATCTTCTGAAGCCCTCAAAAGCAAAAATTAAAGATTGTATTTACGAAATAAAACAAATTTGTGTCCACGTTTTTATTTATTAAAACTAAATTAACAAGCATCTAAGCCGGAGCTGGCCTCTTTGTTGCTTTTGTTTTCTTGAGGACATTCCTCGGCGTAACTGTTGTTTCATTTTCTGTAGATCCTGCCTTCGGCGTAATATTCTTTTTTTTCGATTTTGGTGTCGTAGGTGTTTTATTACCTTTAGCTTTCGGTGTGGCTATTTCTGGATCTTCTGGCTTTAATGTTACAATTTTTTTCTTACCTCCAGTTTTTGGAGTTGCTGCTGTTTTCTTGCCTTTTGATTTCGGGGTTGTTTCTAATTCTATTTCGTTTTCAAGCTCTGTTTCCTCTGAAACTGTTTCATCTTTGTTTGTCTCCGTGCTATTTTCAAGTTTTGATACTGTTTCGTTTTCGTCTGACCACAACGTTCGCCATTCTTCTGGATCATTTATGTACAAATTGATTTTAAAATCATTCCAAAGAAGTTGTCCAAATTCGTTTCTTTGGATTTTCTCGCCATCGATGAGCTCTCTGACTATTCGCAACTTCTGTTGGATGTTTGCGGCAGCAAATACCTCTTTTACCATGTCGCATCCAAATTGAGTACGCGCCAAAACGCCGACTTGCCCTTTGAAGCGATCAATGTACATTTCGCGCGATGCACTATCAATCGTTTTGCTTTTCAAAAAGGCTGTTGATACATTGAAACCAGCTGGTGAATTTGTCCAGGACGAAATTTGCGTTGGCTGCATTTGTAGAATAGAATTTACCATAGGATTTGGATTTTGAAAGTGCAGAATGTTCTGCACGATCTGAGAACCCAGTAATTTAAATGCGACGATATTCTCGCTAGTTTTGTTCTCGTACGGCTTAGTCTGAATAGCGCAAGCGAAAAGAGCACTTTCCTTGCTTTTGTCTTCCAAGTTAAGAAATTTCTTCAATGCAACCATGAATTCTTTTTGCTTTAAATTGAGTCGAACGCAAGCTCCAGAAATTGCATTTATGAAGTTTCCAACTAATAATTGTGGCAACTCGTGCATGTGTTCGAGTAGATCGTTGCAGACCGTTTTGAAGAGTTCCTTGTCACTGATATGGTTAAGAAAACCCTCGATGATAAAGTGAGGACCTTCTCTCTTAGCGACTTCCATAAAACGCTCAGCCAAGAGATCCTTGTAAATTTCTGAAAGAACTTCAGGGCCGCCGACAATCATTAAGAGTGTCAAAAGCTTTCTACTATGACCAACTGCGAAGACAGGGGGCAAGTTGTCTAAATCTTTTTCGTGGATTTTAGCGACTTTGTTCGCTTGATCGTCATCAGGCTGTGCTTTGTTGTCATCTTCGGAATTTTCCTCTTCTTCCTCGTTGGAAACTTGCTCTTCATCCACCCCTGAATTTTCTTCTTCTTCGTTCGAATTGTTTTCTTCTTCATCGTCACCGGTACTTACGTCTTTTTGTTTCTTAGATTTTTCTTTGTCCAACAGTTTTGTCCGCTCATCACGAACTCGCGCTAGAATAGCAGCAACGTCCGCTTCAATGAAGGATTCTTGCAGAAGTTTCTTGTAGAGATCCATGACAGCCTTTTTGTCAACATGGGACAAGGCGATACTGACATACTGTAATGAAATGCAGGAGAGCGGCTGGTATGGAAGTTCTGAGAATTCTGATAACCCCTCGAGCTTTAGCACGATTTGTTTCATGAGTTCAACCCATTCACTGGGCACTTGGAACCTTGGAAAAAGTAAAATTAAGCTTTTCTCGGACGATTGCTTGCTTAATTGGTCAAGTTCACAAAAGCCACGGACTTTTTCACTTTTGTTGGAGGAGGGTATGTATAAGCCGACAAGGCTCAGCGCGCACTGACACAGAATATTACTTCCTCCAAGGCTGTTCACAAGTGACTGTAAATTTTCCAAGACAAATTGACTGACGCACTCTATAAATTCGGAACATTTGTTTCGGTGCTTCTGGCTAAATTGTTCGGTTATGCTGTACTCAATTCTATCTAGAGTCGTTTTGGATTTCTTTGCCGGAGGTTCGATTTTGTCATTGTCATCATTGATCTTTTTATCTCCTTTTGCTCTTAAAAATGCAGTTTCTATAAGACGAACGAGAACTCGGCTTGCAAACCCACTCAAATACAGAGTGCTGAGATTGCCAGTAAAAACCTTAAAGAGGTGCTCCAATTGTTCAGGCCCAGCGAAGGCAATTGTATCCACTAGAGCCTTGGCACCAACTTGGTTTGACGCAATTAAAATTTCCTCATCACTGATCCGTTTCAGAAACTTATTCGCAATAGTTGCTGAAAAAATGTAAAAAAAAACAGTAAAACATTAGAAAAACCTATTTATACAGATACCTACTTAGATTGAAGCAATTGAGGTCAACTCTTTGAAGAGACTCAAGAACGGTTATCAAGTACGAGTGCTGTTCCCTGTCGATTTGCGCACCATTGCCGTATAGTCCGCGTCTCCCGAACCGTTTGGCGTGCACTAAGAATGTATTATATTTCTGCCCTTGATCGAGCGTTTTCCTTGAATTAAATTTTTTTTTTAGATTGAAATTCTGGTTCCAAGGCTTAAACTGCTTTTTCATCGAACTGAAGGACGAAGATTTTGGTTTTTGAGGGCCCTTTTTGGGATGAAATGAAGCTTTTTTCGGATTCATTGGACCATTCTTTTTATTAAATGGAACGTTATCTGGTTTAAGAACGCCTGGCTTGAACTTATGAGGCATGTCCTTGGGTTTAAATCCTGGTTTCTTATTTTTAGGCATATCCTTCGACGTCTTGTTAAACTTTTTAGATTTATTTTTCTCTTCGACACGCATTTTGAGTTATTTGATATAAAAACTTTTATCAACACTTTTAAACAGCCACACTCTTGCCGGAAAAGACCACGTTTTGTTTGACAGTTG
The DNA here is from genome assembly GCA_963555765.1 of Orthonevra nobilis. NCBI lineage: Eukaryota > Metazoa > Arthropoda > Insecta > Diptera > Syrphidae > Orthonevra > Orthonevra nobilis. The sequence goes on from OY743224.1 coordinate 95,095,690, forward strand.
ATAAAAAAATTACAGCTTCATTCGATTTTTCCAAATTGGCTGTGTTCAACGAGCTTGTTACTGGCCACGCATTTTTGAGTATAATCATATGCGTATTATTTAATATAACTTATATTATAATTTTGTTATCTTGATTATTAAGAATTATAATCGTGATAATATTTTAAATAATTGTTTACTTAAGGATAAATTCGCCAAGTTTAGAATTTAAGGGACTTAGATTTTAATCAGCAATTAACATTATGAACGGGAAACTGAAAAAAGCGGGAGATAAAATTTTCATTCATTTCTTTTTAATAATTAAAAAGACACAGTATTTAGCGAATTTTATTGTGTACATACATATTTTGCCAAAATACCTCGGATGTCACATCTCAATATTTTTGCCAATAAAAGAACCTCAGAGATAAATTTTGAAATATGCTATCAGTTCGAGATTCTCTTTATTATCAAAATATCAGAGAAGGATAAAAATATCTCAATATTTTTGTCATTTAAAGGACCTCAGAGTTAAATTTTGAAATATGTATCAATAAGAGATACTCTTTGTTATTCATGTCTCAGAAAACGACATTTGCCATTTCGCGAAAAAAAGTGCTTTTCGAAATCATGGTCCAACAGAATTTCGCCAGAATACCTCGAATTTCACATATCAATATTTTGCTCAATAAAAGGACCTCAGAGCTTAATTTTGAAAAATGTATCAATAAGAGATACTCTTTGTTATTCAGGTCTCAGAATACCTCGAATTTCACATCTCAATTTTTTTGTCATATAAAGGACCTCAGAGTTAAATTTGAAATATGTATCAGTATTTTCTGGGACATGTTATTCATGTCTCAGAAAACGACATTTGCCATTTCGCGAAAAAGGGCATTTGGACATCATGGTCCAACAGAATTTCGCCAGAATACCTCGAATTTCACATCTCAATATTTTTGTCAATAAAAGGACCTCAGAGATAAATTTTGAAATATGCTATCAGTTCGAGATTCTCTTTATTATCAAAATATCAGAGAAGGACATTTGCAATTTCGCGAAAAAAGTGCATTTCGAAATCATGGTCCAACAGAATTTCGCCAGAATACCTCGAATTTCACATATCAATATTTTGCTCAATAAAAGGACCTCAGAGCTTAATTTTGAAAAATGTATCAATAAGAGATACTCTTTGTTATTCAGGTCTCAGAATACCTCGAATTTCACATCTCAATTTTTTTGTCATATAAAGGACCTCAGAGTTAAATTTGAAATATGTATCAGTATTTTCTGAGACATGTTATTCATGTCTCAGAAAACGACATTTGCCATTTCGCGAAAAAGGGCATTTGGAAATCATGGTCCAACAGAATTTCGCCAGAATACCTCGAATTTCACATCTCAATATTTTTGTCAATAAAAGGACCTCAGAGATAAATTTTGAAATATGCTATCAGTTCGAGATTCTCTTTATTATCAAAATATCAGAGAAGGACATTTGCAATTTCGCGAAAAAAGTGCATTTCGAAATCATGGTCCAACAGAATTTCGCCAGAATATTTCGAATTTCATCTCTCAATATTTTTGTTATTTAAAGGACCTCAGAGTTAAATTTTGAAATATGTATCAATAAAGAATACTCTTTTTTATTCAGGTCTCAGAAAAAGACGTTTGCCATTTCGTGAAAAAAGTGCATTTCGAACTCATGGTCCAACAGAATTTCGCCAGAATATTTCGAATTTCATCTCTCAATATTTTTGTCCTTTAAAGGATCTCAGAGTTAAATTTTGAAATATTTATCAATAAGAGATACTCTTTGTTATTCAGGTCTCAGAAAAAGACATTTGCCATTTCGCGAAAAAAAGTGCATTTCGAAATCATGGTACAGCCAGAATACCTCGAATTTCACATCTCAATATTTTTGTCATTTAAAGGACCTCAGAGCTTAATTTTGAAATATGTATCAATAAGAGATACTCTTTGTTATTCATGTCTCAGAAAAGGACATTGATGGTTTCGCAAAAAATGTGCATTTTGAAATCATAGGCGAATCAATCAGCCCGTGATTTTGAAATGTGCTTTCTTCGCAAAAGCTATTTTGGCTTCAACTCAGGCATTATGACTTGCATTTTTTCATTCAAATTATTTAAGCGTCATATATAAGCTGCGTTTAAACTTCAAATGACTATTTTACGAGTTGAAAATAAAATTGTTAACATAACAGCAATGAGTATAAAATCGGAGAAAACTCCAGCCGAAAGCCACGTTGGGTAGTGCTGTTAAAATTTTAAATTATGTAAATTCATTTATATAGCATTTACAAATAATAATAATCATTAACGGTTGTGTTTCATACACTTATTCGACTTCTTTTTTTTCTGTATCACGTCGCAAGTCCTTGTTTTATTTTGAAAAATGGTTCAGCTCTCATCTTTGTTTTATACTTATCCGCATCAGGAGAAACAACATTTCAAACTCTCTGGGTAGAACCTATTACATCTCATCTCTTCATCGCTATATTTTGCAGTTCATGCAGCCTTTCACAATGTCCGGGATTAAAGCATGAAAAAAATTACCAAAACACAACTAAAAATTACTACTTGTCTTCTTCTTTTATTCAAAACTTAGCGTTCATCGATTCGTGGTTTAATTCATTAAAATAAAACCATATTAACTCATTACAAGTTTATTTGTTTCAATTAGTACCTACAATTAAATCTTTACAATCTAAGCTGGAGCTGGTCTTTTCTTTGCTTTTGTTTTCTTAACTGCAGAGTTCGGTGTACTTGCTGATCCGTTTACTTTCGGTGCAAGGGCTTTTGGGTTGGGCGTCATTGTTGTTCCCTTACCTTTAGATTTCGGCGTTTTTGTTATTTTCTTGTCTTGTGTCTGTGACGATACTGCTGTTTTCGGTTTAGCCTTCGATTTGGACGATTTTTTTAAATCTTCTTCGTCTGATTCTTGCGTCGCTGATTCATTCTCCTCGATTGATTTCTGTGGCGTTTTTGACTTCTTGCTTGTCTTCGATTCTTTAATTATCGGTAAAATGGTCTCCTGCTCACTATCTTCCTTATCTCCTGACCACAATTTCTTCCATTGCTCTGGATCATCGTTGAACGTATCAATACTTAAATGATTCCAAAGAAGACGTCCAAAATAGTTTGTCTTGATTTTTTTACTCTCAATCAACTCTTCTACTATATGTTGCTTTTGTGTCAGGCTTCCAGCAGTGAATAGCTTCCGCACTACATCATTTCCAAACCGATTGGTCCCCAAATTGCAGATATGGCCTTTCAAGTGGTCTATGAACCTTTTACGAGAATCGTCGTCCACCGAATCGCTTTTGAAAAACGCATGCGCAATACCAACACCCACGTGTCTTTTTAAACACTCTGCTAGATTCTTTGATTGCATCTGCAAAATAGAGTTGACTATAACAGTTGGGTCTTTGAAATTAAGGATGTTCTGTACGATACGAGAGCCTGCCTCTAAAACAAACTCTACATTTTTACTCTCATTCTCTTCCCGTGGTTTCATTTGGAGTATGCAAGCGAAGAGGTTCGTCTGCGCGTCTTCATCTTCACAATTAAGACATTTTTTAAGAGTAGTCAGGAATAGTTTTTGTTTTGTGTTCAGTCGAAGACAAGCACCAGAAATTGCATTAGTCACATGGCTGACAATGATTTTTGGCAACTTCATTATGTTTTCAAACAGATCGTTGCAGATTGTATTGAATAGTGATTTATCGTTGATATGGTGCAGTAGGCCTTGTAAAATGAAGCTTGTTCCTTTTTTCGTAGCGACATCCATTAAACGCCCAGCCAAAAAATCTGTGTAAATTTGCAAGAAAATTTCAGGTCCGCCGACTATCATCAAAGTTGTCATAAGCCTTCTACTAGATAGAGTACCGAAGACAGACGGCCAGTCTTCTGGAATATCATTTGCAGTTGTATCATCTGCTTGATCGTCCTCAGATTCATTTTCCTGGTCCTCATCTGAATCGTCTTTATTGTCTTCGCCGGAGTCATCTTCGTTAGCTTCATCGGAATCGTCTTCGTTAGCTTCATCGGAATCGTTTTGTTCTTCCTCATCCGAACTTTCATCCTTCTTTTCATCAGGGATATCCTTGGTGGTCTTTTTCGATGCTCTTTCAGCTCGTTCGATTTGTAATCGTGCAATTATAGCAGTAACGTCAGTATCAGTAAAAGATTTCTTTAGCTGTTTCTTGTAGAAATCCATCAGAGCCTTTTTATCAACACGTGATAAGGCAAGACAGATAAACTGCAATGTAACGGAGGGGACCATTAGGTATGGTAATTCGCTGAATTTCGGCAAGGTCTCGAGTTTTAACACGAATTTCTTCATAAGTTCAATCCATTCACTTGGCACCTGGAAGGCTTTGGATCCCGGTAACAGAACCCCAATTTGTTCATCAAATGGTTTTCTGACTAAGTCATCAAGAATACAAAATCCACCAATGTTTTTCTTATTTGCGAGTGTCGGTAGATATAAACCAACAAGGCAGAGGACGCAGTGGCGAAGAAAATGACTTCCCGAGTAATGGACGATTATAGTCTCTAAATTGTCCAGCGCAAACTGATTGACACTCTTAATGAATTCAGAACATTTCTTGCGGTGTTTGTCAGTAAACTGTTCGTTGACGTTGTAATCAAATCTGTCTTCAAACGGCAGCTTAAATTTCTTAGTTGGTGGTTCAGTTTCGTTCTGATCCTTTGCTCCAACTGCTCGTAGAAATGCAATATCGACAAGACGACAAAGGACCCGTGAACCAAACGGATTTAAATGCAAAGTGTCCAGATTTTTTTTGAAAATTTGAATTAGTTGCTCCAATTTATCCGCCTCCGCGAAGGCAATGACATCAACTAGAGCTTGGCATCCAATTTGATTGGATGCAATTTCAATTTCCTCATCACTGATCCGTTTCAGGAACTTATTTGAAATAGTCGCTGAAAAAATATACAAAATCTTTAAGAATTTCAAGGGTATTAATGTTGACATAAAAATCTTACTTCTTTCCTTCAGAGGTGTAAATTTATTTCGCATGGATTCAAGCACAGAAATCAAGTAAGCGTGCATTTCCTTGTCAACGACGGCACCAAAGCCGTATTTTCCCATTTTCCCGAACTTTTTTGCATTTTCCAAGAAAGCGTCATATTTCGTTCCATTTTTGTTTGGTTTAAAATGCATCTGTTTGCGATCTCCAGATTTAAAGTGAGGATTAGTCGGGTTTTTGGGTTTAAATTGAGTATTGCCATTTTTAAAAGGACCGGACCTAGGTTTAAAAGAGTTGTTCTTAGATTTGAATGCTGGTTTCGTGAACTTGGATTTTCCTTTGAAAGCGTTTTGAAATTTTTTAGGTGTATTATTTTTCTCTTCCACACGCATTTTTTTAATTTGTTTAAAATACTTTTACGAGCACTGCTAAATAACTATACACTTGCCGGAGAAAACCACGTTTTGTTTGACAGTTCCAAATTGACTCGAACACCTCGTGGGCTTTTGTTTATTCAGTACTGCCAAGTTATACCTTTTTCCATTGTAAGTGGATGTGTTCAACGCTAATATTAAAAACGTCATCACTTTAGTAAAAATTATGGCATTGTTTTTAATGTAGGAGAAGTACTTTCATTGGAATTGTAAACTTTTTCCATTTTATGTTAACCGTTACAAAAATACAGCGAAATGGGCAAACTCTTAGAGTTGTAATGAAGCTCATCTCAATTTAAATGAATAAGAACTGGATGTCATGTATCGTTACAAAAACATTTCTGCCAACAAAATTTACAGAAAAGGAAATGAACTTAGCTCTTAAATATATTCTTCGCGTTGGAAACCTGAGCAAAATCTGGAGATCCAATTCTCGAACTTACTTCCGTCTTACTACGACGTTTTTTACCTGTTCAAGCCAACAATGCGGTACGCGTCAAATAGGCTAACAAAATGTACAAAATTATGTAGGTGGCGTTCAGTTCGGTATGCAAAATATGACCATATTTTTACGCGAAATTCGAGTGAACTCAAATTTGATTTTAGTATATACTTAATAGGAAAACCATTCAAAATGATATCTTAATTTAATGAATCACAATTTAATAAATGCATGTTTCTTAAAAATGCATGTTTTATAAATTCAAAATATAAGCAATAAATATTGATTTCATCTCAATGTCAATGTCTTAGGTCTTTATAATGTAAAATCAGTTGTTTTAACTCAAAATCACCTCATATTCTTCTCCAACCCGTCAACACCTAAATCGTTAGGAAGCACACTAATAGTCTGTTGCTCCTGTTGCTTTGGAAAGACCGGCACCCATATTTATATTTAACTTCCCATAAACTAGCACCGAAAGAAATATTGAAGTTACAAAAATTGGGAAGTTACCTGACCTGGGTACGATTTTTATTTATGTAAGGAAGATGACAATCAAATGACAAATACTGGCCACGTAATTCAATTGTTCATCCTTTTCGCAAGCATGTGATAGGAGTCACAAAAAATAAACTTAATTTTACTACAATAAACAAATAAAGCCCCTATCACCAAAATATCAGATATCTCAAGACAAAATTTAAAGTTCTTTTTCCAATAAATCATTGCTTGAACCGTGATTTTATATGCTTCACAGAGACTTGGCTTTCCAAAACAGTTCTGGATAATTCATTTTCATTAAACGTGAAAGTTCGTTTGGTGTCAGTAAACCTTTTGTTTACTGTGTTTATTTACCTCCGAATATGGTCTTGACGATTAGATGCATCTTAATGTGAAGCTTCAGACCGGATTATTTGTATTAAGACTTCAACTCACCTGACATCGACTGGGATTTTTTTTTGCGTCGTCGATGATTCACTATCACCATGGTCATCATCTTCTGGTGTTAGCAATACATTTATTGAAAAAATCTCTGCAGAACAGAATTAAACGACCTCTTGATCTTGTGCTAACTGACTCAACTGATGGAAGCACTCTTCATAAATCATGTGCAATACTAAACGATAATATATACCACTTAGCACTGTGCAATACTAAATGATAATATATACCACTCAGCACTGGAAACAAACCTATTAAAAACCTTTTTCGTCTGGTCCAGATAACTTTCCGCCGTGCATACTAAAGACTTGTTGTGATGTACATATAAGCCCGTCCTCTTTGTTATTTATTCAACTTTTCATTCAAGAGTTCGAATTTTCCTTACATTTGGAAGTCGTCATATTTTACAATTCCGATATTCACATCTGGAACAAGGACTAGCATAACTAAGTTCAGAGGTATTACAAAACTCTGCTCAATATCGAGAGTGTTTGAAGCTATTCTGACGGTAGATTAAATGGAATCCCATGTGTCTGAGGGATTTAAAATAAACAGCTGAAAGGCGTTCGACAAATTAAATGTTATATGGATAACTTCTTATCTGTCGTCATGTCTCGAGTATATTAAATTTAAATGTTTGACCTGCAGCGCAATAAAGGCTACATCAGGTGTTCCTCAAGGAAGTCATCTTTGACCATTGCTGTTCCATGCAAGGAATTCATCTCCATCAGAGTGAAAATTCTTTCGGTATTCGTTGATGAACGTAAGTGCGAACTCCAATTTCCCTCCGTAACGTCTATCACATCCGTGTACGTGTTTTGCTATAGCAACTAAAGATATTGATTGAAATGTTCTTTTCTTGAAAATAAATAATTCATGACGAGTTTATAAGATGATTTTGGAGCGTGTTTAAATTATAGTTGTCAACGTATTCAAGAAATTCCTCTGAAGAATGGATTGGAAAATATTGAAAAATAAATAAAAAATGTAGCTTAAAATTGAATAACTTTGCGTGCAACAAAAACAACGTCATTCAATGTTAATTTTTTCTCCATTTTGCAACCCTCTGTTTTCAGTGATTTATTGAAAAGCTGGGACAATCATAACTCAAACACACATGAAAATCACATGAAATACTTTTTTAAATAATTTATTTTTTAAAAAATGCCGCCACGAAAGCAAAACACGTTTACATGGATATGACACTTTGTTTAGAAAACTATACAGCATTCAATAGCACATTTCGACACGCGTTCAGCAAATTGCAAAATATATTTGTGTTCTTATTGGAATTGCAGCTTTTACATTGTGTTGGATGGACGTAATGATTGCATACTTTTAACAATTTTTAAGTTGCGCTATGAAACTAAATGTCTACTGTTAGGCGCAAAGTTGAGTTGCGATTTCATTAAACACTGCCTTTATGTCGTGAACCCCATTTATTTTTAACTTTATATAATTTTTATAATTTTATTATATTGTAGCGACAATAACAGTTCACATTCGGTGAAAATTGCAAGTGCCCCCTTAACGGCTTAGGAGATACAGCTCTGTGACAAACGGACCATTTTCTAAACTATTCAAATTGTATTATTCGATTCAAAATATTGTTAATTTTAATTTATCGTCCTTTGTTTACTTAGTAGTTTTTTATAAAAACTGTCTGTTATGTCATAAGTGTGACCATTTACGTAGTGATTATCAGCGTTTTTTGTTATGCAAAATCCAATGAAATACTAGTGATAAGCCAACGTCTGTCATGCAAGGAAGATTAGAGCACAAGATTCTCCAATGCCAGTTTTCCATAAAACAGGAAACAAAAAATATCCTTTTATTGGATAAATCAAATTTGTTGTTAAGACTTCTTAACCGCATCTTCCCATAAAACTCAATTCTATTAAGATATAAAAAAATCTTAAAAAGGAAGCTTAAGGCTATGTTAAATCAAAACCAAGGCATTGATATTCACAATTCATTTTTGAACAAAACTTAAAAACTCGTATAACACCTGAAAAGTACTAACTGCTTGTCATTTTTCGAGGTCATAGCTCACCTTCATGAATTATTCTATGTATGTATGTATATTTATTTCGTACAATAATTACAATTTTATAGGTCTTCTACCGCACAATTTATAATACAGAGATACGATAATATAGCATGTCTTTCAACTGAAAAAAATTAATACAATAAGTTATAAAAAACAATTGGTGTATGAGTCATATGCTAGAGGGAAAGTACGAGTAAAATCCTTCATTTAAGGAAAATATATATATATATATATACATATATATATATATATCACAACAGTATTATACTAAGTATCACAGATCAGAAATAAAAAAAAAAAAAAAAAAAAAAATAATAATAATAATAATAATAATAATAAATATTAATAAATAATTACATAAATAAATAAATAAGTAAATAAGTAAATAAATAATATAATTAAATAAATAAATAAAAAGAAAAATAAATAAATAAGTGAGTAAAAACAATTAAATCAATAAATAAAGGGATATATAAATAAATAAATAAATTAACAAATAAAGATATGTGTATGCACATAGATAACTTTTTACAAAAACAAGAAAAAGAAAAAAGAAAAAAAAACATATTAAGTTATATATGCGTCAATAGTTAACTGCATTAAGTTGATTTATTAGGGGGTTTTCGGAAAAATCACATCTTATAAGAAACTTTTCGTTGAGTTTCTGTACTCTATTAGAGATCAATTCAACATTGGCTATATTATGCAACTCTGTCGTGGAATAATACCAAGGAAGATTTAGCATCATTTTTAGTAACTTATTTTGCGTTACTTGTAACTTCTTCATATAACATTAACCACAATTACACCATACTGGACAACCATACAAAAGAATTGCTTGAAATATTACATTTCGGATCCAGGTGGAAACCCAAATACTTAACGAAAGATTCCCATTGTACTGGATTTCCATGCAATCTTAGTTGATTTTGCGGAAGAAAGCAGGTTTATCTTTTCCGAGTGAAAAAGATAGCTTGGGTTTTTTCCACATTTAATTTTATCTTCCATTTTTTGAAATAGTTTTCAACGATATTGGCCGCATGATTTAGATTCGTCTCTATGTTGAGATCGAATTTATGCGAGGAAAATATCGCATTGTCGTCAGCGTACATTGCTGATTCGCAATCTGGCAAATTTGGGAAGTCAGACGTAAACAAAGTATATAAATCCGGAGATAGAACCGCACCTCTGGGTAGACCATCAGCAAAATGAATTAAGTTCGAGGCACTATTATTGACATGCACTTTGAAACAACGATTGGACATAAAACTTTGGACAATTTTACATAAAAATGGAGGAAAGTTATAAGAAATCATCTTGAATATAAGGCCATCATGCCAAACTGAATCAAAAGCCGTGTAATTTCCTAAGGTGAGATTACTTTTGATTCTATCGCAAATTCTTAAAACTTGGTGGGATGTGCTGTGATAGCGCCTAAAACCAAATTGCTCGTCAGGATATATTTTTCGCTCATCTATAACTTTTAATAGTTTTCTTTCATAATTCTTTCCAGAATTTTGCTTATGCTACTTAACAGGCTTATTGGTCTATAGCTGCCAAGGCTATTAGGAGGTTTTCCCGCCTTGAGAAGTGGCTTCTCTCCAAGCAGTGGGGAAATATTGCAATTTTAAGCAAGTATACATAATAAAAGATATATATTTAATTCCAGCCTTGGGTAATTTTTTTAAATATATATTCAATATTTTATCAGGACCACCTGCTTTATTTAAACGTAAGTTTTTAATAAGCCGTTTTACATCATGAATTATTCTGATTCAATGGTTGTTGCACTTTTCTTAAATGACCATTAATCACTCACTGAGATGGCATAACTACAATCCGGGGTTCCATTATGCGCTGCAAGTTGTATGATAAAATTTATCGAATTTTGAGTTCCCTATTCCGAAAGTTCAGTGGTATGGACTACATCACATTATTGCAAAGGGGTTAATACGTTTCTTTCTTTCGAATTGGGCTTTCAATGCTGAGGTTCCCTTGATCATGTATATTCACCTAACCAGATCATTTCAGGCCTTTGTAAAGCTTGGCAGGATTTGGCTATCAATGCTCTTACCACATGCATACAGTCACAGCAAGCAATATATTCAAATTGGTAGACTTCTCAATTGTGGACGTTAAGATGTGTCAAACGTCTGTTTGCTACAATAAAATCTTATTCTCCTTAACGACGACGTCGCAGATGGGGCAATCTTGTTTTGCATAGTTTGCCACTGTGTTTGACGAATTCACATTCAAATACAAGCTGCCCTAGCTCCGTGTAATAATGCACCAATTCTTCATCCTTTATTTTACTAATGACCAAGTTCATTGAATTTGGAACCATATTTTTCGACTGAATATTTCGAACCGAAGGACGTTGTTCGTTTTGTATATCCACCGTCATCAAGCTTAAATTTTGCCAAGCAACCTCGGTTCGTTGCAATGAGGCCCATTTCAAGTTTCAAAATTTGACCAACCAATCCTTCCCCCAATTCAATACACTACTCGACCATTGTTTGCCAAATTGGCATACTTTATCATTGCTTTTCCAATCCATTTTATTGCTTTCGACATCTTCTTGTGCCTGCAGACAAATGTTGACCAAACAAGACCACACCAACTGCTTCCAAAGCGAAAAAAAAATTCTAAATCAATTTTTATTTCCATTTCAATTTAAGCAACCGACACACAAACGCTTCTGTCATATTGAAAGGCCTCAAGAGTTCTTCCAACATATTGCAACACCAGTAATACAACCCCACAGATCGAAGGTGTTAATATTCAATTAGACTCCAAGACATTCAATGCAATAAATTATTCCTCAACGAGGTTTCGCACCGTAAATACAATGCGACACACGAAGAGACCGAATTCGAGATGTGTTCCTGCAACGCTTGCAAAGTAAAAGAAGAGAACACATAAAATACATTTGAATGGAGGATTAATGGTTTCGAACAGGAGTAGCGGGAGCTTGTGGGACCCACAGGCTTCCATTGCAATTAAATGTTGACATGAAACGAGTGAAAAATGCCAGCAATTTGTTTGAACAAAACTAGAATTCTCTTTGGAGATAAATAACTCAGCGCAGCAGATTTAATCCAAAACGAAATTAGTCGATTGCTGATGTCCTTAAAACTTGCTGAAGATGCAAATCGATGATGCACATTATTGATACGGGTTTGATTAAGGTTCTGCCACTTTCTTGATACCTGGATTTGAGCGAGAAGGTTTAGCAGATGTAGGCGCTTCACTGATTATGAGATTAAATGTATCTATTTCAGGGCAGAGTTGTTTTTTCCATCTCTATTCAGATCGAAAGTGCTCTTCAATGAGAGTTTGGGAATTCAACTAACTCGATCGGTATGAGTTGCGACGTTGAGACTCACACAACGGATAACCATCGGGGTTACCATAAAAGGATGATTTCATCCGATTAAAAGAAGGATTTTCTCTTTTGCAAACCAAAGGACCTCAGGAGGCGCCTGTTTGTTTGATCAGGATTAGAAGGTAAGGTGTATTTTTTGTTTACGATAGCAATCACCGCAACAATCCAGTTCCAGACTGGATTCTTATGTTTGTGTACTTTCAGCAATAATTACACCGGACATGTTTGCTTTGGAAATTGGATATGGGTATCTTTTATGGTCGACTTGAGCCAAGGTTTGTAATCGACATGGGATATTCCAAAAATAACCAGTAGCATTAAGTTTGACAGAGATGTTTTTTTAAATACTTTCTTCGTTCTGTCGGGTCAAAACTATTATAGTATGCCTCGAAAAATCGACTTGAGACGGTCAACTTTTCTAACTTTTGTAAAAATTTCCTCCCACCTTGTTGAATCTTTCGAAGTGAGGCAACCTATTCCTCACATCAAGTTCCAACCGTGACATAATCGAAAATCAATCAAATTCTAAATTCCCCTACGAAAATACGAACCCTCCTTCACCAGCCGATATATACCCAAATTGTTTACGATTTTTCCTTATATAGATTTATTGTTTATTTATTGATTGCTCATAAAGTTCCGAATTCCAATGCATTTGTTTTTCTCTCCTGTTTTTTTTTTTCTTCCATGATTCGATGAGAATTTACGATCGTCTTGGGTATCCTATTTCATAAAAAATTAAGACGGAGTACGCGCGGTCTAAACGGAATGCATATGTCCAACACCAGAGAAGATGGAGAAGCCAAGTAACAACAAAACCGCCTTGTACAATAAATAAATAATTTACGATGTGCCAACGAGGTGTCATGCCCGACGCCATATCCCTAAAAATGAGCCACAAAAAGAGTATCGCATAGCGTTCCGCAACGTGAACTTCAAGGAGTTCTTCATTTATATCGGATTGGGATTCATGCATTTGGCGTTGCGTACGCAGAGGACCCCTTCTCTGGTCCAGTTATCACTCGTGGTGATCGTATTTCGCGACTTAGCGCAGCTATACAATTCAAGGAGAGGAACATGCGCGAAAAAAAAAACCCAACAACAGCGTCCACCAACAATCAGTAGACAAATTGTTATCGCAGGATGATATTGCAGGAATATTATTTAAACGATGGTGATACTCATGAGTCAAGTTATGTGTGTGTTTTGTGTGGATATGCACAGGATGTTTGGACTTTGCGATTCTATTGGCGTTAAAGAGAGAAATTTTTCATTTGAGCCTTACAAAATTAAGCGGGAAATTACTAACCTCATATCTGAGGAAACTCATTTCTCGTTACGTGGGTTGCACAAAATATACAGGACGAGCTCGATTTGAAAAATGCAAATAGTTCATCCTTTAACTCTATTTATGTATTTATTAATTTTGTATCACGTTCTTCTAAAAGAATAAGAGTTCACATATAAGTAAGATCAATTATTGGTATAAATTTAATAAGAAAAATTAAGGGTCCGCCAAATAACTATAAATGCTATAGAAAAAAAACTGCTGAATATTTTCTCAAATTTCTTTTTTTATTTGAAAGTACAATCTTTCCGGTTAATAATGCAAAATAACTTCATTCAAATGGCTGCCTCGGCTGGCCATGCAGTAGCCTACACGATCGGTCCAATTTTTAAGCACATTATCGATTGTGTGCAGCTGTATTTCACCAATGGCTTCACGAATATTGTCCTTTAAAGCGTCAATTGTCTCTGGCTTGTCGGCGTAACACTTATCTTTGAGGGCACCCCACAAATAATAGTCCAACGGCGTCAAATCGCAGCTCCGAGGTGGCCAAACGACATCAGCTCTGCGGCTGATAATGCGATCTTCAAAAACAGGGCGCAAAACATCGAGTGTAGCTTCGGATGTGTGGCACGTAGCGCCGTCCTGTTGAAACCAAATGTTGCCAATATCCTCCTCTTCAATTTTTGTGAACAAACGATCGCCATTGACTATAACGGCCACTCCTTGCACATTTTCGAAGAAAAATGGCCCAATTATGCCTCTGGACCAAAATCCGCACCAAACAGTGACTCGTTTTGGGTGCATCAGCTTTTCAATGTATGCCTGCGGGTTTTCTGTGCCCCAAATGCGACAATTTTGCTTGTTTACATACCCGCCAAGATCAAAATGAGCTTCATCTGAAAAGATGATTTTTTTGGCAAAATCGGCATCTTCTGTAAGTCCATCGCAGGCCCACTTAGCGAAGCGAAAACGCATTGGATGGTCAGTTGGCTTCAACTCCTGAACCAATTGGACTTTGTATGGCGTCTCAATGATGTCTCCGAAATGTTCAATTGTTGAGAACGACGGTGAATTGATGTTGATGGCGCTTCATGTTTTTGGCTTTTCACGCTTTGGTTTATCGATGAGGATGCCAGTTTCTTTCATTTTTTTCTCAAGATAACGAACATACGGAGCGGACGGTGCTTCTCTTCTTCCAAAATCCGTACGCAATTTTCGCACACATTCTGCAACATTACCATGATTTTCAAAGTAATGTCGCAAAATTTCCCAGCGTTGTTCAAGCGTATACACAACCATATTCGTTCAGCGGAAGGATAAAACTAATTATCTGTCAAATCAGACATGAGCTAAGTGTTACCATTCACGAAATAAGCACTAGTAGAAAAAGAAACGTTAGATGGCGGACCCGTTAATTTAACAAATTCATAAATAACGTTATGAAATTCTACTTAAAAAATGTACAATGAAATTGAATATATTCTTGCAATGTGTATAACCGCATAAATTATTTTATGATTTGCATAAGATGCGACAAAAGGCTGAAGCGAGTAGATTAGGCCAAGGAAAAAAGATCGTATGAGTGGGAGGGGGGTTCTATCTCGCCCCGTTATGGT
Organism: Orthonevra nobilis; assembly: GCA_963555765.1. Lineage (NCBI taxonomy): Eukaryota > Metazoa > Arthropoda > Insecta > Diptera > Syrphidae > Orthonevra > Orthonevra nobilis. The sequence goes on from OY743224.1 coordinate 95,110,843, forward strand.
GAGAGGGCTAATTTTCTGACAAAATGTCTTATAATGACTTATAATGGAAAGGCTTAATTGCATTTTCATATCCTACAAAACATTTTTTTGTTTTCTTTTAGTTTTTCGTAATAAATGCGCAATTTTTTTTCCAATATTCAATGGTCTTATTAATTTTAAGTCATATCCCAAAAATTTGATGTCAAAGGTAATTTAATTGTTAAGAAATTAATTAACAATGAAAAGTACTTTTTTCAGGAAAATCACTTCTTTTTTGGGTTTTTCTAAAGTTGGGCTCTTGGGCGGATTATCCCTGTTTTATTTTCCTTACTAACTATCACTCTCATTAACAAATAATACAAAAATAAACTGGATTAATTAAATGAAATCTGCCTGTAAAAGCCAATTTAAAAAGTTTTAAATATATAAACCTAAAACACAAAAATATTTTTTTACCTTAGCACGCATAAATGTGCAAGGACATTTTAAAATATTTCAATTTTGCTTGTCAAATTGTCAACACCAAACAATGGCAAGCTTAATGTACTCTCAGGAGGACTTGAAAGATATGCACTACTGCATTGTATCCCAATAGCACATGTGTCCACCATTCACTTTTTTCAAGACCCTACAACCGTCTTTGGGAGTATAGAAGGAGAAAAAGGTTATCTGCTGGACCAACGAACTCAGTAAGCATCAGGAGGATAGATGAAATTTAAAATATGGAAGTCTGCTCATTTGAGAATTTTAGGTCAAAAGTCCGCACGTAGAAAAACCCAAAAATAGATTGTGACAATTTCGCAGCACTAAGGGCATTTTCATCCAACCTAATGGGCAGAAAATCTTTTAAATGTTGCTACGATGCACTGCAATCCCTTGCCTGACACAACAAGGTGATGCTGGGGTGGATCTCTGGACATAAGGAGAATGCAGGAAACGAATCTGCAGATGAGCTCGCTAGGGCTGGCTTGGAAACTGCGTTCATTGTTCCTGAAGCATATTGTAGTCTAAATTGGACAACAGCTACAATGCTGTTCAAGGAATGGGAAAACAATATTGGTCTAGGCCACTGGACCAATGGGGAAGATATATCAGGGGATAAATCAGACCTTTTTCCTATAAGGAAATCCAACCTTGACAAGGAAAGTATAAGAAAGCTAACGAGCTTTCTTATTGGTCACTACGGCCTAAATTAACATCTTAACCTGTACCTCGATAAGGAATGTCGGCTGTGCATGGAAACATCCGAACATATTTTAATGTTAATGTCCGGCATTACACTGATTAGGGAAACTTTCGTAGAGATACTCACTTCAGTGGAGATCCACTACAAAAGACATTTTTTTCTTTCATAAGGGAAGCAGTAAGTCTTCTGATTTAATTTCAGCCCTTCTATACAATAGGTTGATTCGGATCGCGGTGTCGCTACCCAGGCGGCATGGGTTGTACAAAAAGGGAAAAAATTACACTGTTTGGCACCAGGTTTTTGAGATTTGACTTAAAACTAAGAAGAGCGTTGAATATTGGAAAAATATATTGCATTTTATGGTTCAAAATTTTGTAAAAATTCAATTTAAAAAAAAAGTTAATAAATTTGTTTTTCCAATCCTGTACGAACTTTTTCTTGTATAAATCTAACCCTCTCGCTATTGCCCTTTGTTGCATCTTATGCAAATCAACTTGTTTATATACCTTTACAAACATGTTAAAAAAATAATTATTTAATTATTTAAGTTGACTTAGCTTTAAAAATAAATATGACAACAAAAATCTAAGTCTAAAATCGTTATGCCCTGCCATTTAATTCTCTTAAGTAATGCGGAAGGGAATTTCAAAGTCCCAAAAATCTGTCGTTCAGATGTTCAGCAAGAATATTTTGGAAAACAATTAAACAAGAAGAAAGATGCCGAAAGCCTGATTTTATTTTAACTATATCTCGGGTGCCTATTTTTTGCGCTTAAAAAGAATTACAAGTGTAGGAAATTTGACGAAGTTCTGAAAAGTCATCTCCAAGAAGTATTTTTCTAATCGTGAGACATGATCTTACCTTTTGAAGCCGTTCACTTAAGTTTCGTTCTATCACAATTGCAGAAGATTTCATAAGACATAACCAGAGCTTTGGTAAGTAACATGCCTAAATTTTTTGAAGGTTCTACGAATTCTACTGTTAAATTTTTCAATAATTTGGTTTTCATCCATTAGGAAAGCTATAGGTTTTTTGTTTGAAGTAATTATACATTTGTATTTGTTTGGATTTCAATGATCAATCGCAGATCATTAGCGGAATCTTCACTAGGACCCTATAGAACTGCGTTTAATATAGAGAGATATATACTAAAATCGACCGCTTGTACGCCACGCTGCAGAGAGATACATTTTCATAAAGCTTCATCTTAGAGCAAAACCTGTTTTCTTATACATAGGTAAGTTAATCAAACCTGGTGTGAAGATTGTGCCTTGATATACCAGGCGAAAGATTTAAAATTTTGATGTGCTCAGTTACGATTAATTCTCCCCGGTAATGTCCGATTAAGGAGTCCAAAACTTCGGCGTCGACGTCTCAACATTCAATCTATTCGCAGTATACTTAAGCCATTAATTGACATAGTACCAAATGCATTTTGCTGATCTTTGTAATGTTAATCATCAATCTTGGCATACCCCTTTGGACTGTCTAAGTATGTTAATTTTCGAAAGTGGCCATTGCGAACTTTGCGCGGATATAAAAACCTCGACGAAGTTACCCATTTAGAGGCGTTCTTTTGCACGCACTCTTACGATAACCTGCATTTAAGCTGCTTTAGAAGTGCACAAATTATCTGGATATTGTGTGTGATTTGAATACGAGGATAATGGGAATAATTCTTTATATGGAATCAGTCAGAATTTGTCGTATGCCGTTCCTCAAAGTATTGGAAGCTCGGGGTCCATCAAATAGCATGGCGAGGTCCTTAAGTACCTAGCATTGATAAATATTTAAATGGTTTGCCAGTTCAGTAACAGTTCGATTCAAGAAATTAACAGAGAGTTAGCTTTCAAAAATTGAAATTATGACGTTTTGACAATCAACAAGAAGATACATTTTTCTTTAGCTTGTATATCTTCAGTCTGTCCCCATTAAATTGTATCCACTTTCGTTTAAGTAAGTCTTGACTCCTGCAAAAGAACGAAGATTTTGCAAAATTCTCAAGTGTATATCCGTTCTTCACAACTTGTGTGGTGGTGATTAAAACAGCAGGCTTGTACCTTCGTTTGTTCGACGCGATGTTCAAGTCGTCACCAAATGAAATTCCATGCGCAATCGGCTTTGGTGCAGATTTCGACTACCTGTAGGAGCATTCATGTTATGACAACAGTCGCAACAGGCCATTTCAAATGTTTCACGAAATTAATCGTTTTGGATAATACCTCAACACACAACCCCACGTACTACGCATAGAAGATCATCTCCAGATATGTTAAAGATACGAATCTCATCTTTCACTCCATTCGATCCCACCGCGAGAGTGGACAAGATGAAAAACTAAACTCTTCGTCATCCACCTGGAGGTCTTAAGAAGTTCGAATTGGGAACGAAAAATTACGAGGATGTTTATACAGTGGTGTTGTACCACATTACACCGTGTTCGGTGCGCAGTGCCAGCACATCCGTTCGTTTGCTCCGTCCGCTCGTCCGTCGTTGTTTGTTCGTCTCCCACTTGAACTACCGCGATATGAGATTACAAACTGTGGTAATGAATTATGGGGGAAAATGGTCACCAGATTATCGTTGTCATTTCAACTTCTGGTCCAGCTGACACTATCCCACAAATGGTCACATTAATAAAGGGTACTCTGGGCGAAGAAGCAGTGGAAGCCAACGACACAGTCATTTGCAATGCGCCACAGTTGTAATAGAGATGAAAACTGATGGTATTCATTTTTGTTGTGAGTTGTGCTGTGTGGAGGATCTCATAGCTTACCACATGTCGTGCATGTGATAAATCCTGGAGGAACTCACTGATAACATCATCTCTCTCTCAATTCTTATATTAGTTAACCTTATAGGTTTAATTGTTTTCTATTTGTTGGGTCCTATTTGTGATGTCAGCCTGCCAAATGCAGACACTTTTTGACAAATAAAAAGGTAAACAGTTGACAAATTTCTGAGAGTCAAGAAAATTTGATGGCGCTATGTGGTGTCATTAAATTATGATAAATTTTATTCGACAGCGGGTGAGTGCAATAAATAAGGATGTACCTATGCGAGGTGCGGTACATTGATTGACTTAGTCTTATTTTGAATAAGAATAAAGAACTAGTGAGTATGAACTATCGTTAGTTTTCTCGGAGCAGTTTATTCTCGGACATGAAAAATAAAAATTCTTTACTATGCAATAATTGAAGCAGACTTGTTTAAGGCACAGATGAGATAAGTTGATGTAATTGCAATCAGAGTAAATAAACTGTAGAGTGAATTCGAATCATGTGTCATAGGTAGACTTATATGGTAAATCTTTGATAGAAAAATGTTAACAGATCTAAATGAATCAAAATAGGTTAAGAGCTTGCATTTTAATTGGATCAATTGAATTCAGGTCTCAGGTACGAATCCTGGAGTAAGTCTTGAAGTTTATATAGTTTTTTTATCTGGTTCAGTAGCGGTTGATATCATATTAACAGCCGGTGATTTCACTGGAAAAATCCACTAGCTACGAGAATTAATTTGGCCAAGCGTGATGACAAGTGATTATTGATTCCGATTGTCATCCTGGAGTTCCAAGTTCGTGTCGTAAAATAATGGTTTGTTTTGATGATCCGTCATTGGCTCTGCAGTAACACTGACAAATGACTGATAAGCCAAGTTTCTAGTATATCAACAAAATTCGAATGAAATGCTGCGAACTAAGTGAATGCAAATAAGACGAAGTAAAATTTTCCGTCCCAGCTAAGACTCAACCCATAAACACATTGAAAGCAAAATGCATCTGAGCTTCAAACCACTCTCATATCGACGTCTATGAAGGAGAAAAGACTCAGGACTTTTGCAGGCATTTAACTTCAATATGCTTTACTTCTTGGTTTACTATTTTGGCTTACTTATAAATAGTTTACTAGCTATATACGAGCCCTCTTATCGCCCAAAGTTAATATTCCCATTTATTTCTTAAAACAAACTGAAAACAAATGAACTTGAGCGAGCAACTTGGAAGATTAACGATTACTCTTATAATGAACTTTACAGACATGGCTAAAACCATGGACGAAGCTGGAGGCGAGACCCTGCTCATTCATAGACAAAACATTGAAAAATACAGGCACAAAAACTGTAATCCATTTGGCCACTATCAAAGTCAATGTTGTAAACATAATTTTTCAGAAGACTGAAGTTGAATTGAAATTAACTTAAATTTTAAAATATTACAGAATCTAGTTGCCAGTTGAAAAAAAAACTGCAAATATTCATCGTCAGAGGGTGAAGCTACATTTTAAAAGAGGTAAGATTAAGTCAGTGCTTTTTGTAAGAGCAGTTCTATGAACCCTTGAAAGCAGTTTGTCCGATGTATGACATCAAAATCGAACTTGGGACTTAAATGCGGAAATTGGTAAGTACAGCCTCCACGAAACGGCAACTGATAACGATTACAAGTAGGACAAAATTTCCTCACAAAAAGATTCACACGAGAGGATGACCATCCCCAGACGGTAGAACTGCCACCCAAACCAACAGCCTGCTTATTGACCGCAAACATTCTTGATATGCGATCGTTCAGAGAGGCTAATGTTCATTTTTACCACTTTTTGGGATTAGATCTACAAATGACATTACAGGGAATAACTAGGATAAGAAAGACAAAATCAGGCTCTGCAAAATATAAACGCAGTTCTTCTAATAGGGCTACCGGTTGAAAATATATTTTTTTTTTCAAATATCAATGCTTTATTGAGGAAAAATAGATATATATTCAATATTCAAAGTATTGCCCCACATTTTTCCCATTTTTCTGGCAACTCATGGATACCCGTTCTGAAAAATTCGACCGGTTTGGCCGCAATCCACGAATCGATCCATTTTTTGACACAATCGAAATGACGGAAGTGCTGGTCAACGAGGCCATGTTGCATCGATCGGAAGAGATAATTATCGGATGGCGCAAGGTCTGTACTATATGGCGGGTGGGGTAGGACATCTCCTTTGCGCGTTTCAAGGTAAGTTTTGACGACATTTGCATCATGTGGCCGAGCATTGTCATGTTGCAAAATAACTTTATCGTGCCTTCCGACCGTTTCCGGCCGTTTTTCCTTCAGTGCTCGGCTCAAACGCATCAATTGTCGTCGGTGGACCTCGCCTGTGATTGTTTCATTCGGTTCTCATAATACACAATACACGGTGTCGAAATCACCATCATTGAACCGCTCAAACCACCGCTGACACATTCTAACGTCTATAGTATAGCCCGGAGTAAGCTGATTTTCTTTAAATGAAAGAAGCATATTAAAACTTCCCGCAAATGTTATTTTGATGGCACGAATGTAGACATTCTACGACTTTACAAAAACTTGCGTGTTTTCACTAATGACCAATAACCTAGACTGAAATAAGTATTACAATGACGTGAAGTTTCTGATGTGACAGCTGTCATGATCATAATTCAGTAATAGATATGAAGTTGTCTGCAATAACGACATTTTCAACCGGTAGTCCTAATATATGTAGCCGAGTGTTGGATCATACGCAGAAAATATTCCGAAAGGCAAGCAGCAAGGCTCTTTTAAATTTATTTTAAGAGTTTACCTGGATGGATGGAAACCTTACCAGTGACAAACTATTTCCATGTCATTAGATATAAGTATATGAGAGATCGCAACTCAAACCGAGTTAACTTTTGACGAAAGTTTGGCGTACTTTTTCAATAACTAACTTAGGCAGTGTCTTAACCTAGGGCTACATAAGTGACCATTATTCTTAATATCAATTTTCCCGCGAACAGTCAGTAGGGCCTTATTTCCTTGACGCAAAGATTGCCATTGGTAGAAGACCTGAAATTTAAGTACAAAAGCACTAATGGGAGCAGTTTAAAAAAAAATGTCTTCACACACCTTCCTCTTTAAACTGCGAAGATTCAAGCAAGCTTCGGTCCTGTAATCAAACCAGATATAGTAATTGGCAGTGGTGCCGAATTTGTAATAAATTATGTCACCCCTTCCATATTCACAGGGTAAAACGATTTCAATTTATCTAACCGGAGCTAATCACACTCTTTAAGCAAATCGTAGGTCATAAACTAATGGAAATCACGAACGAAAAAATACAGTTTCTTCTTTTTTTAAAGCTTCCATACGACGAACGATAAACATTTCTCATAATTACGGCAGCAGTAATTTTCGCGCGGCGCGAAAGTGTTTGTAATTGCTGGCAATAAGTTATACAAGCACCTACCTCATCTAGCCTGATGCATGGAAGTTAAAAAGACTTGCAGGGATGAAGGCTGGCGCGGCTGCTTGGATATATGTATTGCTCCATTTGACAGCTCAAAATTATCTGCTTCGCTCACGAGTCATTTAAATCAATTTAACGTGTTGAACACGTTTTTTATTGAAATTTATTGACAGCGATGGAACATAATAAATTTTGCATGTTCATACATACATATGTATATGCTGGCGGGACTTACTTTTGTTCACATTTCTGAGGCTCTCGCCTTTTCTTGGCCGAAACGGGCAAATTGCAACAAATTGCCGAGCGAAAACCAACAATTACGAGGACATAAATCAAATGTTAACTTCCTTCGTGGTGCGCATCGGGTGTCAATAAATAAAAGGTGAAAACGGTGTGTGATTCCGTCCTTCTATGCGACTTGAGTGTGGCTCGTCTCTGATAGTTTTTTTGCGCACAAGTATAGTATCGGGATGAACAGGACTTAAGAACGAAAAATTCGTGGTCTGTGGCCAGCATCGATGTTTGGTGCTTGTCGAGTGTTGTGTGCGGTCTAATGTCGATGAGTTTTGTTTATGTCCTTGTCGAGCGTGACTTGGAACTGAGAATAACTTGGTGGTGAGCTCTGACGTGTGCAAGTGCTTCTGCATCCAACGCAATGGGGGGCAGTCGCTACATGAGGCGTGTGGGAAAATGTAGGGTGTGTAGATATTGTGCTTAAAGCTAAAAGGCATTGTTATAAGCATTGTATTTATATCATTTTATGATACCGACTTTCGAGCAAATTGCGTTCTAATAATAAAAAAATACCAAGAAAAGCTCGACTTAAAGTTAATTTTGGGAAGATTAGGGCTTGTTTCATGACGATTCAGACGTTTGAGATCAAAAAATTGCTTCCTAAGCCTTAAAAACAGAGTACTAAGAGTGACACCTCGCATGATGTCTGTGCTAGTTCATTGAATTTGTTGCAGATTTTGAGACAAAGCGTTCTGTGTGTTAAGTTGACGTTCTTGCCTCGTTGACGTTTAGGTTTCCCTACAAGTATAAGCACCATTGATTGCTTGTTTCTTTTTTTCATTTGAGTCAAGATTTCAGATTTTTAAAAGATCGTACGCCTTGGTTTTCGAACATGACAGGGTATCACCTTCTCTCATATATTTTTTGGCATCAGAGGTTTCGGTCAGGTCGTTCTTTTATAATAGAATGAGTTTGATAGGGATGTCAAGATTATACATGGTTCTTCTAACCTTGTTGTTATAAATACTATACTACTACAAATACTATGGCTACTTTAAATGGGACGAATACATGGTGAGGAATCGATTTTTAGCTCATTTGTTCTTTTACCAAATTAACTTCTTGTGAAGATTTTATCGATTGTGGACTTTACAGATCTAAGAACTCCTTGATTCAATCAAGCGTGAAAGGAAAGGGTTTTCCGGGGTTTACACAGCAAGGCAGTTAATATCTTGTGCTCCTGTTCAACTAATGATGCTGATCAAATATCGGACTAGGTTAGTTCAAGCTGGCTTAATGGACAAATAAAGCTATCTCTTTGAAATAGTCTACTGAACTGGTCATTCCTACTCAGCTGATGTGCTACCCCATCTTCTTAGCTTGTTGATACTGTGAGCAGCTCTTGTCCTTGTTTTCAGCATTGCTCTGCCGCTTTGTACGCATTCTTCGAATATTAAGCTGCATGCGCTTGCTTTCACTCCTTGCCCAACCATAAGTTGGATGACAACTTCTCTTGAGATACGTTAAAGGCAAAGTTGCTGAAGCTTTCTTTCGCTCCTGGCGGCAATAAGGTATATAGTGGTTCGAGCTATTGTTGAAATACTTGAAAAGTGTCGCACGTCGTGATCTAGGAGACTACCAGTTCCCCCTTGCGCATGTCAAGTTGTGTAAAATGTGTGCGTTTGCCTGCAGGTTCTTTCCTTTGTCTGTGTTAATATTGCCGCGTCCACCGGCGCGCAACATAAGACCAACCAAGGAAATACATTTGAATACAAGAATAAGCAAATCAAGATACAAGCACAGTTTGCTTTTTTTGAAAGATTTACCCTATTCGGGAGATTTTAAGGTCCGCACGAGACGCGTTGACTTACAATTTGAAAACGTCGACTGCCGAACAGACGCGGTACTCAAAAAGCAACGCTAAAATTTTAGCACCAGTCATGGCAGGCGATAGTTTTACCAACCCGGTGGACACCACGACACAGCTCCCCCGCTGTTAAGCCAAAGAGTCGTGAAAATTGAATGATTAACGAGTTGGCTTAAAATTATTAACTATTAACACACATGTGGACCTCAAAGGGGTCGTTGTCGTCGTCTGTGTACGAAGAAGTGTACGGGCACAATAGTGCTCCTCCGTATGCAGTCATACCTTTTGCCACACGTACTGGCCGTTTTGTGCGCGCGTTATATCGTGATACATCACAATTACAGTATAATTAGCATCAATTAGCGATAATATTCCGATGCCAAGGTACGTATCCTCCTCGGAGCCCACATGCTTAGTGGTTTAGTTCGTGTTTCGTTGAATCTTTCGATTCACCCTTTAGGCCGACTCCAATCAATCTCTCTAACGCCTGCCTTTTACTTTAAGTTTATATAATTGAAATTCTCCTCGTGTAATCGTGGCCAAATGATGGTTAGTTTAGAGAAGTACGACCACAAATCGACAGGGATTTCTTTGCTCCTTTTCACGAGAGACCTCCAGCGGCAGCAGCGGCTGTAATTGTGTGAATCTTGACAGCTTGCGCTGATTTATGACCGAGTGATTAGGGATATTTGTCAGACCAAATGAGGTTTTATTATGCCTATTAATCAACCTCGTTCGATGGCTTATTAATTGAATTTAATATCGAGATGGTGCGAGCCAAAATTTGCATGATTTATGCCACTTTTGTGCTGTGGCTGGATCGGTCGCATTTAATCATATCTAAAAAACAATAATGATGTATATACTTCCTGTTTCTTGAGTTACTCTTCCGCTGTTCAATCTCATTTTGAGAGCACACGCCCGTAACAATTAGCGATGGATTGTTATGTGGATGATGGAATGAAAGCATCTTGACCAACCGAGGTGATAAAATTAATCAAAAGACTTTAAAAAAAAGTCTGAGAGTAGACATGCACGACGCGTTTAAGCGCCCGTGGCGTTCTCTCCAACTGGCCACGGACAAACAACAAACATTTGTATCTGTGCGAGATTTATGTTTGAGACTAAATCATTGGAAATTTATGATCAGCTGTCAATTTAATTGATGGATACACTTCTAAAGAAGAGGAGTTTATTTGTTTTGGTCGATGGGGAGCTCGCGCCCACATCTTTGTGGCCATCGTGTTTGGTCCATGGGTGGTTCCACCTGGGTGTTGTATTGCAATCAGTTGAATTGAGGGGAGCCTCTAAGGAGATGGCTGGTAAATGTAAATGATGTGTCAGGGTGGAACTTAAGCGGTGATGGTATTTTGATGGGCTTAAAGAGCGTATCACCGATAATCGGGCTTGTATTGTTGAAAGTTTTGTTCACACCAAGAGAGGATTAAATGGGTGCTCGAGCTGCCACCGATCTGATCTGTTGAGATCAACTGGTTTGAGCTTATAAAGATATGAAATAAACAGTTCTTGATGAATGGAGTGACAAGGATACAATAAAAAAAACGAATGACACTGGTTCATTGACTCTGAAGGGAAAGGCTTGAATACTCCCTCCTTTTTGTCATTCCGCATGAATGTTTGAATTGATTTTGCTGCTTTACATAGAGCATTAACATTTGAGTTTTGGAAAGAAAGAAAAATCATGTGTATAACATGCAAATAATATCGGACTAAAACGTTATTATGAAAAACAATGTCTCTGCAGAGATACCCACTATACAAATAATCTTTTTGAAAATATTTGTAATCACAAAAAAGAGTGGGGAGTTGTTAATGAAATTCTAAGCCGGAAAAAAACCTAACGCTGATAAAGCTTGAACAACAGCAACTGTGAAATTATTTCTGAACCGTCAAAAGTAACGAATTTATTTAATGACTTTTTCGTTAAAATTTCAAGTTCATCTAAGAGTTTTAATTTTGAAAAATTTTCATCTATGGAATTACATAAAATTATGTTATCCTTAAAAAATACAGACTCTGCGTCTCATGATGGTATTTCATATAGAATCATTAAACATATATCGATGTTTATTGTGGATGTTTTGTGTTTGTGTTTGTGTTTCAAGTGTGCGAAAGAGACTTTTTTCGGATGCATTGAAAACTGCATTAATAATTCCACTTCACAAAAAAGGTGATACAACAGAACTTAACCATTACCGTCCCATCGCTCTGCTATCAACTTTTTCAAAAACTTTTGGAAAAGGCATCAAATCTAGAATGTTATCATTCTTAGATGCATTGAAATTTTTCAGTGATACCCAGTTCGGCTTTAGAAAAGGAAGATGCTTTATTGAAGTTTCGAGGCGAAATTTATCATAGCTTTAATGATTCTGATATTCGGAAACCTTGTTTATATATATAAAGAAAGCCTTCGACATGAGGATAACTGGTTTGCTTTTATCTGAACGATGGAAGAACACGGGTCAGAATTCAAAGTCAATTGAGTTCGCTGAAGGCGTTCCACATGGCTCAGTTTTAGGTCCTTTTTTTGTTTTTAATCTTTGTAAATTCGATTTTCAAACAACCATTTAATGTCAAAATTAATAAAGCAACCCTTTTAAGAAATATAAGAATTTCTCATTTTCTCATACCAACCACCATGAAATTGAAATTTTATTTAATCAAATGTTATATAGATAAATATTTGAATTTTACTTTTCTTTTATCTACAAATGCACCAGCATTTTAATTGTTATATAATACTTTTAATTTCTTTAATTTTAATACTCCTGTATTATTTTTTTTCTTGAGAAACCCCAATCAATAGACTGTTATAATTTTCAAGTTTAATGGTTCATTCGCCTGTTGCCTTTTTGTCAACTGAATGTCCTTGAATTCAAGTTGGTTTCGAAATTTTAAGTTAAGAAAAATGTCTGTACAGATTTTCAATAAAATAAAGTTAAATTAGTAATAAAAAAAATAATAATAATAAAATAAAAATGATACGAGTCGGATACCTTCGCTTATCAGATATTATTTCCCATCGATAGTTGGCCATAGTAGTTTGGCTACGGCGCGTGAGTTTAACTGCCAAATAGGAATGCAAAGTAGCTGTTGCGATAGTACGAGTTGTGATATTGTGTGGCTCGAGCATAATGATGTGGCGCATCATGTAAAGTTAAACCACCAAAAATGAATTAATTTTCTTATGACAGTGGTTCAGATGTGCTTTTTGTCAAACAAGTCGCGCCCCAAAAGTTCAAAGTTAACCAACTCGTTCTACCGATGCGCTTTCGCCACAGCTACTCATTGTGTTCACAGAATTGAGTTTGTGTGTATTTTAAATTTTGACTGGACATACGCCACTACTACCGCCACACCATTATTTTTCGGCAATAATTTACTCAATCGCATAGTAGTTCTGGGTGCTATTTTCCTATTGTCTTTCCCTTGGTGGCGCAACTCAGGAATATCGGGAGGCTGGGAGTTTTTGTCCTCTTTGCTCACTGCTTTGCAAGTTTGTCAGCTATTTCGTTTCCGGATAAAAAATAATGTCAGCGGTCATCGGGTTGAATTCTTATAGCATCTTTAGTTTTTGTGTGCAGAAGCTCAGATTGTTTTCCAAATTGACGAGTATGTTAACGATGTTACAGATTTTTTGTTCTCTCTTATTTCCGGAGCTGTAAGGATGTCTTTCTATCACTTCTTGCAAGACACAAATTGCAATTGCCTGTCACTGTGAAGTTGTCATTGATAAGCCTGTCTTTGCAGGATACACTATCTCCTATTCTGAAGGCCGTCTTGAATCAGACTATGAGGCAAGCTCTGCATTGGAGCAAACCGTCATTTCTTAAACGTTTCTTGACTTCTGTGGCTGAGATGTAGTCTATTTCCGTCATTCTCTTTGAGCCATTTTATTGTAATAGCAGAACTGCATTCTCCCCTTTTGACAAGAGTTATGGTATATCAAATCTCGTTATAAGAAACTGTACACCATCAGCATACATGTGTGTCGTACAATGTTAAATTACTTTAGAAGCTCATTGATGTATGTACAGAGCGAAGATTAAAAGTTCAAATTTGATCATTGAGGTACTCCACAACGAGTTTTAATATGCTACGAGTATTTAGTTCCCGCTACCAAACACAGCTGTCTTCCGTTTAAATATGAGGCAAGAAGTTTTATAGAGGATGAGGAGAAATTAAAATCACGAATTACAGTGACTGGTTACAGTTTAAGGCTTTTTAAACTTCATCAACGACGAATTAGAGAGCAGTTTTGCAGCTTATATTACGTCGAAAGCTGATTGGTTGAGCATAGAAGTTATTTTTCTGCATTTGCAGCGCCACCAGGTTTTCAAAAACTGTATTAAGCTCAATTACAAGTCCATATTTTAGGCATAGGAAAAGCTTTAACATTTTTCAAAATACTGGGGAACACTGAGGTAGTCAAGATGTTAAAAATATGTTATGAAAATGATGAATGAGAGAAACTGCTTTGCAAATTTATTTTAGCATTTGATTTGATAAGGGATGATAAGGTGGCATTTATTCATCTCATGGATAAGGAAGGCTGGAATGAATTTAATTGTATATATCAATCACCGGTTAGTAATAGCACAATAGATCCAAACAGGATCTAATATGGCCAAAAATGTTTCAGCTGTGACAATCACACTTACCTACCTACCAACCTAATATATTTGCCAAGTGCTATTGCAATTTAACGAAATTTTGCAAAGCCCGTTTCAATAAAAAAACCAGTCCTTTAGTTAAAATTTTCTACAGCTCCGATTTATATTATTAATATATTTTCTTCTTCGCTGATGTCATCTTCATCGTCACTGCTTTGTTGGACTGGTGAAGCTTTATGTAAATCCAATTCTTCCTTGGATAGGTGTTGAAGTTTTTTGTCACGTTTTACTGGTGATTACTGTATCGTTCTTTAATACAGTTTTATACAGAAAAAAACATCTTTACTCGTTAATTAATTTCAACGTCAACGTCAAGCTATGTATGCAGAAGTTTCTGGATTTTAAACAAAAAAAAAAACGCATGGCTGTATTGCCGTCATTAGAATTACCAAATCCGAACTAAGGTTTGTCTACTATCAAGCCATATCGATCTCTAAATTCTTTTTGGATTCGCGCTTTATTTTCCGCAACAATAAGTTTGCCACTATCCCTTTGAGCTTGCCACTTTTTGAGAAGTAATTTATAAGATAAATGGAGTAATTTTTCGACAAATCGAATCCGTTCATGAAAGACGGATGGGCTAACCTCCAAGTTCTCGGCTTCAACTGTTCGGCAATCACTTCCTCTTTACAATTCAACTTTTTAGAAATTGCGCCACATTAATAGCACTTTTGTATTGATGACTTCTCCGTTCTAGCATTGCTTACTTTAACGTCAATCTTCCCTCAACCAGCGTTGTTGTCTTTTGCAAGTTTCTTATTTGCTCATCTACTCTTTTTTTCAGCAAAGGAAATTTCTGTGGGCTCTTTTACGAATTCGTTTTTTAAAGGTCTGCAGTATCTTGTAGAAGCCGGTCGCGGCTTTTCCATACAATTTCAGCATTACAGATAAGTCATAGTGCAAAAAGACACATTATGAAAACAGGCGAATCAGATGGTCGAAGGCCATGAAAAGCCTGTTTGTAGAAACTATGTCCCGAGCTTCCGTCAAAGGGGGATAGCAATATTGTTTTGGGGCTCCAATAATCTTACAAGAAGACATTTTCCTGGTCCACTCGTTCTAGTTACATTAAATTGATGCCGATATAATCGTGTTTCAACCGCAACTACGGTAGAATCTTCACCTGACATCTTTTAAGAATTTGATTCCACAGACTTCTTATGAGTGAAGTTTAGAGCTTCGGAAGCAACTGGTGTGGATTTTCAGCTTTCATTTTCTTAGTTCTTTCACCATAAGCTTCGGAGGAAATACTTGGTCGATCAAGTTTTGGTTCAGGACAAGGAGTTCTGTTGGTTTTGAATCGATTCTTTCATGTGTTTTAACCCAACGAGATTTACACTGAGACTTAAAATAAAATAACGTCCTGTTAAAGCTTCTATTATTGAAATTTCGTGTTCGATTTTTTAGTTTTTCCCTTATTTTCAATTCTTTTCATTTTTGCAAGAGTTGCATATAGTAGCACCAAATTTAAACTGTACATCAAAGTAAATTCAATAAACAATAAAAAAAAACCTAAGATTTGGATAGCTTCGAAAAAAAGCTTACATTAGATGCACTTAGATCTGATACGATTATTGTTACCGTTGTTGAATTAAATCCTCAAAAATAGAGGGCGAGCGAAGGATGTGCAGCGACCAATTTTAATTTTCGATTAACTAACTTTAATTTTTCATTTCTGTTCCTATGTATGTATATGTACAGTGTCTTTTCTTTGTTTTTGCTGGTAATTGGACTGGGTTGATCAGAAAAACACTCCTAATTTGCTGGAGTACGCTTTGAGCAACCGTATTTTACAGCTAAATGTACTTTCTCTCACAAACCATTTTGGACCTGTTCTCCCTATTCATACTTTAATTCTTAACCCGATTTGAAAGCTTTATATTTAGTAAGAATGTGCAATTTAAATACCAACACATTAATGTTGCACAAAAGATTCTTTAAAACATCTCTGTTAAGCAGAACACATGTAATTCCCGAAAATAACCCTGCTACTCCTTGATAAGAAAAAAAGAATTCATTGTATCCAGGTATTTGTCGTGTTCACGATTCACTCCTGAAAGATGTTTGATGCTCTATAAATAAAAGTATCAAGTTTCATGAAATAGACAAGCAAACAAAAAAGAAGAATAATGAAATCTCTAATCAGTCAGAAGTCCTTCCATCGCGGAGACAAGTCCATTGTATGGTGCCCTTCTATCGTTCGGTATGTACGAGCATACTCGTGGATATCTAACCTTAGGGAGCTGTTGTTCTTCTCGTGTATCAGTAGTTCTCGGTCCTCTTCATTTGAACCGAAACATGAAAACAAAAGGGAATACAAATTTATAATGAAATTGATAATGACGAGACGATTAATTCGAAGACCAGAACAAGACCCAAGGAAACTGTAACAAGAACAATAATAATGATCAAACCCCTGCACGGTCTATTGATTTTCTAGTCCTTATTCGGTTTTGGGACACCAGGTAATGTCCTGTCCATAAGGAGCGACACAATTTTGTTGGTTGCTCCTTTCCCCGGAAGTCAGATACATTTTTCAAGGAAAAACAATGAAGCTCATAATGAAGGTTGATGTTAATTCGTCAGTGATAATCGACCAAGGAACAGCTCTACCCATGTCCTTTGCTTTTGATGAGATAACTAGAATGGCCTACAAATTGACACAAAATTGTATCTTTATCTGGATTGTTTTCTGGGAAAGAAGACAGACCAATTCCGTCACATGTCACACATCTTGCTTCTAAAGAGAAACTTTAATTGTCATTGTTTGACAATCAAATTTGTTCGAAACCAAATCAAAAGTTTTTAACAAGAAAATTTCTCTGCTGGCTCGTTAAGGATGTGAACCAACCGTAAATGGCAATCGCATGTAAAAGTGCAATTTTCGAATTGAAAATTCACATGGCAGCGGGCAATTCGTTTGTGAAAACATCTGCCGTAGTCAAACTTCATAAAATGAACATCAAAAGGACGCCCTCATTTGTGTAAAGCCATTCGATATAGGATGGAATCGTAATGAAATTGCCAAAGTTTGGTTATTGCTTTTGATCTCATTATTTGATAAGAACTTTTTTAAATTGGCAAACAGAATCGTTTAAAGGGTAGTAAACAAATATTTTATATTGAGCTCGAATTGAGGTAGTCCTTTTATCCTTTGGAATAAAAATCAGTCTAGAACATGTTGAATTGTGGTAATTTTATTTTTGAAAACAAATGACTCTGGTTTTAAGATTCTTTTGCGTGCAAATTTTAATATAAAATGGTGGAAATTAGGTCGCATTGAAAAGGCTTTTATTCCAATTTCTCGTAAGGGGTGTTGATTGTGATCGGTCAAGGTGGTATCAAATTCAGCAAACTGTTTCGGCACTTCTCACTTGGATGATTTTCCTACGTTGCATTTGACTTCTAGGCGGAATTCAATTCAATTAAAACATAGCAAAGTCCATTTACTAAGTGTTTCTTATAATTTATATTTTTTTCTAAGTTCTCTTATTAGTATTAAAATATAAATATAAAATTTGTATTTAGTCGAAAGCCATATTTTTTAACTTGTTAAGTTTAACTAAGAGCGACCGCAGAGGGCCAGTAATTTATTTAAGACCTGGTTAAGTTAATAAACCTTTAGAATTGGTTGTCCTTTTCATTAGCTCAGCGAGGTTCAACCAAGTTTCGTGAGTGTCGCTTACGACCGCCACCATATTCGGCAAAGAAGCAGTATGAACGACGTACTATTGGTCGAATTGGTAACTTGCTAGATAGCAACTTTTTAAGCACCGAACACAAAACTACGGTGGAGGAGAGTTAATTGAGTTTTAAGGATGCTTAAATAACGAGGCCCACAGAAATTTTAAACTTCACATTCAAATTTTAATTCTTGCCCTAGAATTGAATCGCGATTTAAAAAGAAATTTTTTTTTTCGGTTTTCGGATTTTTCCCTTAACTTGGGTAATAAGACATAGCTTCATGATCTTAGGTCCACGGAAAGTACCTCATAGGTTTTGATTATACTATATATATGCATATATAATATGCTGCATAAACAGCCATATCATTTGACTGCATCGGTAAAGAAAAATGGTTCTTTTACAGATTTAAGGGACCATGGAAATTAGTAGTTGGTATTAATTTATACAAAATATTTGAATATTTTTCTACAATGCCTGCAAGAATGGTAATCATCTTATATCATATCTGTGGACGTTTTTTCTACTTTTTTATAGATTGCATAGTATACTGTCTCAAAAACAATATATTTGTACGCTAATCCGATCAACTCAGGCACTATTTTTTTATTCTCTCTTAACTACATTTAAAAAAAAGAATTAATTTAACACATAGTTTCAGTCAAGAGGTTTTCACCACCTCTTCCTTCTGATTAGAGCAAATTTCACCAAATGATATTTTTCTTTCTATCGACAAGATCACATTCAATACGGTTTTGTTTGCAGATTTTAATAGTTCTTTCCAGGCCGATTTAAATTGATTGATTATCTCGATATCCTTTTCTGTAAAGACCTTTACGATTTGGTTCAAGATAAGAAACCACAACAGTGGTAAAAACAATTAAGCTTCGGATATTGTGATCTTCCTAACCATGCTTTTAAAGTACGAGTAATCCATGAGTTTGAGCTTTGACATTTTGTTTCCCGCTGATACTTTTTCTACAAAATCAATTGGTTCATAAATGAAAGTTGCACATTGAGTTTCTTTTTGCAAATAAAGTGGGACGTTAAAAAAGCGTTAAGCTACAGCAGGTCTTCTTGGTGGCTTCTATATTTCTCGGAAAAAAAAAGGTGGCTCCACAATTGTCTAAGGATGTTTTCATGCGTCAGCGTTGCAGACGTCATTCAGAATTATGCAAAAAAAAAGGTTAAGTACGAAAAAATAGGTTTCGGATTTCTGAAACAATTTCCCAAGGATTTAAAAATAAAATATGAAATGGCATCAACCTAATACTGTTTTGGGGCAAACTTGAAAAACAGGTTTTTTAAACAGGTCTTGCAAGTCTTGAAACCAATAGGAAAACATAAAGAAGTTGATCGATAAAGTGTCGGGCAAATCGGTGCTAATATCATGTTGATTTTCGACATGAAGTATATTTAAAGATTTATAATCAAATAATAAAGCATAAAAATAAATTTTATAACCATTTTTTTTTAGTTATGAGGCTTACTTCATTTGGTCAATTGAAAAAAAGTATTACTATCTTCCTGGAGCTTACAACCTAAGCAATACAAATCGTAGCACGTTCTTCCTTGCTGTTTAGAGCGCAGCTCACAAGACTGATTTTACTATCCAACATGCTGCCTATTTAAACAAATTTCTTAACTCTGCAATACAATAATTTTTAACCTTAAGAAGGTCATTATTGAAATGAACATGATCCCCTTTATTCTACTTTGCATCACATATTTCGGGTGCATTGAATACAAGTGTAAACAACGATGACCATTTGAAGTCCAGAGACCAAAACCTAACGCCTTCTACCACGTACACTGATGCGTAATGCTTCCAATGCAAATCGAAGGCGATCGGATGTCATGAAACACTCTGATATGAAGGGCGATACATTGTTATGCACTGTCTTTGTTCTTGTGAAACTTATGAACGACAGTGTATGTATGTATGTATATTAAAGTTAAATGGATTTTGAACTTTTTTCATAAGAAATCTAATTTGATTTAAAATGAACAAGTGATCTTTCTAAAAACAATGAAATCTGAATCCTGGGACCTCGAAACGTAGAGATATGAAAAAAATTTTAAATCCGAAAATCGGGCCGATTGCAAGAACTTCCAGATGGGAAGTTCAAAAGTACAGACCGATAATATAAAATCATAATAATTGCTTATGATTTTGAATGCAGCGACTTTGGCTACCTTTGTCAGAAGTGTCTTATCTTCCTTCTGCTGCACAAAATATATGAAAGGATTACAACATTCTTGTACAAATTTGTTAAAAATTGTGACTATTCAAATTACGCAGGCTGTGTGTATTCCATTCTCGTTTTAAAAGTTCCCATCAGGAAGTTCTTTTTATTTATGTTATTACACTTGTGCTTACATAAATAATGCAAATCGATAATTTTTTGTTTGTTTGTGACAAAGGTTAGACGTGTTTTACAGTGGTTGGCAATTTTTTGCTTTCAAAAATCTGGATCAAAGAATCAGAATTAAACTTTATGTGGAAAATAAAATAAAGTCCTCCAACGCGGGTCTACTTTGAACGAAAAAAATGTGGTACAAGCTCTTCACAGAAAGCCTTGAAAAAGTAAGCCTCGATGCCCGCCAGGACGTCAACATCCTATTAAAACGTTTAAGCAGTGAAAAGAATTGTCATGAAAATTCTTCAAATTTCCGTCAAAAAGTTGCTAAGGTGTTAAGCATACCACTTGACTCAAGCAATTTTATGGGAATTTTTTTATTTGATATGAAACGTATGGCCACAAATTTTGTTCAGAAATTCTATGACCATCGATTTTTTGGTCAAAACAACACTCTAGCTCCATCACACGCATATCAGAAGATTGAAAAAAAAAGCACTGGCACAATTCATTTTAATCTGTGGGGAATTACTTCGAAGGGACAAAATAGATATTCATGAATAAATTAATATTTTTCGAGTAAAATAATGTTACCTTTTTTCGGCAAACTTCTTATCTGTGCGCTCAGAATTTTAAAGATATAGGATAAGCCGGAAGTAGTTAAATATATTAAAAAAAAATAACGTTCTTGGAGTTTCAATGCTCCTTGTTATCCGGTGAAGACAAAAAATATTTTTTTGAAAGTTTAAAAAGTGATTTTATATCTGTGACTTGCGCTGTGTCAAACTGCGTGTTAAAAAGATTGGGTGTGTCGAGAACAACTTTTTGATATCATTTCAGACAATGACCTTTTATTCTGATACTTTTGGTGATCAATTTTATGAGCAACTCAGAACCCATCACTTCGGCAATTTTAAGGTTTCTTACTTGTTGGGAAGGACCTTTTCCTTATTAGTGTCAGTACGGATGTAGTATCTATCCGCCAAATATCATACACATTAAGCGTGACAGGTGTGCTAGATAGTTTTGATAATGCCTTTTTATCAGTCTTCTTTGAAAGTCATACCAAGACGGCGGGATATTTTGCGTATTTGAAAAACGGTTCTTGAGCAATCTCTCATAGTTGCCCGTTGATAAAAAACAACACTCTTTTCGAACAAAATTTATACATGTCACCTTCACCTGCCATTGAACCCAATCACTGTCCCTATCCTCTTTTATCTCTTCTTAAATTAGCACTTCTAAATTTATTCAAATATTTTCGTATAGGTATCCATAAATTATCTTCCAATAGATGACTACATAGATACATATAAGTACGCCTCAAATTTCAAATAGCGAATTCCTAGGTAAATACAATTCAACGAAATCAGTTCAAGTCCTAACCACAAAAACCAAAAATTAATTTCAATGCAAAAAAATGTAATTCATTCTCTATGTAGAAGGCACTGCGTACCTTGCACCCTTGATATCACTTACAGTCTCTCATCGTTCCAACACAAAGCCCAAACAAAAACAAATCATCACCACCATCATCATCAAATCAAAATAAATACCCTTAAAAAAGTTTGAATGTAACGAATTCTTTGTGCAAAAATTCAACACAGCATCCCTGCTATGGTACCTAAACGAAAAAAAAATGCAAAAACAATCTAGAAGATACAAATGGCACTGAATACCTTGAGAGTGCAGCCATCGCGCAAGACGATAGCACCATGTGTCTTCTCAACCAACCAACCGCTTTATTGTATTTCAATACACCAATAAATGTATCTCACACATAAAACTCACCTAAACGCCCCCTTGTATCATTAAAATGTGATAACAAATTTGGGGAGGAGTTTCAAGAGCGTTTTTCATTTCAACTGTTGCCCTGACAATGGTCTCTTGGGGGAACAGGTTTTTCTTGATATCCAACTGCCTTAAACGTGGTGATTCGATTGTGAGATGGAAAGAGAAGGATAGTGTGGTGGAAATTCTTTATCCTTAAAGAGGATAAATGTGAATTAATTCAAAAGAAATAATTTGCAAGTAGGTGTGGCCAAGGAAGGAATCTTTGCAAAAATGTGGAAACTCTTTGGAAATTGACTACCAAAGACTACATCTGCCGAAATTGTAGGGCGTTCAACCCTCTGAAGACCTATCAATTGACATCTCCCACCAATAAAACAATATCTACTACCCACGGCATAGACTTTGATTCAACTCCCAACTTCGTAGATACATTTCACACATGCACACAGCCTACAGATACAAGTATACATGATGTTCTTATTGGACACACTTACACCACAAAACCACTTCACATTTTGAGAGCAACTGGTCGGGATTGATGTTTGTACTGCGCGCCCGTGTCCATTCATCTGTGTTCTGCGCCCTCACTCTCAGATGAAATTCTATTCCTGATCGTATCGGATTCAGTTTCATCATGAGTTTTTAGTTTACCGTGTATCGTCTTGGCGTGAGGTCGGATTTTTTGTGTATCTCGCAAGACAAAACAAAACGACAACAACAAACAAATACAAAATTTTATTTGTATCTGTCGCTTTTGTCGGCGGGTTTTTGAGATTTTTTTTTATAAAAATTTAATTGCGCCATATTACTTTTGTTTATATCTGATGGTATATCCTGCCTTGTATTTGTACGGATCGATCGAAAAAGTAAAAGATAAATATTCCTTTCGTTTCGTGTGATCTTGACGTCATATTTATGTTCTCCTCGAGACTTCGACGATCTCATCTACTGTGTTTGTGTGTTTTAAAAATAAAAATAAAAGAATTAAAACATCGTGTCGCGTATGCAAAATTCCTAAATAACTTCGCGTATTGATAAAGTTTTTAATTTTTTTTTTTGGGGATTTAAAAACGTCGGGCGGATCCTGTAATTGTTTCTCTTGTTGTTGCACCTGTGTTTTGCAAACAAGGCGAATAACTTATATAACTGACCGGTGTGAAAAAGTTTTGCACTTAAAATGAAGGATTACTGTGAAGAGAGAACTCAATAAACATTTGAAATTTGGACACATCTTTTTTGGATACAAAGGAAAAGAACTGAAGGATCATCGTTCTATCACAAAAATGTAAACAAAAGATTCAATATCTTTTTTTTTATTTTAATATAAATACTTATTTTATGTGGAAAAACTGTTCGGAATGGAAGGGTATTTGAATTCTTTTATGTTTGAAAATCGTCTCAAATTACGTCGAGATATGTATGTATATATGCGTGCGCAGAGTTTATACGCATCAGATGCTCGAAAAATAATCAACAATTTCGGCGAATTCGTGCTCGTCGTTAATGAAGAGAATGATGTTTGATGATGATGCAGGATAAATTGTTATTTCCAAGTTCAACGTACTGTTTAGATATTAATTACGATGGATTTTCCCATTCCGAATCGGCCTATTTGTGGAAAGCAAGATCTTTATTCACACTATAAAACAAGGAAAGACAATCTGAAAAATAAGTTTCATAAACCTTCATTTTGTGGTTTAAAACCAAGTTTTTACCAAAGTAATAAGCTTTTGTCAAATATAATTAAATCCCCTCCAAATAACTCTCCTTGGCCAGCAATGCTCGGATTCCAACACTGATTCCATCATTGGAAGCATTTAAGGTAGGCTTCTTATGGACGGTTGGTTCTTTTAATCTCGGGAATGCTGCCAAATGGCAAGGTGCTTAATTCAGAGAGTAATTTCCTAAAAACTCGGAAATCGGAAGCGATTTGGGCCATCAGCCCATTTTCCTTGTCTCTTTCTCAGTGTATCGTCTCGCAAACGTTGTAGTACATCCTTGGATTACTCGGAGTTCTCAGTCGTTTCCCTTGAAACGATCTATGATTGCAATATCCTCCTGGGAACAAATCAAACAATGAAAAACTCGTTTGCAAGTGATGTTTAGTTCGCTGACAAGCTCTTTACTCGCCAATAGTCTGTTTGATCGAACAATTTTTGCTACTCTTTGCAGTTTATCCTCTATTCTTGTGATCTCACTGTTTTAATCGATCATACCACTTTCAAACAGTATTCAGAGTCACCACATTATCCCATTTCACAGATTTTACCGTCTCTGTAGTTTCTGTGGCATTTTTAAGAAAATTTACTGCAAGCGCGGTATTCGAAATCCATGAGGCGCTACAAATGCAGTAAAGATGACCTCATTCTTCCACCTACGAAAGCTGATTGACCGTTCGCAACTTGTACAAGTTTGGTATAGACTTGATCAATGGAGCAGACTGAACGAAGTATTTGAGCGTTTTTTTTTCTCCTAAGGATGCTCTAGCTTGTGTCCCCTTTTCGCTTCACTTGTACACCAAAACTTCTCCTTTAATGTAATTGAGTGCTCTCAGGTATTGTCTTATGACGTCTATGTAATTTTAAAAATACGTACGACCATCACAAATAAACATTGTCCCTTCTTCCTTCGCATGAACAAAATTCTTGTTGTTAGTTTTATTTTTTTTTTTGCCAATTAAAGCCCTGATATGTTTATTAAGTGCATGAAGCGTTGGTGAGACGTTCTCGTTTACTATAATTTAAACAAACATAGCTTTATGAAAAAACATTTGTATGTTCACGGCGGCCCATTGAAATCTCAATGTTAAGAAATCCCACGTTCACGATATTCGTCAACCAAAAGAGTTGTGCTCCAAACAAGGCAATAAAAAAACTTTCACCTGGTTGCAAATATCCCCATTGGCCAAATAGAACTGTTAGTTTTTTTCATATCGCCCAAACTGCAACTCGGGAATAACGAGTTCCACATTTTCTTTTGAGTTTTCGGAGCAACAGTTCTGATTGTTAACGTCGTAAGGAAAAATAGACAGGAGAAAGCCTACAGAAAAAAAACATGATCTTGTTCATTCCGTTTCAAGCATCCAATCAGCGAAATTACATACGACGTTGTGCGTGATGTGCTGGTTTCAATTGGTGTGTCAACTGGATTTTAAAAACCTACGTGCCAAAGCTTTCATACATAAGATGGAACGATTAGGCCGAGTTTTTTGCAAAAGGCACACCTGAATGAAGACTCACTCTAAATTCAATCTAGTTGCACCAAAAGCAGTTCGAACTTTACAAAACCTTTTGGATATATTTTCATCGTTTTTTAATATATTTTTGAATATTTATTTCAAATTAAGAAAGCTTTAATATATTCCTGACCTAACTGTTTGATTCTTCAGTAAAGCGTTGGTGGGGGAGACTTTTTTTGACATTTTAAGAAAAGAAATAAAATTATTTATTAATCACAAAAAGCAGTATAAAACTCATAAGCGTCTTTTAAACCTCAAGAAACAATCGTAAATTGAGCTACAGCAGTCTTTCTTCCTACACAGTCCCGTTCACACTACTTGATCCACATCGCTCTTTTATAAGACAGGACCGTATATGCGCCTGAAAAATTTTCTTTCGAAATCTGTTTTTCTGTTTTGCTTATTGTTCATCATTCGACTTCAAGGTGAATGTTTGGAAAAGCATGACTATGGCTTCGAGCTAAGAGCTTTTATTCTTGTTCTAGGATGGGGCTTCTCTAGATCTAGATAAGGGTGTCGTTTTGTGCAGTTAATATTTATGCCGAGATAGATAAGGTCCTTTACTTCATCAACGTCAATGCGTGCGTATCCCAACACTTACCCGTTGCAATATTGATTCAAGTATGTATAAGGTTGAAGAATTTACACTACAACGCTTCTCCTCGTATTGCATGTTTTCGAGCGTTATTGCGACTTAAACGTATCAGTTTTTCCGGTATCTCGAATTCGGCCGTCGCTCAATGCGATGATTACTTTCGAATGTGGCTTTGAAGTGCATTGAAAGATAGTAAGTTTCGAATTGAAAGTCGTTGGCCCTTTCCAAGATTTGGTACAGTGTGAAAATAAGGTCTGTTTTCGACCGTATTGATCGATTTGTGAACTGCAAAAACTGTGCTTGCAAGACAGAGTATCGCCTTTTATTTAAGATTGGACTGATAAAGCTGACAATTCAATTATCGGGCATTCTTTCGTCCTCTCAAATGTGACATGATCTGCTGCATGCAAAATTAAGAAAGTTCTTTCGTGGTTATTATCGTTAAGCAGGTGCTGGAAATACATCATGCCCCGCTGATGTCTTTCAAAATTACGTGCTAAATATTTGTATGACCTCATATTGTTAACGTTTGTGTTAGCCAATACCAAAAAACATTTCAATTTATTTGTGATTTATCGAAATAAAAACTTTTAATTTTTTTTTTTTTGTATTTATATAATTTTTTGATCGATGAAAATCCGATAGCCCACTAAAAGCTTTATTAAAGATGATCCTCAAAGAATTAAAATTCTGTACTTACATCAATGAGCTCTGATTTGTCAGGTTTTTTAAGTTTGCCAGGTTGCCATTTTATGTATAAGATTTCTGAGTCAGAAATTCAGCGAAGATATCCTCAACAAAAAAATGAAAAATTGCAAACAGTTTTACATCAGCAGTCCTTGTCAAATCGCCATTTTTTTGATCTATTTACATTGTACCGAGGTTTGAGTGTTCGGCCGTCGGCATTTTTTGTTGCAAAGATATCTATTTTCTTTGAAAACACGGAACTCGGAATTGTGTTTGTAGCTTGTAGCGTGAAGCTTTTTTTTTAGAATTTGTTTATTCCCAAGGGATTATGACTACCCTTAAAACAAATTTCTCACACAGATCATTGAATTATTAATTATTGGTTTGAATCTCAGATGTGTTCGGTTTCTTTATTTCTTAAAAATCCGCAGAATTTTATTCGCCATAACCTTATATGTTTTTTTTTAGATCATACATTATCACTCTGCAATTTAAATGGCATTATTTGGGATATGTACATGGAATAAGTATTTCAAACCGAGAGATTACAACTACGTCTCGAGCAGCTAGTTAGTCAGAGTTCAATTTTTGGTAGACCACCACTCTTTTTTCAATGGGCTTGATTTTTTATCTGTCCCTAACCGAGAATTGTGAATGCACTTCACCGCTTCGCAAATTTTGACTCCATTGTTGTCGTAAGTATCTTTTCAAAGCGTTGGCTTTTTAAGGGTTCATCGCAGGTGAGATACTGCTACTAAGTAAGGGCGAGCGGAAGGATTGGGATAAGGAGAAGAATTGAAAGATTGTGTGGTGGTCCAAAACTAAAATGTGTGCGCAATGGGTGTAGTCAACGGAGAGTTTGACATAGACTTATTTGAACAGTATTTTTTTTTTTTAATCTGTTGATATACATATTTTTAAGATTGGGTTATCACCAGGCTGTCAGTGAAATGAATTCACAGCGGAGCCAAGGACAGGTCATCAACACAATACAGCTACTGCTTTGAGAATAACATTCTTACAAATCATTCGATTCACAATTCCCGAAAACTATTCTAAATAATTATCGAAGTGGACACTAGTCCATGTAATAAATAACTATTTTCAACCCTCACAATGTACTAGTAGAAAACTCTTTTAGTGCACATCATTAAGGCTCTAAATAAATTAATATATTCGGTCTAAAACTCTTGATATACATATATGCGAAAATTCAGTGAAAGAAACGTCTGATGAAAACCTATTTAAAAATGTCAAACACACGCGAAAGTTCTGCCAACGTTTTCAGGTATCTTTCAATTCATGCGACAAAATCGTTAAATCTCTGAAAACTACAGGAAAAAAATAAACTCGAAGTAAATAAATGATCTGCCAATAAAGGTCATTAAGAGCCTATACTGGACCAGATCATATGTTTTCCTATTGTTCGACTAATAAAAAAAATAGAATCTGATTGAAATTAACATATTTATGAATGAGAATCAGACGGTGACATTAATCTAACTCACACCTTTGTCACAACAACAAAAATTATTTAAAATCAATTTATTATTAAATATATTTGCATAAGAAAAGCGATGCTAAATTAGTATTAAAAGTTAGATTACTTTGACCCCAATGGAATGCTTGTTTTTGT
This sequence comes from Orthonevra nobilis, assembly GCA_963555765.1. Lineage (NCBI taxonomy): Eukaryota > Metazoa > Arthropoda > Insecta > Diptera > Syrphidae > Orthonevra > Orthonevra nobilis. The sequence continues at coordinate 95,139,031 of OY743224.1, forward strand.
TGCTTTTAAATCTTTTAAATCCAACGCTGTATTAAATATTTTAATAAATTTGTGGAAATATATTAAGGGACACGCGCCTGTCTTTTTGCCACAAATATTTTATTAAATTTGTTGAAAAATTATTTTTTTTTTTTCTAAAAGTAAAAGTGATGCCTTAGAGCGAAGGCAACAGAACTGCGATGCGTGCGAAAAGATATTAATTGCTGGCGAAATATTCCTGAAATATAAATAATTTTATTTTAATCCGAACAAGAGCAAATGCAATCCATTAAACATTTGCTAATTTCAATTAAACATAGCATGCATCTCTCAAGGAAGGCTATATCCATTCAAACGAAAAATTTTGTAGATACAAAAATATATTCGAAAATATTGTTGTTGCTCGTGATGAGATGGATTTTGTTCTTGTTATCTAACACAATGGCACTTGTTTCATTCATTTAATTCGCTGTACAATGGTTGACATGATATTTATTTCAAAGTGTCCGTTTAGGATATTTGTGGACTGCACTCCGACGACTTACAAATTGGATACACCGGTCCGGACTCCGCTGCCGTAAACAATAGCTCCGCAGCTGTATGGTGTTAATCTAATTACCGATGCATATCTTTTCTTGCGTTGAATCAACTATTAGTGCAAAATTCAATCTGCAAGATACAAATTGTGGATCTAAAGATACACGGTAACGCTGTCATTTTGGCATTTGATCAACATTTATCATTTCGATTTTTGCTTGCTGGCAAGCTGGCGGTAATGATGTTGCCGTATGCACACGCTGCCACTGTGCCTTCGTACAGTTTGTTGTAATTTTCAGACACGAAATTAATTGAAGCACGAGCTTAAAAAAGAGCGCAAAAAATGTTGGTTGCGAAGAAGTGTGAATGAATTAATTTGAATGAGAGCTCCCAACCAACTAGTGGAACGCTCTAAATTTGTGCGTTTTGATAAATCTTTAAATTTAGAAGGTATGAATTTGATAATTCTTGCAATTGTGACTTTCTGTATTTTACTTCTCGTACTTGCTGATTTCGCTTTACGACAATTTGTAGGATCACTCACACAACAAAGACAAGCCGCTTGTATGTAAAATATTGAACCAAAACTTTCCAAATCTTGTCTGAGACTACGTACTTTTGAACCATCTTGATTCCAAACTTTCATGGAAATGGAATGTCTTTAACTTATTTTTTTCTAAATAATTCAGAAGAAAGTTTGTAAAAACGAATCAATACCTTTAACTGATTTTTCGAATAAGCGGATACATATAACGCTTTTCAGTCGAAAATCTATGCAATCAAACAAGAAGGAAAGATTATTTCATAAAAGTTTACTTCCTCAAATGGGCTTTTCATGGTAGGTCGAATCCCATCAAACCAATTTTTATTTTTTTTAACAACATATTGTAATCGGGCGTTGAATCACAAAAATTAGCTTATTTACAAGAATTGGTTGACAATTAACAAAAATAAATCGAATTAAGAACTTATGGTATTAAGTTACTAACAGTCTTCTGTTTCATGTTTCGATCAAAAGTTGTAGAACTCAAAAAGATCTATTGGCCGTTCGGTGACACCAAAGCGTAGTACTTTTCCAAACAAAGTTGTTTAATTGACAATTTTTACATTCTAAAACTTTTCTATAGAAAACAAGTTAATATCGCTAATCTTTAAGAGTTCGCAAAAAACGTTTCTAAGTTTATAACACAATTGGTCGCCACGAAAGGAGCCTTTTCTTTAAACAGAATAATTGGTTTCAAACACTTAACATCTTTATTATATTAGAGTAGATGAAAAATTGATTATTCCAATATCAACTATGAAATAAAAACAATTTTAAAGTTCAATATTCATGGAAAAATGATGCACTCGTTGGTCAAGTGGTTTTTCACTGGCGTGGACGGGACATTTTGATTGAAAATGGCAATACCATATTATATGTGAAAAAAAGATCCGGGAATGGCCAACGCAGACGCCAGTGTTTTCACAAATGCGCAAACATTCTCAAATACTCCTATGCCCTAACCGGTGTTACGGTTAGTAGAAAAAACGAGGTGCCCGTAGCAGACACGAGGCCCTATGCATTGATTAAGTCCCACGTCTATTGACCAAAACGGCATGGCAACCTACAGCTCTTATGTATTCAATTTAAACATTTAAGATACGAACTTATAATCCACATATTCTTGTGAAAATGAAAATGATGGCATATAAAAGATTTCATTTAAATAAAAATAAATATGTCTCTCGCGAGTCTTCTTCCATGAACTCAAAAAGCTTGCAAACATTTTCTTAAGTGCCATCGAAAACTTGTACGCTTTATATAATGAAAAAATACATAGCCAAAACTTCATTTTCATAATTTAGATAGTATGCAAATTTAAAATCCTTTTTACTTAAATTATAATAGGACTTCCGGTTGAAAATGTTTTTTTTTTCAAAACCAATGCTTTTTTGAGGAAAAATAGATATAAATTCAATATTCAAAGTATTGCCTATCGTTGGCCACACATTTTTCCCATTTTTCTGGCAATTCATGGATACCCTTTCTGAAAAATTCGACCGATTTGGCCGAATCCACGAATCGATTCATTTTTTGATATCATCGAAATGACGGAAGTGCTGGTCAGCCAGGCCATGTTGCATCGATCGGAAGAGATAGTAATCGGATGGCGCAAGGTCTGGACTATACGGCGGGTGGGGAACGACATCCCATTTGAGCGTTTCAAGGTAAGTTTTGACGACATTTGCATCATGTGGCCGAGCATTGTCATGTTGCAAAATAACTTTATCGTGCCTTCCGACCGTTTCCGGCCGTTTTTCCTTCAGTGCTCGGCTCAAACGCATCAATTGTCGTCGGTAGACCTCGCCTGTGATTGTTTCATTCGGTTTTAGCAGCTCATAATACACAACACCCTTCTGGTCCCACCAAATGCACAGCATAACCTTCAGGCCATGAATATTCTGAACGGCCGTCGATGTTCAGGAACGTCCGGGGTATCCATACGTTGCCCGACGTTTTGGATTATCGTTATGTATCCATTTTTCATCACCAGTGACGATTCGATGCAAAAAAGACTTCTTTTTGTGGCGTTCAAGCAGCATTTCGGACATGCAAAATCGGCGTTCGACGTCCGCTGGCTTTTATTCATACGGCATCCAATGTCCTACCTTTCGGATCATTCCCATTGCTTTCAAACGATCAGAAATGGTTTGCTGAGCGACGCCAAGTGATTTTGCAAGTTCTTCTTGCGTTTGTGACGGGTCTTGATCGAGCAATGCCTCCAATTCATGGTCTTCAAACTTTTTCACCTGGCCGGAACGTTCTTTTTCTTCGGTGTCAAAATCACCATCTTTAAACCGCTTAAACCACCGCTGGCACATTCTAATGTCTATAGTATAGCCCGTGTAAGCTTCGGTAAGCAATTGATGCGCTTCGGCTGTTTTTTTCTTTAAATGAAAGAAGCTTATTAAAACTTCCCGCAAATGTTGTTTCGATGGCACGAATGTAGACATTTTACGGCTTTACAAAAACTTGTGTGTTTTCACTAATGACCAATAACCTAGACTGAAATAAATAGACAATGACATGAAGTTTCTGATGTGACAGCTGTCATGGTCAAAATTCATCTCAGAGTAATAGATATGAAGTTGTCTGCAATAACGACATTTTCAACCGGTAGTCCTATTAATACCTTATTCTAAAGCATTCACACACATTCTTAAAAGTCAATTTATAGATACTAAAAGAAAATGTGGTGACTGTATCACCGCCCTTAAAAACAACTGATACAAAAGAAATCTTTCAACACTTGTGAACGTTGTCCTTTATTCATATACTACCAACACACTACGTCCAGCCTTGGACGACTTCAGTTATTTTAAAACATGGAGCCAAATATCTACGGCCTTATATTTCTTTATATGATTAAATTGAAAACTCGATGGATACTCATGTTTTTCAATGTATTTAACATGACTATTATCAAATTTAAGATTTTCGTAGCAAAACAGATTTATGAAAAGAAGATTTACGACATCCAACTTCATTTTTCTTCTAGCGGTAGCACTGCAAGCATTAACGAAAAAGAAGTCAATGCAGAGCGATATTTTTTCCTTTAGGAAAAGGTCACCGGTTTTTCCATTTCGCGTCTTACAATGAAAACAAAACAAATTTCTCTATAGCTCAAACAATCCCGAAAATAAATATCTATCAATATTCTACACACTGATTTCTGAGCTTTTTCTATAAGCTGCTTCTTTTCTGAGTCCCCTTGTGATGAGCTTGCATTCACCTCAAAGCTAAGTATTACCAATGTGAAGCCATTTCACTATTGGCAAATCTCAGTTTGATAGGTTTCAGCTTTTCCTTTAAGGTAGTTACTGAAATCCAGCATTGAAATTTACTCTATTCCCAAGTAAGTGTATTTATTGGACACTTCCAAACGATCTCAATTGCCCTACTGCGACCAATCCTTATAAATGATATTGGTTTGTTTGGCAGGGTTTTTAAGTTTTGTATAGCCTTCTTTTCATCGTTTAAAAACAAGTGTCAGGTTCAGGGGATATTATCTTGCGACTAAAGGACGGACGGACAAAGGAGCTTTATTAATAGGGGTAAGGAACCCTTAAACATTTTTTTCCGTGGGTAAGTAAAAGCTTCATAGGGACTAAGAGGACCGAGAAGGCGTTCTAAAAGAAGTGTGTGATTCTTACTTTCTTTACTAAGTTGCCTTAGCAAGTAGTTTAATCGTCTTCGTGTTTGGTTGATAATTTTATAGTGACGGCACGTACTAGTACCGTCACTTCATGCGGTTTTACCTTACGGCGCTTGGTCGTGTTGTCTTGTTCTGTGTAGCCGGCGCCCAGGGTTAGTATCGCCCAAAGTTCATCATGTCCCTCGTATTAAACAAAAACGGAATCGGACACAGAAATGTGTGCTTGGGGAACACAGGCGTGAATTTCTTTGAATTCTGAGTATTTAGACCGATATCTAACATGTTGGTTTTCAATGTAACTTTTTGTATGTTTTCAATGTAACTTTTTCTAATATTTTGAACAATTTCTGTGTTTACCACAGACTAAGTTTATTATTAAGTCCGTCGTATTATACCTTGTCGAAGAAACTGTAAAAAGTATAATATTTTTATGGTGGGACTTCTTATTATTCGCATTAAAAGTATAATGTTTTCAATTAAGTTCGAAAAAGTCTTCTGCTCTTAAAAATTTCAATATAAATTAAATATTTAATCCGCTGTCCCCAATACTTCGATAGTAAGTCCGGTGAATACAAATTTCCATTCATAAAAACCTCCACAAAACTCATTAACTTTCTGTTAATATTGTTTTTTTTTTGTTTTTTGTATGTTCTGTCCAATAAATGAAATTTATGAAAATAAAAATAAAAACCAGTCTCCGTAGGAATAATTTAAGTCCGAAAAATCGTTTGTGGACACAGCAAAGCAACATTATTAAATTGCGTGCATTCGCAAAATGAACACGGATCGCATAGTATTTTTACTCGCGTGCTCTCATATGAAACCAAACGATGTGAAATTAAATTCTAGAGAAACAAAAACTCGACCGTTTTCACTCGTACTCGTACTTTTGGCCAGAATCCAACAGTCGGGCGAATGTATCTTTTTTTTCCCGCCCGCGTTAAAAAAGATTTGAAAAATTCCTTTACGTATTGGTTTTGTGGATGTTTGCTATTATTTTGCTTGAGTGAAGGAAAATCAAATGTTGGGAAAGTTCGAAAAAAAAGCGAAACAAAATTATGTATATTTCCACCACGCAATCAGATTGATGGCATATTTTTCAATTTCATGTTTTACTTGAAATTAATTTCAACTAATTTACATTCGTGAAAATTGTTTAGAATGCCTGCGTAAATCATGACTTGTATTTATTTTTCTGTTGTTGTTGTTTTGATAAAGAAGCATTCACTTTTCATTTTTTTTTAATTCCTAGGAATCCGATCATTTCGACTGAAAATTTATTGCCATAGACACAACATGGCTAGGACGTTTCAATGGAACGCGTTCGCATTCGCAGTTGTTGTCCATTCATCATATTGAATTTGTCAGAAGCACTCTTTGGCTCCGAGTTTATGTTTCAAAAGTGTGGGTGGTGGAAATGGAAGTTTATCTTCCGCTCAAACCTACAGCATAGATACTGATTTTATTTCTGTACATCCATCCGTCACCAGCATCGCGAATATACCGAGTAGACAAAGTTACGAAAAAAAAAAAATAATAAACTGAAATGAAACGTCGAACCATTCGTGCATTAATTGTGAAACAAAAAAGCGAAAAGATACAAATAATAAATTGACATAATTAAGACAAACAGCCAGAGATCAGCGCTAGCAAGTGTTGATATACAAGATACTCTGCTTTGGTGAAGAAACATTTTAATAAATTTAATATTCTCCTCTTACGCGCGACTTTTTGCTGCCAGATCATTGCAGATCTATGGACGCGGTTGTGAATTTTAAGTGCTTGGTCGTGGTATCATCAAAGGCCAGAAGATGTAGACTTTATGGGTATGAGATCGTTTTATGCTGAGCAGTATTTTACTGTAGGACGTGAACTCTACACTCTGTGTAATGAACGCGGGAGGTGACCACCTATGCTGAAATTTAAAATTAGTCTGATAGGTAGAAAATGTTTTGCTTATAGCAAATGTTTAAGTGATCGAGTGATCATTTTCTTCGATATAGGAATGGTTGATTAGGCTTTGGATAAAGCAAATATGTATGTACCACCGGGGAAGAATATGATTGATTGAAATCTTACGCATAGCTTCCTGATTTTCTACAAAAACGTTGTAGGTACCAAATATTTTAGAATTGAATTTGGTGAACAAGATTCGAAATCAGGACTCACTTCATCACCGACGTAACATCTCATTAAACTTTTTTATCGTTTTTTTATACTAAGTGCTCCAGTGAATTTGCCAGTTGCTTTCCTTTCCCTCGTTTATTTCGTAATTTTCGTAACACTTGCTTCGCCAGGAATTATTTCACCTTGTAGCCCAGTTTCGGTCGTACATTCAAATACAAGGATTCATTTGTTAGCCAGTTAGCATGTTGAAAGCTCTACAACTCTGAGCATTTCCTTATCATTAATATCTTTTTCTCCCTGATCTCTTCTCCCCGCGTCATGTACTAATATAAAAGAGTATATTCAAAAAAAATACACGCATATATTTTTTTTTTCTTTTTAAATTGGACAATGTTCCGTCTTCGAAATAATTCATTGACAGAATACTTAAATAGATGTCAACTATAGGATCATTCAACAAGAAGCATAGACTCCAATTCATATTTGACCGGCAGGCTCATGTAAAATTGGATTGAAGAACCCAAGGGAAAGAGCGGAACAATTTTTCCACTAACAACACATTTTTTTTTAAAACGCGACTGAATTGTTTGACTGAAAGTGATGCTACGTATAGGCGCTTATTTTGCTGACAAATTTCCTACACGTTTGATTTCTCAAAATAGAGACCTTCATCTGAGGTTTCACGATTTTATCTGTTTCTGTTTTTAAGTCTTTGTGACTTATAAATTCTAAGCTATTGTTACACTTACGATTAAATATTGAAATACCGCCGAAATTCTGCGAGAACGTAATGAAGGCAAAGCCGAGATCATTTCGAGAACATCAAATAATCTCAGACTGTGGACTGTTGATTAAAATAAAAACATCGGCATTTTTAATCAAAAAGGCATTGTTTTATTGCCTCAAAATGACACCTTTTGTTGAACTACAAGTTCGGTGTTTTAAAAAAGCATGTTAATATGTAATAAGACAAGACATGGCTCCGGACTTTTTTTTTTGGGGGCTTTAACTCCTAGAAATGAGCATTTTTACAAAATTTTAAATCAATCTTAAAAACATAGGATAGAACGCCGGATATGTAAAAATCTATGAACCTATACAAAGTACGCATGAAGTATGATAATATAAAATTGTTAAAAAAAAACCGACCTGACGACGAGTAGAGTTGGAAAAAACGTTGTCTTTAATTGTGTTAGTTCTTTTGGTGTTTGTGATTATCAAGGGTAATATGCCTCTCGTGTTTTTAAAATATAAACTCCCAATTCATTGACATGGGTACATAGTATATAGGTCGTGGTCAGTTTAGCAAGTACAAATAAGCCTATAATCGCATAAAATGTTTATTTTGTTAAGTAAATAAAAAAAACGGGTTTAGGATTTTTCCATTTACTTGTGCTATTACACATTGCTTCTTGCCAAGTTAAAATATGTGATTACATCTTGAAAGTACCGAAGTCATAAGTATTTGGCATTAATTTCAACTTAATACCTATACGCGTATCTCACAAAAAGGGAAGTGACAGATAAACGGACAAAGAAGGGTTTCGTTTTTGCTTTATAGGTACGGAACCTTCAAAATGAAGAAACTTAACCTTCCGTCTAATCGATTAATATAAATAATTTCTAGCAGAAAAAATTGGAAAAAAATTGAAGACGATAATTTGCAAATCTCTGTTAGTCCCAGTCATTGCTGCCAACATAGTTTTAATTTCCATTTCGACTTGTTCAAAACTCTTCTTTCATTTGGGAATCCGAATTAGATTATTCCCTCAAGATCCTGTATAAAAGAAAATTAAAGACGCAATCGTACAATCCGGTGTCAAGTTCTAGTATAAACAGTTCACTACCTTGAGGATTAAATAGAAAGCGAAATAATACTCGACATGAACTGTTAACGTAAACGTATCATCGGGCTCTTGAGTCTAGTTCACAATAAAACATGACCATAAATCTTAATATAAATGCTATCGATATTACGAAAAAAGTTTCTCGTCCCATTTAGAACATCATATTTTCTGTATAACAAAAATAATTCAACTCAAATGATACACTTGGGACCTAATAAGATCGATTTCTTCAAATATCCTAATCCAAAACATCTGTTTTTAACTTTAAACGTAAATTCCGGCCACTTTTTGTCTCAAAATCAGATCTCATAGTCGACTTTCCAAAAATACCATACATCGTAGCTTTGTAAAAAAAAATCAAAAAAGTCAACAGGAAACACCCCTCATCCCAACCCAAAGCAACCGATGACAAAATCCCCAATTTTGCTCCCATCCGACACACGATTGCGATCTGTGAAATTTTAACCTTCTCGCCCCCTCAAAACACCTCCACAGACAACGACATGGACACCCGCTTCTCATCCGACACAATATCTAATTTTGTAATGAAATCCCAAACGGTATCGAGTGTGTGTGGCTGCCGCTTGAAAATTTGTATTTTTTATTTTTTTACTTCTGCTTTTATTTTCCAAAAAGAATTTACGACAATCGCCTGAGTGAGACTCGTATGGTTCTCGAAAATGATGAGGAAAAAAACGAACATCTCCAACGTTGCACGTCTCTTCCCAGCGTATTTTCATAACGCTTTCAGCAGGAGTGAAAATAATATCGAATGTGCGCCTTCGAGACACTGAAACTCTCCAAACCAAGATCGTATGTTGTTCGTGTAATTTTAGAATTCTTGGTAATATGGGAAGTTTTATTTTTAAAAGAAGAAAAAAACCAACCAATGTTTTCGAAATCAAAGTTTTCACCAGGCAGCATGAGCTCTCGGTTCTCATTTTGGAAAGTATGTACATACCTATATCTACTGTAAGAGCAGAGAAAACTGAAGAAATTATTAGGTGCCTGGGGTATGCACACCAAAAAAATGAAAATGAATATTGAAAATAGTTTTTGAAAAAAAAAAAAAAAAAATAAGAAAAACAGCTCGTTTACCCCATTCCGGGGGCTAATTTGTACCATAAAGAATTGTAAAATTGTAAAATTGCTCGCTTTCTAGGGGACACTAGGAGGTCACATGCTGGAGAATGTTAATTATAAATAAAATTCCATTGTAATAAATCTTTCGAAAATGTTGGTTATAACCATCAACCTCCCGTCGAGTTGTTTACACATTTATTTATTTTTGTTTTTTTTCAAATGCATTTAATGATTTTGTGTGGCGATATGAATGGAGCTTTAAGTAAGTGATGGAGAAACTTTTTTCTTGGTTTCTAATTTGAAAATTTCAATTTTTAAGTTGGTTTATTCGTCAGGGACCAAATAAATAAACAAATTTATGCTTAACACTCATAATGGTTTAATTTATTGTGAATTAAAAGTTTATGTTTAGAGGGTTTGGCTTGCCTTTTTTTGTGTTTTGTGTTTACATTAACGGAAGTGATTGGTTTTTGGTTTTGCAAAGTCAAAGCTAAGGTTTTTAGTGAAAACGAGTTTATGTGACACTTCCTGGATTCCTAGAAGATATTATTCAAAGTGCTTGGAGCACTGCTGATTTCAAATTATTTATTTGTCTGTTACGGAGATTTTCGAAAGAATCATGTTTATTTCAACGTAAAAACTTTTGGGTAGGAACCTTTGATGCTTCTTATTTAATTTTTATTTGCTCCCGATTATCCATTTGTGAAATCTTATTAGAACATTGTTACAGTGCTTCCAGTTGTCTAGTGCTCTTGCGTTCGCGATAGCTTGATTCTTGCGTTCGGTCTTGCATTTTATCTCCCACCTTTTAGTTTTGAATAGTGATTCAAATATGAATTTTATTTCCTGAGCATAATTTTCCAATGGGTTTAGGTGGCCAAGCCAGCGTAGTCGAATTCGGAACAGAATATTCGACGATTTAAAAAAAAAATTTGGTTCAATGTCACTCTGTCGTGCCGGTTAGTTTGTTTTGCAGAAAGGCTTCACCTTATTTCTTGGATGTGCTGAAAATGCTGTTTTAACCCACCTACTATAACATGCCTCATGTGACTTAGTTTCCTATATTGTTTCAATGAGCCTGCATTCCCGGTTTGAAGCCAGCTGTAAGTTGCTTGACTTTACTTAAAAAAAGGGAATTTGTGTTTTTTGCGATATCCTTGAGCTAAACTTTCCTTTTTGCTCGAGATCTTCTTTTCCCTCTTCTCCCGACTCGATATTCTTCCCTTACTGCGCTGAAACGTTTTGATTTTTATTATCTTACCAATAACTCTTTTTGGGTGGAGGATGATATACTATTGACAAGCTTCAGAGGCTTTGTCCATGAGATCGTCAACTTCTCCTTGACATACTTTTCAGAATCGACTGAAGAATTTTTATTCGGGAAGTCATGGCGAGCAGTTGCAATTAATGCTTTTATTTGACCGTTTTTAGATGCCTGATCCTGTTCATCGTATGTTTGTTCAAGATCACGTTTATATCTGCATTGAACAGCACGGGGTCAGATTTGAGTTTTTGAGTAGCAACAATAGGTGTGTTTAGACTTTAGACTAGTGCGTTACAGCTACTCACTCTCAGTTTAAAGTCCGTGAAGGATCCAAGCCGTAACGTGTATTTGATGGGATGTTTGCTCTCTGTCCAGAATAGACAATGTCATTTTCAACATAGCAGGGGCATTAATGAGATCTATTCCTCCTAAAAAGTAATATATTGAAACAAAGTAAGTGATTCTCTGTTTCTCTGGATCTTCTGGACCTATGAATGTAAAATGTCTAAAACTATATTTCTGCGGTGAGACCAAATATATATGAATATTAACTTTTTTTACCTGCAATTCTAACTAAAGAAAAAAATTGTTGCAAAAAAGCATGAGTTGCTAAATTTAAATCATGGCGGCTCCTCTTGGGAGTGTTTGACAAGCCGTCTACGAGTACAACTGCCAAAATAAAGCTTCTTGGGCCGTCCAGAGACGCCAATAAACTGTAGGTCTCACCGTCGCCGCCTGTGCCAAAATAATAACACGCACACACAAAAGGTAAATCTGGGTCGTTGTTCTTGAAATTAAAAACTCACGGTTTTGTATTGGAAAAATATTCATAATAATATTCGTTGCCTAACGTTAGTTTAAAAGGTATACAATGTAGATAAAATTTTAGTTTTTGATTTGACCCACGATAATGAAACGGAAGTATGACATACAGCCGATTGTTAATTCAATACAGCGTCTGCAATGAAATTGGTTCAAATCTCTTCAATAGCGCAATGGAAGCCGTAATAAACCGCAAATAATTTTGTTTTGTAATTTTAATTCCGTTTTTAGCTTATAGATGCACGCCTTCGGGTTTTCCGAGTCCGTCACTCAATGCCGTTAAATCCTTTCATGTTTTCAAATGGCTATTTCTTGTTTAAATTATTATTGCCAACGATGTCAATAATATCAATGTTTTAAGAACATCAAACCACAAAACTAAAAGCTCTTAAAAGTCGAAAATTGACCCAACATTTCCATTTCAATTAAAAGTCACCTAATGAACCAATAAATTGTTTAAATTTGTATTAATTTTTATATATATTTATTACTAATTCCTGCCTAGCACAATAAGTTTTACCGACTAATTTTTGAAAAATTACTCAAAGTCCACTTAAATGTTACGCCATTAATCAGTGCAGAGTCGAAAATGAAAATAAATAGTAAGCGAAATATTTTTAGTTCAATGACAGCAACTAACCAAATTCCACACGTCAGAAATCTGTTCAGATTTTCAGCCTCATCAAGTCAACCTCAAAAATTAATTGCCGAACACAAACGTAACCAACTGATAACTCAAAACTCAGGATCGTCGCTGTGTTCAAAATCACGACAAGGTGCCCATTTCGAAATTCAAACACTACACCCTGTCAAATTTGTTGGAAAAGGTCGTCGCGAGCACATCTCTGACGTCTGATGTGCATCAATTGTGACATTTCTCAAAACTAAATGATCCGTTTGCGATGTGTGCAACAAACTGATCTTTTGATAGTTCTAAAATTGTTTTCGAAAATTCATTTTTCGTATTTTAAATATATGTATTTTTATAAATATTTTCTATTTTCTATTTTCAGATAATGGCATCACTTAGTTAAAAGAGGCAAACAAAAAAACGCAATGAATATAATTGCTGATTGTTTTTAGTAGATTGTTGTACAAAACAAGCAAATTTTGGTTTAAAAAAGTTTAAAAGTGTGCGTAATTTAATTGGAAAAAATGCTCCAGCACCCCGTGACGGATTTCTACGACTTGGCGGCGGCTAATGCAGCCGTGATAAGCAGTCGACAAACACCGCCATACAGTCCGACGGGGTTGTCAATTGCAGCACAACACAATAACAACAATAATAGTACAAGCAATAACAACAATACGAGCAACAACAATAATACCGGCGGTGGTGGATTAGACATTCTAAATCAAAACGGTGTGGGCGGCGGTCTTATTGGCAGCGGCACAAACGGTAGTGGCGGCAACAATTCTGGCGGAGGTCGTGAATCGTTGCCCAGTTTTGGGTTTACACAGGAGCAAGTGGCATGCGTTTGTGAGGTAAGCTCTTTTAAGATGGCAGATAATTTTTTTGTTTTATTTTGCGGCAACCTATCGCAAGGGATTATTTTTAATAGTGATTTAATAGTTTAGTCGAGACGTTAGACGTCAGGGTAAACGTGGTGTTATTTTCTCCGTCTTCTAGATCTTGTGATTGTGATTTTTATTCGATCACTTAAAATTATCGAATCAAGGTCGTTGAAAAGGAATCTTAATTATATCCGTCATTGTCTTCTTGAATTGGCATAATAAGAGAACAGGTCTCAGAGGCTGTTCATACAAAGTATTTTATTTTATATTTTGTTATAAACAATTTTTATAAATGTAAGTGTGTGAGACACAACATTTATATATTTTTTTTCTTAAATATCTTGGTTTATCCGGTACCCAAGGCTGAGGTTGACTCAGAATTGTGGCCAAATGGCTTTATAATAGCTGAAAATCTACGATAATTTTGCTTGAAAATTATCATTTTAGATGCGGCGCATTTCTATCTCTATGAGCTACAAGCAAGCACTGCGTTTTTAGGGCTTGAAAATCTACGAATATTCGAAGAGAAGCTTCTGCTTCGTGACCCTGTAACTATTTCGTAGATTTTTGCAGAGTGGTAGAATAATTGAGCTGTCTTTGGCCAGAAGAAACGTTCAATGATTTGGATTTGAGCAAGCTATGATTTCACCAAAATGGAGCCACGTACCACACAAAATATTAAACATTTTAACATTTAAATAAAATTTAAACAATTTTGTCATTGTCATTTTACGTGGAAGCAGAGAAAATGTATTGAAAAATTTCATCGACAAGATGTCCTACTACCAAGCGAGTTATTTCCATTATAAATCGGTGAATTTTCTCATTCAATTAAGCATAAATCATTGAACGTTCTGGTAGGGAGCACACGTAGGGTTTGGGAGGGCGAAAACATGACACCAAGCATATCACTGGTTAAGTTGGCTTAAATCTAGAGCCGTTTTTGCGATGGCAATAACCATTGTGATCGATCCTGGAAAAGACCAACAAATTTAAAGTCGATACTTAATGCTTCAAAGCCAAATATGACAGCATTCATGACGTTAAGCGATGGCCAAATTGGTAAACGCGGAAAAACTGTACTGACTTGCGCTGGATTCCGAAAAAAAGTTGCCATGTCAAGTGATTTCTTCAATTTTTAATAGTTGAACAGATACTATGACGATCAGGTGCCAACATGGAAGAAAATATATCATGTCTGCCTAGCTGTAAGATACACTAACGACACTATTGAAATGAAAGCTCGAATCGAACGTATCGTCGCCGAAACTTTCAGCTCGCTTGGAGCAAATACCAGAATCTTTAGTTCTTCAAATTATTGAGGATACAAAAAATTATTTGCTACAGGGAAAAACTCTATCCAACGTACGCCAAACAATGTATCTCATTGAAGTAAATGAGTACATCTATCTCGGGACAAATATCGTGGTCGGAGATCCAATGAAGACTCATCCCATAAAATCGATGGTTCCACAATTCGTCCAAAAAACTAGCTTTACAAGACCATTAATTTGCAGTTCTTATTTACATTTAGAAAAGTTATCCGGCAGCTACTTCGAGCGAATTGACAAATATACTATAGATGAAATTGTCTTCTTAATCACAGCCAACCAGGTTCAAGGAAAACGAAATGGATTTACATATATGGAAATCCATTGAATGAGTTTCAACGCCGGCCGGTTCTATTACTCTGTGGAATCTTTCTTGGTTAAGGTTTGGATTCATAAAGAGGGAAACGGATAGTTATCGAAAACAAGTTATTCAATTTGATAAGCTGGGCTCCACAGAGCACTATTTGAATCAATCCTTGAGTTGTCTTGAATATAAGTAATAAGCATTAGATGCTGTAGCAAAAGTCAGTAAGAAGAGAATATTGTTTGATTACTACCTATATATAGTAATTCCATCATGAAGAACTACAATGAAGGATCAATTTGATTAAATGAACGATGATTGTCTCTTAGACATCAGCCTAGCTCTTCCATATCAATCAGGATTATCAGGATTATAATATACCAAATAATAAGAACCAGAATTGTCCTAGAATACTTAAGAGCTATTCCATCTTTGAGGCGAGAATCGTAGCATTGATCGGCACCGCTTTTTTAAATATCATAGTTTATATGTTTTAATAGTCCAGTCTCAAACCGTAAGTAAAAAAAATGTAGTTCATTTTTGTTCTAGTACTTTCATTTATTATTAATTATTTGTAAAATAATAAAACCGTTTGATATGGTACACCACAAAACTGAAGCAAACATATTCCCAAAAATTATTAATAATGAGATCTGGCCTGCTGATGCTACAATCCGCGAATTTGTTCCTAAAGCGGGAAAGATAATCACCCCTTCCAATAAGCTTTCAAAAAACTAGAGCGTTTATCCCTTTACTATCAAAATGTAAGGGGATTACGTACAAAGTCTCGTAGTATGTTTCTATCGTCCCATAACTGTGATCATGACGTCATCGCATTAACTGAAACGTGGCTCAATCCAAGCTTTTTAAATAATGAACTGTTTTCATCGGAGTTTGAAGTGTATCGAAAAGACAGATCTTCAAACATTGCTGACCCCGTCGGAGGTGGTGTTATCATTGGGGTTCGAAATACTCTGGAAAGCTCTATCTTTCCGATTCCTTTTGTTGAAAGCTTGGATGTAATATGTGTTAAAATTAAACTCAAATCTAAAATGCTTTTTCTTATTAATGTCTATGTTCCACCCACAAGCTCTAACAGTGTTTATGAAGGAGTCTCAGCTGCTATCAATTATGTATCTGATAATTGCGATCCTCTTGACGAAATTTTATTATTAGGTGATTTTAACTTACCTCATTTAAAATGGATACCTTCTGACGACGAACTTTATTTTGTTACAGCTGGTAGTGTATCTCGTCATTCGTCAATTTTTCTTGACTCTCTAATCTCGTGTGGATTACAGCAAATGAGCTGTATAAAAAACTGCATGGACAGATTACTTGACCTTGTCTTTTTCACTAATGCAAGTAACTGCATTGTCGAACGCAGTACCCTGCCTATGACAAAAATTGATACATATCATCCTCCTCTTCAACTCATTTTATCTTTTGACAATGGGCTTGAGAATGACGTGGAATACAAAGATCTTGAGTTTGATTTTAAAAATACTGATTTTAATCTTCTTAACGAATTAGTTTCTAAGATAAACTTTAACAGTATCTTCAAAGGAACTGTTGACCAAATGGTTGGCAAATTTTATGTGAACATGTTCGACTGCTTCGTTTCATCTGTTCCCGTCAAACAAACACGAATGGGCTCGGTAGCAACTGCCCCATGGTACAATCATGAATTACGAAGTCTACGTAATAGACGGAATAAGGCATGGAAAAAGTACCTTTCAAGTAATAATTCTAAAGACCATGATCGCTACTTTTCCATTCATATGGAATTTCAGTCACTTTCAAGTCGTCTTTATGACAACTATATTGGAAGAATGCGATTATCTCTTCTAAACGACCCAAAATCGTTTTGGAAATTTATCAACTGCAAGAGAAAATCTGATGGTTATCCTTCCACTCTTTCATACTTAAATAACTCAAGTAAAAAACCAGATGATATATGTAATTTCTTTTCCTCTTTTTTCAGTTCCGCCTATGATTCTGATAGTTTTATACCCGACCCAAAAGAATTCGCTCACTTAGAGACCTTTTGCCCTAGTTCAATGGGTCAACTATCAATAACTCCTAGTGACGTGGAATACCATCTTGCTCGCCTTGGAACGGACACCACCTGCGGACCTGATGGGATACCTCCAATAATCTTCAAGAATTGCTGTAGCTCTCTTGCAGCTCCTCTGGCTTTTTTATTTCAAGCCTCTATTAACCAAAAAGTTTTTCCAAAATTTTGGAAAAATGGTTTCATAATCCCGGTGCACAAAAAGGGTTTCCGGGGAGATGTTACTAATTACAGGCCCATAGCTAAGCTATCTTGCTTGCCGAAACTTTTTGAGGCTATCATTTTCGACAGCGTTTATTTTAGTTGCAAACCTTTCCTAACTGATAAACAGCATGGCTTTGTTAAAAACAAATCCACAGTTACAAATTTGTTAGAGTTTACTTCATTCACAAATAAAACCCTAGAAGTAGGAAATCAAGTCGACTGCGTGTACACTGACTTCAGTAAGGCCTTTGATAAGCTTTCCCATAAGCTAATTACTTTTAAAATGAAATCCCTTGGTTTCCCTTTATCTTTCGTGGAGTGGATATGCTCGTATCTTGACGGGAGAACGTATCAAGTTTTGTTCAGGGGATCGACCTCTAAAACAATAAACGCTACCTCAGGTGTGCCTCAAGGTAGCCACCTTGGTCCACTTTTATTCATTCTAGCCATTAACGATGTTGTTAGTGTGATCAGGAACTCAAATGTTCTAATTTATGCCGACGATATAAAAATATTTAAGTGTATCCACAATCTATCCGACTGCAGCGCTTTACAGGATGACCTTAATTCTTTTGCAAAATGGTGCTTCAATAATTGCTTATCATTAAACATATCTAAATGTTTTAGCATGTCCTTTTCGAGAAGACTTAATCCTCTCTCCTCTGTGTACACCATAAATAGTTCTCCGCTGGCTAAAGTAAAACTGACAAAGGACTTAGGTGTACAATTCGCTCCAAATCTTGACTTCTCAATTCATATTGAGCAAATAGTCAACAAAAGCAACACCCTTCTAGGCTTCATCAAACGGTGGAGTAAAGAATTTTCATGTCCATTAATCACGAGTGCCCTGTACACTACATTTGTAAGGCCACAGCTTGAGTATGCATCCAATGTGTGGTCACCGTATTACTTAACACAAATTGACCGTATCGAGTCTGTTCAACGCAAATTTGTTCGTTTCGCACTTCGGCATTTATCATGGACTGATCCTCTGCGTCTTCCACCTTATAAGGACCGTCTTCTACTTATCGGCCTTGATTCATTACAAAAACGTCGGGAAGTCTGTGATATTGTGTTTTTACATCAGCTTATTGCTGGTAATATTGACGCACCACCACTTCTTAACCAAGTCAATTTTAGTGTAAAGTCTTTCAATTTTAGAAACTTAAACATTTTTGACATAAAATACCACCGTACGAATTACGGATGCAACGAACCTGTTACTCGGATGTCAATAGAAGCGAATGCAAGCTGTCATATGTTCGATTTTGCATCCAGTAAACTGGCACTCAAACAAAAACTTTATGGACGTGTCAACTCTTAATGTGCATGCTACGTATTTCTTCAGTACTCTTGTTTTTATTTGTATTTATTTTATAATTAACAATTGTAATTAAAATATATATTCTTTTTTTAATATTTGTTAAACTTTGTATTTGTGTATGGTGTTAGGCTTTATTTGTTTATGTTTACTAACAACTAACACCACGCTAAATGATGACTGTGACAAGATGGGTATTACTCTCTGAGTAATACTGTCACTTACAATGCTTGTTTTATAAGCAGTACTGATAGCGTTAAAACCTTGGCAAAAAGAGCTTAAAATGTTGGATTAGGAGTACTTCAAGGTTCTGTTTAAGGTGCACTATTATTTCGTATCAATATTATTTCACAGTCTGAAGTTATAATAACAAATAAACGGACTTCTTTCAAAAGTGTTTTGTTCTTGTCTTTGAGCTATATCTGATGTCTTCATTTGTTGCGAATATGAACCACTGAATATTATAAAACAGGTTCAAAAAACTGTCATGTTGTCTTCGACTCCGACCCGTGATGAGTTCACATACTTGCTAATATTTTCAATAATAAACTTTTCGAAACGCATGGTGTAAAATTTAAGACTCACCACAAATGTTTTTATACGTAGAGTATACATAATAAAATATATTATGTTTTGAAAATGGTTGAATTAAATGACTTTGAATTTGAAAGACATCTATTTTTTTATATAGAAAAAGTAACCTATTGTCTTATTAGAAATTGTTAATAAATATAAATCGAATGCAGAAAGGCAATCATAATTAAATATTAATTTATATTTACTGAACGTTTTCTAACCAACCTGTCCATTTTTTTTCTTCAAGGTCCTCCAACAAGCTGGTAATATTGAAAGACTGGGACGATTTCTATGGTCATTACCACAATGTGATAAATTGCAGCTGAACGAGTCTGTGCTGAAAGCTAAGGCAGTTGTTGCATTCCATCGAGGACAATACAAAGAACTCTATAGACTATTGGAACATCATCAGTTCTCACCACATAATCATGCCAAATTACAAGCGTTATGGTTAAAAGGTAAATATTGCAAATTTAATTTTAAACCTACAAAAAAAATAACAAAGAGCTTCCTTTTACTTGTTTTTAATTTTTCTTTCAATATTGTTTTATTTCTTTTTCCTTATCACCCTTTTGTTTGTAGCGCATTACGTTGAAGCCGAAAAACTGCGGGGAAGACCTCTAGGTGCTGTTGGTAAATATCGTGTCCGTCGTAAATTTCCACTGCCACGCACAATTTGGGACGGTGAAGAGACGAGCTATTGCTTTAAGGTGGGTTCATTAAAAAAATAAAAAACATAGGAGGGTTACATTGTATGTTCATAAATTCAAATCTGATCCTTGTAGAAAAGGACGAACTCGAAAGCCTATGAATGTTATTATGGGTTGAATTTTTTCACTTGTGCGCTAAGAATTCAGGTTAAATGTTTTCAGGGATGGTATTGCCGAGTGCAATTTACTCTCTGGGTTTTGGTAACAACGAGGGTAATTCACACACATGACTTGTAATTAGCAAACAAAAAAATGGCTTCATCGAAATTTGTTTCGCAATGTTATTATACTTGACAACAAAACTGGGAAGAAGGTTCGGGAAAGATAATGAAGAAAATGTGGGGAAGACTGGGAATGAGCTGGTTACAACAGTGGTTAAGATTTTTGTACTGGTCGTAATCAATAACGTATTCACTTGCAGTGACATTGAACTATTTATCTTAATAGCTAAATCAATCATGTCGTCTATTACTGTCCATGCTAGTAGCAAGCTCTTGACCACATTGCCCAAAAAAAAAACATTAGTCAAGAAATGTAAAAACTTTAAGAAATGGCTTTTTGTTTTTCTCGAAAAATATTTTTTTGATTCATCACTATCCCCCTTAAACGTAATTTCCCTCAGATAGTATGCACTTGAGTTGTCCAAACCAAAGCTCTTCCACCGATGCGATCTTTATTTCAAGCGTCTTTTCAGTTTTGGGATAAAGAAAAAATCGCATCGGCAAAGTCCGTTGATTTCGGTGGCTGAGGCATGACATCCGTGTTCTTTTTGGTTAAAAAATATGATCGTGCAAAGATTCTTCAGATCAAAAGCTAGCAAACGGAAGAAACTTCACCGCCACACTTTTTAAGTCCAAAACATCGGAAAAAATTGCATGACATGAACCAACCGATTTGCGAACATCCTCAGGAACTTTTCTTACCGTGATTCGACGTTTTTTCCTTTACATCTTCTCGACTTTCAGTGGAGAGCTCTTATTTTTTGCTTACGCGGCGAAAAAGCAAAGGCTTAGAGCGACAAACTTTCGCTTTACGTTGCCACTTGACCCACATACGTCCTCAAGTTTGCAAGGTGGGCTTGGGCTTTTGAAGGCACCATTTTGTTAATTGACTAACAGAGCTTGATCGATGGTATCTTTTAACATGAGGTTATGGTTTGAAAATAAAAGAACAAGGTTCCATTCTACAAAATCGTACAAATCGGACTTGGGGGCTCACCAATTTGACCCTAAAGAGCTAGAACAGGCCTTTCGGCCTCGAACAACTTCATCACTGAGGCTAATCAAAAGCTTATGTTCCCGGATTTATGGGATCTACATGTTTTCAAGCCTGGTACTTCGCGATCGTACATGGCTTTTTTGCCCCTTTATTGAGTCGAACGTCGAGACGCCGGAATTAATTTTACGGTCCTTCGAATCCGAATTCTTCGTCGGATAAACTTTTGTGTTGGTGAGGAGGGCGAATAATGGAGGAGAAGTAATAACAGCGAACTTGAAGAGCTGAACAAAGATGCAAATCTTTCCCAAAAATCCTTCAACTAGGCTCAGTCACATTGAATGTACAACAATACTCACGCAATAAGGTAAGACTGAACTTTCAGTCAAAAGTTAAAGCAATTGCGGGTGCGAGGAATTCAAGATAGCTTCATCTTACTGGCTCAAACCATGAATTACACCCTCATGTTTAGATTTTTATTGACAATACACGATCACACCATTCATTCTTATTTCTGCAAAGAAGCCCGCTTACTTACTTTTAACTTACCGCTGTTCTCGTGTCTTTATAATTTGCCACGGTTCCCAAACATTGGCACAGGTGCAATGACATTTCGGGTTATTTGTGGAATTCCCATAAGCAATTTGACGGCCTGGACGCGGCAATTAATCCACGATGAATGATCTCTTAATTCTCAGCCGAGGATTTATGTACGAGTATCATTTGTTCGTTTCGCCCGTCGCGGGAATTGGCTTTTGTCGTCGTCGCCATATACAACTACACGACTCCGGATACCACAGCGAGCCTGTGACGTCTGTACTCGTACTCCTAGTTCTTTTTCAGACGAGGGTGTTGTTTCTGTTTGTCTGTCAAGTCTAAAAGTTCATTCGGTCGACTTCAATTCAGTTTCCGGTTCCATAATTTCAAATGTTTTATGTTTGGCATGTGTTTTAGTGGTTGGGTCTGCTGCCTGCATCTCATTCCTGATGTCATGATGCAATTTATAGTTGCATTAAGACCTTGTTGTATCACAATGATTGTTGTTTTATTTCTTGTTTTTAATTGAAGGCGCACACTATAACACTGTGCTAATGACATGCAATGAATGTTTTCCAGTCGGGAGTGAGAATTCGAGCAGAGGGATTCAGAAATTTGATACTTTTTCACGTTGCTATGAGTTTTTTTTTTATTTCTTTTTGGATGTGTGGTAGAGGACAGTTGCAACACAGCTTTTTTCATAATAATGATATATTTGTATCTCTGTATCTGAAATGTGTATCTTTTAGTATTGATTGTTATTTTTTCTTTTTCATTTATCTCTGGGCGCACAGGAAAAATCAAGATCGGTTCTTCGGGACTGGTATGCACATAATCCATATCCATCGCCGCGAGAGAAGCGCGAGCTAGCAGAGGCTACTGGACTGACTACGACACAGGTGAGTGGTAATTTTTCTGTTGTCGAAGAATGTGACATGCTCTGGGGAGTGAGAGTGTGAAGTGGAATGGAGTGACTAATGGTCGTGGCGGGGTGTAAATTTATGGACATATGAAATCTAGGTCATTTTTATAAATTTTATTGGAATGCATAGCATGCGTGCCTTTTTGATTTGTACATACATACATAACGATTTAAAGAATTCCTTATTGAGTTAATTATTTCTCTAATATTAAGAATGGATCTTCTGGGTGAGCATAGAATTTATATTATCCAATCTAAATAAAAAGGCCTTAAGGAAATGGTATTTGATGGAATTCGTTACAATGGTAACCTTGCGGTTACCTTGAGCTCTGACTTTTTGCGGAGTTTTTTCCATTTTTTTTTTCAATTTTACGTTTCTGTCGTAAGACAGTGCTTAAGGACAACTTTATCTCGAAAATTGCCGCTAGTATAAAGTTTTTTGTTTCTTAAAACCTTCGGAACACGTGAAAGATTTCGTGGAGTGCGTTTCAGCACATTTAGCCTTGTTTAAGGCTTATGAGACTGTAATTTTTTGCATTGGAATTACTGGATTTTCCAATATGGCCACCATATAAATTTTTTCGGTATGTCGTCGTTAAGTATGCAATCCGTGACGATTTTGAATAAATATGACACAACGTCAGTTATTGAGTTAGGTCTGATTCCATCTCGCCCTGCAGATTTTTAGCTTTCATTTGAATTTAACTACTGCACTACCTTATACTCTCTTATCATTCTCGATTCATCTTTGTTAACTTCCAGATACATTTAAAGGGATGATATCGCACGTATCGTAGAATTTGTGTATGTAGAAAAGTTGTAGAATTGAAAAAAGGCCTTTTCACCGCCCGGTGACACCAAAGCGCAACTACTTGTCTAACAAAGTTTTGTAAAAGACAATTATTATATATGTTCATAACATTTTCTTGAAGTTGCCATTTAAAAAAGTGCACATCTTGCACATTTTAACAGATATGTATTTTTTTTATAGCAAAGTGCTCTAAATGCTTCCATGCACCAATTAACAAAAAAAATATTTCTGTCTTTTCGATTTTCTGCTGGCACCAAAATGTAGCCCAAATATATGTAAAAACTGTTGATAGCTTCGTTGTCCGTCTGTCTGTTACCATTTCCAGTATGAAACTTATACCAAATACTTATGGCTGCGGTCCCTTAAAGCTGTAAAAAATCAAGCTTCTACATCGATGCGGTCAATATTGATGGCTGTTTCTGCCGCTCGACAGTTTTTTGGCCGGCTTGAGTTACAAAATTTGTCGCCACTAAAGGCCCTTTTTTGAATTGGAATTTTGTCAAGTGTTTATTTATCGTTATTAGTATGTCTCCACCACTAATTCAAAACTTACTAGGTATCTATGTTTGTGATATAAAACTTATTAATAATAGCTTCTTTAACGCAATCATTGACTTGCGAAAATTGTACCATAGGTTTTCCCTTGCCAATTTCTTCTTCTGCGATTGACCTCGTTTCAAATCTATAGAACAGTTTTTCCTTAGTCGCCTATAATCGGAAATCAATCACACAGCGCTGGTCTTCAAATTTATTTCAAAAAACACAAAATAAGTAGGTTATATGGATTTTCTATTTTATTTTTTACTGTAAAAAAAACAATCATCTAGATCAATATTATGAATAAATTTTCATATGTTTGTAATGCAATTACACGTGGAAATTCGTGAAAACTCGGACCTAGGACATGAACTTGAAAATTTGAATTTAATATGAAACTATTAGTAACAGAAGCGTGTTTGCATTATCTCTTTTTATTTTTGCATCTTATAACATCCATTCCAGCAGATTTATCCCCTTATATTGACCTGAGAAAAGTTTTAACTTCCATTCCACCCATAAAACACTCTGTTTTCGAAAATAACGTTCTATTTGTTGGTCTTTCCTATTTCCTCAATCTTCTCAATCACATAATTTCTGCAAACATTTAATTTAATTTTAAAAAAGGTGAATTATAAGGCGTAATAAGCCTTTAAGATAAATCATACTAAGTTTTGGTTTTTTGCTAAGTTTTTTTATTTGTTATTAATTTCAGGTTTCTAATTGGTTTAAGAATCGACGACAGCGAGATCGTGCGGCCGAACACAAAGAGTGAGTTTCTATTCATTTCATTTATTTACAAAACAAAATTGACTCCCACGCATGTTATTATTGTATTTAAAAAAAAAGAATATTCATATGGCCAATTGAGTGAGTTCTTTGTTTACTATTTTCGCAAAAACACACATGGTTTTTAAAATAATAACAAATTTCAAATCAAACAAAGAGTCAGGAAAAACTAAGCAAACGTATACTAGTGCGCTGCTTTTACACACACATATAGAAACTAAGAAGGTAAATTGTGTATCGATGTCAGGGTTCGCGCCCACATGCAAAAGATACAAAATGTACCAAATTTTTGGCAGAAATTATTATTAATTCTTTATGAGCAATATTTAAAGAGGGGAAAGATAAAAATCAGTTTGAATGAAATATAAAAAGAAATTTAGCTGACAATGGACTCGTATAAAATTAACACCATTGCTGACCTTTCTCATCTCGACTCGACGCTCGACGGATATCCTTGACTCAATGACCGCAAAATAAATAACGAATTTTGAATTCTTATAGGAAAAAAAAAATTATTTGATTTTTATGTGTCGTTTGGCCGCTTGACTGTCGGCTGTTCCTTCTGTTTCCCATCTGTATTTTGAATAAACATTATTAAGATATCGGCCACTGATAAGTGCGGTTAATTTTGGAACAGAAGGATGCACACACATCGCATTTTTGGCAACAACAAAAAAAGTCCCGAAAAACAGAAAACTAAAAGTCAATAAATGTGTGCTGAAGTAGATGGCGGGTGTTGTTTAAAATTGAAGAGGACACAGATGACTGACTGCTGCAGTGGGCATATATCCTGACTGCAGACTGAGTGCTACATGTGCTACAAAAATGCCGCTTTTTTTAAATTTCGTAAATTTTTTTTTTGATTAACAAGAAGTTGATTGTTTGCCTTTAACTTGCAGTTTTATTTTTATTTTTTGTTTGAATTGTTTTTCTGAGATAAAGGATATGCACATCCTGTAAAAATATGACAGATCATCGTAAAAAAGAATTTTTTAAAGAGACACGCAGAAAAAAATTAATATACGAAAGACTAGCAAGCTAGCGAGCATTATTCTAACAGCGACCATCAATCTATAGTCAACTTATGTAATGAGGAACACTTATCTTCGTAGTTTAAGATGGCAAGGATTTGAAGATGTGTATAAAAGAGTGTGCGGTGATTCAACTCAAAAAAGAAGGAAGACGATACAGTCTTCTTGTCAGAAAGTCTTATAAAGGGTCCGCCAAGTAACTAAAAATGCTGAATATTTTCTCAAATTTCTTTTTTTATTTGAAAGTAAAATCCTTCCAGTTAGTAATGGAAAATAATTTCATTCAAATGGCTGCCTCGGCTGGCCATGCAGTAGCCTACACGATCGGTCCAACTTTTAAGCACATTATCGATTGTGTGCAGCTGTATTTCACCAATGGCTTCACGAATATTGTCCTTTAAAGCGTCAATTGTCTCTGGCTTGTCGGCGTAACACTTATCTTTGAGGGCACCCCACAAATAATAGTCCAACGGTGTCAAATCGCAGCTCCGAGGTGGCCAAACGACATCAGCTCTGCGGCTGATAATGCGATCTTCAAAAACAGGGCGCAAAACATCGAGTGTAGCTTCGGCCGTCTGGCACGTAGCGCCGTCCTGTTGAAACCAAATGTTGCCAATATCCTCCTCTGCAATTTTTGTGAACAAAAATTCGTTCAACATGGCCCGACAACGATCGCCATTGACTGTAAAGGTCACTACTTGCACATTTCCGAAGAAAAATGGCCCAATTATGCCTCTGGACCAAAATCCGCACCACACTGTGACTCGTTTTGGGTTCATCGGCTTTTCAATGTATGCGTGCGGGCTTTCTGTGCCCCAAATGCTTTCTGTGTTTTGGCTTGTTTACATACCCGCCAAGATCAAAATGAGCTTCATCTGAAAAGATGATTTTTTTGGCAAAATCGGCATCTTCTGTAAGTCGATCGCAGGCCCACTTAGCGAAGCGAAAACGTATTGGAGCAAGCCATTCAAAAAGCTTACTTAGCTTCTAGCAGCCAGATCTGGCGGGCGTTTTTGGCGACATCGGTTTTGTGGTAATTCCAACTTAGATTTTTATTGTAAACATTCCGAGACGAAACGAAGTATAAATTACTTTATTATTAGTAGCAAACATTAATCGGATCTTACAAAAATATATGTGTTGTACACAGATATGGTATAAAACTGTCTTACTATGAAAAGAATATAAATTGTCAGCAAGCGAAAATATTTTCATAAACTTGGTTTGAATGAAAAATGAAATGAAAATATCACAGTTTTGAAATTTGACTTATAAAAAAGAATTTTATGATGAAAATAATTTAAGCACAAGCAAATTGAATTATATTTATGAATATTATGAATAAATATAGAATAAATAAATAGATAAACAAAAACAAACTTAACAATAAATCATAAATATTATTATTAAATAAAAAAAAATGTAAATAAAACTTTAAAGGTAAATAATAAATAAATAAATAATAATGTTGCGTTATATAAGAAATATAATTTTGATAAGCAATCATAAATTAACCAAGTCTGTAATTTGACTATTTTCGGAAAAATCACATGTTGCTAAAAATCTTTAATTCAGTTTGGAAATTCGATCACAAATTAGTACTATTTCCGCCAAGTCATGGAGGAGAATGGCCGAGAATGGAAGCTTCAAAATGATTTTTAGAACTTTATTCTGTGTTCTCTGTTATCCGGCGCCGAATAAAACATGATTGCTTGGGAAAATTACATTGAAAATTACTTGTTTATTTGAATAACTTCATTTGGATTTTCGGTTTATGAACGGATATAAAATTCTGATTGTATTATTTACTACTTTGGCAATAATATACTGGATTATCAAGCACTACTCCGAGATATAAGATAGTATTCAGATATTCCGCAGGCCGTCCATCGTCTGTTAATCTGTTATTCGGCAGGAAAGAAGCTTTTTTTTTTCTTTGTAAAGATTGCAAATTAGTTTCGATTGCGAAACCAAAAGCATCCGAAGAATAGATACATATGCGAAGATTGCAGTATGACAGTTGGATGGATTTGGCATATCAGACGTATATTGAAAATTTTGTCCTGCCAAAAATGGTTGCACTATTAAAGTAAGTGTATTGGAAAATTAAGCTGAGCGATTTACGAGGCAAATGCTTGTTGAAGAACTGATATGAAGCGCCTCTGATTAGTTACTATCAGAGTAACTACATAAATTTTTTTTTCTCGAAAAGTCATCTACAAACGCATGTGTAAATATCGTCCTTAATTGTTCTTAAAGTCAATATCTCCCACCTTTAAATAATGTGCATACTAACGACCTTTGCTTAAACACAATTCCAATTTCACGTCTCTACAGCCACATCAATCCATCCGGATTTAAATTCGCAAGTCGAACGTAGAAGCGACCAAACGATCGGGAACGGGGAAAACATTCTTTGCACTTTGCTTGACAATCAAATCATATCGGATTACAAATTTTACTTTACTTCCATCGAAAAAGTGATAATGATTGCATTTGTTTTGTTTTATCTATGCTTCTCCGTAATCCCCCAAAACATCTCCACCTCCTGCATGGTTCTACCATACCCTCTGGGCCAGAAAACCAAACCATAACCAACAACCTTAGAATCCCCTATTTCTGATGGCGGCGGGCGCTGCCTTCGGTTGCCATAGTTCTGGCGAACGAACACGTTCCATTGTTACCTCGTGTACGTATCTCGTGTGCACATTAGGGTATCTTAATTTCTTGGAGGGGATCTCCAACATAAAAGTCTCATATTACCAAAAAGGAAAAGAACAACACATTTTTACGAGCGCGTATTCCTCTTAGAGTTTTCGAGTTTACCAGTGGCTTGAGCTTGAATTTGTCTTGGGGTTTCTGTTTGGTGTAGACGTCTCGTTCCTTTCGAATGAAATAAGCAATATTTGTTCTTTTTCAATGCGGGTGGTGGTTATGACAACGAAAATGTTAATATAGAGATACAACACCACCTGAAGAAATAACTGGAATGAGTTCAGTGGACCAAATTATAAAAAAAGGTCCCTTTTCAGGCTTGATCGGATTAGATTATTATACTCTTTCCTTCCTCTCACAATTCGTTGATTTTCTTTATTTTTTGTTTTATTATTTCAAATAGAAAAAAAAACATTGTTTTTCTTTTTTTTATTAATTTTGTTTTCTTATAAGGAAACTTAATATGGCGCCTAATTTTATTTAACACACAGATTTTCTAGCTTTTTGAATTTTATGAGGCTAGCTTCTAAATCGATACTAAATCTCGGATTGATTGATTTTTATTGCCAATGAATAGGTGGGTAAAGGTAAAGCTCGTTCGTCGTTTGTTTAAACTGCTACAATGTCATAAATTCAGTGGGCTTTAAGTCTCGAATTTGTATTTTTAATGGCGTGTAGTTTTAGGACCACACCGATGGATTGTTTGGTTTTTTTTTTACTGGCTGAGCTTATAGTTTCGTTGAATTCTAGTAGATTTTGATTTGATCAGCTGCGTATCGAATTTCTTCTTAACCGACTATTAGATAAAGAGAACTACCCAGTGGATTGTTTATTTAGATTTGTGGCTTGAATTTTATGACCATGTTTTTCCTTAATAAACCAACAGATGCCAATTGATAAGTTATGAACGATTGTAAAATTCTATTGAAATGAATTAAAAGTAGCAATAAGTGGAGTGGTATTGTTTATTTCCTGTGTATGTGTGCATTACAAACATATGTTTATGCATATATTTAAAAACAATTTACATAAGCTCAAATAAAAGTTAGATGATAAAAAAAACAAATAGAAAAGAGTTGAAAGGTTGATAAGCAAAGAAGAGTTGCTCAAATTATTCTTTGGTAAACCGATTCTCAAAATTCACCATTGAACTAAGAAGGAGTTGACTCAACAAATGAGTTGGCTTATCCCTCTGCAGTGATAACAGTCGGCAGCTTCTCCTTTAGAATTGGGCAAAGGATGCTGACCAAACTTAGGAAATGATTTGATGCATCGTGCATATACCTAACGAGGTCACTTCCAGCTACTTCCAAAAGGATGGCTGTTTCAGAGTCAACTAAAACGATTCCGTCTGTATCCCTTAAGGCTTCTATTCAAGGTGTATTACCTTGCCATGTTCCTACTTTCCTGTTGAAAAATTTGCGTATGTTATTCCTGTTATGTTACTTCTCTGTACATAACGCGCTTCTCGTGTTTCTTTCCTTTCCAATTGAAAAATAAGCACATCCGATTTTTGCGGTAAAGGATCTCTTAAAAGGTATTGGAATAAGCGATGGGCAAAGCTATTGACGGTCTCTTGTATTTACAGCTTATCGCGTTCGGGAAGATCTCATTCAAGATTCGAGTAGTGTTCCGATTCGATTCTGTCTCATATTGTGATCTCGATCATTTTTTAAAAACCGTTTCTGTTTCCCTGTCATGTTCCATCTAAATATTTAGCTTTGATCACAACTCTCTTGTTGTACGTCTTCTTAGATACGAGTTTATTAATGCTATCAATAGGTCAACCTGGTCAAAAAAAATAAAACAATCGATAAAGCCAAAACCACTCTTACGACATTGTGAAGGACAAACTTCTATTCTATTTCCTTAACCCAATTCATTCAGCTTAAATCCCCGATGGCTAATGTTTGTGTTCAAGTGTCATAAACTCTTTCAAAGAGTCATTCATCTTCCTGCCGGACATCGATATCCTTTGATTCTGTCCAACTGTAATACATCTACAATGCGTACAAATTCAAAATGACTGCCACGCTATTTAGTCATGAAAAATATCACATTACATTCGTCAGCCTTATTTTTTGTTTACTCTACTTCATTTTTCTCTTAAAGTTAGATGATGAGCTGTGCTATGATGGCGTATAACATACGAACATGAACTTGTTGAAAACTATGTCCGCAGTGTATAAAGGAAAAGAAAAGGAAGGGTAAAAAATTCAAATGTAAATCAAAAGAATTGAAAAATGGAATCGAAATAAAAGTAAATATAATTAACGCTCCCACCACGCCGTTTGTTGTGAAACCTAAAACGGGCGTAAAACATACAAAAAAAAATAAAGGGGTTCGTTCCGCAAATCCCTTTAGTCAGCATCAGTAAGCAGTTTCAAGTTTCAAAGTCAAAGTGTTTTCACTGGAAGTTGTGTCATACTGCAGGGAGGCGCATGTAGTCAGCTGATTTCTGCTCGAAAGGAGGTGCAAGTTAGATAAAGCTGGAAAGATTTACTATACATACATATTTATATGTGTCAAAGACTACACTTTTTGAAAGTTTTGGTTGAAAATTTTTCTCGATGAATAGAAAATAAGGTCGGGTACATGTCCTTCATAGCTTATTTTTCATGACCTATGTGCCTAAAAAGAATTTGAATTTCTCGATGCAGCCCTTAATTTTCACCTTTAAGCCATGAGGGATCGCGAGCTTGTGGTGATAAAACTAAGATTTTAAAAAATGCGCCAAATAAAAAATTTCAACAGCTTTAATCAGCATGATCTACATGGCCAATTCTGATCACCAAAACGGGAAAAAATAAAAGCCTGGCTTATTGAAATCACATATTGGGTTATCATAAATTCTTATTGATCCAATGATGCCTACAGCCCAAACAGGGACACGTTGTGCACTAACTCCCAAAGATCACTAGTGATTTTTTTGAATCCCAATTGAAAAAAATGTATGCTAATCTCTTATTTATATTTTATATTTTAGAAACATGCTTGTACCTTGCATATTTTGAGCTGAGTAATTACCATTTGAAAATGCATTGAAACCCGGTTGAAAACGGTTTGAGTAACTGAGAAGTATTTTGATTTGAGAGCCTATCAATTATCGAAGGGACAATTGAAGATATAAAAGTTGATGTACGTAAGAGAGAAATACGACAGCTATCAAAAGAGCCAGCTTTTTCGAAACACTTTGAATTAAAAAATTAGACAGACATTGTCGATACACTAAAGCTTTCGTGTGCCTTTATTGATGAAGCTGTGACATGCAACGATAATCGAGATAAAAACCTAAAATATCACCCAAGGAGAAACCACGCATTCCAAGAGCTTGTGGCTCTAGAACACCTGATTATTGTGGGGCCGAAACGAAATTGTTGTTTGACAAGATGGTAAAGCACGATATCTTAATGATTTTATTTCCCTTTCGCCTCTCTAGAAGGTTAATATTACAAGATGTCCTGCAATTACAGCTTCGTCAATGAAATTACAATGATTTCAACCTGAAATATATTTTTGATTTTTCAACGACCAAAATTGTTGAGTTAGCACCCCGGCAGTGCATATCAGTAAAAAAAGTAAACTACAAGCTAAGAGAAGCCTAACTTTTGGAAGCCCTAATAGGACTATTATTTAATAACAAAAAAATGGTATTGCAATTTATTCGGGTACTGATTTTACAGCGACCTATTAAACCTCCTGTTTACATGACATATGCCAATATAGTTAACTTTAAAGCCAATCTTGTCATCCTTCACTGTCACGGGCATGCTGCTTCCAGCTTTCTAGCTTTCGCAATTGCTTGATCATTCAAACAGTGATTAACACTTATTTCGCGAACCTTTTGACTCCGATTCGAAGAAACTTAGCTGTGGCTAACGAACTAAATCCGTTTACTTTCTAAATTTTTCTTTTTTCGAATTTTATACGAATTCCCGAACGGCAATTAAAAAGTGAAGCAGTTATACGGCGTTACGACATACATACGACGTACCCGCGTGGTTTTAAGACATTAAACGGAACGTGGTCTGCTACCCTGCACCTACCCTAAGAACTAAAAATGTCTCAAGGGCGCCGGACTCCTTCAGCGACCTGCTGGTATCAAACCATTTGAGCTGTAAAATCGGAACTGTCTTCATAAATGCTGAGGTGACAGGTCAATCTGAAATCGAATGCAATGAAAACGCTGTTAAACAACGCAAAATCGAATGGTGGCTTTAAAAGCCCGATGCGACGGTACTGGAACCCCGAAAATTTAAGGTGACCGCAGATTCAGATATATATAAATAGTTCAAAAGGACTTGTGGCCAATGATAGAATGCAAAGGAATATGGAGGGAAAAAATGACGAGTACTTTGATATTTGCAGGTGCTGCATTGATATAATGTAACACGGAGGATACATGTAATTCTTATGTAATTGAGAAAATTGCTCAAAGACCAAAAAAAATCCTGGGCAGTTATGTTAACGCTATGGCAGGAGGAGGATGTTCGAGCCGACTTTAAGCTTGTTGTAAAAACTTACAAGGAAAACGGATTTTTTGGGGAAAGTGCTTTGGTTTCAAAGTTAGGTTATCCAGATGAAGTTGTACTCAGGATGCCTAGCGTAACTATGCCTTGGTCTTATAAAATTATCCAGCCGGACCGACTCAATCTAACCTACGTACACTCTTCACCTTTTTCGAAGTAATCATACCAACGATTTTTTGTCTGTGGTGTTGTCAGCATACGCCTATATTCGTGGTATTCGTTTGTTCGTCTTGAAATATCGCAATTTTGTTAATACGGCAAAAATATACGCCAACAAAAGCAGAAAACAAAAAACAAAGGACATCAATTCACAAACGATCCCTTCGGAACTGGATCTTATCAATCCAAGCCTCCAATTGAAATCAATGAAGCTTTCAAGTTTTGTTGCTAATCGATTACAATCTCGCCCGCAATAATCGCTCGGTTAAATACAAATAAACAATTCGTAGGCATTTGTTTTATGGATTTGTGAATGCGTGCTGTTCCCTGTGACTCTCCGCGCGGACCATGTCCGCAACTTGTTCAGCAAAATTCCACGCCATCAGCGCTATGCATATGGCGTGTGTAGTTGGCCTTTGTGCTCTTGAATTTTGTTGAAGCTCGGGGACCGCCATATGACACAGAATCGACTCAAGTTGAGGACCCAGTCCCAACCACTCCAGAAAGTCACTAATGCGATTAATGTGACTTTTAAGTAACCTCCGCGCCGTGTGGGGGACGCCAGCCGCCGGACGCGACTGGTATTTCTTTTAATTTTTCGCCTTATGACACGGACTCCGAGAGCAGCGGTGAATTGGGACTCGCGCGTATGCTTATTAGCGCGTTGATTATTGTTTTTTAGCTGTTTTTGTTCCTTTACTTTTTTTTTAATTGTATTTCTTACTCCATCCGCATCCATGTGCGGTGCTTGGAGATAAGGTCTGCGACCACATCGCCATGCTCTCAAATGAACGTTGTCGTCAGATTCAGAATATTCGAAATACTCGTACACTGTCGTTGAAAGAGGGAGATGAGTGAGAGAGGCGTTAAGCTGGATTTTAATCGTCTTCCAAAGATAAATATTTAAAGAGGGTGATGATCAGATGAGATGCGACTCCGACTGTGACTGTGACTGAGATTGTTGGGAGCAACAGGGACGAGGGGAAACTGCAAGGACCCGGGATTATTTTTATGATGAGTATTTAATTTTATAATCCTATAAACAATTGGATTATGGTGATGCTGCATTTTATATCACACATTGTTGGAACGATTCGGCTAATTGCGATGATGTGTCTGATTGAGAGATTTTATTACAACCAATCGTAGGGCTTTAGGGTGTTCTTCGAATATTTATGTTTTGTATCACATCGTGATAAGTGTCTTCTTTTTATATTCAATCAACTTTTAGTAATAAGGGCTCACGCTGTAAATGTTGTTAAGAACCTACAAAAGTGCTCGTTGGAGACACGTTTTATTGTTTTATTTCGAGCGTCGTTGTGCTCTTCTGGGTGTGTAGCGCTTTTTGGTATCCTACTGATCAGCACAGCTTGAGATTAATTTTAAGTAAAAGTTGTCGCATAGACTTGTTTTTATGTTAACTAAACAAAAAAAAACTAAACCTTACTACATGAAAATCAATGCAAAATGCCAGGCCAATCTAATCTTAGGAAGCATCGGTTTCTAGGAAATGACGGCGAAAATGTAAAAAAGGCCGTCAGCATGAACTCTTGCCCTGAAAAGTGTGCAACGTGTAACTGACGTTATATTGTATAATTCGTAGCTTGAGAATAAAAATCAAAAAAAATATACAAAAGAATACCCAGGAAGTAGTAAGGTAACACCAGTTCCATAACAGGCTTAAATCCTGGAACTCAGAAAAAGTTAAGGCTCTCAAACTCGAACAGAAAACGGTATCCACGATACATTCGAAACGTCAGGTGAATCAAAATCTTTTATTAAAGCTGATGTGACAGCAATTTTATTTGCGGAGTCATCCGCAACCAACGCGAGGCGTTTTTCTTTTTTAGTTCAGAGCTCGAGCACATCGAGCGTGCTCTGACCCGAGCGGATTCAGGGCGCTCTGATTTGTTTTTGAAACACAGTTGAACGCTTAGTTGTTATTTGATTAGCAATCACATGTTAAGCTGTCAAAATAATAAAGTTTTATTTTTTAAATTGTTTATTGTTTATTTTTAGTTGTATTTTATAATACGCCAGAATAACAAATCTAGTGCTGCATTTTTATTGTTTTGGATTTTTTTTTGTTTGTTTTCCCTTAAAAAATGGCCGTGCTCAACTTTTTGCTCTGAATACTCGGTCAATTTATCCTGAGTTCATAGAGTGCGCTCAGCGCTTGCTCCGAATGAAAAAAAAACTTATTCAGACTTCTGATGTGTCTGAACAAAATAAGAAACACCTTATTGTTACCACTCAGGCTCTGCTCTGAACGAAAGAAAAAAAAACGCCAAAGTATGAAGCCTCACTATTAGTTCAGCTATACGGTTAAGTTGCGTTTTCCAACATCCGTTCCAAATATTGAATCGTTCCGAATACTGAATTCTGGATTCACAGGAAAGAATTAGGCAACCAATGAAATTTTTTTTTACCTAAGGGGCACTGGTCTGGTGGGCAACCACTTTCAAGAAATAAACAGGAGCCCTATGTAGGTACTTGCCCAAAAGCGGGACACAGTGCATTCTGACAATAGGCTTTATACTTGAAGTAAATTTGCCTAAGACGGAGTAATGTGAAATAAAATTCAATAAACTTTTGGGCGAGTAGACCAATGACTTGTAGGACTTTGCCGGAAAACTAAATATGGTAGTTAAGAGTTGCTGTGTTTTAGGTTTTGGGAGATCCCTGAGCTTTCGATCCTTACTTCATAACTGCACAAACTAAAATCACCTGGTATTTTGTTAGGAACACGATTTTTAGGGGATATGAAAATTACTAGTTCGCTTGATGTACCTAAACGCTAGAAATTTGACAAGAAGATAGTAGGTACATGAGACTTGAATAAGTGGAATCAATATCTGAAAAATATTAATTTTATTATATAAAAAAAATGGGAATAATTATGCGTTAATGCAAGGAAACAGCAACAGCTTGAAACCAAGAGGTTGCGAATCGAGAGACCATTATACGATTAGAATACCAAAATATGAAAAAAAACTTACGAAGGTCTGAAATGAAGGCGAAAAAACGTATTTAAAGCTTGGCATTTTGATTGTGTTTGTAATAATAAAAAAAACATTTTTGGTCTCCGTCTAATGGTGTATGACGCGAAAAATAAAACCGGCTGTAAATTAAATTATCAGTCTATATAAGTTAACCTAGAGGCTTAAAATAACAGTTGCACACTGGTCTTTTCATAGCAGCTGAATTAAAAGAGCATGTTTTGCTTGCAAATCAGTCAAAAAAGTCTGAGAAACAAAACTGAAAATCAAAATCCTAAATTCTGATTCGAATAAGTTTTTTTATTGCCTTCTGATTAGTATCTAGAACTCAAAGCGCTTTGGTACAAGAAGACAATTTATATAGAAAGAATGAGAAAATGTTTGTCTTTCTGCCTGGAATCAAATGACAAACAAAAAAGCTGTAATCCCGATTCATAAGTCAGAATAATGGACGCAAATATGATAGATATAAAATTAAGTTCATTAATTTATTTTGGTGATTTCGATGCTAATCTAAAACAAGATATTTAACTCATTCGACTCAAAAAAAAAGTCCTTTCATAGCATATAAAATGAAAGATTTTTCAAATCTTTGAGTCCAAAGAACGGCTGTTCTTGGAAAGTTGGAAATACGATTGGGATATGCTCATTTTATCGACAGAATCAATCTCTCTGATATCGCTTACAGCTGTCGAGCTTGCTGATCTAACACTCATTGCACACGTTCAATTATTATAAAAATATCGATCTGATAAATAAATAAAACAGTTGCTTGAAAATGTAAAAACAAAAAAAATGATTAGACGAATAAAACAAGCAAAGACGCCTTAATTCCTCTTAAACTTTAATTACCTACGTGAGCACATTTATAACATGAAAACGGACTACGAAACACCTCACTGCATCTGTAAATGCCGGTAATAAATTCCAATTTGAAATTATTGTGATCGTCGCGGTGAAATGCAACCACAAATCTCCAGTTCTTAACCAGACTTATAACTTATTATCCAACATTTAAGCCGTACACACACAACATACGGTTTGCTTCGTTTTTTCTCTCTCTTTTGTCAGATTTTAACTGATTTGATTCTCGATATTCAGATAAAAACAAAGGATAAAATGTAAATATCGCAGGTAGGAACAGTCAACGCAACCAGCAGAAGCCGTCTCCACACCGCACCTCTTGGCCAGTCATTGGGGATTGTGCGTTTTGCGATGCTGCTGCTGCTGCTGCTGATGGTCTTCGCTCACATGGCTCACATGGCTATAATCAAATGAAAATTTATGATCAACACCTATGAGATGATGATGAGATAAAAAACAAAAAACCAACGACCAAATTTAATCACAGCAAGAAAACGCGTCAAGGATCAGCGATCCTGTCCACTTCCCTCTCACGCACTACCAAGAAATTTGTTATCTCCACACTGGTTCACCAGTTAGAGTTCCCTTATTTGTCCCATTTTTATTATGCTTATTCAAGTGTAGTCCGTTCGTCCTCGGACCTTGAGCGAGGTTTTATTTCATTTCGACTGCGCGGTGTACAGTGTCAGAGCCAAATTTGTACGTGTTATACGGGTATTTTATTACCCGATCCGGGACCGATTTCAAATGAACGAACGTTAAGATCTCGCAGAGGGAATCTTCCACCTGTGTCAGCAGACAGCAAACTTCCAAGTCTTGATCATAAGAAATAAGAGGAAAGAGGGAAATCCGATTGGAATTCCAAGATAACATTTTTGACAAATTATCGGGGTTTCCTCGGGATTGGGATCGCGTGCGCGATCACTACAGGGGGAGAATGCTCGCATATCTATGTATATAATAACAACAATGCCAGTGTGGACAAAAGAGTGCTGGATTAAACGGCTGACAACGACAATGACGACTTTAGTTAGAGAAACCACCGGGTTTGTCTTCGCAACACACAGTGATGTGATGACCTTTGCTTTGGGTATTCCAGTTGTCATTTAATAGCTCGGTTTGTCTTTTTCGGCGGGGGGTAAATGGGTAAATGGTGTGTCGTATGTCAGGTGGGTTCATTCTCAGAATAAATTTTAGGGGCATCCCTCAATTGGAGGTGGGGTATTGTTTTGTGACGATTAACGGTTTTCAATTTATTTCAAGATGGGAAGTTAACTCGATATCGTCGACCACCTTGTTATTGAATTTATTTACTGAGTAATCAATTGCCAGGTTCTATTTTTGACAACGCAGCATGTGGCCACTGAAAAGACACAAACTACAATAATAATGGTTTTATTTAACGCCATCGAAGTGTTAAGAAGATGGCCAAACAAACTACATATAAGGGCTAGATCGATCAAAGCTTGGATAAATGTAAAAATACAATTTGAATATATATATCAATCAAATATAAATTGATTGGTCATGTGCAGAGACACCAGCATTGTCAGTGCGACCCAGTGTCATACCCATAAGGTTGGGTATTTGATATGCACTTCGTCTTTTCGGTTAAGTCACCCCATCTTGCTTGTGAATTTAATAATGAATGTAAGAATGTATACCTACGTAAACATAAATGTATCTGTAGAATTGAGTTAAAGGGGCTCCGAAGGAAGACTATGAACAATGTTATCCGAACCTTGTTTGGCCTTTTTGAGAAAAAAAATTCCACGATTTCTTGTCGTTTTTCAGGTCTTTACATGGTAGTTTGCCAAATTATACTCAACATAATACTAGCATGAAAGTTCAATAGCTCTTCGTTAGGTCTAAAAGACACAGCCTTCGACTTTAGGACAAAATTTATTGGATGTGATTCCAACATGCCGTCGCATTCGTCGCGGCGTACAAAAATGTATATATGTACCTGTATGATGAAATATATTTATGAATGTCCTGTACACATTAAAAACATCTGACCCAAACTATGATGAAAGATCGCTGAGAGGAATCCTCGAAATCTGTCAGAACAACGGTCTCAAATCGAAAAAAATCGGCTCTCGTTGTCTTCTACATAGCCAAGCATGTTTGTAGTTTTTGAATTTAATGAACAAACATAAGAGTTAATCGAATAAAAAATAAGTTTGGACCCAATTTTACCCGATATTTCAAAATCACCGTCTTTTGTGTAGAGTCAGGGCTGTAAAATGGTCTTCATATGGTGAAAGTGTGGGAGGATCATGCCATTCTTGGTCAGAACAAAAAAACAATCCATATTCGACTAGATTTGCTTGCTAAATTGTCACAAACTATTAATTCCACAGGGCAAATCAAGTATTTATTCCTGAAATCGGTATAAGTGAGATATATCCTCAAATAAGACTAAACAAGACGTCCGGTAGACATCCCTTTTGGCTTTGATTAACTATGTAGCTTCACCAACAAAAATCTAGCACGAAACTCTAAAAGGAATCTAAGTCATCCTCTTTCTTAACTTCATCTATTAAACTTCTTACTAAGAAGCCAAACAAATGCTCTCCTCGGAATCACATCTTTTCACCTTGCTTTTTCGTTTTGCTCCGATTTTTCATCTTAATTCTATGCATTGTGGATTAATCTTCACTTTAACTTAATCTTCCACACTTCTGTTGGCCTTTTTTATGCAAGAAGCCCTCGTTTTTTATTGTTGTTGTGTATACATACTTATATTATGTTTGTGTGAGCCTTGCTGTCAATGCGTTTAAGGCCAGTGCGCAGTAAAATTATTGAAAATAAACCAGAAAATAATAACAGAAAGGAGGGAAAAAAATATACTAAAACCGTTTCCAAGTTTCTATTATAGAGGTTTGTATAGATATCTACTCGCACCTACCCATCCATAAGGGTATATAGACTACGAATTAACGAACGATGAAGAGAACGAAAATAAAAAAAAGAACAATTTTCTTGAAACTTGATACCCTCTCTGGATTCTCTCCACTATATAACATAATAATGGGGTATTAATGCATACCTACGACGACGACGTCGTCGACGTTCACGACTACAACTACATTTACAACGGTGAAGGTTGCGACATAACGTAACGACGATGATGACGACACAAAACACAAAACAACGCGACAAGAATGAGCGAATAGAACGAAGACACAATACATGAGGTCTCACACAGCAACCTTGCGGTGGCGCACGAGTAAAAGCCGTATCTGTGTCGAGCAACCTCTTTTGCCAAATGCTTGAGTATGGGTGAATGCACAACAAACTCCTGAATTGGAGAAAGCACGTTAAGAACGTACATATGTATGTATGTAGCTAGCTGAATGAAAGGAATGTTTAAATAGCCATTTCCTCCGCTCTATAACTGTTTAATTTTGTGCCGGGAAAACAAAAGGCGGTGGCAGGCGAGTTCACAACCCTTTCTTGCCTGCCCTGCTCGATGGTGGTGGAATTGTAGCATCGTAGTGTACATCCGGCAATGAATGCTCTGATATTGGTAGTGGTGGCGAATAGTAATGGTGAAATGACTTTCACATTGGCACGGTGCAGATTGAGAAGCACTTGAATTGTGTGGCTTCGTTTGGTTTGCTGCACTGAAAAGGGTGTCATCGTACCGCTTTGATTTTATTCTTGCTACCTACCAATGTCAAGTACGACTTGTGGAAGTTGGTTAATGTCTGACTTGAGGGTTGTTGCAATGTTTTCTGTATTATTTTTTAAGAGCATTATCATTTTAATTGCAATTATGTGATTGCAGTGATATTTCATTGGATCGGTATGATAATTGATAAGCAGATAGGTATCATTGTGCAAGTACATACAAACGTAACTATTGGCTGTTTTTCGATGTAATCTGCGATTCGAATTCTGTATTTATTTTATTCCTCTAAATTTTGGGAACTTGAACTGTGCTGTTCGCGTCGTTAAAATGTTGGTTTGCATGAAAAGTGCAATCTTCCAAAATCAAGAAAATTGCAATTGTTGGTTTATCAACTAATGACATAGATCACACCAATCTACTATCTTTGAATTCTTTGCATTCGAGCTAATAAATCAAAATAATAAAAAAATAATAAAACAATACTGTATGTACAATTATGGATGTACACAGGCATAGCTTATCTTATCCTCACCTAAACATCACTTGCCAATTGGCCAAAATTTAGCAAAGCTTACAATAAACAAAATTGAGCAGAGTTCGTAGATTAGCTTTTATAAGAATTTTGGTTGTTTCGCGGTCAGCCCGACAGATATGCGCACGAACATCGAGTCATGTGTGTTGAACTGAAGGAGCACACGAAATTCTACTGAGGTTCTTGTCGTTATTATTTAAAGCCGATCCAAAAGGATACCCACATACTTGACGATTCCGATAAGGTGAGTTCATAAGAAGGTTTACCACCAAACAAATTTACCTTGCACAAAGGTGATATGGAATGTGCAATATGCATTATTGAAGTTGGTCATAATTCCGTGAGAGCTAGCAAATTATTAAAAAAAATGCATACCTATTGAAGAATTTTAGGAAGTTGGCATGAAGAGTACCTATTTTTTTTGTGACAATTGTAA
Source organism: Orthonevra nobilis (assembly GCA_963555765.1). NCBI lineage: Eukaryota > Metazoa > Arthropoda > Insecta > Diptera > Syrphidae > Orthonevra > Orthonevra nobilis. The sequence goes on from OY743224.1 coordinate 95,180,637, forward strand.
TTTCTTCACTTCGGCGTGTTTTTTTTGCTGAGATTTTTTTTTATTTTTGCTGTCCTACCCGACATTTCTTGATTTTTTTATTCTACCAGTGATGTGTGCATCAAGAAGACCAACCATTTGGAGCCGCCAGACTGTAGCTCCAATACGTCCCCGCTTATTTGCTTTTTTGACTTGCATATGCTGCTGCTTTCTCAATATTAATAATAATAAGGATAGAATCCCCCCCTTTAAGACTTTTATTCTAGCAACTCTGCCTTTTTGTATGAACGTAACATAAGTTCGTATCAGAAGACCGCTTCATTCAATTTTACAAGTTTTAATGGCGTATCGAATATCAAATTACCGACACAGTCCAGGGAGGCCAGCATTGCACGCTGATGTACACTCTCAGTTCCAGTCCCTGTTCAGTGGTAGTGCAACGGCAGAGTTGCTGGTGCCAGTGCTGGTGTGGCCACCACAATTTGCGGCGGTGCGGTTTTTACGGATGCCATCTTCATCATCGACATGTATAATGTCGGTCTTCTGTGGTGGTCGATCTCCAGTTTGTAATTTCCATACACATACATACATGCCTTTGCCACCATTCTTACAATAAAACATACTGTGAGTATGAAACAGAGCCATCATTATTATCGTTTATAGGGTGTGGGGGAAATTAATTTTATTATTAAAAGCGGACTTTTGCAAAACATACGCAAGCAGACATGCAGTCGTTTGGCTAGCTCATTGTGCAAAGTGGACGCTGCTAATTCTAGGTCCATTTGACGCACGCGAATGTTACACGTAGGAATGAGAAATGGGCTTTACATAGTGACATTTCTACCACATTTCATTAATTATGACGATCGAGGATAATGGCAAAATCGATTGATACATGCCATGTGGTAGGTAGCGAATTGGAGTGGTCGCAGTGACTATGGGGTTATATATAGCAGCAAGTATTTGGCCTTGAAAAGATAGATAGTGAGTGGAATATGAGTAGAATGAGTGCACTGTTACCACATTTGTGTGGCAAATCTGTAAAAGCACTGAAAACATACAAACATCCATACTTCCACTCGAATCTAACCAAAATGTATGAAATTTCAGCTTACTATGTTTTCCAGTAAGGATAATAATGGAGTCAAGCTCCATTAGTTTTCCTCAAATACAGGACAAAATTTTCAACGAACAAGTTATGTCTTAGAAGTGCTCAATTTGGGATTGTCTGTATGCGAGTTTTCATCAAACCATAAATCTCTCTACATGGTGCCTGATAAAAAGAAATTGAAATACTATCAGTTCCAGTTTCCTTCGCTGTTTCAAAAACTTTTGTTCCTGGTTTCAAATCAGCTATTCTGCACAAACTTCCCTCCTTTTGCGCTTAAGCGATTGTAGGTCTGCATTTTCTGACACCTCTTTCCAGCGTTCGTATTCATTTTTTTAGCAAGGGCGGCTATCTCTGTGATGATGAGGTTTCTCTGATTATTGGCGTTTGTTGATGGTGATTGCATTTTGGTGTCCCATGAACCAAAGAATTGGCGAATCTACTACGCTTGAAACACCAAAATTAATGAAAATGTACACGTGGTGTTTTTCGTAAAAGCTTATGTTGAAAAGCCAGGGGACGACAAAAGGACAATTTTATTTTTCAATTCTTTAACCGGGGAATACGTTAAACGCAAATAAACGTTGTGAGAAAATCGACAAAGTGCATGCGGAATCATTTACAAAACAGACTATGTTAGTTAAAAGATAAAGTGTGATCAATCCTCATCATTCCATGCCATAGAAGCATATGAAGTTTTAATATCGTCCCAAAGCGGATCCTTCTTTTTAAAAAAAAAAATAAAGTAACTTGAATAATGACAAAAGAAATATATAGACGATTATGGTTCATATTTGGATTATATTAAAATTTATGAAAAATAATTTTCTCTCATTTTGTGCTTTAATAAAGTTTTTTTGATGTGGACATCTTAAATTCTTTATAATTTTTAATCCCTAAATCTTTGTGTTGCTTTAAATGCATTTTTTAAATATTTGTTCGTCCTTTCAGGGTTCACTTACTGTGCTTTGTTTTTGACAAAAGAAATAAAAAATAATGAAATATTCAAGTCGTTGTTTAAATTATGTGTTCCAAAGCAAACCTGCCCATTTAATGAACTTTTCATTTGGAAGTGTAGTATAATTTATTTTAATGTGGTTAAACAGTAGACTGACTTAAATTTTCAATCTCATAAAATTCTAGTAAATTGTTGTACCTGATTACCTATAAATCATCAAATATGAAATCTAAACGGCTTAATTTATTAACCTGGTAAACCACGCGCATGAATTTTATGTTTTTTTACATTTCTTTTTCAAAGTTGCTTGTTTATCTATAATTTACAAATCACTCATTAGACTTAACCCGAAAACTACCTAATTAGCTGTCATTTGAGAATTCATTCTTCACTTTCACTAATTAACGTTGCGACGCACAACTTCCAAAACAATTTAAAAACAACTGTCAACTGTCACTTTGAGCCAATAACAAAAACAATCGATTAACAACTGTTGCATTTATTCCAATGTCATTTAAAATACCCAAGAGGGATCCACACTTACAACCCATAAACAAGATCTCGCTTCTCGTTTAATTTTATTTTTACTCAACAACATTCTTCCAATAAATGTAATCTTTTCCACTTAAATAAAATTTATTGACACCAACAGCAACGACAGCCGAAGCCTAAGCACACTTTCGGTGTAACAATCTCAAATGTCATCGGATTGTGTTAAATGTATTCCCTGTACAGTAGAAAAGTGAAATCCTCTTGAGGGATTTGATCCCTTGGAAAAGTGCGGATACGGACAACCGCAACCGGATATCATGGTTGGAAGCAGAAAAAATCCCAAAGGAATTTTCATCACCCGCCAATTTACATTCATTAGCAGCGACACTGCGATAGTTGTATATAAAAAAAAACATTTTTGTTTTCCTCGTGCAGGATTTATTAAATTAATCAGAAGGATGCGCCGAGAACGCCTTTATTTGCAACCCCTTTTTTCATCCTATTCACAGGAATAATTCCGAGCGGAAGAGCCACCCAATTGTGCCGTTGCATGTCATGACCGAGTTCCGCATTCTTCTGCTTTTTAGCCGTCGGCAGTGAATGGGGAGCCGCCAAATATCAACGAAAAAAATGTTGGCTCTTCCGCCCTTCTCACATGTACTCGAGAAACAACGCATACATGGACTTCTTACGCACACCGTTCAACATTTGGCAAATAGTCATCTTATTCTGGACTGAAAGTCGCCAAGACAGATACCGTCTGCCTGTCAGTTTGTCAAACGGCAATGGATGTGTGCATGTTTGAATGGTAACCCGATACTTTTCATACAAACGAGGGGCACCACTATCGTAATAGCTTCTACTTCATCTTCTCCGCCGCGTTTCGTGGTTGTGTTGTTGTTTTTCGCTGCTGTTTCTGCTGGTGAACAACGAGGAAAAGTGCGTGCGTGTGTGAAAATGAACAGGAGTGTATAAGTTAAGTAGCTAGACAGGCCAGAGTACACACAGCTTGTGTTTGCACAGAGGGACGAACACAAACAAAATGGTAATGAAATGAATGTGTGGGTAGGAGAGCGAGTGATTTGAAGAGTTTGGAAAGCACTGGGTGTTCGAAGAAATAAAACCATAGAGAAAATATTTTTTTGTTTGAATATAAAATTCTTAAGGGAAGTCAGAAATGAGGTCAATGGTCTTCAAGAAACCGAATTTCTAGTCAACTCTTCAAATTTAAATTTTAAATTTGCTTAGTTAATGGAAGAGAATGTTTTGTTATGCATACATACCTGACGATCACTTCATTTGGGGTTGTAAAACAAAGGCTTAATGATTTTAACATTCCAATTACACCGTTTAGTTACGTCAAAACGTTCAATTTGATTTCGTCCTCAACTGGCACACTTTGCAGTAATTTTTATGTTCAATAATTGTAATAATAAAAATAATTTCCCCTCATGATTTGACATTTCACAACTTTCCTAACTCGTAATGGAAATTTTTAGATGGAAAATTTCGAAAATCTTTCACCAATATTTTAAGTGGACCTTCAGAATGAAAATAGGCTTTAAATTATGCCATTTTAATAGAAGGGCCCTTATAGCGACCAATTATGTAACTAAAAAATTTCAAGCTGATGCGTGTTTCGCCAACGCTGCTTTAAAACTTATATATATTTAAATGCTTCTTATAGGAAATGTTTAGAGCTCAAAAAGCTCTATAAAAAAGTCCGCGACGACACATCTCTACATGTTAATTTAAATACAGAATTATATAAGGAGTAAAAGTTTTTATTTTTGTTACTTTGCATCGAAGAGGTAATCTTCGAAACTTCTCATCCGATTTTAAAAATTCTTTCAACAATATTTATAATGGACCTTAGGATGAAAATATGCTATGCATAGTCCTGTTTAAATAAAACCAATTATGTTAGTAAAGTTGGTTAAAAATTGATAGTTTTTTGCGAACTATGTCGTAACGGTAAGAGGTATATTTCAAGTTGTTTTCTCTATAAAAGTTTCAAAGTTTTATAAAAAAAGTTTGCGATGTCATAACTTTACGTAGGTTGATACACAATTTGTTAAAATATGATTGAAAAATTTATTTAAAATTATTTTCCATTAGTAAGGGTAATTTAAGTAGGCAATGATAATTTGTTATGAATTTAATTTTGCGATAAGTATATGAAATTTTAGGTAGATAAAAATTGGAAAAGAAGTGCACTTTGATGTCAGCGGATGGCGAGAAAACTACGATTTCCAAAACATACTTTATCATTTTCCGTTAATGTCAGTTATTCACCATAATTTCATTCATAAAGTGGCAAAGATTAAATGTAGGAGGTAATCTCCGGAACTACTTATTCAATTCATGCCGGTATATTGAAAATATAATCCCAACAACATAAACTGTTTTTTTTTTCGGGAAAATATAAACGTAAATAGCTCATGATCATCCTAAAGGACCATTGTAAATATTGGTGAAAGAATCTTTGAAATATTAAATTCTTACCAAATTAATTTTGCTTATTGTCGAGGCAATTGTATTTACATACATTAAAGTTGTCTTTCACACATCGCGACCGAAGTTAGAAAAGGTTAGTTATTTTCTAGCCTTTTCTAACTTACTCCGCGTTGTTCAATTGCAATTTACAGAAATACATAACTTACATACTTAGAAGAAATAGAAAAAAATAAGATTGCAAAATTTAAAAGTTATATATAGTACGATGGATATTTTTCATTTTTTGACGTTACTAATTTCTAATAATCCCCAAGTAAAGTGATCGGGTTTCTATCTTAAATGCAACCGAAATAAGAATGTTTATTTTTAATACCAAGGCAATCCTACCTAGCAGAGGTGATCAAAATTGAGTTGAAATCGATGCATTTACTTTGAAAAATTGTATAAGTACGTCGAATTCAAAAATGTGAATTTTTAGCAAATAGCGATTACATTTTAAGGCCGACCGACAAATTTTACCGATAAACACAATGTTGTGTTTAAAAGTATGAAGTTAGTTTGTATATAAAACTTTCTTTCTCGAACACTAGCAGAGGTGATCAAAATTGAGTTGAAATCGATGCATTTACTTTGAAAAATTGTATAAGTACGTCGAATTCAAAAATGTGAATTTTTAGCAAATAGCGATTACATTTTAAGGCCGACCGACAAATTTTACTGATAAACACAATGTTGTGTTTAAAAGTATGAAGTTAGTTTGTATATAAAACTTTCTTTCTCGAACACTTGGCTTCAGAAAAGCCAGAAAATATGTTAAACTCTTGCAAATCTTATAAGTTTATTAAATCTTACTCTATAAGAACTTAAAAAAGAAAGTTCTTACTTAAGAGGCCAGCGATCCTGGAAGAATCAGGCCATAAGACAGAGCCGCCTCCAACAAGCTTTTAGCGTCCGCGACTGCTTGATCCTTGAACCGAAGACTCGGTCTTCCCGTTCTTCTTGAACATGGTGTATTGGATTCGAAGACTCTCTTGGCTGGAGCTTTATTGTCCATTCTCTAGATGTTGCGCGAACCAGTGTAGTTGACGGATTTTTGCCTTCCTAATTATATCCATCTTTGTACAATTCGTAGAGTTCGCAGTTATGCCTTTTCCTCCATTTGCTCCCCCCGCAGATGTGGCCCAATATCCGACGAAGGATTTCCCTTTCAAGGGATCTCAATATTTGCTCAGCTGCTTTGCTTATCCTCCAGCATTCGGCTCCATGAAGCAGGACTGGCAAAATGTGTGTTTTGTGGAACTAGCAGCAGTTGCCCAGATTTATTCTACTTCGGATCTCCTCTTTGGTGTCGTTTGTGGAGGATATATTAGTTTCGGTGTAGTAAAATGAAGTTTTCAATCGTTATGTTTCGATCGAGATGATGTTCGATGGTCTTGTTCTCCTTGATTCCAAGACGAACCCATTTTGTTTGTTGTTTAATCGCCGAAAAAGCTTCCAGTTTAGTCGCTGGGAACAAGCGATGATGCGCATCCCAGAAGCTAAGTAGTCTACCGTGTCGAAAACTACCCGTCGTACTATCTTACTCTATAAGAATGAGTATTAAATAAACTATCAGTAAACAATATCAGGACAACCCTCCCCTTTATTGATTAATTTTTAAATATCGGATTCCGGGATTACCTGGTACTGCAAGCATGTCCAACCTACTTCTATGGTTAAAAAACAAATCAATTGTTTCTGCCCAAAAATGTGAGTCCAAAAACGAATTTCCTATTCGAAACACAATGCCAGCGGCCAAAGTTTATTATCCGCATTGACATTTAATGTCAAGCACTCAAATCAAAACATGACAACAGCCTGTGAACAATTTTATGGTTATGTATTATTATTTTTTTTGCCAATCTTTTGATGAGTTTCCTTTTATCTGGATAAAACAAATATTTTCGTTTTTTCTTTTTGCTTTGCTTTGATCTCTCGTTTAAAATAAAACTGGTCGTAATCCAATAAATGGTGAACGTTCAATGACTCAAATGTGTTTTGGCATTAATTAATGAAATGACATTCGCTGTCGTCATATTAAAAATCAAATAATTTTTTTCACATTTTAAATGACAGAAAAAATTCTTAGACAGGCAATCAGTAAAAAACTTTTATGTTTTCAAAAGATTTCTTTATTAATATGGGAAAAGTTGAAGGTCTTCGTGGTCGAGGAACCTACATGTCGTGCTACATACTTGCTGCAAGCCCCATTTTGAAACTAGATCACGTCAAAAAGTAACTTGTAATTTGATGCAGAACAAAAGGCGTAAATGCGCTTAAAAATTAATTCTAAAAGTTCGGGGAAGGAAGGTCTTCTAAAAAAAAGCGTAGACTTTTCTTGCCTGTTTTGGAAGTGAATAAAAGGTTATCTGATCTTCGTTAATAATACGAATGTTCGTACTTTAAAAAAAATCTGTATTTGTAGCGCCATCTCTGTCTCAGACACGAAACTTATCCGCCGATGTAATATATCAACACGATTCCAACACCGCCTTCGATCCTTGGAGGATCTGAACATGAAGCATAGTTGCATTCTACGTTCAGTCGTACTATACTGTTGACGAGTATGAAAACATGAATTCGGATATGTTAAAATCCGACTTTTCTTATGGTAATTTGTTCGAATTTGAACGACCTCTCACAACTGTCAGATAAAACCTATATTCCTATGAAAGGAACTCCTCAATGTATATTTATAAACTTTACCTTTGCCATATCCATGTACAAAACATACTTATTTATTTATTGCTTTTCATTTCAGTGGTAATTCGGACAAACAGCATTTGGACTCTTCCAGTGATTCCGAGATGGAAGGACCTAATTCATTGTTGCAACAGCACTCGCAATCCCTAACACAATCCTCATCGCAACACAGCGCAACTAACCACCATCAGCAACAACAGCAACAACAATTATCACCAGCGAATCACCATCACACGACGACAGCCCATCATAGTCATGGTCTTCACACGACTTCAGGCTCCACTGGTGGTGGTGGTGGTGGTGGCAGCAGTGGCGGTGGCGGCAGTGGTTCATCTGGAGGCCCCACTGCAGACCTACACCAGCAGCAACAGCATCATCATCACCACCATCATCACGGCAGTGGTGGTCATTCGAACAACAACCTGTCAGCGATTAGTAATCTAAATGCATCTCTGGTGGGTGTGGCGTCAAGTGGAGGCGCATTATCGGCCGCTGCTGCTGTAGCCGGTGGAGGCTTGTCACTGTCATCACAGAAACCTGGCGTTGGCCATCAAATGGCGCCCCTCTCAGTGGCATATTCGCATCTGCATAGTGTGATGGGCTCGATGCCGCTCTATGATATAAGCGAGTACCAGCACTTATGATTTTAAATTAAACTTTTTTTCTTTTTTTTTGTAAATACTAAATTGAAGATTATTTATTTTATTTTTGTTTTGCAATATTAAAAGAGAAGATTGTATTTTTTTATATTTGATTTTACTCGAAAGCAGTGCACATTTTTACTTAGTGTAATTGGAAATGGAACAGCAATAATGCGTAAAGAATTATCAATTACATATGAAAGATGAATAGTTATAATATTAAATATTTTTATGTATAAATTTGTATATATATAAGAGAATCAACTTCAAATCGATAACGATGAAATCAGAAATGGGATAGCGATGTTATGTAAACTTTGCAATGTAAAAATAATTTTAATTAAAAGAAATCCTGTACTTAGATGAAACTAGATTTAAGGTATTAAATTATTTTCAACAACAAAACAAAAAAATATATAATAAAGCAAAAAATAAATCATTAGCAAAACTTATTTCGAGTCTTGTTGTTTTATTTTTTTACAAAAACTTGAACTGTTTCAAGCATGCTTTGAAATATAGTCAAGAATTTGGGTGAATTTATTTTTTATTTTTTATTTACCTACACTTATATAAGTAATTAAAAGGAGCAATTATATTGTTTTTTTTTCACAATAAATTGTCACCTGGTGACCGTATTTAAGAGTATGTACAGCAGTAAGTAAGCATTTCCTCCATTCATTATCCGATATCTGCTTGGACGCGACATTTATGATATCATTCGACTCTTCCGAAACCGAATAAGTTACGAGGCCTATTATCCTCAACTCACTTAGTCAAGGTTATTTTTGTAGAGCCATGAAATACAGAGTAGCTGAATTCGGTTTTCTATATATTGAAATTGACTAATCTTCGATTTTTCTTGTTTAAATCAGAAGAACTCTTCCGTATCATTCGAGCATAATTTCAAAATCAGTGCGCAATTGAAAAAAAAACCGTCACGAGCAAAAATATGTCGTTAGATCGAAAATTGGCAGTTCGGTATCGATTGGCCCTTGTCCTTGTCAAATATGGAAAGTTTGCGAAAAATGTTAGCCCTTTATTCCTTACGTCTAAGAATCGCCTGCGTTTTTTCGAAAAATCGTTGAGGTACGGTTGGTTTCGAGGCTGTATATTTATACAGTCAATTGCCTATGTTACGGATCAATGATGGGTGACAAAATTAAGCGTCATTGATATTTGTATAAGTATGTAGTTCCAGCAGCATGGTGCTACGTACCATTCTACGTCGAAGCAACAGACCTACGCAGAACTCGATTCATAGACATTCTTAACCGAAGTGAACCATTCAATCGGCCACTCAGATAGCGATTAATACAGATTATTAATTCAAATTCAAGTCTTTTCGTTGCAAAAATAAGTTCTTAAGGCCTGAAATAATCCCCTTCAATGGCTCATTTCAAAGAAGGACAATATTTAAAAAAAAAAAATAAACATCTTAGCTGAAAACATCCAGTCTCCGAGAACATGGCTTGAATTTGAAAACTTATGAACGTGTTGTCGAGAAAAAATCGAACCTTGAAACCTTGACTCTCATTTGTCCAAACAACTGGGATCAAAGCATTGAACTCCAAGACAAAAAACTATGCTTTACAAAATAATTCCGAAATAGTTGGCTCGGCCAAATGAGCGGATGGGCATAAGCTCAAGCTTTGAGTGGCCAGATTCACGAAAAAAGAAACAGTAAAACTAGAATTTGGGAAACTTATTTTAACCAACTGGCAACGTGTGCGGGAACCTGAAGGATGAAAGGCAACGATAGCTCAGGCTCAGATCCTCCAAGGATCAAGAAGGCCTGATAAGTCAGTGTAGTGCATTTTAAAGATAAAGTAAAGCTAACAAATATTCGAGTAAAAATACGAGCAATTTTAAGTATCAATATCAATTAAGTTAGCTTCGTTCTTCTGAAATTTTGGTCCACTTAGTATTCGACGGAAGTGCTTAGGCATTACCGCATCTTCTTAAGCAAACTTTAATTTATTACATCGAGATGGATATTGAAAACTTTTAAGTGCACTCCAGTTATTTTTTTTTTTTTTTTTTTTCAAACTTGTTTATTTCCACCATAATTTTAACAATTTTCTTAACGAGAAACAAGATAAACGCTAAATCAATAAATTTACATTTTCGTAAATGGCCAACTCAAAATTGGCTCTCATTACTTATAATTTTATAATATATACTTAGACTAAATTACTAGAACATATTTTGTTTTGTGATATTTATAATTTATATATAATTTACTTTCGAGAAGAAAAGGTGGATGTTAAAAAACTCCTCATTATAATATATTTTTTAACAAAGAACGAACAAAAACAAACGAAAAAAAACAAAGACCTACAAACTAAGATAAAACTACTTAACCTAACTTTGCCTAATTGTTAGCTTCTACCCAATCTAGCCACCAGTATTTATTTAAATTTGACCTGTTGTCATTATTTACATCTCTATCAGGTACGCTCATGCAGTATTTCCAAATATTGCTTTCATCGCTTGAGTGTGCAGGCACATGGAGGATTCGTTTATCTGTTGCTCTTCTAGCAGCATGATATATGATAGGGACATTACTCGAGTCTGAAAGATAGCCATATGCATCCAGATAAAGAAATGCTTCAGGTGGTATATGTCCACTTATCAATGAATTTCTAAAATACCCAGGGTTAGGATAAAATAAACCCGATATGAATTCATTCTCAATAACATTACTCGACCGCGCAAAATGATTCCTCGCAAGGTCTAGAATGACATTGTCAATTCTAGACACGCCGGAAGCATCCAATAGTCTTTTGTTGGAGACGTAATGCCGAAAGTCGGAATGAGCGCTTCTGTACATTCCCGTGCATGCTCGAAGACATTTCCTCTCAAAAATTCTGTACTTCTCCATATAAGTTGGGCTTATGTTCCACCACACTGGACTCGCATAAGTCAAAATTGGACGCACAAAAGCTTGGTAGCAAATGACCTTCACATCTGATCTCAAATAGTTATTTGCTTACAAAATATGTTTGTTAAGAAATATGTTTACATAAGTATTTTGAAAGCTTAACTCTGACTAATTTATCTGACACCTTAGATTCCTCTGGCCGTGTTATACGCATCATAATGAAAGGTAAAAAATTCATCAAAAATTATAGATACTGACGTTACGCATTACGAGTGTTTCGTAAAGTCAAGTCAACTCTCTCCCACTCCGTATAAATTACCAAGCCAATGTATTCTTTTGTACTGAAAATTGATCAGAACGAATGCCATTTAAATTCATTACACAAGTTCATAATCCTTAAATAATTTAATTAACATTCCAGAAATATCACAGCTTCCTCGAAATATTTCATCCCATAAAGTTTCAAATTACTAGGATCATTATCATCCCCGTGAGAACGTTATTATTTTTAGAACCTAAATTAGACCGGAACGCGTGTGTTTGTGGCTACAGCTTAACGCATAGCTATCGTCCGCCCACCTATTTATCCATTTAGCATTGATATAGCATCTTTCATGTACATACATACGAACGTAGTACACGGGCGGGTTTCTTAAGTAACCGCATCATTATTCGATGCCGTTCACATCGGGCTTGGTAGAATCTGGACCAACCGCGTGGCCACCGAGCACAACCCCTGTGTGCTCAACAGGCAGTGGCATTGAATGGCATGTAGCTCAATTTGGCGATTTTAATTAGATAATCCTTGACATGATTTGAGGGTTGCATTCGTTTTGATGTGCATGTGTACAGTAAAGGTACAACGACGCCACCCGCCGAGGTTGGTGCTGATGCCAAATTTGTGGTCGTGTGCATGAACGTCTGCTACCTGTCAAAAGGTATTCCATTTCAGAATCTATGGAATTTGTTAAGTGAACAGGTATAGAGCGGCGGCGGTTATCCGGTTGTCCTGGAGATTTGAATGATTATTCAAATTTTCTCTGAATATATGAACATTCGTGTGAGGAGCATTCTTTAAGAGTCTGCTTTAAATACTTCTAATGGTGTCTGAATGAGCGAGTACAGAACAGTTCTTGGACATATCTACCGATAATCCTATAAGTGGTGATTGCCCTTTATTTCATTTCCGAAGACGACACAAAACTGTCATAATGAGATTTAAATCAGAAAATATTTTCTTCAAAAGAATTTCGAAAATATTTTGAATTGTCTTTCAGTAAGAATATCTAAATACAAAGTATGAATGGAGATATTCTTTGGAAAGAAAGATATGACAAGGGGTGACTGGAAATTGTAACAAAAAAGGGCATTGGTGTTTTCGAAATAATCAGGACAGTTTTTAAAGACTGCTCCGGTATAAATTCTAAAGGATGCAAGAAGCTTGTCGAACGAAAAGAAAGAAAATCAAAACCAATGGATTTGCGTGTAGACTAGGTTAGTTTCAGAGTTTTTATGCACCCGAATCAAAACGTTTAAGAAGAAGATTAAAGATTAAGCTCACATCACACTTAAGGCCTCCGAATGTAATATTTTAGGAACAACCCACAAAAAAAAAACAATTGTGTTGATGTACAATGAAGTACAATTTTTTCAAGAAGCAGAAGTTGTAAAGCCGAACACCATCTCGGGCACGATGGATGCTTGGAAGTTTGATAAGAACAACTGGAAACAGCAGCCACCCAACTATGGTAGGCATTGCTCATGGTTGGAACCTTGAAATTTACTGCTCTTATAAGGAAGTAAGTATTAATCAACCAGCTGGGCAAACATTAAGCCTTTCGCTTTGAAGAAATTGGAACAATTAAAACTTCGTTGTGTTCATTACGGCGTGTGGCTACCTGTAAGATCGCTTATTATTAATAAAGAAAGGAGTTCAGTTTTACTTTTGACTGAGAACGGGTCGTTACACGACGCATATATCCCCGATGTGCTTTAAGCTGTCGTGGATAAACCATCAACGTCGATTAGATATGCCATCAACTCTTGTCTTCAGACAGTAAAGTGCGTCTTAGCTACAATACGGCCCCACTGTCCTGAACCTGGACGATTTTCGGAATAAATTCATTATGAGCGAATAATGGATACGTAAACAAACAAAGACTGAGAATCCAAGTATCACCCATTCGAACTCACTGTGTTAACGCCATTTAACCCGTAGGTTTCGTTGGCTTGGTTTTTTTTTAGAACTCCGTATTTAACACGGAAACTGTGATTGGTGTGTAATACAGTTCAATGAATTTTTTATGCTACAAATGAATGAAATGAGACTGAAGGATATGTGGTTCCAACATGACGGTGCGTTCACTTACACAGCTCGTACGACATGGATGTGATGATGTGTCCGGATTGATTAGTATTTCGTTTTGTCGACTCGCACTTAGCGTCAAGATCACCCATTTAAAAAGCTGCATGCTACTTTCTTTGGTTCTTTTTTTAAGTCTAAGAAGACAAAGTAAAGGCTCTAGAAGCTCTAAAAGGAAAGGGTCATCAACAAGAGCGGCGTCTACTTGACAAATATCAAATTAAAACATTTTAAAATAATGTCGTGTCCAACAAAAAAACAACACCCAAACACGCCAACAGGTGAGTGTAAAAGGGACACCCTGTATCCTGTATATTATCATTTTTGAAACACTCCAAGACCTACTTAACCAAACTTTCGAGGCATTCTCAATGACTCAATTAATACTCTATTTCTTTTTGAAAAAGATTAACAATAATAACGAGTAATTTAAATTGCAACGGAAAAATATGTGATGAAGTTTGGTTTGTGTATCCACTATGAGAAAAACACTTTGAGAGTAAGTGGAAGAATAAATATAAGCGTTCAAGGGGCTCGCAATAATTAAACAACTCATCCGTTCTTTTACAATAACAGAGTTAGAACGTGAATTTAGGGCTGAATTATATATGGTCTTACTTAGATATAAGTGACCCTTTGAATTTCTTTCACAGCATGACACATTGAGTCTTGTGAATAAGGGAATTGCTTTGGATTTGCTACCAACAAATTCAGGGTAATTGTTTTTTTCGAATATGATCTTTGATCGTCCCATTCCTTTAAATCTGCTATAAAATTGTCGTTACGTTATTTTTTTGTGCAATTCCCGAAATTCAAGTAGAGTCTCAGCAGATTGCTTATGGAATAAGTAATTATTATTTCTGGCAGAAGTTTGTACTTGTATCAAGTGATCGTCAATGCATCAGACTACATTGAATGCAAAAACTCCACTTTTCGAAGAACGAGAATCATTATGTGAAATTCATTCTCTCCATCGGCAAACTTGTCTCGCGAAGTAAAAAATATACATCTAATAAAATAGTCCAGTTTTCTTTGTTTTTGTTATATTAAAGGTTAGACTTTATACGAAAGATAGAATATACGAATTGTGGAAAGGCGCGCTTATCTTATACAAAATAAGAAGTTTTGATGCGGTGTTTTATACAATTTTTTTGTTCTGATGTTTAAGAATTCGTTGGTGATTGTGTGAAGCTAACATTTTTTTTTAAACTAATTTAAGAGGAGTAAATGATTTTTGAGAAAATTATGGTCTTAACCGTCCAAGGTGAGAATGTAAGAATATGCAAAAGTAGCCCTCAACCGATGAAAAGGTGCTTATAGCTTATGAAGAACCAAATAGTGTTCTATACCTTGGTGCTGTTGAGGATAAAAAAAACTAAAAAGAGCTACCTTTAATTTTGTAGACAAATTGGACATCCATTTAGGATCATTTCGTACAAAATTCTGATAAATGTTCGGCAAACTATTTATCGGCATTACCTGTAGCAATCCCAGCATTTTCATTTACTTTTACATAAAATGACAAGATGTTATAGCGGAGGGGTTTACAACTTTTTTTCTCAACGAAGAGAAGAAATCAAGTTCGGAAATTTATGGTATTATTAATTCGATTCGATACCCATTTTGACGAAAGAATATTTGCACAAACATATATCCAAAATGTTTTTGCTACAAATAAAATTATTGTTCCCAAATTCCCCGAATTCGCATTTTTATAGAATAAAAATTTAGGAATATATTTTTATAATGATTTTTCTTAATTTAATCTGTTGAAACCGAAGAACGCGACACTAATTTGAAAGTAAATATCTGTTCTTATTATTTTTTATTATACGTGAACGGGCAAATCATTCCATTTTAGGACCAATTAAGTACGCTTAATATCAAACCTATATCGTAGAAATACTTAGCCCATGAATCTATCATACATATCTACAGATTGAAGGAAAAGGTGGTTTCTTCCTATGGGGTCTCTGAGGCCAATCTATGGACGGTGATGATGCGTATAAGACTTTGCATCCGAAAAAGACTAATTATTGAAGTAAAATACAATTATTTTATATGAAGAAGCAGGAACACACCCATTTCGTCAAACAAATAATATGTCGGCAACATAGTTCTTTCACCATAGTTGAACTAATTTACTTCGATTCTGTTTTCATCTGACATTCCATTTTAATTTCGCCAATAATACGTACCAACTGCAGCGAAGCAACTTAACATATTCAACATATCCACCATGGTAGAAACCAATAAAAAAAAAAATCACCACCATCTGTCTCTTTCTCTACAACGTACAGTCTGCGCAAGGAACATCTATCTGCTGCCACTGCCATCGTTGTCGCCGTAACTGTCTGCTCTCAGGTGGTAGTACTACATCTCATTTCCCCCATACACACCAGTCCGATGAAATATCATTCGTCGTGTCCCCCCGTCGGTGAGCAAAAAAATAAGCCAACAATGGCCCCGAATCGTGCGACGAACTAACTTAAAACCGAGCTAACCAAAAATCGCCCCAATTCAATATTTGAATAGAATAAACAAAACATAACGATTCGACATATTCCAAACAACACACGCAACTGTGATCGTCGTAAACGTAAATTTCCAAAAGTGTAAACGTGAATTTCCTCTTCTCATATTTTATTTTTTCTTTGGAAAATTCCCTCAAGAGAAAAAAAAAACGTCGAGAATTTTTTTCTTTCCCTTTTTTTCTGTGTGAATTCACTGGCAATATGTATAGTGAATCCCCCTCACCACATACACGCGCGCCGTCTGCTGTTATCGTTTTCTATAGTTGTGTGCAAGGTTTTTGACATTTTTCTTTGATTTTTTTTTCTTACGTGAACGACACCACACGACCGAATATCTCAACGACATTGATAAATCTCACCAAAAAAAGGAGGATAAAAAATATATAGCTCAACACTGAAATATTGCAAAAATTGCAAAGAAGAGAAGGAAATAAAATGAAAAATAATTTCTCCATCCAGTCGCGTCCGTTTGTTCCGTTTCTTTTTTGCTTTAGTGCTTCGTAAATCGGTATTTTTTTTTTGAAAATTCCTTTTCACTCGTCGTTTTTTGCCACAATTCATTGTTTACCACGAAAGTGAGTGAGAGAATTTTTTTTGCTGTCAAACTGGTGGTTGTGTCAAATTATTATCCAAAAAGCAGAGTGCAAGAAATGTCAAAATAAATAGAAATAAAATATATCGGGAATTTGAATGCAAACGAGAAGTAAAAAAGAAGAAAAAAAAATATAATTTTTTTGGAGGTTAGGTGTCTTGTGAAAGTTTTTTGCTTCCCCTGTCTCTCTTCTGTACTAGGCCGATCACTCACACAAATATACGCGCGCGCAGTTACTCGTGTGGTAGACGCATGAATGCAGAGGTGCTGTCGTACGTACAATCAATGCGCGGTGGGGGAAAGAATTCTCACCGTATACATATACGCAACATATGTTAGGTCTTCGCAATAGTGGTAGTAGTGGTGGTACGAGTGGTGGTTTTGATTATTATTCGTGCTGTCAGCCTGCGTCAACATTATATGCAACAACAAAAACAACAACAACAAAACAAGCAACAGCTACAGCAGCAGTAGATACAACCAGAGCAGCACCACTAGTAGAAACAACAACAACAACAACGATATCGACGACGAAAACTGAAGCAACAGAAGAAACCAGAAGTGGCAATTTCAAGAGCAACAACAAAACTCCAGCCCCATTAGCCACTGAATTGGACTGCAGCTATTACAGGCGGTCCCAACAGCAGAGATTTACAAAAAACTTGCTGCGCTTGCATCGAGATTACGTTATTTTCTTGGTTGCGCTGATATTTGTGGCACTTAATCAAAAAAGCGACAGTTTTACGCGTGATATCTGCTTGTGCCAGCGTCGCGCAAGCCAACACCAATTGGAGCAGTTACTATTGAAGGTGCTCAAACGTAATACCGGCGGCTCACAGAAGCAAGTCAGTGCTGGTGCTGCTTTTGCTGTCAACCAAAAGTCAAATCAATTTACGAAAATTCCCCGCAAATCTGCAACAACGAATCCGTCAACGTCCAGAAATTATTACTTAGGCCGTGGTTCCACTGGTTCGTCCTCTGGTGCTGTAATAGCAAGCAGCGGTCAACCAAGTGGTTCTAGTGGCAATACTGGTATTGGCAATAACTATTATCCTCCTCCTCCCCCAACTGTTAACAACGGTAACAGCAACAATTCGACGACGACGACGGCGGCGATGATGATGACGAAACAGAAGGCCACCATGGCCGATCGATTGAATATCAGCAGCGAAGTTAAAGAATTGAAATTGGGCTGCACATTTAATTCAAAGAATACAACGACTGCATTTCATACGATCAAATGTAAGCAAGCCTCAGCTTAAATAAAGCCAGGCCCACAGATTGACAATTGGAGCAGGCGAAGCTGGAATCTTATCAAGTTGTCCAGTCGCTGCCCGGTAGTCGGTCTGTAGTGGACCAGTGGTCATGAATCGATGATGATGATTTTGAGAGATGCATTCTTTTTTGTTTCTAGATGATTTTAAGCCAGCGAGTGTGGATGTTAACAGGGTAGCTGACGTCGACATCGGCTCAAATAATCAAGTTACTGTTACCGTGCCAAATTTAGGTAAGTGCCTCCAACATTTAAATATATATAACGTTGAAGAAGTTTCTTTTTTCTATGATTCAAAAACTCATTGTCTGAAGAGTTTGTTCTTCAAAATAAGGCTTTATTATATTTGTGTTGATAATGCGTCATATGCACTTGGGGCAATGATAGTCTTTGCTCTTCCAATGCAGAAAACTTAAGAAACCACTGTCGTGGTGGTTGTGGTGGGCAAATAAAAACGGTTTCTAGACATCTTCTGCCATAAATCTGGATTTGAAAACTATGATATTATGAGGGTAAATTCGAACCAATGGCTTAAGGCAAACTCCGAAATCGAATATTAAAATATTTTCTATTTAAAACGGGAAACGCAATTGAAGGGTATGACTGATCAAAGACGACCTTCGCAACAGAAGTTGAAGTCGTAGAAAAGTTGGCGAATAGTTTCTTCAGGATAAGCTTCGGTTTTTGTCCGAAATCATAGCCAATCTGCTGGCTTAGGAAATGTCCATTAGAGACAATATTGTGGGCAATACCATTGCCATCTACATAATTTGACAGGCGGTCATTAAGGCTGTGGGAATAACATACGAGTTCTTGTACATTTGCACACAAATATTTTCGATTATATAAGAACAGGGTGTTCGGTGAAATTGATACAATTCTGAAACGAGAACTTAAGCAGGGTTCGAAATAAGATATTGCGGAGCGACTTGGTATTGCCAACAATGATTTGCGCAGAAACTGAAGAGACGAAGAGTCAATAAAGTCCGACAGTCAGCTGTTTTGTACATGTTCTTCACGAGCAGGGACTAGTTTACAAGGCTAACGTTAAGGTTTTTTGAGGATTAATCTAGTTGAGCCCAAACCAACTTTATACTCCTTTTGTTAACCCACTGACGCCTATCACAGCACTTTCTCTTAAATAGCATACCTTACGATTCACATCCGCGACATTTACTTAAATCTAGAGACTTACTTAAATCTTATCTCAATCAGTTCAAGAGGTAAATTGATAACCACCTACAGACATGTTACTCGTGGAAGCTTTTCACTTTTCTAGTAGATGCTTATTAAGAGAAGCAAGTATAGGACTGATTGGATCAGTTTGGTTATGCTTGATTGCAACCAAAGATACTTAGCTGTACATAATTATTGTTACGTATGGTGTTAATATATCTTTGCGTCAATAATACTTATGGATGAAAAAAATGTACTTACCTGTTTGATCATTAAAGATGCTTTGAATAAATACTTTGCGATTGCGGAAAGAAAACGCGATCACTACATTGCAAATCGGCACTTCTACAAATGATTAAAGGGCAATACGCATGAATTAGGATTTTAAAAATGAAAGGACTTGGGCACAGATATCTTGAAAATGGACACATTTGAAAAACTATATTTTGAATGAGCTTTTTACATTCTGGAGGAGAAAGAATCATTGAGGCACATTCGCTTAACGAAATTGGAATTTTTACAACAAATTGCAAACCCGCACTTACAACTACTTTTACAAAAATAACTATTAATCCGCACATAATTTGATAAAAGATTTCGAACCGTTTGAATTAAAGCACTGATTTTACATCCTTGCAACCGCACTGCAGGATTTCAATAAATTTGCCATACAAGTTTCAATCAATTTATCTAACAACTCCGAGGCCGGAAAAACACCCCAACACAATTAAAAATGTTTTTAAATAAATATGCAAAGAATTTTGCAAAAAAAAAATTAGAGTTTTGCTGCAACTTTGAGAATTCTCGACTTTCAATTGCTATCTGCAATTTACGAATGACAGATTGAGATCGGTCGGTAATGCAGGCTGATTGTCTCCAATTTAAATTTGAAATTCAGCCGTTTCCAATAATTTCTATTTACCAAAGGGACACGATTTGATTTTTTTACATTTGGCAAAAGAAAGTCGTCGAATATTTCATACTCATTCTGTCTTTTTATACGAAATATTCCATCACAGTTTTTAGCACAAGTTTTCGTTTAGAGAAATCTTATTTTTAAAAATGTATTATTTAATTACCGAATATCCATTTTGGAAGGACATTTTTTGCCACCCCTCGGATACAAACACGATTCCTCGCCTTACTTCTGATCTTCGCTAAAAAAAAATTATGCAAGTTATTACCTTGTTCATGTCTTGGAACCCTTCACCTTTTCTATTGATCAATTATGGTTATATGGATTTGATGAAACCGTTCATTTATTTTATTGATAACAATTCTCTTCGAAATTGTTCGTGGCATTGGCTTGTAGAAGCCAATTAAAGTATCCGTACCTTTAAATTTCAAGCACTACATCTTAATATTGTTCAACATTGTTGTGATCTTTTTCATGAAGTTCGAGGAAATGATCACAAACCTCATTGCAATGGATTAAATTTCTTTGTGTAATTCTTGCTTTTATTTAAGAGGCTATATTTCAAGAGACATGTACATTACACCACTCTCGCTTCTTAAAAATAATTTGAAAGCATTTACCCATCATTTTTTGATTATAGGTCCGAATCAAGAAAAACGTTGCAACCGATCTCTTTAACTCTTTAACTTCTGAAAATCAATTTAGAGCCTGCGTTTGAAACTAAGCTTCAACATTTCTCTTTCCGTCAGCAGTATAAAAAATTCAAAGTTTCGCCCCTTTCCTTCGACACGAAACTTCTTGGACTAAATACGCCCTTTTATTTAAAAATTTTTGGAAACAAAAAATTGGAACATCCTATATTGTTAAGGTTCTCGCCCATATTTCGATCTGAGATTCTTTCAACGGTTTTCCAGGTTTGTCTATGCGAAACTTTATTTAACTTAACTAATTTAACAATTCCTGGGCCAAATTCTTCCTTACCGAACTGTTTGAAGGATATTTTCCATGTCATGGTAGCTCCTGCATACTACAGTTACGACAAAGCCGAGTTTGGCAGTGATTTCGTTAGATACGGGGGAATTGTTCTTAACTCCGGTCTAAATGTGGATAACCATTTTTGGGTATTCACTACGTTTGGATACATCGTCACTTACAGCAACTCTCATTATATCATGTATATAAATCCCTTTTCAATCGAGATTTGCTCTTGAAAGGTGCCCAACGGGTGAACAGCATGGATTTTTATTTGAAGTTCGTTGTGAATTGTCTTTTGAATGCTACCATATGAGATTCTTTTGGCATCAATTAAATGTCTCATGGTTACACTTCGTGCAGCTAACACAAGATCTTTCTCTTTTTCAAATTCTATCCGCTGTGACCGTCCTTCACGATGCTCAATTTTTGCGGCTGTTCTACTCAGCTTAAACTCGGTGCATCAGCGCGATTGGGTAGAATATGGAGGAACAGAGTACCTCCTTGTTTCCACCATAACTTTACATAAGGGTATAAACAAGCTAAAACTTTGTTTTCCAAACATATAACGATTACTAGACGTATCCGATTATTATTACTTCTGAATCATCCCTCGCAAGAAAGGCCGTTTTGCTGTTTTTTTATATGCATTGTTTTCAGTTGTTACTTTTATGTATCAAAATAAAGCACTTTGGACATATCATATCATTCCAATCAAGTGTCGACGCTCATACAAAAAGATTTTTTTTTTCCTGTTATTTGGTAATCCTTATCCCAGATTCGGATGAAAAACGATAACAATCGCTCGAACGGAAGCTGTAGGACATATGCGAGTTTATGACCTTTCACATCCCGGTCACTGACAGGAAGCGAAAGCAGGCATGTTCATTTCAAGCGCTCAACCTCTGACACATTCAATTATTTCAATCAACATATTTTTATCTTTCTTTCGATCTTGACTCCACCTGTCAAACTTCATTCTTAGTCAACTTCAAACCTGTCAGTGACAGGTTTTCACCTACCTCCTCGTTGCCAACCGCAAACATTTATTTAAATAAACAAATATTTTTTTTTGTTGATTTACTGGATCAATAATAAAAAAAACAAAATCAAAATCGTTTTGTGCAAATAATGCAAAGTCAGTTAAGTCTTCATGGACAGTCGACAAAAAACTAAGTCGAGGTCTGGAAATTCGTGTACGAGTACAGCTTGCATAAGATTCACTTGTTTAACTGTTTACGTTGACATTTGGTGATTGCTGTGTTGTTTAAACACGTGACGCAGTTACACTTGTCATATCTACAACAACATAATTTAAATAAAACAATAAAATAACAATTGAAGGGAAATATTTTTTTCAAAATCTGACTATGCGTCAGATGATTAAATGCAAAGCTATTTATGAAAGTTGTGACTAATGCTATGGCTGCGATTTTAAGTGATGCAGTTTGAACATATCCGTGATCTAAATTCGCAATTCGATTATTAACAGAATTAAGGTTCCTACCTTTGAACCCAAATAAAATTGAATATATTCAAATTTATCATTATTAGTTCTAACTACAGGAAAGATATGTAATTAAGTTTGTTGCAGCTACTCGCTAATTAATATAATCGCTGTGTTTATTCCATTCAAAGTTGATGATACTTTTAAGTTGAATAGAAAAGAGTTTCTAAGTTATGGGGGATTTAAGAATTTGAGAATGGAGTGAGGTGATAATAGGCTTCTCTGTTTTTGTGGGACACTAGTGCATGATTAATTTCATCCATCTACGAGCTTCGCTAAATGAATTTTACGACTGACAGAAAAAACATAAGAATTAATAGTTCAAAGTATTCGCTATTTTGTATTTATTTACTTTTACACCTGTATTAATTGGAATTAAGAGTATTGGACCTATGGTTCTGGAGTGAGTTCAAAAGTGATCTTATTAATACGTGGAAACATAAAAGAACAGACTAGTCTTCCAAGGTTGTTCAAGCAATTGTTTACGTTTTTTTTTTTAGAAAATTAAAGTGTTTTGTATCTTTTGGGAATAGTCCCGAGTTCAAGCGGTTATTGGGCCAGGAGAATTTGCGAGTAAAACTGTCTGCGAAAGCTAATTTTACCAATCTGGCGAAAACAGACGATGCATAAAATAAAAGCAAATTTTGAGCCACATAATCTAATTCTCTTAATATCAATAGCTGGTATGCCCTCCTCGAGAGCTCAAGCTGGAAAACTATTTCTAAAAATTAAGTCGTTCAGCTTAAGCTGATCCTTTGTTTTGCTTTGCTTAGCTCCGTCTACAAGTATCTTCAAAATACTAAAGACGTCAACGGAAAAACAACAGCCTATATAGGTTTGTGTGGCAAATAAAAGCTTTTGCTTAACATTTTCTAAAGTCGAATGAGAGTCATATCATCTTCTGCAAGACCATCGTTTAAGGCGCCCTCATCCTTATGGTCTACGGAATACAACGAAAGTGTATGTCCCAAGGATTCACACATAGAATATGTCCGAGCTCCCAAGCATCGACGATGTTGGAACGCTTTCGGAATAACCACAAAAAATTTATCATGGTGCGCGCTTATCACTTTGAACTGCATTCGCTTGAAGTTAGAATTGGTTTTGCCCTTTTCGCTCGGCTTAAGATTTCACACCAACAAGTCTCCCGCCGTTGCTGTAAGCGGCCTCTTTTGGTACGTCGGAACATGACTACTTAGCAAAGTACTGGAATCTCAAATAATCAATTCTTCGTTAGGGAATTGCTCCTTCAACCCATTTTACACCACATTTGGATGTCATTTCAAATCTGCCTTGCGTACTTACTGTCGAGTTTATCCTAAGGAATAAACAACTTCGTTATCACATAAGCGGATGTTGTCGTAATTCAGGATCAAAAAGGTGATCTTTGTTAAATAATAAAAACATCTTGGCAAATTTAAGGAGTTTGGCAACGGAAGAAAGAAATGGGGTCTCAAACTAGATATGGGGGTACTGGTACATACATCCTTAACAAGCGAACAAGAGGTAAATTAGCGGAAGGTCAGAGACTTGTCAGCATGTGCGCCATATGTATCAACCCATCGACAACCCCTAGATATTGAAAGAAAGCTGCCCACAATGTTTATAGAAATATAATTTCAAAATCGAGTCAGAGTGTGCTGAGTGCCAGTTCACACAAGCGACCGGGCCACCCTAATGAAGTATAAAGGCACCCTCTATTCAACTCAAAAATAACGATCCATTGTTGGTCCAACGACACATAGTTTCAAACGCCTTATAGCCTGGCATTTTTTAAGCATTATTAGACAGCAATTCAGATTCTTTTGTCTTGAAAGATCACTGCTTTCTGAGGAAACTTGCAAACCGTAAAGACGGGCACGGATTTGTGCAGATAATAAAATCCAAAATTCTTTCACAGAACAATGTAATAATAGTATGAATTATGTGAATGCAAGGCATGATTTTTTATAAAAATCTGGAGTAAATTATCCTGTAGGAAAAACCCTACTCAGCCACCTGTTTTACTTTTTTTTCTAAAGGATAGTAGTTCTTTTCCTGGACATTGGGGACTGTAATTAATATAATCTAACAGTAAAGTACACTTATACACCTGTCAGGATTTCAGAATCTTAACCAGTCACACGTCTTTAATGAATAATTTAACCTTTATGCTTTCATTCGATGGCATTCAAAATGAAGCTTTCTCGATTGTGCAATCCGAAAAAGCCTTCAAATAATTAAAAACCGTGGAATGTACCGGCCCCGACGGCCATGCTTGCATTTTCTCAAAAAATGAGTTGGGTCTTCCTTTCAAACTTTGTGAAGACCTTGCGAGCCAAAGCGTCACATAATCACGTGTGTCTTCAACAAAAATCTGTCTGCCGATTCATCATTTGAAAGACTTTCCTCACTGATTCATACTCACATTTCACTTGGCATTTATAGCTTACCCCCTCCGTTCAATTCCCCGCAAATTCACATTAATTGCAACAATTCTCAAAACAGTTTCTCTCCATAAAGATTGGTGGAAAAAAGTGAAAGGCAATAACGCTGCAAAGCGCACTTAACTACTTATCTACCAGTGCTCGTGTCTGTCGGCTTTTATGTCAGCCTAACGCTGCTGACTTCCGACTCATTCGACCAAAGACCCATAATATCGCCAAGAGCGTCTAACCAATTCGTCTTTCAATGCTTTACATAAGTAAAATCTATCTAATAAGTCTTACATCGTTGTGTTGCAATCTTTAATAAAGTTTGAAAGAATGAAATTGCTGCTGTTAAACAATTGATAATCAGTTGTAGCAGCGCCTTAAATGTGCTTATGAGTTTATTTATAACTGCAACGATTACAAATCGAGTTGATAAAACAATTGATAGTGCGTATCACCATTTGTCTTTCCTCGAACAAAAACTAAGCTGCTAACGACAACTGTCAAGGGAAATAATCTTATAGAATCCTCAATATGGCCTGAGGCCATACATTACATTAAAAAAAAAGAAACCCAAAAGTTAAACTGGTTACCGGAAGCCTTTCACGGTTTTTGGAATTCGGACAAAGCATAACATTAAAATGTTTCCAGCCAGCAAACATGACCAATGTTACGTCCAGAATGTGGGTGAATATCTGGGTTTTCTTTTTAATTTTTCTGACGTCTGCTATATTGTATAGTGTTTGATTTAATGTAAGAAATCATAATTTTTTTTATTAGTTCCGTTAGAAGTCTGCTTAGAAATTCATAAATAGTTATAAGTAACTGAACTGATTTTAAGCACCTCATCATTAATTAAGTTACCTGATGAGTAACTTGATAACTTTTTCTGGATCCTGCAAAAAAAAGCAATACTTTGAGGCTCTGATTATAGGTTTTAATTGCATGCTGATATCCATTGGAAAACGATCTTGTTAGCTACACATATAGTTTCCAAAGTGGCAGCGGGTTTCTTGTTGAAGTTAACCCCGAGGTTGAAAAACTTCTCAACTGCGACCTTAAATCTTAAGCGATGATCGGATGTTTCTTTATTTGTTGACAAAATGTACTCGGTTTTGTCCTCATTTAATCGACTACCAATACGTTTACATTAATGTACATTTTTGGAATAGATAGAAAAAAAAAACATTGTGAAAGTCGATGAACCGAGGATGGATCTCGACTAAAATTCGTTGGTATATAGTCCGGAAACTACACTGATACGAGGCGATGCGTATGGTGCAGAAAATCTTCAGAAGTTTACACAGTACATTGGATAGGATTTTGCTCGATTCTTGTCAGATGATCCAGTGTCTTTCTTGAAGAAGGGGCATAACTGCTGGTAATGGCTTCATCCGCTTGTACCTGTGCATTGATTCGGCCGCCGTGTTCTTCTTTAGATTTTTGATAGTTGAGCCTACATATTTAAAATTTTGAGAGGGCCGTCTCTGTATCGGAGCATCGTTGAAAAAAAGGTTTATGACCCGCTTTGAGAACGAAATATTTCATTGGGCTATATCATTGAAAGTTTCTGCATTGCGAAAAGGATGAGCTTATGTATGAGTACTGAATATTTACCCTTTTTTATGTTTCGCTTATTAAATAGTTTTTTTTTTCGGCAAAACTCAATTCTAAAACTCAGTAGCTCAATCACTTATTAAAATGCTTAACCCTGTAGTCATCAAAGCCTCATTGAAACCGATACAATTGTTCCCGAGAGTAGTCCGGAAAAACAGATAGCCAAAAAAATGAAAATGTGAATAGCTTTTTAATCATTTATAAAAAGAATAAATTATCTAATTGTAAAATCGAACCCACAAAATAGAAATATCCTTCCTTCACAACTTGCTCGCAACTCAACTAAAGTCAATTAACTCAAGGATTGAAATGAAATTCTTCCAAGGGTACCCAATAAACTGGCCGCGTAAAACGCCAGGCCATTGAACATACATTCGTAATCCCCTTAAAATTTACTTCTAATCGTAATTCGTTATCGACCAACTTGTTGGATGGAACTTCTAGACACAAATATCGATCGAAGTCAAAACCAAAAACCCACAAGTGGCAACAACACGTTGAGTATTAATACGATTATAAAAAGAACAAGTAGACTTTTGGCGCCCTTCTAATGTTGCTACATTGAAGCCGAAACACCTTACATCTTACACTGTTGCTGTTAATTTGTGCCTATTGTGTTTGAATTGTTTTGTTTTTCAAGTTAACCGAATTAGAAGACAAAAAAAAATGGCCAAGAACGGCACACAGAGTCGGGAAGAAGGAAAGCAAAAGTAGATTTCACGTCACGGCTATTGGCGTCAAGAGTTTTACAACACCACGAATTGAAAGCTTGTTCCAACGAGGAGACGCACTGGCTTGCCTGCTAGCCGTAACACAATTACGTGCATAAAATTGTTGGTTTTATTATTTCATGTAACTGTTTTATAATCAAAATATGGGCTCCACCTGAGCTGCGTCGAGTCGCGTCGCTTCGTCGTCTTCGATTGTCTGGGCCATGTGCGATGGGCAATTAAATTAAAACCTCATTGACGCACTTAATTGCTATGAGAATGTTAAGTTTCCCGATAGCTTGTGATGTCTAGACAGTTGTAGGATTAAACTTTAAAGGCAAACACATCATGTACAACTGAGAGAAAGATGAAATGAATGTCTTCGAAGTAGTTAGGAAATATGTATACATGCTCAGTGTTTGCTCCTCAGAGGGTATGTACGAGTACATTTCCACTTTACGCTCTGTTGAGTCTTGAGTGAACGATGTACTTACATGCGATTATTATGTCATCGGCCACTTGCAAGTAGGAGTACAAGCGGGATTTATTCAGGTCTCAATTTTTTCCTCGACAAATTTTGTCCTGTTTATGTTTTTGTACTTAAAAAAGTTGAAATGAACGTGATTTTCTTTTGAATAACATTTCTCATTTTGTTTGTCATTGATTCGCATACTTGAGTTACACAAATATGTTATGGAAGTGGCCGATATTTTTAAACTCTCGTTACATAAAAAATAACTTTTCATTCAAAAGCCAAAAGACTTAGTGGCTTGTTAAACATGTGTTTGGTATTCATCTCTAAGGTAAGATTTGAAGCCTTTCTTTAACCGATACCATGCAATGTGAGCATATTAGTATAGTGAGCACCGATTTACAAACTGCAATGAAAAAAATTTAATATTAAATAAAAATATAAAAAAAAATTTGTTCAAATTTTAAAGTGCCCCGTGAGAAGTATACAAATACTGTCTTAGTTATCTTGTCAGCGAAGGAGCCATTCAGTTCAAAAAGTCTAGTTTTAAGCAGATCACATAATATGATTTTAAAAATCAGAAGATCAAAATTTATTCTTCTTACCCGAGCTGATTTTTTATCCATAAAAGAAAACTTTCCTTCCAATCAACAGTCTTTTCAATGTAATCAGATTGAATGGAAGGCAAGAGCAAAGTATACCCCAATATACATTTAGACAAACCTCTAACACAGCAATGAGAACAAGCTTCTGATATTTAAAGTAACTTTCAATGCGATCAAATCGGCCGGAAAAATGTGCAAAAAACCCACCTGCATAGAATCAAGAGCCTGTTATAATGGCTTCCTTTATTAAGGTCTTCTGTCATTACTTCTTGCGTCAAAGTTGCGGCTGTACTGCTTTGTAACTCATATGTATTTAAGTTTCAACTGCTCTTTATAACTCCTCTTTTGCATTCGCTTGATTCACAGTATTTTATTCGAAATTAATTTATATAGTGTACTACTTAGGTCAGACTAGTATCACTGATCGCCTACTTCAGTGATAGCCCCGATAATTTGATCCCAACAACAAATGATGCAATATCGTAGTTCTTTGAATGATCGTCTTAGGTGCCTCAGCAGAAAATTGTGGATGGTTGTCTTTTGCACGGTCAAATTATTTTTTTTAAGGGCTCGAAACTGAGATTGTTGTTTTTAGTCAACTTCTTTTAAGGAAACATTTTCGAATTTCATAAGCAGTAGTAATATTTCACACAATATTTTGACACAGTTTTGAGATCATACACCCAGTTCATAGTTCATGTTGCAAATAGTAAATTCAGCCCCCACTGATAATTGTTTAAATTGATTATGTTATGTAGATAAATCTTAACAGTACTCTTGAACACTAAAAAACAAATCGATTTCTTTTGAATAATAAAGCATCGATGCTCAATCGTTTTTCTCGCTTTTAGAATAATTTAATCTTGTCTCGTGTGGAAAACGAAATGCTCGAGTGACTCTTTAAAAATCAATAATTTTTGTATAACATCAATAGAGGCATAGTAAAGTGCGATTATTCGTAAATCACCCGAATAAGATGTGGTCCATTGTTTGGGTATTGCCAAAAGAAAAAAAAGGTGGTAAGACTGTTAAGGTTTTAACTCCTTGAATCGAATGACGAGAACAGATTTTTGTTGTATTTCTTTGCGTAAGCTAGACACCTTTTTTTCTTGAAGTGTCATTCACTTCTATAATCCCCCAAGGGTACGTAACGTCGGTTTGTCAATTGTCCTGCATTTGAAATCAAGTTCAGAATATGAGCTGTTCTTTTGATGTCATTCACATTGAATTTTTGTATAACCAAAACAATGTAAACTGATCCTTAACGGTCATGACAGGTGATTTAAGCCCAAAGCTTTGCCGGTACTTCTTGGATATGGTGTCACTGACTTTGTGTTGTCGATCTATAAAAAGACTATAAAGTTAAGAGATGGCAAAAGGTCATCATATTGTAAATTGAATTATGTTCTCTGTATAAAAATAAATTCTACCTCATGACTTTACCGAAAACAACCCAATAGCAAGCTTTGTCAATCCAATCTGTTACCTGATCTCTTTTCAACGAGGGCCTTTATTATTTCTAATTTGGATGGAATCAAGCCTTTCAGAGGATGACATATGTTCCCAATTCATGAAAAAAAAGTTGTATTCAACGCTCGATGCATGTACTCGTACATACGTTCCTAGTAAATGTCAGAGTCTCTCACGAACTTACAAATCGCAGCGCCCACAACATGCAATCCGGAAACTTTTTTTCCCAAGCTAATGTGCGCTGATTTTCTTCTTTGTATTAATTATTAGTGCTAATAGTATGCAACTTACCCGGCCGGCTGTTATTACTTGTCGATGTTTTTTGTTATGTCCCATTTCTCTTTGGTGTTAGTCGTTTTTGTCTATTTTTAAAAGATCTATTATTACACAATAAAATCAAATAAGTTCAGCGACAGAGGCACAGCATATTTTTCACCTGAAGAAGAAAACTCATCATCCGATGAGATTTATATAAAAGTGGCGTTCGGCTACGACGAGGAGGAAAGACGTGTGTTTCGGGTCGAAAGGTTCGGATAAAAAGACAGACAGAGAAGGCGGTAATGATGATGATGACGATGTGGCTTTGGTGGTTGTGGTAGTGATGGTGGAGCCGGCGGAGTGGCAATGGGCTTGGGGGTGGCGTAAGGAACGAGGATAAAGATAATGCGGTGACAGAGGTGGAGGTCGTTCGAGTACTATGCGGTGCTGTATCTAGTTTTATCTGAGGATGAAGCACCTTTTTTTGCAGGTTGATAGCAGTTCAACGATGCAGTGGTGGTCTTAGGTCTTTCTTTTTTCCACTTTTGTGTATCGTGTTGGTGCTTTTAGTGGGTTATGCGGGGTTACATTTCGGTGTGGCTAGATAATTATAGACTTGTTTTTTTTCTCTTATTATATTGCTGTGCTTCGAGAGAGAACATAAAACGAGTGACATTAGTGCTATAGATGTTGTGGAGTCGGATTTTCCTGGAGAAAATATTGCAATATTTTTATTTCTTGTAGCCGCTGTTGCGGTTCCTGGAAGTACTCATGTTTTTGATTATTATTGGAGCAGGAACACTTGGTTTAGAGTGGTTGTTCAGATTATGGATTGTGATTTACGATGGGAACTCGGAAAAAGAAAAAAATTGTGGCGAATTGATGTCTTAATCGAATATTCATAAATTTGACATTCGCTATTACGTTTTTGTTTTATCTCATTTTAAACTTCATTTAAAGATTTACTTTAGTCATAAGAGCTAAGAAATATCCTTAGACCTTTAAATTGATTATATAAAAAATAAATTGGTGGCGCCACAGCTCTATTGAGGTCAGGAGCCAGCTTCACCATTTGTGTGTACTTGTTATATTCCGAATTTGTTAGACGGCCCTTAAAGCTTTTTCTTGATAGTCTGTACTCATCGAAAGGATTTTCAGTGACTCGTGAGAGGTGGTGGGTGGTGAAAAAATGTCAAATGTTCTTGCCAGGTTTTGAACCCGGGTTCTCTGAGTCACGGGCAGTGACATTTTTCGTTTTTGTATAGAGTACAACATTTTTAACCAGAACCTGACTTTATCTAAGAATCACTCAGAACTTGTTTAATAATGAGATGCCATTTACCTTTTCAGGTGTCCAACCAAGCAGGAAAGCCATGCTTGAACTTAACTTACATATAAGTCAGTTGACCACCTGCATTCACTTCAATTTAAATACTCGATTAATAATTTTTATTTGCTGTAGAGTATTTTGATTGACCCTTCCTAGTTACTCACCTTATAGAGACGAGTTTTTCTGTTAAATGCGTCAGAAACTGCTTTAATTTTAAGTCGGTAGCCATTTCCTTAAGAAAATTGTAGCTTTCTTTTTTAAGTTTGTTTTATGTTGCATCATCTGAACTTATGTCCATGCGTCATATTTAAACATTTGATCTTTAAGAGTTGGAGAAGAAATGCGATTAGAGAGACGTGCGGAAATACCGCTCTTCCCATTCGCAAATGTATGCTCATGTATGCTCATTTATATACCAAAACTTTTTTAGGTAAAACTATATTAAAACTCATTATTTCCCAATTTCATTTTATACCAAGAGACTTTCAAATTTATTCTAGAACTCATAGTGATGGTAAACCCCTACGCATCGCGAAGTTAAGAGCACAGCGATATAATATGCGGAGACTACACTACACAGCGGTAGCTATTAAAAAACAATTCTTATGATAATTACCAAGGCATAATCGTGCTTGTGTATGCCCGAAGTCCTTCTGCAACACACATCGGCCAATATCAGTCTGGCTTCCGGTACGGCAAATCGGCCTTGCACCAAATTCTTACATTGCACCAAACTCTGGATAGGGTCAGCGAATTCAAAGACGATACTCAGCATCGATACAAAGCCATCTAAAATGCATGTGCAACATTCTAAACCTTTACTAAACGATGGGTGAATTAAAATTTTAGAAAACATCGAGGTTTACACAAATCCCCTTCGAATTATTCCAGAGTTGGATCGAGTGTCGACAAGGACACGAACTTAATAAACCATTATATACTTATGTATATATGTATGTACATCACGTGCCAATTCTTTTGTTCTACTTCATGAAGCCGAATATTGGGCAGTACGAAATTGATATTATTATCCTTTCAAAGAAATAGTATGTTGTCAAGAAAGTCGTATGGAGAAGAAGGGACAATCAAGCTCCAGGAGTTGCACAAAGATGTGGAACTAGGGCTCAGTTACAGCAAATTGACAAAGAAATTTCAGCTAACAATGCCTTAGAATCAGAGCAGAATGAAGCGATCACGGAAGCTAGGATCATTCGTGCACTCTCTATTTGGCCATTTTTACTGAATACTTTTTTCAATGTTTTAAGGTTTTGACTCGACTTTGGATATTGTTGCTAATGTAAACGTATAAAAGAATTGCAACACGTTACTCGCATTGAGAAAGTTTAACATCAGCTAATGCGATGGTTTTTACGATTAATGTCTTTGTAAAACAAATAGAAACCTTAATTTCTACAGTACATCAGACTTTTAATG
This sequence comes from Orthonevra nobilis, assembly GCA_963555765.1. Lineage (NCBI taxonomy): Eukaryota > Metazoa > Arthropoda > Insecta > Diptera > Syrphidae > Orthonevra > Orthonevra nobilis. Next base: position 95,213,534 of record OY743224.1, read on the forward strand.
ATTCCAGCGTAATTTGTTGCGATCCACTCATCAGCAATATAATTTTTATCGCATTTCCTGGACTTCGACGTAACAATTTCTCAGTATCCGTAAGAAACCAGCCCCAAAGTTGAAGGAATATCTGAATATCTACGTCCATCACCTTGAAGGTCATTTGGAGTGGCATACCACTTAAAGCAATAAAATACAAACAACCGGATGGAAAGTCAGCCGTTCTAATTGAAATTAGACAAATAAAATAACGCGAATACGCAATTAAAAAATAACAGATATATTATGTAACATTATTCGCTACATTCATATCGCCTTAAACTTGGCAATCGAACCTCCTGACAAACTGCTCGAGTAGAATAACTCGCGATAACCGAAAGCAACTCCTCCTTCCACACCATACCCCTTGACTTTAGATATGAACAAGTCCGCTTCTTTGTTTTTTAATTACATTTTGATAGCTTTAAAGTAAAAAAAAAGGGAATTTATCGCAAATCGAATGAAAAAAAAAATGACGAACTCAAATTAATAACAGATAACGATTTGAAAATCAGAAAAGTCGCTGCCACGAGAACGAATCAACGTCGTCCTTGAATACACCTGTCAGCTTTGGAAATTTGCAAACATTATTTTTATCAAAAGGTTTTCCAAGTGTTGCGTTTGTTTCACATTTTACAATGTTTGATTTGATTGCAGACCTCATCTGATAACGAAAAATTAAACTGTACACATGATTGGTTCGTTGTTAATTAATTGCGTAGCCGCAGATACTGAATGTTTTAGTCTATGTCTAATATTCGGCGTGGCTTAAATCTATCGTCCATAGATAGATTACTTGCCAGATGATAGGGATTTATATGAGTATAGTCGCACCTCAGCAGTGATTGTATCATACCGTGTTCCACGCGACCGATTTCATGGTGTGTATTTAATTGTTTTTTTTTTTTTTTGCTTTCTTAGCTGATTTTGTGGACGCAGTAGGTTGATTTAGTTTAACGCCATTGGAGTAGGATTGATTTGCAGAGTGCAAAGCGGATTAAACGTTGTCGTTCGCGTAAAACTGACATAACTTTGGCGGCGATTAGAATAGTAAGATAAAGTGTTGACACCTGTCTTGATATGAATTCCACTTAGTCGTTTTGTTGGTCTTTTGTGGTGAAGTTTTGTAGATAATTTTAAAATTATTCTTGATGGGCTCTAAAGAAACAAGACATATACGTGCAGCTGTTGCAAAATTATAAGGAATCCATTCATTTTTTACTAACAATTGAAAACTATTTGAGTAATATGTATAATGTTTCTTTACTTCGCTTTTCACACAACCCCCATCGTGACTTACGTGCTTTACACGAATCAAAAGTTGCTCATCAAGTCGTCTGCCAACAATCGTCATGCACAGTATTGTTGCCTCATTAGGATCCAAAAATAATTTAACCATTTTGTACCATTCGCTTTACTTGAAAGCGACATTTTCGAACACAGAAGATAGTTGAGAGATTTTTCCTGCCATTTTATACAGCATCAAAGGCAAAGTATTTTATTAATAAAGGGTGATTTTTAAAAAGCTATAGGAAAGTTTTTCAAAAAAAAAAAACACATAAAATTCAGAAAAATGCATGAAATCTTTATTTGAATCGATAGTACGGTCACCGAACTCGCCTCTCAATAAATCCATTGTTGCGCGTGCTGTGTGGCATGTGGCACTGTCTTGTTGAAACCACATGTCATGCAAGTCAAGCTCTTGCATTTTGGGCGAAAAAAAGTTGGATATCATCTCACGGTAGCGCTCACCATTCACAGTTACGTTACGATTCGCATCATCTTTGAAGAAGTACGATCCAATGATGCCACCAGCCCATTAACCGCAACAAACTGTGACTTTTTCTGGATGCATTGGTAGCTCTTGCAATGCTTCTGGCTGATATTGACTCCAAAATCGAGCCAAAAATGAGCTTCGTCGCTGAACACAATTTTTCGGTAAAAAATTAGATCTTCGGCCAACTTTCCAAGAGCCCGCATTTTGATAATAGAATTCAATAACTTGCAAGCGTTGTTCGTTTGTAAGATTATTCATGGTTAAATTAAAGACCAAACTGAAGATGTTTGACAGTGAAACAAAACACGAAACGTGCCTCAGCTGTTTAAACCAGTGTTGGCAAAAAGAAAATAGCTAAAAAATCACCCTTTATAAGATCAAAAAATAATAAAAGTAACTTTTTAATCTTGGTAACTTTTATGAAATGGCTTCTTTAGTAATTGGCAAAAAAAAAAATATGAATATTATTTAGCACACTTCTTGTCAAGATAGTACGAGTACATCTGTGAGACTTCAAGTAAGAAATATCTTTAATTTTATGTTTGTTTAGTTATAAAAAAATATATATCTAGAAAATGGTAGTTCTCAAAACGGCTAGAAACCTGCCAAGCATTTCTCAAGGTTAGACCTGTCCTAATTTTTTATATCACTTATACCCGCATTTTCTGAAACAATCACCAACCGCGCGAAAAGATTTCTGACAAGATCCAGGACGACTTTTTTAATTCCGTCCACACAGGAAGCATTCAATAGTTTCATTAGAAACGTTATAATTCAAGTCGAGATGCGCGCTCTATATTTTGCCATACTGGTAGTAAATGGGCTTAACATTAAGTTTTAGAAATATAGATTAAATAAATGTCAAAGTTAACCCTTCAATACATCACACTAGTCATCTATTTAATGTCAAGTCTATTTGATGACCTGATTAACTTTATACTCGTTCATTAGGTTTATAAAATATGAACATTATGTTTCCAAAACCGACGATCATCAATCAATGAATGAATGAAGTTGGCAGCGAAAAATATTGAAGCATCAAAATCTCTAACATTTTAGGAATATTAAGGATAGTCGATATTTTACCATGTAACCACACACTTAGTCAGGCTTCTATCGTTAGTCGCCAACTCCAGTGATAGCGGATTGAAATTGATCACAAATTGTGATTTATCGAATTAGCCACCTACATATATAGTCATCCAAGTGAAAGCAGTTAGTTGAACAACTGCTCTATACAGTCGCTTTAGTTTTTAAATTGTGTATCACTTGATTAATGTCAATTTTTGAAGCCATTCCTTTTCAATATTGGACATTTTTTCACCCGTGAGTCATCATATTTGAAAATTTGCTACACAAGTGTGAAACAAATCTCTCCCACAAACGATGATATTAAGAAACTATGTATAAGCCCGTTCAAGCTTAGTTCATTCTTAGCAATTTCTTCTAAAAAGTATTATTGACTTGCGTGTGTGGTTTGCAGGATCGCTTGTCACCCGCTTTCCTTACAAAATCAACTCACATTTGTTCGACTAGCTACATAGACACTCGAACATTCTTACTCTTCTCTCTCAAGATAAATAAAAATATTTATATTCAACCAAAAAGCAAAAGTAAAGAATAAAGCGACCACACCTGGTTCCACCTATTTCTCTCTATTTTTTCGCATTGGATCTAACCATAAATTCCGCAATCTTATTCGCTATTATTGTTCGCCACCCTTCATTGAATTTGAAAAACCAAAAAAAGAACTACGCTCTTACAAATCTTTGTTTTCTGCGCGTCGATCAAGAATCAATTCAAATAAAAAAATAGTTTTTTACACTTATTTTTTGTTTTCATTAAAAAAAAAAAAAAACAGAGGAATGTAATCAAGAAAAGTGCAAAATTATCGGTTGGGGTTCATGAGTAACTAAATTTACCCCCATAAACACATGTCTATTGTTGGTTCAGCTGATAATAATTTTAAAAACAATGTCAGTGTGTCAGAAAGTAGTTCAATTCATTGTCTGTTTTATTCTGTCAATCTATATAGAACAGAGAAAAATAAAATTAAAAAAAAAAAAACATGTAAAGCTTGTTGAATTGTTACTTTGATACTTTAAAAGCCATTGGCTGGTTGATGGTGCTCCTAAAACCGATGCAATATAACTGCAATGCATAACTTAAGCAGCGCGGATTGGTTTGCTGTAAGGGGGCCTAATCGGTGCAGGGTTACCAAAAATGATCGTCACTTAGATCGCTTAAATTAAAGAAACAGAAATAATTAGCTTCGATAAGACGTGCCCTTATCCATTAATGTCCGAAAATTTTCTTTCAGAGAACTACTCTTTTCTGATTCAAGACAAGAAATTGCAGAAACCTCTTTATGGTCATAATTTAACTACATTCAGTCTGACAGCAATCCTTCTTATGCGACGTCAAGGTCTCAGATTGAAAAAGTGGACTTATGATATTTTAAAGCAGCACTATCACAGGAGTGATCCACCCGCGATATGAACACTCATTTTTCCAACCCTGTTCGTAATCAAATGAGACGGAGTGTAAGTCTTACTTAGTAGGTGGCTGTGATATTGTGCTTACTCTGTCGGTTTAAGAATACAGAATTTAAATTTAAATTTTAATGAAGAACTGCGAATCAAGCGAATCCAAATAAGTCAATATCAAATTCTTCTTCAATATTCGGACTACACCCAAAGACCAATATAATGAAAAATACATCTTAGTTCCAAACCAATCAATTCCAAATCAATGTATCCAAAAATATTAATGCACAACGTAATGAGTAGCGATTCAATTCCATAGCAATAGCCTTCTTTATGTGCTTAACATACTCCATTCAACAGTTGACACACATACGACACGATCCATCTGATTCAGTTTTTGTATCAGACCAGAATCTGACCTTAAATTTTTTTCTTAAGGGCACTAATAAAAAAAAACGGATCGATCTTGTAACATTTTTTTCGGTTCATGTCCTTCACGCTTGCTCTTACCGTGGCTACATAAACATTCACTTTACTTATATGTGCTTCTTTTTGATATACTCCTGCTTGCACCTTTTAAGGTCAGAGATTATCTGTTGTGTCAGTCTGACTGCATGATGAAGACACGTTTTCATCATCTGCTGACTCAAAACACAAAAAAGTAAAACAATATAATTCCATCTCGACCAAAAATTTCGTCATATTGATAACGACGGCGATCAGATAACGTTGGACGCTCTTTGAACTGTTTGGTGTGCTGATGGCTTGAACATTTTATTCTATTTTTCGTCATATTTAATAAGGGTAATAAGGCATATGTACATAGTCATAGGCCTTCTTGTATATTTACAATAAGTGGATTAGTTCACGCAGTCGGTATCAGGTCTTGAGAAAATATTTCGTCATATACGCGTATTAATTTTACTCAATGACCTTGCGCCACGCGAGCTGTAGGAATCGAGCAGTGATGACCTTCAAAGTTTTGAATGTAGGTTCGAGCTTTCTATTTACAAATTTTCGGATATTGCTGCTGAACACTTACAGATATGCTTTATTGAGGCAGTTATGTAAGGAGTTTTACCCCTAAATCTGGATTTTATTATCTATTAACTAATTGTCTTTTTATATTTATCAATGGAACTGATTATAATTAACTTCTATGTCTGCTGCAATAGAGTCTGTGGTAGACCATCTCCTTTATATAGACAGATATTTTTATTTTCGTATTAAGATTACACGACGTCGCAGAAATTGTGCGAGATTCGATATATATTATATCTTACAATTGAAATATATTAATTTTTACATTACGAGAAAAAACCTTCTTGTAACAGAATTCACCCTAATATATTTTATAATTTTCATATTTTATTATTATTATTATGTTATTATTATTATTATGTTATTATTATTATTATTGTTTTATTACTTTTATATTTCTATGACTTATTTTCTAATAGTCGTCAATCTTCATTATTTTTAAATAAACTTACTTTTTACTTATTTTATTACAAAAAATAGGTAGTGTTATAAGCAGTTAGGTCTAAACAATGTGTCTGGTAGGCGTGCAGAACAGGTTTAAAATGTAAAAACTAAATAAAAGTGTAAATTCTCGTTGCACCAATGTTAGTCATTATCATTTATCATTATCATTATCATTGCCTGTCCATCACCGAATGTTAGATCTTATTGAAAGGCGCGTTTTCCTTTTGGGATGGATCCAGTTGACAGCCATCCTCTCTGGTAGAAAAACGACAAAATCTATTTTTCATTAAATTTCTGCGATGATGTCGTTATAAGACTTAACTTTTGATCATGGAAGTCTTTTATTATCTCTAAGTTATAGACACAGTACAGGCGTGGTTCGGCAAATATTTGAAAATATTTGAAAACGTACCTTCGCTGATATTTGAGCTTTTCCTATAATGTCATTATCGTCTGCCAGACAGCTTAAAGGTTTTTAGAGAGTCAATGATCGCTCATTTTTTTTCGGAACACCGCACGGCCTCGTGTTGCTAAACGTTACTCCTCAAATACATCTTAGATTTGGTGATATTATAAGTCAAGTTGATGAAGGACAGCGGATAGACAAAACCTAAAATGGTTTTATAGAACTCGTGCTGACACGTATCGATTTGGGACTCCTGGGTTTTGACCTCTGTGTACTGTGGGCTTTGTTACCGTTAATTTAAGATATTGACAAGGGGTCTAAGGCATATATTTAACATGACAAAAAACAACATTTAAGATCAAAGAATATAGATGTTCTTAATAACAGGCATACCTATAACCGAAAAAGTTTGGCTAACGTTGGCTTTACTTAGCTAGGTTGCGGTCTGAAGCATTGCTTTAGGTCATCACTAAAAATCAATGGTTCTTTCCAGCTCACAGTACTCTGTTGTTCGTCATCGCCTTCATAAATTATTGAAGAGTGCTTTTCGTACAGTATTGGTAGTGTTCGTAGTTCAGTAGGACTTAAGATAGCGAAGTTTATGCCGATTTAGCCTTCGAAACATTTTATTTTTTCTTCTTCAAAAGGTCTTATCTTATGATTCCAGTACAAATTCAAAGATTTAAATCTGTGAATAAATTCAGGCTCCTTACCTCCTCCAGACAACCTTTTCGTATACTGTCTTTACAAAAATGTGAGTCACATTAATAGCCCTAGTAATGCTAAGATTAACTGTAAGTTTGTATTTTGGTCTTGTTTTGTCCGTCGATCATTAACCCTTTCAGCGGAGTATTAAGTTTAGTCGACTACTCTTGATTAGATTTTGTACATAGAGCTTTGGGGTTGCTAATCAAGAAAATGGGGTATTTCTTTTAGTACTGCTAACTGTCAATCTCTTTACCAAGGGGGTTATACGGATATTGCTATTTTTTTTTTTTTTTGAATATAAGGATTTTATGGGTTGCTTGTAATGGATATGAAAAATGAAAAATTCTGATGATTTTTGGATTCCCAACCATCAAACTATGTGTTTCAATAAAATAGATATTGTATTTTCTAAAACTTTACTCAAAGCCAACGAAGTTGTGATGCTTTTTTGTATCTTAATTGACCACGACGAACTGCTGGGGGGAGTAGGGGAAGCTTAAGCCAATTATGTGTGTCATTGGCCTGCAACAATTCAGCTTTTCCGAAAGACCCTTGGAAACAACTGGTGACTTTATCCACTTTTGACACTTATTCTCGTGACTCAAGTCACGTATGCATTTCTCCTTAGTGGAGAAAAGATTTTTTACTCAAACTTCAGCACGAACAATGTATTTAAACGAACACAATTCATCCAACATGTCAATACTCCATTTGACCTCTTTTCCCGAGTCCAATTCAACCAAAACCAAGTCATGATACACAATTTGTCTATAATTTCGTTCATCTAACTGACTGACTGGCTGCGACAGAGATTGAGACTCACTTTGAATCCCCGGAATATAAACTTGCGTTCACGTTACGAATACGGATCTTAAAAAAAAAAAACATAAAAAAAAACTCCCCGCACACAGATTTCTCCGCCGTTGTTCGTCGATCGTGCTGAGCACCTCTCATTGAAAGTTAATTAAAAAAAAAATTGTTTCCAACAGAATAAAATCCAACTCATTTTTTTTTTCTTTTTTATGTACATATGTTCATTCATTCCATGAACTCGAAGAGAGACCTTATTAATCAGCCCCCCTCTTACCCTTTTCCTCCAAAAAAATAAAGCATTGCAATTGCGCGATGCACCTTCACAAGCAACCTTCCGTTTTATTAAGTGAAATCGAGTTCGGAGACAAAAAAAAAAAAAAGTAACCTCAAGGCCGAGAATTCTTTCGGTCGTGCTCTTTACGCATATTCATCTTTTTACGCTTTTTTGTCTGAAGAATGAGGGGACAAAAGGCAATACCTGAATTAAATAACAATAAGAGGAAGAAAAAGAAGTAGCGATAAAAAAATTAACCTAAACTGAATTTCGGTACGATAGCGGCAGTCGTGGTCAACACCAGTATTTTCCAATCCGTTCGTCTGTCCACAAAAGTCTTTTTCCGTCGCGACCCGGGTTTGTGTACTTCTACGGTGTAAGCCGTTAATCAAAGCTCGAAATGAGAAAAACCCTCACTCAGCGCTTGAATCAGTGCACAAAGCAACTTTGCCTTGTTGCAGTACACGTATCTTTCCCGGCACAACAGACACGACACCGCACCGCATCGCACTAGCAGTGTGGAGGGAAACGCAAAAAGGCAATTAATTCGTGACTTAAGCAGGAGGATTAAGCAAGATAGCCCATTGGTAGAGGTTTCATTCCTCTGGTTAGTTTTCTCGACTGAAGACAGTCAAATCAAGACACTTATGCCGATAACTGTCTGACGATTGGGTACCAGGTGAAATTGAAAATTAGATCACAGACCAGTGAAAAGATTTAAGTGGAGTGTTGGTGGATTTGTGGCTATATGCTCCGTGAACTACTTGACGAGGATGTCAGCATGAATTCTTGTGGGCAGGTAAGACCACATGGGTAATACCGATCAGTACTGTCGGGAAAAAGTACGAGTAAGAGTATTAATGTCGTGAGAAAGCTTACGGGATCGGTGGGAATCGCTAATAAACTGTATTTTCAACCCCCGCTTTTTTGTACAGAAAATTTATTGTAAACACATAAATGGTGAATGTAGGCCATGAATCCTAGAAGATTGATTTCTAGGCTGCTTTCGTTAAAACAAATCTGAACAATGCTTTCGTTTCTTGCTCTAGTTCCACAAGTTTATTATCATTTTGGCCAAGTGCGTACCGAAACGTAAGACAACATTAGTAAACTATTAAAATTTAGATATTTTTCAATCGTGCAAAGAAATGGAATCTTTATGTACATCGAAACTACTCAATAATTTATCATAGAAGAGGCCGGTGATCGGTAATCTTTGCAAATAAAAAAAAAGAACGGCTGCTATTCCGAGCTGGTTTACAACTTTGAATTCCTGTTCTATGGCGAGAGCAAATGTTGCTCCCGCCGAACCGAGACGCTTCTCATAACCTAATCTTTGTACAGAATATTCGTTCGCTCGAGACGCCTGCCATTTCTACTGACCTTTGTAGCTTAACGACGAAACAAGTTCTTTTCAAACCGCTCTCGTAAGCTCCTTATTGACTGGTATGGACATAAGGAACAACTATAGAACTTCTATAGATGGATGACTGTCAATCCCGCCAATATACTCGTATGAAACGTATGTTAATCTGTAATCTGGATAAGAGATATCCGTTCGCTTTTAAGCCAAGATCTAGTGCGACTCCCTAGATCTTGTGAATGCCTCACATAGAATCGCAGAGAACTGTTGTCTTAAAGAATACTCTCATGAGTATCCCTCTGTTGTTTATCGTTGTGTATCGGTCAAAGGATGCTGATTTTCTAGATATTTTACCACAATAAAAATCCCTACAATCGGGCGTCTTATAGATTAGGTGTCGCCTACAGATATATTCATGGGGATTCGTTAAATTTTCTGTTTGGGTGTCGCAACTTACATGTTCAATAAATCTCGTCAAAACCAATCTGCCATCAAGTTTGTTAAAAAACAAGGTACGCCAATAATCCTAACCAACCTTTAAAATGAAAGTAGACCTGACATTGAAGTCACGAAAAGGTAGCTCAGTCGACAATCAATACCATCAATGAAAATAATAATTTATTCAAGACTTCTGTGCGAGAATACCTCTTTGACATTTAAAAGAAGTTCGAAAGCATAATAACGAAAAATAAATATGTTACGTAGTCATAAAAAAACTCCAAAGAAAATAATCAAAATGCATATATTTAAATGAATCTTTGTTGATGTTGGTTGATAGGCTTCGCGACTAGGCCTTCCAAATTCCTATTTATTAAATACTAAATTAGGTCTCATTTATGTTAATCAACCAAAAGCCAACAACAACAAAACACGAACAAATTTTCAATTCGTATTTTTTTTTTCTTTGTGCAAAAACAATAACAAAACAACATCAACATCTTGGTGACGTTTATGACTCGAAAAACCAAGTTTGAAGATCATCTTTCTTCACGCAGCACTAGCAACTTTTCTCTGATCTATGATTATAAGTCCTCGTGTACAATCCCCACTATACGACTACTCCGTAAGGAGTTTAATGCTTCAGTTTTCGCCATGCTCCCTCCTTTTTTTAAATCCAAATGCGTACGATCTATCTTAAGACCGGTTATATAGACTCTGGCAGTGGCAGACTCTGTGCAAGATCTACAATAGCAACGGACAGAAAAAAATAAAAAAAAAAACTATTTATTTCCACAGATATGAAACAAATAGGGGGTAGAGGAAAAAGGAAGCACACTAAACGGAACAAGCTCACGCCACCACCCAATTTATGTAAATCAACAAACATATTAGAGAATCAGACAAAAAGTGGCAGGGAATTTGAACAACAAGTTTGTTGTTGCTTTGTCAAATTTGTTTTAATAGAATTTTGATAGAAAGAAAAAAGTTTAAAAAAAAACAAAAACCATTGCCATTTGTTAAAAATGCTGGCGCCGGGCGTCGTCGGACCATGTTTGTAACGAAAAAAGTATTACGTCGACCTTTCGACTTACAACCATAACCAGATCATCGAGATACGCATACGCAGTGTTGCCAGATTAATTTTAAATGAATTTCTATTTTTTCGGATTGAAAGTGTTGACCTGATTTGAACCATGATTAGGGTAACTGTTTTTTTTAATTTCCATTTGGCAATTCTTGTAATGAGTAAAGGACCAATTTCAACTAGTTTGAAAAAAAGACATTATCGAATTTAGAACAGGAAAATTTAGTTTGCCTTAAAAATCCCACTTTCCTCACTGCAGGACCAGAGGTACACCATTACATCAGCATTAATGTATCCGGAAGTTAGCAAAGAGGAATTGGAAATTTTAACAGGGCGGATGTACGAGGTTTGTTGGATCCTTCCAATCCTTAAAATACGTCTTTTTGGATTGGATCACACTGATAATGTTTTAGTTCTCAGTCACCGACGGTTTACTTGTTTGTTATGTTTTTCTAGTTTTTTACTAACCGTTATACAGCGTCAGTGAGTAAAGGTTGTAGCTGACAATTTGTGATTGATATAAATTCCTTAGTAACCAGCCAGCGTTTTGCCAGTACAGTTTAGCTATGGTCCATTCTGATATAACTTAAGAATCTTGGTTCACCTACTTGCTAGACAATATAAAACCATTTTTAATTCAGTGTGTGAGGTTTTCAAACCATGCCCTGATGTGTTTTTTTTTTTCAGGGTAGATTTGAGAATATGTAAAGAAGATGAAGAATATTTTCAGAATGAAAGAAGCTTCTGAAAACTCCTTTCATTTTCTTTGTGTCGTCGAATCAGTGTTTGATTGATTGGCTCCAAGGACTTTCGCCGAAAGTCTTTAATGTTATGGGCGTTATTCATTGAAAATATTAGGGAAGTAAAATCGGGCATCTATTTCGGGTCAAAAATCGGCTCTTCCTTGCCGGGGATTCTATGAATAAAATGGTCCATGTATCATCGATGCTACTTCCATTCTACCAATAAACTAGGATCAAAACACCTTATTCGAAAGATAAAAATAATGTTTAACACTCCTAACTCATGAAGCTAAATTATCAAATTCGTTGTTGGACATGCTGCTGCGGAAGACGAACGGAGGAGAATGTAAAACCTTGAGATCTACGGGCTGTACCTTGAATTTAGTCCAGAAGGCAAAATCTGTCCACTACAATGGCTAAAGTTCATTAAACGAATAGGCAACAGTACTCTAGCTGAGAGTGTTTTCGAATCCCAGCTACCAAGGTCAAGAAGATATGGTAGACCGTACGTTCGGTTTAAGCATCAAACAAAAGCGGATGGAAGGAATGGGTGACCTTACAAACTAGAAGCACCGTGTTCGGGACCCAAGATTTAATAGCTCTTAACATAATGTATTCTTTGTTTGATGATGAGTCGCAGAAAAAAACTTGGAAAACAAACTAAGACTCAGAATTGAATTTATTTATTTATATTGCTTCAAATCAAGTTATTTTTCAAAGATTAACTCCATGGTGAGAAATAAAGAATTGGCTAAAGTGGATGTTTAAAAATGAACAGCTTTTGTAAAAAATAAAATTAAACATTTTACAAATATTTCATTGTTTTTGAAACTGTGTAGTTTGCGAACGCACTTTCAGACTTCTTTTAAAATTCGAATATCGTTTGCAATCAAAAAATGCTTATTATTCCTTAAGGCTTGAAAGTAGCGTGTGTCGGTACATATTAATCACTCAATCGTGTTGATCACAAAATTTTATATTTACTTTCTGCAATGTGAATTTTGACAACAAACATCAAACACTTGACTTTTTTTTCCGTAATCATAGTTTCACTTTATCCATGAAAAATTTAGGAAGAAATTTTAACTCAGGTTCCTTAAAAAGTTCCGGATTTCCCATGCTTTAAATTGTGCTGGTCCTAGACTAGGAAATACGAATATCTGTACTCCTGGAAACACTTCTCGCAAGAGTTGATCAAATATTACCGCCGTCGTTAAACTTAACAAAAAAAAAAAACTTGCTATCTATGCGAATAAACCATTCATCCGAACTAGGAGTATCTTTTTGCTTTGTCTTTGTCTGTCTGTCGCGTTCGTGCGATTCATTATCAATTCCAACTGTCACGCATTGTCCCACTTTCATTTGATCATCGTCGTACGCGTACGCGTCCACAGCACAACAGGTTCACATTTATCGATAATACAAGTATGCTATCGTACAGTGGCGTCCATCCTCTGACGTCCACTGGATCCGGCTAATGAGTATGATCACACAATAAAACAAAAAAAAAAATTAAAATGTTAAATTTACTATTCTAAGAAATTGGAGAAAGTTTTGTTATTTTTTCTGATTTTTTTCTCAAGAGAGCGAAAGAGGAGGCTGACTTGACTATCAACGTTTTGACTCTGTGAATTGTGGAGTATTCCAGTTTGCAATTGTTTAGTGTTAGTTTGGTTTGCTATTTAGGTACCCAATGTGTGTGACTCTAAGTGGATAGAAGCCAATCGGGCTCCTCCGTTGATTAAATTATAAATAAAACATAATAAAAAAACGAAACGAATCCAGTTTGTTAGGCAAATGGACGGCTTTTTATTTGTGGAAAATAAAATGATCGCTAAAAATATATACCTACCGTTAAGTGTAATCAAATCACGTAGCACTTAAAAAAAAAACACATTATGTTGCAATATAATTGCTATTTAGGAGGTTAGATGACACGGACATGTGAATCGGAATCTATTCAAAATTAGATTAATTTTTCTGTTTTTAATTATCGACAGAACATGTGAAAACGTGAGATTTAAAAGAATTGTTTCTCAATTGTGATATGAAAAAACCAAGGGGATGTTTGTAGAGTATTTAAAGCTGACCTAGATTTCCCACAAGAAGTTGTCGTGGAAAGCCGGCTGTTTTTTATTTGATGGAAAACTGGGTAAAATAGGTGATAAAAGTGTTTCTTAAGGCAAGATATACATTAAATATAAATCCAGAAGGTCATCCTGCGATACGAAGTCACAATTACTCTCTCTTTTATCAGATGATTTGTTTTTCATTTCACAATATTTGAAATTTTTTTAAACTATCAGTTTTTGATCATCCGAAAAAAAAATGTATTTATGTTTTGATAAAGCGATCTTCTTTACCCAATACATGAGTATTGTTTGTTGTGTTTGAATTTCTGTCCTTAAAAATCTGCCCTGTTTCTATGTCGGGATATGTGAGATCACAAGTCGGATCTGGTGATTCGAGAAGATGCATCTGCGGGTTTATACAATTAATTGTTGAAATTATTGGTTAACATTCCTTGGTTTCTTGGTTTTCTTTACTGCAGCGCTTGTGTGGATAGAATGCTTGATAAGGTAAACAACCACGATGGTCCCCTTCAATTAAAAAAAACATACGGGTATCGAGCTTTTTATTATTGCTTCTTGAGTTAAGTTTCAGGAATATAGTTGAAAATTTTGATCTCATATGTCACGAAATATATCTGGCCGAAAGTTGGGAGAGCACAAGTTAGCTTTTGTTTTCACTGAATTGTAATAAAGGTCTTACCACAGTGCGGGTAGTCGATAGTACCATCTTTTTATAAGATTGACGATTTTTAATAACAATGATTTGCATAATAGGCCGCAAACCCGTAATTTTTTATAACCTTTTCATCCTCAATAGCTAAGTTGTGACTTAATCTAATCTATCCTCAGGAAAAGGCTGTAGGTTGTTAGAAAATTTGGAGCACGGGTAGGCAGCCGTTCATATACATAATGCCATACATCAATTTCCTGTTACATGAACGTTTAATACTAGCAACAAAGATCAATTTCTTGTTACATCAACGTTTAATACTAGCTTATGATAGACCGATAAACAGCAAAGAATAACTAAGGCACTTGCACTACAGTTTGACCCTTCTCGTTCAAGCAGATAAACAAGCACAGCACTTTATATTCATAAGTAAGCTAAAGACTAAGGACACTTCCTTGGTATACACCAAAACTTTTACCTCTTTAGTCGCACCCACACGAGACCTCTTGGTTGTCAGTAGGACACTTTTTTTTAAACATATATAAAACGAATGGCCATGTTTTTCCACAATGATCCTTATACTTTGTATTATATCTGTTGTTGATTTACCCGCGACCCACACTCTCTAATCTTCACAGTTTTATGTGGAAGAAAAGGTTTAGATATTTGAATCGTTCCCGGTGCTTCCTCCACTTTTTCTAAAACTCAGAAACTTGATTGCTTTTCGCAATTTGGATACTTCTTAGTAGTTAGGAGCTAAACTTTCTATAAAGAAATTTGTCCATTCACAAAAAGAATCCCTGACAACAAAAGAGCTTTTATTATTCTCTTCTTGTGGTTCGTTCCACCCCTATATTAGTACTCCATAAATGATCGTATTTCTTTTTCTTTCTTGCTCTTCTTCACACATCAAAATATCGTTTCTTTGCTTATAATCAAAAATAACAAAATAAATTAAGGTTAGTTTTTAATGTGGGATCAAGTAATGCTATCCACATAAAATGGTTCAAATTAAATCGAGAGTGAAGAAACTTTTCACGATTGGTAAAAAGTTGCGTTGATAAGTTCTTCCTATGTACCTGTCTACTTATATCGTGACGACTTGCGAAGCTTATTTGTTCCCAAGAGGTCGTTGTCAATTACCAAGAAATGTGATTTATGTCTTCATTGGATCCGGGGTGGATTTGGCTCTCGACCAATGAGTTGTTCCAGCTTGATCCATTGCTAGCTACTTCCATTATTTCCTTTAACATGGTATCCTTCTGATTCTATATGGATCAATCCTGTTGCCGACAAGATGTTTTGAACGATACAACAGTGATGTTGTGAAGACTATCCCCCTTTAGTTGGTGCAGTTTAGAAGTAAACCTATTTTTAAGACCGAGCCTTGTTTGCTTTTCTCGTGCATAAACCTAACAAGGATTCTTACTGGCCTCGAATTTGGATTTTACTGCGTTAACTATATGTACATATGAATTGTAGTTTGGTGCGTTAGGAGCGGATATAAAAATGTATTGCTCCTTATTTTTATCGCTGCTGGATAGATGGATTCTATCTTCACTCTTTGTCAAGGAATGTCGTTATGGTCTTCTCTCTGCCTAAATATTATCTTTCCAAGTAAGTGTGTTGGTTGTAACACAGGGTCTGGACATTCAAATGATTTCTTATTTAAACATCAAATAGCCCTTGTCCATTCTGCAGTAAATAGCAAGAGAAGAAAATAGGTCTTTAATGATTTGCGGTAGAGCTTTTCTAAGCTTACCCCATATAGGCACATAGCTTTGTCAGAATGGTTTCCAGCCATCTAAGTCCATCAAGATTAAAGAAACGTAAATATTAATGAGCATTGGTGCCGATACTGTACATTGTAGCAGATTATTAATGGCCGTCAATAGTTGATCATTTCTCTGGGATAAAATAAATACAAAAATGGAGAGGAATTACTTCAGTGATTTTGAGTTCACTAGAAAAACACGCCGTTAGAACTTTTATGCTAAATGTAACTCCTTTTGAAGAATTTATTTATAGTGTCATCAGTTGTTACTGAATTCGTATTCTTTCTTAAACAAATTACTTTAAGTAATTACGCTAAAGTTATAGTTTCATAAAACAAGCTATCACCTGAAAAAGCATAATTTTTTGTCAAAAAATCATCGAGTTTATTTAATGGCTACAAACACAAAAAACCTATTGAATTTGCTACCTCGATTGGATCTGCAATATGTTCATTGTTGTCTCAAATAATAATGAGTTCGCTAATGGGACTGTATTATTAAAGATTTTATTGACAATTTTACTTTTCCTGGTGTTTTAAAAGCTTGCTCGTACAATAGTCTATTCCTATCTCTTCACTTCAATTTCTTCAGGGTTTTTATCGCACTTGCCCAGTTTGTTTTCTCAGTCACTCTTTAGCACTTCTTTCATTAGGCCGGCCTTATATCAGATATAAGTTGAGGCGCTTCTTACTCGTCAACCATAGTAGGTTTCTCTGCATTCAGACGTCAAATCATGTAACTTAGGTGGCCAATGGACAAATTCATTTCTTGGGATGATTCGTTCAACAAATGGTTGGCCCAAAAATGTGATGGTCAAGAGGGTCAAACCTTATGCCATGTTGCGCAGTCCTGCTGAAATGACCTGACTCGTAAAATATCGAACCATTTTGCCTGTAAGACTCAGATTTGAACTTAAAATTGGTACCTTCAAAATTCAATAATCAGATTTAAAAGGAAAATATTTGCCAATGGGTAACAGTGGATTTTTAGGTAGGTACAATAAGGTCCCGAGATCTTTTCTCCATTTTTTTCACGCAGTGGATTGGCAAAGGTCTAGTTTTGGAGAGCACCATCAGATCGAGAAATTTAAATCTTCGGTTACACTCTCCTTTATAAAGGCGTTTGCTTCTACGAGACAGTATCCCTAGACATAGATCGATCCATGGAAATGCTTATACGCTAAACTATATTCTAAGCTTTCTAGTTGTTGTTCAGGTGTTAACCGCTGCATGGTGATTTCCCAAATTAAATTCATAAAAAATCCAGTAGGACAGGGCAATTAAAATTTGCGACGCAAACATATGTACATGGTTTTAACATCTTCAAATGGCCTTCGCATCGAATCGAAAAACTTGCGAGGTATAGTCAGACAAATTTCTGTACTATAATGAAAGTGTTTCATTCTAACTTTTTTGAGACTTGATTTGAAGGTCATTTGCTGCCAAGCTTTTGTGCGTGCAATTTTGACTTACCGAGTCCAGTATGGTGGAACATTAGCCCAGAAATATAAAATTGTGGAGAGAAAATGCCTACAAGCATGTACGGATCTATAGACAAGCTCATTATTTTTATTTGTTCAAAACCTTGGTTATTTTTTAACTTAAATGGAAAGTGGGCAAAGAAATGAAATTGAAATTTCAAGTACCTATTTCTTTGAAATCTCTGCTGCTGAGGAGCTCTTGTTGTTCTTGTTATTAATCTATGTAATGGGAGTCAATTTCAAGTTGACCATTAACGAAAATGTAAATTGGTTATTTAAGCGTTTTTCTTGTTCCTCGTTAAGTAATTTCTGAAAAATATTTTGGAAATAAACAAGTCACAAGTTAATCATACAAAAAATCGTTAGGCTTGTGTTGGAATGATTGGTTCTAACGTGACGACGTTTGTGAAACTTTAAAATGCACAATATTTTTTGCTCATTTTCAAGGTATTGAGACGACCCTTATAATTCATTTTCACAGAGCGGGCTGAAAGACTGGGAGAAGAATTGAAAATTCTTCTTTACTGGTTTGAAACTAGTGAATTTCGGTTTCGATTCCTCAATGGGTAAAGTTCGAATAGGGAAGAAGAATTTGATATCGACTTTTTTTATTTACAATTAGTAGATATACTAACTTGCACTTACAATTGTCTTAAAAGATTTCGACATCACTCGCTGTCTTTACCACTTTTTTGACGACAGGAACTTGGAACCACCATGACAAGCCGAAAGAATTACAATTACAGATCATCCGTCTACCCAGTCAGACCATAATCACTGGTCGACCACTCCAGTAATAGCGTTAATTTGATCCCAGAGGCGAATGATGGCAAGATTCGGAACAATATAAAAGTTCAAAACATACACTAGGATACGAAAATTGGACCTTTTGATTCAATTGGAAGGCGCCTTACCAAACAGGTTATAACCTTAAACATTTTAAGTATGATACGCAATTTGTTGCTCACGCTGAGTATGAGAATAACATGTTGTGATCGAAAGCGAATTGTTGCCACAATAACTGAAGGTTGCTTTCATGCAATTAAAATGTTTACTAAAGATACACATAGAGAGTTATTATTTGGCAGTTTTTCACCAAATATGTAAGTCACAACTAAAATTTTTGCAACTTTATTTGTTTGTATTTTTGCAAAAATATTTGTTTTTGTCCTCCAAAAAAGGTGACATGGTGTTATCATAAATTGTATGGCATACGCGTCTAATCTAGAGCCTATGATTACCAATTGCCTTGCATTTTTTTTGCTGATGTAGTAATGGCATTTTAAAACCAATCAATGTAACCAGAATAATGTTTTCAAACTGTAACGTTTTAGATGAAAGCGAAATTCCATTCCGATTTAGTAATTCATTTTGATTATGAACTTTCGATCCATTTGGGCTTTTTAAATAACCTACCGCAAAACAAAATACACAAATGATAATTCTCTTAATTCCAAAAACTTAAAATTATATAAATTCTTTTCCATTTGCACGTTTCCTTCGAGTCCAAGGAATGGATTACTTTTTTTCTATAATTGGCTTGATTCGGATGTATCGTTGTTGTTTTATTTTGTATCAACTACATTGGTGAACAAAAACTATGGCAAACTTACGTGCTTGCTTGCTTAAATAATATAGTATTTAGATATTTTAATATTGTGTTTTCTTTTGAATCGTATCTAATGATTAAGTTTTGTTCATGAAGTGAACTTAATAACTTCAACAGAAAAATAATAGTAAACCACTTTACTGTGCCGTAATTTGTTAACGAATTAACAGACTGAAATTCACATGAACTTGGTACTGATGAAGTAAAAAGGGCTTCAATATTATTTCTCGTTTTTTTTTAAGGTCCATAAAGGGCGACAATAACACCTGCGTATCCCGATCTTGCAGGTCATCATAACATTTATATAATATTAATTAAAGCAGATATATAATCGTATCTATTATTGTTGATAAACAATTGTTATCCAACACACGAAAATTATCATTACTTTCTTCTCTGCAACTTCTGCAACAGCTGTAAGGTAACTATGACTGCCATGACTCGGAAATTGACACTTTTACAATTAGATTGGGGGTATTAGCCAAGTCCGCACATAACTTTGAATATTCGGCAGGTTTCTCTTTTCCGAAAGTATCTCAACATCACAGCCCAATATATGATTACAGTATTTTGAATTATATAGTGTATATAAATATTTTTAGTTTTTGTGTGCTGATCTTGCTAGGATTCTCTCCATATTGATAACAAGGCATAATTGATCGCTTCAAAGACGCTCAAACCATCTACCCTTATGAAGATATTGACAAGCTTATCTTCGCAGAAATAAAAGGAAATTCCTGTTCCGGTGACTTCAGTTTCGAAGGCCACTTCTGCATTGGAACAGACTACATCCTCATCCTACTCGCCTGTTTCGAGCATTTTGAAATTTAATTTCTTATCGAAGACCGACTGATGAACTAGAATTGAGACCATGGTTGGTAGCTTTATTTGCCCTTAATCCTGACATCTGAATGGGCCCGTTGTGTTCCCCTGTTTCCTTTTTGGAAAAGATTCTGGTTTAGTGGGGGGTCATAGCTTAAAACAGACGTTTATGTCGCAGTTTCGTTGTTGCTTTCTCTCCTCCTCACTGCTTTTGTATATTGACGTTGTTAGGTTGACCCAGTGATTTTGGGATGCCTGGATTGCCCAATAGTTAAAACTCTTTAAATAGCTGTCGGCGGTTTGTCTCTTTCCCTTACAATGTTTTGGTCTCCATTTCCTGCACCGTTCCTAGCAAATTTGTTACCCGTTACACCTTCGTGTTCCGAAACCTCTGTTGAACTGACGTCGTTTAGTGTTGCTTGTCTATTTAATTTGTGTTTACACCTTCTTTCTAGTTTCGATACTGACAAAGGGTTTGTAAAAGCTTTGATTGCTCCAGTACTGTGGGAGAAGATAAGTATTTGCTTCTCCCGAATGTAGAGGTCATACTCGTAGTCTATATTTACCTATAGTGTATTTATCAAACCTTGAAAACTTTGTTTTTATTTTATAAAATGTTCACGTTAAAATTTTAAAAGGATCTGCCATTGCAAATTTTTATAATATATTCGAAATCTTATAAAAAGTAGTTTAGTAGTAGTAGTTAGTTTGAACTTTGTATGAACATGCAATTGCGATATTTTTAATTTAAATTTAAATTTTACAAACGATTTTTCACAATTCCAATTATATCGTGATTTTTCTTTTCTTTTTTTTTTACAAAGCTTTAACGTGTCTTCATTCATTTTTAATTGCAGAAAGTTCCGGTGTGCCTCATACAGTTTATAAGGGAAATCACAAAAAATATACAAAAGAATGCTTAATTATATACGATAAAAAGACAGGTGATATGACATTAGAAAAATTAAATCACAATATACAGGTTAAGAAAACGCGGTAAGTGCACACATGCTCTATTATTTTTTATTTTTTGTGTTTATTTTTTTTACTTTTTGGTTGATTGTATTTTAATTATTTGTTTATTTGAAGCAGTGAGATGACAAACAAAAGTGTTGGACCAGCTCAGAAATTAGAAAATAGCACAATGAGAGTTTCCTCAAAAACAAAAGTTTCTACAGGCAGTCGAAAGAATCACATAAGTAATAATTTGTCATATAATCAAACAAATAGTACTTCTGAACTAAATTCGAGTCGAAATTTTGTAGTTGGTTACGTCCCACGCAATTCACCAATGCAACAAGGTTCATCGCCATCGACCGCCCCTGTCCATAAAAGTCCACAATCAGCTCCAGCGTAAGTTTTTTTTTATTTGCTTTTGGTTTCGTTTTGAAATATGTATATATAGGTGAAGGTCGTTTTATGATGCTAAAATTGTTTTTTTTTCGCAGATGGAATGCAAATAACGCTCAAGCTACACTACCAAGCATTCCAATGATAACTGACGATGACGATGCGGGTCCAATGTTCCAAGGCGCTGGAAGCGGCGGAAGTAGCGGGGCTGGCAGTGCGAGCTCAATTGCTAATTTGTCATCCTCATCGTCAGCGTCCAGCCACAATAATTCAGGTGACTTCCATGTGCCCCAACAGCAGCTGCAAAAGCAATCGAAAACTCAATCGCACTATAATCACCAACCACCACCGCACCAACAACAGCAGCAGCTACCGAAGCACCATAACCAACGACACCAGCAGCAGCAACAATCACAGCAACAACAACAGCAGCAGCAGCAACAACAACAACAATGGCATCAACAATTGCAGCATCAGCAACAAATGCAGCAGCCAAGTCCATCACAGCAGCAATATCACAATCAAAATAACCGAATGTACCATAACTCTAGCAGTAATAATTCGAATGTGATTGGCATCGGCGGCATTGGTAGCAATAGCAGCAGCAATAATTGCAGGCCCAGCAGTAGCAACATTATCATAGGTGCCGACCAGACGGCATCACAGATGTTGGCTAGTTCAGCGGCAGCGTTAGAACAGGTAAGATATTTGAGAAGGGTTTAGTATTCGAAATTGACTGCGACCCCCGACGTACGCGTTTTAATTATATAATTACCATACCTAATTGCCATGAATTAATTTTAGCATTCGTAGAGGCGCAACAACGAAAATCCATTGAAAAGTGTCAGGTTTTGGACGATTAAGTTTCATTTCAATAGAAAATGGCAAGTCCGCTTCCAAATCTCGCTAGTCCCACGCAATGCAAGTGTGATGAAGTATTTGCCCACATTTGACAAGTCAAATGTCTGGAACTAAAATTATCTTTAATTTAATGTTAAATTACATTTTTTCTCGTCTTTCTGACCAGACCAATATTCATATACAGATAAGAGAATATTTAAAGCGGAAATACTCAAGTTTAATCATTTATCTTGCTTATCAGATCCACAACCCTTGACGGATTTGAGTCTGAACCTTAAATGATGATGAATTCGGTCTTGAAAGAGCTACTCCAATCAAGATTTGCTGTCTTCACGAACGTGCTGATCTAGATACATAGAACTAAAACCAACTAAGTTGGTGAATGTTTTCGCACTTAAACTAAAACAGCGATTTTGGAGACACCCCATGGCCCTTGAGATCATCGGACCTTAGCTATGCTTCTATGCTTATAATATGGGGCCAAGCATATATTTCTTTTTTTATGATATTATTTAGTATAAGATTAATCGACCTTAAATATTTCTTATCGCCATGAGCTTTTAAGCTACGGCACTTCGATATCACCATTGTATGAAACTTCCACCCATCGGAAAAGATACTTCCACCCTTGTTTTGACGCCTTCCCGTTGAACTATCTGTCCCAGGATTTTGAAATGATTTCCCAGATGTTTCACGTTCGAACTTTACTATATTCAATCCTCCTTACTTTGCTTAAACTAATTTTCTACTTCAATTAAGAAAAAAATTTCACATTTTCATTGCATTACTAATTGAGGTTGCAGTTTTCTTTGGATCGATATCCTGCTGGATTTCGACACCTTCACCAATTAATCTCAGGCTCAGAGATTTCGAAGCAAGTAGATGCTACTCTCCTTATGGAAGCATAACAGAACCATTACGATGCTTACCATGCGGCTGATTGAACAAGAGATCTGAAACTTCAATTATTCATTCCAAAGCACTCTGCGATAGCCTTCTTGTGCATAGTTATCATCTTCTTCTTCTCTCCGTAATGGAAGTTAGCAATCATCATGTTAAGTGTTTCTTTTATTTTTACAACTCTATATATTTCTGCTACCGAAAGATTGCACCACTCTCCATAACCAGGACAATCTTTGTTTTCCTCGAGCTCTCCTTCCTTCTATTCTACCCTGCAGGATAAGTTGAAGTAAGTTCTATATTTCATTCCTTATTAAATGTAACCCAAAAATTCGAGTTTTCTCCTTTTAACGGTAATCACAAGATCTTTCTTTTATATGGTGATTTTTTGGACTCTGTCGGTCATTTCGGAGCTGTTGATTTTTGAAGCAAATTCGTTGCTTGGAGAGTTAAGCTTGTTCATCAATGCGTTTAATTCCCTGATGTGACTTGCTGTTATTACGGAATCATCAGCGTATCTTATATTATTTATTTGTACTCCATTCACTTAGATCCCACCGTCGCTTTCTGATATTGCGTCTTAAAATATCTGCTCAGCGTAAATATCGAAAAGTAAAGCAGATAGATGCAACCTTGGTTGGGTGGGGTGTAAACTACGAATCTTTATCTCATCAGAGTCCTTTCCCTTTAATAGTGATTAAAGCCTTTTGACCCCAGTTTAAAAAACAGGCCAAAACTAGAAGTTCTTTACTTTAATTTCTCAATAGATTTTGATTTAAACTAAGTGACACGGATGTTTTTTTCTGTTTCTTTTGATTGCTGCTGTTTTTTCTCGAATTTTCCGAAGAACTCTTAGCCTAAACTAAACCTTATTGACTGATAATTTAAATTTAACAATATATAAATAATAACTCATAATTTTATATTATTTCTCCCAGCAAATTGGCGTACTTAGCTCTTCCGATACAAGTACGGACACCGATTCGAGTGGCAGTGACAGCGGTTCCGATTCCGATGAGAGCAACGAAGACTATTCACAGAACTCCCAGCAGCCTATGCACCAACAATCACTGCAACATCAACTTCCAAATCTACAAGCCACCGTACCGCCACAACAACAGCAATCGCAACAACAGTCAACCGGTTATGCGAATGGTAATTACCAAAATGTCCTGCACATTGACCTACAACTATCCGAATCAAACTCATCCGATTCATCTGACGATGGTGACGATTGAAATATAAAATCAAAATATACTTTACTATTACTATTCTAACCGACCACTATTAACTTACCGCATCCAACAACAGAAAAAAAAAATAACTGAACAAACTGCAGCAGAAACAAACTAATTAAAATAAAAAATATTTATATACATATATATTTGTAAGAAACTTAAACTAAATCAAAAGCAAACATGCAAAGAAGAATCCCACAAAACTCTGTCCCTCTTGTGAAATACAAACTCTTAGATTATCTTCAAGAGCACACATCAATTCAAACATAAAACCACGTCCTCTTTTTAATTAACTTTTGTTTAATAGAATTTATTTTCCCAATTTTTCAATTACAAGTGAAATATATATATATGTATGTAATAGAGAATATGCCCTTAAAAATATGCCTTTTTAAAATACATAAAAATATATAATTAATATTAAACAAACAAAACAATACACACACGATGAATTAGAAGAAAGGAAATAAACTTTAAAATAAAAAAAACAAAAACATTTCTATTCGTAACTCACTGCAAAAGCAAACAACTAAAGTGGTTTCTTGTAGAAAAAAATCGAACATTTCTGGGTTTAAAAAACTATAAAGAACACTCAAAACCAAAAAAAAAAAAACGTTAATAAATTTTGTATATTTTTTTTTCTTTAATTCGCACACACAGCGATGTATGATAAATTATTATTTCTATTAATCATATGTTTGCAGAGCGTTTCCTTTTAGTCAAATGAATTCTTTTGTATATATTGCTTTAAAAAATGTATAAAAATAAAATCAAAACAAAGTGTTTATTCAGAATCATCGCAGCATTTGATGAGATGATAGCTTAGCTAAAATCATCTGCATCTGCATCAAATTTGTTGCTGAAAACTCTACAGAAACAGTCCAAAAATATATAAGATAGAAGTTTAGGGCCTAGCTTGACCTTAATACCTAAGTAACATGTCAATTGTTGTTGATATTCTTGAATTTTTTTGTTATATAGGTATGCAACTGCAGTGTGGTGAATTCAAAAAGCAGACCTCTGAATGTTCAACGAGAACTTTATATAGTTAAGTTCGCGTTGTGCAAATAACCAAATTAGAAATAAGCTTCATTGACCATTGGTCTGGTTCGCCGTGTGCTATCTTTCAACTACCAACCAAATAAAATGTAGGCCTGTCAAACGGCAACAGAAAACCAGTGGATTGAAAAGGACCCTACCCTCAAAATGAAATGATTTTCCGTTATAGCTTTTTTTCGATTCTATAGATTGTCTTTTCTATAAAGACTTCTTGCTTTTCACCAAGGTGTGAACGGTGCACTCAGAAGACCAAACCCGGTCGCTGTCCTACTTATCATTAAAATTTCACTATCTGAGAATAATTGATAAAATGAACAATATTTTCGACACAGGAAATCTAATATAATCTTTCTAGTGTGGTCTAGTTTAGTTTTGCTGTAGCACGTGTCTAGTCCAGCTTAGTCTTACAGCAAAGCTTGTCTTATAGAACAATTTTGCTGATTTCGTTGGTCTTCCAACGCGTGTTAAACAGTTGACCTGGTGTTACATTCGGTATAGTGTCATCTGGTCAAGTCTTTTTTCTTCTGAAACCTTTTTGTTTTTGTTTTTTTTTCATTGACCCAACTAACTTTCATGTGTATGACTTATGTTGCGAAAAAAACTCTACACTAGTTTAATTTTATTTGTTTTTTAGTTTTAAGCTATTTAATTTGTTAAAGAGCGATTCCAAATTTGAACGACTGTAAACAAAAAAAGAGTTGTGTGAACTCAAATCTCATTTCGTTGTAAAAACATTGAATTTATAACAGCATTACTATTCTCAATTTATTCGCTAACACTTGAACCTTTCGTTGAAAACAGCCATTAGCACTTATCCAAACTCTCTTACATTTTGTATGCCTATACAAAGTTTCTTGCAACATTTGCATTAAAATATGAACGACCTTTTTCACGATTTGAATCATACAAAGCGTCCATTACATTCAAGCTTGAGAGAAACCAAATTTAACTGCTAGCTGACATGTTAGAACATTTGCATCCACGAGGCAATAATTCAGCGTTAAAGCGATGTTCTTTTAATTGGAATATTCACCTTTGGCTTGTAGGCCAAATGATTGAGACATCCCGATAAAACTAGTTCTCTACACTATGAATATCTCATACCTCATAATACAAGTCTCATTCATTCAGTTCTTCCGCTCCTTGGCAAGGCCCAACTCACCCAGTTTACCAAGTCACAAAAGTACCTTCAGTTTTTTAATAGTTTCACGCTCGATATAAAGGTTGTAATTCGCGTTTCCTATTTCATTTACTGTAAAATTTGTTTGCTTATCAACGATGATTTTGAATAAACTTCGCTTCCTTCAATCCTTTCTTCCCAATTTTTTGTTACAAAATCAAAACAAATCAAATTGAAAACAGCTAAACTAACAAACGAAATTAATTTCTGAATAAAAAATTGTGCCTAAAAAATAAAAGTAAACGTCAAAATACAGCATAAAAATAAAGTTTTGAAACAAGCAAACAATAAGAAAAAAAAAACCAAGAAAAAGCCTGAACTTTGCTCACAAAGAAATTCTTGTGTCCTTAAAATTTTGTATGACCAAACATCCTCCTCCGTACACACGCAAACAAACGAGAACACCCACAAAAACAACTCTTGCATGACTCTTTTTCGGACAATGGACTTGAATTTTCTTTAATTATGAACATAAACAAAACAATCTAACTTAAAAAGATTTAAGATTTTTTTTTAAATAACTAATTACGATTTTATATTAGCTTAATATAATAGTTTCCTTTAAATAATTAATTTTCCTTATCTTATGTTCTCATGTATGTATTTTTGCTTCTTCTCTATCTCACTCTCTCACACACTCTAAGTTTACTTATTAAATTTTGTTAATAGTTGATTTAGAATAATTGAGTAAATAAAAGGTTATAAAAATAATAAAACATACTAAATATTAATAATATTAATGAAAACAAAACAAAATATACATGAAACTATTTTTTTATTAGCCAATACTCTTGTATATACATATATATATATATATATATATATATAAGTATGTATATATATATATTTATATGATGAATTAATAAAAAAAACAAAGATAAATATTACTAATAGACAAAAAACAGAAACGTTTACAATATTCAAAGAAAGTGTATGAAATAAACAAAAAAAAACTCCAATCGCAATAAGCGATCAATAAACAAAATAAAAAAAATCAAAGAAAACTATAGTGAATTGAAAGAGAGTAAACAACTACCAAGAAAGACGAAAAACCGTGTGCATAAACTTTATTACAATTTAAAATTAATACGAGTTTAGCGATTGTTGCAGCCGGAATATGTGTAATTCATAATTTCTCATACATAAGTTTTGTTTTTCTCTTCATTATTCAGTTTCTTTCGTGACTGTGTATATTTTTGTAATTCAAGCTATACCTTTCTAAGTTAAATAATTTAACCTACTCTATGCCTTTCTGAATCCTTGGTTACTGCGGTACTACCAGTACGTGTCGAAGTACATTTGATTTATTTAATTTTTTGTAAAGATATTACTATTTAAAAGGAGGAGAATAAAACAAGATAAAAAAAAAACAACAATTAGGTTAATTCGATTTATGATTATTATTATATATATATCTGTACTATTATATTTTATTTTTATTTTTTCTTGTTTGTTTATTATTTTTATTGCTAATGATTATTATTCTTATATGAATATATGTTAATATGATTACAATTACAAACAAAAGAACTATGCATAAAGAAACTGATAACAGACAAAATGAAAACCTTAGAAAAATAATATATTATGTAAAAATATGAAAAAAAAAAAATGAAATGAAAAAAATACAAAAATACTTGATGCAAATTTAAAAACAAAAATTGTTTATGAATATGTTAGGGATTTTGTGACGTCAATTGTACATTTGTTCATGAGCAGAAATAACTTCTACGATCGATAGGTTCAACTGTACAGTGCTCTGTTTGGGCCTCAACTGTAATCAAAATTGCGGGTCGTATTCGACTGGATAGTTATGGGATATCTTTCTACGTGGACACCTTGACCTAAACACTATAAAAATTATTTTTTTTACATACATAATTTGATAATAAGTCGACTTTTCCCTTCTTCTCCAACGTTTGAAATTTTGTCAAAGAAAGTGAAGCAACAGAAACAGGGTCCTACGAAACATAAAATATTACATATGTCTAAGGAGCATTTTCAGCAGTAGGTAGTGATAGAAATGGACTTTCAGCTCAATGTGCCAGATTTTGCCAAAGAGATGCACTATCGTGAGAATCGGATAAAGAAAAAACATGCCTACGAAATTATATAAAAAAATTTTTTAAAACACTAAAGTAGCCACGAAGATACTTTTTTTCCAATATTGTAGGTATGTAAGAAAGGCCTTAAGAAACAATTTTTTTTTCTTCAATGATTCTTGCCTTATTGAATACAGTCAACCTAGTATTGAATTATGGAAAATTTATTCATTCAACTCAAAGCCTTAGCTGGCCGTGCAGGAAGCAATCTGACTTTCATCATCATCAGTTAGAGTGCCTGAGTCGCGTCTGGGTTGTTCGTAAAGATCTCGTAAAGATGGTGTCCCACAAAAGAAGTTAAAGGGCTTTTTAATCGTAGCTCCGTGACGGCCGAGTAACAACAGCAAAACGAATGATTACACGATTATTGAACTCAGTACGCCAGAAATTGTTTGTTGGTTTATTTATGGGGCACCCAAACCCAACAACAAACCACGCCCAAGTCCAAATCCTTAATTTCTGGCCATAACAAATCGGTTAGTACAATTTGCTAGCCATTGTCGTCTATGAAGAAATAAAAAAAAAATAGACAATATGCCGCTACTCCAAACAAAAAAAAAAACGCAACAAGCAATCTCACGTTAAGGATGCATTGACTTCCTTATGAATACGTGTGGATTTGTAAAAATTGTACCTGTTGTTTACGAATGTACAAAAATGTCGTTCTCGGGTTTAATGAAGTGCATGAAACCTTCAAACATCTCCATCTTTCGTGGGCAAAGTGCTTCTTATATTCACCCATATTACGTTTGTCGTTACCGGCGTCGTTTCGACCGATTCAAAGCAAACCACAATGCATTTCGAAAGAGCGTTGTTCTCCAGCGTGTGTCAAGTGTTTTCTTTTTTTTAAATGTTTAAGAGAAGGCTTTTTCTTTTGGGTAAAATAAAATCGAATGTACCTTTTTTATGCGAACTGCTCCAACTAATTTCAAAGATAAAAATAACAAAAAAAATATATAAGGTTTTGAAGAAAACAAAAACAAGCGACGGGGGATGGCCCATTTGAGTTAGAACGTCTCTGCTGTGGAGAAAGCTGATGCGGAGATTCTTTATCTGGTGATGTTAGGTCAAGATCAAGCCAATGAAGTGTTGGCTCATGCAAACACTTAATGATTGTTTTGTCTCTCAGAAATACTGCCTGTTTTAAACATTTGAAAATTTGTTTTTGATTTGACTCTTTATTTTTATTTACTTAACGACTGCCAACCAAAGAGACGTGACTTAATTCGCAGCGATTTCCCATATGAACGAATCAGTCAAATAAATCCTCGCTGCTGTTGTAAAAAATCTAAATACTCAACATTTCTTTTTTTCATACACAAAAAGTAAATTCAACAATTTTAATTGTGGGCATTCAAAATCAAAAATGTGTGTGTATATTTTCGAAAAACTGTGTATAAAAATAAAATCAAAACAAAGTGTTTATTCAGAATCATCGCAGCATTTGATGAGATGATAGCTTAGCTAAAATCATCTGCATCTGCATCAAATTTGTTGCTGAAAACTCTACAGAAACAGTCCAAAAATATATAAGATAGAAGTTTAGGGCCTAGCTTGACCTTAATACCTAAGTAACATGTCAATTGTTGTTGATATTCTTGAATTTTTTTGTTATATAGGTATGCAACTGCAGTGTGGTGAATTCAAAAAGCAGACCTCTGAATGTTCAACGAGAACTTTATATAGTTAAGTTCGCGTTGTGCAAATAACCAAATTAGAAATAAGCTTCATTGACCATTGGTCTGGTTCGCCGTGTGCTATCTTTCAACTACCAACCAAATAAAATGTAGGCCTGTCAAACGGCAACAGAAAACCAGTGGATTGAAAAGGACCCTACCCTCAAAATGAAATGATTTTCCGTTATAGCTTTTTTTCGATTCTATAGATTGTCTTTTCTATAAAGACTTCTTGCTTTTCACCAAGGTGTGAACGGTGCACTCAGAAGACCAAACCCGGTCGCTGTCCTACTTATCATTAAAATTTCACTATCTGAGAATAATTGATAAAATGAACAATATTTTCGACACAGGAAATCTAATATAATCTTTCTAGTGTGGTCTAGTTTAGTTTTGCTGTAGCACGTGTCTAGTCCAGCTTAGTCTTACAGCAAAGCTTGTCTTATAGAACAATTTTGCTGATTTCGTTGGTCTTCCAACGCGTGTTAAACAGTTGACCTGGTGTTACATTCGGTATAGTGTCATCTGGTCAAGTCTTTTTTCTTCTGAAACCTTTTTGTTTTTTTTTTTTTCATTGACCCAACTAACTTTCATGTGTATGACTTATGTTGCGAAAATAACTCTACACTAGTTTAATTTTATTTGTTTTTTAGTTTTAAGCTATTTAATTTGTTAAAGAGCGATTCCAAATTTGAACGACTGTAAACAAAAAAAGAGTTGTGTGAACTCAAATCTCATTTCGTTGTAAAAACATTGAATTTATAACAGCATTACTATTCCCAATTTATTCGCTAACACTTGAACCTTTCGTTGAAAACAGCCATTAGCACTTATCCAAACTCTCTTACATTTTGTATGCCTATACAAAGTTTCTTGCAACATTTGCATTAAAATATGAACGACCTTTTTCACGATTTGAATCATACAAAGCGTCCATTACATTCAAGCTTGAGAGAAACCAAATTTAACTGCTAGCTGACATGTTAGAACATTTGCATCCACGAGGCAATAATTCAGCGTTAAAGCGATGTTCTTTTAATTGGAATATTCACCTTTGGCTTGTAGGCCAAATGATTGAGACATCCCGATAAAACTAGTTCTCTACACTATGAATATCTCATACCTCATAATACAAGTCTCATTCATTCAGTTCTTCCGCTCCTTGGCAAGGCCCAACTCACCCAGTTTACCAA
The DNA here is from genome assembly GCA_963555765.1 of Orthonevra nobilis. Taxonomy (NCBI): domain Eukaryota; kingdom Metazoa; phylum Arthropoda; class Insecta; order Diptera; family Syrphidae; genus Orthonevra; species Orthonevra nobilis. The sequence goes on from OY743224.1 coordinate 95,245,131, forward strand.
GTCACAAAAGTACCTTCAGTTTTTTAATAGTTTCACGCTCGATATAAAGGTTGTAATTCGCGTTTCCTATTTCATTTACTGTAAAATTTGTTTGCTTATCAACGATGATTTTGAATAAACTTCGCTTCCTTCAATCCTTTCTTCCCAATTTTTTGTTACAAAATCAAAACAAATCAAATTGAAAACAGCTAAACTAACAAACGAAATTAATTTCTGAATAAAAAATTGTGCCTAAAAAATAAAAGTAAACGTCAAAATACAGCATAAAAATAAAGTTTTGAAACAAGCAAACAATAAGAAAAAAAAAACCAAGAAAAAGCCTGAACTTTGCTCACAAAGAAATTCTTGTGTCCTTAAAATTTTGTATGACCAAACATCCTCCTCCGTACACACGCAAACAAACGAGAACACCCACAAAAACAACTCTTGCATGACTCTTTTTCGGACAATGGACTTGAATTTTCTTTAATTATGAACATAAACAAAACAATCTAACTTAAAAAGATTTAAGATTTTTTTTTAAATAACTAATTACGATTTTATATTAGCTTAATATAATAGTTTCCTTTAAATAATTAATTTTCCTTATCTTATGTTCTCATGTATGTATTTTTCCTTCTTCTCTATCTCACTCTCTCACACACTCTAAGTTTACTTATTAAATTTTGTTAATAGTTGATTTAGAATAATTGAGTAAATAAAAGGTTATAAAAATAATAAAACATACTAAATATTAATAATATTAATGAAAACAAAACAAAATATACATGAAACTATTTTTTTATTAGCCAATACTCTTGTATATACATATATATATATATATATATATATATATATAAGTATGTATATATATATATTTATATGATGAATTAATAAAAAAAACAAAGATAAATATTACTAATAGACAAAAAACAGAAACGTTTACAATATTCAAAGAAAGTGTATGAAATAAACAAAAAAAAACTCCAATCGCAATAAGCGATCAATAAACAAAATAAAAAAAATCAAAGAAAACTATAGTGAATTGAAAGAGAGTAAACAACTACCAAGAAAGACGAAAAACCGTGTGCATAAACTTTATTACAATTTAAAATTAATACGAGTTTAGCGATTGTTGCAGCCGGAATATGTGTAATTCATAATTTCTCATACATAAGTTTTGTTTTTCTCTTCATTATTCAGTTTCTTTCGTGACTGTGTATATTTTTGTAATTCAAGCTATACCTTTCTAAGTTAAATAATTTAACCTACTCTATGCCTTTCTGAATCCTTGGTTACTGCGGTACTACCAGTACGTGTCGAAGTACATTTGATTTATTTAATTTTTTGTAAAGATATTACTATTTAAAAGGAGGAGAATAAAACAAGATAAAAAAAAAAACAACAATTAGGTTAATTCGATTTATGATTATTATTATATATATATCTGTACTATTATATTTTATTTTTATTTTTTCTTGTTTGTTTATTATTTTTATTGCTAATGATTATTATTCTTATATGAATATATGTTAATATGATTACAATTACAAACAAAAGAACTATGCATAAAGAAACTGATAACAGACAAAATGAAAACCTTAGAAAAATAATATATTATGTAAAAATATGAAAAAAAAAATGAAATGAAAAAAATACAAAAATACTTGATGCAAATTTAAAAACAAAAATTGTTTATGAATATGTTAGGGATTTTGTGACGTCAATTGTACATTTGTTCATGAGCAGAAATAACTTCTACGATCGATAGGTTCAACTGTACAGTGCTCTGTTTGGGCCTCAACTGTAATCAAAATTGCGGGTCGTATTCGACTGGATAGTTATGGGATATCTTTCTACGTGGACACCTTGACCTAAACACTATAAAAATTATTTTTTTTACATACATAATTTGATAATAAGTCGACTTTTCCCTTCTTCTCCAACGTTTGAAATTTTGTCAAAGAAAGTGAAGCAACAGAAACAGGGTCCTACGAAACATAAAATATTACATATGTCTAAGGAGCATTTTCAGCAGTAGGTAGTGATAGAAATGGACTTTCAGCTCAATGTGCCAGATTTTGCCAAAGAGATGCACTATCGTGAGAATCGGATAAAGAAAAAACATGCCTACGAAATTATATAAAAAAATTTTTTAAAACACTAAAGTAGCCACGAAGATACTTTTTTTCCAATATTGTAGGTATGTAAGAAAGGCCTTAAGAAACAATTTTTTTTTCTTCAATGATTCTTGCCTTATTGAATACAGTCAACCTAGTATTGAATTATGGAAAATTTATTCATTCAACTCAAAGCCTTAGCTGGCCGTGCAGGAAGCAATCTGACTTTCATCATCATCAGTTAGAGTGCCTGAGTCGCGTCTGGGTTGTTCGTAAAGATCTCGTAAAGATGGTGTCCCACAAAAGAAGTTAAAGGGCTTTTTAATCGTAGCTCCGTGACGGCCGAGTAACAACAGCAAAACGAATGATTACACGATTATTGAACTCAGTACGCCAGAAATTGTTTGTTGGTTTATTTATGGGGCACCCAAACCCAACAACAAACCACGCCCAAGTCCAAATCCTTAATTTCTGGCCATAACAAATCGGTTAGTACAATTTGCTAGCCATTGTCGTCTATGAAGAAATAAAAAAAAAATAGACAATATGCCGCTACTCCAAACAAAAAAAAAAACGCAACAAGCAATCTCACGTTAAGGATGCATTGACTTCCTTATGAATACGTGTGGATTTGTAAAAATTGTACCTGTTGTTTACGAATGTACAAAAATGTCGTTCTCGGGTTTAATGAAGTGCATGAAACCTTCAAACATCTCCATCTTTCGTGGGCAAAGTGCTTCTTATATTCACCCATATTACGTTTGTCGTTACCGGCGTCGTTTCGACCGATTCAAAGCAAACCACAATGCATTTCGAAAGAGCGTTGTTCTCCAGCGTGTGTCAAGTGTTTTCTTTTTTTTAAATGTTTAAGAGAAGGCTTTTTCTTTTGGGTAAAATAAAATCGAATGTACCTTTTTTATGCGAACTGCTCCAACTAATTTCAAAGATAAAAATAACAAAAAAAATATATAAGGTTTTGAAGAAAACAAAAACAAGCGACGGGGGATGGCCCATTTGAGTTAGAACGTCTCTGCTGTGGAGAAAGCTGATGCGGAGATTCTTTATCTGGTGATGTTAGGTCAAGATCAAGCCAATGAAGTGTTGGCTCATGCAAACACTTAATGATTGTTTTGTCTCTCAGAAATACTGCCTGTTTTAAACATTTGAAAATTTGTTTTTGATTTGACTCTTTATTTTTATTTACTTAACGACTGCCAACCAAAGAGACGTGACTTAATTCGCAGCGATTTCCCATATGAACGAATCAGTCAAATAAATCCTCGCTGCTGTTGTAAAAAATCTAAATACTCAACATTTCTTTTTTTCATACACAAAAAGTAAATTCAACAATTTTAATTGTGGGCATTCAAAATCAAAAATGTGTGTGTATATTTTCGAAAATATTCTACTAAACAGTTTCTCGGCCGAATAAATTACAGAATATTGATTTTTTATCGAACCAACTAGAGTCGATTTCGCCTCCCGACAAACGTAATTGAGGTGATTATGTTTGTCTAAAGATTATGTAAAATGTTTAGATTTGTTTGAAAATGTTCTGTTTTCAAGAAAAGCGTAAAATAATTGTTTAAACAAGGTGCAAATAAGTAAAATAAAATTTAACCGAACCTTCAAAAAGTTTTTAACGTTTTTAAATTCTCCCCATGAAATGTGTCTACCATATTTTTGGTTCATGCATAAGCTATGCAAATATCCCAACATTTCGATCTGTCAAAATACTGGAACTTGTACGGGAAATAATTGCGTTTTGGAACAAATATGCGATTTCCAACAAGTGTGCTGTCATTCTTTCGTAAATTTTTACAAAGTGCGGTGAGTAGCGCTTCATTTATAAACACTCCCAAAACCCAGAATCAATTGAAACCTTCCTTAACCATGGCTGAGGTAACCGGTCTAACCAATTCGGAAGCAAACGAATTATGCAAGTCCGCTGATCCGTCAACAAAGGTGAGCCCAATAAAAATAGAAACTTCTCGACTAACAATTCATATGTTTCTACTTGTTTAGGACTTTTTGTTCCAACAAACAATGTATCGCATCAAGGATCCGCGCAAGTCGTTGCCTTTCTACACTGGAGTCCTGGGCATGACTTTGCTGCAAAAATTGGACTTTCCTGATGCAAAATTCTCTCTATACTTCATGGGGTAAGCGTTGTAGTCTGTCGACATCGGGTGCACGCAGAAGATAGGCATCAAATTTGTTTTCTTTGATTCCAGATACGAGAATCCAGCCGAAGTGCCTTCTGATAACAAACAGCGAACTCAGTGGGCTATGAGCCGCAAGGCCACTTTAGAATTAACACAGTAAGTGTGACGTTAAGCGAAAGTGTGAGATGTGGCTGAAGTGGATTGGTTTTTTTTTTGCAGCAATTGGGGAACCGAGAGTGATCCCGATCAGAAGTATCACGTTGGAAATTCAGAGCCAAGAGGTTATGGTCATATTGGCTTGATGGTTCCGGATGTTTACGCTGCTTGCAAGAAGTTCGAAGAACAGGGGGTGGAGTTTGTAAAGAAGCCCGATGATGGTCGCATGAAGGGTTTGGCTTTTATTAAAGATCCCGATGGTTATTGGATTGAGATCTTCAACGCCAATACTGTTTGTTAAAAGCTGTTTATTTTTTATGTTGTGTCATCACCTAAAGTGTATGTTTTGTTTATTGAAAAGATTTAAATTCATGCTTATGTATTTTATTTTTTTATTTGGAATTGTTGAATAAATATTATTGAATAACCGCGTCTAGTTGTTCTCCTTCGCCTGCGTATACATACATATAGCGCTTTCTGGCTAAAAGCATTCTATTTGCCGATGGATGGGTTGCTACTGAGTGAACGACCCCGCCTTGAGTACTTATTGGTACTCTCTGAAGGACGTTTCCCTCTAGCAAATCCCAGACAATCACATGGCCATCAGTCGATCCCGAGACGATGTGCAAGTCGTTCGACATAATACTGCACTCGATATGATACTGCTCCGTATTTTGACCCTCGTATTCGGACAGCATTGTTCCATCGTTGTTATCAAGCAGACGAACGGTTCCATCCAAGCACGCAGCGACAAGGCAGTTCGACTTCTTTGTTTGCACCATGTAGGTCACGGCTACTCCTAATTCGTCACAGATCATCTCACCACCTCGGATGTCATAATGTCGAATGCATCCATCTAAAGAGGACGCAATGATCTTGTGGTCATCAATGACAATCGACGTAATGCAATCTTTTGCATCTTTCATCGTTTGTATGGGTTCTAGTTTCCGTGTTCGTACATCCCAGCACATAATGGAGTTGTCTCGTGACCCTGAGACCGCAATTGATGAATCCTCGTTGAATCGAACGCATTTTACTCCACCAGCATGCACTCGCAGGCGCCGCAACTGCTGGCCAGTGGTCACGTCCCAGTAGATTATACTTTTGTCCAAACTGGCTGAAATTATGTGGCAACTATCGCAACTACCGGCTGCATCAGTCACCTCGTCAGCATGTCCGCCATAGGTTTTCAATAGAAGTCCATTGCTTGGATTCCAGAGTTTCAATTTCTTGTCTGAACCACAGGACAAACTGTAAGATCCATCAACTACGAGAACTTAAATAAGTTTATTTTGGAGAATTGTACGACTCTCACCATTGTAGCGGACAGCTCGTACTGCTCCTTGATTGCAATCTATTGTCTGGAGGTGGACTAGTTTCTGGTAAGATTTGTCGAACAAACCACTTGCTGTCACCATCGCAATTCGACTCGGAAAAGCCGGTAATGAAAACGTAAACAATATATTTTTGGTACAGAATTTCAATCGAACTTTTTTTTAAGGCGCAATCACAGTGTGTATAAAAAGGTATACAGAATGTGCTGCAAGAAATCTGACACTTGCTCAAACTACCCGTCAAAGTAATGTAATTTTTTTATCTCACACATTTTTTGTCAGTTTCAATATGTCAAATTTAAGTGTTCGACAAATCGAACATACTCTTATTAGAGTGACAGCGTCAATGAAAAAAAAAACCGTTGTCCAACTCAACGGGATCTATGGTTCGAAATGATATTCAGAAAATGTGAGATTCGAATTTCTTGATTTTGTGGATTGTGTGGTCAACAGTTGGAACATTTTTCAACGAAAAAAAAAAGCTACTGCATTTGATCCAGTAGCTTTGGAGATCCTACCTTCTAGCAAGTAAGTAAGTAGCCAATGATTTGGAAGAAAATTCAACTTGAGCTAAAGTGCAGTTGAAACACTTACAAAAGGAATCGAATTTTCAGGTTGCTTTAGATATCAGCCTTTAGATGGGTTAATGAAGATATTCCTGATATAAGCCCGAATTTGTTAGGAAAGATGTGGCGAAAAGATTATCATTATAGTTCAATAAACAGATCTAAATATTCAAACATTGACCAAGGTAAGATCTTTTTATTTTACAATTATTTTTAATGATCAACAATTTTTATTAACATTGGGGGCCACCCATTTCCCTCAACATAATTTTACCCACTTTGACCTCTTATATATCAGGAACTTTTCGCACTGCAAACTTATTAGACGATTGATCATTGCTTTCCTAAATTGTTCAATCTGTAGCACTCGTTTTGAAAATATTTTGTCGCACCCAAAAACTTAACACTTGAAATATTCTTGCGCTTTTTAATCCTGATTTATTCAGCCAATTGTCGACCTCCTGCATATTTGTACATAGTCATTTAATGTCTGGATGGTCTTAAGAAATATTCTTCTGAGAGATTGGGCGTCTTGCAAAAAGCAACGAAGTAATTTTAAGGCCTTGGAAAATTACAACTTACTAGATATATGAGCCTTGACGAAGGAAGTCAGGACGATTGACTCTTTGGAGAGACGGGCTAATATATTCGATCTGCAAATGGGCAGATGATTGATGCTTAAAGGTGGCTTAATCTTTGAACCTAGCTCAACGCACAACGTTGAAACTGAAAAATGGAGTCTGTTTGAAGACATTGGCCGTTTCCAGAAAGTTAGCACGCGGAATGCAAAGGCAACAGCAATTCTACGATATGTCGCACATAGAAATAGAAGACATTTGGCAATGACTTCTTATTCTCTCGTATGATTACCTGCTGAAGTCAACTGCATATACTGAAAAATCAGCTTTTCTGATTTATAGACTTCCAGGCGTTTTCGTTTGTAATCCTGTTAACTTATCCCATTCAAATGCTGCTGAAGTTGTTATCACATTTTTTGTGTGGTTCACTTTATCTGTGAGCTTGAATTCAAACAAAATCCAGGTACCAATTTTTTTTTAGTGATCTTTATTAAGTTTCTATTTTTTTATTCCTACCATACAAATGTAGTTTGAATATATTTTTGTTTGTATTTTTAGAAACTCTTAATATTAACATTCTTTCAGTTTTGTGTATCCTTGCCGATTCATTTTTTATTAATTGTTAAGTGAAGCAGAAATAAAATTGCGAATAGAAAACAAAGAAAAACAATATATTGAGGCATGCTCATCACACCTTTTGCGAACTCGCATTCTCGCACTTATCCTAAAAGTTTAACACCATTGACCAGTTTCTTTCTTTTTTTCTAATTGATTTGTTTTAACAAAATAAGAATAAATGAATGATTTGATTTACGTGCGCTGGTGCAATAACTATGTATTTAAATAAAACTAAAACTTCTGGTATTGCTTCGACTCCAATCGACTCTGCAACAGCTCCAATTGACGTCTCGCCTCGCACTGTGGGAAATTATTCATGTCGTAGTATTGTGGTGCGTGTGTCAATAGCCATTCAGCTGTAAAATCAAATTCGTCAATTTGAAAACTTTTTCTATTCATAACACAAGTTGATAGTAACTTACGTTTCACGTCAGTAACAGTACGGATGTAGTTTTTTGTGGTCAAAACAAATTCGTTATAGATGACCCAGTCGGGCTTGTGATCCAAACATGTGGATGGATGCAGCTGTACGATTTGGTTATCTTTTATCGTAAGATACTGTCCAGTGCGCTCTAAATGAGCAACTTGCATAAAGAATCCCTGTACGAGTGCCTTTCGAATGTTTATGTAATAGTCCTTCGACGTGAATTCGGTACTGGTGCGTTTCAAATTGAAACGATCCATGATCCGTGCCAGCTGTTGGCGTACATTGTCAGCGGATTTAAGAGAACGGAAATTAATAAAGTTCTCGTAACACCAATTGGGATCTTCGTTACCTTAAAAAGTGATTAAAATATTGATTGGTTTTGTGGACGAAGTTTTGTGTAAACTTACTCTGTTTGAATGCATGGTAGACGTTCAGCAAGGTTAGGTGATCTCCATCAATATGGGCGAAACGCATTTTGGCCTCGTCAGCTGCCTTTTTGGCCTCATTTGGTCGAACGAAACACTGAGGGACTAAATACAGTTTTTGGGGCACATTTACGTCCCACAAATATAGTTGGTTTGTCATTTTTGGATTGGTTTGTGTGTGTTTATGAAGGAGGAGAAGTTAAGGCACCTAGGGGCTATGGTTTTGTTCAGTTTCATGTGCGATGGGACTAACTTTTTATTTTATTTTTTACAACACAATATATTTAATTTGATTTGTTCATTTCTTTTTTTTTTGCTCTTAACATCTCCACTACATAGCGTAACATTTCACAATGAATCGATGGGAATTTAGTTAGTACACTTGATTCAAAATGAAAGGATTTGTATGTAGTGTGATAATCGCACATGAAACTCTGCTGCTTGAAAAACCTCACGATTTCTAATGCAGCGTTTGGTCTTTAATTCTTTTTGATTGCAATTAAATAATGTATGTACTAAGATAGATGGAATGTTTCAGTAAATCTATTTAATATAAGAAAAGCCTGATTAGACCCAGGGTGGACCCACAATTCCTTTCTAAGGAGCCTGTTTTATCTATAAAGAAGCTATTCACCGTGGCTAAGCTGCTCAAGCACTTGTAGATAAACACAATAGGGCAAGATTTCAAGACGTTAGTGCTTTCAAAAGAAAATAGAGACACGGGTGTCCTGATAACAACAAACAAATAAAAATTTGTAGAATAAGTTAATCGGAATCATTTCAAAGCGAAGTCTTTCCAAACTGCGTGGATTTTTTTAAGTTGTCGTGTTACATGAACAAATATTTTCGCAATATCGATGTAGTCAGTACTTTTGATGGACACACGTTAGAAGACTATGAAGTTTTTGGCAATATGATTGTGCTTGGACATCGACTGCAGTTTCGCGAGCACTTGGATGATTGCAAATGTTTTACCAGATGGGTGACTGACGATGGAAGACTATGAAGTTGTTGGCAAAATGATTATGCTTGGACAACGACTCCTGGTTATCTGAAGAACCCTTGATGTGCTTAAAGGATATTATGATTTCTTTACGAAAGCGAGTTAGACTCTTGAATTTATGCCAATTATCAGTTAACATTTAAAAAGGTTCTGTCATTCTTTGCTACCTTAGAACAGTCCAAATGGTTTTGTTCATAGGCGGCAGACCTATCATACATTTCAAGAATAATAAAAAACTACTTTAAACAAGTCTTGAGCAGCGAACAATGCTCTGTCAGCATCAAGGCACAAGTAATACGTTTTCATCATCAAATCAATAAATACAATAAGAACGGCAACTCTTGGTAAAAAAAAAACATGAATCATAAGCAAATGTCTCACCCGACAACATAGCCGTAATGGATAAGATCTCATTGGAGCAATTGTGCTGACAACTAGCGATTAACATCTTTGCCAACTGTGGATCCAAGGGAAATTCTGACATAATAGCGCCCAGATCTGTCAAGTTTCCATCATCGTCCAGCGCTGCTAAATAGTTGAGCAATTCCAAGGCACGCATAAGAGTTTCCGGTGCTGGGGGATCCATAAAATCAAAATGAACTAAATCATCGATGCCGAGCTTCTTTAGCTGGAGCACAACAGTTCCTGAAAAGTACAAGAATTCATTAATCAGACTCCATGTTGTAATTCACAAGTTTTCCTACCCAGATTGGATCGCAGAATCTCAGCATATGTGTTGTCCTGCATTTCATTGTTGAAAGCTTTTTCTGTATATAGCCTAAAGCACTTGCCAGGACGTGTTCGTCCAGCCCGGCCAGCTCTCTGCTGAGCGGACGCTTTACTAATGGGCGAGACAAGTAAACTCTCCAATCGAATACGTGGATTATAAACTTTCTGTTTTGCGAAACCTGGATCAATCACGAAAACCACGCCATCAATGGTCAACGATGTTTCAGCTATGTTTGTGGACACCACCACCTTACGGCCGATGGCTCCATTTGATTTCTTTGAAGGAGCTGGCTCGAAAATTCTCTGTTGGAGATTCGGTGGCAAAGTCGAATACAATGGAATGCATTTTAATTCCCCGATATCCGGGCCAAGGTTGTCCACATCTCGTTTGATTCTTTTGCACGCCTCTTCGATTTCCTCCTGACCAGTGAGGAACATCAAAATATCCCCTTCGATTTCTTCACAGACGTGAATTTGAACCACTGTACGAATGGCAGCTTCGAGATAATCTCGCTCTGGCTCGGGTGTGTAGAAAATCTCCACAGGATGTGTGCGTCCTGGTACGTTCATCAGTGGAGCATTGTCAAAGTACTGCTGAAATTTACCAGCATCCAAAGTTGCAGACATGACCACCAATTTCAAATCCTTTCGTAGTCGAATGACCTCTTTAAGCACACCCATGAGAATGTCCGTAGCTAAAGTCCTTTCGTGAGCCTCATCAAGCAGAATAACTTGATATGATTCTAACATTGGATCGGACATTGCCTCACGCAACAACATACCATCTGTCATGTATTTGAGAAGTGTTTTCTGCGATGAACAATCCTCAAAACGGATGCTGTAGCCAACTTCTTCGCCCAAAATTACGTCCATTTCTTCGGACACACGCTGCGCTACTGACATTGCGGCTACTCGCCGTGGCTGGGTACACGCAACGGCCTTTGCTCCCTTCGATAAGGTGTACTCCACACACCATTGTGGGATTTGTGTTGTTTTTCCAGACCCCGTCTCACCGACTAACACGATACACTGATGATCGTTGAGAAGTCGCATGAAATCAGCTTGATACTCGAACACTGGCAGTGTGATGCGCTTTTTGAAGAGATTAAAGTAGCGCTGCGAAAAGGGTTTCTGGGTATATGGATTGATTGTTGAATTTTTACTCGACAATTGGGAGGCGTTGCTCCCACTAGCAATTGCGGCTACCTCTACAGGCATTCTGAAACAAAAGGGTAATTATTAATGGCATGCGTTCTAATGAAATGAGGTCAATTATACGTGAAAGGAACAATGAACAATTTTTGCTTGCGAAAACAATGACAATCCCATCAAGCATTATTAACTTTAACCAAAAAATTGCAATTTTTTTTAAATCATTCACATTTCAACCACAACAACACTTGATCGATTTTAAAATTATATTTATAGCAAAGCCAACCAAAATGTTATTAAATTAATTAAAAAAAATGGTTCGCTCTAGTCCACTTATTGTTCGACGATATCCAGATTTTTTTCCACTTACTTCTTCGGTTTGTTGTACGTCTCGCCGACTTCAATTCGCCTTTTTGACATTTTGAAAGTATTTATGATTAGTTTATTCTATAGGCGATGGAAGTACACTCGAACTGAAGCTATTTATAAACGTTTATTTTGCGAAAAAAAAATAACAAACGCGGAAAAATAAACCACGATACCGCCGCCGCGATTTCAAGGAAAATGTGTTTTTTCCTCGATAAACGAAGTTGGTTGCGGTTTATAACTTTTTCATCACTTTTTTGAGTGAGTCAAACTGTTATAAGGGATTGTTCAAAAGACGTGCGAAAGTTATTCGAATTCTTTGCATTTTGAGTTTCGAATAGTAAGTTCACTTTTTAAATCGAAAATTACATTTATCTTTCGAAAAAAAAATATAGAACACTGACGTTCGAAGCATTTGAAACGAATTGCATTAAATTCTCGTAATTATTTTGCTGGCGAATGAATTCAAAAAACAAGTAAGTAAAAGTTGCCAGGTGCTTTCCCACGTCTTGTTAAAATTCACTCAAATAGAAATGGGTGTAAATTTTCAAAACCTGTCGTCTGAATGTTAAAATATGCAAAGTTCATTTGAAGGAATAGATCTATTCGATTGAATAAACGAAATGTTCGAGTACTGCAACTTAGTCCACTTCAAATAATAACAGCTACCAACAAAAAACCTTCAACTCATATTTTTTTTACTTTTTTGTCTATTGGAACAGTACATATTCCAGAATGGCCATATTCAAGACATTTTGAATTTAACTAAAATCGATAAGCATTGAGCTAAATTAAGTAATTCCTCGTTAGCAAGTAAAATTAAGACGAAATTGAGCAAGAATTTCCACACCTATTGAAAATGGAAAAACGTACAAATTTTCTTCAGATCATCCTAAATTAAGCTAAATCTAAAACTAAACTTTTTAACCGATATGATAACGACAGTGGCAAGGCAAGGATTTTGCTTGCGCCATTGCCGGGCCAATCTTTCACAAACTCTCCAGGGTTCCCTTAAACTTGTGAGCGCTAAATGTGAAATAGCAACTGACTGACCCTTGAGCAGCACAAAGCTGCTGTCTTCTTTATATCAACATCCCTATTGTTGTTTGACTTTTTATTTTCAATGCTGAAGAACTCTTTCAACGCATCCCTAATCCCTGTAAAAATCCCTTAAAACAACCGGCACCAGGTTTGTATCCGTGATAGATTTTATTTACATCCCGCATTCCCCACAGTATGGCGGTGAATTTCTGACGGAAAAATATCGATTTGACAGACTATTCTAAAAAGCGATTGAAAGTTTGTCTTGTTTCCCAAGAAAAAAGAATTGAATTTGAGTGAGAAACTAGTCGAAATATATTTGAAATTATCTTCAAAACGTGAACAAGTATACCCAGCACTCATTTAACTATGTGTGGTGTGTGGTACTAGGTGCTACGACCATTTAAATCAACCATGGAAATTCCAATACAAGTTGCCGTCCGTGTGTACCCTTGCCTAACAGAAGAAGCACCATGCGTCCAATCTATTCCGATGGGGCCAAACAATGGGATAGGGGGCATTGCAACCGGGGTAATTCAAGTTGGGCCACACTCGTTCCCGGTCACCCATTCATTGCCTTTTGAATGCCCACAGGCTCAGGTGTACCATCAGACGGTTTATCCGTTGATGAGTTTGTTTCTCGAAGGTTTTGACGCGTCTGTGGTCACATATGGACAAAAAGGAACGGGCAAAACGTACACGCTTTTCGGTCGCGGATTTGATTGTGTTTATGGCGAGGCTGAACAGGGATTGGTTCAGCGATGCGTTCGGGAGATCTTCACGCAGATGGCTACACACCAGGAGCGTACATTTGCGGTGAACGTCGGTTGGGTGGAGATTTGCGGGGAAGACATCAGGGATTTGCTGGAGACTGGCAGTGTGCCGTGCGCAAGTGTCAGTGAAGTCTTTCATTGGGTGGAAATTGGATTGAACAATCGAACTGACGCCGAAAGTCTTTCGCACAGTCTATTTACAATAACCCTTGAGCAACAATGGGTTTCAAAGGAGGGCTTGATTCAGCATCGGTTGTCGACGGCGAGTTTTAGTGATTTATGTGGCACGGAGCGAATGTACATGCTCAACAGTATGGATCAGCACACAAGCATCCCCAAAGATCTGGGCCTCCAGTCATTGGAGAGGATCGTGTCGGCTCTCAATGATCCAGTCCTAATGTACAATGGGAATGGAAATGTGCAGTACAATCAAACAACGCTTACAACTTTACTCAAGGACTCGTTTGGAGGAAGAGCCCAAACACTACTTATTTTATGCGTTTCGCCTCTGGAGCGAGATGTCAACGAGACAATCTACAACTTACAGTTCGCTTTTAAGGTGCAATGTGTCCGGAACTATGTCATCATGAACACGTTTTCAGACAATAACACACCTATCTCGCCAGAAGTAGGGTCCGAACATATGGGAGGCAATCCCAGTGACACATTTGGACTGCAATTTGCCGCCTCGCAGTGGTTCAAGCTAGTCTCCAATGCCGAAGGACTGCTATCAAAGTGAGTATAACAATGTATAAAGAACGATTGGGTTATAGGCGTGCTGTATTTTTTGCATCTTGTAGACTTATTTCATCGAATGCAATCTCGGATTTGGACAAGGAACAAATCGAGGAGTGGCTGTTCCTGAAGCAGGAATGCGAGGAGTGCTTAAGTTCCAGTGAAGTTGTGCGTTCTCAGAAGCAATTAGTTCCAATACAGGAGGCGGAGGAACCAGAGGAAACGGTCAGCGAGCCAGAAACTTCATGTCAACAGAATTCGGACAATGAAAGCGACTCCGAGTCGCAGCGCCCCGATTTGACAGAGAAACTTGAATCCCTGATGGATGAACTGAAGATAAAGACTGATAGTCTGGTAAATGACAAGTACAAGGAGTTCGTTAAAAATCAACCCAAGGCTGTTATGGAGAGCAACGAAAGTTTCCACCAGGAAGAACGAAGAGCTTCTTCTTCAATTGGAGGTAAGTTCTTGAATGCAGCTGAGTATGTTGATAAATAGTTTGGGCAAATAGCGTCACCTTTGTAAGAAAGGTATGGTAAACACTCTTAAGTGATATTTTCCCTTATAAGGAGGGGTTTCTGCTTAGCTTAGCTTTTCCTTTGTTGAAACACAGATAACCATCGTGCGATTACTTTTGTAGTCTTTATCCTCAACCTGGATTAATGGAAAATGGGCTATTTTCACTACGTTCTGGTTTCACCAACTGTCTTTCTCGATGAGAACAAGCAAAATACTTAAACAGTAGTCAGTAAGCTCGCTGTTATTTGCTTTCCCGAGTACGGCTTTTGTTCTGCATCTTCTCAAATTGACGATCCTTCATGCCATTTTCATTTATTTTGCATCATATGGGCTTAGTGCGGAAACGTGAAACAATTGCAGATGTCTATGCTCCCTTGTCGGCGTGGCTTTGATCATGATAAGTTTTATTATAACCCTATTTGTTTGCCACATTCAAAATGGTCCGTAAATGGTGTCCACCGGTTTGCAGACAAATCGATACTCCGACGAACATTTCATTGTTTCGAAACTCTTGCATCTGGTCTCTCTTCTGCAATTGTAATTGAACGTTGATATTTACTGCCCATCGAGATTTTGTATAATCCCTCCTTCGAACTTGCCTATGAACTTTCGTTGAAAAAATGGTTTATACCACTTGTTCTCTGGGGAAGGATAGTTTCTGTTTAAAGCAGCGAAATGAAACAGTAGCGTATCGCTATTTACGAACTCAAACCAAACCATAAAACCGACACGCTGTTTCAGCGACAACGGGACGAAATCTAGTCCTCAAAAAACTTTTTTAAGAAGATTTAAAATTATTATCACTTGTCATCAGCCAAATCGGTGTTAATCTTTAGAGATTCTTATCTCGAATCAATTGTCTCGTGATCATTCAAATCAAACTGCGAAAATGTGATAAGAACTGCAAAGAGTGTTATACCTAAAGATGGCTTTTCAGGTCATATCAACGCCGCAAGTCGCTTGCCTTTTATATTTATAACATATATTATTTCATACATTTTTTTTCAAATTTCCGCAGGACGCCGTCGCTCTATTCAGCCGGGCGCCAGCCTTAGCAGCGCCGAAATCGCCATGCTCAACCGAGTTGCTTCCCGTGAACAAGTGGCCAAGTCCCAAGATGACTTTCTCGAAAGCTCAAACGATCTCAATCACCCCATTCGCGCGGCAATCAATTCTCCCATCGAAACTGTTCAGAAGAAACTTCGTAAAATCGTTACGGACATCGAAGCTAAACAGCGACAAATCAAAGAAGTCGAACACACGATAGCTCTGAAGCAGAATATTATCATGGAGCTGGTGAAGAACAACGACACGCGAACCACAGCCAAACATCGATTTAACAAAAAAAAGGGAAAACTTGAGGGCGAATACGAGAAGACCAAGAAACAACTTTCTAAAGCAGTCGTCAGTGGTAAGGACAAGGCTGAGATTGAGCGTTTGAAAGCCTTAACTTCGCACATCGAACAAAGACTGCAGGATTTGGCTTCCATTAAACACATCGCCGGTGAAAGTGGTCAAAAGGTGAAGAAACTTCAACAGTCTGTCGTGGAGTCTAAGCGTCTCGTTGATGATTTGCAGAAGAAAATGAAAAAAGAAAAGAAAGTCAAGGACCAACTCGAAACCGAACTAAAAGCCATCAAAGAGAAGGAGAACACAAAAATTGGAAATCTGAAGGATGTCCAAGCGAGAATCTCACATTTGGATCATGTGCTTAAAGAGAAGTCGGATAATTTGGAACACTTTGGAGAGGGTGAAGAAAAAGAGTCGCTGAGGCATGAGATAAGAAATTTACGCCGCACAAGGGATCATCTGTTAGAACAGAGATGTTCACTGGACAGGAAACTTAAAAAGGAGAAGATGTTGTCGCACAAGGAGGAGCGCAAGCTTCTAGAATGCGATGAAGCTATTGAGGCGATTGATGCTGCTATTGAGTTTAAGAATGAACTGATTTGCGGGCACAAGTCCATTGACACAAGTGCACGATTGCAACGTGAAAAGGGCGAGCAGATGCTCATGGCGAGGTTGAACAAACTCTCACCCGAAGAAATGAGAACACTTTTATACAAATACTTCACAAAAGTAATCGATCTTCGCGATTCCAGTCGCAAATTGGAGATTCAACTAATGAATTTGGAGCGTGAAAAGGACGCATGGGAGTGGAAGGAACGTGTTCTTAGCAACGCCGTCCGTCAGGCTAGACTCGAGGGTGAACGTAACGCGGTTCTACTCCAACGGCAACATGAAACTAAACTTACTCTCATGCTTCGCCATTTGGCCGAAGAAACCAGTGCCAGTTCAAGTTTCAACGATCGTTTTATCCATCCCGCAGCAGCAACTGCCGCCTTGGCTCATCATCCCCACCATCATCCAACTAGTCCCACCAGTCCATCAACATTCTCCGTTGATTCCGACTTCGACTTGGAGTTCTACAAAGCGGCCAACAAGAATTTACTCAAACCCAAGCACGGTGACATGGAGATTTGTCCTCTTCCCGATGCGCTCACAAAGTACAAACCCCTCGATAAGATCAAAGAAAAAGAACGTGAATCCAAGAATAAACTGTTCGCCAAGTTCCAAGTACTTACAAGGTATCACGCTGGCAGCGCTGTATCGGCTACAAACGCAACAAGTGACAGCAGCAAAAAGAAGTCGCAGACCGATCAAGCTGCAATACCACAGGAGAATCTCAGGCGTCTGCTGTCCGCTCCGCCTTCCACCAAGGTCACTCGACAAAAGAACAAGATTATCATTCAAGATTCGTCGAGAAAGAATTAATCACAAAAAAATACTCCAACAATTCCTTAAAATTTTAGTACATCTCACTTATGTGCAAATTAGGCACCTAATCGGCTATCAAATGTGAAGTCTCTATAAAGTAACCCTTCCCTAAACTACGGTTAATAGAGGATGTGAAATATTTGTAAGGAAGAGAAAAAAAAGTGAAATCTCCTTTTGTCACTAGTGAAAAAGAACTGAGTCGAGAATGCTCAAAGGGAAAATGTCTCGAATTTAATTTAAGTGTATCCGCAGGGAATATGACTCAATGCAAGGTTAGTAAAAATGCGTCCTGAAAGAAATACGAACTTCCTAAAAGCACAGACAAATATGCCAGCTGTTTACGGCTTTATCATTTCAAAAGAAAGAACAGAATTCAGAAAAAATCTGTTAGCATGTACAAAAAACAAGTTTTAAGTATAAATCCAAGACTCTCTTTCGCCTCCTAGTTCAAACGTATTCTCCAACCAATTTCATCAAAGTGAACTTTAAACTGCTCAAAACTCCTCTTTCGCATCTCAAACTTTTATTGATCCAGTCAAAAGCTATTTGAAACCCACTAGTCCTATGTCTTCTTCTGATTTAGCTTTTTGTTTTGATTCGGATCACAGAGAACCTGAAAAATGAAGAAAAAATCCTCCTTTCATTTTCGTCGCATCTTGGCGAAGCAAATGATTGATCCATCAAACCTTTTGAACTTCGTAAACCGAGCATTGTCTCTCCAACGATTTTTAGACTTTTGGAAAAGCTCTCAAGAGTTTGAATATTATCCCGCTTTTAAGGTCCTAAAATCTAAACTACATTTGTCTGTTTGTCTGTGCCAAAAGAAGATTCAAGTTCGGTTTTTCTTTTTTTTTTGATAATTAGAAAAGAAAATACTCCGCGAAATCATATAAGTTCTCAAATTTGCCAAATTGCATTCTTCATTCTGAATCGTTTCGTTTTGTTATTTCTTTTTTTTTCTAAAAATGTTGAATATTTTCTTTATTTTAACAATTTCTAAATTTTAACATTACTTATTGTACAATAAATAAATTAGAATTCTAAGTTGAGTGATATTTAATTAGTCAATAAGTTTGCAAATCATTTTGAAGTAATTACTCGTAAAATATCATTAAAATGTTGTTAAATACGTTTTTTTTTCTCCTCTTCGTTATAAAAATATTTTTAAGATCTTGAATTAAAAAAAGTTTAGTTTTCTTCCGTGCAAAATCAAGCAATTTAATTTTGATTTTGCTAAGGTAGTGTAAAATGCAAAACAAGAAACAAAAGTAAAAAATTTATAAAAAATAAAAATAGTATAAGCATTCATATAAAAAATATCTATACTCAAAATAAATGTTTTAGATAATTAAAAAAAAAAAACGTCTTTGTAATTGACCGCAACAGAGAATGCTTCCATTGAGATAATCCTATGAGTGAAAAGAGGAGGACAACATCGCTTTTTGTCCCTCATTTGGATCCGGTAGAGCTTCACAAATTGATCACTACGCTTTTGTTTAAAGACGAAATTTTTTTGTTTACCTATTCTTCGCTTTTTTATTGTGAGTTGTTTTATTCATTATTAAGCTGTATTTTATGGATTACGGCTAACACTCCTATCATATTTAAAAAAATAGCCCTTCCAGACCAGGTTGGAAGAAAAGAGATGTACAGCAACAAAAGTACGTTGCCGTTCTATTTCCACAGCGAAAGTAAAACTGATGGTATTATTTTCAGCGTACAATTATCAGCCTTTATAGTGTGAATTGCAGTCTTGAATTCGTTCAATGCTACTTGAATTGAACGGTTCGGAAAGTAGATTCAAGGAAGGAGTAGAAGCTTTGTTGTTTTTTTAAGGGACCTGCTGGGCAAATGCTGTTTTCCATCTACTTGGGAAGCGACAAAAAGACGCTTTTCAATGAAAGCCGAGAGAAATAATCCGGTTTAACATAGTAAACCGAAGAAGGTAGAGCCGAAACTACGCCTCTGGTGTGTCAATCGAGGTAAGAGGTAAGAAACAAACAAAGGACGCTCGTCAAGGTCTTCGTACGGGCTAATGAGTGGAGTCACTCTCTTGGAACATCAAAGTACCGAAAAGTACCGACCAATTATATTGAAATGCAGTACTTTGGGTCTTTGTACTTCTTATTCCGTCAAGCTAAATTATGTCTTCTGTAATACTTTTTGTACATTGTGAATCATATTAAGTGTTTAATCAAGTCTTTCAGTCACAAAAGAAAGTGCAGTTCTCCCGCCATTTCATACACCCAACGCTACGTCACCTCTTTTAGGAAGCAGGGCACTACTCATGCTCATATATTCCGCACAAATGGCCGAGGTTGGAGAAATGCAAGATGAACCTTATTGGGATTGAACCCTGAACCTATACATATTTTTAAAATATTACGGAATGGGCAGGAGAATGGACATGTTATAATTTTCTTAAATATCTATCAATACATCAAATGCACATTATAGGGACGTACGTTTTCCTGTTGTACACGAACTCTTCACCGCCACATAAATGTTCATATTCTTCTGACGTAGATTGCTACAACTCCTCGTTTCACCTGTTTAGAAAATGTTTGTCATCTACAATAACCTGACTTTGAACGTTGTTGATGAAGTTTGATAATAAACCTCCCGGGCATCCCTAATCCTCAGAGCGACTATTTTTGAGTTAGTTTCACCCTTGTTCGAACAAGTACGAGTGAAATATCAGCAACTACTATTACCCTTCTTTTCGAGGCCTTTGCAAATGCGTTTTCCACATCGAAGCAAAATTTTTAATTTCTTTCTGTTTTAATCCGATTCTTCGCCGCAAAATAAAATAGCAACTTAGAGAAAAAAATCACATAAACGTTGTGTAGTTATTCAAATTTGATTTGTTTTCTCCTCAACGTGAAATTAAACAATTTTTGATTTCGTTGGACAATCGTCCCCAATTATTTATGAAAGCTTTAATGGAAATTGAAACCTCATCGCAGGTATCATTCAGTTGCTGCATCTTGGCCTAATTGGTGACAGAGAAGTCTTTTAAACGATTAATTCTATTAACTTTTATGGGGTCGACAAAAGATTTGGCATTGGAACAAAGCTCTCTCTAATGATAACTTTAACATTTATTTAATCAAATCCTTTTGTAGTTACTACCTGTTTTTAAATTGAAATTAAATGTCAACTCAAAAATCGTCTCGATCATTTGAAAATCTTTTTGTCTCTCCCCGCATCCCAAACATCCCCTCACGTCTATTCTGTGGCGGTATAATCCTTCTTAGCATGCGGTAAGACATATCGACTTGAGTTGTTTCCTTTATTTTAACTTGTTGCAATCATTTATTTTATTTTTTATAACAGATCCTGTTTGCTTAACAAAGTGTGAATAGACTCCCCACACTTCAATCCAATACAATTTATTGGCGAAGAGATTGCTTACAATGGAATATAACAAACATCCTTTAAATGTACGAGCCTTTAACAATACATAAGCATTCTTAAATATACTAAGAACATTAGAATTCACAAAAAAAGATCCATTTCCATATGTTATTGTGCACCATTGTGGCACGTAGTTTGGCTATCGAATCATGGATATAAAACCCTTTTCGTACAAACCCATTAACTTGAATTTTGCACCCGCTGTAATGTTTCTTCCTGTTTTTGGTCATTCTATGTAAGATGGCTCCTACTGACTTCTCTATATACTCCGCAGAATCACAAATTGTGTTAACGCCGTAACAATTAAGGACCTCGAAAGCTGAATTTTGCTCTAATCAAATTCGATTTCAAAAATTTTATACTGCGAACAGATTTTTAAAAACAGAGATTTGAAATATGACTTAGGAGTGAGTTTTCTTTTTTTTAAACTGTTTTCGAACTTAAAACATCCTTCATAAAAATAAATCAAAAGCTCATCTTCATCTAAAGCACATCTTTAGCAACAAAAAAAATTGAGCTAAATGTATGAACGGTAAACAGATATCCCAAGAAAATAAAATACAGTAGCGACTCCATAACCATCTCACAGTCCGACATGCGGCACAGAAGAAAACCCAAACAAAACCCACAAACCACTTGCCGCCAAAACACTTGCTAAGTTATCTCTGAAAACAACACGCCAAAAAATGTTCAAAGAGAGAATAACGTAGTCAAAACAAAACGCAAAATGAACTCAACTTTGCCTTAAGAGAGCAGTTTTCCCCTTTCCTAAGGGGAATTCATTCTGGCTGTCATTGTTGACAGTAGGAACAAATCTATCTGTATTCTGTTTCTGTATACCATTTTCCCTTTCAGTCTTCGTCCAGGCGTCG
The DNA here is from genome assembly GCA_963555765.1 of Orthonevra nobilis. Taxonomy (NCBI): domain Eukaryota; kingdom Metazoa; phylum Arthropoda; class Insecta; order Diptera; family Syrphidae; genus Orthonevra; species Orthonevra nobilis. Next base: position 95,266,884 of record OY743224.1, read on the forward strand.
TCGGGCTATATTCTGTGAATTAGTATCTCTCCGCGAATTTCTAGTTCCGGTTCGTGTACACACATAAAAAAAAATCATATTTTACCCATCCTTGTTCCATCACAACTCTTTGGATTAATTGTACTTGGATAAAATATTGCGGATTAAATAAAAAACCCAAAACCGTTGGATATTTGGTGTTTTTTTAACGGTAAGAATTAAAAAATAGATTGCAAAAAAAAACAAAACGGTCAACACCCTCATCGGCTGAGTGGTGGTCGGTCAGACATTGTTACTTTGAATAGTTTTCACATTCGCCGCCGCTACCCTCCATCTTGGCAAAATCAATAGGGAAACACCTTGACGAGTTTTTGGATGGTTTTTGGCGTCTCGCTGCAAATTGGGGCGTACTATTAGTGCGATTTATTTGTGCAAAATTGGAAAATTATTGATTTTTCGCAGGAAAAATTATCCAGCCGTAGTCCTGGCAGCTAACTTTGGGTGTGTACATGTGTTTATCCTCGGAAGTCTTTTCGTTTTTTCATCTTTTGCAAACAGAATCGCGACGTTTCGTAAGGGTGGGTCACTTTCAAAGTGAAAAATATCATATTTTTTGAATTGTTAGGCGGCCGTACTGCATATCTTTCGAAATAGTGTTTTTTGGGGAAACTTTTTCTTAAAGGTTTTTATGGAAATTCGACAATTTTAATTGAAAAAAGTTGAAAAGCAAAAAGAATGACGATTTTTATTGTCGATTGCGTTTCGCAGTTGCGCACGATCTACGGAAGATGTTTTTTTTTGTTTTATTATTCAATTTAATGGCTTACAAGTTTGTGTGTGAATAGAGGTCCCTTTCGCACTTATGCGGCTTACTATGGTCGGGATTTAATTCGCAACTATGGTTAGTCCTGTCTAAGGACAGGGAGTACAGTACCATGTACCATCATCATCCCTTTGTGATTTTGATATGGTATGACGAAAATGGCGAGTTTTCCTTTTTTATGTTTCCATGCTCTTTGGTCTATCTTAAAGGATGTTCACCCTTAGGTATATGTACATGTAATCGTTCGTATGTAGATAGACAGGCGGGTAGATAGTTCGTGTTGTTGCTGATGTTGATTTGAGGGTATTTCATTAGGTTTTTGCTCGGCTGAACTGAGAGATAATTTTTCTATTGATGATGAAGAGGACTGCTTTGGTTGTTTTGCGCCTGTTCACAGGTAGACAAGAGATCTGCGATGGAGTGGTGCAAGATGGAGGAAATGTTCTTGCTTTTTGGGTAGAAATCACTCAGAAGTGTGTGCGGTTTCATCCCCTAGATTGAAGACATTGTTATTTTTGTTTTTATGGCGAAGGCGCAAGTGGAATGTACAATATTTTTTCAGGATCAAGTGATTTTGTGACGTCGTTCGATCTCTGTTAAATGTTTGCTGTTGTTTGAAACCAATTGAGGTTCGGCTTTAAATTGTCCAGTTGCATGATTTTCACTTGCCACTTGGAGTTTGCCAAACACATTATAAATAGTTCAATTTTTACTAGCACAAGATATTGCAGGCGGGTTGAATTCGTTTTTAGACACAAATCGCCATACATACTTAGTGCTTAAAGAGAAGATCAAAACAAGAACAGATTTTAATGTTTGGATGAATTATGGTATTTTTAGAAGAAAGAAAAACTTTTCAGACATGTTTGTCTAGACACAATGCAAAATATTTTTCAGCTGGAATTCAGATATAAGGGTAGATCAACTTTTGTTAGAAGTTGGCCAAATCTTCATAAATATAATCCAATAATTTCGATGATATTAAACGTAGAGAGAAGAACTGTAAACTTCTTCACAAATCCAAGTGGACGATATTTTTTTTCCACAAAATTTTCGATGAATGCTGATTCGTCAGCTCTTGCATTTCACTTAAAAGCAACCAAGTATAAAGTGGCATTAAAACCAATGACTTATAATAATGTTTTCCTTGCGCGGTTCCACGTTGTTGTGGTTGAACTCTGGGTCAAGTCCAGCTCTAATCCAATAAAAATCTACTTCCAAAATTGTTGGTTGATTTGATTCCAAAACTTTATAATTTCCTCTTTAAGTCGTTAAATAAATAGTTCAATACTTTTGTCTCGGTGTAATGGTATCGTCTTCTCATATTATCCTACAGTGGCAGAAACGTCTTGCTTAGGGTTTACCTCCTTAAGCTCTGCTTTATTTGTTTTGTTGTTCTTGTTTAATGTCCCAGTGGAGCATAGCTTAGATTAAATCAAACTAAACCTACATACATTCATAAAATCATCTGAAGCGCGCAGTTTCGTCCGAGCTATCGTTAGAGGTATACCCGTTTCTCCAAAATTTTCGAAAAACTATTATAGTCTACAAATATATTGAACGAATTCCATCTTCAAATTCTTTTACAAATTTATTAATATAAAAAGAATACTATTTGACGGCTTTCACTTTTTCTTTGTCTGACCCTTAAATGTTTGCTTTTTTTTTCAAATTTGAAGTCACTCGAACAGTGAACATGAATATACGTATGTTATCCCCTTATCGTCTACACAAAAAATTAGCTGCGAAATGCGGTAATGGAACTGCATAAAAGCTGTTTTGAATACTTCCACATGAGCTGAGTTCTGTTTGCAACTGTTTAATATGAGGTTTTGCCTTAAAATCCCGAAAACTCTTTAAAAAAACACATTTACAGGATATACGCACAAGCATTTACCCCCGAAAACTAACCCTTCAAAACAAGAATCCAATATTCTGAATGACACCTTAGAATTAGTTTCAAGTGTCACCAGAACTTCTCCCCTTCATTTTGTCCTGTCGTATTTGGTTAATTTAATTCTTCTGACCATTTCGACCCTTTATTGCAATGGGGCATTGAAACTCTTACGTGTCCAAGCTTAGTTTTCGTTAATTCTAATCTTCTTGGAGATTATTGCTTATGCCTTTCTTTATACGATGGCTTCCTGCACATTAAGAAAAGATTATCAAGACACGATAAGAGAGCAGTGCTAAGTTAAAATAAAGCAAAAAGAAAATTCCATATTAGTTCTTTTGGGAGGGCATAGTCCTTGGTATCAGCTACTTTAAACAGATTTCAAATTAGCTGCGTAAGAGAATTGCTGGCTCCTTATGCGTGGAAAACCCACCCTTGTCTTGCCGTTTTATTTATACTTTAAACTATTTAATATCATCTAAGTTCTTAAGACATTTCGCCACTACTTAAATTTTACGAATCTACACCAGAGAGTAATCTTTCTTTTCTGGATAAGTGTTGTTGATTTTGCAATTACATCGGCTTAAAATAAACTTCGTGTGCCTGGTAGGCTAAAGAACTCAGACCTCATTTTTTCTGAATATCCTTTTATCCTGGAGATATGTCAAAATTTTAATTTTACAAATCGGACGAGCCCCCATGTTTCTCATCATTTAGAATAAATTCCAATTTTAAACATGAAAGCGTCTCATTGTAAAAAAAAAAACTTTTTGCAGCTGCCAGTGTCTACCAATCGATTAAATAATCGTTAAATCCACCACAAATCTGTTCTACCTTTGCAAACTGAAAGATATAAAAAACGACGACACTTTAAATCGTTTTGTGTCATGAATAAAATGGCACATGTTTCACATTCAATACCGGTCATGTTCATTTTTTATTCAATTTTCATTCAGTCGAACTAGCAATTTTCTCCCTCTTGTTTGCAAATGCAAGCTCAAACGACAAATTTTGAAACGGTTAAGCCACTGCTTTGGTTTTAATTAAGGGTTCCCTCCATTCAACACAAAAAAAGTATACTCAAATTCTAAAGGGAAAAAAATCTTTACAATCACGGGGTCCGTTTACTGTTAAAAACCCCTTCATCAATCTAAAAAGCAAGTGAGAATGCGACAGAGAATGCACCACTGACAGATTTACATGACTATTTTATGGGAGGGGTTCACGTTTCAGTAGCAATGGCCAGCAGATGGCTTCGATATTTAGCTCACCTGATGACTCATTTATGATTGAATGACGAATGACTAAAAATGTCCAAGGGAAAGGAGACGTTGGTGTCCTTTTGAAGAAGTATTATGCTCTTCTGATGAAGCCGTAAGGTTCTGCCAGAATCTAATTGATATTCATCTACCCTCTTTGGTTGGAGTTAATCTAAAATATTAAGCGGAAGTCACGAAATGAATCTTGTCTGCCAGTCTTAGAGAGTCGCGGCCCCATTCAGTCTGCTGACGTGTTATCATGTGCTGCCTATGACTCTGACTTTGATTGTGACTGCGCATACTTCAGAGGTCGTAGATGCACAAGTATGCACGAGTACTCTTCCGCACTCCAAACAATCATCATGTGCACGGGGGCTCTTGAGAAATTAAAATTAATTACACAAACCACACAAGAATTCGTTTAAAAGGAAATTATGTACTAAAGTAATTGATTAAAAAAAATATTTGCAAAATCAGCTTAGTATCATTTTTGCATGCTAAGGGGTTTCATTTTCAGTTGCCAACGATGAGGGATGAATATCGGCTTTGGGTATTAGTGTTGTAATTGTTTGACAGATTAAATTACGGGGTTCGTATTTTGTTTTTTTGTGTAGTGTGCGTTGTTTTCCACTTCGTTTGCATCTTGAGGGCGAATATCCGTACCGTTAAATTGGGTCTTTGTCAGTATTCTTGGAAGGATGAGATATGCATACGAGTTTTGGCTTTTTATTATATATGAGTAATGAATACTCCTCAATATCCTGACAAGCTTCATGGAATAAGGGGAAAACTATCATTGACAGGTATAGAGGGCTTGAGGTATGATTACAAAGGGTCATCCAACGAGAGATTTAATTTAAAAAAACCAAACTTTTTTTTGAAAAAGTTTGATACATATTTTGTTTTTAATCCAAAGAATAAGTTCTAAGGTTTTGTACTTCTGCCAAAAGTTCGCCTCAAATTTGCCTGCATATAGCCATTCTATTGAGAACATTTTTCATAAAGTTTTTGCATAGTTGTGGCTGTATTTCTCAAATAACTGCTCTGATGGTGCCAACTTTAATTCAACATATACTTAAAGGAAGAAGTCGAATGGTGTTAAATAGTAAGCAAATAGAGCGTCGGGGTCTTTCGTTTCGAATCCTCGAGCAACCTAAATACTTAAGTTTTTATCTTTTATTCGAATCCGGTCAACCTCTCACCAACTGAATCAAATATATAGGACCAACACTGGAATGGTCGACCAGTGATAATATTTAACTAAGTGGTTGGCCGTATCATAGCGGTAACACTATTAGCTTTTTTTTGAAGAATTACATATTGGCCAATATTTGCCCAAGCAGTCAAAAAATGGTTAAGAAAGGTAATATCATTTGCTATGTTCTGAAAGCAGAAAATTTACTTTGATGCAACTTTGCAAAAAAATAAAAATTTCCATTTAATATTGTATCAATTAATGTTGGATGAAATATTGAGAACTGAACGAATGCAAACGCCACTATGAAAAATACTCGAAATCAAACACATCTGAATTTCCAACCATTAAACAATCTTTCATAATTCAGCTAGTGCTCTTGAAAAAATCAATCTAAATCCTTAAGTTAAACATTCCATTCACCGAAACCATCGCACCAGCATCATTTTCGAAAAAAAAAATCTGGCTCCCTTATACAGTCAGCCCAGAAAACGTACCAGAATGTAAATGGAGAAGCTGCATTAAAAGTTCGAAGATTTGGGTATTCTGTTCTGTATCCGCAAATGAACTCCAACTGGTTTTGCTTTTTCTTTAAATCATTAGCTTGGAATCGTTTAAGCTATGTTTTTCATAACATTTTGGGTACGTACATTTAACAAATTTGGGTTCATGAAATCACAGGGTTTCCTAAATCTGAAGAATGTTTTAAGATCTAAGATCTGTTGAAAGATTTGATATCGATCAGCTCAAGGAGTCTGGTAAATTCGTACGAAAGAAGGCATGCTTTTGTGAATTTTTAATGACGACACAGTTCGAAACTCTTTTTTTTTTTTAAATTTGAATTTAAATATTCTATAAAATTTCCACGAAGAAATATTAAAAAACACGGCAATTGCAGCAATTTTTTGGACGAGTCTCGGGACTTGGTTCTGGATCATCTGAATTCAAAAAATCAAAGTTCAGTCGCTAAATAATAGTTTTTCCACGGTAATGCTGGGAGGGATTTTCGAAATTTTAATTTTTCACTTTATTGAAGCACTTTGAAGGAAAAAATCGGCTAATTTTATATTATAAAATAAAAATTGTTAATAAATTCTCCAGCGTAACCTTGTAAATTATGTATGAACATAAATATTGTTTAAAATTTCAAAAGGATCGGTGCAGTAGTTTTGAAGTTATGAGAGACACCGACTTTGAAAACGTGAGTTGTAGGACAAGTATAAAAATACTCGTAACTTGGTCAATTTTGCTCCAACAAGCTTGACATTTTGACACAATATTCTTAAAATTGTGTGCATTCAATGCCCCTTAAACATTCTCTAAATTGTGTAAGAATTTTATAATAATGTCTTCTCTTCGCGTTAGAAGAGAATATGCCCCTTTTATTTCATACTTCACTATACACTGATCTTGGGGCACCGTCTAGGAACAACATCTACAAAGATTTCTTGGCTTAACTTTCATAGAATGACAAGGAAGGAAGACAGAAGTAATTTCAAAGCTGTAATAGTAACTCATCTCATTATTAGTCAAGAGGCTTTTCGGCATTTACAGACCCATAATTTATATAAAACAGTAAGCCGCCATCAAAGGAGAACTACATTCAAACAAATGGAAACTACCTTTTTCATTGAAAAATTCCTTTTTATAGTTGAGAAAGTTCAGGGCGTAGTATTGGTGCTCCTTATCAAACATGTTCAAATGTCGCCATCTAATAGTCTATTCATAGTATACCAAATACTCGAAGAACACTCTTTACAAATATTTGTTTAACTACTCATCACCATTTAATCAATTTCAAAACTCTTCCCTCATGTCAGGAAATTACTACACCTTAAATCGATCGAAAAATTTGTCCCCAAATGGTAAGCTCTTCTCAAGCCTGTGGCTGAAATATTTGAATGTACTACATCCTTCCATTATAAAAAAGAAAATTAATAATTCGGATCGTAAAGAAGATAGCATCAACCCCTATCAAAATTTCTATATAAAAACACACCCTTTTCTCTCTTTGGCGAAAAAAATATTATGCTTAGTTCCATGTATGTACCTTACAGAAAGGACTGTTTTACTCCCTAAGCAAACTTTGGCGCACGCCAAAAAAGGGTCGCTTGTCGCTCATTTATAAAAAAAAGAAGAAAATAATAATAATAAAAAACGAGAGAAAAAAAAAACTGGGTCAAGCGTTTTAGAAACAAACGCAACGCGCTCCAAACACAAGAGGGTTGAGGGATGAAAGCCTATTGAGCTGAGGTACACTTTCCAGTTCGCTGACTGGGAGAGAAGGGTGGTAGTCGCATGGGTTATCCTTGTATGGAAGCAGCAATAGAACAAAAAACAAAAACACTCGGGGGAGAAAGTCAACAAACTACAACGTAAACATAAGACTAGTGAAAAAACAACACGAATAAAAATTGGAAGCCTCTGACACAAAGAGTCTATGCAAAAGCCATGACAGATCCGTACGAGGAATAATTCCACAGGAATCCGATAGTTCAAAACCAAAGAATTCTGGTATATAGTATTTGTTTGACTGCTTACAGCTTACGTGGGTGGACTTTTGGTAACAAAAGTTGTTCCTTCCTTTCATTGGTGGAAGGTAGAACAAGAAATGATTAATTAGTGTGATTTTGGGCTAAAATATAAAAAAGGGTGGTCTCGTAGACAAAGACGGATAACAAAGCTATAATGATTCAAACAATGGCCCCATAATACACGTATGTGTGCCTCCGAATATGAGGGCATAAATCATAAACTAATCATAGGCCACTTCCTCTAACTAAGTGTGAACTAAAATGAAACAAATCTCTCTTATGCTAGACGAACGAAAAAAGACACGTCTTTAAATACATAATATTCATCGCCCATGGGTTGGATATATATAGCACCAACAATTTACAAAAGAAACAAAAAGGCAAAGTATACACCCATAAAATGATACTTCAACGAAAGAGGATACAAAAAGGCAAAGAAGATTCCATGCCCTTGGTTAAAGTGTGCGCCATAACTATCCAGCTGCGTGTCTAAAGATACTTTTAATATTTCCTTGGAACCTGGGATCGAAGAAAAGGGAATTTAGAAAGTAACAATTAAATTATATCTACGAGTGAACGAATGATATGTATATCGAGAGGATTTATGGAAATCGAGGGATTTTGTTCACGGAACAAAAATATAATAAACGTAGACAGAGATGCCTATGTCATGAAATTTTTCAGATCGACCTTCACAAGTGATAAGTTTCTTTCTTTCTTTTTAAAAACGAAAGAATTCCGTCTCCGGGTTTTTCCTGAGAAAACGCTTGAGAATGAAGGTCCGAGAATTAAAGCCCATAGGTTATCGCCTAATTTTGATCCGCATCGGGGGAAAATTCGAAATCGTCAGTTTCATACTATATATGCACAATGCCTAGAGGAATGGGTGGAGGCTTAACGAAATCGTACTTGGGCACATCTTTGCGGGAGAGGTGGAAAGGAATGGGCCTCCACGAAACGACATGGCGGCAGTTAGAATGTAAAAATAATGGACAGCACACCGGAAATAGCCGAAGCACGCAAAAAGCGCTTAAGCGGAAGACACCACAAACGTCACATATATGTGGTGGTAATGTCGCACTTTAATAACAGAAACGGAGACCACTTAGGACTACTAACCAATCCCGATAAGAAATGAGATGATGAAGGTGAAGCAGGCAACATACGAGGCGCGAACTTAAACGCTGCAAGGAAAAACTCAACAGCATTCAACGACTGCAAAGCTTCTTATTCAAATTGGGTTCTAACAGAATTTTTGAATATGACGGAAACTTAAAACTGTTTGTTAGGTTTGGGAAGAGAATGCGTATCCGACAACTGGGTTATCAGTTCTATCAGTCACATCTACAACAACAAAAACGATCCTTTGTCTTGTAGCAATTTTCGTTTTGAAGTTGTCTTTCGATATGCTCAGCACCGACTGTTTAAAACGGTTCCATCTTAAACCCTAAAGAGTTTGGTTCTGGTTTAAAAGCCTAGGCATGTTGATTTGATTATTAGTTAAACTAATTAAGAACATTCCTTTTATGATTATTCACAATGCGTTCTAACTCGCGCTTCTCATTTTCTTTTAATCTTCTTTATTCGTAGAGCTTGCAGATAGCTCCAACACTTTAACTGTCTGTTTTTGTAAGCTCTATTGAGTTGCATATGCTTGCCTTCACTTTTTTTTAAAACATAAGTCGTGTTTGTTGCTTCAATCAAAGGTGGCATCTTTGATCGTTTTCTGGTCGCGTTGCTAAATGTTATTTGCACATCATTCTGCCTGCATAGGGTCTCTGCAGAGATATTTACTTATCTTACTTAAAAATCACCTAGTATCAAATGGAACAAATTAAAAACTCCCGAATACTGCCATATATATATACATACATAAATCTAAACTTTATTACCGCACATTTTCTTAAAAGATAATATTTGCGCTACTTCAATCTTCTATTCTTTGTTCATAAAAAGTCCGAAAAGTTATTAACCAGATCACACAAAATAACTAATCATATTTTTTTCTTATTTTCTCATTTCAGTTCGCACCAGAAACGCGCGTTAAAACGCGTGCGTTTGCGGCGATCCGTTAAATTCGTAAATCTCGCGCTCCGTCGTGTGGTTCATAGATTCCGACATCACAGCGATCTTTGGTTCTACCCATCGATTTCGAGTGTATTGTGTCATAAATTGTGAAGTGATATTTGGAAAAAAAAAATTGAAATTTAGAAAAAAAGTAAAAGTGCTTAAAGAAGTTCTAGAAGATAACTAATTGTATCTTAAAAAAGAAATAGGTATCAGTGAATATCAATCCATCAGATTACATCGCATAAGAAGAAGCAGCATCTCCATCAAAATGGGATATTCTATAAATATGTGGATTATATTAATTGCGGCATTCATTGCACTCGGTAAGTCTAATAAAATCTGTGTTTTTTGTTTTGTTTTCATCCAAATACACACCTTTATGATACACACATTTACGATCTAAATGTATTTGAAGTTCAATTCGTATGCATATATTCATTTAAAGATTGAAGGCATGTAGATCGTTGTGTGACGGGGACGAGCCAGTTTTAATTGAGTCATTGTTCAGTTTTTAAGTTCTTGGAGGAGAATGAACTTACGCTTTATTTATTGAATGTCGCTAGAAAAAGAAGACGAACTCGTGATGAAGACATAGAGAAAGGGAGAATATAATTTGAATCTAAATCACTATTTAAATAAAGCTTGGGTTGGGTTTGAAATGAGTTCACGGTTGAAGGTCATCGTGTGCATATCTTAGAGACTTAATTTTTTGGTTTCGTCTGATCTTCAGGTTACATCGTTTGTTCCAATAGAAGTCTTGTGGAGTGGTTTCATGGTATGCCAAAATTCGTATGTCGTCGTGGGGTTTTTGTTTTTATGACGGAAGAAATAGCTACTCTTCAATTGAATTTTATTGACTTTAAGGTCAAGCTTGCCGAAAATAGATTTTATTTAATAGTATGATACAAAAACTGAAATAACTCAGCATGTTATTTTATCCAAATACGAAACATGAACAAGTTTTTTTTTCTTAAGTGTTCTTTTTATAATTATATTATATTATACTATATTTGGGATAAGCCAATAAATGAAGTCCATTTTGGTCGATTGTGCAAACTCATTCCGAAAAAAAAATAAAACTCAAATCGAATCTGTCTCCAAAACGCTTCGACGGCGGTCATCATTAGGAAGTTTTTCACTCTTCAGCTGATCTAGAGAATATCTTACGTGTTCGAGTGATTTAAAACCTTTGCCCTTGTATTCTCGTGTGTTGTCTTGGTGAAACAGCGCTCCAGCTCGAAGTTTGCCCACCTCTTTTGCCTTTTTTCGTCCCTTATTATCCTTATTTAGTCTGCATAGTAAAGTAAAGTGTCATATTGACACTTGCTTTATGTCGAGCAGACGGTCTTTCTCGTGTCAGGATCACAGTGATGAATACAGGTTTCGTAAATGGTTCTAAATCGACTGAAAAACCAGTCTGTGTCAGGTTAGTAGTCTACAATGTTTTCTCTTGAAATGTCAACCCGCTTATTTTGGTACCCATCGCTTTGTTCATTATTAAGGATCCTCTGAACGGCATTTCGAGATATCTTTGACATCTAATAAATTTAATTTCTGATGGACACTCTTCGGTCAGCTAAGAGAAGATCTTTAACTGTTTTCACATTTATTCTGCTGTTGGACATGGTTTGATGTCCTTAAAATGCTTTTCCTCTGTGGATGTTCTATCTAGCTGAAACTGCAAGAGACGGAGGAGAGTCTTCCAATGTTTCTGCCAAGTCGCTGCGAAGGTCTATTCCTGGACTGAGTTCCTTTTGACTGTACGCATTGGAGTAAATGTTTTTTCCTTTTTCATATAATTTGAACCCGTAACTATTGAGGATATCGGCAAGCTTGAACAATTTCTTCAAGATTTTTGGATTTTTGTAGTCTTTGGTCAATTGGTATGTAGAAGTTATTCGAAGTACTCTGTGTAGCAGTGAAAACAATTTTAATTAACGGTAATGGAATATCGCATGAAGTCTTCAACCAGGCCAAAGCTCTTATTCGAATCGTATTGCATCTATAGCTACCTCGTACCTTATTTTTCGTGCAGAATATCCTGCAGTCACTCATATGAGGTGCTCAATTAGCTCACCGGTCTGTCAACACGGTTTCATGTGTTTTGACTTCTTTTGAGCGTCCCGTGCTATCAAAAAAAGGCATCAATTAGGCATATCAATCAGCTTTTGCTGTATTATAATTAATTGTATATAATAAACTTGTATCTGGCTCTATATAATTTTTCCAAAATCCACACAAAACATTTGTCTGAGATTTTGAAATCTAAAAAATCCGAGTAAATCGCCGCAGTTTTTTATTTGCAATCTCCAAGAAGTGGCCTTGGCTTAGTGTTTAAAGCATCAGAGTGCTTAGTAGACTTTTACCCGCGACATTTTTTTTTATGTCCTCACATATTGCTTGGCAATCCTCCTAGAGTATAACTACCGTGAGAAAGCTTCTGTGACAATTCCGATACGGCAATGAATCTTCGGTCCAACGCCCGCCATTTGTTCGAAAAGCTCAAACAATAACAATTGAGCTTAATAAAATTCTCGTCATCAGTCTCCTCTGAACTGGTTCTAAATATATATCACATTCCAACCAACGCAATTTTCAGTTGCTGCCCTTTGACTTGCTCGCAAACTTCACAATTTCATCCCACTATCTCTGACAAGCTAAACTTACAGTAAAATAGCACTTCAGCTCGCTCGATGACTTGCGTTCGCAGCAAGTGTTTATCAACCCTGGTAACCATTCACCAACAATATGTGCCATTATAGTCACTAATTGAATGATGACCCATTCAATCAAAGTGCCCAAGCCCATGCCGACACGACGGACAAATTTTCGCTACAAATAGCGACCTTTAGACACATAATTCCGTCTGCCAATGGATGTCGCGCTTATTTTTTTCATCCACACAATCATGATAGTATCTGCCTGATAAATGTTCCAGATATTTTTTCGCCACTAGAATTGGACTTAGAGACGCGCAATAAATTTTTTTTTAATAATTCTGAATCCAAATCCGAATACCGAACTCTCGATCACAATCAATGGCAACATGGAAATTGCATTTAGCTAGAGACTGAAGTGAGTTCTATGCCGATGTTCCATTAATTGCCCAACACATTCCTTTGTCCAAATTCGGAATTAATCTGAAATGGTTTTCCCACTGAATGCTCGAAATCTCTCAGGAATGAGCAAATCATCAGGCACATCGGTTGAGTCTAAATTCTTTTGTCAGATGCATTTTTAGATATTTTTAGCCACATGGGCATTGAGTCTATTTACGTGCCTACGGGTGGAATTTTTATTGCCAGGAAGAAGACGATTTTTGTTGGTAGAGGAATTATTTCGGGGAACATTCCTTCAAGGAATTCCGTGGACGCGGTGTGTACGAGCACTTCTATATGACCCAGTATATTTTCAACACACAAACGTTGACTGCAATAATGTAAGGCTCATTTCTTTCAATCTAATGTTGGGTCCACATAAAGTTCAACTACCCCTAGAATAATTCTCAACTCAGCTCATGCGTGTGACCTATTAGCAAGATAATTAAAACTGCCTTCTCGGATAAAATAACACAGCTCCGGCAACTGTGTATTCACTTATCTGCAGCGGAACTTCTTTTGAAACTCAGCAACAAACCAACCAACGAGGGATGAGATAAACAATAAAAATTGTAACAATTAGTCCACAACAAACAGTGCCAGTGGAAGGCTCTTTTATTTATACATTTTGAATTGTTCTAGAGCAGTCCTCAGTTTGGCCACCAAATTAAACCGCTTCGCAAACATTCAAAGTGTATAGATCCACATATGCCAAGTACTCTAGGGTGCCGGCAAATGTTTGATACCAGATAGCACCTCATTAAACTTAGGGAATGCTTTCGGTCGTTACATACTCTAGTATATGCTCTCTTTTTCTTTGTTATTCTACTCCTTCTGTTTCGGTAATTCGTTCTTCAAATATCATATTCGAAACGATGTAGGAAAGACTGGTACGAGGCATGATGCGACGACGACGCGACGTATTGTATGTTTGTTCATCGTTAAGGGCTTCTGTCGTTAATGGTCCATACACAGAAATTCTGGGATTAAAGTGGAGTGCAATGGGGATGTAGGCGTGTTTTTAATGAATGCAAGTGATGGAGAGGGTGTTTTTATTATTTGTTTGGTTGTAAAAGCATTTAATTCTTCTAGATGAGAAGAGCTTCCTCTGGTTGACCTTATTTCCACCGAATGCGAGCGAAGTAGTATTTAGGCTAATGTTGATTATTGTTTGTGAAACATGCTGACGTATCATCTGATGTCTGACAGTTGTTGAATGAAGCACTTTGACTTTGACTCCCGGTTTCGGACCACTACATCAATGAGGCCAATCAATGAAGTGCTGCATTAGTGTGGTCCAGGCTTAGGCTTGCAATTTAGGAGATCACGTAGGCTGTTTGACGGGTCACTTTGACGTAATGCCAATAGAATTCTTCCTCGGATCATTGAACATCATGCAAAGCATCTTATCAGCTGCAACATCGAAGAGGGTTACTTTTTTGTGAAGGGACATTTTGCTTAATGGGCCTTAATGCCCTCTTAGCTCAAAGAAACTTCGGTTGGCATGAAGAAACCTTATTTCAATTTCTACACCAGTGTCGTTACCCAAATTTACGGCGGATACTTGGTATGCAATGGCTGGCATCGAAATGATATATGTTTGTTATGACGGTTTTTACTTGATTCAGCTTGAATCCCATCTTTATTGCTTCCGTCTGAGTAATTGGAAACCATAAGCCCATGGTTCTTCTAATAATGTCAATATCATCTGCTTGTGCAAGAAGCTGGACAGGTTTCCGGGAAATTAACAATTCATGAAAGCACGTTACCTTTCAGTGAGATCGCCGGGTTCTTCATCGTCATGCCAAACGTTAAATCTTCTCTAAAAGCTCTCATATTCTCTCTCTCCGAAGATTTGCTCCATTGTGGACTAGAGTTTGTCATTACTAAATATGTAATTATATGATGTAGAACTTGTTGTTATAGTCGGATCCATTTCTTTGTCGGTGGTCATCATCACTACTAAACAATTTTTCCGAATTAATCCCTTTTGTCTTTGGTGCTAGGCCTAAATCATTGGGCTGTTAGTAGAATTTACAATGGTCTTTTCTGTTATGATACCACGTATTTATGTGACCCTGTGGTTCTCTCGTGCTCTTTCTCTTTTACATTCTGAAAAGCCGATGTTCGTCCCTACTTATAGCATATTGGTGGAGCCCACCAGCATAATCTTGGCCGTTTTAGCTTTGCCAAATAAGTGTTCTTGGAGTCCGGTGAAAAGTTTTTTACAAAGACTTTAAGGTTTGTTGATCTGAAAAACTTGTGCCTGTTTAGGTTCCTAACATTCCACATTCCAAAGGCCACTGTTAGTTTTTCGGTTGTTTCTGGAACGCCATTGTGCAAAAGTTTTGTCCTTCCTGCCACTTCCGCTAGAAAAAAAAGTATACTAGTGCCAAGAATTCAGGCCGGATAATTTTTCGAGAGTGCTTCTAAGAACATGCCAGAAAAAAAGATAAAAATCGCAACCCAATTTTACGCTGAGACTTCATACATATGTGAAATTTAAAATTAGAAAAATGTGTAGTATGTCGCATATTTTGATACTCGCAAAGGAATCAAAACCTGAAAGATACTTTGAACATACAAAAAAAAGGACTGAAAACTCTTCGGGACTCGATTTCCGTGATTTGATTTCCGGACTTGGCCAGGTTTTGTTTGAATGTTTTGATATTTCCTGCAGTGCGGTTAGATTGGCTATCGTTGGTTAACATTTTATTAAGATTTAAATTATTATGTCTTTTTCTGTAAAGTATGCTGGATATGTTGCATGGTGAGAATCCGCTATTACAATAACTTCATCTTTGAAGTCACCTTTTAATTGCGATCTTTCTTGCCTGCAGTTTAAAATATTTCCCTGTATTGTTGAAGGGTAAGTCGATTCATTTAATATCATAAAGAAATTATGGTTCTAGATTCTGGTAATTTTTGTTCGTATAAACAAACAGAAGCCCATTCGTAAGCTGTGTGCTAAGAGCTCTACTTTTGTTTTAAATTTTCAAAAATCGACTGCGCTGGTTTGTGTATTTGTGTATAACTGAAACTGTGGAAGTCCTACTCTGTCTACAGGCATTCGTAGTAACAATAGCTGTCTCTAGCCCGAATTTCGTTTGCAGTCTTAGAAATCGTTAATCGATAAGGACATACTCAGGAAAAAGATTTTGTCAGCTTTGTTCATCCTTTTTTTCTGAATGAAATGTATCTAGGTTTAGTTATTGTCTTCAACTCAAATGAGAAGGAAAAAAAACTCTTTGTACTGAACAAAGTGAATTAAATTTAAATTAAAACACTTCCTAATCTCTTTCGCTTTGTGAAGCATTGGCAGGTTTAATGATTTTTGTTCTAAAATTTATTTTTCATTTCACCAAGGAACAGGAACAGATTTACCTCGAACTTTTCAGTTTTCGTCTTTTGACTTGGAGTACTCGAAGGTTGAGAGCTTTGGGCTCAAGAAGGCGTTGAAAGCAATTCTGGGACTATTTTCCATGATGCAATTACTCGTCTTCCAACGATAATTTGTTGTGATGATAAGCCAAAGTAAATTCTGCTCTTCTCAGTCAAGTTATTAGTGTCAAATTCTTACCAGACTTAAGTTCAACCATGCATCTTCCACATATCCAAATGAAAGCAGATGACTTGTCTGCTTAGTTTTACTCTTTTTCATCAGATTTCTATTCTATATATAACTTTGATTAAAATTAACATAAAAAAAATGTCAAGCCTAATATAATGTTTAAACCGATCGGGAGCTATTTAGAGAGCAGTAAACTTTGACACTCTTGACATTTTCGTGTTAGATAATTCATTGAGCAATGGCTCTGGCATGTTCATTCTCTTCTTTACAGTTTATGTCTGCACGCTGCAGTGGCAATTAAATTAACGAGGTTTTAATGCGTCGGCAGATAATCTTTTTAAGTGCAATAAACGTGGTACGTGCTGTTGTGTAAGGGTTCATGGAAGTTCATGATCTTACTCAAAACTTTTCAACTTCAAGTATCACTCCACTCGTAAGCTGCTATTTGGAATTCTATGCGAGAAGTACACAATTCAATCGATCGTTTTTCGAAAGTGTCTTATTTGCAATTGCCTGCCTCATCGCAAGACACCATCACAAAATTATATATGAGTAATTTAACACATTTGGTAAGCACCAACAACAAGAACTAGCAAAGCTTTGCACCATTTTTGGGTTTGCAACTTCAGTGCCTTATTTAGACTTAAACTAACTACGCATATGGAAAGTCCAAATTCGACAGATCGTGAGTCATTGATACATTTGCAAGTCTAGAAGATATTTTAATTAGTTTTTTGTATCATAAGTTTTTAATTTGTATTCTCATCGCCAACATAATTTTCGCTTTTTCAGTTTCACTTATGCAAAGTGTTTTGGTTTTGTGGGAAGCTCATATATAAATAAAGGCTCACTTGATGCCCTTTAACAAATTAATTTGTGTTGGAAATTAACCAACTATCTTGAATACCGTCGTAAAAACCAGTCACCCGTAATAAATTCGTGCGGGATTCCCACCGTCTGCCCACCGTCAAGGTGTATCAAACTCTCGGATACTGTGTCGCCGTCCTTAGAGGAATTTCCTGCTATATCTACATGTAACAATAGATACCAACACGAAAAGACTGGCGACGATAATGGCGGCCAATGACCTTGCGTTCTGGCATGTGCTTCGATTGAAAAATGAAAATTGAAAATCAATTTTTAATGCCACTTACATTTTATTGGAATAAATGATGGTGGTGGTGTGGAGGTCCTCACTTTTGATTGATTTGAAAATTCAGTATGACGGAACTCTTGGAATGACATGTACATAGCTCTAGCTAGTGGTAATTGATTTTCCTTTGATGGTCGAAGATCAATTGGGATGTCGTTACAAAGAGGTGATTGCTTGTTAAATGAATGGAATTCGGTTTGATTGAAGTGTCAGAAGTGGGAAAATTTATATCCCTGGAGGCAATGACAGTTCTTTTTATGTACTAATGATTAAAGCAATCGGGGAATTGTTCCGATGGCCACAGAGCATTTTAGCTTTTTGTATCGCTTTAGAACTTAAGATTGACTATCTTCGTGCATTTAATTACGTAGTTAAACCGATGGATTCATGAGTGATTAATTGAAGAGCTACAACATTGTTGCTTAAAGAGCAAATAGTTTTTTTTGTTCATGTCATATGGATTTTTAAAAGATTAGATTTGAAAAACGTTTCATTTCTTATCTTGACTGAGGAAAAATTCGTATTTACGATGCATGTAGCATGATCATTGTTTTAGGAAATTTTACTCCTACAGTTGATGGAGGCTCCACTTGTGTGGTCCATCGAAGATGGTGTTATGAGTTCCTGTGTTGTGTGCTTCTGGTATAGATTTGGAGACAGTATTTTTTCCGTTGAGTCATTTAAGAAAGGGTCTTAGAGCTGCAATACACAGCGATTAAGTTATTGCACACACAAGGGCCGGTATGCTTTCGATTTGATATTGGATAATGTTATTAGTTGACTTATTAAGCTATGCTAAGACTCATTAAATGCCAAGAGTTACATGGTGTTCAGTAGCCCCTTGGACACTTCTAATAATTTTTGTTTAAATCTAACAAACGAACAGCATTAAAAAAAAAAATTTGGGAAAACTTCCTCTATTTCGATAGCACGATACGCTTTTCTTAGCGATGTTCAATAGCGTCGATAGCAAGTCTATAATAAGGATGATGTAGCTCCTTAACAATCAATCCAATCGAGTATTCCATCCCTTCATTGTTGGCAAAACTTTTTCTCAAGTTTGGAATCAAAATAATCCGACGAGTCTCAATCAGCTAAATATGTCACACGAGAAAGCAATTTGAACTATTGCTCCTTTGTCATAGCAATGAACGATGTGCGACTTGTTGTATTGTCTTGGTATAACAAAACGTTATTTTTTAACAAAACTGACTTTTTTAAGGTTGCGTACCTCAAAACGAAAAACGGAACTTTAATGGATCACCATGTTGATTGTCTGCCTGTCGGTCATGTCCCTTTTTTCAGGAATGCGTTGAAATATCGAGTTGAAATTTATTTCCATTACTTATGGTTGCGGTTTTTTAAAAGGGAATCAAACTTGGCAGGAAGCAAGTTCTTATACCTATTTGTAGATACATCATAATTTTTTTTTAATCGCATTTAAATTTTTTGAAGTATGCAATAATTAATTTAAAGTTAGAAAAATATACAACGAAAATAATACAGTGGTACGGAATCCTTCATGTGCGTGTCCGTTTCGCACCTGATCACTTTTTATATGTTATATTTATCACTCAAAAACTTCAAGTTAGCAAAATGCACTCCATTTGGAGTTTTTCCTTCAGAATATTAAGGCCCTGATCTTTACGGCATATGAACCTGTTCTCAATTTCTTCAGACTCAATCATTCCATTTTAATGCTTCGTCTTCAGTTTGAAGTAATGGGCCATTAATGTTCATTCATGGATATGAATCGACTCAAAAACGTTTCTTTATTGCTTTCCTTTATTCGCCAAAAATATGATGACCTCCTCGTGATATTATTTTTGTAACATTGTGATTCTTTTATCTTAATCACTGTACGATGTTCGCACGCAAGTGTTTGCGTGATTACCTCATTTGGTAGATACTATTTAGATTCTGCCATTCAATATTTTGTTGCAGCTACACTTTGATATTGCCAATATATCAATGACAAATTTGTTTCATGTTCCCTAAGAAACAGAACAGCAGATTGGAAATTCGAACAGCTCCTGGCTCTGTTAAGAATTCTGTTCTAAGATAGAACGCAAAGTTTTTAGTAATGTAAATATACATATATGCTATTGCAAGCAAATTTAAACTGCGTAATTTTGTTTGAAGGAGTGTCTCTGAAATATGTACTAAATTGACTTTTTACGAGCCTGATCACGCTGTTTTCGAAGCTTGCTAAATACTTCTGGCTCTGCACCTTAACCACCCTTCAATTTATCACAAAACTCCTCATAAACCATTCTTTATTTATAATGTTATTCAGGCAAAGTGCTTCTCGTATTTGTTGTGTCTAAAAACACGCCGTCACCGGTCACGGTCGGAACTCTTTTCTCAAATTAAATAAATTATTGCCTTTTAGATGTGACTGAGTTTTATCACAGAGGAAATGAATCTACACTGTGCGTCATCCTACATAATAAATCTGCCCATTCCGCGGGAGTTCGCACAAGATCTATGTGTGTCATGCTCAAAGCTAAGCTTAGAATTTATAAGAAGCTTTGTGTTGTGACCAAATCAACACATGTGACTTTAATTCCATTGCACATCCCAAAACTCACATTGAACCGGTAAATCTTTGTAAAATTCTGATTTGTATGCAAAGAACGCCTTGAGAACGGCAAAACATGTTATGGAGCGCACATGTTAATTTAAAGGCGAGTCGACGCGCCGTGAGAATTTCTAGTTATGATAACAAAGACAAGCAATTAGGATGATTTTTTCAAAAAGGCTTTCGAATGCCTCACGCGACTTGGAATTTGTGGAGGTTTTATTATAAAAAAAATATTCTTTGTTTGAAGTTTTTTAAATGTCTAAATTGAATTTCTTGCTGTTCTCGGGAAATTTTTTCTCATTTTTGAACTTCACAGTTATCTTATGATAAAGCCAATATTCGCTCGTGATCACTAATGATCACAATTCTAAAACCTTGCGCTTGTGGAATAGTTAACCATTGTATGTAGTTAAAAAAAAGTATCAATGTCTCATCTGCACGATTAATTTGCCAAACACGATCTCGGGCACGATCCGTAGATACATAATAAAGATCATGCGATGCAGCAAGAGTTAAATGTATCCCACCTACTCCCATCACTTCAAGTAAAACGAATGCGAAACGTATCTTGAGATCACCCGCTAAAGGCTCAATTGCAGTATTTCCTTTTCGTAATGCAATCACGTTGCATAGTTTTGAAAAAAAATCCTAAGACGCTCACATAACCCTCCTCTTTTTGTCATTCAAAGTGGATCACACCCAAGCAGGGAACAAAATTATGTGTGGGCATTGGCGGACATATCTTCCTAACAGTTGCGATGAAATGTATGCAGAAATGATTTAAGTATTTCGTTCATTTGACTACGGCGATACAGGAAAATAAAAGCTTTAATTAACTTTAATTCCGAGCTTATCATACACGACGACTTTAAACATTTTCCTATATTCGCTATACGTAAATTATGAAAAAATTGTCTTATACTTTACAAGATTTCAGTGCTCCAATATGTTATGACAGGTTGGCTTGTTTGCGTGTCTCATTTAGGGCAATACTAAAACTACTACCGAGAGTATACTTCCTTCAGGACATTTCAGCGATGGATTCTGTTGGGAATAAAATTGACGAAATCATTTCATCTTTACACGATGATAGCGCATAAGTTTCATGTACTGGAATTGGAATTGGATACTTGCTATGGTTTCCGTTTCTGGCTAAGAGGAGGAAAGGTGTTTTGATCGGCTCCGTAAGCTTTCACTTATGTGGAGATCTGAAAGCTTCTTTTTTCCTTAAGGAGTAAAAAACAACAACACCCGCGGCTGTAGATAAAGAAAACTTCTTAAGGAAGAAGAATGTATCTTCATGACATAAAAAGACAATCCCAAGCTCTTTTTAAAAAGTTGGATTATAGCTCAATCTTAAGCATTGATAACAGATCTTTTTAAGCCATGGAATGATTTTGTTTCTTGTGAGTTGAATCTTGAGATTTTGTTCAAATTCTGTTTCTTGGCGAGCAACTTTCTAAGATGAATCGTTTCACTTGTAGGTTTGATATGGTAAGAGTGGTTATTGCAGGATTTTCTCCTTACCATTATTTCGAAATATCGACCAATCTTAATGTTTTGCTCAGCAATCTTTCCTATTTCACATATTGTTTAATTGTATGAATACGCCTTATCATTTTAAATGGAATGAAACGCTATACGGTTCCAGGGAATGGTTAACATCCTTTCCAAACAATGCCTACTAACTAACTCAAAGAGTTTTTGGATATGTCGAACACTCCAATTTTTATGGCTCAACAGAACAGATATCTGATACAAAGCCTCGTCTCTAATATTATATTATATCAGTGCTTCCCAAATAGTGTAATGGGTGTAAGGATAACATCCTACAACCAAGTTTTTCTTAGTAATCCGCGAGTCTTGGATTAGTTAGATGTGTTTGGAAAACATGCGCCGGATTTCGGCAAGGAGACGCGCTTGAATCTCGTGCTGGAATAGATAATGTGTAGGTCAGGTGCAAACACGGAAGGCACTATCTTTAAAAGATCTGTTCATCTGCTGGCATATGCAGACGATATCGACATCATCGTTCATAGAGGCTTTTACGGCAATTGGAGAACAGGCAAAAAGAACTGGCCCTGATGTAAACGAGGACAAAACCAAGTTCATGTTGACAACAAGCAATGAAACAGCTGTACACCGAATAGGACAAAACTTCACTGTTGGCAACAGTAATTTCGAAGTGGTTAAGTGGTTAAGTGGTTGCAAATGACACCTAAGTGAAGATTTCGCGAAGACCCACCGTAGGAAACTGCGACTACTATATTCGGTTTGGTGAAACAAATGGGTTCAAAGACGAAATATTTGCTCTACAAAACTTTGATCTTGTCAGTAGGGAGACTCTTCACGGGTCGGGAACATGTTAAGTAACTAAATAGTAAGAACGCGACAGAGTACGTTTTAGCCTAATCGGGCAGAGAAATATCGTGCTTAGAAGAGGGGAATTTTAAGTGTTATTGTTCGTCCATATCCACAAGCCACTGTTAATCGAAATGCGGTACCCTTTATTGAACAGCTGTTGACCTTCAGTGTTTGAGACAGAGAGAAGCTTTCATTGAGAGCGATCATATTTTGCAAAGCAGGGCATACGTTTTTAATCAGTTTCTATCTTGAATTAAATGAGTCTTAGATTCATGTAAAATAGTCGAAGAATTGTATCACGATCGCTGATCTTTAAATCTCTTTGTGTCTCTAAGTTCTAGCACCACTGTTACTACCACAACCGCGTACGTAAGTAGAGACATATTTTCCATTTCCTCTGCCTTTATTGCACTAGAATCATCAACCGCACTCGAGCATCTTCACAGCTTTATCTCGGGCGTTCGTCTGCCAGTATGAGTAATCACGTTCGAGGAGTTGTGACTTGTGACACAAGATTTCTTACAAAAACGGTCTCCGATTACGATGATTTGCATACGATCTGACACTTTCGCATCGCCGCACAGCAGATATAAACATATTCGTACCTTCTCCGTTTGGAAGATCGTTTTTTCCTCTGTCTAATGATGACGCAAAGGCAGTGAATTAATAATCTTCTATAGCTCTGTATATAATCATCAAACGTCTGCGCGGTGGGAAAAAGCGTCCAGCCTCAATACAACTGGCGAAATTCAATTTACCGGCAACGATCACCGGGGCGGTCATAACTAGATCGTTGGTCATGATCATTTACTTGTGTTGTTGCATGCGGTGAACTAATTTGAATTGAGATGAAAAAATATGCTCAAACGCTCGTTGGGCAGTAAAAATATAAATGTAAACAAATTGCCGGAGCATAATTGATTAAACGAGCGACAATTTTAAGATAAATAAATAGTTGAGATCGAGAACATACATAAGTGTCCAATTTGATGGTGCTTAGAATTGAAGCTGATATTGTTTTTTTTATTTATTTTTCTTAGAGAATGCTTGTTGGGTTCATCATGATGCTCAACACTTCTAGAGAACTGATGGAAGAATCTTTATAAACAAATGCGTGCAGTAATTTCAACCGCAGTTGATGGTGGAATTGTTTATTATATTTGATTTGTTTATGTCGTGCTGTTGGCAATGTGATGTGTGATCAAGATTTTTAAATGAACAATTATTTAAGTTTACATAAGAACAAGAATTTACAGTTGACGTAATGGTTTTCTTAAATTGTATTTATTCGCAGGAGAAATATTTGTGATTCACATAAGGAAATCAAAAAAAACAAGATTTTTTTTTTAAACTTTAGAAAAAAATCTGAGGAAGATAATTACTAAATTTGGCCCTTTTACAAGTTGGTTTTAATTTGGCACATGCCAAATCTTTGGTTAAACAAATTTATGCACTGATTGGTTCTTCGAATTTATAAAGCTTACCTTGATTTATTGGATGTCATTTCTATATATTATAACTGAAATTTTTCAAGTTTGAAACTTAAAATTTGAAAATTCGTTTGTATATCCACGGAACTTCAAGCAACTAGAGCAGTATCCAGGTAAAAATGTTTTTGTGACAAAAGTAATTCTTACAGCTAAATTTCATTTAACAGTTAGACACCGAGCAAACATCGAAACACTTTTGAAACTTGGGAACAAAAATTTCTTTTTTTCTCACCCAAGGGAACAAAACGTTTAACGTTTGACCCAGATGAACAAGATTCTTGAAAATCCAGTAACGCCTTGATTTTTTGGTAGCAGCTAAATCAAAAGAGCTTCCTTATCATTTAAGTTATTTTATTAAATCAAACACTTTTGTTACACATGAGCCTTTTATATCTAATGCGGTATGACAAAACATAAACAAATCCAAAAACAAAATTCATTCGATACCATAAAGCAAAAACTAATTTAATTCTCTAGTACATAAAACATTTTGCCAGTGATAACAAATACATATATTTCATATATTATCATGGAAACCTTCAAATCCAAGAAGCATCTGTTCTTTTATATTTCAGTCACTCTACGTCCACGATTTGATTCAAATATAAACATCGCCCTTTTTTGGTTGGATCATCCGTGATTATAAAGGGTGATTTTTTAAAAGCTAAAGGAAAATTTTTCAAAAAAAAAAACACATAAAATTCAGAAAAATGCATGAAATCTTTATTTGAATCGATAGTACGGTCCATATAATTTAATGTTTGAAGATTATTTCTTGCAAATGTTAACCTTGACTGCGCCTCAAATGGTCCATCCGCTTAGTCCAATTTTGGCATACTCTTTCCAACATTTCGGCCGGTATCTCACGAATAAATGCTTCAATGTTGTCTTCCAATGCGTCAATTGAAGCATGCTTGTCTGTATAGACATGAGCTTTGACATATGCCCACAAAAAATCGTCGTAAAGGCGTTAAATCGCACGATCTAGGCGGCCAATTGACCGGTCCCGAACGTGAAATAAAATGTTCACCGAACTCGCCTCTCAATAAGTCCATTGTTGCGCGTGCTGTTTGGCATGTGACACCGTCTTGTTGAAACCACATGTCACGCAAGTCAAGCTCTTGCATTTTGGGCAAAAAAAAGTTGGATATCATCTCACGGTAGCGCTCACCATTCACAGTTACGTTACGATTCGCATCATCTCTGAAGAAGTACGGTCCAATGATGCCACCAGCCCATAAACCGCACCAAACTGTGACTTTTTCTGGATGCATTGGTAGCTCTTGCAATGCTTCTGGCTGATATTCACTTCAAAATCGACAATTTTGCTTATTTACGTACGCATTGAGCCAAAAATGAGCTTCGTCGCTGAACACAATTTTTCACATTGTTGAGTTACAGAGGCCCAATTGCTGCGAACGGTGACGAATCGATAATTGATGGTCATCATTAACACTGGCCGATACAGCTGCGATATTTTCTTCAGTTCGCACTCTACGTAAGCGTGTTGGTGGTTTAATGTCCAACAATGACAATGTAAATTTGGTGCAAAATTTTGTCACAATAGCCCGAATAGCCGCTTCAGTGGGTCGATTAAACTGACCATAAAATGGAAGAAGCGCGCGATGAACTTTCTTAACAGAGCACGCATTTTGATAATAAAATTCAATAATTTGCAAGCATTGTTCGTTTGTAAGACGATTCATGGTTAAATTATAGACCAAACTGAAGATGTTTGACAGTGAAACAAAACACGAAACGTGCGTCAGCTGTTTAAACCAGTGTTGCCAAAAAGATAATAGCTAAAAAATCACCCTTTAAATACACATAATGCTGCAACTTGCGGTCAATAAGTTACGACTTCGTTAACTGAACCATAGCACAACTTGCTGATAATCGGATATCAACCTTTAGTCAAAAGATTCTATCAGTCGTTTCTTATCAAAGAGGTGTTTCACTTGCAATTAATTTTATAATAAATCGGCAAATTTCTACGAAAATTTGACATTGAATTGCAAACTTTTTATCGGAATGTGCAGAATCAACAGATACAGTATCTTATCAACCTAATTTTTACAAATACAAACAGATCGGTTGTACAGCAAGCAAAGCCTACAAAGGTAAACAACGATAAAGCATCACAAACACTAGGAGAGCGTTGTAAATGGATGGTTTATAACTTTTGGTTTCAATGTTAAAAGTATTTATCAACCGGTTTCCACTTGAAAAACAATCACAACGCAAAGCCGTAGATACCTGAATATATATAGATTTCAAAGTATTGGCAACCAGATCAGTCGCTAACTGCACATAGCACCTGCCGAACAGGTTTTCTACTTTTAAAATCACTCTACACAGCAAAAAAAAAAATCTACCTCCAAGAAGAGATACATCCCAAAAAAGGCAGGTGACACTATACTCGGCTGAGAATGACGTTGATGTTTTTGCTGTGTCTTTGTATCTCTTGGATTTGTTTGGTTTCCTTACGCTGACACTAGTGCATGAAGCGAATAAATAAACTCATGCTTACAACATTTTTAACGTGTCGGCGTGCCCACGTTTTGTTTTTGCGGGAAAATCTAGGTTGATACGATGAAAACGTGCCGGATAAGCTTAAATTGGTCGGGCCACGTGGGCGTTATGTAAATATTAAACATAAAATATTTTGCTTCATTTGGCGTACGATTTCGAAAGTTGGTTTTCTAAAAATTGTCCAAAAATGCAATCGATTTGGTTAATTCTCCATTAACATCACACTGAACTTTGAAGAATGCCTTAATAGAAAGTCACACATGGGAATAAAAATTTTCCCATCAATGGGTGTCTCCCTTGTCATTTAAACAGGTGGACATTAAAAACACGTGCTTCGTCCGTGCAGACACGCATGACATTTCCAAGAACGACACATATGCGTGCATGGGATCAATCAGAAATCAAAACACCATCTATTAGTTGGCCTAACATTAATCTCTTTATAGGGTAGGCAAGGTGTGACTCAACCCCCAAACATGACGCCCAAAAATAACCCTCTAATCAGCACCGTCACAACCATTGCATGTCAAGACAATAGGTGTGATTTTCCTGCCATACACGATTACAATATGCTTCGAAAGGTTCTATAAATAATTGACAACCAAAATGTCAAAATAGTTTTCCGGTTTTTCTGTCACACAAATAATAAGCCTCTTCACAAGAGGTTGCCGAACCCTGATATCAGCACACAAAAAAAAATTTAAGAAATAATTCGCATATAAATAAATCTATCATTGGAATCGGACTATAATGTGTGTGTGTGTGTGTGTTTGATTGTAGTGGGGAGGAATTATGACATAATCTACTTTTAATTTGTTTCCACTTTTGCGCACATTTTTCCAGTCGAAAAAAGATGAAATAAAAAAAACCTATCCCAGACTCCGGGGAGATAAAAGTGTTATATTTTTAGTTGGTAGCCATTACTCATGTCCAGACATCATTCCTTTTTATTGCTCACCCATCAGTCGGGGCTGGACTGGTGGGGGCTACTTTTTTTCTCACACAAATCTCATGTTTCTTAGTGGCATTGTGGACAATGGCCAGCATTGTTATAAGCACAGAGCGTACGATAACTGCATTTGCGTCCATAGAGATGTTTACTTATGGTTAGTTTTGTAACAGGGTGGTGCTGGCATTTTGCCGGTTGATATACTCATGTGGTGTGTTTAGTGTCTGGCCGAGTTCAAAGTTATTTGGGCCGTAGTTTAATCGGATTATGATACAGTTGAAGTTGCTTCAAACAAAAAAAAACATTAAGTGATCGAGACAATTCAAGGTGTTCTGAGGATGCTATGATAAGTAACTTGTAAGGTGACGCGACCAGCGGCAATTGCGCTTTACGAGTAAGACAAATCAAATGACTTTGCAATTAGGTGATGATCTAATGTTCAATTTCACAGAAGCTCGTAACTTTGATGCTGAAAAAATTGATATGGGAAGAATGTTATGATTTTAACAAATTGTCAGAAACCAAGGCTTTTAGATATTAATATCTTGACTCTTACATTATTTGGGTATTGACTACCTACTGCTTGCAGATTTGTGATTTTTGGCTGATAAAATTCCAACATGCTTATGCAATCGCCATCAGCTCTTTTTTCAAATAATTTATTGGCTCTCAAAGGAGTTTTACTTACCTCCTAATGCATTAACATTAATGCGGATAGAAGAATTATGAAGGTGAATTTCGAAGTCTGTGTTGTGGTTGTATCAAGTTTTGATTTTTTTCGAGAGGGAAGCCTAAATCGGATTACAAATTTTTGCCGTCATAACTTGAGTTATTAAAATGTTAACATAAATTGGTGGCGAGACAGCATTTTTGAGGACCATGCCTACGATCCTAGAACCTTATTCTTGACAGTTTATACGTATCACATTGATTGTCAGTCACTCGCGAGAGTTTGGGGCCATGAAAAATGACAGATGTCCTAATGGGGACTTGAAGCCTTGTCTCTACAGTCAAGGTCAGACACACTTACCACTGAGCCACGGCACCCACTTGAGTTAGTACCAAATTAAATTTTTGCTTTTTGGAAAGCCTGGCAAATGACATCATCTTCTCCAACCACTTTTTTCGGATCAAGCACAGTAAGCTGATAGTCTTACCACTACAATAAGGCATGAGTTGTTGGTCGACCAATCAAGTGATAGCGCCATTAAATATAAACATGATTTGTAGACAAGATAAAGGTTCAAGGAGTCCACTAGGATATGAAAATTGAATCCATCAAATCGGTTCCGGACTTACGTAATTACATCTCGGAAAAAACAATACCAAAATTTAACGTTTGATTTTTTTTTAAACTTTTGCAATGTCTTACGTAGGCTCCACGGTCAAAGGTATATTCAAATCTTGTTAAAAAGGGGTTTAGCTAAGGTTTTGTATTTTCCATTACTGCCAGAAATAGAAATTGAAGAAGTAAATCTTGATCCCAATAGTGTTAAGTGAACTTATAGTCCATCTCAATTCAAAATAAGCAAGATTTGAGAATATTTCTGGTGATTTGGTACCAAGTCTTTTAAAATATGTAAAAAAATTGTCGCTTAATGTGAAAATCAAGAAATCTTTTTTTTTACTGAATCTTTTAAAGGTCTGACCAGCAATTTGGCTTCAAAATCAAGTATTCGACAAAAATAACCAACGAAATGAAAAAAAAAGTCTGCCACGGCAAAAATTTTGTGGCTGCACCTTCCTTGACATATCACAAGTTTTTTTTACAGTTATGTTGAGTTATGACCAACGGTAGGTGCTCCTGATACTATTTTGTAAGAAATAAACCCTTCTTGGTCATTTAAGGAAACGATTTCTCTGTGCTAGAAAAAAAATCCCGACGGAGTTCCGCATTCTTATCCTTTTTGTGCACGAAAAATTTTGCCCCATTTTGCTGTAAAAAAGGGCAGCGTAACAGTTGACAATTTTTCGTTAGTAAAAAACACAAGCGCTACTTGCTTAAATAACACATTTGATTTGATAGCAATATTACAAAAAAAAAATCTAGGAGCATTGATTCGGGCACTTGAAGTGGTGAAGAATTGGTCACTTGAAGAAGTTATTGACTCTTCTTCTTACAAAAGTTAAAAATTGAATTAATTCAAGAACTGAAGCCTTTTGATCACGAACGGGGAACAGAGTTTGTTCAATGTGGTCGCTACTCGAACATGTTATCAAACAAGTGGATTCTGAGCTTTGAAAAAATTCATCTTCAGTGATAAGGTTGATCTTCATTTTGATTTGTTATCTAAAAAATCTTCCCAATAAAGTTTTGAAAATTTAGCAGTGATTGTAGTGAAGCAATTGAATCTACAAAATGTCACTTTTTGGGGCGGATTTCCTTTTCGAAAATGCTGCTGGTTTAGAAATAACAGTTTATTGTGCTCGCTTTTGAAACATGAAAACAAAATTGTATACCTTAACAAATCAATTACTGCATGAGTAATTTTCTGGTCATTTTGGCTGTTTTACTTGTTTTTGTTTTTTAAGTCAGACATTACCACTGCCTTGAAAAAGAAAATTCAGCGCTTTATCAACAATAAAGAAAAAATTGATAAGTTATGAAAAAAGACCATGGAAAATTTGACAAAAGAGTGTGTACGTGCAAAGCCATGGATGTCACTTACACGGTATACAATTCACCATATAATTTTCCTTTAATCATTAATGTACATAATAATATACAAATTACAATTAAAAGGCCTTGACTGAATTTTGGAACACCCATTGTATGACTAACGAGCCATCGTTATTTAAAAGACTTTCCATACTGTAAAAACAATAAAAAAAAAATCATATTTCCATAAATTCTAGTAGTATCAAGTTTAAATGAATTGGAACGTCCTTGGTTCATAGAATATGATAATGGTGTATATTTTATTGAAACTGACGTCTGATTTAAGTCCTTCCAAGCTAGCACGTTATTATGAATTTTCAAAGTATGAGTGCTTTTGCGTCAATCTACGGAAAATCGTTCACGTTTTCAGAAGCTTTCTTGCCCAAAAATAAACTTGGCAACACAGCACTCATGCAGCTTACTCATAAACTGAAAATTCTCCCCCGTGCAGCTAGAAAACGTGACTTACTTGTGTATACTCAGGCCAAATAATAATAATAAAAAAAAAAAACTTCTTACTAACCTAACCATACACAATGTTCAGAAAATGATGCGCGCATTCAAACATACACCAGTCTCTTGCTGACTACATTTTCCATCCCTCGTTCGGGCCCACATATATTTTGGACGAGAAAAGAAAAATCTCTAAACACACACTCGTCCAAAGACGGGGGTACAATGGAAAAACACGTTCCCCTATGCTTTCCGCTTCCACCACACTGCCAGCTACGGTATTCATCAAAAATACCAGAAAAGCAACAAAATTTAGTCGATAAATTTCCACATGGGATAGGGTGTACTGTGCAGTGAGTACGGGTTTTCCTCCTTTTATGAACCACCTCAGGTACGGCAAGGAAACGCCATGGAATGAAAATTATTTATTCGATGATTTTCCTGTTTTTTCCCAACTGTGTGGGTGAATGATCTCTAGCTGACCTATCGTTCTCTTTTCTTCCCGTTGTAATTAAATGAGCCACACAATATGTCATGAACCACAATATTCCACCATCCCTTGGTTAATAGAAGAGTATCTTTTTGGAAACTTTAACATTTAAAATAAATTTCATCCCTTCGGTTGGAATCTGTGGCTGGGGGTTTGTGTGTGGGGATGGGAAAACTCATGCCTTCGTTTATTTTGCGGGGACACCATTTGAAGAGTTCTCTTTTTGTCACACAAAAAGTAGACTCTAATGCTGACAGACAAGGTTTCGATATCAGGGAGCTCATGTATAGTGTAGCCATCGTTTTCAATTTTGGGGCGAACACTTTAGGTGTCAACCGCAATTGATGGAACTACATTTAAAAACATTCACACAGCGAAGCTTGATTGCATGTGGGGTTTTAAGGATATTCGATTCTTTTGTTTGAGCTTTGCACACTGTCGAATGTCATTGAAAGGATTTTTTTTTAGTTTAAAGTCAAGTGAAAGTCTTTGTGTATACGGATTTGTCTTTTGTTAAAAAAAGGGCTTATAACGAGATTTTTCGATGTTGAGCTTCACATTGAAAGCGTTTGCACAGTTGTTATGAAGGACGTAAGTTGTTAAAGATAAACCGAATTCTCACAAATTGGTTACTAAGATCAGTGTTTACTTGAGTCGGTCATTTTGGAAAGGGTTTATGAACAAAAAATATTAAAAAAAATTGTGTTTTCAATGTCCACCTAAAGTAGTTTACCTAGGTTGGGCTTAAATAAATCTACGTTGACATAGTTAATATTTCATGAAGATTGACAATTTTGCATGAGTTCTAAAAATTTTGAAATTTCGTGGATGGCCCCTTTGCAAAATTCACTTACTGTCTTACTTGGCGCTAAAGTTTTGGGTAAACCCGGGCTCAACCTGTGATGTTCTTGCTGCTAGATCATTTGCAAACTGCTTCGAGTTTGAATTTGAAGCCTCTCCGCAATGTAGGCTCTCGATTTAATCCTGCGAGTGAAGTCGTTGAAAATACCTTCAAAGATTTCAATTTGATTTTCTTATGGAACATTGTAAAACAACATCAGTCCAGTAACTTCTACAAATCTTGAGTGCCTAAGATGCCTGGGGAGCATTTCACATGACCCTTAGAAGTCGCATCGTTTCAATCGCAGTCTGCCAAGTTTGATCATGCATACTTATCAGGCCATGGGTCCTTAAAATATCTGTGATTGATTTCTATCACCCACGGTTCCAGGAAAGCTGCTTCCAATTGGCCTGGTCAAGCTTCCTGGCATACAAGATCGCATGATCCTTCAACCGGAGGTTCGTTATTCTCTTCTTTCGTGAAGGATCTAAATTTGATCTGATGAATGAACTCTCAGCTAAAGTCATCTAGTTACATGTGGCCGACAGATAGTATTCGATGGATTTTTGCCTTACGGACTGGAGCCATATCTGTGTACAGCTTAATGAGTTATACGACTGTTTGACTCTAAAGTCTTATACGACTGTTTGACTCTTAAATCTGTTCAGCCGCTTTCTTCTCGTCAAAAAAGAATGAGAGCTAAAAAAATTAGTGCTCTGTTAAGCTTGCTTTTTTGCTAGCGGAGCAACTTGACCCAATAGCGCCTTACATGTTGACAGCTGATTGCCGCAGTATCTATTCGAAAATCAGGTTGAAGAAATCAAACGACATCCTTATAAATATGTGCGATCTTTTTAAATAAACTCTATCTCTAGACAAATTTTCGAAATCGGACTCATTACTATGTCTTCTAAACGGCAAAAATTATTTGGAACATTTTTCCGGCATGATTCTTTGTTCCGTAAAGACTAGACCATTTTTTTTGGTTTCACGAGCAATTTGAACTTCTTATGATTATAAGAGGGATTTGCCTTAAGGCAAGTAATTTGACAACATGAATTAATTTTTAGTTTTGGGTTTTAACAAAACCTAATCACTTTTTTTCCATTTACTCGGTTTGAATTTTTTTCTGATCAAAAACTTCACCTCTCCGCTCATACATTTTTCTGTCGAAAGTTTCTAAGCAAGTGATTTTTGAATGCCTTTTGTGACTTGGATTCAACTGCCAATGAAAATCTATGTACATAAATATGACGATTAAAAGTAAGTAACACATTTCTGCATCAAATGAATCCATGCACATTGACCATAAATACTCGAACAGTCACGCTCTTTAGTCACGACTTTATTGAGCAGAAGCAGTCAAAGTCGAATAAATCCAAAAATAGTCAACCAATAACATAAATGAACGAGCAGAAAACCGACCCCAGGCACTCGGATCTTTGTTAATACGTTCCCTTTGTGAAAAAGGCTGTCTGACATAGCTGCGTTATTAACTCATGCGTGGAACAAAAAGGGATAACTTACAAATTCCAACAATCAAAATGAAACGGAAGTTGGAGCCGGCAATCCGCCATGGTCGACATGCATTTCCAGTCGACGACACTTGCGACGCTGCTACTTATACGAAGCGTGAAACCGTGCGTTGTCGACAAATCAAGCTACCAAACCGTAAACCCCGACTTCTGGATACAAAATGCGTGGCGCGCCAGAATACCAACGGCCACTTCAACATTCATTAATGAGTCAATTTCGTGTTTAAATTTTGTCGGATGTCGGATACGTACGAACGAGCGGTCCCCCTAGACTCATATTGGCGCTTTGTTTTTTGCCGTCGATCGTGTATCGTGCGCATGCTTTTTGGAATTAATTAATAGATTAACCATATGCCTGCAATGTTTGACAAAAATGAGCGCTGCTTGTTTTTGTTTGATGACGGTTTGGAAGTTTTCGTAGAACGCTTTTCCATATTGAAATAAATTGACGTGCTGGTCAATTAAATGAGATCACATGTCAACAGGGCCTCAATGATAAAGTTTACGTGAAGTTGCGTTGAAGATCGTTCTCTTGGTCTTTGTTTCCACATTCATACATTTCTTGAGACTTATGGATAAGTTTGGAGCTCAAATTGATTATGCTGCCTTTGTGTTGACCTTTGATTATGAAAAAATGTGGAAAAACTGTTTTAAGGGTGAATAAGTGTATCCAAACATTGCCTTATGAAACGAAAATTGTCATAAACAAACGGCTGCATAGCGGAATTGGTTAAGCACCTACGTTTCATTTGGATCAATCGTTGGGTCCCTGGTCAATTTTCTTAAGTTCGTGCAGATTATCTATCAATGCATCCACTGTGAAAGCATAACATTAACAGTAGGGTGATGAAGTTATCTTTCAAAACACAACTTTCTAGTTCAAAAACTCATATCAAATAAAATCCTACGGATTAAGCGAAAGCTAAAGCACTACATTTGTGTGCGCATCGGTGTCATGACACCGGTGTGAGTTTCATCACACACGCCACACCGTATCGTGCACACTTTAGTTGTGCAAGAGATCTCGAACTGCAAAGATCTAACCATGAGTGATGTAGATGAGATTTGTGTGTTAACTGCAATCTTTTCATTCTTCGAAGAAAATTAAACCAAAAAAAAAAGGATTTGGGCCAAGGTTTCTTAAAAGAAAAAATCTTTTCCCATGTTGAATTACTGAAAGAAGTGGAAGAAAATTCGCCGGGAGATTTTACAAATTTTCTCCGGATAGATAAAGCAACTTATCATGATCTTTTAAACCAAGTTAAACCAATGACATCGGTGTGCGCACACAGTCCACACATTTCCGTACACCGACACCGGTGCGTGG
Source organism: Orthonevra nobilis (assembly GCA_963555765.1). Taxonomy (NCBI): domain Eukaryota; kingdom Metazoa; phylum Arthropoda; class Insecta; order Diptera; family Syrphidae; genus Orthonevra; species Orthonevra nobilis. The sequence goes on from OY743224.1 coordinate 95,301,684, forward strand.
GGTGTCTGTAGGCCACTTAAAAAGTCGATATTAAAATTCTCCGTCCAAATTCGGACTCCACACACGGAGCAATTTAAACCTACACATATACTGTCTATATCTGAGTTTCAATCCTTTACACAATCTTTCATTTCTTCTCCTAATCCTTCTGTTCGCTTTGTGCAAAATTTATTATGAGGGTCCTGTCAAAATTCTTTGAGATTGTGTTAGACTGTTAAAATAAACTCACCGTACAAAGATTCGCCAAAAACTCTTCTAGGGGTATTTAAGGGTGGAATAAGGTTAATCAATACGAATAAAGACATGCTTTTGTGAATTTTTTGTAACGACGCGGTTAAAATCTCTTTATTAAAACCAATAGTATATTGAAATATGATATTTGAAAAAAATTTCACAAAGAAATATTAAAAAACATGGCAATGGCAGCAATTATTCGGACGTGACTCGGGAAAAAGTAGAATTGTGGTGACCCTCATAACTTGGTGCTGGATCATCTGGAATTAAAAAATCAAAGTTCATTCGTTAGGTAATTGTTTTCCCCAGGTAATGCTGATAGGATTTTTTCGAAATTCTAATTTTTTACTTTTTTGGAACATTTTGAAGGAAAAAATGCGATTTTTTTCAGAAAAAAAATCGGCTAATTTGTTATTGTAATAGGACTACCGGTTGAAAATGTCGTTTTTTCAAAAATCAATGCTTTATTTTCACACATTTTCCCCATTTTTCTGTCAATTCATGGATACCCGTTCTGAAAAATTCGACCGGTTTGGCCGCAATCCACGAATCAATCCAATTTTTGACATCATCGAAATGTCGGAAGTGCTGGTCAGCCAGGCCATGTTGCATCGATCGGAAGTAATCGGATGGCGCAAGGTCTGGACTATACGGCGGCTGGGGTAGGACATCCCATTTGAGCGTTTCATGGTAAGTTTTGACGACATTTGCAACATGTGGCCGAGCATTGTCATGTTGCAAAATAACTTTATCGTGTCTTGCGACCGTTTCCGGCCGTTTTTCCTTCAGTGCTCGGCTCAATCGCATCAATTGTCGTCGGTAGACCTCGCCTGTAATTGTTTCATTCGGTTTTATCAGCTCATAATCATACACAACACCCTACTGGTCCCACCAAATGCACAGCATAACCTTCAGGCCATGAATATTCTGAACGGCCGTCGATGTTGAGGCATGTCCGGGGTATCCATACGTTGCCCGACGTTTTGGATTATCGTTATATACCCATTATTCATCACCAGTGATGATTCGATGCAAAAAAGACTTCTTTTTGTGTCGTTCAAGCAGCATTTCGGACATGCAAAATCGGCGTTCGACGTCCGGTGGCTTTTATTCATACGGCCCCCAATGTCCTACCTTTCGGATCATTCCCATTGCTTTCAAACGATCGGAAATGGTTTGCTGAGCGACGCCAAGTGATTTTGCAAATTCTTCTTGCGTTTGTGGCGGATCTTGATCGAGCAATGCCTCCAATTCATGGTCTTCACAATTTTTCACCTGGCCGGGGCGTTCTTTGTCTTCGGTGTCGAAATCACCATCTTTGAACCGCTTAAACCACCGCTGACGCATTCTAACGTCTATAGTATAGCCCGGGTAAGCTTCGTAATCAATTGATGTGCTTCGGTTGCTTTTTTCTTTAAATGAAAGAAGCATATTAAAACTTCCCGCAAATGTTGTTTTGATGGCACGAATGTAGACATTTTACGGCTTTACAAAAACTTGTGTGTTTTCACTAATGACCAATAACCTAGACTGAAATAATTAGACAATGACATGAAGTTTCTGATGGGACAGCTGTCATGGTCAAAATTCACCTCAGAGTAATAGATATGAAGTTGTCTGCAACCGGTAGTCCTATTAATTATAATAATAATAAAATATTTGAAAAAAAGATAACCTCGTAAATTTTTTACAGAAATAGTGTTCAAAATTTCAATAGGATCGGTGCTGTAGTTTTGAAGCTATGAAGGACACCGATTTTGAAAATGTGAGTTGTGGGGAAAACGCTTTAAAATTTCGAAAACTAGAAATCCGGTATAAGACTTTTATCCGACAGGTAAAAAATACTCTTCGTCAATTTTGCTCCAATCGACTTGAAACTTTGTGCATTCAATTAAAGAAACAGAAAAAAAAAATTAAAACCTTAGCCGCCTTAAAATATAAAAATGACACCCAAAGAAATTCAAGAAATTGCCTTAAAGAACGAAGTAATTTCTTAGTTGAATTGTTTCATATTAAAGAGTTTAATATAAAATTTTGACAAATATTTCAATAAACTTAATCATTGAGTTAAGGCAAACTTGTCTCAACTTATACGCTATATTCGAACAATCACAAGGTCCTATTTCTTAAAAGTCTGCGAAAAAATACAAAATAGAGTGAGATACTTGAGGTTCTGCATTGTTCCACACTCAGTTTCAATTGAAACAATGGTTCTATTATTTTGAAGCCTCCTTGCACTGACGGTTGAATTTGGGGTTGCCACTCTACATTCTGCAAAAGATTCAAGCCGTACGATCACAGTGAAACCAACAGGTAACATTAGAAGGCGATGTGTAGCCGCACTTTTTCGCTACGCTCAGCGAAAAGAAACCGTATCTTATTAAATTGAGTCAATTTATTCATTTCGGCCAGACACACTATTTTAAGGTCGCTACAGTTTCACGGGAAAAACTTGTCCAGATGTTTGAACGGCTATCTCAATTCTGAACTCTTTATTGCAATTCTACTGTCCTGCAATGATGTTCGACAGTTGAGTTTCAAAAAATATCTAAAAGTGTGTACAGACCTGTCATATTCGAATCAATCATCACTGAGGTAAGTAAAATGGTGGTGTTACGTTGTTGCAGTTGTATAATCCAGCTGCTTTTGGGTCTAGTGATTTTTTTAAAATGTTACATACTATAGATCATGATAGACGCAAAAATTTGTTACTTCTTACATTTCTTCTTACTTACCCGCCTTCATGCTAAGCACCTTCATTCTAGATATCGAATATTAGCGCCGTACTTACAACTGTAGTCCTCCCTCCTAGAGTTCCCCTTCATTTTAAGAGTTGGGCCTGCAATTTATAATAGATCACAGTTATTTGAAGATTTCGCTTTTGGGAAGAACTTTACATTTCAAAAATTGATAGAAACAGGCTGAAGTGGATCAGTGAACGGGCTCCACGGATACTTAATCTTTTATAGTCATTTTCAACACATCCCAACTAAATTATCTACCTATACATTATGTCAATTAGGATTACTCCATCCAAGAATAACTGATGCATTTTGAAACTGTAGCTTTTCCCAATATCTGTTCAAAAATAAAGTGGAGATAGTCACATGAACTGCCGGTATGCGGCGTAAGTCTGGAATAATTCAAAGTTCCTGAGGTGCTGCATAGTACGAGTACATTGCGTATTTTCGAGTGTTGTGTGTCCGATATCTATTGCTATTGCTTTCTATTAACAGCTTTGAAGTGAATAAATCGATTTGAAAGTCGTTGGTCGTTTCCAGGATTTAGGGCAGGGAAAAGATTCGGTACATTGTCGACTTGCAGCGCAGAGAGCCACACCAGTATGGCCCGATTTGTGTGTTGTTAAATGGCTACAGACATTCATATTGACAGAATCTTCTAAGTTAAATATGGATTTCGTTTGATAGGTATTCGAAGACGTCATCGTCACTTTTGTAGATATAACAGATAGAACTATCGTTTGTTTTTGAGTTTTTATGTGAACCAAATTTGCCGAGAAACCAAGGAAATGTTATTCATTTTTGCATTTCCCCACAAAATCTTAAGTGATCACTCGTCAAATTCGTTAACTTTATTCCGAACAACAAAACTATTCGACAATCTTATTAAAAAAAAAATTGCAAATTGACTGTCAGTATTTTTTTCTTTCCATTCTGTGACTGTATGAATACGAAACATGCACAAATGCAAATCAATTACGAGTTTCATAAACAAACTTTGCAGTAAGCTTTTTCCTTCACGTTTTCTTAGCCGGCATCCATTTTATGAATGAAACCCCCGGAAGAGAGTTATGAGTTCCCTATACAGACAGACCTCATAAAGAATGCATACAAAAAAAGTTCAACAAAAGCACAGATACTTTCCGGGTTAACTGCTATATAATCTGTCGCTATCTGTCAAAAATCCTCTTGCGGCTATCCCCATATCCAAGCCCAAGCATCACTGAAATGCATTAAAGTTGACAAACAATAATTGTCTCGTCGAAGAACATTTTCAAAAACCATATACTCTTAATGGCGTTCATAAAACCATTGCTTCGAGATATATAAATTCTCATAAATACTCCTCTGCGGCAAATGTTGGAGGATTTTCAGATAGAAACTACCACGTTGTCGTGGAGGACCAGACGAGAATAGAACTATGAACGCCCTTTGTCCGCAGAGTCATAACAAATCGATTCGATTCGGTGGGGTTTTTCTGTTTTACAGAAATTGGAGTACGAGTACGCGTATTTGAGTAGAACCAAGGGAATTCCTGTGTTTTACTTGACTAATTTTTCAGATTCAAAATAAAATGTGTTTAATAGGGTGGGACTTTCCTATGTGTACTCGCTGCTCGCATGCTTACTCCCTGACACTTTGAAGTGACACAATGTCATTGCACGACTCTGATGGTGGAGAACAGGGAAAAGAAATAAGTGTTCAACATGAAATCGAGATTTTTTCTTACAAACTAAAAATAACCCGAGGGACCGGAGATTCCTCGTCGCGTCGCCAGCCAGAGAAGGAGGTTTATTTTTTTTATGTTTTGTAGAGTTGAAAGGGATAGGGACTTGGCATTTGTGTTGCTGGGCGTTACTGCAGCATGCAAGAAATATTCACATATTAAAGCGTTTTAAAAATAAAGACTTGCGAAAGAAAGATTGAAAGTTTCTGATAGTGGCCACTTGCAAAATCCATCAACATACATACGAACAGTTGCGGCCGCTAACTTGCTTTTTAAGGCAAGAAATCGCAGAGAGCAAGTCGTAAAATGCACTTAAGCTCATTTTAAAACCCTGAAAATAACTTACAAAATTTAAATCCAGTCATTTTTAAACTAAAGAAGTCAAAGTGTCTATTGATTTAAAAAAAGAGTGCTTTGATAATAATCAAAGAAAGAGTTGGGGGGAGGTGTTTTCTCAGTGAAGCTTTACATAAATCTTTAATACAGCTGTACAAACTACATATGTACAAAGTGGTGTATATGTTATACTTAATAATTAGTATCAAGTCGTCCATCCTTGCAGGATATGAGCCTAAGCTTAAACTTAAACTGCAGTTAGCTACACCAAGCTTCCTTGCATCTATGTTTGCTTGGTCTTTGAACTTTGGCTGCGGTTCCGAGACACTCGCTGTAGCATTGTTTTCCATTCACTCATTGTAGCCGATGGATTTTTGCGCTCCGGCCTAGATTCACATTATTCTACAGCTCGTTGAGTTCGTGGTTGTATTATTTCCTTCATTCGCCCTCCTCGCAGACAGCGGCGAATACGTCTTGCTTATCTAATCTGTCAAGATGAGTGTAATGTAAAGTAAGGTTTGGTTCTTTGAGTCAAGATTTTTGATCCTTGTTGTTTGGGCAAACCAGATTAGCAGTATAATAAGATAAGTAAACCGAATAAATTTACAAGGACATCCCTATGCCCCAAAACATTTTTTACGAATTGTGTTTTCAAATGTGACACTAACACTAACTACTTCATGTATTCTAAAAGAAAAGGTATTCATAGTTTTCACTGACTACGAACATTTCTTATTTGTTGCATTCTTGCCTTATCCTGAATGCGCTAGGTGCGAGTAAACGCTCACTTTATAAAAGAGGGGCGGATTTACTTTCTTAGAAGGCGTTTTTTTTTTAGATCGGTCGCGATCCCAATTTCTTAACAACCACTTTTATTCAAAAAGCGCACATCATTTGTATAAAAGACACTGCAAATAAAGGCGTCACGTAATTAAATTTGGCCTATTTTCAATCCAGTTCTGCAGGCGCTAAAAAGCTTAAGAGATGGAACAATTTATTCAGGATATTCTGCTTTACATTCAAGGGAAAACTGCACCTCGGATCTTACTTCTTCGAGAGCATTAGCGATTTGACACGCAAAATTATTATAGGTGCATTACCTTCCCCATGATAAGCTTAAATGCTCTTCTTTATTATTTTCTGTCATTTGCACAAAGTAAGCAGAGGGATGCACGAGGTGACGAATGTAAGGATCGTGCAGTGGTTTGAAACTCAGGTGGGTTTGGTTTCGTTGCTATTTCTCTCTATGTAGCCTTCAAACCTTAATTTGTATCAGAATCGCAATGACTCTTTAGTGTTCCGAGTATGACGACGAATCGCTGTCCAGTCGATAAACAGATTATTGGAGCCACAGAAGATTACCTACCCAGAAGCTATGGCCTTTTGGCCTTTATGAACTTTTTAATATTATTATATTATGAATTTTTAATATTAAAATTTCAAACCACTTGGAAGAAAGCTCGTTATTCTATTGTAACCTTGAGAATAATTGTTTCCCTTAATCTAGCCTCAACTTTCATTCATCCACTAAAAAATTCCTTATCCATTTCTCAGGTTCAAATTTAATTATTCCAAACAGTGGGCATAATAAATTCCCAACTACCTACCTTGGAATTAAAATTTGGCTACAAATTAGCACTCGACATGTTTTAGCGAAGCAATTAAAAGCCGCGGGACTCAAGCTTAATGTGATGTGCCGCATCAGAATTTCTTTCTTTCCTAGTCTGCTTGTTTAACCCGCACGCCCGCGTCCATATTTTTTTTTTAAAGTAATTTCCGGCACCAGTTTCGCCACATGTTGTTATTCTCGCACATTCCCTCTCGTTTCTCATTCTTTTTATTGCTTAACTTTGTTTTCGTGGAAAATGTTTGGCATTTGTTACGAGACGAAGTGTAATCAAACGTCCAACTTTGGACTTACAAACAATTATTATTCAACTTGAGAGAACTTCGAAGACTTCCTTTTTTAATTATGAAAAAATGAGAGAGAAGAGAAAAAAAGAGACCCATTTGCTCTGCGGTGCCTCAATGCACGCCATCCACAAATCACGATGAAGATGAATTCTTCAGGAGTATAAAAAATTGCAGCTGCCGCACATCTGCTGCGGCTTATATGCCCAGATACATAAGTACATAGAACGATTGGCTGGGTACATAGAAAAGAGATACGTTTTCTGCGGTGGTGTTCGCCCTCAATCGTGCAGTAAACAAAGGCAGAGTGCTGGCTGGGAGAGGAAGTATCTGAGACAATGGATCTTTTTTGAGAGCTGCTTTTGAAGATTTCATCGTGGTTCTTCCTTTTTCGATGAATGTAGTAAGATCGAAGAAAAAATCGAAAACAAAACCGGGTGTATGTTTTGGGAATGAAACTCAGGGAACATTGGCCTGGCCGTGCAGCAGGTAATAATTAGAAGACGGGATTTTCGTTGGAAAATTTATTCTTAAATGTATTTTTTCGTGGTCAAATTTTGTCGTCAAGCACGAAAGAGGACATTGCTTTTGAGCCTAAAGGTTGTTGAACCACTGTTGTCTTTTAATTGAACTCGTTCAAATATGTAGTATCACTAAATAGAGCCTTTAAATCCTAGTAAGCCATAATTTTTTTAATGTGAGAGCATATTATGCAACAAGGATACTGTATGAAGGAAGCCAGCCGTAGACCCTAGTACATTGATTTCTTTCAGCGAGTGATTTTTGGTTGAATGAAATTCTGGGCTTCGAAGAAGAGAAAACGGAATGAACATAAGTGTTTGGATTTTTCCAATGTGAAACGGAGGCAACTGAAAGCTGCTTCCTCGGAATTTGATGAGTGGAAGCTATCGTTGTGTATTGTTTTTTCTCTAAGCTCTGATATATGGGTGAAGAACATGTGTCAAAATTCCTATATTGAGGTGTCAGTGTTGTAGGACGGAGCCACAAAGAAGACGTTGCAGTCAAGACCGTGTTCTACGTTTCACAGTCGCCTGACGTCGTGTTGGCCGAAATTGTTTAGAACATCTCTTCTATTCATTTCACGCGTTGTCGCAGAAGCTTTTACAAACAGGCCCAGTGTGATATAAGGAAGTATCATTTCAAGCCCAATATGGGTGTACTTTCAATCCCCACTGGACTACAGATAGCAGCTATTCTTTCGGGTTTGAAAAGCTTGTTCAGACTCTTTAAAGATTTGACCCGTTCACAAGATAAGGATATAATGATTATATTTAAAAGAAAAACGACATTTTTCATGGTATTAAGTCCTATTTTCAATCTCTATTCCAGCTACGCTTGGTGTTTAGAATGACTCCGAGGTTGATTTTTTTAATTTCCACCTATCGTGTCAAGAGGCTAGTGTGGTGTTTTTTTTTTTTTTAAATAAGTGCATTTTTTTTGGCCATTAACTTCGACATTTGCTTCTGAACATAATACCACAGTCATCCGCTTATGGAACTATTCTTGTGCCCTTCTCTGTGAAGGCCTTAAGAATTATGGTCTTCGAGGACTTTCTTTATTTTTTCAAAGATAATATTGTTTAAGCGGCGCACTATATTGCGGAAAGCATGTTGATATTTCCGAAGGTTCTAAGACTGAGGGAACCAAACAACTTACTCGATCTGATGAAAAAAAAAAACTAAAGATATGATATTATCTGAAAAAGATTCTTGGCGACAGTGAAATCGATCGATCTCTATGGATAAAAAATCACTAAATCCTGGGACGTATGGAACTGAGAACCTAAAATATCGCAGTTTTGAGGTTAATCTGTAGCAATTTACGCTTGCAGTGCACACATATTCTTCCACAAGGCCCACATTTAAATTTAAAGAAATATTATTCCTACCAAAGCTTTAAATCCACATTTTAGTTTTTAACGGCCAACAAACAAATTTCTGTTTGATTCATATCATTAGGAAAAGTACTGGTGCGTAAACTAAATCATTATTTTTCTTCGAATTCTTAGCAAACCGAAAGTGTTTGAACAAAATTTCAACCGACTTTCCCAGCCCAATGATTTGAAAAATTTAAATTCATTTCCGAGAAGCCAATTATAAAAAAAAAATATGAACACTTGCGACACTCAATAACAAATAACAAAACGACTCCTCAAAGACCTTTTTCTTATCTTTGATCTTAATTCTGCTTGATTGAAGCGACTCTAAAAATCCGAATGAGTCCCAAGTTGTTTTGTATCTCAAAGTAGATCTCGACGAATACGAGAAGGAATTTTCCAATTCGACACCAATCTTCACCAAGACTGTTTATAGTTCGGGATTCAAATCTCACCTTGATTTACATTTACACGGTCGTAATAGTGTTATGAGTCACGTTTCATTTGTATGAAAAATAAAAAATTAAATAAAGAACGCATGAAGAGTCATGGTATTATCACATTGTCGTATCTGAGGCTCATTTGGTTTTGCTAGCCGTAGTATTATACGAACACTGCTCATATGGAAAGGAGTTGAAATATAAATGTGCATTCAAACCCGTAATGAATAATTTTTATTTTTTTTTTACTAATTTAAATTCAAACAACGTAGTTGGAGTGGATGTTTACGATGGAACGATACAAAAATTTACCATCAGCGTAGTAGTTATGGAGACAAAGAACGGGTGCTATGTTTTTCGTGATGGAGCTTCTTCCATTGATATAAATTTGAATTAATTTTTGATGAATTGAAATTTAGATTTTGAGGATTGGGTAGCAATGTGCTTCTTAAATATAGGGACTAAAAGTTCCTTTTTAAATTAAATCACTTCATTTGAATGAATATTAGTCACAATTTTTACATTTGTAGTTAAAGGGCTTCTTTTAGAAATAAATGATCAGCCAACAAAATGTATTGTACTAAATTGTGTGCCTTTTGTTGAGTTTTCAAAATTCAACAATAATTCGTAAAACGTTTCATAGAATTCGTACTGTCATAATCCAGGACAGCTATAGCAAGTTTTATCGAAGAACTTGAAAGACTCGGTCAGGTTAGTCTTCATTTTAATTCATTCATCCGGAAAGATCAGCTAGATATTGTGCTGTATTATATGAGAGTGTGACTGAAAACCGTTTTTAGGAATTTCGTAAACTTTTGGACAACATCCCTTAAAAAAACTAAAGAACACTCAAATTGAAGCCAGCCATCTATATATATCGCGGCACTACCGCTGTAAATGATTGAACAAGTTTATGATTTATTTACACAAAATTTGTGTGGTCATTGCGCCATTTTTTTCGAAGATGATGTCCGATGCGACCGTTTGAGTGAACCGAACAATGTTGAATAATTTTTTCCTGAAATTGATCCTTTAACTATAATCTATTGGGGAGATTACTTTGAGCAAATGCAAACTCTTCACAGAAGGCCCGGAAGATGGTAATTTCGTTGTCTGCCATGGACTCCCCGGGACGTCAACAACCGATGAAAACATTGAAGTAGAGAAGAAAATTGCATCGAATCAGCTTTAGTAAAATTGCTGAGAATGTGTGCATAAAGGTTGGCATAAAACTTGTGGTAGCGATGTTTGTTCAGAAATTTCTAGATTTTCTTTGCCACAGCGACCGTACCCATCCGACTTGGCCCCTGCTAATTTTTCAAAAACTGAAAAGACTCATGAAAGGATAGCGTTCTTGCCAAGATTGAGGAAAAAAGGACTGCATCGTTGAATGAACTCACTGCCTTACCTAAAAGCGCACATCTGAAATCCTTCGAAGCTCGAAAAAAGCGCTGACATCGGTTTTTCACTTAATGTGACAAAACAAACACGATTCGCACGATTTATTAACTCAGATATTTATTCCGCTTAAGGTTGTTTAAGTGGTGTATCTCAATGCATATGGTTTCAGTGCAATCGGAAATTTTTGTAGACTTGTAGGCTGTGATTGATAATTGATTGTGCAATTAATAAATTACCACATACTTGCTTTTTACGCATAAGTGCAATTTAATGACGATCTTAATCCTTCGCATGAGCGATAATTTTGATAATTTTCTGCCACTTATAAGGCCATACCCTCCGTCTATTTAGTTCCTTGGAAAAAATATAAAAAACATTCCACTGCCTGCAGCAGTAATCGTGTCAAAATGTGTCTACAAAAATAGCTCAACGTAATCCAATCCCCTCAAGTCTTATCAGAAAGACTGGCCTAAATCCCTAGAGCATTCCAGAAGTGAAATAATCCCAAACCGAGTCATACATCGTCGTTAAATTAATTACCTCCGCACATTACGGTGACACAACCTGAAAAAGTAATGTAATGCTCATGTATCTTAGAACACACCCAAACAACACCAGATTTGAATTCCGCACCCAGTCTAGTAAAACTTTACTCAAATCAGTCAGATTGTGACCTAATCTAGAAACAAATTTGATTAATTACTTCAAGTTCATATACGCCCTTTTTTTACCAAATTTTTTGTTGTTTCTTTCCAGTTAAAGCTGGCAATCCCCCAGATGCCGACCAAAAAGGACCCGCTTTCCTAAAGGAACCAACCAACCGAATCGACTTCTCGAACTCAACCGGCGCCGAAGTTGAATGCAAAGCCAGCGGTAACCCCTTGCCAGAAATTATTTGGATTCGCAGCGATGGTACAGCAGTTGGTGACGTTCCCGGTTTACGCCAAGTGTCATCTGACGGCAAATTAGTTTTCCCACCGTTCCGCGCCGAAGATTACCGTCAGGAAGTTCATGCCCAGGTTTACGCCTGCTTGGCCAGAAATCAATTTGGATCGATCATATCACGGGACGTCCATGTTAGAGCCGGTAAGTTGTCATTGTTCTAGAGAGAGAGGTGAAAGTGTATGATTCATGGGATGGAACACCCAGTTGTTTGTTTTATTTACAGAATTTGTCATCGTTGGGTTCCGATTGTTTTCAGTCTTCTCAAGGTCCAGTTCGCTCCCTTTTTGTTCTCTGCTCTTCGCCGATGTTGCACAGAGTTTAATTGTCATTTTGCAGTGCATGATGCTGCCATCATCATCAACGAAACAATGCAACCGTTTTCGATCCAATTAAGAAGAATTAAGCGACACCATGGGAGCAACATTGGTGCCTCTTGTGTTCAGTAGGGCATTATCACAGGCCATGATTTTTTTTTCCCACGGGGCTCTTTGTCAGTTCAGTGCCGGTGGAAAAGAGGATGTGTTTCGTTTTGTTTGATGGTTTTTGGTTCCCATCTTTTTATATTTTTTATTGTCTTTGCTTCTGTTTTACCATTCATAATTCACTTTTTTATTAACTTCCTTATTTGTTTAAAACGAAATTTGCTTTTGTTTATGAGGATGACTTACATGTACCATCACCTGAGGGTTAACTCTGACTGATTGGGGGTCTAATGGTGGAGTACAAACCTTTCGTATAGCTAGAATCGTCGAGGTGGAAATCGGATTTAACAATTTTGATTAAACGTAAAGTTTTAAGGTTTTGTCTCGTAAACTGTAGTTCGTTTTAAAGCAAAACAACCTTTTCAGAGTTTCTCAGATTTTTCAGAAGAACACATTCTTCTCAGAGGTGATCCAACTTTGTAATGCTTCCAAAATAAACGATTTGCGAACTTAAGAAAATAGACAAGAATGGCGCAGAATCGCCACTGTCATGTTTTCAAGATTTGACAGCTTTGCGACCTTCTTTTGTTCACTTGTTTGCTCGGTGAAAAGAGTCACAAAATGATAAGCAAATCTTGAAAACATGGCAGTGGCGATTCTGGGCGTCAGTTTATTGTAAAGGAAGACGTTCTTAATACGCCAAACGACAATAATTTAGCATAGTCAAGTCTCGATTGTTTGCTGTCAGACGAATTGTATATTTCTCGTGGTTCACAAATATCAACAATCAAAACCTTCGAACAATGAGAACACAAGGTTGTCTGGGATCTAACCATGTCCACAAATTAAAGTAAAAACAAGACCTAATGAATTTCAGTTCAAGGTGTATTCTCTGTTAATCTTTAAAAAATGCATATTTTTTCTAACAAATTCCTTGCAACCTTTGTTTTAGAACTTATTTCCCTTGGGTAAATAAGAGCATTAACTTTCGCAGCACAAAACATTTTAATAACGTAAACATTGCCCAGCTATCTTAGTGATTAACTTTATCAAGTGCATCTCAACCCCAGTGATCCAAAGTGTCTGCTCCATGCGAATCAACTGGCGCATACCTTCAATTTTCTGCCTCGGCACGTCACTTTTAGAAACCCACACCGCTGCGTGTGTTAATTAAAAATTATCATAAACTATACTAAATCTTTTATTTTCCAACCTTTGCGGAAGTCATTCCCATTTGGTGCTGCTCGTTCGCTCCCACCACACCCAGGCTATAATCCTGCTCGGAGGGCCCACCTAGCTCTTCCCCTAAAATTAGGTGCTTTTCGCAGAAAATTACATCTTGCGTCCATTTGAAACTGGTCTAAGTACCTAAAGAAGAGGGCAAAAAATAAATAAAGTAATAGTCTATCGTAAATGTCGTGACTTGTAATAATAATTTTGATGAGTTTTTTGTGTTTTTTATAATTTTTTTTTTGTCCAATTACCATTCATCAGACGGCTGTATAAGCTGGAGTAAGATACTCGTAGAACCGCTGGCGTCGTGCTGTTCTCATTCAACAGAATATTTAATAGATGACACTTTGGTTTGGCTAGGTGCTTCGTGTGCTTCCGAAGTCGTTAGGAAATGTTTTACGCTTGGTTTATGTCGGGTGTGGCGGAAAGCGACCGACGCGGTGACTATGACTGAATTGGGTTAATTTTGGTTGACTTAGATGTGTAAATTACTTTATTATTGGTTTTATGGAGTGTATTGAAATTCTGAAGAATGAAAGACACTAGTGCTTTGTTAGATTGGGAGTGGAAGTGTCCATGAGCTTGTTAGTTGCAGCAAGATTGATTGATAAGATTCGTTATGTGTTAAAAGTTTCTTTTTAAAGCTGTCCCTTGTCCGGAACCGATCGACGACGAAGATGTGCCTTAGAAGGCGAGGACAATATCAAGACAAGGAAACATAACATATGTGATATGTGACATAAGTGATGTAAGATATTTTGTAAAGACAGAGCCCATTTTGTGATCTCGATCCGTAGCTAGCAATCTGGGTTAAGGTTTAGTTTAGTGTGCAGGTATTTGGGTGATCTCATATAAAAACACTGCTAAGCATTAATTTTAGTCAAGGGCCCCTTTTAAAGGAACTCAAAGGAATGAATTTTTTATTTTATACATTAAGCTTGCTCTCACTTTGAACTACGAGGCAAATCATATGCAAGCAGAGGCCGTACGAGGGCCATGTTTCTTGAAACTGGTATTGAGTTGACTTCTTTGAAACATTCTATTTGCCATGTCACAGGACCCTTTCGCCGTGAATAGGGAAGCTTTTTATGATTGTTAAAAGATAAATACAGATCTAGCCAGACCCTGAAGTGTTTGATAACACTTCCATTAGCCAGTGGAGAATTTCCGCCAGATCTTTCTGAAGTCAACGGCGGCTTTCTGTGCAGAATAGGCGTGTAATTCTATTAATTGATCTTCCACTTCCAATCGACGCAGAAAGCTTATGGACACTGCATTAAACTTACGATCACTGCCATTTTTAAGAACCTGATCTGTAAGCGATAACGGTAACGTGGAAATAGAGATTCTGATAGGCAAATTAACCACACCTTGGTGCAATCTTTCGTCAGTTCTGAATCTCTCAGTAGAAGCAAGATTACCCTTTTTCACTATAAACAGCGCGTTTTGGTTTGCACATGCAAAACCCATTTAGTTTTAAAAAAGTCCTTGGAACCATGTGTCCTTTGCCTCTGCAATAATGCGACTGCGAATATATAAAGAAAAGGCTATTAAAGCTGTGTAAGCCGATAAGAATTTGAACTTTATCTTGCAAGGGGTGTTAAATTGTCAACGACATTTTTGAAATTAACTTATAAATGATTTCAAAATGTTAGCACCGCCACTGTTTGAATTCTGTACCCATCTTTAAAAAGCCTGAGGTTATTCATCAAGAACTGATTTTCCAAGTTGATAGAAAATGTGTGATAGAAAACGGAAGTTTTTTTAGCGTAGCGGGAAACTTGCCCTAAGTTATACTTTGTATTATATACTATTTAAGTAGAGATCTTCTCGAGCTCATGTAAGTTGTACATCCTTCAAAAATGTGTCTCGTTCCATCGAGAATATAAATCAATCCATTTATTTATGTAGAGACCTTCTCAAGCTCATGTAAGTTGTACATCATTCAAAAATGTGTCTCGTTCCATTGACAATACAAATCAACCCCTTTGGATAACCAAGCGTATAAGATTATCAAAACAGGTCTAAGATGGTAAAGACGATTTTGAGATTTGAAGCTTAGAAACGGTACCAAACATGGCTCAAAA
Organism: Orthonevra nobilis; assembly: GCA_963555765.1. Taxonomy (NCBI): domain Eukaryota; kingdom Metazoa; phylum Arthropoda; class Insecta; order Diptera; family Syrphidae; genus Orthonevra; species Orthonevra nobilis. Next base: position 95,317,057 of record OY743224.1, read on the forward strand.
ACATGGTTCAATTTCCCGCGAAAACTAAACGAGAGCAATTTTCGAAATCACAACTCTTGAAACACTTTTAACAAAACGTCTCTGGAATTTTTCTGCGATAGCATGCGAATACAGTGCGCACCTTGATTAGGAGCCGTGCATATAGTTTAAACTAACTATTTTGCAGTTAAAATCGAAAGAATCGTCCATTTGGAAACATGGTGGGCAGCAAATAGTTACCTGTTTTACCTGTAAAAGGTGTCTCTAGTCAGCAAGCTGAACAAAAAATATGTATAAACCCCTATAACCTTCCTATAACTATATATATAACTATATGCTATAACTCTGCGCGATGCCTAAGATTGTTTTGAATTCGGTCAGAAGATCCGTTTCATAAAAAACGTAAGATTTGCGGTTGCGCTAGGCACAAAAAGCAAGATCAGTCAATTGAGATCTGATTTAAAGTCGTCTTTGAAAAACTTACGAAATACATTTGTATCGCTAAAATTATTCCCCTACCTTGAATAAGGGAGAATTAAAGTAAAGAGCCTTCTTGCCATTATAATTATTAATAATACCAGAATATATGTAGTCCTACTATGCTTCTCAGTACAGCTACAAAAATAAACGTCTATTCAAAGAATGAACTCCTTTCGCTTGGATTCGTCTTAATTGGATCGAAATCAAACAACGTCTGCGAATTTTCTTCTTTATCCTCGTCTTGCCATTGCCCTTTCGTTCAAAATCAAGTGTCTGTTTTTTTTTCTTTAGCATCCCTCTGCAGAACTCTGAGAAGTTTAAGTAATTTTATTTTTCTTGAATAGTTGTTGCACAATATTACGAAGCCGACGTCAACAAGGAGCATGTCATTCGCGGCAATTCGGCTGTAATTAAATGTCTGATTCCATCTTTTGTTGCTGACTTTGTTGAGGTTGTATCCTGGCACACGGACAACGATGAAAATTACTTTCCTGGCACTGAATACGGTTCGACAAAGAAACATTCTCACACAAAAATTTATACGATATGGCGACGTCATGCTTGTTAAAAGTTTAATTTAAAGATTTAAAGATGCATGCAAGCATCTCCTATCCCTTCCCCTCCAGCCGAACATAGACAACTCTCCGTTTATGTAGACTTAATTTATACGAAAATTTGCTTTTATTTTTGTCTTATTATTCTGTACATATAAATATCCTGTCATTCACATCCATTTTGTTTGTTATCAATGTTGTTGCAGTTGTTTCACAGTTTTACGAAGAGGACATTCACAAGGCATTTGTGATTCGAGGCAATTCAGCGATACTTAAATGTGATATGCCATCGTTTGTAGCGGACTTTGTCAGTGTTGTATCCTGGCACACAGATCAGGATGAGAGTTTCTATCCTGGAACTGAATACGGTTTGTGGCCGTAGAGCTGTATATTTAAAGCGCTTTTTGTATATATATATATATAGATTCTAAAAAGAATGCCAATCCTGAAAAATATCCTTATCGCACATCCTCATCCCTTTTTACAATTGGATTTGATTCTACTTATTTCAATAGCGATGGGAAGAATGTCCTTCATATATTTATTTTTTCATATATTTTATTGGCTTAAAGTTTTTACATGTGAATGTGTTCGTTATAGTGGTTGCGCAATATTACGATACGGATGTTAATAAGGCGTATGTGATACGTGGGAATTCGGCTGTCTTGAAATGCGAGATTCCCTCGTTTGTCGCGGATTTTGTCGGTGTTGTATCATGGCATACTGATCAGAATGAGAATTTCCTGCCTGGAACTGAATATGGTTTGTGTGGAAGGATATATAAAAAAATTCTAATTTAGCGGTCACATGTGATAACCTTTCCTTTAAATCCTTTTATTATCCTTGGTTTTATATTTTTGCATATTGTTTCCTTATAAGTTTGTAATCATTTTAGTTTTGCCATCGACGAAGAACGTAAAATTTATTCAAACACGCAAGTGCCGATCACAATTTTGCCAGAAATTTGACCATTGAAGATGTTGTGGTTTGTAAGAAGACTTTCCTGCGTATGTTACACAAAGTTTTTAGACCACATTTCTGACTATTCTTGTAATTTTTGTATGGTAGATTCATGGTTTGGATGCGAAAAAATATTTGCCCGACGGAAGCAAGAACTGAATTGGTAGCTTATTTATTGGAATCTTGAGTAAAAGATTAAAACGTGATTTTAAAGGAGACGATACTCCTGCAAGGAGGACAAGGAAAAAGGCCAAGCAATTGTTAGACCAACGAAAAGTGATCAAAGGCAAAACAAAGCATAATTGGTGTTCCCTCGAGGGACCTTCTTTGTCTCAACGCTACACGGTGCGTCAAAGGGTCACCACCAAAATGACAGAGAAATTGAAGTGATGACAGTAAAACTTGGTCACGTGGTTGACGTTGGGTCAACTCTCAACTTATAAAAGATCTGGATCACACAAATGCCTTGAATTGGTTCTAGCTTCAATTTTATTGTGTTCTCTTGGTTTGAAATTGATTTTAACGTCAAACTTCTTAGTCTTATTATTTACTTAAAAATCAACTTGTTCCTTACAAATTTTCATTTTTTCGACGTTTTTTTTTCTTCTTTCCTTTAACTTCAGAAAGCAAGGTAAAACCAACTGTTTTTCAAAGCATTCTCAATCCTTGAGTCTTTGTTCAGTATCCAGGACTAAAAAAATCGTTCTACAAGCTAAATTTCCAAAGCGAATCACGTTACAACGATTGCAAGCCAGTTTGATTTCGGACCCTCCCTCAATTACTACACAAGAATTGCATTCAAACGCCTTCTTCACACTTATTTTAGTCGCTGTCTGTCGTATTAAATTGTCCCCACTTAAGTTTACTCTGCTGTTCATGACGCTGCTTCTTTTGATGATTTCGCGCCAGTTTGCGTTGCAGTTCATTGCCGTAGTCTCTCAAACAACAATCGCCAGCCACTGTATGACAAGCCATTTGCCATTACGCCAACAATACGTCAACTCTTCTTTAGCCCCTGAGTCATCTACCTTTATGTTATCTTTGTCATCGGTGAGTTGGATCTGTTGTCTGTTCGTGTGTTGTTGTTTGTATCCTGTTGGTAAACTTCACTTTAGTGAAATTAACATAAATTTATAAACTTCATTTCACTGAGCAACGCACTGCGTTGGGTCATGTACGAAATAGACCATCAATTTGAATTTGATTAAAGCTCTCCGGTGGTTTAAATTGTGTTTAAGAAATTTAAGCTTTGTTACCTCAGTTAATTTATGAGAAAAAGTTAAACCGAGACCTCATCACATGGTTGGCTAAGTTTTTCACACACCTTGTGGCTTGTTCTCGTGCATCTATTCTTGTCAATTATTAGGTGATGACTGGCTTACACTTATTGTTTGTAAGCATTGTAGCTGCTGTCATTAAAGTTATAATTTAACTTGTTATTGTAGTTGTCCAGCAGTTTTACGAGTCTGAGGTGAACAACGAGTATGTGATTAGGGGTAATTCAGCCGTTTTAAAGTGTTCCATTCCGTCGTTTGTTGCTGATTTTGTTCAAGTTGTATCATGGCAAGATGAGACGGGATCTTTGTATGCAACAATAGAGGACCAACAACAGGGAAAGGGTACATAAATAGTTACTGTGACATTTTTACCATATCCTTGCATCATTTCGCCTTATCCTATGTTCCCTTATTATAATATATATTATTTTTTCATGTTTGAGTTTGAGCGAGCAGTATCCTTAAATTTGTAAGCACTGTTGTTGAGGACTAGATTTGGTCATCTTGAGTCTAACAAACGTACCTCCTTCTTTTCTTGCTCTATTTAAAATTCGTGCTTACAAAAATTTCCATGTGGTTTGATGAAAACGTGGCCACCAAAAGTTGGAATGCAAAATTTTGACTTGGAAAAATGTTCTTTTTTTCAGTCGTCAACCAATATTACGAGGCGGAAGTTGTATCGGAGTATGTGATCAAGGGAAACACTGCGGTTTTGAAGTGTACAATTCCAAGTTTCGTTGCGGATTTTGTGAAAGTGGAAGCTTGGGTTGGAAGTGATGGATCTGAATTTTTGCCAGTTGATAATTTTGGTACTTTAATCAGAAATTTGTAAAAGGAATCCAGTCCTCATTTCCTTATGTCCTTATCCGTAAAGATTTTGTTTTTATACAAAAGAAAAAAATCATAAGAAAATAAGAGTAGGGTTTTAAAGGTTACGTAGGTGTTTAAATTTTTGTTATGTTTCGATTTTCAACTTCGTTCTTATATGGATTTTCAGAGTACTTTGACATTAAAAACATAAAACAATTAATATTAATTTAGATATATGCGAGTATATAACCCATTGTATCTCAACCTTCCTTGTAGTTGTCAATCAGTATTATGGTGCTGATATTTTAATGGAATATGTTATCAAGGGCAACTCTGCGGTTTTGAAATGCTCAATTCCATCATTTGTCGCTGATTTCGTTCGTGTCGAATCGTGGATTGACGAAGAGGGAAATGAACTAAGACACTCTGATAACTATGGTTTGAAAATTTTAGTTTTTTTTTCCTGATCTTGACTCTTGTAGCTTGTCAATTGTTTTCCCTCTCAACTCCAAATCCTATATCTTATTTTACCTATATTATGTTTTTTTGTTTCAATAAATGTTTTGAGTTACTCTTGCCTCATTTGAGATTTCTGCAGTTAACTATCAATCGGAAGATGTGACATAATATTTTCTGAATGATCACCTGAATCGGGCTCACAATTGCGATTTTTTTTTTTTTTTTTTAATTTTTTCATGTCTTCTATTTTCGTGTTTGCTGTAGAAATTTTGTAGAGACATATAAGCTATTCGGTGTTGAATATTTTTTTTAAACCTTTGGCTTCTAATATTCTTGCTCCTAGACATGAAATGGGGAGTGGCGTCTTTGCACACTCATGTGCTCTGGTATTTGTACCACATAATTCGATACTTTATCCATCACGAATGATGGTATCATGGTCTGAATCCTGCTTTCGACGATTTTTCAATACGTTCCCATTGAAAACATTGTATTTATTTTTTAAACTTGGTCCTTCGAGTCGAATCTATTAATGTGTTTGCCGTTTTCAGTTGCTAATCAGTTTTACGAAGCCGAAATCATGAATGAGTACGTTATCAAGGGCAATTCAGCGGTAGTCAAATGTTCTATTCCATCATTTGTGGCTGATTTTGTCCGTGTTGAATCTTGGATCGATGAAAACGGTGATGTCTTGAGTGTTTCCGAAAACTACGGTTCGAATCTTTTCTTTATTACAGACTTTGATCATCCAAACTCGTAAATCCTATCCCTACTTCCACTTAATTTGAGCTCCATTATTTTACATTTTCTCTGTTGAACTTTTATTTTCTAGTTGTTTCCCAATTTTATATAACCGAAGCTGAAAACGAATATGTTATTAAGGGCAATGCAGCGGTGGTCAAATGCAAGATTCCCTCATTTGTCGCCGATTTTGTACAAATAGAAGCCTGGATCGATGAAGAGGGTATCGAATTGTGGCGTGAAAATTCATCACAAGCTTATGGTATAGAACAAGTTTGAAGTGTGCTTAGAATCTGTTTGAATCCTTGTATGTTCCCTCTCTCTCCTGAAAGATCCTGTTTCCTGCTAACTATTAAAAAAATATTTTTCGTTGCTTTTTTTCTCTCAGTTGTTATTCAGTCGTATGAATCTGAAGCTGATAATGAATATGTGATTCGCGGCAATTCTGTTGCAATGAAATGTGAAATACCGTCATATGTGGCAGATTTTGTTTACGTTGATTTATGGATGGACTCGGACGGCAGGACGTATTATCCTGAAAATGAAAAAGAGACTGGTTTGAGAAATTGTTTCTGTTCTCTGTAGAAAGGTCTTGAAATGTTCCTCAACCTTATAATATTCCCTTTTGATTTTCTGTTTCTTTTTATTGTGTGTTGTTAATTTTTGTGTTGTTGTGTTTAGTTGTTCACCAATTCTATCAGACTCGAGTTATTGATGAGTTTGTTCTGCGGGGTAATTCAGCAACTTTGAAATGTTTGGTTCCATCGTTTGTAGCTGATTTTATTGATGTGGAAGCATGGATCGATGAGGAAGGCGTAGAAATGTTCCGAACCGGAAATGAGATTGGTAAAAAATACAGTTGAATCTAAAAAATAGAACTAAGTTTAGGGTTACCCCTCGTCCTCTTCCGAATAGTTTCTTCCTTTTCCTGATGAAGTCCGTTTTTTTCCTTTCAGTTGTTAACCAGTACTTTCAATCTCAGGTGTACGATGAGTACGTCATAAAGGGTAATTCAGCGATTTTCAAATGTCAAACACCGTCGTTTGTTGCTGATCATGTCGACATTACGGATTGGGTTGATACCGAGGGTGGAGTTTATGTGAAGAATGGCTCTTCCGGTAGATATACCAATTATTTTGCTATATGATGAAGAGAATCCTACTCCTTTCCCAATGATCCTACATTTGATTTAATGTTGTGTTTGTCATGTAATTATTGACTATAAAAGACTGTTGGCTGATTTAAAATTTTCACCTCCAGAGCTCATTGCGTGCTTTTTAATATTTTAAATCAATTGAAAGGCTATGACCATGGTTGCAAATTCAAGGACACAGTTGATATGGAATGGGTTTATATCTTTAAGGTCCTTTTTTTGATCGGTTTCACTTTGCATTTCAACGTAATAAATGCCTCCAGTGATAGGCATAGTTTTTTCACCATTCGACTCAGTTTTCTTAGATCTATCCATTTGCAGTCAAAAACTAAAATAACGAAAATAAATTCCTTTAAACCTCGGCTCTAAATAGGTCGTCAATCTCTTAAATGTTTCCGGCATTCTTAAGAATTTTTTACATTTTCATATTCTAATCTCATTCTCATTCATTTATTCATTCATCCTTTTCCAACATCAAACAGTTGTTCCTCAATCATACACCGTGAATGTAATGGATGAAGCCGTACTCCGCGGCAATAGCGCCATTCTTAAATGTCATATTCCGAGTTTTGTTGGTGATTTCATAACAGTGTCATCTTGGGTTGAAGATGAACAAAGGGAGATATTTTCAACAAATGACGAAGGACAATTTCCAATTGGTAAATTGTTAAGTCAAAAAAAAAAAAAATTTGTACATATATGTGTTAGTTTAAGTCCTGATGTCCTGCCATTTTGTCATTCAACTTTTGGGTTAGGTCAAAATTGAGCCTCGACAAAATTATGTTTCGATAGATTTTGCATTAGTTACTAAATTTTACGGAAGCAGGGGAATTATTTCTTTTCTTTTTTTCCATTTTTCGTTTTCTTGTCACTGTAACATAATTTTGTTTTAACATCCGATCCTTGATATAATCCTATGATCCAATATGTCCATAAGCCTCACGGCTTTCCTTATCCTAGATGATCCTCCTTCACATAGAATAAGTAAATAAGGGGAAAATCTTAAACTAAGTTGCAAGAAGAAATGGATAATTTCCTGAAATACTTGACAAAATAAATGTTAAAGATTTTCTCTAAAAAAATTGCATGGCGTGGAAAAGACAACTTTCCAGAATTTGGGAAATATTGTAATAATATTAATATTACGAACTTGATCACCGTAATCTAGTAGATTGTTTTAAAATTAAATCAAAAGTTGACTTTTCCACTATAACATTATTTCAACATTCAACCAAAAACAAGTTTCATAAAAGGTTTAAATTGCAAAAAAAAGCCAAATATTTGAAATAATGTTAGCTAACCTTAATGTTTTATTCTTCAAAAATCTAGTCATAAAAGTTTTTACAAAAAAAAACAAAAGTATATAACACTAAAAATAAACAAATACTTGGACATATTTTTGAAGAACAAAACACAGCATGCAAATATGTAGCTAAAAAAATAAAAGCATGACGTCTAAAAATTGTATTTTAAATGCAAGCGTACTTAATATTTGTTTTAACTTTCAATTGTCAATCTAAACCTATAGTATTCGTTACATAAAATTAGCTTGCATTTAAAATTAAATTTATAGAATAAATTTATTTATAATAATTTTGAGCAAAACCTAATATATTTTTTTTTCTTAACAAAAAAAAAAAACCGGAACATCTGAACAGACGGAAAATACTTAGTTCTTCCATCTGGTGAACTACATATTCGTGAAGTTGGACCTGAGGACGGCTACAAGAGTTACCAATGTCGGACCAAGCATCGTTTAACTGGCGAAACTAGATTGAGTGCTACAAAAGGTCGTTTGGTAATTACAGGTAAGTTGGTTTGAGATTCTTTGAAAATATATTTTTGGTTGCTTATTACTTATTTGAAATATAATAACATGTCAGCAGTTTTCTTATACGATAGTTATATTTAATTTAACAAGAAAAAACAGCGAAAATAATGAAGTATTATAAAAGTAGGACTTATGCGTAGCTGATTATTTTAAAGCCTTTAAACATTATTCATCTTTTTAAGCAAAGATACCAAAAAAGCGTTTCGAAATACAGAATTAACAAAAAAAAAATTGTGTTAGATTTTTTTTTTTTTTTAATATATTTTCAAAATATCTACCATGTTTACTTTAATAGCCAATTTATTTTGGATGGTAACTGTCCATCAAACATTTTTTAATAGTATTATATAACTTGCCCCCGAGTTACATTTTTTAAAGTTTATTTTTCAAGACGGCGAAGAATTCAAAGATTTGGCCGGTACTCTTCCCGCAATTATGCAACGCTGCTGCACTTATTTGAAGGAATCTGCATTTAAACTTATTTCATAATTCTTTCGTGTTATACGAAAAAATCCCTTAAGTAATAAAATCTAACTAATCATATTCTAGCCTTATCTTATGTTTTGATTGTGTCACCTCCTTGCCTTCAAATTATATTGCCAGTATAGTTAGATTCATTTATTGTCTCTTAATTAAAATTTTTATATCTACTGAAAATAAAACAAATCAAACACGTTTAAGTTAATACTCACTTCTTATGGTACCTTAACCAAATTATGCAATAGCTTAGCTTATTTTGTTTATGAAATTACCTTTTGAACATGACCTAGTTCACTTAACTCCCAATTATTATTATATTAGCTCATCATTTAATAAAAAAAACTAATAATTGAAAATTGAAGAAAAAGAAATATTATTGATTGCATATTTGTTGTAATAAATGCTTTATTACCATGTTAATATTTTTTTTCAGAATCGTGTATGAGAAATAAAATTAAACTGCTGACATGTTATTAACGCGGAAATGTCATATCCAAACAAAATTTTGAAAATTAAATAAATAAAATATAAGCAGATTAACATTGAAACTGATTTTGCAATTTCGTAATCGAAATCGGATAAAATTATAAAAACAATACTTACTGAAATATAATTTGTCGTAGTTTGAATAGTATCCAATCAACTGTGGTAAATTAAGACTTCTGAATTTTTTTCTTTAAAGTCAAGTCCCAACTAAAAGCCCGTTAAGTCAGCTCGATCTTGAATTGTCTATTTCAGATCGATTGCACTCAGTTTGTTAAGGCATCGTGATGTCTTCATTTAAAGCACTGTCCCTTAAAGAGAAATTCGAGCACTCTTTGTATGGGAGCGTTGATGTTCACCCGTATCCACGCGATTTTTTTTATAATATTTTGGCTGGATCTAAAACCCTTTATTGTCTTAATAAATTTTCGTTGAACCTTTATTTTGATACTCGAAGAATTTAGGGGGGATTTAATCGAACTTAAAATCGATGAACATTTGCCAGCAATCAATTTGGGATCGTTGTATTTGCGTAGCCTGGAATTACCCGAATAGAATTGTAAAACAAAAAAATTTTTTGAGGAAAAATGATTCATACATAGACATAACTTTTTTACTATTCGCTCGCTCTGATGACATCGATCCTTGTCTTGAATCTATTGGCTTGGATTCAAAGGCACTCTACCCATTACGGACAAACTGGGTCCCTATTATACAGCATGCATCAAGGTCTTCTGGACTCTTCGATGTCCTTTAGCTTTTTTTCCTCACGTCATCTAGCTCTAGTACTCATCTCTTGCTGCCTAAGCTACTCTCTTTAGTGCCTTCAAATACTCCTCGTCTATTGCCTTCTTATTCTTCACATCCGCGTCACCAAGTGATACAGGCTTTTCCCGCTGCGCTGGTGCTTCCTAAGTCGAAACTCATATTTTTGTGGCAGGCTACAGCATATATATATCTTAATCAAGCTGCTACTATGAAATATTGAGTCGACATAATCCTCACTGAAATCTCATGAAACTTTTCATGGAAGGCGTGTAATGAAAAACTAACTTCCCGACAACTCCTCCAGAGGTTCTTTCTGGCAAGCACCGTGGGCTCTGCAAGGAAGTTCATATTCCAATTCCTTTTTTACAAAAAAAAAATAGATATTAATAAAAAAAAAATATGACATTTCCGTTGATTTTATACATAAATTAACTGAAAATATTTATGTTTAATTGAAATTTAATTTATCATGCGCTAATATTTTAAGTACGCATATTTTAAAAACATTTTAATTTTCCTTATCGTACGCATTTGTACAGAAATGCTTGGATTAATGTTCAAAATATTTTCAGTTAATAATTCTTATATTTTCTTTAAATTGTATAAATATAATAACCACAACAATATTTTGATGAGATTTATGTTTAAAAGTTTATCATCGAATTTTTAATGTTAATATTCAAACAGAAAAAAAAATAACTTGGCAATCAAAACCATTTTTCGCTTAAAATGCTTTTCTTTGCCATTAAATTTAGCAAAAAAGTCAAAAAATTGTTGTTAAATATAAAAAAAACTGCCTGAATGTTGGGATAGGGTACCCTGTTGCGCGTCCGTGTAAAGATTAAAATCACTTTCAATTTAAGAAAAATCACATAAAAGTGATTACAGACAAAGTTTATTTGCAAAAGTCTGCTCTTAATGTAAATCATACGTAAAACTACTAAAGCTTTAAAATTTGTACAAAATTATATTTTATTTAAACTTTTGAAATCGAAATGCTTGACTTGAGCTTGAGAAGCAACGTACTTGTCTAATTTAAACATTTATTGTAAATCGTAACCTAAGAAAAAGTTTACCATTATTGCCTTAAGGTAAGTTGATATATTTTTTCAAATAGAACTAGTTTATTTTTATGAACTTTCTTGTAAAAATGGATGGATTTTAAAACAATTGCGATAACTTCCAGAACCGGTTGGCAGGGTCTCACCAAAATTCCCAACTACATTGACCAGCAGCAGTTTTGAAACAGCATCAAATGCAAGTGTAACACTGCTTTGTCCAGCACAGGCTCATCCACCACCAAGTTTTAGGTAGGAGTTGGTTAAATAAATTGCATGATGAGCCTATCTCAACATTTAGGATTTGTTAAGTTGGTCTTAATTTTATAAGAAGTCCTGATTCCTTTTGTATGTATGAATTGAAGAGCCCGTTGGAAGTGTTGGCCCTAGAATCCCCACTGGCAATGATATCAAAGTCGTTTTTATATCAATGATGGATTCAATAACTTTGGTATGCCCTGCCCAAGCATATCCTGTGCCGGTTTTTAGGTAAGATAATTTTTTAATCATAAATTGTACTTGAAAAAGTGAAGACATGGGTCCTATCTCAACTGAAAACAGTGTTCAATCATATTCAAGTTTTGTATATTGAATAAATTTTCATCTTTGACAGAACCTGTGGGAACCATAAGTCCAAGATTGACATCCGGCGATGAGTCTCGTATTGTAAAAATTCAATATGAGAAGAACGTGACCCTTTTGTGTCCTGCACAAGCTTTTCCTGTTCCGTTTTTTAGGTACGCTTGCCAAAATAATATTACCTTCTCTAAGCCAATTTTTGTGACAAACTGGGCCCTTTGACCAATTGCATATCTTATAAAGCGAATGCAGAGTTTAACATTTGTATACGCTAAGCATTGGATTTAAAAAAACGAAACTCGTACCTGGATCCTTAAAGTTATTTACGGTCTTTCTGTAAATATTTCGTTTTCTTCCATTATTAAAAGTTCTACTTTCAATTGATGTCCCATTTTTGCAAGTCAAATTGACGCTTGGATGCTTGCAAGTGTGCCCTAGAATCTTCCAAGAAAATCTTGTCTTTTTAAGGTTCTGTTCCTCAAAAGACAAACCCGAACCATTGTAGGATCACCGTAGCCACCGTTTTTCTCAGGAAGCCTGAATACCAGAATTTCCTTATACCTAAAAGGTTTTTAATTGACGCAGTCAAAAGATATGACTGTTTTTGATACTCCCAAGGGGGCTCAAAACGATGGTATACTTCCCGTTGAGCTAGAAATATGAAATTTGGCAAGAAGCTTTGTCTTATGCCACAAGTATAGGGAAAAATCCGAAAACCGTCAATTTGTAATTACATCACAAAAAAACAATTTTAATCTCAACTCAATTGTGCAGTACACAACTTTTCTAAATACACTTAGGTATCTGTGCGCATTATGATTGGAAGAATTCAATCAGATCTATTTGATCCAAATAAGACCTTGATACTTGACATCTCATTTAAATGTATATAAGGCACTAATGAACTCGGCTCTCGCTTGTAAGATGTCTGCATACAATTTGTTGTCCTTTAGAAACTCGGTCCGAAAATGCTAAATTTAAATCTAAAATATTTTATAAAATAATGCACAAATTGATATACAAAAAAAAAAAAAGTAAACGGCAATAACGAAGATCATGCTACATGACTCCTATGGGGTGACAAGTAACCTTCAAGGAATTTCAATCTCGAAACGCAAGAGTACCCTCTTCCAACACTCAAGTCTTCGTTCAAAGCTCTTAAATTGTCAAACTTGAAATATATGACCTTTAGAACCTGTCGGAAGTGTAAGCCCCAAGCTAACTGCTGGTGATGAATCAATTAAAATTCCAAGAGTTAAAAGTACCCACAGTGCTACAATGATGTGTCCAGCTCAAGCTTATCCAGTGCCATTTTATAGGTAAACTTATACAAAAATACAAAATCCTGTGGTACTCTATCCCGATTCGTCTTGATATTCACATATTAATAACATTTTGCTTTTTAATCAAGAACCTGTCGGTAGTGTTGCTCCAAAACTAACATCGGGAGATGATACTCGAACAATTACAATTCGACAAAACCAAAATGTGACTCTTTTATGTCCAGCTCAAGCTTTCCCGGTTCCCATGTTTAGGTAATCATAAATATCCATTTTTAGTATAAAGGCTACCAAAAACTATAGAGACTCTATACCCATCGTCTGGCAGTTAAACTTTTTGTCAAAAATTCTTATAATAACTGAAAACCTTTATTTTAGAACCCGTTGGAAGTGTAGGTCCCAAAATCAATGTTGGCGATGAGATAAAGTGGGCCAAAGTTCGAATTGGGAATGACTTTAATATTTTGTGCCCTGCTCAGTCCTATCCGACTCCAGCGTTCAGGTAATTCGGAGTTAGAATATCCCAACATTCAGCAGGAATTCATTCCAAGCCGTAAAATTTGTATGACATCGTTTTAGAACCTGTCGGCAGCGTAGCCCCGCAAATTGCTTTTGTTGAAAGATTCAAAATGATGCAGACAGAGATCGGAGGGAGTCTAACAATATTTTGTCCAGGACAATAATTTCCTGTTCCAGTTTTTAGGTGAATCTTTGTTTTTTGTGTCAGACCTAGATTTTACTCTTTTCCATAAATCAACTTCCCAATGTGTGATGAAAGTATCAAAATGAAAATCATTCCATTTAAGTTCTAAATCCTATGTTTGTGTGTAATCCTCAAAGGCTTAACAAAGCTGAGTAGAGATAGTAAAACGGACCTGAACGCATGCTTTGAGTGAACTCGCACGAGTTTAATAATACCGATCTCGGCACTCACTTAAAGAAACGCGGGTTGATGAACAAACGGTGGATGATCCTATATCTTAGGACAGTAGTGTTTCGAGACTGTAGTGTTTTAGTTCAGTGCTTTTCCAAAAATCGCATCTAATCTTTCGAGTAGGTTCTTCGAAAACAAAAGGCCGTGTACGATTTGCCTAAACCAATGTGCCATATTTTTGGTAGCAATGGCCTCTGTGTAGTGGTGCCAGAGTAAATTTATCACAGTTGATTATTTTCGCTTTCAAAACTCCTTTAATCCCGCGAAAATTGTATGGCTTTTGGCACACTTGGACATTTCTTGGTCGATGAGGTCAAATCTAAACGGACTCGGATGAACTTGCTTGACTATTCTGTGAATTTTCGATTGTGTGAAAATAATGTTAACGAATTTTTCATATTCGGGTCAAGCTTCAAGCTTTAGATAAGAATTTACTTCTCCCTTGTCCGTATTTCTGTGCGATACATGCAGCTGAAAGCACGCAGAATATTAAAAGTACACTATCCCTTCATTCATCTTTAATATTTCGGTAAAAATTATTCACATTTACACTTTTCAGAGCCTCTCGGCAGCGAAGCTCCAAAAATAGGTTTCCTTGACAAGCTCAAAATGATGCAATTTCCCGCTGGAGCCAGTTTTGCTATCCTCTGTCCCGGACAATCATTTCCTGTGCCAGTTTTTAGGTCACTATGTGCATATTTTATTTGAAAACTTGTTAAAATTCCGGTCAGTATTTTCCGTGCTTATAAAACCCTATCCCAGCACTTATGAAGTTAGGCAGCTGTTTAAAACTTAAATTTGTTAATCAATTACAGAGCCTGTGGGAAGTGTTGCCCCAAAGATCACGATACAAGACAAACATCAATTTGTAGATATTTCTGTTGGCCATTCCTATTCTTTGCTTTGCCCAGCTCAGTCATACCCAGTACCTGCGTTTAGGTAAAAATCATTCCATATTAATAAATTTGATGAACAACCTCCGCAAAGGGATATCTCAACATTTAGTTTATTTTCTACCGAATTATGACAAAAAAAAAATTAAAACTTATCCCATTGAAACTTCCAGAACCCGTTGGCAGTGTAAAGCCCAAAATCAATGTTCAAGATAAACTACAAACCCGTGAGATATCATCGCATGTCGGATTTGCATTACTTTGTCCGGCTCAAGCTTATCCCATGCCTGCTCAAAGGTAACTTTTTCTTATCGAATTCGAATAAAAACCGTACACGACCATTCGAGAAGCTTCTAATCAAAGCGAATAAGAACAGTTTTTAATACTTAAGCACACGTTCTTTTAAATACAGTGAACAACATTCAGACTTTTGGATATTTTATTACAGCCCATAGGGAATGTTCCGCCTAAAGTCATCATAGTCGATGAGTTGTCAAATTCACGTGCAAAATCTGGACAAGAATTTAATCAAATGTGTCCCGCGCAGTTGTATCCAATTCTAGCTTATAGGTGGGTACAGAAAAAGGGTTACACAACAGCATTTAGAGCAGTTTAAGTAGACTATTGTTAGTGTATTAGTCGAGATTGAATGGTTATATACTTGGAAACATTTTTAGAGCCGGTGGGAAGTGTTGCTCCTAAAATCAATTTGCTTGAAAAATTCCGCAACATGGAGGTTAAAGCTGGTGAAAACTATGCCATGCTGTGTCCAGGTCAGGCGTATCCAGTACCAGTTGTAAGGTAAAGTTTTATTTAAGGTTAACATAACAATATTCCCGAATGAGAACAATTAAATAAAGTGTAGAATAGAAACTTCAATATATACTTTCAAGACTTTATCGGAATTTTTGCAAATAAGAACACTTGTTCATTTTTGAAAGCTCACTCAGACTGATTTTGTTTGCAAATCTCTCATAGATAATTTATGGTATTTGTTTAAATGAACAATTCTATGTTATTGTTTATAGTTCAAAATAAATGTAATAAAAAAATAAATCGTTGTTCAAGTTAGATCAACTTTTTTAAGACAACGGAACTTGTTACTCGGAACGGCGTCCACCCTAGTCCTACAAGCGGTGTAAATCTTAAATCAAACTAATGCGATGAAAATATATTTATATTTCTCAAACAGAGCCCATTGGAAGTGTTCCACCAAAAATAAACCTACACGACCAATTTCAAGTTGTACATGTAGCCTTGCAGAATAGCTATGCAATGCTGTGCCCTGGTCAATCATATCCAGTACCCGCATTTAGGTATGTTTTTACAAAAGTCCTACAATAGTCACAAGAGTCCCATTCCAACTTTGAGGCAGTCTTCAAAATGTATTTGATCGAAATGTATAAAAAAAAATCAAAAAAACCCTTTCAGAGCCTATTGGCAGTGTTGCCCCTAAAGTTGACATTAAGGACGAAATTAATAATGCCCGAACCAAATTAAAACAAAGTTTTGCATTAATTTGTGCCGCTCAATCGTACCCAGTACCGGTTTTTAGGTAAGCCAACCTGTAATATATAGTACGTTCGAAAATTGTAATCAACATTCAGGTGGTCCTAAAATGTTCTGGAAACTTGCATTTTCAAAAACATTGTTTTTTATACATATATTTAGAGCCCGTTGGAAGTGTGCCACCTAAAATTGATGCAAAGGATCGCATAAATTACGTCGATATTTGGAAAGGTGTTGACATGAGTTTGACTTGTCCAGCGCAGTCTTATCCAATGCCGGCTTTTCGGTAAAGTCTTTATAATGTTTACACATACTTACACTTTTTTTTTGGATAGAAAAGAATTGCTCAATGTTGTAATACACTTTATTGAAACTTGAAGATCAATTCGTACCTATTCCAACATTCCCAGTTTCGACAATTTTTTTGTCATTTTGTTAAATTCTTTTTAACTTTTTCAGAACCTGTTGGATCAGTTCCACCTAAAGTAGATATGAATGACAAAATGGGTTTTTCAATTCGTCAATTGGGCAATAATCTGAATCTTCTTTGCCCGGCTCAATCGTATCCAATGCCCTCATTTCGGTAAGCTGACCATATCCAGGACTAAAATCCAACTTTTCCTCACAAAGAATTCCAAATTAAGCTACATAACTCTAATTGTAAGCAGATTTCCAACTAAAGCTTCCTAAATATTCCTTCCTGATCGTTTAAACCGATGTGTAAGGCTTTGATAGAACTAAATTTCTGCAACTTGTTCAATCATAAATCAAGAATGTTTTCCTCTGAAAGGAATATATTTCACTATTCACTTCATTCTTTGATTACCACCCAAGTCTTTAAGATTTTACTTAATTAAAATTTCATCAAGCCTCAATCAGCTTCTATCGTATATATGTTTCCTTCGGGTTATAGGAGTAGCTATTCCCAACACAGACAGTGAAATGGGTCCTTTGGCACTAATTCATTATGTTTTAAAATTTTAGAACCCGTTGGATCGGTCGCACCCAAAGTCGAGATAAAAGATAAGATGAGTTTTTCTGGAGGTCAGTTGGGACACAGTCTAAATTTGTTGTGTCCATCGCAATCTTACCCAATGCCAGCTTTTAGGTAAGGAGGCTTAGAAATAATAACAATAATTTGGTTAAACTAAATACCAGGCATTTGTCATTAAAACCGTTTTGAACATATTTACCTGGTGTTCAATACTGCATGCATTCCATATGCTTCGTTAAACACACATGCTTGTTGGCTCAAAGTTTGTACCTCAGTCAGAGTCAGCGGAAAAAAAATTGTCGCGATCTCTTGGGGCCCTTAAAGTCCGAACTTCGAGAAGTTTTTCAAGACATTTTATTCCTGGCAAATTTTCGAACAATTTTGAAAAATTGTATACTTCTCGAACTAGCGAACGTTATATGTTCTTATATTTTCAAGTTGCCTTCAAAGCCGACCTTAACTGGTAAACCAACTGATTGAACTGCCATTTGTATAATCAGATGACAACTTGAACTGGTTCATAGGCTTTACAATGTTTTTGAAAATGCGAGTAGTTGATTGATTAAATCATTTCCTGCACAGAAGACTAATTTTTTGAATAAATGTGATTGTCTGCGTCTTCATATCCACCGTTGAATCAAGTCTTTGATAGTTTAAAAGTTGATACAGAAACCTACGAGTAGTTCATAACGACTGCTGTTGCCGTCGCATCTCACTTTCTTACGTTACTTGTATTCCTATATTTTAATGTTATCAATTTCGTAGATTGTAAGCAATGGCATATTTCAAATACCAGTGATCATGGAATAGTTACAATCAATATTTTCTCCACTGGATTTTCCTGCGAATTCTGCAAATCCAACAATTGCATAGTTTAACTGTCAAAAGTTTTTTTAAAATTCATACACAAATTCTGATGTACTTTGACCTACCCCAACATTCAGATTTCTGACCGGAAATATTTTAAAACTAAACTAAATTCATTTTTTAGAACCAGTTGGCAGTGTCGCTCCAAAAGTTAGTAAAAAAGACGAATATAGCCATGATCGAGTTCGAATAGGTCTAAATATTGCCATACAGTGCCCAGCGCAATCGTTTCCAGTGCCAGCATATAGGTACGAAACTAACCACATTCTAAAAGTTTATATGACATAGATATGTGCATATGTACCTCTCCCAACATTCAGTGCTTGGCTAAGAAAACAGTTTTAAATCTTCAATCGATTTGTAATGTTGTCCGCAGAGCCAATGGGTAGTGTTGCCCCAAAAGTTAGTATTACGAGTCAATTGCAAAATGCTGGTGTGCAACGTGGATTGGCGGTGCCTCTTTTTTGTCCGGCCCAATCTTTCCCAGTTCCAGCTTACAGGTACGGAACATTAATATAAACATATCTTTCTCGATATTCCCAACATTCAGAGTCAGATTATTTCCAAACTTAGCAAAGAGTATGTGATAATTTGGAAATTTATTTTTCAACAGAGCCCATGGGTAGTGTTGCACCTAAAGTTAGCGTCGCAGATCAATTACAAAATGCCGCTGTCAAGCGGAACAACTCTGTCGCGTTGTTTTGCCCAGCTCAGTCTTTTCCAGTGCCAGCACACAGGTCAGTCAGTATGTCAGGCATAATTTTGGTTTAAATTTAAAAAACGTTCTTAAAGCTATCTCTCTTATATAAAACAAGAGATAAAAATCAACAAGGGTACTCTCTCTCCAACTTTTTCTTATAGAATTAAGCTAAACTGACGTTTTGTTACAGAACCTGTGGGAAGTGTTGCTCCTAAAATAAATTTGGCCAATCGTCGCAATGACGCGGAAACTGCAATAAATAAATCAATAAGCATCTTCTGTCCAGCACAGTCTTACCCAATTCCGGTTTATAGGTAATGTAATATCGTAAAATCTTGGTACCCAGTTCCAATCCCAATTCAGTGCAGTCGATTTCAAACAATCATAACCCAGATTTTTTTTTTCTTGTCACTAGAACCTGTAGGAAGCGTTGCTCCGACCATCAATATAGGCGAACGCCTTCGTGATGCTGGTGCAAAGATAGGGAAACCATTCTCTCTATTTTGTCCTGCACAATCTTATCCAGTACCCGCTTATAGGTTCGTACGAAGTTATAGATTTAAGTTTATGTTCATCATTTTATTACTTCTGTAAAGATCCTTTCCAACATTCAGCGGTTTTCCACACTTGTTATAATTAATTGCGTCATATTTCCCAATCTAGAACCTGTGAGTAGTGTTGCTCCGAAGATCAGCATTGACAATCGTTTCAAAAATGCTGAATCCAAACTCAGAAGCAGCTTTAGTATGTTTTGTCCAGCACAGTCTTACCCTGTGCCAGCTTATAGGTATCTATGAGTTTTTGTATTACTTTAAAATCTTTTGCTCAAAAAAGTTGTTAAATCTCAAAATACCAATCCCAATATTCAGTAAACAGATTTCAATTAAATAAGCTGAAAAATGCGAAAGTATTGAAGTTGATTTCAAATCCGCTGATACTCGTATATTCCAATGCCTACGTACCTCCAACAGAACCCGTAGGCAGCGTGAGCCCCAAATTTCACGCAAACGACGAACTGACTATGGTGCGTGCTCTCTTACATCAAAACTTGGCCTTGTTTTGTCTTGGGCAGTCCTATCCAGTTCCAGTTTTTAGGTAAACCAACTAACACCATTCGCATGATTTTTTGTTTTGTTTTTACATTTAACGATGGTTTTACGTTTATTACATTTTATGACTGAAGAATAAATGAACTTCCAATTTGCACCCATCAGTCATTGAAATGCATGCTAAGTTGTTAATTGCTCTTGAAGACAGTTTTTTTTTTAGCTCTTTTTCTTATCCCAACAAAAGTCGCACTTTAATTTAGTTTCGTCCAATAAAAAAATTTGTTTTTTCCATTGTATCAGAACCAGTAGGAAGTGTCAGCCCTCGTTTGACTTCAGGTGATAAAACAAGAAACGTCGATGCTGACCAGCATCAAAGCACTACTCTCTTGTGTCCAGCTCAGTCGTTTCCCGTGCCTGTCTTTAGGTAAATAATAACACTCCAATTTAGTTTATTACTTGTGATTCAGGCTGAACACAGCTCTGCGAAAAAGCAACTTAAGATGCTCGATATGAAATTTATTTATTCGATTTGACGCTAAAAAGGTTCTAAAACTGAATAACCATCAAACAGAAACAAGACCTTTCTCCCTTGCGTTGTTTTTTCATAATTTGTTCGCTCTCAAGGGATAGTCATAGCCTCTTTTATAGACTTTGGACAGAAGCAGTTCGAAATAGGGAAGTATTTTCATTACAATTGTTCTATGGGTGGAGTCGGAACTGTGAAAGAGAATTTTACTTCGATTTATGTTTATTCGCTTAATTCACAGTATTTTATTCGAAAATAATTGGTACACCAGAAAGTTCTATTTTGGAAAATTTAGTTTCCCATCTTGTTCTCAGTGCTTTTTTTGTATTCAAAATTCGCGAAAACCAGCTTTCTTTTTCTCTCCTTAAGCTCAAGTTTGTTGCAAACGGGTCGAAGGCTTCTGTAGTATATCCTTTATTATGAATCGGTATAAGGCAGCTTTTGTTTTATAAGCTCTATCAGAGCACTGTCCAAATGTTAAGCGTTTCCTCCGGAAGAGTGAACCATTGAGGGTTTTTAACATATTTTCAAAAACAGGTACTTGTTGGCAAAGTTGCTACTTTTCCTTTCGTTAAAGTGAACCGTGAGAGATTTAAAACGTGGGCACAATTCCGATTTGTTCATTTTTTTATATGAACCTTTATATGTACGTCCTGAACTGCTTTTGAACCGTCCAAACAATGGTTTGAAGATGTTTAAAATGTAGCAGATCTTCCGACCATTTGCCTCGACTCGTAAGCAGATTTATTGTCAATCCTCTAAAGCAAGAAGTTAGTATTAAAGTAAAAACACAGCGCGTTTAACAAAAACTTGTTTATTTTAAGCCGGTTAATTAGGTTCATAAGCCTAGCTTTTTCGGTCAATCAAACTCCTATCCCACCATTCAAGTTTTTGTCACCAAATTTCCAATAACATACGAATTTCAAAACAATCTTATCCCTTTTTAGAACCAGTTAGTAGTGCTACACCAAAAGTATCATCTCTATCGAAATTCGATGTAAAAACCTATGCAGGGCAATCCACTATCGCCATACTTTGTCCAGCACAAGGTTATCCTGTGCCACTTTTTAGGTAAGCATTTAAATATGCAAAACACTTCCATCCCAACATTCAGGCTGTTCTGATCCCTTCAAGCTTATAAACTTTTTATAATCTCCGTAGAACCTGTCTCCAGTACCGCACCGAAGGTACCCCCAGTCAGTGCAAGGCCAATATTTGTTAATCACTTGACAACAATTTCGATTTTGTGCCCTGCTCAAGGCTATCCTGCGCCTAACTTCAGGTTTGTTAAGAGATTTAAGGTTTTTAACAGCCCAACTCCCAACATTCAGTTAGATACTTTAGTTTTAAAAAATATTTCACTGAACCTTTTTTAGAGCCTGTTGCGAGTAGTCCGCCATCAATTAATGCCCTTACTTACAAGCCCAATGTGATAAGGCAAAGTATGAGTACAGCGATCTTATGCCCGGCCCAAGGGTATCCAGCGCCGGGTTTTAGGTTAGTTAAATCTTAAAGTTAAACTCTTCTGTATTAAGAGGAGATAGCCTCTGAGCGAATTTCTTAGCCAGCTCTACTACTTGTGTGACTTCACATCACTTTTGCCAGAATAATATTTGGTAAAACATGTTAAAATCATCTTCTCTTAGGGGTTCACTAGCTTCTATAATATTAATCTTCACAAAGACGTTCAATTTAACCCCTTCCCAACACTAACGGTAATTTTTGGTATGTCTAATCGATCAAAACTTTTAGAACCCGTCTCAAGTTCGGCTCCAAAAATGCCAGCTCTCATTCAAAAGCCTCTGGAATTACGAAGATCACGCGCAATTTCGTTACTTTGTCCAGCGCAAGGGTATCCCGCTCCAGCTTTCCGGTTAGTAATCTAGATTAAGTCATTTATACGTTTTACATCATTTTTACAGAGCCCGTAGGAGCCAAAGCCCCATCTTTCTCGAATGACTTGAAACGTTCATGGATCGAGCGTGAACTCAACAAAAGTTTCGTCCTTTTATGCCCGGCTCAGGCATTTCCTGTTCCAGCATTCAGGTTATTCTTTGTTTTGTTTTATTATAAGATACACTTCGCAAATAAGATTACCGCCTCTTAAAAAATAATTGTATATAAATTCCGTAGAACCGGTTGGAGCTAAGGCGCCCACTCTGGCGGTAGATACGAAATGGTCGGGCATTGAACGGCGCCAGGGGTCTGATTTGGCGTTACTATGTCCGGCGCAGGCGTTTCCGGTGCCGGCATTTAGGTACTACAATCATTTTCTTTCGATCTGATTCCATTATGTTAATGACAGATATGTCCCAGATAGATAGACGATTGTAGTATTCGCGAGTAAACATTCGAAGTATCAAACAACTCCATTCATAACATTTGGCTTGTTTATATTATTTTCGCGCAATGACAGCTGTCAAAGTCGGGATTACTTTGTTTTCTCTCTGTTTCAGTCCCTGTAATATTCCTGTAGAGTCTGTAATATTCGACTTCTCTCTATCTGTCCCGCTCGCTGGAATTCATTCTGCGCATGACGTAGTGAGAATTGCCGGTGGGGAAATGGTTCTCTTAAATGAACTGTCAAAACGTACAACTTGTTGCTCTCTTCTGAAGAGACGAATTTGAGTTAAAAGAAGGAGAAAAATGAGAAACTCTCTCAGAGAGCTGGAGAAGTTTGTTTATATCTGTCTGTCCCTCTCGGATGTGATGTCAGATGTCTTTGTTTATTTTCTTTTTTTTTTGTGCCTTCTCCTTTGACCACGTTTCTAGGTCGACTTTCGTTTACCGGTTTTCCTGTGAAGGTTTTTTGCGGTATGCGCAACATGTGGTTGACTTCATTCATGACGAGGCTCTACACCACTACCAATGAAGCGCGTCTGACAGACATCACTTTCGCTTGGCTGAGCGTGAAAGGCAAAAAGAAGGTGCGAAAGAGAAGAGGATGATGTAAGAAAAAGAAAAATAAAACAAATCTGGGTACGATGAAGGTCGTCGTTTTGCCGTTTGTAGTTTGTAGTGCGGTGGGGTGCTATTCATCCGGTGGGGGCTCCAGCAACTTGTTGCGGCCCATTGCCGGACGAGTTGAATGAATGATATTGGCTGTCCTCTTCTTTCTATGTGTTACTTTTAGTGAATTGCACTGTAGCGTAGCGTATGCGTGATGTATTTAGGGGATTCTTCGGTTGTTGATTTCGCCGCGGCACTCTTTCGAGTATCCTTGAAAAGTGTGACCTGGATTTTTATCTTTTTTGCCATTGAGGCCATGAGTGGGCGTTTTGGGGGAAGTTTTTACACTTTAACGAGGAAGGTGAATGCACGGGGCCAAGGTTAATTTTGTTTTCGCTGAACTTTTTTCTATTACGAGTTGGGTATTTTTAGCTGGCCTTGAGTGTAAATGCAGACAAGGTTCCGAGGTTATTTATTCATATTTCGTGACACTGAAAGGGTGTTTGTAGGGATGTTAGAAGTTTTCGCAACGAGTTTGCGTGGGTGTATTTAGGGGCATGTTTATTTTTTGCTAACGTTTGTATGAATATGAAAATTGATCTGAACAATATTGACATACTTTTCGTGTATTGAATAACTTCATCACTGAGATTTTTGTGATCCAAAGTCTACAAACGTTGCAGACAGGTGTAAATGGATGCAGTAGCGTTTCGTCTCATGATCAAGAAAGTTTGTTTAAATAAACGACATCAACTTTTCAACATTTCAATAAATCCCTTGTCACGCTTTCATAAAAAACAATGTGTTATGAAAGGTTATTAACGCATTTTTTTGAGTTGTCCGTGACTCAGTGGTTTGTATGAGCTGAGTTTGAGCTCTCAAGTTCAAATCCGGGAAGTCATATCTGGAATTTGTTCACGACCCTCCTCTGGCAAATTATCGGCAATCCTCCGAGGCACAGATATTGACAGTATCCCATCATTCAAGCGATTGAAAATATCCTTTAACTCTTATTTAACATGTTTATTTGTTTTTAAATTTATTACAAACAGAACCTGTAGGTGCTAAAGCTCCCACGTTTTCTTTGGAGTACAAATCAATTCAAGTTCAAAAAGTGCGCGCCTCAAGTTTTGCTCTCTTATGCCAAGCTCAAGCCTATCCGGTACCATTGATAAGGTAAGCGGACATTTTGGAATGCAATTTTGGAAACGTATCACAACATCAGGCACTAATATTCCGAGTTTTACCCTCTTTCCTTAAGGTTAAACATTTTTTTGAACTTATTTTTCATTTTAAGAGCCTATGGGCTCTAAGGCACCTGCATTTTCAAGTGACGTGGCGACATTTTCACATCGGTCGGGCCTTGGATCTACTTTCGCTCTTATTTGTCAAGCACAAGCCTTTCCAGTTCCAATATTTAGGTACTGAATTGTTTTAAAATATGAATAATTTAATCAAAGCTATTGGAACTTTCTAATAAGAAGTAATTTCAAACTTACGTTATGCATACATATATACATACGTTGCTTAAGCCAACAAATCCTCTTTTAGTCATAAGTTCAGTATCCGTCTTAATTTGAATCAGAACTTAAAATTGCTAAACTAACCAAACAATTTTTGATGTCTAAGTTTTCGTCAATTTTCAAATACCCTTACCCAACTCATTTGATCAGGCAGTTGATTACGGAAGTCTTTTTTATGCATTTGCTTACATTTTTCGTTTTCATATTCAGAACCCGTTGGCGCAAAAGCCCCCACTTTCTCTTTAGAGTACAAACTTATACAAGTACAGAAAATGCAGAATTCTAGTTTTGCACTCTTATGTCAAGCTCAAGCATACCCGGTGCCATTAATAAGGTAAGCTGGTGCTTCAACCAACAGGAAGCATACATAAATACAAACATAAATGCTTAAACTATTGTAAAACACTGATTACCCCCAAGAGTACAGAACTTTTTTAAAATTTAATTCGTTTGTTTTATTAAGAGCCAATGGGTTCAAAGGCACCTGCATTTTCAGGTAAAGTTGCTTTGTTTTCCCATCGTTCGGACATCGGACAAGCACATTTCTTATAGCACAAGTCAAGTGAAAAATCCTTAAATCGTAAATTTTGCCTACAACCTACCTTAGTTTGTATGGAACCTTCGTTGCACGAGTATGACACACACTTGGCCAGTTTTTTTTATGGTTTGAATTGCGAGCGAACTTAGAAAGTCGATATGATATTCTATTATGACGCCTACTAAGGGAAAAAACAAATCAAACACACTTGTGTTTCAATCCAATCATAAACAAATTATATAAAATTATTCCTATCCCAACAATAGGGGGTGCAGTTACGGTATAAATAATTTGATTTCCATTTTTTATTAGAACCTGTTGGCTTTAAGGCTCCATCATTTCCTAGTGTTGCCTCGACATTCACAATAAGTTCGCCACAAAATATGACTTTAGCTTTGACATGTGAAGCTCAGTCATATCCAGTTCCTATTTTTAGGTAAATTTGTTCAATAAAAGTTCAATAATCATTTTTGAGGTCTCAAATCAAGCATTTAACAATTTAATCTTATCACGTTGCCTCCAAACTTTTGTTTGGCATAAAAAGAATCTCAACATTCAGATCAGGATTCAAATGTATGATACTGATTCAAATTTAAACTTTTTTAGAACCGGTGGGATATAAAAAACCTTCATTCCCGAGCGATGCGACATCATTCGGTAGCCAAGTACAAGAAAATCTTACAATTGCAATGTCTTGTGAAGCACAAGGTTTTCCCGTACCCGTCTTTAGGTAATAATATTTTTTCGAAATAAATTATAAATAAGCTTAGAGAAAGTCGTCAAGGCATGGTACATATCCCAACAAACAGGAATTAAAAAAAAAAACTATTCATTCATTAAGCCTTTGTTCCACAGAACCGGTTGGAGCTAAAGCACCAACATTTTCTTCCGACTCAAAGGGTAGCATATTCGTACGCTCGGTCGCATCAAGTTTCGCGTTACTCTGTCAAGCTCAAGCATTTCCAGTTCCATTAATAAGGTACACATTGTTTTTTTGAAAATGAAAATCAAGAGACACTCTGGTACCTGTTTTATCTCAACTGCAAGTCTAATCCAAGTGATTGTTTTTTTTTGTAATTCAATTTCAATATTTGGTATTTTCTTAGAACCTGTCGGCGCCAAGGCTCCAACATTTGCAACAGCATCAAAAACAAGTAGTTTTCTAGAAAAATCAGGTAGTGACTTGGTTCTACTTTGTCAAGCTCAGGCGTTTCCAGTTCCTGTTTTCAGGTAAAAAATAAATAACTATCGTCGCTTTTCTTAGACAGTAAAGGACCTACATTGGCTTCTGAATTTTATATTCATTTTAAGTTTCAGCAATTCTTAAAAGTTGATAGACGAGTTAATTTGACTGTTCATCCGATCCATAATCCCAACATTTATGCACTTGTTTTTAAATTCAGTCACTCGATGATATTAATGTTAATTTACAGAACCGGTTGGATCTAAGGCCCCTACTTTTGCGACTATGTCCAAAATAAGCAGCTCTTCTTACAGACGTGGACAAGATCTAGCTCTTCTCTGTCAAGCTCAAGCATTTCCAGTACCTTTAATAAGGTAGCATAATCTTAAAATTATTTATAAAATATTTATAATGCTAAAACAGAAGTTGGTCAATATCTCAAGTTATTAAGCAGTTCTTTTTTTAAATTACGAATTAAATAAATTTTTAATTTATTGAAATAATTCTAGAACCCGTCGGCGCCAAAGCTCCAACATTTTCTACTGATTCCAGTTCCTTTACATACACCCGAGCTGTGAATCAGAGTTTCTCATTACTTTGTCAAGCCCAAGCATTCCCAGTGCCCCTTATAAGGTATTTCTATATAAAAGGTTTAAAGATAAATTAAAATGAAAACTAACTGACGAAAAGAATCCAGACATCTTTGCTTTGAATTTTTGAAGACAAAAAAATTCGGGTATCATTTGACAATAGCGATTAGACTATATTGATGGTGATGATTACGGCTTCTTCATTTTCGAAGAAGTATGGACTGAAGACATCATCAGACTAAATTGTACACCCTAATTTTTTTTATTTGTTTATAGAATGAGAAAAAATTCTTCTATTTTTTATCAAATCAATGGTTATAGATTAGGTCAGTTGTTGTTATTTTTTTGTGATAATCAACATAATTATTTTACATCTGAACAACTTTAATTCTGAGTAAACTTGGATAATTTCCAATCTGCATATGTTAACCATGATAGATATAAAATTTTTTGCTTCTCAAGTCTTCAAATATATTTTCAAAGAAATTGAGTCACACACGGTGCAATATATTCTAAATTAAAATAGAGACGGCATCAATACCAACATCTCAATATCTGAGCAGCTTTCTTATTAAATATTTTGCTTTAACTAACTCGGATTATATTTCCTCGTCTAGAACCAGTTGGTACGAAAGCCCCATCCTTTTCGTCAGACCTAACTCTACAAGCTTTCAAACGCCCCGTTGGTGAAAGTTTTGCTCTTTTGTGTCAAGCTCAAGCGTTTCCAGTTCCAATTATAAGGTAAATCATAAGTCAAGCATTCGGTATCGATCTAAACATTCGGGCAGCGATTTAAAAAAAAAATGATAGAAAAGCTATTTCTTCTTTTCCATAGAACCTGTTGGTGCTAAAGCGCCAACGTTTTCTGCGGAATCGAAGAGTTTTACATTTGTTAAGACGATTGGGCAAAGTTTCGCTTTACTTTGTCAAGCACAGGCGTTTCCCGTTCCATTAATAAGGTTTGTACAAGTAATGTTTTGCTTTCTAAATTTGTAGAGCCAGTGGGATTCAAAGCACCAACATTTACCAATGCTGCTACTAAAAGTACAACTTTTGCATACGCGAAGAATGATAGTTTCGGACTGCTTTGTCAAGCTCAAGCCTTTCCGGTACCTTTGATAAGGTGCGATTTTTAAGTTTCTCTTTTTTGTTTTTCAAAAATTGGAGTTGTTGATAAAATTTTGTTTTTGATAAAGTTTTGAAGTTGAAGTTTTTGAGGTTAAGTTGAAAGAAGAAAAAAATGCCTGAATAACTTTAAGGCACTTTTGAACATTTGATTATAGAAAAATTCTATGTTTCTAGCCGGTAGCCCTGGTAGCTAGTGCTATTCCTCCTTTGTATTATTAAGGTAATTTAATTACTTATTAATAAAGAATTAATAATAATAATAATTAATTCTAAGTGTACCCTACATCAGGCAGTATTTGTTTAAAAATATAAATAAATATGATTTGTTGTAGAACCAATCGGATCAAAAACGCCAACATTTGCCAATGATGCGAAGAGTTCTTCGTATGTCAGAGGAGTGCATCAAGATTTTGCATTACTTTGCCAAGCTCAGGGCTATCCAGTTCCATTGACAAGGTGCGGATAACATCGAATTCTTTAGTTTGGTTTAATCAATAGTCACAATTTTTGATAAATTGGCTTGATACATATATGTATGAGCATAAAATTTTTTGAAATTAATTGAAAGCACCAAGGGGGGCAGGTTGTCTTTAAGTATGTACCCAGAAGCATTTTCCATGTTTCTTAGTTATTCATTTTCGATTTCTTTCGTAAATTGTTCTTACAATGCTTGATTTGTAATACCTGCGAATTAAATCTCACTTACCACTGCATTTGTCTTACAATTAGTTTAAACTTATGCTGTTCTGTTTTCTTTTAAAAATTCTCATTCCATGTGAACATGGCGTCAAGTGTCTTACCCAAATATTTAGCAATATTTGCATTTGAATATTTTTTTAATTAAAATATTTTGCTGAGTTGAGAAAATCATCAAAAAATCTGATCCTGATTCTTCTTTCTCTTTTCTTTTCTTTCTTTAATTTTATTTATATTTTATAGTTACTAAAGCTAACAATAAATGAACGAGAATGAGCGATGCAATGGACCTGCTACTGACGGACGGATCAATGACAGATCATCCACGGTAGCAGGTAAGTTGGTTATATATTTTTTTTTTATTCAACTCAATTAAATGAATACAAAATATGTCATTAATTTCATTTTAAATATTGCACTCCATTTTAATTGACCTTTTGCTTAAAGTTAATCATAAATACTATTTATTTTTATAATTAGCTTTTGTTGTTCGAATGACCTTTTGTCGTTATTCATATGCTTTTATTTATTTATTTCAAATCACAGAATATGCTTTTGACTTAAGTTGATTAATTTTGTTGCTTTTATGTTCATGGACTTGTTGGCTTTAGAATTTTGCATATGTTTTTTTGGTGTCAATTGTGTTTCTAGTTATTTCATTTTATAAGTCAGTTCATATGGGTACCCGATCCAACGTTCACTTAGCTAATTTTTTGAGAATGTTTAAACTTTACACAAATTTATTTATTAGAGCCCGTTGGAAGTGTTCCACCAAGAGTATCTGGTGGTCGCTTACAAGAGCTGACAACGGCAAAAGGTGTTGGCGCCTCTATACTGTGTTTAGGCCAATCCTTTCCAACGCCGGCGTTTAGGTAATTTATTAAGAAAGGAAAAGAAAACAAAAAACTTGTAGAACTAGTTGTGATTTCCTCCCCAAAATACATCAGGAGATCGTTTACAGGATAGAAATTTGTCAAACTCTACTACTTCCAGTTAAATTGATCCGTGATGAAAAAGAAAACTATTCCAACATTCTTCAGAATTTTTTTCGCTAAGCTTGTTGCAAGCAAATAATTTTTTATTTTTTTAGAACCTGTGGGACATGTCAAACCACGAGTGTCATCAAAAAGTATTGACATAAAAGAAGTTCCTGTCAACGGAAGTTTCGTTGGGCTGTGTCCTGGGCAGGCATATCCAGTTCCGATTTACAGGTTTATCCTTTTGTTTTGATATTTTGCCTGTTTTTTTTTCTCTCGGTTCATCTCCCGACCTAATCTTCATTGTTTTCTATGGAATTCTTATTTTTGTTCGTGTTTAATGTTAGCGGAAAGTAGCCCACTGCAGAAATGCTTCTCAATTCCTTAGAATCAGCGATTGCAACGACATTATTATATGCCAATATTTGTGCTCACCTCAAGAAGATTAGTTGCTTTATTCCTCAGGTTTATTCTAGGAAACCGAGATTGGCTGAATCGGATTTTGGTGAGTCACCAGAGCCGTCCTAACTATTTGAATTATCTATTCGCGGAGGGTTTTCTTAAAACGACCGAATAAGAAAATTGCTATGAGTTAAATCAGGCAAGTTCGGTGGATGTAGGATTGTGTTCATATTGTTATGGGTCGAAAACTCAAAAATAAAGATGGCCTTGTGCGACAGAGTTTTCCATCTTTTAAATGCAATTCATGCAAAACTGTCACAACGGGCGAATTATAAACCTTATTGACTGTTTGATCCTGCGGCTTGTATTCATAATTTACAACGTCGTTGTTATCCAGAAAACCGTAGGCATCGTCTTCTTTTAAGACTAAAAAGGTCTAAGTTTTTTCGAGTCAGTGCCAACATTGCAATAAGCCCTTATCTTGTCTTGTCTTTAAGAAATGTGCCCGTTTTCTGATGGTCGCTTTGCGGTTTTCGGTCAACATTTCTTTTATGTTTTCGTCGGCTTTCGATGCCGGCGGCCTACCACTGTGTCTACTTCTTACTCCAATTAGTAGGTCCCTTTCCACATATTTTTAACGCAGACGATCTGAGTTAGAAATTCGGAAAAGGCCATTAACTCTGTTTTTCCTTTTTTAGTTCTCTGCCTGGATTTTATGCTGCTAAGCTACTGCTTGCAGGAAAGAAATTGAACACTGTGCTGAATATTGATTTTACTAGCCTGCATTAGGGTTGTACGATAAACGTTTTCTTCCCTTGCTTTCAGCTCTCTGTCAGGCTAGGCTTTTATTTAATATTTTAAAAAGACTGGGAAAATGAAATGCTGTTTGATAATTTTTTATTTAATTTTTAATGGTTGTAAGTTGGCATGGCTTGTTTTGGTTCACTTTAACAACCGTCATGTTTATTCTATTCTTAAAGAAGCCTTAAGCTATTTGACTATAAAACTTATGTGTCATCTGTCCTGAAGCAGTTTTCATAGCTCGCATTTCATTTTCTCATTTCTTAAGCACTTCAATTTCTGCACATTGCTTTAATCCCTTCAATTTCTTTTCCAGATGGTATAAGTTCATTGAAGGAACAACCCGCAAGCAAGCTGTAATTTTAAATGATCGTGTGAAACAAGTCTCTGGTACTCTGATTATCAAGGATGCTGTTGTTGAAGATTCAGGAAAATACTTGTGTGTTGTGAATAATTCAGTTGGAGGTGAAAGTGTTGAAACCGTTCTAACTGTGACCGCACCATTGGCTGCCAAAATCGATCCAGCTACACAAACCGTTGACTTCGGACGTCCCGCTGTGTTCACTTGCCAATATACAGGAAATCCAATCAAAACCGTCAGTTGGTTGAAGGATGGAAAAAAGATCGACCATAAGGATCCAGTTCTACGCATTGAGTCCGTGAAGAAAGAAGACAAAGGCATGTACCAGTGCTTTGTTCGTAATGACCAGGAAAGCGCCGAGGCTAGTGCTGAATTGAAATTGGGCGGTCGTTTTGATCCACCAGTTATTCGCCAAGCATTCCAAGAAGAAACCATGCATCCTGGACCAAGTGTATTTTTGAAGTGTGTTGCCGGAGGAAATCCTACACCTGAAATATCATGGGAATTAGACGGAAAGAAAATTGCCAATAATGACAGATACCAAGTTGGCCAGTATGTAACAGTTAATGGAGATGTTGTGTCTTATTTGAATATAACTTCGGTTCATGCTAATGACGGTGGATTGTATAAGTGTATTGCTAGCAGCAAAGTTGGAATTGCTGAGCATTCAGCAAAGTTGAATGTATACGGTTTGCCCTATATTAGACAAATGGAAAAGAAGGCTATTGTGGCTGGTGAGAATCTAATTGTTACATGCCCAGTTGCTGGATATCCAATCGACTCGATTGTTTGGGAAAGAGGTAAAATATTTCTTTTATATTAAAAGCCTTTTTGTTTATTTTATATCTTTTGATATTTTCAGATAACCGCGCCTTGCCAATCAACAGGAAACAGAAGGTTTTCCCCAATGGAACTCTGATTATTGAAAACGTTGAAAGGAACTCTGATCAAGCTACCTACACATGTGTTGCCAAAAACGCCGAAGGTTATTCTGCACGAGGATCTCTTGAAGTACAAGTCATGGGTAAGTTATAAACCTTATCATAGAAAATCTTTTTATCAATAGCTGACATCATTTGTTGCAAATAGAAAAAAAGGTATCCGTCCGTCAGTCTGTTGTCCAAGAACACTCAACTCACTTAAATTTGATTATTTGATGATGTCAGCTATTAAAAGGGGGGAAAATATTTATAAAAACTCGTCGAAAACATCGTTGGAAAAAAATGTTACCTCGTTTTTACAAAGGCTTACAAGTGTCGCTAACCAAAAGGGTTTTTGACTGATTTTCTACAATAGTTCCGCCGCAAATTGTTCCAATAACATTTGGTGAGGAGACAATCAATATGCATGATATGGTGTCGGCGACTTGTACAGCGAACAAGGGAGACTTACCGCTGGAATTGTATTGGACGACCGCTCCATCTCCGAATTCGGGGCGCAAATTATCAACCAACGATGGAATTCTTATTTCAAAAACGACTCAGCGGATAACTATGTTGAGTATTGAATCGGTGCACGCTCGTCATCGAGCTAACTACACTTGTGTTGCTCGCAATGCAGCTGGTGTTGCCTTTCAAACTGCTGAATTGAGAGTTAATGGTCTCTTTTTGCTGTATACTCTGTTTTTGACTTTTGTTTGACGTAGCAAATTTTGTGATTGGGTTTTGTTATCTCCTTCCTGGTGAATGTTTTATTTTCGTTCTTTCCACTACCAAGTTCTTCCACAAATAATGCCCTTTGACTTTGGGGCCGAGAGCATCAACGAGCTGGACATGGTTTCTGCTTATTGTGCGGTTAACAAAGGAGACCTTCCGATCGATGTTATTTGGACGAAAAATGGCGGAAAAGTGTTTACCAACGATGGGGTTGTCATTACACGAAGTAGCCAACGTATAAGCGTTTTGAGTATTGAATCAGTAAGGGCAAGGCATGCTGGAAATTATTCATGTGTTGCAACAAATACAGCCGGAGTTGTAAAACATTCAGCTATGCTAGCGGTTAATGGTGAAAATGGAATATTTTCTTATGAGTTTTTGGTGTTATTGTTAGGATTTTTATTTGAATGCCGATCCCATATCCAGAAATATACCTTCAAGGTGTTTTTTTTTGCTGACGACCTAATTCAGCGATACATAAACATAATCTTTCCTTAATGCTATCCTCCATATAAAACTTTTTTGTCCATTTCTCACTTAGTTCTTCCTCAAATTCTTCCATTTGAGTTTGGGGAGCCGGTAGACGCTTTGGATATGGCGACAGTTAACTGTGCTGTTACTAAAGGTGACGTACCCATTGACATTTATTGGAAGTTCAATGGTTACCGCGTATTCGGTTCGAACGATGGTGTCGTTATTACTCGCAGTGGACAACGTATAAGTGTTCTTAGTATAGAATCGGCAAGGTTCCGTCATAGTGGTGTCTATACATGTGTTTCAACCAATTCAGCCGGCAGTGTAGAACATTCAGCTGA
Source organism: Orthonevra nobilis (assembly GCA_963555765.1). Taxonomy (NCBI): domain Eukaryota; kingdom Metazoa; phylum Arthropoda; class Insecta; order Diptera; family Syrphidae; genus Orthonevra; species Orthonevra nobilis. Next base: position 95,351,039 of record OY743224.1, read on the forward strand.
ATTGCATGTTAATGGTAGTTAAAAGAACTTGAAAGCATTTAATCTGATTTTGCAATTTGTTTTGTTTTTAAATTTTCATTCACTGCCTTTTCCTACTTTTGTTGCATAACTTCAGTTCCGCCTTCAATCCTACCCTTCTCGTTCGGTGATGAACCTGCGAATACTGGGGAAAGTGCCGGAGTTCAATGCATGATTCTTAAAGGAGATGTTCCAATAACCATCAAATGGACATTAAATTCGCGACCTATTGTGATGGGTGAAGATGGAATTATAATTTTGAAATTATCAGCTAAAACAAGTGTGCTGAATATCGCCTCCGTTGAACAACACCATCGTGGAATGTTCAAATGCATCGCAGAAAACGCCGCTGGGTTTGCTGAATTCAGTTCTGAGCTGATAGTCAACGGTTGCCCAAAACAATTTACATATATTAAATTTCATGTTTTGTGTTGATTCTAATCATTTTCTTTCATTTGGTTTTTTTTCCAAGTTCCTCCACAAATAATGCAATTTAGCTTCGGTGATGAAGCTATGAATACCGGCGATATGGCCGGTGTTCAATGTATGATATCTAAAGGCGATTTGCCTATGAATATTCACTGGACTTTAAATTCAGCTCCTGTTATATCTGGCGAAGAGGGATTCACTCTTTTTCGTATGAATCCACGGACAAGCTCGCTGAATATAAATGCACTCGAAGCGAAACATCGGGGCATTTATAAATGTATTGCAAATAACAAAGCTGGCTTCGCTGAATTTTCCTCTGAATTAAAAGTTAATGGTTAGAAAGTGTTATAAAATATTATTTTTTCGTTTGTTTTGGTTTAGTTATCCCATTATATCCCTGCGATTAAAGCCACACACGAAAAGTGTAATTAATTCGTTTAGTCACTCGATGACATAAAGAACAAAACTGGCCAAGAATACCTAATAAAAAGTGAACTTAAACTTTTTTAGTTCCGCCGCAAGTGTCATCATTTTCCTTCGGTGAGGAAACTTTGAATGGCGGTGAGACTGCAAATGTCATATGTACGGTACCAAAAGGTGATTTACCATTAGACATTCACTGGACTATCAATTCATCACCAATAGTCTCCAGTGAAGATGGATTCACAGTCATGAAAATGAATCCTCGAACTAGCTACTTGAGCATTGATTCACTGGAAGCTAAGCACAGAGGAGTTTACAAGTGCATTGCCATAAATTTAGCTGGACTGGGTGAATATTCAGCTGAACTACGTGTAAATGGTTCGTTTTAATGAATTATTTCACAAGTATTTTTTGAACTTAATTCTTCGCTTATAACCTTTTCTAATTCACCTCAATTTGAAGCTGTTTCGCCATTTTACTACGATTTTTTTTATCTTAAAGTTCCCCCGCAGGTTTCGCCGTTTGATTTCGGTGAAGAGCCGCTTAATGGTGGTGAAATTGCCAGTGCGACTTGCATGGTACCCAAGGGGGATCTGCCGCTTGATATCTATTGGACAATTAATTCAGCATTGATTGTCGATGGAGAAAATGGGTTCAGTGTCTTCAAGATGAATAAACGAGCCAGTGTGTTAAACATCGATGCGTTGGAAGCGCACCATAGAGGGTTATATAAATGTATAGCGAACAATTCAGCTGGCTATTCTGAACATATTGCCATACTGAAAGTTAATGGTTTGTCAAATTTAGAAATAAGTTGCATCTGGTGTGTATAAAAACTTACACAGCTGTTTCGCCATTTCATAAAATAAGAAAATGTTTTTTTTTTTAAGTCGCCCCTCAGGTGACACCATTTTCGTTTGGCGAAGATCCGCTGAATCGTGGTGAAGTCGCTAGCGTTACGTGCATTGTACCGAAAGGTGATCTGCCTTTGGATATATACTGGACGCTTAATTCTGCACTTATTGTTAATGGTGAAAACGGATACAGCTCAATGAAAATGAATAAACGCGCGAGTGTTTTGAATATTGAATCCCTTGACGGTAGCCATAGGGGAGTGTATAAATGCATAGCAAACAATTCAGCGGGGTACTCTGAATATAGCTCCAAGTTATATGTCAATGGTTTGTTAGATTTGAGGAAAATTATGTTTTTTGATTTGAATTTTGTTTTTCAGTTGCTTCCTTCCTCTTTATATCCAAACATAAGATTATATGTTATCTTAAAGTTTCGCCACAGATCCAGCCATTTTATTTTAGTGATGAACCTTCAAATACTGGAGAAATGGCGGCTATATTTTGCTTAGTTCCAAAAGGCGATTTGCCAATAGAAATTCGTTGGACACTTAATTCAGCGCCAATTATTTCGGGTGAACATGGGTTTTCTTTAACGAGAATGAATGCTCGAACTAGTTCTTTGAATATCGATTCTCTGGGTGCGGTACATCGTGGAGTTTACAAATGTATCGCCAAGAACAAGGCAGGATTCAATGAATTTTCTGCTGAATTGCATGTCAATGGTTTGTTTTTAACTGAATATGTTTTCGTTTATTTCTGTTTTTGTTCTGATGATTTGAAAACCTCTTCCTTTTGGTTTATTACCCAAATATTACCTCAAATGTAATTCTTTTAACTTTTGTGATTGCTCATTGAATACAGGTCAAGTAACTGAAATATTTTTCATAGTTAACGTATAGGGTGCATTTCTTAAAAGCTTTAAGACCCTGCGGCGAATATCAATATTCACTTTCACACGTTAGTCCTCCTCGCAAGAGTTTCTTGTTAACGGCTGTATATATTTTTTTCAAAAAATATTGCGAAGAGCTTTAGATTGAGAATATAATTTGTTTAGTTTGGTTAACAATTGAAAATATAAATCTTTTTGTATATTTCCAAAGTGCCTCCCCAAATTCAACCTTTTTCATTTGGTGAAGAGGCTGCGAATACTGGCGAAATAGCCGGCATACAATGTATGATACCCAAAGGTGATTTACCGATGGAAATACACTGGACATTAAATTCAGCACCGGTAATCTCTGGTGAAAATGGATTTACACTTTTTCGCATGAATTCTCGTACAAGTTCGCTGAATATCGACTCGTTGGATGCTCGACATCGTGGGCTTTATAAGTGTATTGCTAGAAACAAGGCAGGCGTCCATGAATATATTTCTGAATTACAAGTTAATGGTATTTGTATGATTTAGAGTCAATTTTTGTGTTTAATTCATTTTAGCAAAGTGTTTAAATATTATTTTGAATCCTTGCATACTGATATTATTTTAGTTCCACCCCAAGTATTGCCCTTTTACCTTGGGGAAGACACTGCTGACATTGGTGAAATAGCTAGTGCAAGTTGTGTTGTACCAAAAGGTGATTTACCCATCGAAATTCGTTGGACCTTAAATTCAGCGCCAATTATCAATGGTGAACATGGTTTTAGCCTTGTTCGGCTGAACAAACGAACAAGCTCATTAAATATTGACTCCCTGGAGGCGATGCATCGTGGAGTATATAAATGTATTGCGACCAACAACGCTGGAAGTAGTGAATTCGCTTCCGAACTACAAGTCAATGGTTTGTTTTTGGATCATTTATCGCTCTACGCATTCTTTTTTTGTAAAATTGAATTCTTAATCTTATCCCCACTGTTTCGCCATTTTTTTACATATACATAAATATTTTTTTTTTATGAAAGTTCTTCCGCATATAAATCCGTTTGCATTGGATGGTGATGTAAATTCGGGGGATAGTGTTCAGCTTATGTGCCATGTTGCTAAAGGTGATTTACCCATTAATATTAAATGGTTGTTTCGCAATATCGTTGTAAGCTCGGCAATGGGGGCAATGTCTACCAAAATTGGGGACCGAACGAGTGTTTTAACATTGCCATCTGTTACTGCTGGCAACAGCGGAAAATATACATGTCTAGCCTCAAATTTAGCTGGACAATATAATCATTCAGCTGATTTAAACGTGAATGGTAGTTAAAACTATTGATATTTTGTTTATAACTATTTTACTTTTTTTTTCAATATATTCAACCTGATTTTCCTTTAACCCAGTTCCACCGCAGATTCTGCCAATTTTGTTTGGCGAGGAGCCTTCAAACTTTGGTGACAGCACTGCTGTTCAGTGCATGGTATTCAAGGGTGACTTACCACTGAAAATAGTGTGGTCACTTAATGGCAAACCAATTACTAATGAGCTAGGTGGAATACGAATAGTTAAAATGTCGCAAAAGCTGAGCTCGTTGAGTATTGAGTCAATCGGTGATCAACATCGGGGAATTTTCAAGTGTATTGCTACAAACAAAGCCGGAACTGCTGAACAAACTGCTGAATTGCTTGTTAATGGTAGCAGCCAGTTTTATTTTATAAAATTTGCGTAGCATTTAATTTGATCTTTGCTTTTATAAACAAATTCATCAATCCCAAGCCTGTCCTTTTTTGCTTCCTTCCGCATTTCCATTCGTTTCCGTTTTACTTTATAGGTATTAAAATGTGTAGCACCATATGAATTGAAATCTGTCAGCGGTGGTCATTGCTTTCAAACAATTTCAAGTGCATATCAAGGCGGCAATTTGGTTATTTTTTCGAGTGCTGAAATGCTTTTCTGATTTTTATTTTATTCAAACCTTTCCAATACAGTTCTTCCACACATTCATCCATTCAGCTTCGATGCTGAAGCTAATTCCGGTGACAGCGTTCAGTTGACTTGCCATGTCTCTAAAGGAGACTTACCACTGAAAATACGCTGGACACATAATGATTTGACAATCTTTTCGCATATGGGTTTAATGGCCAGTAAAATTGGTGACCGCATCAGTTTGCTCACAGTGGAGTCAGTTAAAGCGGAAAACAGTGGAAATTACACGTGCGTGGCGAAAAACAGCGCTGGTGAAAGTTCATATAGTGCTGAATTATTTGTTAACGGTTCGATACATGTTTTTTATATATTGGTGTTTTTTTTTTTTGTTTTCTTGTACAAATATTTTTTATACATTTTTCTCTCAGTTGGTCCTTATTTGATCCTACACAATACACGATAGATCTCTCAAAATGTTGGCCTAACTCGGAGCTAAATATCAAATTGTTAAACATTATTTACTTTTTCTTGACCTCTTAGTTGCACCCCAGATAATACCCTTCACTTACGACGACGTTATCAATGCTGGCGACTCAATCGATTTAATTTGTCAAATATCGAAGGGTGATCGACCCATGCAAATCAACTGGAGCTTTCAACGATACGCCGGTGACTCTCGATTCAATGAAGTGCAACCGGTAATGCGAACGAATCGTGTAAGCAGCAAATCTAGCGTCCTGTCGATTTCAAAAGCAACACCAGCCCACACTGGCACATACATTTGTACAGCGACAAATTCAGCTGGTCAAGCTTCGTATGACACAAATTTAACAGTCAACGGTATTTAAATAACTACGAGTTCTCTCAACGGGTGGCATGGATTTATAGCTTTTAACTTCTAACTTTAAATAAATATAATTAGGTAGCATTTATGACTAATATAAACTTTGTGTACCTAGTTCCACCACGAATAACTCCCTTTCAATTTGGCGATGAGCCAATGAACTTTGGTGAACCAGCATCAATACAATGCACCATTGCTGGCGGTGATTGGCCTATGCAAGTTCATTGGCAGCTGAATAGCTATAATTTGCCGAATCATTTGAATATCGCCACAACCAAATTCACACGTCATACATACGCTTTAGCAATTGAGGCTGTAAGTGCCGATCACGCGGGGAACTACACTTGCTTGGCTAAGAACTGGGCTGGGGCGGCTTCATACACTGCGGCTTTGATTGTGAATGGTTTGAATGAAGCTTTGCTAATGTTCTTTAAATTACTTTAATTTTTTAACTATCCATTGCCTAAATTAAGAATTGTATGGAAGGTCTGTTGTTTCACCGGTCACTTATATTAACTAAAATCGTCATGCTATGAAAAATGAGCTATATAAACGCGATAATGTGTTATTTTGTAGTGGTGAAAGCTTTCTCGTCGCTAAGCAATACTTAAAAACGAAACGTTATCAGAATTTTTGTTTCAAAATAACCGCACCCAAAATTGGCTTATCGCAATAGTTGAGCTGAATAGGGACATTAAGTACTGTTAAAGTAAACGCAATTGTTTTAACTGAATTGGAAAGTTTTCTATTTCAGTAAAAAAATTGTTGCTGAATGAGTGCTTACAAAAATAATAGCTTGATTCGACATTAATTTTTTTTTTTTGTTATTTTGATTTGTCTTAAACAGTCGCACCAAAAATAGCCTCGTTTGATTTTGGTGAAGAACCCCTGAATTTTGGCGAGCCAGCATCTGTGCAGTGTACAATTTTAGGTGGAGATTTGCCGATAAATGTCAGCTGGATGCTGAATAATGCGACGATTGATTCTTTTCACGATATTTCAATATCACGTATCGGGAAGCGTGTGAATGTTCTGACAATCGAATCAGTTGCCGGCCATCACTCCGGGGTCTATTCATGTCGTGCCCATAATAAAGCTGGAACTACGTCTCATTCAGCGCGACTTGTTGTTAACGGTTTGCAGCTGTTTTTAATAATGTACTTCGTTTCTTCTTTTTCTTTTTCTTTTTTTTATTTTCAACATAAGTTCCTCCCAAAATAACTCCATTTTCCTTTGGCAATGAACCCATGAACTTTGGCGAACCTGTTTCCGTCCATTGTATAATATCTGGAGGAGACCTGCCCGTGTCAGTTTTGTGGACGCTGAATAAGCAACTTTTGGTTCCTGAATTAGAAATTCTCACTGAAAAACGTGGACAGAGAATACATAATTTAATGATCGAAGCTATCGAAGCCAAACATGCGGGAAATTATACTTGCATTGCAAGCAACTCAGCTGGTGTTGCTGTTCATTCAGCTGAATTAATTGTCAATGGTTTGTTAAAAGAAATTATGAGAATTATATGTGTACGGCTACAATCCTTTATTAATCTCCGGAAGTTTTCTGTTTCGCCATTTTTAAGTTTTGTTTTGTTTATTTTAATTCATTGAGGAAATTATTTCAGTTCTACCAAAAATAGCTGCATTCTCATTTGGAGAAGAATCAATGAGTTTTGGAGAATTTGTGTCAGTGCAATGCACAATCGCTGGAGGAGATTTACCAGTGAACGTCACTTGGAAGCTAAACGATAAAGATTTAGAGCCATATCTTGAGATTATATCCAGCCATCGGGGAAAACGAATTCATGAACTAACCATAGAATCTGTTTCAGCAAAGCATGCTGGCAATTACACATGCATTGCTAAAAATAAAGCCGGCTGGGTTAATCATACCGCAGAATTAAAAGTTGATGGTTTGTCTTTATCTCTGATACATCTTTAATATCCCTTTCCCTTTTCTCTTACCTCTCCTTATCAAAGTCCCTCCGAAAATCGCTCACTTCGACTTCGGTACCGAACCGACGAGCTTTGGAGAATCAACGAGTGTGCAGTGCTTGTTGGCATCGGGAGATTTTCCAGTAAATTTTCTTTGGTTATTTAATGGTGAACAAATTGTTGAGAGTATGGATATATCGACCGCGAAGCTGGGCAAGCGTGTCTTTGCCCTCACAATCGATTATGTGAGGGCAAATCATGCGGGCAGTTATACATGTGTTGCCTCGAATGATGCTGCCTATGATAACTACACTGCTGAATTGGTTGTTAAGGGTAATCCCATTGATTTTTTCTTATTACTCGCGGTTAGTTGTTGAAATCATTAAATTTATGTTTTTGTTAGTTCCTCCAAAAATAGCCCCATTTGATTTTGGCGACCACGCCGTAAATTTTGAGGAAACTGTGTCGGTAAACTGCCTCATATACCTTGGAGACCTGCCAATGGATATTGGATGGCTTTTCAATGGACAACCAATAAATGCTTACACTGGAGTTACAATCGTGAAGGGTGGTAAAAAGATAAGTGTGTTGTCCATTGACGCGGTGCATGGCGGTCATGCTGGAAATTACACTTGTACGGCGAAAAATGAAGCAGATACAGCTTCCTATACCGCTGAATTGATTGTGAATGGTATTTTTGAAAGAAACCATGTGACTTATTCTAAATTTTTTTTAAATTTTGCTTAATTCTGCTTATGCGTTAACATAAACAAACATTTACACAACAAAATAAACACATAAATGAGTGTCCAAACAAAATGATATTTTCGATAAATTTTGTGTGCTTACTAAATTTAGCTCCACCGAAAATCGCTCACTTCGACTTTGGACAGGAACCAATAAATTTTGAAGACTCCGTCTCGGTTAATTGTCTTATTTCATCTGGTGATCTTCCAATCGATATTTATTGGCTCTTTAATGGTGAACCTGTCAATGTATACGCTGGCGTGTCGGTAATGCGTAATGGAAAACGAACAAGCGTGCTGACAATCGATTCTGTGCATGGTGGACATGCTGGAAATTACACATGCAAAGCTAAAAATAAAGCCAATTCAACTGAATATTTAGCTGAATTAGTTGTTAATGGTTAAAAAATTATTGATTTAGATGTTTTTGTTTTTATTTATTGCTTATAAGTTTCTTCTTTTCTACTCCATTTTTGAAAGTTCCTCCAAAGATTGCAAATTTCACGTTTGGTGATACGCCCGCGAATTTCGGTGAATCAACTAGTATTCAATGTTTGGTTACTTCTGGGGATTTTCCCATTTATTTCGCTTGGTTACTTAATGGTCGGACTATTGAAGATCAAGTAGATATTTCCGCTGCTAAATTTGGCAAAAGAACGTACGCATTAACTATTGACTATGTAAGAGCAAATCATGCTGGAAATTACACATGCGTTGCTTCTAACACAGCTGCATCAGCTAATTACACCGCTGAATTGATTGTCAAGGGTATTATTAATTTTATTCTCAATTCGTTATTGTTTTTGTTTTTTATCGATCTTGAGTTATCCATTCATCTTAGCCTTAAATACTTTTCCAAGTCCCTCTAAAAATAGCTGCGTTCGATTTTGGTGATCACGCTGTAAATTTCGAAGAGTCTGTATCGGTAAACTGCTTAATCTATCTCGGTGATCTGCCAATGGATATTGTGTGGCTTTTTAATGATCATCCAATAAATGCTTTCACTGGAGTTTCAATTGTTAAGGTTGGGAAAAAAGCGAGTGTACTTACGATTGACTCTGTACATGGCGGCCATGCTGGGAAATATACGTGTAAAGCTAAAAATGAAGCAGATTCAGACACGTTTACCGCTGAATTGATTGTTAATGGTATAAAATCAACTTTGGTTATAATAAATCATATCTTTTGTTGTTTTTGTTATCCCCCGATGTCCCCTTACAGAAACAGAAACATCATTTTTCGCTCGCACATTTAAAACAGGAGTTTTTTCTTACACGATGGAGTTCGCGCCGTTTTTTTTTTACTTACATTTTTTCTGTTGTTATGTTTTGGTGAATTAACACCTATACTAATACCTTATTCACATTCAGCGCCGCCAAATCTAGCTCCATTTGATTTTGGAAACGAACCAGTAAACTTTGAGGACTCGGTATCTGTTAACTGTTTGATTTCGTCGGGTGATTTACCAATCGACATCGAGTGGTTATTTAATGGAAAACCTGTTAATATTTATGCTGGGATATCTGTTATGCGCGGTGGAAAACGAGCGAGTTTGCTGACAATCGATTCAGTACATGCAGGACATGCAGGGAAATACACGTGCAAAGCTAAAAATACTGCTGCAGCTAGCGAATTCTCCGCTGTATTGATTGTTAATGGTTAAGATTTTTTTTTGTAGACAAGTTTTATTTCTTTTAAATAATTTTTCAAATCCACTTAACTTCCTTAACGATATTTGTATTTCTCATACTGCTGATGATAAAAGGCTTTTAGATTTTACAGTGACTTGAACTGCTACCTTTCTTTAACCTTCGATCTAGTGGCGCCCAATATTGTTCCTTTTGATTTCGGAGATGAACCAGCTAACTTTGAAGATTCTGTATCTGTAACATGTCTTATATCGTTCGGCGACCAACCAATCGACATCGAATGGCTTTTCAACGATTATCCAATTAATTCGTATTCAGGCGTTACCGTAGTCAAGGGTGGCAAACGAACAAGCATTCTTACAATCGACAACGTACATGCCCGACATGCGGGAAATTATTCATGTAAAGCGAAAAATCAAGCAGGGTCTGCTACGCAATCAGCACAGCTTATTGTCAATGGTTAGATTTTGAAATTTTTTGTTTTGGAACACTTGATTATTTTTTCTGTGTTGTCCAACCCGAATCCATTCAGGGAACAATACTTTAAATTGGAAAAGAGGATTTTTTTTGTTTTTTACAAAAGTATGCACACATTCCAAACAGAATGCACATAATTTTGCTGAATGAACCGCTGAATTGGAATTTCATCTTTCTTTCTAATATTTGCTATTTCAGGTTTGATTTCTTATTCATTATACATCGCAGACTTTTACACATGACATGCCTATTCTTTACAGTTGCACCAAAAATATCTCATTTCGATTTTGGCACTGAGACGGCAAATTTTGAAGATCCCGTTTCAGTAAATTGTCTGGTATCGAGTGGTGATCTGCCACTTGATATTGAATGGCTTTTCAACGACTATCCAATAAATTCATATTCGGGTGTTTCGGTGTCAAAAATGGGAAAGCGTTTGAGTGTACTGATGATTGATTCCGTACACGCGGGACATGTTGGGAATTATACTTGTAAAGCTAAAAATCATGCTGCTTCCGTTAATTATACTGCTCCATTGATAGTGAATGGTATTTCGACGAAAATTACATATTAAGAGTTAAGATTTTAAGGTTAAGATTTTATTGATTTTTTATACCTGAAGATTCCTGGAAAAGTGCATGAAATTGCTTTTGAAATTGTTGTTGAAACGCTTAATTGCTTTTATGCTTAACGCTGCTTAACGATGCTTTATTTTTGCAAGTTATCTTGAAGGATGCTGAATACACACACAAGTTATGTGATACATTTGCATTACTTCGGAGCTTTAATTGATGTTGTCAAAAACGTGCACTTTGTTGTAAGAGTGTTTATAAGTTGGTAAACGAAATTTCTTAGGGCGAGTACAGGGCTTAGTTTTGTAGTTTTAATCATAATATGTGTCTATTAGAAGCAACAAATTGTCGTACCACATTGTATGGGCTGACATATAGATATGGTAAAAATGAAGCACTTATAACGTAGACTCTCATGTCATAAAACTGCTCAGGTTTTGTGGTTTTGAGATTGTGTTAATCATTTCTTCATTCTTTTTTTATAATTAAAAATTGAATTTTGAATTATTTTTATTTGCCTCAATTAAAGTGCAACTCTTAAAAATAGCCACTGCACTTACAGATAATGGAAACGAATCGCGGTCTTTTCATATTATGCAACTTGTGCTTTTTACCTTATATCGTAAATTTTCCTCAATTTGATATTTCTACTTCTGTTCCATTCAGTACCTCCTAAAATCACGCCTTTTTACTTCGGAGATGAACCTGCTAATTTTGGCGACTCTGTAACAGTGCAGTGTACAATCTCAAAGGGAGATTTACCAATCGATATTATCTGGCTATTCAGAGACTATCCGCTGAACACATTTTCTGGCATAACAACGTCGAAAATTGGCAAGAAAGTTAGCGTGCTAACAATCGATTCTGTAAATGGAAACAATGCTGGAAATTACACATGCAAAGCTAAAAATCAAGCAGAGTCTGCTGAATACACTGCTGAATTAATTGTCAACGGTTATTCAAGTCTTTAATGTTTAGACAATACTTTTTCATAGAGGTTTTATTTTGTTTTATTATCCACCTCCCATCCGCAGTTCCGCCACAAATATCCCCATTTTCTTCTGGCAATCAGCCAGCCCATCTTGGACAATATATAACCTATCAGTGTACGATTACTGAGGGTGATTTGCCGCTGAATATTCTCTGGACATACAACATGCAACCGATAATTACGGATGATATGGATGTGGTGATAGCGAAGCTCGGACGTCGTAGTAGCGTGCTAACAATTGAGAGTGTAACCGATCGACACGCGGGCAGCTACACTTGTCAGGGATCCAACAAGGCTGGGAAGGCCAGCTACACTACTCAATTGAAAGTTATAGGTTAAAGCCAAATTTTTGATTTGTTTTTTTTTTTTTTTTTTTTTCCTTTTTGCTTGCTTTGGTTAACGCAGTCCTTCCCCGTATAATCCCATTCGCATTTGAAAAAGGACCAGCGCAAACTGGTCAGTACCTCACTTTACAATGCTCCGTTCCGGATGGTGATCTGCCGCTCTTGATACGATGGACTTTGAATGATCAGCAAGTTAGTGAAAATTTAGGTATCACAACAATAAAGGCCGGACAAAGGAGTAGTTTGCTGACAATTGACTCCGTTGATGATCATCATGCGGGGAATTTTACCTGTCATGCGAAAAATCGTGCGGGAAAGCGAACGTTTACAACTAAATTAAGTGTTTATGGTTAGAGGAAGAGTAGTTTAATGCTAGACTTATGTATAAGTAGTTTGATTACTAACTGATTTTTGTTTAATCGATATTTTCCCACATTCGAGTTTCTATCATAAAAAAACACGAGAACGCGCTGAATAAGGCCATGCGACTGATTTATGATTGTTTCGCTCCAGAATGCATGAACAAAAAATGTGATTGTCTCCAAAGACAATTTGCATGCGACTGCACAAAAGCAATACAAAATTTTGCACAATTCGCTTGAATCACTTTAATCTGTAGGAGTAGGATAGGTCTTAAAAGGAAAATCTTCGTTTATTTTTTATGGGGTAATCGGAACAATTGTTTATGAATTAAAATTCTTCTATAATTATATCGTAACGATTGAAGGATCTTGAAACACTTCAATCTGGAGGAGTAGGATAGATCTTAACAGGAAAGCCTTCGTTTATTTTTTATGGGGTAATCGGAAAAAATAGCTTATGAAGTAAAATTCTTCTAGTCCTCCCGAAAATCGCGCCATTCTTTCCCGGTGCCGATGCCTTCTTTCCCGGGGATTATTTCACTCTGCAGTGTTCGATCATTCATGGCGATCACCCACTGATAATTTTCTGGTTATTTAACAACATAAGATTGAATGAAAACAGCTCCGCTACATTGGGTATAATTATATCGAAAATGGGCTCCCGCAGCAGCGTTCTTACCATCGAATCGGTGCAAGGATCTAATGCCGGTAATTACACATGCTATGGAAAAAACGCTGCTGGAATCTCCAATTATACCGCTCAACTGGTCGTTAATGGTAGAGTGAGAACTGATGTCACCTTTCTTTTTAAGTTTTTAGTTTTAATTTTTTCTTTTTATTTTTTATATTTTCCCACTTTTCTATTATACCTTTCCATCCTCATACATTTAGTTCCACCTAAACTCGCTCCATTACCAACCAACGCCGATGAACCCCTCTACGTAGGCGACTACTTTCAATTAACCTGCGCGGTGGTGCACGGTGATTTCCCGTACAATATTACTTGGTTCTTCAACGACCAACTGGCCCAAAATGTCAATGGCATACAGATATTGATGCATGGCAAGCGTAGCAGTTCGCTGAATATCGAAAGTGTCCATGGAGAACACGCGGGCAACTATACCTGCGTGGGGGCAAATCGCGCCGGTGAATCTGAAGTCTCGACAGCGCTTTCCGTTAAGGGTTGGTTGTAAAAAATAAATTAAAATTTTGTTTTTTCCAAATTCAAGTGCTTAAAAATGTTTATACATTATTTTGTTATGTTATTTTTTATGAAGCTTAGAATAATTTACTTTCCCAATTCTTAATTGTGGGTGCTTTGGGCTCTTGTTAACAACTATAGAATTTAACACATCACGACAAGATTATGAAAAACAATTCACTTTTTATTAACAACAAAATTGTTTGTTTAACATTGCTTTTAATTTTTTTTATTTGTATGTTTTTAAAAAAAAAGAGCTACCACAAATCGATCAGTTCCAATTCAATGCAAATGGCGTGAATGGTGGCCAATCGGTAAGGGTGATGTGTATGGTAACATTTGGCGATTTACCAATCGACTTGTATTGGCTTAAAGACAATGAACCTTTAATTCGATCGATTTATCATAAAATTGATGAATACACGCTGATGCTGTCAATACGACAGGCTACAATAAGCGATTCGGGGAATTATACTTGCGTGGCTAAGAATTTAGCTGGAGAAAGTCGAAGATCAGCATATCTGAAAGTTAAGGGTGGGCTGGTCTTTCATTTTGAATATACCATATAAAGTACCAACGTTTTTTTTATGTGCGGCTGACTGAAAGTTGTATAGGTTTTGGATTCGTGCTCTTTTATTTCTTCGTCTTATCTGTCAATTTGAAAAATTAAATGCAGTGCAAAGCAAGTGCGATGCATTCTTTTACAAAAGTGCTCCCCAAGGTTTTCTATTTACTTGACATTTTTTGCACTCGTTCCAAATTGGAGGAACATAGTAATTAAGAGTTATTCCACTTAACGTTTGAGCAGAATTAGCCGAAAATGAACTGCTCTTGCATAGTATTTTAAAAGCTGAATGAAACTTGCTTGCGTTGTCAATGTTTTCTGTTCGGGCAAAATGTAAGCATTTATCAGTGCGTACAACCTTCAGTAAGTCGCTCATACTTTTGTTTTTATTTAGAGTTTCTTAAATATATCATTTTTTGTTTAAGAAATCCCCGCCCTGGCTCCGTTGTCACTCTCCGCTGAAGTAAGTCATGAGGGTGAATATGTTCAATTGACTTGTATCGTTACTAAGGGTGATTTACCAATAACCTTCGAATGGCATCTTAATGGGATTGTTATAACCTCTTCAATGGCAACACTCATGAGTGTTGGACGTCAGACAAGTTTACTTATAATTCAACATGTCGCATCAGTACATGCCGGAAATTACAATTGCACGGCGATAAATTCAGCTGGATATACAAGTCAATCGGCTAATCTTACAGTCAAGGGTATTTGATTGATTCATTTTATATCGTCAGTTTCTGCTTCAACTTGCTAAATTTGTTTACAATATTTGCTCTAACTTTTTATAATTCCACCACGGCTCTGAGATTCGTGAAGATTTTCGATCTGTTTTTTATTTGTTTTTTATTCTAACGCAATGGACAACTGAGTTCACATATAGGATCCTGTTCAGCGGCTAAAACCCGATGAAAAACATACAAATGCAGTAAATTAATTTTCACATCATAGTGAAATTGATTCTTGTAAATATATATATGAACACACTCATGCAATCGTTGTTTAAATGTTTATGTTTATTTTGTTTTAATTATGTTATGAGAATTAAATAAATAAGATTGATGATTTAATAAGCCAAACGCAATCATCTCAAGGCATATCATCAAAGCGACAACCTTAACCAAACTTAAGTTATTGAACAAAATTTTGTTAGATGCTTTATTTAAAAAAAAAAAAGTAAAAAAAATGTGAAATGGCGAAACAGCGGAACTCCCATACAAATAACCTAAAAGACAAGCACTCCACACTCTCATCTACACTCCCGTATCACCTAAAAAAAAAACGAAATTAATACATTTTGCACACATCTATGCACTGATTGGTAATGAAATCTACACCAACACTAATAAACAGCATAAGTCTGCTTTTTATAATTTGATTTGCAATTTGTGCGCATTCTGAAAAAAATAAACTGTGTCCAAACAGACAATGTGTTCTGCATTCAATTAATTAAAACAGAAAATATTCACAAGAAAATTGTTAATAAAATTAAATGCAAAAAAAAACCAAACAGCAAAATACTGCTAAAAAAGAACACAGTATTCCTTCTCTTTCCTTTCTTTCTCTCTTCCCTTCGCAAAGCTTCCAAACATCCTTATCCATCCTTTAACCCAAAATATCCTATCACTTTAACTTAAGTCTAAGTTATGATCGAAGATTAATTTGGAAACTGGTTGAAAAGAATTGAAATTAAATTTTTCAATCAGTCTTCACTTCGAGTGCATGCTTATTTTGTTTGCTTTTGTTCTTTATCCTCTTTATGTTGTCCTATTTTTTTAACTACTGTAAATAGTAATCTTTAGTTAACTTTTTTCTTTAATTTTTATGTTCAAATAGTCAGTAAGCTCTAAAGGCCTACATAAATGTTGGAGGAGTTATAATCCATTTGTAGATTAATTTTATTGTAATTTCATTGCAACATTTAATTGTTCACCATTTTGCTTAAATGTGTTTGTCTATTGTCACGTGGTGAAAAGACAATTAATAAAAAATGTTTGTTTATTTTTGTGTAAAAATCAAAAGAGTTGGCGTGAGAACTGGGATGTTTCTATCTTCCAAAACTAAGAATATTTTATTCGTATTTTTTTTTTAGTTAAGTATTACACAAACATAGTCTTAACGTAGGTTGCTTGATTACCTTTGCTTTTCTTTCTTCATGGAAATAACTTCTTGTCACTAGCTATTATTTTACTGTTTCGTCACAGGAAAAAAATTAATTTAAAGAAAGTTAAGTGGAATTAGCGTTTCATCATCGTTACACCATTGCTCTTATCTCAAAAATACATGTTCTACAATATATGAGTATTTGTTAATCTAGGAGAGGGGAAAACCGTCTTCAAAGTTTTAAACTTAAGTCTTTCAATGGTACCAAGGACATTGTTTTGCTTTGCAGCCCTACTGGCGATTTATTTAAATATTGAATGTTTTCTATCCTCTTTTTTTAGGAAGTAGATACATATATGGTGCACTTATACAGATAAAAAATAAGTTTTCTTATTTATATTAAATCTAATCAATTATTCAATTAAGTACAGTTTTCGGCTTTTGAAGAAACATATCCTAGTTAATAACTGGGATATTTAAATCTTTTCCCTATTTTTAATTGTGTTAGGTAAAATTTTTTAGTTATATTTGCGGAATGGACATTATTTATTTGTTTGTACAGTGGACACTTAATCTGAATAAATCATTCAACAAAAGTCAATGTCCCATACACTTAATTAGATATAGATTTAATTAACATCGCATAAGTAATTTAAAAAAAAAACGATCCTTCTTCGTTCGTGTAAAAACTCACTTCATCTCTTATTTTGTGGATTTTTATCTTGTCGAAAATAAAAAGACTTTTAAACTATTCCCGAAAATAAGTAGTATAAACTTAAAAATAAAAAAATTCATATTAAACAGATTAGAGACCTGAGCGGACTACATATTTTTCTTTGAATCCTTTCGTATCTCTTTTTTTCCATTTACAAACCTCGATTTGGGTTATTGCCACATTTTTAGTTAGAAATCGAACTTCATACCAAAAGAGCTCAAAATATAAGTACTTCGCGACGATAAAAAAAATGACAAAATTGGACTGTTCTCAATAACTTTCTCCTTCCATATATTTCCATGGACCTCGTTTGAAAGACTTTTGATTAGATGACTACGTCGATTATAAACATCCACAGTTCTCTTTCTTCTCTTATTGCATATAACTAAGCAACCCTAGACAAAACAAGACAGTTAAGAATTTAGATTTAAATCAAAATTAAAAGTTAAATTAAATAAACGCAGTAAGTAACAAAAAAAGTGTTCTTATAAAATAAACCTTCAACATTTGTGTAGTGTATTCATTGAAATGGTTTTTACTATTAAAGATTCTTAAATATGACATCTATACAGTAATTGAATTCATTTAAATGAAAATAAAACGTAAAATCATGAGCAAAATAAAACCCATTTCAATTGACTTTGTCCGTGCCGTCCGATTAAAAGAAGTACACTTCTACTCCGCATGCTTTTTGTTCCATCAACAACTCACTTTCTTGACGGAGTTTCTAATGTATTCTTTTTTTCACTAATAAAACCCTAATACAGTCCCACCAAGATGGATTCTGGAACCAACTGACAAGGCTTTTGCACAAGGATCCGACGCTAAAGTTGAATGCAAAGCCGATGGATTCCCGAAACCATCAGTTACATGGAAAAAAGCTGTTGGTAAGTTAAACAGATTTGCTTTTTCATCAAAGAAGTGTTTATTGATTTATTTTAATCTTAAGGAGACACTCCTGGAGAATACAAGGATTTGAAGAAAAACGATAACATACGCGTCGAAGAAGGCACTCTTCTTATCGATAACATCCAGAAGAACAATGAAGGCTATTATCTATGCGAAGCCATTAATGGAATTGGTTCAGGACTCTCGGCCGTTATCATGATCAGTGTGCAAGCTCCACCTGAATTCACAGAGAAGCTACGTAACCAAACAGCCCGACGCGGTGAACCAGCTGTTTTGCAATGTGAAGCTAAGGGAGAAAAACCAATTGGCATTTTATGGAACATGAATAACATGCGTTTGGACCCCAAGACCGACAATCGATACACTATTCGCGAAGAAATTCTGTCCACCGGTGTGATGTCCAGTCTTTCGATTAAACGTACCGAACGCTCCGATTCTGCTCTCTTCACATGTGTTGCGACAAATGCTTTTGGAAGTGACGATGCCAGCATAAATATGATTATCCAAGAAGTTCCCGAGATGCCATATGCTTTGAAGGTTCTCGACAAATCTGGACGATCCGTACAACTCAGCTGGGCTCAACCCTACGATGGAAACTCTCCTCTGAATAGATACATCATTGAATTCAAACGATCACGTGCATCATGGGATGAAATCGACCGAGTTATGGTACCAGGACACACCACCGAAGCACAAGTACAAAAGCTCAGCCCTGCCACAACATACAACATCCGAATTGTTGCCGAAAATGCCATTGGTACATCACAATCTAGCGAAGCTGTCACAATTATCACTGCCGAAGAAGCGCCATCTGGAAAGCCACAGAATATTAAAGTTGAACCTGTTAATCAAACAACTCTGCGAGTTACATGGAAACCACCAGCACGCACCGAATGGAACGGAGAGATTTTGGGCTACTATGTCGGCTATAAACTTTCTAACACAAATAACTCGTACATTTTCGAAACTGTTAACTTTTTGACTGAAGAAGGAAAGGAACATAATTTGGAATTAAACAATTTGAGGGTGTATACTCAGTACTCGGTTGTTATTCAGGCTTTCAATAAGATCGGCGCCGGACCAATGAGCGAAGAAGAGAAGCAATTCACTGCCGAAGGAACACCAAGTCAACCACCAAGCGACACTGCCTGCACCACGCTCACATCACAGACTATTCGCGTCTCATGGGTCAGTCCACCATTGGAATCGGCTAACGGAGTAATCAAGACGTACAAGGTTGTGTATGCGCCAAGCGACTTATGGTATGGTGAGTAATTCAAACGTTTAGTGAGAATAATAGTTGATGATGAAATGCAATAACATATTATGAAAAATTCATAACAAGGAATACTAAGCAGTTTTAGCAGTCCTTGAAAAGTAGCATAATTTGGTTTATGGTTTATGTTACATATGTAATAATGTGCCTGTAAAGAAGAACTGATTTAAAAAAAAAATATTAATATTCCTTTTAATGTCCAATTTTTAAAAGTTATATTTGTTAAAATGCATTACCATTACTTCATTACATTGCATTACATAACTTAAATAAATCATTACGTTGAATTGGTTCTTTCACAATTTTGAACAATCGCTTATTTAGATGAGACAAAACGTCACTATAAAAAGACTGCCTCCTCGGACACCGTGCTTCATGGCTTGAATAAATACACCAACTATACAATGCAAGTTTTGGCCACAACCGCTGGAGGCGATGGTGTCCGAAGTGCTCCAATTCACTGTCAAACTGAACCGGATGGTAAATTATTTGGAGCCGTCTTAGTTTCTAGAATAAACAATCATTCCACTTTACAGTTCCTGAAGCCCCCACCGATGTTAAAGCTCTAGTCATGGGTCATGAAGCCATTCTTGTGTCATGGCGTCCACCAGCACAGCCCAACGGTGTCATTCAGCAATATACAGTATACTCAAAAGTCGAAGGTGCCGAAGGTGAACCATCAAGCAAGAAAATTCCCCACTACCAAATGAGCCTGGAAGCCACCGAATTGGAAAAGAACAAACCCTATGAATTCTGGGTTACAGCCAGTACAAACATCGGAGAAGGTCAACCCTCAAAAAGTATCGTTGCCATGCCCAGCGATCAAGTTCCTGCCAAGATTGCCTCGTTCGACGATACATTCACTGCCACTTTTAAGGAAGACGCTAAAATGCCATGTCTAGCTGTTGGATCACCTACTCCCGATATAACCTGGAAAATTAAGGGCATTGAATTTACACCAAACGACCGTATGCGTTTGTTACCCGATGGTTCGCTGTTGATTAAGTCAGCTACTCGACAGGATGCTGGAGAATATTCATGTCATGCAGAAAACTCAATTGCAAAGGACTCGATAACACATAAACTGATTGTTTTGGCTCCACCTCAATCTCCACAAGTTACTCTATCAGCCACTACTACTGATGCTTTGACTGTTAAATTGAAGCCACATGAAGGCGATTCAGCTCCTCTACATGGATACACACTGCACTACAAACCAGGTTAGTTAAGATTATTATTACATTGGCAAATGTTTTTTTGCAGATAAGATTTCAAAATTCTGGCTGAATTGGTCAGCGTCAAAACGTAATACCTGTTGCATTCTTCTCTCGCTTTCTTTTCTCTCCTTTAGAATTCGGCGAATGGGAAACAGCTGAGGTGTCTGTAGAAGCCCAAAAATATACAATTGAAAATCTTTTCTGTGGATCCAGATACCAAGTTTACGCCACAGGATTTAACAAGTAAAAATCCTTCAATATTATCCCTTTGCAAATTTTATCGATAACAAATTTTTTCAATAGCATTGGTGCTGGTGAAGCATCAGACATTCTAAACACGCGCACAAAGGGATACAAACCGAAACTTCCAGAAAAATCACGATTCATCGAAGTCTCATCGAACTCGGTTAGCTTGCACTTTAAGGCATGGAAAGATGGCGGCTGCCCAATGTCACATTTTGTCGTTGAAAACAAGAAGAGGTAACATTTTCCAGGTCGCAATTTAGCTATCTTTGAATTTGATCTAACTTTAGGGATCAAACCGAGTGGAATCAAATCTCAAATAATGTCAAGCCTGATAACAATTACGTTGTGCTAGATCTTGAACCAGCTACATGGTATAACTTGCGTATCACTGCGCACAATTCAGCCGGTTTCACTGTTGCTGAATATGATTTTGCCACATTAACCGTCACTGGAGGTAAGTGACTTTTGTGAAATATTTTGTAAATAACAATTAAAAATGATAGATTTGAAATTGCTTTTGTGTATATACGTACTATATAAATCATGGAAAAGGATTCATATGGCACAAGGGCTAATATTGTTGTAGTTTTATGGCACTTGATTTGAAACGCGTATCATTCCTCAAGCCTTATCATTTATGTGTTTAAATGTGCTTTGTAGCTGATTTATTTGTAAATATTCAGTTTAAATGTGTAAAATACGAGACGCCGATTAGAGAATCCGAAGCTCATTGTTATTATTGATCATTGCTTAAACCGCGGTTTGTTAAACGCCTTCTTAAAGTATGCGAAAAAGTAAATAGAAACAAAATTGGACTAATACTCTCGCATTACAAATTGCTTCCAGCTACATAGAAACTGAATCAAAGTTGGACCGTGTCCATTAAAATAACAATTTCTTTAAGGTGGAGTCCTATATCGATAAAATATACGGTTCCATGTTCTTAATAATATTCTTTTTGTTTTCTTTTCATTTGCTTCTGAAATAATAACAGAATGTCTTCCTTCCGCATGTAATCCACTGTTTCGCTGGTCTACTCATGCTACTATGTGAAGCGAAGATTGCTTGTTGATGGACAAGAAAAAATAACTTATTTAAAAATCCGGTCTTTTAAGTTTTAATTTCTTTGCCTCAAGATCTGACGCATTCACTGCCAATCCCTAAGCTTTTGACACAAACTTTTGTCAGCCTTTTCCTTGGAAAACTAAAAAAAGTCAGAAGGCCTTTGATGAGTTTGAAATAAGGTCTTCAAGGTTTTTAAGCTTTCGATCTAATTGAATAGACCTCAAATCTCAGTTTCAGCTTACTATGATATCTACTCCCACCACAAGTATATCTACTCATCTAGCTACTAATTTCTTAGCAAGATTAAATACAACTATTGACTCAAAAATAACGCTGTACTAGCGTTCACTGCTATATAAGTACCTTGTAATTTGATCACGCTGTGGCTTTTGCTTGAATTGTTTATAAATGAAAAGTAACCCACAAATGTTTAACATAACGCAAAATGATGTAAAGTTTAAGCATTATAAAAGTGTTCAAATTCATTCAACATCGATTAAAACATCACCAAAAAATGAGCCACAGAAAAAATGAAGTGACTGTCGAAATTATCCCGAACAAACAGACATATTTGCCCATTGCGTACCTGCTCACTTTAAGGTTATATTCCCTTCGTTCATTAAGACGTTAATATATAAACTAATAAACAATGTCTGCCTGCATAATTTACCGCTCTACTTCATATGAATCCTCTTCCATAAGTATACAAATAACAACAATACATTAAAAAAAAAGAATACAAAATAATATTGTTCCAACTGCTTTAAAGTAGAATTCATTGCTTTTTCATGTAAACTATATTTTATCCACATATTTTCGTTAATATCACTTTTTTTCTTTCGATTTGTTTACAAAAATTTTCTTTTTAATATAATTTTTTATACCATAAATGTTGCTTATTTTTCATTTATTTATTTTTTCCTTGTTTATTTCATAAATGTTGTTTCGAAAAATCAATTTTTTCCATTAAAAAAAAAATAAAAATGAAATTTCTGTAAATATAAATGAAAAAAAAATTGGCAAAATTTAAATGATTTTTAATAGAAATAATAAAAAAAACTTTTTTTTTTGAAAAAAAATATGTTTTAATTGCGTAAATGCAATTTGTTTTTCCCAAAAAGAAGTGTAGACAAATGTGAAAACTTGAAACCAATAATAGTTTAGTGTAACCGAAAATATTTTTTATTTGTTTGTTATTTTATTTTAATTTTAAAACAAAAAACAAAGAGTATATAAAAATGCTACGTTTTTAATTGACCCCACCTCTTTTGAATTAGCTAGATTTTTGTAAAAGTATTTGTTTAAATTATTATTTTCTTAACAAATGCACATAAACTAAGTACATAGAAAGTATAATGTGCCCAATTAGAGTCCTTTTTTATTTGCCCCACTGTAAAAAAAAGATGTGTGTAAACTTGCAAGTAACACTGTGAATGAACATATAATTTTGTAAAAAAAAATAAAAAATTTGTATTTAAATAGTACAACTTAATTTAAAAAAAAAAAATAGTGAAAGATGGTGTCAATAAGAAAAATGCATTTTGAAACAAAAAAAAGAACAATTTGAAGATGATTTTCGGAATGTGAATAAAATTGTATTTGTCTCGAGATAAAAAAAGTCCAATTCTCAGCAATGTTGTCCGTTTTTCTGAACAAGTTTTCAGTAATCAAATATAGGATTTGGTTCAAAACAAAGGTTCTGTCTTCCCTGTCCTGAGGATAAAGGCTGTTACTAGAAGATTATTCTGGTTAAGCGTATGCAGTTGACGACTTTATATCATCATTCTCCTAGTTGGGATCGAAGTGTTTTTATTCTGTTTTAGGAAATGCACCACCCGTAGATCTTTTTCGTTAACAACTGATGGCCTTTCCGTGCTTTTACGGATCAGTCATAACAGCTTCTAAATTTGAAAATCCTTTTGCGAATTAATCAAGACACATTTTCTCTGTATTCGTCACAGTAAATAAAACTTTTACTTGGGAGTACTTTTATGGTTTAGAATAACGTATGAATTATTCTTAACCATAAAAATAGTTTATTTTTAGTAAGTGTGTTTAAAACAGGACCTCCTTAAGTAATACAAGTTTTATCAGATAAGCTGCTGTTGCAGATCTTCATAAATACAGGTTATATGAAGACGGCAAAAATAAGTGTGAGTGTTCTTTTCTAGGAAAAGGTCTATTCTCAAAATTATTGTCTCAATCACCAATGTGATCGTTTTTATGAATTTTAACAGTCACCATTAAACGTTCCCAAACGTTATTTTGCAAGCTTCTGTTTTTGAAGTTTCTTGCAAGCATTTGCTGAATTTCGGGACTGCCTGTCTTCCAATCAATTTTTTTGTCATACCACACTCCGGGAATCTATCCGTAACCGTCTTCAATATAAATACGTAACTTAAGCCTTACCACGCGCTTAAAACTCCAATTGGCAAACGATTCCTACCTAAGCATTGGCTACGATCTTGTAAATGTTGTTTTTCGTTCTCAGCACACCCTGCAAGCAAGCCATTTTGACTTTTTAGGAAAAAGCAACAAGGATCCCATGAAGGGAGCTTCCTTAGAGGGAAACAAGATCAGAACAATTGCTTCATAATCAAATTTCTTATAGAATTTTAAAATAAGTATTTTAGCAGCTCACCAAACCTTTTCTGAGTTTTCAAAATATTTTTATTTATTAATGATTCAGATTCATGATCCAAATCTCGGTGTAAATCAATCCAAGCCTTATTGCTTATGCCCGGACAAGACACTTATCGCGGACAGATTCCTGCTCAGCTTTAAAAGATCCCTCGTTCTTCAAAAGTTAAACGCAGGCCAAAGGGCTTTTGAAACTATGTACATATATAGTATATGTGCCGGTAAATATTGGACCACCATTTTTTGCTAGTCTGATAGTGTTGAATAGAGTCATGGGAGAAATCTTGTCCTTCCCTTCCAATTCATGTACAGTTTCATGGCCTGGTACCCACCAGGCACAACTTATTTATTAATCAGGTCATCGATCGATAGAGCATCCAAACCTGATCTCTAGTTGCTTCCCATCCTTCGCGAGACACAAAAAGAAAGGGGTGCTTTTATTGAATGCAATCCTTTTTTGTTTCCATTTGCGTTAAGTTGCCCTTGCATTATGATCATAATAAAAATTATATCTTCACATAAGAACACTTCAAATCAACAAAGAACATCGACTAAGGCAAGCTCGATCCAAAAATCCGCTAATGACCCACATCCACGTCGCGTCTGACGTTAGCAAAATTATTCTCGTGTACTAGGCGACCAGGCATCAGCAGCAGGTATCGCATTGTCCCATTCTCAGAATTTTACCATACATCGGCCATATTTAACTCACACAGTTCAATTATGGCGTCCAAATTGGCTCCGCCCCCACATAACGGCACTTTCTTATTGAGAAATTATGAATGAAGACAGGGATGTCTGAGGTCGAAGAAAAAAGTTTATGAAGTTATATTCGATTTATGCTTAGAAGTTAAAACATTATGTTTATCTGAAGGAGTATATTTATGCAAGGTATGTCAGTTCAATTTAAGAGAACAAAATGAAGTTTTCCCAGGATGTTTGGGCTACATATTCTCTTTTGTTTTTGTGATGTTTGAGTAGTTTTTCTTCCAGAGAATTTTAAACGTATGTCTTCTCAGGGAGATACTACATTAATTTTGCATTTTTGACTGGAAAAATCATAGTTAAGAAAATAAAATATTTTTGAGTCTTCAATACTTAGCGGTTACATTTACATTCAAGTACTGAATCCTACATCTTTTTATTTTTTATTTTTGGACGTAATTCCCCTCATTTTTTTGTTTATTAAAGCGCTCCAACCTACTACCGGAATCCACGTAAGCAGGACCTTATTTCTGTTGAAGGTTTGCTTTGAAATGCAAAGCTATCTTGCTTGTCGTCTAATATTCGTATAAAAAAAAAGGAGTGGAGTTGAAGAACATGTTTTTTTAATTATAAGTTCTGATCCTAGTGTTTGGCGGATGTATCTCGATATTTATTACAAGACGGGATAGATAGGCATGTTTTCGTCCTCTTAACGCTTTACCTTACAATGGATTTGATACATGCTTCCTCTAAAACAATTCCGCCATATGTAAGGTTTATCCATTTTAGTTTTCTAAATATAGACAGATCCACAAATAGAGCGTAAGGTACAGACGGGTGCATAGAGAAATAAGAAGACATATCAAATAAGTTGATATAAAATTCTCAAACCAAAATCCGATTTCCTATTGACGAGTGCGATATGCATATAAACCCTACAGAATGAGCAAATAAAAAAAAAGTGCACCAACGACATAATTTTAATCAACAGCCAGTCCTCGTTTGCTACCAAAGCTGAAATGCTTTTAAATCTTTCTTATCTCAGTGCAAAGCTATATTTATGGTAGAAACAATACCTCGAGAACCATTAACAATAAAAAAACTGACGTAAAATCATCTTCAAATATTAATTATAAAATCAAAGTTAACGTCTTTTTTACCGCATTAGTTATTTTCGTTTTTTATTATTTTTGTATAAGCATTTATAATTTACTTAACCTGGAACACTTGATTTTTTTAGTTTCCATTTTATTTAATTGCAATTGAAAGTATTGAAGCATATATTTATTTTGTTTTCAAATTACCAAAGGGGAAATAAACTAATTAGAAAAAAACTATTTGTTCCTGAAACAACCAAAGTTATTAAAAAAAAATTAAAAAAATAATTAAGCAAACAAAAGAAAATAAAAGTCTTTTCATCAAACAATTTAACATTAAAGAGTTCTTAGTATTTATTTAATATATATTTTTTAAACTTGGTTTAAATTAAGTTTAGCATATTCGTTTTTATTCGGTTCGTTTGTTTTACAAACTCAGAAAAATAAACAGCAACAATGTTCTGTTCCTTTATTTATGAAAATTCCAAAAATAATGTTAACGCTGTTCTCTTTAGAAGTTAATATTCCTTGGTTCAGTAGTACTTACATTGTCTTGAAGTTTAAACTTAAAAATATTTTATTGAACTATAAAGAAAAACAAATTGCATTCATTAATTAAAAAAAGCAAAAACTGTGTGAAATAATATATATTCCTTAATTAATATATATCTATTTTACATTAAAAGAGTTTTATTATTTCTGTTTGTTCATTAAAAATAATTTTCATATTCAGAGTTTTTTAGTGGCTGGAGTTCAAACGTTTTATAATTACCTTATTCATTAAAGTTTTGAAAAAATGTTAATAATTGTTATTGTGTATTTGTATGCTGAAAAATTGGCAAAAAAAAAATTCTGTTGTTTAAAAAAGCAAAAAAAAAAAAAAAAATTACCTTTGGTTGTTACAGGGACAATCGCCCCCTCGCGTGAATTACCCGAATTAACCGCCGAGGACACTATTCGCATCATCTTGTCGAATTTAAATTTAATTGTACCGGTCGTAGCTGCCCTACTTGTTATTATCATTGCCATTATTGTTATTTGTATCCTACGTAGCAAAGGCAATCATCACAAAGGTATTACCATACAAAACTAATTAATTCGATATTTTTTTTCTTCTCTTTCTCGTTTTGTTTATTACTTTCTTCTTCAACTACTGTGTTGAATCATTTATATATATATATATTAAAAACCACACTACAAAACAACAACAACAACAAAATATCAACTACCAATGCATCGTGGTAAATTATATACAAACAAATTGAATGTGTGCCTGTTGTACCATAAACAAAAACATAAACTATTGAAATCCGAAATTGGTATGTATTCAGGCACTGTTGCCCCCTTGGACGATGGTATCGGTTTAGGCAATTCCAATACCAGGATAAGGATGCCGGCATGGATGCCAGAATGGTTAGATTTGAATTTTATGGTTCCATTGATTGCAACATGTATTGTTGTTGCGGTGGGTATACTAGTTGTGTGTGTAGCGCTATCAAGACGAAGAGCTGATGACTTGCGTGGCGGACAAAAGGATGTTTACTGTAGGTGTTTTGCATTGCAGCTTCAAATTTTATTTCATTTTAAATTTATTTCTTTGATTTTTTACATGTTCTCAAATTTATATTTAATAATTACTCAAACATTTTATGATTCTGTTTTTGTTCAGCTTTTATTTTTATATATTATATTTAGGCGATGGTGTCAATTTTATATTTTGAAATACTTTATTATTACTTTTTTTTAGTTTCTACCTATTGAAGGCTTAATATATCGAAAATTATTAATCGTTTAAGCTTGAACAGGTTGACCAAAAAGTTGTTAGACCATTTTGACTCATAGTCTATGTAATGTGGTCGAATAACTCTCTTCACACATACACCACACCATATCGTTACTTGTGACTAAGATGAAGAATTATTTTTAAACCTTTAATCGGCTTATTGCCCTTCCAAATCTCAGGCCTATACATCATAAGCTAATCACGTTTGATATTCAACTGGTTCATTTCCAGTACGAACTGGAGCAAGGTTCGAGAAATGTCAACCCGCTATGACCACCTTCCAGTTTTTATTGAAAGCTCTTCTTAAAAGCTTTGGCGCACGTTGCACGGTGAATGTTGTTTAATTAATAAATTTTACGATCCCAATCTTCCATGCCGTTAGCCAAGCTTAAATAATTGTTTATAATAAATAAATTAATGAATATTGAAAGTAAAATCATCCCTTTCTCACTTCCAGGGGAAACCATTAAACTGATAGTAATGACTATCAAATTTTAGTGTTCGCAGAAATGTGGATATCTTGTAGAGATTTTTCTAACGAATCAAAACATATCTTAATTTGTTTAACCAAAATTCAAAATCTTTGATCTGACCCAGCAAATTCGCATTTTCCTTGCCAATCGGCTTCATCTCAAAATGAAGATTTAGTGTTTGAAAATGAACCGGGCTTTAAAAAAATAATAAGTTAAAATTTTAACTTAACGAAAGGACTGAAAATTTAAAAAAAATATGAACAATACATTCGTACTATTCATTTTGCTTTAGCTTTCCATTCTTTTAAGCCGCACAACTTGACTGTGGAAAGCAAGTCCATACCCTGTATTCCCTACTCACTTCAATGCTATGAAGTCTCTTTGTGTCTCTCTCTTTTCTCCCTTATACTGTTTACCCGAGTTAGATACTGGCATTGGAATGGTTTTCATAAGTCTTTAAATACGTGTATTTTCAAAAAGCAACAAATGTCTTCAGTTTAATTTCGTTTTTAATACAGACTAAAAAACCAAAAATGGTGAGTATATTAAATGCTAAGTTTAATTTAACGACACCATCGCCAAATGAAAAAAATAAATTACTTAATACAGATCCCGGTCCTTGGCACAAACAACCAAAAAAAATAAACAAACAAACAAATAAGTATAATACAAAATCTTTGTAAAAAAATTATTTAATTTTGGTGTTCGTTCTATGACTTTAAACTTATTAATTTTTATTAGCTAATTAGCTTTGGAATAAAAATATCGGTATATAAATTTTGTTTTTGCATCAAAAAGATAAACAATAATCAAAAGTTAGATGTTAAATGTTTATGTAAATATCTATTTATTCATATAAATTACAAAATAATAATAATTAGAGCATGTTTCTTAAAAGTCAGAAATGATTTTCTATTCTAAAATCTACACATAAATATCGCAAACAACACACAACAAACATGAAACATTTTCTTCATCTATTTGTGTATTATTTTTAACTTCTCTATCTTCTTATAAAATATTTTAAAATTTGGTTGGTTAATTTGTTGTTTTGATGTCTTCTTCTGCAAGCAGATGCTTATTGCTTCTTATTCTTTCATTGTATACAAAGTAAATTTAATCTATCAAAAAATATTTAATACGGGTGAGTACGTATTTGTAGATAAGAAATAACACATAAGTATGTATGTATTTTGGTCAAAATGTTATATTACTATAAATTTTACAATATAACGTTTTAAATTCGAAGTATGCAATTTCTTGTCACGTTCATCAAATGCATTTTCAAACAAAAATACATTTGAAATGTGCTCTGGTCACCAGCCCCGCATCTGCCAAATAAAACAAAAAAAAAGCTGCTTTTTAAACCAACTTAAGCACTAGGCGAGCAGGCATAGCAGCAAGTTTCCCATTCCAAGAATTTTACTATATGGCGGCCATGATGGACTGTCTCAGTCTAATCATGGCGTCGAAATTGGCTCCGCCCGACTCTAACGGAACTTTTTGTCCAAAATTAAAAATGCAGACAGAGATGTCTGAGGTCGAAAAAAAGTAAAAAAAATTGTGCAAGGCTTACGTTTTAAAGATTATTGGAATAACGACATATGGTGTGTATTTGCTATATGTACATTTGAATTGAAACGTTTCAGTGAGACACTGACACATTTAATTATTAATTAGTATAGTAAATAAAATTAGTAATTTTAAAGTGCAGTGTTTTAAAATTTGTGCATATAATGTGAAATCTACATATATTAAATAAAATTATTACCAGCAAAGTAATATGCTTTCATTAAATTTGAATTAATCCTATTGTCTTGCAATATTGAGAATTGCCAGCGGGAGAACCTCTTGTTTTCTATAAGGAACTCTGCATTTTCATTTCAGAGATATGTTCGTACTACCAACCTTCATCGTCAGTTATAGTTTTTGCCATGAAGTCCAAATCTGCATCTCAACAACCCTACAATTCCATTCAAACTGATGCACGAACTCCAGTCTGCTTGTATCTCAAATCACCGGTTAAATTACTGTGCCCGAAACCATATGAGATGTTTAGTTCCTTGACAAGCTATCGATTCATCGATCGCCTGTTTGAACCTTTTATTGGACGTTTTCGTATGTTTTTGATATCGAAGGACGTCCCAAAAATGGCTCGTCGTCAACCGACTCATTCCCGCTTTTAAGTCGGTATTACTTGTCTTTGGAGTCGCCACATTATCGCCGCAAACTGATTTTAACATATCATGAGCTTCTTTGGAAATTTTTAGCAAAATTTAATGTGAACGATTTGTTCGAAATCAGTAAATATGACCTCACTCTTCTATCTTTGGAATCTGATAAGCTTTGTATATTTACTGCATGGACAAAAATAGATAGACAAGTTGAAATTCCTACAGCTTTGGTACAGACTATCTTGTATTGAACGTATATCGTATATATGGATATAGTGTCAGCAGTCCATCACTCACCGTATATTTTGATAACTACCAGCATATCTTTAAAACATCTAAATCATATATGTTAAACAACATATTTTTGTCATCCTCGACATATCTGTGCTCAGATAAAAATTTAGCAAAAAAGATCCGTTAAGTCTGGGCGGAGCCAATTCAGACGCCATTATTAGACTCGGAGTCCAGTATGGCCGCCGTATTGTAATATTATGAGAATGGGATATCTTCTGCCGCTGCCTGGTCGCCTAGTACACCAGCTCGGTTTTGCTTAGAATTTTTTTCGTTTTTATTTTAAGGAATATTTTTTTCAATCATTTCTTGAAACACACCTGGGCAAGCTCGAACCTTCTGAAATTGACCACTCTAAATTTGCTTGCCTCAAAATAAGAAAAAGAAGACCACGTTAAAAATTTGAAAATATTTTGCACATGAGTTTTTTACGAGGGGCACTGTTTCTACTTGGACTTAAAATCGATGTTAATCAGATGTCACGCATATGCTGACTGCAGCTGCTTCTGATTAACCTCAGACGATCAGTACAATCACATCTCTTTCACATAAATACCGTGCAATTAAGGGAGTGAAACAAATAAATTAAACCAGCGTTATTTTTAAAAAATACGACCATATGTATGTAGATAGCACTCTAAACGGTCAATATTTCTTGATATAAAGGCATCTCCATAATCAATGGGACAATTTTACCACAAAAACAAATTCTTTGTGCAATAGGTTTTTGGGAAGTCAGGACTAGATACACTACCTTTTTTTTGCGTAAATAGTGAGGGTTGGAACTACAGATTATTACTGACTCTGAGAGGCTCAAGGAGTTTTATCGTGGCATTTCTTCGGAGGGTTGCCAAGCACTCGTCATGCAGAAAAAAATTCTTTATGTGGAACATTCTGCACGCTCACGGACATCCAGTAACAAGAGCAGTGCTTGACAAATGTTTCATTTTGAAAAACAGTGAATCAGCACAGATGGTGAACAGATTGAAAACATATGTAAAAGACAGAATTTATCGAAAAATGTTGGTATTCTTCAACACTCTGAAATGGCGCACGAACATCCAAAACGTATCGAACCATAACACACTTAAACAGTCGATTATTTAATCATAGGGGATGTGAATTTTAAGTTCGATCGATTGAAAGTGTTCAACCTAAAATAAGATGATATAAAGCAGGTGTTATCTAAAGACCAAATTCTGCAGCTGAAGAGAAAACACAATGGGGGCTTTATTTTGCGAAAAATAGTTCCAGTATATTCCACTTGTTGTTGGAGGATTATTGGCCTGGACTTTGCTTTAATATAGACCCAAATGGAATGGTGATGTCCGACTAAGATCTTCAGTTGGATTAAGATCTCCATTCCGCAAAATCGCAATTGCAGGAATTATTTCACACAATCGATCAGCTGAGTGACATTAAGCGTCATCTTGCTAAAAAAATAAACTTTACCCCAGATACATATATCGTAAATTTAAGGCCAAAAATTGCTTTCATATTGGACTCCTTAAGGGAAGTTCGCCACTATACAGTGCTCCCTGGTGAATATAAGTTTGACTATCAAATTATATAGCCAATCTATCGTTCCTGGTTTAAGCCCTATGGTGCTTTTAAATAGAAGTGCAGTATTGTTTGCTTTCTTTATACTTTATTGTGCATTTAGATTAGATAAAGTTCGTAGTGGCTTGCCCAAATGCTTATTTTTTTTCTAAGACAACTCCATTGTATACAAAAGACAACTCAGATTCTTATCTTGAACTATTGTATAATAAAATTAAATTCTCCTGATTTTACCACTGAAATACTGCATCATTAAGTTCTCATCGTTCTCACTGCTACCTTGCCTGCAGATGGGGCAGATTTACCCTTTCAACTCATCGATTTGGCTTCTTCTTCGTCTCAGATATGAATTGATGGACTCATGGTTAATGCCCAGTTTTAAAGCGACGTAAGACACAGCTTTAATGCTTAGAAATTTCGGCGAAATACTTGTGTGAAACCTCTCCACGAAACAATAATAATTCCATCATGAGTAATCGCTGTAGACTCTATTAGAGTCGGCTTGAACTCAGTTTTGATACTGACGGGACTTAGGCATACCAAATGTTGACAAACTCACTGAACGTTTCATAATTTTCATTTCTAGCTTTGACTTCCAACAAAAATCATTCTTTTCAAAATCACCCTTGCTTGACATGTCCGGTTTTAATACAACAAAGAGCACTTAAGGAAAACGATAGAGAAAAGGTTTAAATAAGTTTCGAATTGTTTGAATTTTGTACAAAACTAAATCTTTACAATTTAACAATAAATTAAGGACTGAATAAAGAAATAATACAATTAAGAAGAAAAATAGTTGGAAAATAGGGTTGATTAAAATTTTATAAGCATACATTTTGTAACCACATTTTGACCAAATTTATATACATATTTCTGGATCACAATCATTTAACCAATTCATCCCCATCAACAATTGGCAAAAAAATAAAAATAAACAAAGAAGAACTAAAACTACCTTTTGCGATAATAGACAATAAAACAAAATTTAACCAACCAAAATAAGAAATGCGTCCATTAAATTGAAAATTTGATATGTTTTCTGTTTAAGTAAATTCTCCTTTCATGTGCGTTCAATTAAATTCTTTCCTCTTCTATCTTCTTTCTTCTGTTAAGTTTCTCTCAAGATATGACAATCTGTTTTTCTGTTTCTTTATTATTAATCCATTTGATTTATTTTAGAAGATATTTTCCCCAAAAACGGGGAGAAACCAAACGTCTTCGAACACAGCAAAGATGCTTTCATTATCGCAAAAACAAAAGATTTGAAAATATTGATGAAGAAAAATTAATAATAAAATAAAGTAAATCATAGCACCATCATCAAATTTTTTATAAACTTATAAACCATGCACCAAAGTAAAAGATATTATTGGAAAAAAAGCAAAAAAAAAATGTTTTTTTTTTTAAATTAACCGTAAGTGCACCAAATCTTCATTCCTCAATAATTGCACATTTGTTTTTTAAATCATCTAAATTTGAAGACAAATTAAAGAAGTCAGAACCATTTGGATGTTCAATGTAAGACAAACACAGAAAAGTAAAAATTTTGAGTAACAATAAAAATAAAATAAAAAAAAAGTTTAAAGCAAAATGGTAACAAAAGCATCTTCAGCCACATATTGAGTATTCGATATCATATATTAATTCTAGACGATGTAGTTTACAATCAGACAATGGGACCTGGAGCTACCATGGACAAGAGGCGACCAGACCTGCGGGACGAATTGGGATACATTGCACCACCAAACAGAAAACTACCACCCGTACCAGGATCAAATTACAACACTTGCGACAGGATTAAGCGAGGTACAGTCATAAGTAAGCATCTTATTGCTAATTTAATCAAATCTAAAGGACAATGTCTACAAAATGTTTTGTTATTCTTTTATTTTTCTTATAACACTGGGAATGTCCATTTGGAATCAATGGAGTATCCATTGGACATTGGACTTAATATCTCTTAACTTTTTTCGATTTTTATATTATCGAGTTGTATTTAAACTTAAAGTTGTATAGTTTTTCTACATATTTGGTAACACAGTGAACATTTTCACCTTCTTTTTATGTTTTGTTATTTGTAAATTCAATTCTTTGATAGAAGTGTGTCCTTTCGATATAAGAATGCTTGCTTTGTCTGTAGTGATTAAAAAAAAACTTTTGAACAAAAAAAGAACCTCCGATAAAAGTGCTTAAAATAGAATCTTAAAGTCAGAACTATTTGTTCAGTAGATGTAGTAAACAGCTTTAAACGTTTTAATCGATTTAATAAAGATAGTATCTTCTGTGTCAACCCCTGCCCTGTCGGAAAGATTAACATCAGAACGCTTGACGCCTTATATAATTAAATGTGACAATAAAATTCTAATCAATCTTCGCAGTCGTTCTAGACAAGATAACATAAAATTGCCGAACTAATTCAAAGTAGCTGGACTTCATTTTAAATGATATGAAGCTTAAAGTCTTGTCTGCCAGTAACGATACATTTTTTGTGTCGATGACAGTATTTCAACGCACTCAGACTTTTTATCCACGAAGCGCCATAAGACACTAGGCACGAAGATGGGACCATTGCGTTTCCTGTAAGAATCATCCGAAACCATAAAAATTACCTCTAATTTTAGAATATGAATTTGACCTACATCTTCCATGTTCTCAAAAATTGATTCGTCTGAACAAGTCACCCATCGGGAATTGGATTTGCTTCCTAATCTTTAAAAGATCATTTGTTCTTTTATACTTAGTGGTCTGCAAAAGGCTTTAAGGCTCTTGAAAATTCGATTGCCCAAAGATTTGCTAGTCTGATAGCATTGACTAGATCAGTTGCCTTAATGCTACAAAGGAGAGGCCTGATCTGCATTGCATCGACAAGTGACAAATTTCCTGATTTTCTTGATAATTCATTAGTGTTTTCAGCGATTTCGACATTAGAGTGACCAGATACTTAGCACATTTTGGTAAGGTTCTGGATGCATAATGTTTTAAGCACTGTGCTATACACAAGGGCTTTAAGATCTGCTGCCATTAAGAGATATCAGCACACGTGCTGTTATTTTAGATTCACGGACATTTTTTCACTCTGGATGACTCCTTTTATTTTCCTATAATTTCACTTGGATGAGATTACCGTTAAGGAATTCGCTCATAATCAGAAACATTAAACAGTGCTGTTCCCAAAAAATCCTACGTTAGTGAATCTTTCCGATTTTTGACAGTGACAGAATATACTACTGTGTCCAAAAAATAAGGTGACATATGAATTTAAACTGCGCGCGTCGAAGGATTCGGAAATTTTTCTTTCTTTTTAGGTTGGTAGTACTGTCATTGACATCTATGTGAAATTTCATGTCAAAATATATTCATAGTGTTTGAGATACGCGTCGTTTTGTGAGCTGCTAAAAGTGAGTTTTTCGTTTTTTGCGATGTCGAAATTTATTGAGCAAAGAATTTGCATTAAATTTTGTTTGCGGAATCAATTTTCTGCTGCGGATGAGTTGAGGATGGTGCAGAAAGCCTTTGATGATGAGGCTATGTCTAAAAAAAATGTTTACAAGTGGTATAGTGATTTCCAAGCCGGCCGTGAACGTGTCGAAGACGAAGAGCGATCTGGGCGACCATCAACCTCAACCGATGAAGCTCACGTCCAACAAATCAAAGATTTGGTGTTGAAAAACCATCGATTAACGATTAGAGACCTTGCTGATGAAGTTGGCTTATCGAAAGGCTCAGTCAATACCATTTTGAAGGATGCTTTGGGCCTCAAGCGCGTCAAATCTCGACTGGTACCGAAAACATTGAATTTTTTTGGAAAAAAGGCGTCGCGTTGAAGTGTGTGAAACAATGCTTTCCGACTACCAGGATGTCATGAAACGCATTATAACTTGCGATGAGACTTGGATCTATGCTTACGACCCCGAAACAGCCGATCAATCGAGCGAATATCGTGCCAAAGGAGAGCCGAGACCAAAAAAACCGCGCTAAAGTCGCTCAAAAATCAAGGTCATGTTGACTGTTTTCTTCGATTATCGTGGTGTTGTGCTTTATGAATTCCTTCCAACCGGCCAAACAGTCAACAAGGAATATTATTTGAACGTTATGCGTCGTTTGCGTAACGCTATCCGCCTAAAAAGGCCGGAATTTTGGAAAGACAATTCTTGGTTTTTACACCACGATAATGCACCATCCCATACCGCACTCGTAATTCGTGATCATTTCGCCAAAAACTCAACCCATATCGTTCCGCAAACACCGTATTCACCTGATCTGGCGCCGTGCGACTTCTGGCTGTTCAACAAGCTCAAAAGACCGCTCCGGGGACACCGTTTTGATACGATAGAGGAGATTCAAGCCGCAGCGAAGACGGAACTGAAGGCCATCCCGGAAAGTGACTACAACCAGTGTTTCAAAGATTGGAAAATCCGTTGGCATAAGTGCATTGCATTGGGAGGGGATTACTTTGAAGGGGATGAAATTGATTTGGAAGAATAAATAAAGAATTTTCAAAATAAATACAATGTCACCTTATTTTTTGGGCACAGTAGTATATAAGTATGCCAGCCATATCACCTGTAATGGCTTTGATGACTTTTCGACGAAGAACAGGTGATTCAATCGTCCGACTATCTTTCTGCATGGACGGTGTATAGCAACTGGCTTCACTTTTACACTTCGGTTAATATCCCTATGGCCATGACTCGCTCGATTCTCCAAAGTTTCTTCAGTAGCTTTCACCTCTGAATTATACGTTCTTGAGTATTTCTTGTATTGGAGGCCCTTCTCAATCCTACGAACTTTAACGTGCCTTATTGTTGCGTTTGTTTCATTGTGTTCAAAAATCGCTCAAGGCTTCTGAAAACATGCTCGTATAAAGTCATCATTAATTTGCTGGGACTTGCAACCGAATGCTACTACTTTTGTAATAGAACTTTGATTTTTAAACAAATTAATGACTTTTAGGAGCACTTTTATAGGAGGTACACCTATAAAAAATTTTGAAAAATGTTGAATTTTGATTTTTAACTTAATCCCCTGTATTTTTCTTTTTTATTTTTCATGGTAAATTGTTTATATTTTGCATTCGCTTCAACTTGTGCTTTATATTTGTTTTCCTGCTTTGTTGTCAAAACCTGTGCAACTATCTATCTTTTCATAAAAAATTAATATATAAATGTAACATGAAAAAAAAAACAAAAAAAACACATAAGTAGGCCGTGGCATGCGTTCAAACCACTCTACATGGGATCCCCGTCGACCAATCTACGAAGAACTGAAGCCTCCACCAGTACCAAGGCATTATGGCCACAGCCACGGTACTGACAATATCTATCACAGACATCCAGGTAGGACTTGGTTTATTATTTCTTCAGTTTAATTTTTTTTCTTACTTTCTTTTAATAATATTTTTTTTTATGTATGGCTAAACAAAATGCGGTCTAATTGCCTTTCTTTTTGTTAAAATACTAACCACCCTTTAAGTTTGTCCCAGTTAACTTTATTTTGTTATTATAATAGTCGTTAAAATCTTTTTTTTAATTTCGTAAAAAAAGAATTGAAATTGATTTAATGTAGTAATCTCTTGCTCTATATAACTTTGGGACTTTGCGTGAACATTACTAACATTCTTTAACGAAGGTAAACGAAGTTGAAAATATGATGGTTGTAGTTGCACGTTTGCACTTTAATTTGCATAAAACGCTGAAAATAAAACCTAAAATTATAATAATACATTCATAGCGACTTTGCTGTGTTTCTGCGCTAATGCAAGACCTTTTTTTTAAATCCGAAAACTTTCACTAAACCCCAACTAAGGTATGGAAGATGAGATCTGCCCCTATGCTACGTTCCACTTGCTTGGCTTCCGCGAGGAAATGGATCCAACCAAGGCAATGAATTTCCAAACATTCCCCCATCAGAACGGACACGGTGGACCAGGACATGCCGGAACAATGGGACCACCAGGACATCCAGGACATGTGCACTCACGGTCTGGCTCACAGTCGATGCCACGTGCTAACCGATACGCTCGCAAGAACAGCCAAGGCGGACAGAGCTCTATCTACACACCAGCTCCTGAATATGACGATCCTGCTAACTGTGCTGAAGAGGATCAATATGTAAAGAAGGAGAGTTCATTTTGACAGAATTTAATGTATATCGTTTTATTTTTACAGCGGCGTTACACCCGCGTCAACTCTCAGGGTGGAAGTTTGTATAGTGGACCTGGACCCGAATATGATGACCCAGCTAATTGCGCACCCGAAGAAGACCAATATGGCTCACAATATGGCGGTCCATACGGAACACCATATGATCACTACGGTTCTCGTGGATCTGTCGGACGTCGCAGTGTTGGTAAGTGGACGAATGAGATTCATAATTCTGTAATCCATTTTTGGTTGCACTTTTGTCAGGTAATGGATCTCCTGAACCACCACCACCACCACCACGCAATCATGACATGAGCAATTCCTCATTCAATGACTCCAAGGAAAGCAATGAGATCTCAGAGGCTGAATGTGATCGTGACCATGGACCACGAGGCAACTATGGCGGTAAGCATTGAAATAAAGTTTTTCTTAAACTCCAACAGGGAGAAAGATTCCATTTGTCGAATTAGGTTTCTCAAACAAAATATAACAGCAACCAGATTTTATATAACAAAATTAATATTTCCCATTTTTTTTTTAAATAACTTTTCGTCTTCATTTCGAACTCTCATAGAAGACTCCAAGGAGGGTGAGTGATTCACAAAAATCTTGAAATTTCTTGGTGATCACTTTTATGATTTCTGTTCTTAAAAATCATTCGTGTTTTTTTGAATCA
Organism: Orthonevra nobilis; assembly: GCA_963555765.1. NCBI lineage: Eukaryota > Metazoa > Arthropoda > Insecta > Diptera > Syrphidae > Orthonevra > Orthonevra nobilis. The sequence continues at coordinate 95,390,313 of OY743224.1, forward strand.
CATTAAGTTCAAAACACATTCTTTCCAAATGTGCAAAATATTATTTTATATCAAATTCTTCAATATTAAATCCACAAAAATTATATCATGAATCATGTTCCTCACTCATTCTCATGAATGCAATACCTAGTGTCATTCTTCCTTCCCATTTTAGTAAAAAGTCCAAACTTGGAAGTTCGAAAATTTATTCAATTTTTATTTTTTGAATGTTCAAATTATTCTCATCTTCATAGGTTAGGAATTTAATGGGAATTCATAATGTTTTTTTGAATATTTAAAAGGATAACAAGGATTGATAACGTAGGACAAATGTGACAATCGATTGGATTTGGTTTTCGAGAAGTTGCGTATGCGGTATTGACTGATTTTTGAAATTCGAAAGGCTATATTTTTGACGATAGATTTCAGAGCTATGTGCTTTGTTTCACTTAGGGTCCTCCATCTTGACCCTGCATAAAATTGTGATAGCCTCTGTTACGTTATTGACGTTCATGAGGAATCTTTTATTTAAGCACCTAAGTTATTTGTATAAACCTAAAGTTTTGTGTATTTGTGCGGTCCATCGATTGCAAATTGGTTGAAAGTTTATTTTTCTGGAGACCACCAGTTTTCCTGGGATGTTGAGATGTCGCTTGTACGAATACGATTTCGTACTGTAATGAAATGTGTTAGCCTCAAGTGTACGCGTTACAGAGTTAACTTCTTAGACCCGAAAAATACAAACTATTGTTTCTAAAAACCAAATCAATGCCTTTAATCTAGTTCTGTTCGGGGTAACTGTTTTGTCAAGCAAGGACTCAATTTTGCAAGTTGGGAATTGTTTTTTCAAGGTTCCTCTCAAGAGAACTTCTAAACAAGTTCCTTGTTTTTTTAAACATCGTCATCTGCACTGCACTCCCTCAAATCCAGTCGATTCAGTGTGTCACAGTTAAACAACAGCTATCATAATATTTTCATGTTAAATAATCATCACTGTGTTTTGCTAAACATTCATTCAGAGTCCTCAAAAAATGTTGTTTATTGTTTGTAGATTTTTATATTTTTCTCTCACTTTACCACTTTATTTGCGTGTGTGAAATTAACAACATAGTGTTATATTTTATTTTCAAAAATTTCGGTCGTTTGGGTACACCTCTTTTCGTTTTATATGTTTTTTTTTATCAAACCAAAATTTGTGTAACTAACTTAATGTTTATTTTAAATTTCACGTGGATTGCATGGAGTTTTTTTTTAGGATTTATTATGATTTTCAAGTTTATTTTTTTTTAATAAATTTAGGTGTAAAAAATGCTTGTCAATTAATAAAAGAACTTTTTTTAAGAATACAGTTTTTCTTTGTGCATTTTGAATCATGTAAAAAAATAGTTCCCGACCAATACATACATTATTGATAGAAGGGATTTCCATCCTCATTTTAACGTACATAGGAGAACGACTTTATTATGTTCCTTTTTTTTTTCTTTAATCAGTTTATTTATTATTTTAACAATTTTTTATTGACTTTTTCTTTTCTTTTATTATTTCACAATTTACTATGGGAATATCTATTGAACTTAAAAAAATGCAAAAAAAAAAATAAATAAATTATAAAATAAAAAATAAATGCAGCAAAACGATCCCCGCATCAGAAGGATCAGCGTTCAACTGAAGAAATGCGAAAATTAATTGAAAGGTAATGTATTTCGTTTGGTTAGGTTTTAGTGTAAAATGTAAACATGAAATAGTTCATACAATTATTCGCAGTAACAATTCGAAATTACCTATTATTAAAATTGGAAAAGTATCTACTGTTGAAAACATAAATTATCTTTCGCCACATTGTTAAATTTTAAAGTAGGTACAGAAGCTAAATTTGGAAAAAAAAATAAGGTTGAAGCAAAATCTGTCATTTATCTCAATTGTTTATTTCGAGCTTAAATTAATTTTATTCAAAATGTAATGTTTTCAAATTTAAACCTTTGAATGAAATTTTCAAACTGCAGTTTAAAGACATGATTCGGGACTCCTATAAGTTTTCTGTTTACATTTTTTAAATATATTTCCCACTTTAATTCCAATGACAAGTTTAACTGATTATTCAAAAATAAACTGCGGAGTAGCCCGTCCTTATAGAGAGTCATGCTGCCATTAAAGCCATTGGTTCGATCTTAATTTAAAACAAACAAGAGGTTGAATGTAGAAGACATTATTCTAGGATCTGTAAACGAAAGAAACTAATTGCACCGAGACCCAAAACTATTAGCTACTTTTAGCAAACATTCGGTCTCTTAGTCAAAGTCAATACAAGAAAACCCAAAGTAGACCGCATCCAAGGTTTGCCCCTTTATATCAAAAGGTCTGAGGACACATAGATGGATTCTAGCTAGGAAGCTTCGAAATTTCTATTGAAATTGCCAGCAAGGACATCAATTCCAACACGTTAATCTACAACATCAACACTGTTGGAAGTAAGAAAAGAGAACTTACTGTCTCGAATTCGACTTCGAGATTATTGAAACAATAATAAATAGCTCTTAAAGACAAAAAACGCACGTAAATTTCTACCTATGAAAACCCGCCTGGCAGAAAATATAAAAATGTGAAAATTAAAATCAACTGGTTACGAGCCTCTCCAAGACCAAACTACTTCTGTTTAAAAATAAGATGCCAAAGCTACATATCGAGGAACTATATTGCTTATAAAAAATGATATAAAAGGAATGTTAAAAAAAGGACTTAATATCATACTTTTTGACCTCTTAAAAGATGCTGTTTGAGTCCTTCAGATGTGCGACAATATTCAAGCGGAAGTTAATGCAATTGAAAAAGCGGCAAGACCCTTTCTTTGTTTACCATTTATGTAAAGCCATCTTAAATTGATTAAATCACGCATGATATAAAAAAACTGGCGAAAAGCCATTTTGTTCCTCCAGAGAAATACCAGAAATGACGAAGAAGCGGTTCAGTTAAGCTGTCGGTTTCAAATTTGCACGAAGTATCAAAAGCAATAGTCAAAAACAATTTTCATGCCCAATGGTATTCCAACAGCACTGTATCCGAGAATCACTGCACGCACACAATGGCCCAAACTCAACCAAAAAAGAACAACGAGACTTAGATCGTTTGTGGCAACAGTGCGGAATGATATACGAGAAAGCTACCCTATTGAGGAAGAGATTAGAGACTTCTTTGTTGTTACTCCGACATGCATAAAAGCAAAACCCAAACTTATAAACATGTTTTTTTTTCTTATTTAACATATTTTTGTTAAAAAATGTTTCGAAATCAAATTCATTTTGGAAAATCGTGCGATTTGTGATTTTTTTTTTGAAGAATTCACTGTTTTTTTTTAAATATGAAACAAATTCAGTCTCAGTTTGGCCGCAAAGCCTGTGTTGGATATTTAAGTATTTAGTTGCCGACTTGATTGACCCACATTTGAGTCCTACCTTTGTATGTAACATCTTACAGGATTTTGCATCAACCTACAAGATAATTATTTATTTATTGTCTTTTAAAAAGAAACAGGGTTTTGCTTAAATTAAATCGAAATTTTGACAGACAGAAAAGATATTATATGAATTTTTATTAAGCATTCCATGAAAAGCATTATTTAATTATATTAAATTTTTTTTCTTCAACATTATATTGTAAATAAAATGTGTGTTTTCGATTTACATATCCAATTAAAAATACTGTCCTCTCTATTAACAAACTGGTATTTTTTCACCGCTAGCCGAAAACAGTAAGTTTTGCATGGGATTTATTAATTTATTATAAAATACTAACTTTTTTAATATTCATTTTAATTTGTTGCTCTTTCTATCGCCAACTTTTGTAGAAAATATAATTTCCAAATTTTGTTTGTGCGCATGGTTATGTTTAGTAATTATATAAACTTGTTTATTGTTAAAATTTTGTTTTGATTTTTTTTTTTAAATTATTTAATAATAGCAAAACAACAGAATTCTATAATATATGGCCGACTTGATATGGTTTAATTTTTAATATACAAATTAACATTTAGTTTGCCGTCATAAATGAAATAGAAAATAACACTAACAATAAAACTTAATGTGTTGACACATCTTGTTTGAATGAAACAAATAATTTGATTAACATATTTTGTCAATAATTTGGAATAATCCCATCAAATTATAATCTGCTTCGAATTTATTCTTGGTTGGTATTAAAACAGACATACTGAATACTACACAAACACTTTTAGCAAGCTTATCTACCTATTTTGTGGAAGGTGAAGAGTTTGAAGTGCTTTGCGGTGTTTTTAGTTTTTTATTTTGTTTTAATAAATTTTGAAAATTTTGACTTTAAAAATTAGTAACTCTTTTTGGCGCGTAACAGCGGGCGAAGGAAATGCTTATCACCAATCATATCGTTTCCCACTTAGAGGAAATTTATCCTCAATATTGCATTGCTAGAAGACATGGTTTTGAAATAGTAAATTACTCGACTTTTTTTTTTTGGGCGTGGGTACACACAAAATTGAAAACATTCAAAAACACTGAAGCGAAGTGTCTCCCAATGCGGAAATGAGCGGCAGCTTTAGTGTTCCTAAAAAAAAAGACTCATTTTTGAAAAAAAAAATTCTGCGAATCACACTATTATTTGCATCTTTGGGAGCGACAATGCTCTCTCACTGGCCTGTACTTACACATAATGAAATGTCAATAACCTTCACATTGTCCAAGTGGTACATATATTTTTTTTAAACATTAGGGGACACGACATAAATGTTAACAGAGACATAGAGCTTCGAAAGAAATTTACCCGCGGATCGTTTCTAGAAAAACTATCAGTACCGAGGCTTTAGGAAGCCTTGTAAATCACGACACTCATCCAAGTTTCAACAACATTTGTAACACACGTAATATATGGAATAAAACCCACATTCTTTTCACATTATATTACTTTGTTGTTTTAATCTCTTATTATCTTACTGTATGGGTGTCCAGTACACAAAGATCGTTCGAAAGTCCAGAAAACAACAAACAAGAAAAAAAAAACACCAAATAAATGAGACAAAGTTGGCAAGAAACATATGGTATTCTTGCATTCTATGAACTTCGGCCCTGACGCGTAACAGAAACGCCGAAAAAAAGAGTGTACTTGCAAATCCTCAGCAATTCCACGACTTGATTTCTTTGCTCATTGAATAAAAAAAAACACCGTTTCGAAGGCTTAGAAAAGCAGTCTATTTTAACACCTCATATACACTTTAAACTCATCCTTCCAACACTCTTATTCAAACAAGAAAACTTACAAATCTCGAGAACGCAGCTTCTTGTTTCAGCATAATATACTTCCCTTAATCCATCCAATTAAGCTTGCTTTAATTCTCCTATTAATGTTTTTCAACCAACGAACAAAAAAATAACACAGTTTCAAAGTACAAAGACAGCTAATGAAATTTATTTTAAATTATTTTTTTAAAAACAGAAACGAAGCCGGCCCAAAACAATTCCAACAACAAAGTGGCGCAGGATTCACAGCCTACGATACTATGGCAGTGTAATTTGTAAACTCTCATAAAGCATACAACACAACAGCAAAATTCTTAAGAACAAAAATTGACTAAAGTTAATAAAAATTTTAATTATAATTACTATATTATGCATTAAAAAAAAATCGTAATATTTGCTATAATATACACACTATATACAAAAGTTTAAGCAGAACAAACATAAAATAACAAGAATTGTGTAACCAATAAGACACCAGGAAATTAAATTAGTTTTCTATATATAAAAATGAAATAGGTTATTATTGAAACTACATTTATGTAGTTTGAATAAATTTCTGTGTGTTCTTTTTGGAAACTGAGACTACAAATGCATAATTTTAATTGCCATTTCATAAATGTATGTTTGCTTAATTTTTATAATTTTTTTTACTACGATTTTTTTTTTTCATTGATAGGTAAATGTAAAGAAAACGCGGAGAAAGTTCTCGATTGTAGGTCCTTGTGTTTCGTTTTTTTGTTGTGATTTATATTACTTTTATATTTGTGGGGTTAAAAGTGATAAAAGAAAAAAATATATTAAAGAAGATGGTACTAAAAGATTAAGCCCCCGTTTTAAGAAGATTGCTTTAAAAAACTATCTTCGATTTAAATCTTTTTTAAGTATTATTGAATGGAAAAAGAACAACATTTAGTCATTTGTATTTTGTAGTCGCTTAGTCATGTAAGTAATTTACTTTAAAAAAAAAGAACAACGGCAAAAAATATATAATCAGCACAATTATTCTTTAGGTGTGTTTCTTTTTCATGATAAAGAAAAGAATAAGTTTTTTTTATTACATAACCCTAATACATATTTATAAATATTTATCTACTCGTGTTTTGTGTCATTTGTTTAAAAATAAAAAAGAGAATTAACACAACTATGATATTTAAAAGTAAAAAAAAACTAACGATATAATTGTGCTTAAAGAAAAATATAGAAGTTTTTTTTATTAACTGATCTTCCATAATTAATTTGCACATTTTCACTGAGATTTATTTTTTATTAAATATAAGACATGTGAATGCATTAATTTCCCTTTGTTTTATATTTTCTTATCGAAAGAGAACACAAAAACTCTGTATTATACAAGAATACAATTTGACTTGTAAATTAAAAAAAAGGGCAAATTTTTTTTTGTTAAAAATATTTCATGTAATTTGTGTTTGCATTTAAGCTTTAATTTGTAATATTTAAGTTTTAAAAGGAGTGAAGAACTGCTTTTACATTTGTATTATTAAATCTGTTTGAGTGATTTATTTTATTATTTTTTCTATGATTTTTAAATATTAATAAAAAAAATCTTCCTATACATTATTAAAACAACACTGTATTATTTTGTTTAATTTTTCATTATTATATACCATTTCATTTATCGATAATGCAATAAATTTGTATAAGCTTTTTTTTCAGCCGAGCTTGAGGAAAGAATAAACCCTCTACCGTGGAATTTTGGATATTGATCGGTAGATTTCTCGATTATTGAATAAATTCCCTCTTTTTTACGGAATCAAATTAAAGGTTTGTTCAGATTTCCATCCCCTTGTCCAGCATATTTTACTTCCTGTCCATCACAAGCCCCCAAAGGCCTTGGCCAGGATACAAGAATCTATACAGTTTTCGGCCTTCGAGCCATCCACACATACTGCAATGTCACCGGTATTCGTACGTTTGATTTTTTTCTGTCAGCTTTTTTTTGAAGAATATATGTTCTATAGGAAGAGCAGCTCAAAATTGGTGTTGAAGACTCCTTCAAAATTGAGCATCGACATAAACCATTACATTTCAAGAATCCTTAATCGGTAGCTCACGTGTTAGGTTATTTAGTAAAGTACTTCTTGAACCTTGCGCAGAAGTGCCCATTGTCGGATCAACAGCTTCTCAGATGTATTATCCATCTAAATTTGTGTAAAATGTAAAATATTATATTGAACATCGTTTGAATATAGTAAACTACATTATCGGAGGCTTAAATTCATTGGAACTAATAATCTCTTGATTTGCTTCGAAATCAATGTGCTTGTGTTATTTCCCTACATTAATTTATCTTGATTTATTTAACAATATAGATAACTGTTTGCATATATTTAAGATTTTTGTATTTTTCCAGTTCTCCACTCCTCAAAGTTCCTTTAGTTATGAATTTTGAGTTAATTATTTAGAATTTATATTAATAAGACTGATTAACGAAATTTAGATGAACCGATTGCTCATTCCAGCATGTGATTTTATTTTTCGTTTATTTTAAATTTATATATTTTCATTTATATTTTATATAATTTCTTCACCAAATCTCTTTCCAAAAAAACACACTTTATTAATTTAAATTAAAAATAATAATAAAACATAAAGTCACATTCAATAGCAATAGAATCATTTTTTTAAGAATCCTAATAATCAATTATACAACGTATAATATCAATAATTACACAGAAATTTTATTGTAAGAATAATTTTGTTTTAAAATAATATTGACATATTATACAGAACTTAACCACCTACAACAAACAAAATTAAACTTCGAAATAGAAATTAAATCCAAACGCTGGTGATGCTGTGTCTGCCTGTAAAGGTAAACAAATTTATAGACACAAAAACTATGAACATTTTTTTCAATTATTTAATATTTAACCTTTCGGCAGCACGCCAATGCTTTTGTTAAACATATTCAAGGTTCGTAAGCGCCTTTATTTCTGAATGAAATGATCTTTTCCTTTTCTCCTGATTATTTCTCTGTTAACTTATCATTCTGTTTCTTTGCTCATTTCTTCGATCCCTGATTATTAATCATTTATAATTTTTTTGACAAGTGCTCATTTCTTCGATCAATGGTAATTTCTTCAACCACTGCTCGTTGTATCAAATGTTTTTTGCTCCCTAAGCTTCTGATCGTATACTGATCTATTTTGTAATAATTAAACGGGGTAAAAAAAAGAAAAAACATCATATACATCAGCAGATCAGCGTCACTATATATATTGCAAAATTAAACTTACATAAAACGTCTTAACGAAAATCTATATTCATATTAAGTGCTTATATTACGGAAACAAAATCATTCAAAAGTTCGGTGGACACAATTGGGGTTTTTCATTCCATTTGACGCGTCCAACAAACCTGGCATATACATTATATCACACCAATTACCTACCAATTAAAATTTTTAAGTGTAGTTGAAAAATTGAATTAAGAACCCAAAAAAAACGTACTCAAAAATTAAAAAAAAAAATATATACATAAATGTAGTGTTGTGATTTGATTGCTTAATTTAAATTAAAAAAAGTAGCTTATAAAATCAAATATTAAAATTTATGCTGTAAACTTATTCTTTACTTATGGGAGTTTAAATAAAACTATCAAAAGTAAATATGTATAACAAATAAAAATCAAAATCAAAAAATTTAAAGTTTATTCGAAATACAACAAATTAAAAATTAAAGTTTAAATAAAATTACATTTTCGACGAGTTAAATGAAAAATAAAATGAATAAGAAAGAGAAATGAAAAGAAGCAGTAATATGAAAAATACCATTCGCTTTTTGTGTTGTTAATTTTTTAATGAATTATAAAATTCCACATCAGCTACCACTTAAATACAAATAAAAAAAATATTAAATGTTTTGCATAAAAAATTAAACAAAATCATTCTATTCGAAATAATTTTTTTACTATATAACAAAATAAAACATTTAGTGATTTTACTTATGATGTCATGTGAATAAATAAACATAATATTTTGTACACATAAAATCAAACAATTATTTAATTAAAATATAAAAAAAATAAATACATTTTTAATTAAATATTATATAAGATACATTCAATGGAAAAAGTAAATGAATAGTTTTCAGAACCCATAGATTGTTTATTTATTTAGTAAGTTTCTTAAACATAAGATTTATACTTAACAGAGAAAGAAAAAAAATTTAATGAAATCAACAATAACAAATGAAAATGGCATACATTATTTTATATGCAAATGTAAACAATTAACAGCAACAAACAATAGACGAGAACAGTGATTAAGTTTGTGAAAGTATAAGTCATTTTCAATGTCAGGAAATCGAATGGGAAATTCATTAAATAAAAGGAAAAATTAATAAAAATCACCAATTTATTGGACAAAAAATATCGCTTTTACTTTTTTTTAAATGATTTAATTTTACGTATGACTTAAGTTATAGTGAGGTTCATCATTTCACAGCTGGATATCTGTGGGACTCGTACCCAGCGACTGAGTCATTTTGATCAAATTTAACCGTCGTGACTGATTTGATTTTTTAAGGATTCTGGCTTCTTTTGGACCGTAATGGTCATAATTATTGCTCAAAATTAAAAGTCAGTGGTCTTGCTGTATTAATGGTGTGTACCGATTCATAATATGTCGCCAACACGAATCTGAATTAAGATATGCAATCCCACATGACATTTATGGAGTTTTTTTATATTTTAAATTTTTTTATTGAATTATAAATTGCTATTTGCATGAACGAACATCTTAGAAACAAAATTACTGTCTGCAGTAAACTGTTAAAACATCTCTCCATTTTGTAATGATTTTTCTTGCCCATCTTTGAGATTTCTAGGGGAGGTTGTTCTTAAATTGTATTTAGGTTTACTACGATAGAAGGTGTTTTTGTTACAACTTTTTCGCCTACACCTCTCATGTGAAGCAGTGTTATGAACTTTGTACTAATTTTAAGCCTTATAGATTTGTGACGAACAGAATAAGGGACTCATCGAAGCTTGGACTTCAATGAGGTAAATAAAATCTTTTTTTTCATGAAATATGGCGAATTTAGTTCAACTGGTCAGTGGAACGGATTGATTTTTTTTTTAAATTCAGTCTGAGCAATTGGTTTCCAATTTTTTATACGTGGCTCTTGTAAGTTGCGAAGAATCATCGATTTGCCATAAGGCGAAGAACATAATAATAAACCTCACAGCAGCCCATCCTGGCTATGCAGGAAGCAGCGCTGGATAATCCACCTAAACTCATGGACTTGTCTTTCTTGGCAAGCCTCGTTATCCCGATCTGGTGATCCAGTGTTAAAGTACGTGTATTTGTTTTTTCTTAATTTAATTGTTCATTTCATATACAACATCAGTTTTTTCTTGGTATTTGTCCAAAAACTTGCTTAGCTGAGCGTGAGATCCCGAATATCTACCATTTTTTCATGCCGCAACATCAAGCGAGTGATTGGCAATCCTCCGAACACAACAACTGCCATAATAAGAATTCTTAGGGCCGTTCAGGATCAGCAATAAACTGTAGGGTCAAATCCAGACCATTTGAACGTAAAGTATAACACACAGGCAAAAGTGTTAAAGCTAGAAGCGCATGTATTTTTATTCGTCCCAATTCGAATTCTCTACTTGACCTTTACAAGTCTATCTGCACAAAAACGTGGATACATTCAGCGTTTCAAGCAACTACACTTTTCTGGTTCTTTGAGATAACAAAAGCTTTCAGAATGACTGGAATATCAGCTTTAGCAGCAACTACTCAGACTCATCCTTGAAAAAAGATAATGTTGACGTTTTCCAGTATACTCATAAGCTAATATCAGTGTGGCTTTCGGCCCGGCATACGGAGAGAAAATCAAATCCTGAATAATATGCCGCACAACACTCGAAAACAGAGGCAGTTTGCATCAAAAATCTCTACATAAACGGACCGGAATCCGGCTGTTTTGTGATTTCTTTTATCTTACACTCCAACAGATACTGTGGAAGACATAAGCATCATAGGTCGCACACAAAATGCTTTTATGTATTAATCAATCTTGTAACAAACATTAACTCCAAAAAAGGCGCTATTGTGTAGAGTCCTTCCAAGTGAATCGATGCCACTTCTTTGTCAAAACCATTACGATAACTTCTAACTCGAAGGACCATGCTTTACAAAACCCTCAGACTTAGGAGTCTTCTGAAAAAAATCTGGATTGCGAGGTGTAGATCGACTTCAGACAAGCTCCAGACATTTTTCGACTGCAGCGCCTCGGTAACATTGAACGAAGCTAAAACCGTCTTCGAATCCAAGCCACCATGTCAATAAAATGAGAGAAAAAAGACAGAATCTCCAGAATCAAGAAAGCAATTGAGAAATGAATTTTGATCTCAATTTTACATTGTTCAAAACTCTAAATGGCTCGGTTGTGCGCATTGACGAAACTATTCAGAAAACTCCCGTAGAGCGAATTGACATCAACGCTTCTACCCGAAAAGTTTTAAAATCTTACTCAGAGGTACATCACGTTAGAGGACGACATGACCTTCGGTGGTATGATTAAGTCAAAAGGGACTTCAAATAACTAAGTGGACGAATTTTGAAGCAGTTGGCTATTGAAAGAGCTGGTTAGAGATACTTGTTGGCCACTTCTCAGGTACAGATTTCCAGAGACACAGCAAATGCATCTTATAAGGGGCCATATTCATTTCATCAATTAATGTTGCAAATAAGGTAGTTCAGTATTTTAGAAGCTCTATTCTTAAACAAAGCTATATCAGTAAAAGTGCATGATGTCCTTGGCCCAAAGAAAAGAGAAAATGTTTTTTAAAAACCTAGAAACACTTTATTATGCTTTATACAACTGATAACATATTTTTTTCTTTTTACAAGCTTCTTGTTCTACCATTCACTGGAGCCTTCCTTGTCGTCGATCTCCGGGCAAATGGAACTTAGGTTGAAGTTCGTCACGTTGCCAGAAACGTTTGAATTCGACTCCACTGATCCAAAGGTCATGCTAGGAAGAAGCTGGCTCGAATTGTAGCCATTCACGGGAGCAACCTTCGTGGTAGCATGGTTCCAGTTGGATGTTGATGGATGATTGTAGTTACTGCTGGGGAAATAGGTCGGATCGTAAGGGTCGTTGGCACTCGACGAGATTGAGTGGGCAAAGTAGTTAGGCGCCGTTGTGGAAGATGATGTCGGGTCGAAGGGTGCTGATCCTTGTCCGGTTGTTGACGGAAGACTTGAGGTAGATTTGACGGTCGATTGAGTCGAATAAGCACCTAAGTAATCATTTTCGGCTTGAGCACAGTTCTGAGTATTTGGGTAGTTATAGAAGTAATTGCTGGAACTGTGATGATAGCCTCCCCCGTTGTCCGTCTGAGGTTCGGCGTTGTAAAAGTTGGCAACATTGGACAATCGAATATTGTCCTTCTTCGCTATTAACGACTCGGCCGAGTAGATGTTGGAGAAGGTTTGTTTTACAGGAACGGATTTCTGAGCGGTGTTCTTCTTTTTTGGATAGATGGGCTTCTCGGGGGTTTGATCCACTAGCTGACTGACGGAGAAAATCTGTTTGATTGTCTTGTTTGGCGGTGGTTCGTTCGAGCCGAAATTTTCAAAGTTGTATGTCGTCGTTGAGAAGTCTGTAGTGAGCGGCTTCGTCGGCGACCAGTTGATGAACTGATTGTCATCATCATAGGAGTCTTTGCGGCAATTGAAGGGAAAATCCGAGGTGAACTGATTGCCAAAGTCCACTGGAGGCAAGGGTAGAGCTGTCGCCGATGAAGTAAACTCCGTTGTGGGGGAAGTCATCCAGTTGACGTGGGATTTCTGTTGCGGTTTACTCTGTTCACAGTCGTAGAAGATTTGTTCGGGGATTTCTTTCGATTTCTCTAGCTTCCAAGGTGCCGATGGGTAGACCTGACTCTCGGTTGGCTTGGTCAGGGATACCGTGAAAGCAGGTGTGTACTGTGTATCCTCGTACGGGAGGAAAAGATTCTGTTTGTTTCCGACATCAGAGACATTGGACTCGGAAGACTTTGGCGTGGTGACGGAAACAGTGAAGCTTGTGGGAGTGAGTGTCTCGCAGACGATGGCTGCTGCGAGGTCGAAGGGTGCAAAATTCGTTGTAGCTGTTGTTTTTGTTGTTGGAGTCAGGGGAGCGGTTGTATTTGGTGTGAGCCAAGAAAACTCGGTCTTGATTGATGGGAAGCCACGATATGGATGCGATTTAATTGCCGCTGTTGATGAGATAAGAGGATCAGCTCTGGACGACAACGATGTTATTGGTGGGAGATTGAAGTTGAAGGCTGTGATCGATTGACTCTGTGTTGAATGTAAATCATAGAAGAAATTCTTTGTTGGGGAACAGAAAGTGCTAGCCGGAGGCTTATTGATGTTTAGCGAAGGAAGCTTCGGAGATGAATTGCACGTATTTTTACTAACTGTTTGTCCGGCTTGGTTCTGTTTTTGAGTTTCAAGAGGCATTGGCACTTTGGGAGTTGATTCCGAGGCGTTTTTGATAGAACTCGAGATAAAATAACGTGGGAAAGGTGTTCCTTTAGTGTTTTCAGCATTGGCCTTAGGCTCTAATTTTACTGAAGAAACAGGAACATTAATTGACGAGTATTGCAGCGATGCTGACTGAAACAAATAAAGTACAAAATCGTTAATATTCTCCAAATTTTATAATTCATTTAAAAATAATCAAATACGTTTAAAATAGCACACGGTAAGGAGGTTAATATATTTAATTAAATAAACACCAAACTTAAGCTCCTTAAAAAATTGTGCGCATAGCTTCGAGAGCTCGGCTATCCAACGAGAAGAAACTGCGAACTGCACAGAAAAAAAAATCAACAATATGGGTGAATGTAACTATGCCCGATGACTGGAATATAAGCTCTATATGTCCTATCTTCAAGAAAGGCTCGGTATTTCTTACATCTTATGATCTTATGTCTTGTCAAAAATATCGAGACATATCCCTGCTTAATGTCGCATATAAGATCCTATCCAACGTACTGTGTGAACGTCTGAAGTGTTTCAGCAACCACTGCAGATTGGCGACCGACCAAATATTCACACTAAGACAAATCCTGGAAAAGACCAACGAATGTCAAATCGAGACTCACCACCGACTTCAACACCGCATATGATAGCATTCATCGTCTTGAACTCTTAATTCGGGAGCCCGGCAAAACTGATCAATCTGTGCCGCTGGAAAACACTAAACACACAATACAATGTGCAAATTGGAAACAGTTCCTCCGAACTATTCTAAGCATGCGCCGGATTTTGGCAAGGAGATGCGCTATCATGTGACTTCTTCAATATCGTGCTGGAACAGATAGTGGGAAGGGCAGGTGCCAGTGCGTCTTCATAGACTCTTTTACTGCAATTGGAGAACAGGCAAAACAAGTTCACCTTACGCGAAACGTATGGGTTCAAAACTAACCCGGAAGACAAAATGTATGCTCTACAAAAGTTTGATCCTGCCTCTTCTGCTACATGGAGCCGAATGCTGGCAAACTCGATGAATTGCATCAAATCGAGCGATTGAACAATAATGATCCAGCAAAGAGGATCTTTGAATCACAACCCCCATGTTTGAGATGGCAAGGAAAACCAAACCTCCGTTTAAAGTAGTAAGGGATCACGGATTCCAGGGCCTTTGGTCTAGATAACTGAAAGGAGCGTGCCGGGATCGACAAGAGTGGAAGGCTACCGTTTCTCAGGCAGAGACTCTTCACAGGTCGGGAACCTGTTAAATAAGTAAGTAAGATTCAAAACGTATAAATCGGTTCAATACCTTTAAAATGCACTTCCTAGCTTATTCATTTCAAGTGTTGTTTGCTTAACGATTTTAGAAGTAAAAAAAGCATGCCGTGTTAGAGGTGCGGCTAACGCGATCTCCGTCAGCTTTTTTTTTTAAGTAAATTTCTCACAAGTGAAGGAAATGCAATCTAAAAAAGGACATTGCAGTGCTTTACATTCCGATACATTCCGATAGTCTTCGTGCTTCAATTCTAAGAAACTTAATACGTTGCACATCGTGTTCACGTCTTTAACTTTAATCAGGAAAACTGGGGCTCTAAGCAAGCAGTGTATGCTATAAGGGCCCTAAACTTTCGCGGACTAGAGCAGAACATGTTTGCTTGGCACGGTTGTTTAATCCAAATAGTTTTAAAAAAAATTAAAGATTCGATCAATCTTGCATTTCTTGGTGATTGGATCAGAAGTTTGCATAAAATTGAGAATCAACATCTTTGCGAAATTTCATAGTTTATCCTTACAAGTTTGGTGTGAACAACTGTGGGGGCTGTGTCAATAGAAATGCCTATCTATTGACACCTTTGAAGACTAATATAGGGAACTAGATACCGCTCCGTTTGCTCTCGCGGTCATGATATCATACACATGTGCAAGTTTCAAAGTCCCATCGTGCTTACCATGTCCGTCAAACAGCAACACTATCACTTTCAGCAATGGTGGGAATGAAACCTTAATTGACTGTTATCTTCTCTTTAGTTTCGTGAAATCACGGGTTGCGAAAACCCAGCTTTTACAATTTTTCTTTTAAGAAATCAGTTCCATAGGAGATAGGATTGTTTAAGCGTTTATATATTTAGAACTTTCCAGACTTCTACTGTGTAAAGGCCGGTGCAGATTTTTGCACATGCGACAGACAAAAGGCTTTCCTGCGTCCATAAACACCACTTGCAGTCCACGAGTAAAAACAACCTTGAAGAGGAGTTTCAAGAATAATATCACTTATTTTTTTGTTATTTGTGGAGAGTTATTTAAAAACGCTCAAATACTCAGGTCTAGCCGCTCAAACCACATAAGCTTGCTAAAGCGTTTATAGACAGGTCGAAAGAATCTTCCAATATACTACCAGAGAGGAATATAGTGGAGAGGTCAATATCAAAAGGTTCCACCTTCCGAAAGAAGTTTGAATATTATTTTCATTCACATCTCAGCGGCCCGTTCCGCCAAAATCGGAGAAGGTTAAAACTATCCTAAAAACAACAAATTCTACAAATTCTTGTCGCGATAGATCTGTGTTTTTGGAACTACAGCTTATTGCTGCCTCCGAACTGCTGAAGAAGCTATTTCATTGCAATAATTCTCTTTGGAGGACTGCCTATCACTCAAGATGTTATTTCCTGGATTCTACCTAGGGACCTCACGCTTTGCAGTCCACCGCAGCAACAACTGATCGATGGTCACCCGCTCAGAATTGAAGCTCTTGAAGTCTCTTGTCATCAATAAGCCGAAGAGTGCAGTAATAAGAACTCAATGCCGTAAAAAGTGAGAGTGTGTCAGTATATTAAGGAAATCCAAGTTAAAATTATATGTCAACATTGCCCTACCTGTTGCCCAGCACAAGTCAAGGACGAATTGCACATGCTTGTAGATCCGATCATCGGGTTGTTGTTTGTTAGGTTGTAACAGTTTTGAGGAGCAATTCGATTCGTTTTATTATCCGTCATCGAAAACGTCTGCTTACCGACGATTGGTTTCTTCGGAGAACTCGGACGTGTTATGGCGGAAACAGTAAAGACAGTCATCGGCTTGCCGCTGATCAATGGTTTGGCAATACTTTCCACCGGCAATGGGGAGCAAATCGGAGTGAGAACTTTTTCGTCACAGAACTTATTGTACTCTTCTGTGGTGAAAAAGTTGTTAAGGTTCTCTAGACTCACGGAATTCTCATTGTTTTCCACATTCTCCACATTCTTGCCACTGAGTATCGAGGACGTAACCACGGGGAAGGATAGTAGATACGCTGCTGTTGGAGAGACTGACTGCTCCCTCATTGGTTCCGAAGGTATTTCGAGCTTGACCAGCTGACTTTGTGGTTTTGCTTTACGTAAACATTTCTTTTTTGTTATTTTTTTTGGCTTGAGGGGTAACTTACGGAGAGTCAGAGAATCGCAGCTCCACTGGATCATTTTGTTCGGATGCGGATAGCACTTTCGAAATGTTGGTTGCGCAATGAGCCGCGATTTTCGAGACAGGCTCGGTTTTTTAAGACAAAGAACGATTGGCTTCGCTCTCGCAGTTGGCGGGTATTCAGGCGTAGGTGTTTCATGTTGAACTGGACTTTTGCTGACTTTTTCTCGGGTGAAAGCCGTGATGATAGCTGTTGGCTTGACGGCTTGCTCTGCAATTTGTGCAGTTTTGTCTCCGGAAATATTTACGACAGCCTTTTTGATTGCCGGCTGCTCTTCGGTTTTCTTAGCTTCGTCATCGGTTTTCTTAGTCTTTTTCCTCCCTCTTTTCGGCTTTTCAACAGAAACAGCCATTACTTCGCTTTCTTTCGGCAACAGTTCAGGTTTATCGACAAGCATCTGTGGCAGAACCACAGGAGGCAATGCGATTTTCGCATTTTTCAGCAACTCAGTCAGATGGGCATTGCGCTTTTGATAGAATTTCAAACAATTCACAAACTCTTCATATTCTCCTGTTAACAAAAATAAGAAATATGCATCAGTTTCAATTTACGAGAACAAAACTTTGTCTATACTACACCGAACCAACAACTCACTAAAAAGTTTCGGATCCGTTGTCTTGAGGTAGTCTTCTTGTTTCTTCTGCAATGCGACAACGAATTCAATCGCCTTTTGGATGATTTCATTTTTACTCCAAACCACGGAAGGGTCATATTTGGGCAAGAGCTTCGCTAGCTCATCGAATGCCTTATTGAGACGATCACGTCGGTCTTTTTCCCAGGCTTTATTCTTCCTAAAAGCAATGTTATGACATTTCGTAAGATTCTAATGCCTTCAATGCATACTTACACGGATGGTTTTTTAGTCATAGCTTGTTGCGAGTCATTTTATTTCGTTATTTATATAAAATTGTAATGATTTCGCAATCTTTAATTTGGTATAATTAATTGTTTACAGTTGTTGTTCTCATAACTATCAGAATGACAGCAAATGTCAGAAGAACTAACATATGTGCTGTCGGTAGAGTAGGTTCGCATGTTCTCTCAAAAATAGATGGCTCTTTAGTACCGACGGAAATTCAAAATTTTAAATTTTTTGAGAATTTTTCATAATTTTGTGAGAATTTTGAACTCAACACGTAGAAATATTAATTTTAATAACTTTTCTTTTTTCATTTGCAGAAAAATATCAAAGATTAGCTTGAAAGCTCCATTTGAAATTCAAAATGTAACGTTTGCATGTTCCGTTATAACACCACTTTGCCTATGGATTTGACAGATAGACGCAGACATAATGGAGTGTTATTTGTGCGGAATATTTGGTTTGTGATTTTTATCTTCAATAGTTTGATAATTTTAACGCAAAATTATTGCAAAGTTTCGACTTATAGCTGTGCGCAAATATTTATTTATTAAGTGTCTAGTGTTTTTGTGTAAATATGCCGAAAATAGTGTCGACAATATGCGTCTCAAAATTTGTTGGCAATCATGAGATTTGTTTAAAAGTGCGTTAGGTGTTTGAAGGTTTCCTTCTGGACCCAAGTGGATTGCTCTAATTGAGGCTTCAAGAATGGAGAATTATCCAGAAAATAACAGCCCCGCAGTAGGTGAACTTATTTTAAAATAAAACATCAATATCTTTCAAAAACTAAAATATTTTCATACAGGCTAGAAAAGTAAGCTTTATGGTATACGAAGAGTTATCACGGCTGTGTTGTTTGTATTGTACGTCTATTTTCTCCTTTTATACCCGCATACAAATTTATGCTTCCTTGCTTCACCTGGAGCCAGAAGCAGTATGGATTTTTGTTTTATTTGAAGCTTGAACGAATTCTTTATTGCATGGAACGAAAAACGCAAATTGCGTCCTCTTTTATGGCAAATTTTTCGGCATAAATGATCAGAATACGATGATACATAAACATCTGTTTTCTTGGAAAAATTCTTATTGGCTCCAGTGTTGAACCTTTTCTGTCGTCAGGGATCCTGATGGTGTTCACCGAGATTATTCAGAACCTTAATGCACTTAGCTTCGATTTTTGATTTATCTTCGTTTATTTATTGGCTGTGAATAAAGGTTTCGTACTGTTTTTTCTAACGTGAATCATGTTAAACATTACATCTACCATGGCTTTATGAATCATTTGCTTGCAGTGTAATACAAAAAACTCCTCCTCGTGTCCAAGTTCGTTGGTGTAAGCAATGGATTCACAGGAGGTTTTTCAGGATTCTTTTCTGGAGTTCCATTGCCTATTGTGTAGAGGTTAAGCTACACTGTGTTTGAGCATACTGAACAACTACTTTGTTCCTTGTCAAATACCTCTGTTTCATTTGTTATAATTTTTTCAATACTATAGTGCCCCATTAGGTATTTCACGATGAACGATTTGTGGTCGAAGGTGGTCATTGGTGGAGTCGGAATAAGTTAAGCTTGTTAACAAATATTGAATCTTTGTTATTGGCTATTTGTTCTTTGGTTTTAATATTTTTGAACTGAAAAGTTTTCTGAAGTGATCAAAGAACGAATTTTGCGATGGTAATCTGACAAGTTTTCTGCACGAATTTTTAATTTACTGATAAAAAGGGTGAGTTTTATAAGTTCGTGTTATGGACCGGAGGACCATTCAATGGAAATAATACAACCATAAATCTTTGAGGACAAAACATTGTAAATAATTTGAATTGGTAGCTTTTTTATAAAAATATAATCACCTTGGCATCCACGCGGTTGGTTGGTCGGTTAAGGTTAGCTTTATTTGCTCTTCACCTAGGCAACCGTTATGTTTCCCTATTTCCTGTAAGAAAAATATTTTGGTTTGGGGGGTTGTAGTGAAAAAAGGGGTGGGATGTCAAGGGATCTTTATGGCGGCTTGATTTATATGGTTGGGTTTTGCGAAATCCATGATCTGACCGGTCCCTTTTACTTATACCTAAGTATTAAGTCGCAATCTTGCTGTTGCTGGGCAGTGACAGAGGAAGTGCTCCAGATCTTCCTCTTCCTCTTTACAGATTTTGCATGTTGAGGTTTTTGCAAGTCCGAGCCTATGTTAATGAAGATTTAGGTTAACGTACTGAACTAGAGCTCGTTTTGCTTCCCTGTTTGTCGGTTAATCTTCCACGTTCTACCTCCTTGTGTTGTCCCTCTTAGGACTTTACCCCTCCTTGTTTCATCTCCAATGCAGGCTGTAATGATGCGATTCGATAGCAAGTGTTTCAACCACTTGATGATTTGTCTGTTTATGCTGTAGATCGAAAGGATGTCGACCAAATTCGGTATTTTAATGTTGTTAAAGGCCCCTTCGATGTCTAGACACGCTCCTAAAACTGATTCTTTGTATTCAAAGGCATCCTTAATTGTTGATTCTACTTTGTGTAGGCAGTTTCTATGGATTTGCCATTGAGATACGCGTGTTTGTTCGAACTCAGTTGTGGGGTTTTTGTCTGCGTGGTTGTAATAGATCCTTTCTAGTGTTTTTAGTACAAGAGATGTTAGATGTAAGTCTATAAGTAGATAGCCTCTAATTTGTGTTAAAACTTTTCCTGGTTTGCGTAGGAGGACTTCCCTTATTTGCTACAACTGAGTGTCCCCTTGATAAAGACATCCTCTGAAAATATTCGTCAATGGTTGTTTCAGAGTGCCTATTCCTCTTTTCAGAACGCCTGGTAGTACACCATCTGTTCTTGATGACTTATAGGGCGAGAAGGCTCACTTGTCTTGTCGACTATCTTTTCAATGTCAATCCAATTATCATCTCCCTGCGCAAGTTCAGTGGAAGAGGGGTTCGCTGGTTCGGTTAGACATTTTCGAAATGGCCTGCTGTATAAGGTGGTGGTGCTGTAGCTCCTTCGATAGGATCTTTTTGACTCCGGCTACAACTAAATATGTTGTCGCATATTTCGGACCAGTAGGTTTGCCAGGATTTTCTTTTAGCTGTTCTAGTCAAGTTTTTGTGTTTTCGTTTGCTGACCTTGGAGGCTTCCCAGTCTACTTCTTGGTTTGTTCTATTTGCTTTATTAAACAGACGTCGTGCTTCCCTCTGTGACTTCCGCAGTTCCTTGTTACACTAATGTTGCTTGGCTGAACTAATTTTCCTAATGATTTCGGATGGGCCTCTTCGCCTTGGGAGCTTTTGCAACATTTATGGTGTGAACGGGAATGCAACCATTTTGGATATAGATCCATTGAATTATTTCTAATACCTCGCAAAAAAAAATCGGTAAATTTTTTTTTAACTTTCAAAACCATGCCCGGCATTTGTGTAGTGTAGTGTTCGTTGGGATTCTTTTCCTTTCGACAAGTACGTAGTCCGCTTCTCTTTTTGTTTGACCTAACTTTTACGTATCGGCAGTTTCCAATTGTTGCCAAGCCACGGACTCGCTTGTTCACTTGTGGTAAAACTTTAAATATGTAACGCTCAAATTGTCTAGATATAATTTCACCTAAATTGCAAATGTCATATTGTACTCTATTACCTGGGAAGAAACAAACAGTAAATGTTTCCTAGGTACGACGTCTTGGCGGATTTCAAGCAACAAATTTCAAATTTTAAGGCCAAACAAGGCGCCAATCGCCTGCCCACGGATCATGTATGATCAACATTAAAATGGAAAGGTTATATTCCGACTACATTCTGGAAGATAAGCCATACTTTATAAAAATAGATCAAAAACTAGTTTCCTAAAAATATAGGGACTTCAAAAATTTGTCCAAAAAGAGAATTAATAGATATAAATAGAGAATGAAGACATTTGCAACGAAGAGCAAATACAATTGATCCAAGCGTCCATTGCACTTACACACACTGGCTTCTCTTCATAGCTTAGCTTCTCCAGTTTGCAAAAGTCAATAGTGTTTTAATACCAATACAATGATTTAGGTCTAACTGCTTTTACCAAAATTTCATAAGCCAAATTGAAGAAGAGAAAGAAAAAAAACCGGAAAAATCACTCGCCTTAAGGTGAGGATTATTATTTATTCGAATTCCAAGTCCGTTACGTTAATTATGCAGACAAACGAATATATACTCTTATTAGCATAACATTTGAATATTCGTAGAATCCGAAACACACAAAGCCAATACTCTGTGTTGCGAAGAGTTCTACTTGCCCAATATTTAACGCCAAAGTCCACACCAAAAAAAGGAACCTTATGTTTTTTTCAAATCAAATGTCGGTTACAAAATTTCAGTTTTTAAACGCAAATATATAATTGTGCTCCTTGATGAACTGTGCACTGTTTGCATAATCACTTGAATAATTGCGCAAGAGCCGTAGTCATTGCGACGACCCAAAGGAGGCCCAACAAGTTAGAGAGTGTTTTTTTTTTTTATTTAATTTTTTTTCGTGGTTAGCTTTGATAAGCATTTCGGAACCTGACTCTGAATTAGATTGGCTTTGAGTACAGTAACTGTGGATGAGAAGGCGCAATTTGTTTATACATTTCATTTCAAGTTAGGCTAGAGGTTATCGCCGGAGTGTGTGTTTATGTAGGACATGAAGAGTGAAGCCAGTCATGTGCAAGTACACATAACATCTAAATGAAATTCTCGAAAGAATTCGAATCTGGAATATGGATTCTGAGTTTGTGATGAGGGAGTGTTTTTTGTAGGAGTTTTTGTTTTTCCTACTGAGCGACAAGTATGGAATCATAATGAGGGAGAGAATTTACAGTGGTAATGAAAAGTATATATTCAATAGTTTGTAATTGTACTGCGCCTTAACAACCTTCTCGTAAAAGACATCATCATTGGAGTCTTTTGGAGCAGAAATACTGAGTGAGTTAATGATAGTACTTAATTATGGTGGGCCTGGAGAATATGTTCCCTACTCTATTTGTTTCGTGTACATAAGTTGGTGTTGGTTTATTCCGTACCTGACTTGAACTTTTTAATGTTGGCGTCAACATGTGTTAGCGCTGTTGCACCGATTTTTCCTGCGGAGAATGTTCCCCGGAAATATGTATTAAGACCATTGCTACACTGGTTCAAAGATATATCTACTCACCCTCATATTTATGAGTCCACACGTAACTACCTCTTCTGCCTAAGAAAAAAAAAAACATCCGTACAGAGCCCACTTACGTATTGTTGACTATAAATGTTTCAGCTTATTTACCACATACGAAGGACAATGGCGTAGTCTGTAAAAATATTCATTTCTGAATTCGGGAGACAGTCCTTCATTCAGGTCTGTTGAGCTTTGCTATGATGCCTCAAACTCCTTCGCCCATTGATGTTCTCTCAAGAAACTGAAGTTCAATCGGACTTCACACACTTCAGATACTAACTTTCTAGACAATGTCAAGCTTCCTTCAATGTCATTACATAAGAACAACTTTTTTCAATGCGTTTTTAAAATTAAGTTTGGCAGAATGTATACTGAACCTCACCAACAAACATTATTCTGCTTAAAGAATCTTCTGTTGGATAATAATTGCAGACCAATGTTCACCACAGTTTTGGCGGCATTATCCAAATAATTAGTCGGAATTTAAGATGATGTCTCTGCACATTTTCTCCTTTTTCTATAATTTGTCTAAAGACCACTTATTGGCTAAGACTTTGCTTGTGACATTATTCCAAAGAATCCAGCCGAAGGGTAGGTTTCAAATCGAATGAACAAGGTGGCCAATTGCTCGCAATATTTCGGGTAAGTGATGTTACTGTTGTGTTGGCGGCAATAAAACCATCATCGAGTTGTATTTGTTCTTGCATCCAATTGGCGTACCTACCGAGCTAAAAACGATCTTGAGGGGAATTTTCGACGTTTGGTCCACCAAAAAAGGAATCATAATCATTCATTTGAAAAAAAAAATTAAAACTTATAAAAAAAATAAATAAAAGGAAGTCCTTGGCTTAAACAAGCCTGTCAGAAGAACGTTAAAAAAAAACCTTTTTTTGCCCTTTTTCGGTTATCCCGAGTACTGAAGACGAAGACAATGGCCTTTCTCCTTCTTTCGACGACCACGACTGTGAATATAGCTTAACAATATTTTTTTCCTTCTTCTATTGAAGCTATGCCAGAATTTGGAGATTAACAATTTCGCCTATTTACTGGATTAAACAACTTTATTAATAAACACCTCCAAAAATACTGTGGTTAAGGCTATTGTTGAACTTGCAACGTGCTTTCAATTAAGCTCTACCACTGAATTGTCCAGTGTTAAAAGTCGCATTGTATGCGGCTTCATAAGAGTAGAATTTTAGAATTAGTACTCCGACTTTTTATAATTAACTGTCTTTCAAGGAATAAGTTCATACACAGAAAGTTTGTGTAGTAATTTGAAACTCCAATGTGCTTGGTGGCTGGGGACATGGAACAGCTGCACCATAACAGTCCGAAACTGTCACCAATACGACATTCCACGATTTGGTCACCTATAAGTTGATCCAATTGAAAGGCAGACAACGAACTGTCAGCGAACCACATTACTGTCTGTGTCGTTTTATGAAAGTGAGGATAAGTCTTTACCTTAGCACAACGCTAAATCACACGTCAAATCCAGGTGCAAGCACATGTTCCAGGCTCAAACTGGAACTGTTGGCAATTCACTGCAGGTCAAATCTATTTCTTTTAAGAACATAACGCTTTTATCCGGAAGCTGGACATTTGCTCATAAAATAGCTGTCGCAGAAAGAATTTGTATCATAGTTTACGTTTTATTAATTGCTTATGGTTCTGGCCTGAGCAGCTTCTACATGTTTTTACAAATGTAAATGTTAGCTAAGCCATGGTCTACTAATCTAGCTGTCAGTCACATTATCGTTATTACTATACCACTGTAAAAGCAATGCTTTCTGATATTTTTGGCGACTCTTTAAATGCTCCTTTTTCGAAAATTGAAAAGCCTCACTTATTACGTGGAAAATACTTCTCTAGAACTCCATACGTTCTTAACTCTCGAATTCCGTTTCAATCGGATTCGACCGAATATAATTCCACTTTCATTATCACCTACTACATCAAAACTTTCAAGCCCCACTGTTCATTTGATTTCCTTTCATCTGCGATGTGTGTTGCTAGGCCAGAAAGATAATGGCTTGATTAAAAAGTACAAAAATGAACACATTTCTACTTCTAATGGGGGCGCCTGCTGACCCTCAGACACAGTTCAAAAGCAGTTAACAAAATTTGCTGATTAAAATAAAAGTGATTCTCTCATTTTCCTGGGTCGTTGTCGTTTAAAACTTAGGAAATCTTATCAGCAGAGAAAATCCTCAAATTGCAAATTCAATGATTGCAGTGCTTCACAATGTAACACCTCGCATTGATATTCTGAGAATCTCAGTTAAGCTTAAAACTTAAAGGCATGTTTGTCAATGCCCACCTTTAGGCACTAACATGCGCACCGCGTATACATTCCAATGATCACCTCGTCACTATTATTCAATAGGAGTGCTCAATCATCACTTAGAATAATTGCAAAGCATCTGAATCGTTCAGATATTCACCATGCGGACACCAAGTTAGACCCAAACCCATTGAACCTAATGTAAGATTAAGCTGATGCGGTGTGCAGTGCTACAAAAGTACGTTAATTTATTTGCTTCCCTCATTAACCATAATTACATATACACAGTAGAATTTGAGTACACACGAGTTCAGGTCTCCCCATTAAGATGGATCAAATATTTATCTAAGCTCTGTTTGTGCATAGAATACCAAAGAGAGTGAGAGAAACCAGGTGAAGAGGTCACTCGTAAGCTGCGCCTAGTCTCTAGACTAGGTTATATCCCTGAGCAGTGTGTTGGCACTCATTATGGGTGATTTATGGCTATGGATATAATTGGTTTACCAAAAACGCACAGTTGTTTCCGGTTTCGAAAATACAGGATGTTTTCGACTATCGTCTTAAAAAACTATTTGATATTCCCTTGATTTGAAAACCCTATTTCAGTGTCTTGACCGCATATTTTGGTTTTGAAATTGCCAATCCTCGGCCTGCCCCGGTGTCAGTCTCCCATAAATATTTAATGAGTGGGTTAAACAAAGCAGTCCGTGAGTATATGTAAGCGTGTCGTCGTCAGATTGCGTCGTACCTTGTCAATTGTAAATCGAAAAATGCATAATAAAACGATCGCGCAACGATTTATAGGGGAACGGTAGAAAAGGCCGAATGGAGAAGGGAATGCAAAACGGGTAGAGCACCAATGACGAAGAGCCCACAAGGCAGGGGTTAGAAGTCAAATATGTTAATGTGTTGCCTGCTCGTTCGCCTGGTTATTCGTAGAAGGTGTTAGTTTCGGATAATGCATTCTTGATTCTGTCGTCGGGCTTGAGGGCAGAACTTGTAAAATATTGATGGGACGCTGATGAATAATTGACCAGAATGGTCTGCCACTTATAAACGTAGTCATTGCTTAGGGAATTTTCAAACAAAACTATGTGGATAAAATTTAAGGCGCTAAGCCAGAAGGAGAGAATATATATATTTTTATTGTCAAGGTAGTTTTTTTTTTGTCACAGACTCAAAGATTGTAAGAGGATCTAACGAAGCCTATTTCGACCTTTTGTTTGCAAATATACGATTTCACAAGGCTTAGGTGTTTGATACTGTGAAATGAGAGATAAAAAAATTGCAATCTATATAAAAGTAGGTAGAGTTGTAAATTGTTTTTTTTTTTATTATAATTTGGGAGGCCTTATCCAAACCACCGGCAGTTTTATCAGCGGCGTTCTTGTTAAAGTACAAAGTACATGATTTGACTCTCGGTTTTGAAATTGCTCAAAGAGTCAGAAAGTCATTCCATTTTCATGAAATATTTCTGAAGTGAGGCACATCTCTGTAACCAATTGATTTACCAACTGCCTACCATTTTAAGGAATAATATCAGGAAATTTTAACATAACCACCAAAAATTTGTGTGATTTAGATATACAAAGGATCGTTTCTCTGTTAGTTGATTTGAATTTGCTCAGGGGGAAAAGTTTATGTTATAAGTTCTCTTTAACAGGAGGATGTTTTATTGGCTAAACACTATTTATTTAAAAAGTCTTACTCAAAAGTAAGTACGAATATTGTTTATTTTGTATTCGCTTTTTTGTATTTCTGCTTTAAAAAATGTCCATCAAGATAAAAGTTCACGATTCCACTAGCAGTCGAAGCTGGAACCTATCTTAACATTATAAGGTAGTCGTAATTACTATAGATCCAGCAATTTATACAACTTAAAAAAATAATTTTATATGGCCTTTTTTTGTGATGCGTTTGAATATTGGTCTTCATCGTCCCGTCTGCGGCAGAAGTATTTTTTATTTTCCTCAACTTCTGTCTACCTAAGTTAAATCTTGTTCCAGTTTGGTGAAAGATGGAAGCCCAGTGACGTGTCATCAGAAATAATGGGTTTATCATAGTCCCCTGAGCTTCGAAAAGAAGAAAAGATATTTTTTCATTCCCCAATGGTTTAACAATAGAAAAAAAAACTAACTGGCGAGGCTGACGTACCTTTAGATTTTATTGTGAAAGTAGCGTATTTCTTTATTAATTTTTTCATTTGAATTAAAAAAAAGTATATGCATATGCATTTTCATTTCAATTTGAATCCTAATAATTAACATAGGCGATACTGAAATTGAATTCATTTTTCTGGAATTGCATTCTGCGAAATCCCAGTCTTTTGATTATTTCTTTTAAATAAGAAGGAAAGGCCTTTAAAATGGAGAATGCACGTTGAAGTTAAATTATTGATTTATGTTTGACAAACATTCCCCAATAATTTTGAAGTCATTATAATAGGACTACCGGTTGAAAATGTCGTTTTTTTCAAAAAATCGATATAAATTCAATATTCAAAGTATTGGCCATCGCTAGCCACACATTTTTCCCATTTTTCTGGCAATACATGGATACCCGTTCTGAAAAATTCGACCGGTTTGGCCGCAATCCATGAATCGATCCACTTTTTGACATCATCGAAATGACGGAAGTGCTGGTCAGCCAGACCATGTTGCATCGATCGGAAGAGATAGTAATTGGATGGCGCAAGGTCTGGACTATATGTCGGGTGGGGTAGGACATCCCATTTGAGCGTTTCAAGGTAAGTTTTGACGACATTTGCAACATGTGGCCGAGCATTGTCATGTTGCAAAATAACTTTATCGTGTCTTGCGAATGTTTCCGGCCGTTTTTCCTTCAGGTCACGGCTCAAACGCATCAATTGTCGTCGGTAGACCTCGCCTGTGATTGTTTCATTCAGTTTTAGCAGCTCATAATACACAACACCCTTCTGGGCCCACCAAATGCACAGAATAACCCTCAGGCCATGAATATTCTGAACGGCCGTCGATGTTGAGGCATGTCCGGGGTATCCATACGTTGCCCGACGTTTTGGATTATCGTAATGTACCTATTTTTCATCACCAGTGACGATTCGATGCAAAAAAGACTTATTTTTGTGGCGTTCGAGCAGCATTTCAGACATTCAAAATCGGCGTTCGACGTCTAGTGGCTTCAATTCATACGGCACCCAATGTCCTATTTTTCGGATCATTCCCATTGCTTTCAAACGATCGGAAATGGTTTGCTGAGCGACACCAAGTGATTTTGCAAGTTCTTTTTGCGTTTGTGACGGATCTTAATCGAGCAATGCCTCCAATTCATGGTCTTCAAACTTTTCACCTGACCGGGGTGTTCTATGTCTTCGGTGTCGCAATCACCATCTTTGAACCGCTTAAACCACCGCTGACACATTCTAACGTCTATAGTTTAGCCCGGGTAAGCTTCGGTAAGCAATTGATGCGCTTCGGTTGCTTCTTTCTTTAAATGAACTTTTAAAACTTCTCGCAATTGTTGTTCTGATGGCACGAATGTAAACATTTTACGGCTTTTCAAAAACTTGTGTGTTTTCACTAATGACCAATAACCTAGACTGAAATAATTAGACAATGACATGAAGTTTCTGATGTGACAGCTGTCATGGTCAAAATTCACCTCAGAGTAATAGATATGAAGTTGTCTGCAATAACGACATTTTCAACCGGTAGTCCTATTACTATGATTTAAAGCAATCAAAGGATTTAATGTAAAAATAATGCAATAGATAAATTCGAAGTATTTTTAAATCCATTATTTATCTTTTGGCTGCTTTGAAGTCCGTTCATTTTAATATTGAAATAAAATCAGTATTGATGTTTATTTTTATGTTATAAAAATTTATGAAATATTCAATGATCAAATTAAGCGCTGATGTGGTATTTTTAAAATTAATCTTAATTAAGCATAAATAAAATCATTTTCTCGGCCATGCGAATATAACTTGCAAATATAAGCATTTTCGGTTTGCCTTGCCTATTTAATGTGATCTGGAAATATAAAGAAGATTGGTTGAGCCATTTAAAAGTAATTGAGAAACATTCAGACGCACCAACGATTATATATAAAGTTGTGATCACGAATGAAAGGAGAGAAATGCTCTCACACTGGCAAGGCTATTCATCATGGTTTTGTCGACATGTGTTCACGAAATTACACGGCCTGCAGCAATCCATATATCTCAGCTTTTACCTTAATATCTGATTCATTTCTAAGTCCGGTGTATCAGGTCGTCCAAATCCAAACATTGATTTAATTATAAGGTATTTCCTTTCACTGCTTACGAATGCTGTTTCATATGCCAGTTGACACGAGCATCTACCGTGTGTGTATTTTGTTTTTTTTTTTTATTTCGAGGAAAGCTTTCCAAATTTAAATATGTAATTTTAATCTAATGCACTATGGCCCATTAAAGTCTCACAAATGAACCAAAAACTGGATATTTATCAGGTGTATATAAATACATAGATACATATTTATATAGATGTATATATATTTGCTTTTTTGTGGTGGACATCAAAAGAGAAATGCAAGTCCATTTGCATAATTTAGGAACTCTTCATCACCACAGTGTCTCCGCATTCTAATCGAACATTTTTATGCCAGTATTTTCTATATTTTATGAGCAGCTGATTATCTAAAAAAAACAAATTTGATTAAAATTTGATTGTCGCTAGTCGTGGTTTTCATTATCTTCGAATTTTATTACCAAAAAATCATGCATATTAAAAAAATTTATCTCGAATAGCTTTGAAGAGAAATTCCTTGCTCGATTTTGTATAATGCATTTTCTTGCTTTTGTCGGTTTAATTGTTTCATTATCAGTGAGCACGAATTCGCATTAAAAGATCACTTAATAAACAAGGAAGCCGAAATGTTTGTATAAGCAGGCTGTGATGAGTAGCTGATAGGAGTTTTACGAAGCAAGAATGCTTAGATGGCGTCTTAGTAATAGAATGTTTCTTTTATATCCTTGAAAACGATAATTTTGATAAAGGAAAGTGTCCCTTCGGCAAGCGATTGTTGGTATTTATGACAAGCTATGATTCAAGTTTGATTTAAAACTCTTTCGAAGACCTAAATTTTTACGAAATATGTTTTCCAGTTTGCAACACGCTCAATCTCAAAAATTCGTTCTGAAAATGTCGTCTTCAAAGTCTAATCCTGACTACAATACTTTCACTTTGGGAGAACGAGGAGCTTTAACTTAAACACAGCATTAAGTCGCGGTTCGGGTAACAATACAGCATTAATAATATTTTACGATCGAATACAAAGTAATTAATTACATCAGTAAAAAGAGTTTTTCTCGACAGGAAGAATGAAAGGCTCATATAATATATTTTTTGGAATAGGCTGCAAAGTACTTCTTAGGTTGCTTTAGTTTTAAGTCACGATGGTTGGTTATTAAGTTGGTAGACTTCTGTAGAAGTATATATTCAAGAATATTTTTCGTGGATAAGGTAGGGAATTCATCGATCGAATTTCTTTTTGAGGTGCATCAAACATGATATCAATGGTTAGCCTTTAAATTTTTGTCGCAGTTTCGAAAGAAAGTGTTCAAGTCTTCCGTTGCTTCCTCGCAACTAAGCCATATCAAAGTTTCAATAAAATCGAGTTGGCGTGCAGACGCTAATTTATTTTCAAAAAAAAAACTTTTCTTTTCGAAATCAGAATCTTTTGGGACTTGATAGACAATAGACAGACCCTTGCGGCTGAAAACACCGAACCAATCGATAAATTGTTGCAGCTTTAGGCGCATTCCGAGCATTAAATAAATAACGATCAGATTTGGGCAATGTTTGTTCTTTGTTCTGTCTTTCAAAGTCAATTCTTAAAAAATACAGAATGTTGTTCTTGAATCGACACTGTGCTGTGTTGCCGAAAAATTTAAAAATAAATTTCGTTTGAAAGTATGCACTAGCCGTGTACCCTAGTTTGTAATTAAAGTTGGTTGGTTGATAACCGAACATATTTCCGTGAACCTAAACATTAGTCACACCAATTGACTAACGAATTGAACCAATATTGCCCCCCAGCTCGATATTCACGACAACTTTGAGCAAAAACAACAATCTTTTATGAGATGATTTTCTTATTTGGAACTTTTCACGAAGGCGTAAAGAAGCCAACGGGTCCTGTACGTGTGACCATTGACGTGGTTGGTTGTCGGAGTGCCGGATTTCGTGGTTCATTTTGCTTTCAAGACGACAGTGGCGCTACTGAGATTTGTCAAGCTTTTTTTTTTTGGTCTGAAAATACTAATAATCAGAATTAAACGTTTTTAAAAATAGATGTCTCGCACGTAATAACAGTTTTATTTTTAATAAAGATGCCGTTTTGATCTAAAGGAAAAATATTGACAAAATGTCATGACTGCGACTAGACTTTACATATATACAAATATACCTATGTAGAGCTCTTGGCATTGTATTATTACTTCAAAGAGATACTTCAAGGCGTCGTTATAACAATTACTTCAATCTATTAAAATTAACTTTTTAAATGGTCGTTGAAGGCCTTAATAAGGTATCCCACTTTAAGTTCGGCAGTTGTCATAAGTTTCAGTTATAAGTTTCAGTTTATATAAAACACATACAGTACCCTTATCAGCAAAAAAAACCAAAGACTACATAAAATGTTGAATTAAGTCGAACATCGCTTAATAGCTTTGTGACTAAGCAAAATGCAATGACCCCGATAATACCCCTAGAATGTTACGACAATTTGTGTTTGTGGGGAAATGTTGCGCGTGGAGATTGATATGCCAACATGCCTGTCATGTTCGGTTTGCGTAGTGGAATAACCTTGTTTTCAGGTTAGTCGAACATCAGTGATCTTGTTGCTCTACAGGTGAGTAAAGTCTTTTATGTTTGCCTTCAATATTCGCCGAAACAAGTTTTATCTGAAGCCGAGTTTTTGTGGTTAAATCACAGTTTAAGGAGACATTTAATCGACACAGGACTGAAATTGTCTAATCGCTTTTCATCAACCTTAGCAAGAATATTGACAAACTATCAAAGCCAAAACACCTTTAATATCAATTATTGAGATGTTATCCTATATAAGAATAAATATTAACTTCACTGACGGTACCTGAGTGGGAATGCATTGGATAACAGTCTCAGCAAACTGCTAATATTTTAGTTTAACAAAGCAATTTGGGTCAATACTTCGATTTCAAAGGACAGAGGTTCTCGGCAGACACCTCATTCTTGAGACTTTTGCTTTGTGCCTCCGATTGAACAAAGATTTTGGAGATGTCGGGAGGCCGTGAAGCAATTATTTTTTGCGAGTTTCATTCATGTGAGGATTATAGGTACTAGCGTTATCGCTGCGGTATTTAAAAATATATTAAAATTCTCATTTTGACAGAGATAAAATATTGACGACGCATGCAACTGGAATAAAATGATGAAATTCCAGTGTGTGACTACTATTTTCAAAGTGTTCCAATGCACTTAAAGGGCTATTCGGCCCTAGAGTTTGTTTAAATAAATATGGCATGTCGAATTTGAATTATCACGTTTTATTTAAACCTTAAAGTGTGTGCTGAATTTAAATCGAATAAACCTTACTTTAATTAACTATTTGAACTTAGACTTCATTTTTCTTAAATGGTTCGAAGCCCCGATGAAATAAAATCAGCCTGGAAGCTTATTTAAATTGTGAACCCGCGTGACTCAATAAATATTTAAATAAGAAATCTTTCGATTTTATTTATTTTCTTGAGGGTGCTGTTTTTAAATAAGGTCCTTTCGGAAGACCTTAGGTAAATAAACAGAATTTATACGAAAGAAAATTTATTGGCACGTTTTTCGGATGAGCTAGAAATAATACATTTTTTAAGCATTTAATGTAAAGGAAAAAAAAACGAAGAAAAATCAAAAAACTGTAAACTGTTGATTATAAAAAAACTTTTTTTGAACTTTGTGCATAATTCAAAGCTTTTATGGACGACAATTATTGCAGGTCTGAATCTTCTTTAAACTGCAGTACAATTTTCTAATTTTTTAATTTCTATAGTATTTTTTTCGACAAAGCAAAAAGTTTTTGAAATACTTCTTAAATAGTCAAAAGTACAATTATTCTTAAGCCAGCCAGCCTGGCCCACTGCATTGAGACAGGACGCCTTTTTTGCATTTGACGCTACCTACTGAGTGAACAACAGGAGATGTGTCGTTTGACAAGCACGTTTCCCCGAATCTTCGAATATATTATTCGATTCGCTTTCGTTATTACTGTTGTTATGAAAAGCATCATCTTATAAGCTCCTACCAATTTGGTTTTGTTCGTTTAACGTGTGAGAATCCGAAGAACAATTGCAGTGTAGAGCTTTCCAATGAGCTTAGTTTATCGGAATCAGAGAACATGCAGCACCAGAAGTGAAACGCATTCCCGTTCGAAACATCAAGTGCTCCTTGTAGGGAAGTTTGATCCTCGCTTATGGTGACTCTATCGTGTGATCAGATGCCAGCATTCCTTGACGAACTTGGTGAATAGCAGGATAAGACCACATGACTTGCATTTAATGCGAATTTATTTATCAGAGTGTTCCTTGTAGGCTTTATAGTCTTCGTTCGACTTACTGTCAGTACCATATTCAGTATTAATTGGTTATAATTCTAGTGTACAGTTTAAGCCTAACTTTATTATATGTGAAACATTTTTTCAGCCACCATTCACAGCAAATGTCCGACACTGAAAAACAAAAGAAATAACATTTCGATTTTTTATAATAGATAAAATGAGTAAAAATAAAATGTCTGTTGGGGACATATATTTTTTGTTTGTTATAATTTTCCGAAAATAATTTCATTATTTATCTTCTTAAAAAATAAAATCAAAATTAAAAAAAAGAAATCCACAATTTCACTCCAAAAAAAAAGTCTGAAACAGAAAAATGTAGGAACTCACAAACACATTCGAATGCAAAGACTGTGCAGCTGTTGATCATAGATTCCCAATGTCAAAGTAGAGTGTGCCCAATATTTTTGAAATAAGAACAGAAAACGGAAACATTTAACGGAAGATTAAATGCTTAGCACGCTTTTATTAGCGCCAAGAACTCTCCAGAGCGCTTGGTTAACAAAACTATTATCTCCCTGTAAATGAAATATTCTAATGTTTAAATAAGTTTTCTTCAAAAAATATATAAATATTTGTTTGATTATGTTCATATTTATTTGTCATCAGTCAGTTTGTCACATGTGAGTAATAAATATATATACATATTTTTTTTGTTGAAAAAGTGTTCATGTCGTTCAGAAATTTTCGAAACATGGCGCCATGTTTCGAAAGTACGAGTAATATTTCAGACAAAAAATTGTCTTGTTTTAAAAATTAAATAAATAACAACGTTTTTTATATTCGTTTTGAAAATTCTGCCAATTGAAGGTCTAATACGGTGACCATTAATTTGTATTTATTTGAAACAGTCTATTAGAGTTCCAAAGCCAGCACCCAAATGAATTGCTGAACGGTTGAGTTTTCAGTTTTTTTATGGGACATCTATTTTTTTTTATATTATAAAAAAAAAATTTCTATCTCAGAATGTCTTAATTTAGAATGACCAACCAGAGCTACACGTGAAAGATGGTTCTCCAAGTTTCTTTTTATTTATTTCCTACTTTTTGTTTTCTCTTTGGGGCTTTTTTGTACATTTTTTCCTATCTAAATTCACGGGGGGAAATGTATCTGTTCTTGTCTCGGTGTGTTTGATTTTTGAACGACAGAGGTGGGTTGGAACCAAAATGAAGGCGAAGTTTTTGTTTTCTCCTCTTTTTCAACATGGACAACGATAAAGTGGAAGTGGTGACACTTTTATTTTACTTTTTCTTTTTTAATCGGAGGTGGGAAGAATGATATTGGTCCATCTTCAAAGAAAGAAAAAGCAAGCCAGAACGAACAGAAGGTGATTATCTTGGTCCGATGGGAATGTTAATCAAAACAATAAATTTAATTAATTTATAACAAAAGCCACGTCATTAATATACCTATTCTGACACGGTAATATATTTTTTGTGGATTTTTCAAATCTATTATTGGATTGTATTTAAAATCTATCGAAATGTTAAGCAGAGAAA
Source organism: Orthonevra nobilis (assembly GCA_963555765.1). NCBI lineage: Eukaryota > Metazoa > Arthropoda > Insecta > Diptera > Syrphidae > Orthonevra > Orthonevra nobilis. Next base: position 95,425,900 of record OY743224.1, read on the forward strand.
GTGTAAGGCTTGACTTGAAAGCACAGAAGATGTAATATTTAAAATATACAGACGTCCACTAAAGCGTTTTACTTGTAACTTGAAACTTTAGAAGTGCAAAGAAGTAGCTTATGAGCTAGCACTAAAGAACAGCAAAATTTCGCTTCAGCGGAACTTGTAAGGTACAAAAATATGCGTTTTTTTAAATATATAGCAGGCGCACATCCGCGCTTACTTGCCCAAATTAACTCCAGAAAACTTTTTTTAATCTTATTAATATTTATTTCTATCGTTCAAATGATTAAAGTAAAGTCTAAGACTGCAGACTTTGCCTATTCAAAAGCATGTGTATTGCCTGCGAAGGCAGAGTGACCTGGCATACAACATAGTCTGACTCTCAGATATAGTATTCAAGAATTAATACCAGACCCCTTCCTGTTTGAGCCGTAAGCACCATCCGTGAATATTTCATTGTCGTTCCTACGAATCGCTGTTTCGCTTTGTCATATTATCCCTTCGTGAATATTCCTCGTATAGAACATCTAAATTCATAAATTTCCGGTAAAAACTTTCTTGCTTTGCTCTGCTGCACTGCTGGTCATATTCCAATTATTGGACTTGTTCTCCATAACGATATCAAAATTAAATATCAACAAGACTTTTTAAGGACCAAAAAAATATCTCGTTGATAAAAAAGAACAACTATTGTATCGCATTAAATGAGGTTTGAATTCAGCGATCAGATAATTGTTGAAATGATATTCAACTCCTTTAACGCTCAAAAGTACAACGGGGATATAAACGAGGGTCTTACTTATTCAAATAAAGTCATCGTCTTTTTTCATTTGTCAAAAGTATCGTCTCAAAGAATATGTTGAACATACATGGAGCACTAATTTGAACACAAGCACTAAGACTGTACTCCATTTTATTTCTAGACAGTAATATTCAACAAATCTTTCAAGTATTTCAATTTATTTCGAATAAATTACTGTGGATTAAGTGGATGCAAATAAGTCGATATCAAACTCTCCGCCGTCCCTGTTTAGAATTCACCAATGGAGCAATTGAAATCAAAATTCATTTGAGTTTCAAACTTCTAGTGGTTTGAATCTTCCGAATCTTTTCCTAATCCGTCTCTTTCTTGCCCGATGCAAAAATGCATTGTAAGGGTAGGTTAGGTTAGATTGAAGGGGATGAACCTGCTTTAGTTCGAATTAACCATGGGGGCATAAAAGATCCATCATGATTCCCCATCACGAACTATGTCCTTTAAAGAACTTCGTTATGGCTCCTGGTGAAACTCATTAAGTCCTTGAGTGGTACATTTTTTGGAGATAACACCCATTCTGACGGCTATTGGGCCTATGGCGCCCAAATGTATTCCACGCTCTATTGCTACGTTCTCGAGTCTCTATGTCCATTTGTTTCTTTTGTTCACACAATGGTATGTTTAGTAATCTTTCCATCCTTTCCAGATCCAGCAATGATCCTTTCTGGGCAAGTTCATCTGGCTTTTCGTTACTGTGGCCAGGAACCCAGATGATGTTAACCTTTTTGCCTCTGGCCCAGATCATTTAGAACTGTAATGCAGCTGCTTACTGCTTTCGATTTCATGATATTCTTGATAAGAGATTTCATTGCTGCTTTGCTGTATACAAATATGTTCACTCTTGTAGGAGCGAAGTTCCCTGTAAGTACTGTCGAAGCAGCTCTTTCGATGACGAAGATTTTAGCTTGAAAGACACTACATTCGCTTCGAAGTCTGTAAGAATTATTGATGTCCAAAGTATTTTAGAAGACTCCAGCACCAGTCCCTCCTGCTATCATTGATACATCGGTTAAAATTTGAGTTCTATTTGCTTCGGTAAAGAAGCTTGATTCACAATCCTTCTTTCTAGCGACAAAGGTGAAGAACTTTTTGGTGAAGTTGTAAGAAGGGATCGCGTCATTAGGCCAAGAGATTATCTCCACCGTTCCTGAAATATCTGAGTATTATAAGGGTACTTATAAACCCTTGCGAGCAAACAATTTAAAATATCTATGATCCTCTCTTTTGTACTTAAACACAGGCGAAGTGGGTAATATGGTGTGAAATTCATTGAAAAGATAAATATTTTTATTAGCGGATGTGAGTAGGCATGAAGTTTCATCATAACTTTTTTAGTGAACATGGAAACATTGTCATTGCCGATGAAATATTTTTTGGTGTTGATCCTGATATACTCGCATAAATCAAGAATAATAATATTATAAGAATATACGATTCAACTATGAGCAACTGATCACTTTGAGTCCATTTTAAGGAAGTAATATATTCTCATTTGATCTTTCACAAAGGATTTTTCAATTGTCCTTCGTCTTCAAGCTTTTCATGTATTTTTACTCCATGAGCGCTCAATGTTACCACTTCCTTATCAATTTGACGTAAATTCGACAGTATAACAATTCCAAGTAAATAGAGCAAGTTTCCCAGTTTTGTGATTGCAATTTTTTTTTGCGAAAGTCAGGGGGATTATTTCGGTGCTCTCTTTGAAAAGCCTGTCAAGTCTATACTGATTTGAAAAGGGATATAAGTATGGTGGTCGTGTAGAGAAATTTAATGATCTTGTAATCTACTGGCAAAAAAAAACACCCTTCAGTGTTAGGAAAGATAAGGTTTTCCAAGGTTTTCATCTTTATTTGCAAGTTTTCATCAACTATTTATAGTGATTTTTTCTGTTTAAATGTTCGACTTTCACTCGCAGTCGTCGCTGCTACAAAACAAACTCCTTCACATATTCGCTCATCATTTTATACTAATCTCCTAGGTTTCAAATCGAAATAAATTAATACACAACATTATCTCGATGTTCATTTCAATCCTTCACCTTATAACATTTCAAAATCCACAGTACGGTCTTCTGATAGAAACACACTCTATATTATATAATCGTTCATTTAATCAGTCAAGTTGATTGTGCCAAATAGTGATGCAACTATTGCTGACGCTATACATTAGCATTAAAAATTAAAAATGCATGACGCTTTTTTATGCCATAAACTAGGTGGAATTCTAATCATTCAAAATTGGGGTTATGATCTTTTATGGCAGAAATATTATAATGTAAGCGCAAATGTAACAACGAAAATGTGTGTTCTTTCAGCGGAATAGACACTCTCAATCTCTAGAGAATTTCAGCGATAACGTCTTTAGTATGACCTCAGACAGACTTTGCTCTCTTTTTTAGTCACTTTTATGAGCTATTTAATTATTTTATAATTGGGTTTTGAACTTTTGAAATAAACACATCTTATCTTATAGAGTCATTCGGATTCTGAAAGCGGAAATCATTTCAACAGCAGATGAGGCATTTTGAAAAAATGTTGATCCCTTATTTCTTACCAATAGTTGATCACCAAAACTAACAATGTTGTAGTGATTTCCTTATTTTATTTACAGTTCAATCAAATATAAGAAATAAAGAAAACCATCTTTCACAAACCGACTGGATGGTACTTAGACTAAGAATCAATCGAACTACTCCTAAACTCTCACTTGGTTGGATATTCGAATCATCGACCATTCACCATTAGTAACCCTGGTGCCACATAAATGTCCGAAAAACAGGGACAAAAAACAATTTTTTATTGCTACCCGAGTGGTCTTTATCTAAGAAGCAGCCAAAAGGAGCCATGAGCATTAACAAGTGTTAGGCCGGTACTTTATTTCTCACATCGTGCTTACCCATAGTGCAGGTCTACTGAGATAGCTCTCTACAAAGTGGTGAAGAGCTTCTAAGATAAAAAAAAATGTTGTGAATAGCGAATTTTTCAAGTTCAATATTAAATCACTGTTCATCATTTGTGCGAAAAATATGAATAAGGCGCACATACAAATGATGAAGCTGAGTCTGGCTCCCAAAAAAACAAAAAATTGTCATGACAAGAAGAATAATAATCAATTGGCACAATGGCAGCAACTTATTTTAGTTCGATATTCCCATAAGAACACAGTCTGTCCAGTTTCCGAGTTTTCACTCCATGTTTCAGTACTTGCTGATTACACAACTTCGGAATAGTCAATCTAGCTGTGCGCCCGTTGCCCCCGTTTTGCTTTTATTGTTTTCTGCTGTTGAACCCGGAAAACAGCGGCAATGGCAGTGCAAAAATTTCGTCAAACATTCGACACTGCATACAAGTCAGCAGCGACTGCCTCTCGCTGGTTAAAAAAATAAGGGCCAATAATCCCTAGGAATTTCAAACCACATTGTCGTTTTTGGGCAATACCATTATTTTACGATTGTATTGTCAAGAGTTGTCGTAAAGATTAGCTAGGTGTGTTCCTCTTCTTCTTACTATACTAAATTACGAGGTTTTTCGAGCTCATTGTGAGGCTCCGAGGGAGGGATTTTATGCTCCGACCATTCTCACCAATTTGTATGTGGTTAGATAACAGGACTATCGTTTTTTTTTAAACTAATTTATTTTCTCAATCGATCAATTTAAATAATTAAGACAAAGGAGTAAAAAATCTTAAACATAACTTAAACAATAAGCTGTGACAGATCCAGTATGCAGTACATAACATCTTATATATCTTATTTCTAATTCTAGGACCTATAATAATTTATATTATTAATTATAATTTAATTTATATTATTAATTATATATATTATAAATTAAAATAATTAAAAGTATAATTTGGAAAACAAAAATGTGGTAAACATTTTTCCTATTTATCGTGTTTTAACTTACATACTAACTTAAGAGCTACTTACTAACTTAGCCTAACTTAGCCCAACTTTACCTAATTTAACCTAACTTAAACTAAGCGCTAGCTTCAACACAGTCAAGCCACCAATATTCGTCCCAATTAAACCTACTGCAATCAACTCTATCTCTTTCAGGTACGCTCATACAATAGCTCCATTCAACAGATTCAAGCTCCAAGTTTTCTGGCGCATAAAGGACCCTTTTGTTTGTTGCCCTTCTAGCAACATGGTATATAGTGGGAACATTTCTCGAGTCCGACAAGTAGCCATGTGCATCCAAATACAAGAATGCCTCAGGTGGAATATGTCCAGTTGCTAAAGTGTTTCTAAAATACTCGGGGTTAGGATAAAACAAGCCTGATATGAGTTCGTTCTTAGTAACATTCGCTGATCGCGCGAAATGATTCCTCATTAGCCTTAGGATGAAATTGTCCATCCTGGGTATGTCGGCTGTGTCTAGAAGGACCTTATTCAAAACATAATGCTTGTAATCTGTATGCGCGCTTCTGTGTAACCTAGTGCAAGGTCGGAGGCATTTTCTTTCGAATATTCGATATTTTTCCATGTAAGATGGATTTATGTTCCACCATACAGGACAACCTTGTTAAGTAATAGGACTACCGGTTCAAAATGTCGTTTTTTTCAAAAATCAATACTTTATTGAGGAAAAATCGATATAAATTCAATATTCAAAGTATTGCCCATCGCTAGCCACACATTTTTCCCATTTTTCTGGCAATTCATGGATACCCGTTCTGAAAAATTCGACCGGTTTGGCCGCAATCCACGAATCAATCCATTTTTTGACATCATTGAAATGACGGAAGTGCTGGTCAGCCAGGCCATGTTGTGGGTGGGCTAGGACATCCCATTTGAGCGTTTCAAGGTAAGTTTAGATGACATTGGCAACATGTGGCCGAGCATTTTTCCTTCAGTGCTCGGCTCAAACGCATCAATTGTCGTCGGTAGACCTCGCCTGTGATTGTTTCATTCGGTTTTAGCAGCTCATAATGAACAACACCCTACTGGTCCCACCAAATGCACAGAATAACCTTCAGGCCATGAATATTCTGAACGGCCGTCGATGTTGAGGCATGTCCGGGGTATCCATACGTTGCCCGACGTTTTGGATTATCGCAATGTACCCATTTTTCATCACCAGTGACGATTCGATGCAAAAATGACTCCTTTTTGTGGCGTTCAAGCAGCATTTCGTTTTAATTTTTAACCGGTAGTCCTGTTAAATTAGGGTATTCACAAAGATTTTTTTGGTTTGAGGCTCTTCTAAGGCATCGACAGCTTCTACAGAAAATTTTTGAAGAAGATGACCAGTGAAGCCATTTTGGCCAATAGTCAATAGTCCCAATAGGCTTTCATCTCTTTTTTAGGTGACATCTTGCCATTGGAACATTGTATTAAGATAATTATCGATTTACTTAGTTAATCTGTCCTTTCATCAGACGTAGTGGGATGTGCTTTGATCTATTAACATGTCCTGGCTATCTGACTATAAACACGTCCCCCTCTCAAGATTGCAATCTGCAAAACGCTACTTGTTTGAGTTTAGTGTTTAACAGAATACTCTTGCTATTGATCCATCAATAATAAAGATCTTCGTATCGTGGGCGCTGTTAGGGCTTATGATTCTGTTTTAGTCTTAATTTGGGTCGCTTCAAAGTTTCTGAGTATTCATGCGCTTGCGTAGGAAGAGAAAGTATGATTTTATTGGACGAATTTGCCACGGTGCACTTCATGTACTTTATGATCAAAAAATTAGATGAGTTTGATTTTAAGCTACCTTTGCTTTTTCTGTTACTTGGCTGACGTACTGATTGCGATCGACCAATGGATTACGGTTTGCCATAATCCGAACTTTTTCTTGCAAAAACAGAGGTTTTATTAACTCTTTCTTCAACGTCTTTCTCCACGTAGGGTTCAAATCTACCAGCAGTATGAAACGTAGATTTACAAAGAGATTTGTTTATGCTTTGTTATGTTGGAGCTTTATTCCTTTTCCTCGTAAAGGCTAGAAGTTTTGTTCTTTTCTGTATCGGCATTTAGGTTATTTTTTTTCCCCAAGAGGTTAAGCTCTTTTCACTGACGATAAAAACTCCTTCTCTATTTCAACTCCTTCATCACGGACGTTTATTCCGATTTCGCTTAGTATGAGCCATTGAGTATGTGAGATTAGTTCACCTGTGGCGTGTCTTTACACGCTTTTGATGCTGTTTAAAATTACGTATATGTCCGCAAAGGATACTTAGATACATTCCTTGTAGTGAGGATTCATTCCTTATCCGCATAGTGCGCTTAGATTTCCACTTTATCTACACGTGCTTTGCTCATTTAAGAAAACATTTATCAATCTTTCTATCTTCCGAAGTTTAAAAGAGCAAAACTGCCGATTCGTCATTACTTGTATTCAAAATATTCAGCTCTCTGCAGCATTGCTGATTATTACGATCGAACCGATATTGTTGCCAATTCTGTATGTCACTCTTCGCTGGTGATGGTCAAGGAATGGCAAGGTATTTTGGGATCGACACTTATATAAAAATATCCAACGAGTCGCGGCTCAATTCAACCCACATGTCATGAGATATAAATCAATTGTGAGCTCCCTCAAAAGGATTTTACGAAGTCCGTCGGCTTCGTTTCTGTGGATTCAATGAAGGTTCTCCAGATTTCACGTTTTGGAGAGTTCTCATAACTCTAGTATTCTTTATTAAGCTTGGCTTCAAGTAAAGACAAGTCAGCTTCAGTCTTACTTTCTCGTGCTTTTTTGCACTTTTTTTTAAGTCGTCGGTTCACTATTTTCGGCAGATTGGCCCGATTTGATTAAAGATTTTGAGATCAAATATATGCCTGGCTTTCTATTTTCTGAAATCCGTTCAATTTGTTTTTACGGGGTTTTTATACGGGCAAAATCAGTTGTCCGGAGATGCAGTCAATTGGATTTTTGGGGACCAAAAAGGGCTTCATAACAGTTCACCATGCGACCTTTTTGTCACCTTCAAGACCAAGGAGATTTAATCAGGCAAGGATAAGAATGAACAATTGTAATTTTACTCCGCTCTAATACCAGTAAAAACTAGCAAAAACAATTGAACCAAATCCTTAGTAAATAGAATGCAACAGGCCCAATGTCAACGCTGCTATTGATATCTTTATTTATACATGTTCAAAAAAAAAAGTCCGTCATAATAGCATCCATTTACTTGTTTTCCACTGATTATCGTATTTATTACAACTTTATGTGAGTTCGACTAGTTTAACCTCCCAATGTGCGATCCAGCAATCTTTAGCATAATCTCAAGTCATCCAACGCAACTAATTGCTTTCCAGATGAAAGCAGAGGCAAGAATAAAAAAAAGCATAAAATTTGATCAGCACTCTAAAATGAAAAAAAAACTGGTTTTTAACATACTTGCAATGTTTCTTGTTAGTTTTGTCAACCCAACGCATTCCCCCTCGTCTGTGACTTTACACCCGATTGCTAAAGGTAATAAATTTCCAAACTTATGATGCGATTGTTACTGTAAAAAGGAAAGGAACGAATCGAGAACACCTCTTTGGATTGCGAGCTATCGTTGTTTTTTTTTTGTGTGCTTTTGATACACACATTCACCGGGCGTCGTTATTCATGCGGGACGGGACAGCCTAAGTCTTCCGAATATACTTTGAGTTGATTTTTTTTTTCTTAATTTTTTGATATTTTATTTTTCGAATTTATAAAGGTGGGCAACGAGAAAGAAGATCCAGAAAAAGGCAGACCCATCATTGGAATTGGGTCAACATCAGTGCTTAACAGGTCGTAAATTTTCAGATCTTGCCACATACGAGGCTGTATCGCTTACCTTGTGTGCTATTTGGGCCCAACCCAATCCAGAATTTTTTTTTTTATTTTTTTTTCATTTTTACGACATTCAGTGGTTAGTTGGATAAAATTGATTGAACGCCAATCAGATGATGTTCAGAATATTCTGATTTATTCAGAAAGCGAAGCTTAGATTGGTTTTCTGGATTGTGAAGTCGTTTACTCATATTCAACCAGCTACTTGCCTGTTATGGGAATTTGCGGAATTTCTATTAAAATGTTGGAAATAAAAAAATTCGTTTGTACTCGTATAGGTGATGGAATTCGTGTGAATATGTGTTGAATCCTAATGTTGTTTGTTTTCTTTCGTCAATACATAATCGTCCTTTAAGTGTGAGGATATTGGGAATAATTTGTCTTTTTTTGAGCGTTTTAATTATCAAAAAATGCGGGAAAATCTCAAAAGTGCTTAAATTTTTTATTTGAATTGATGAATGATTTGAAATGTCGTGTCGTAAAAAAATCTAAAGACAAAATGAGATCAATTGCTCGACAAACTCATTCATCTTGCTGAAACCACCTGTCGACCCTTTTCAGCTCATGCATGTATAAAAAATTAAATTAAAGTTAAAAGTGGTACACATTGACGGTAACGTCGCTCTTACAGTTTTGATCGCTCCAAACACTGAATTTTTTCGGGTGCATTTGTGGCTCTTGAATTGACTAAGGTTGCTCATGTAACCATATACATCATGACAGTTTTGTTTATTTTTTGTATATTCGTCTCTGAAGACAATTTGTCGATAAAAAAATTGATCTTCCTCCAGCTTTTCTAAGGCCCGCTAACCGAAAATTCAACGCTGTGGCAGTTCGTTCGGTTTTGGTTCTTGTACGACCTTTTTCTCTAGTGTAATTTGTTCAGATAAATTGTTAAAAAATATAGAACTGACGAAATATGTGAAAAATTTTATTTTAAAATTAATTAAAAAATTTAGCTGCAAAAGGTTTCGACGTTGAACTCCTGTGCTTGGCTGGGTGTGTCTTACTTAAATTTTTATAATAATGATTTCTCATCACTGCACTTAGATATTATATCATTTTTGGGATATCTTTCTATGCAAGTGACCAAATAAATTATATCAAATTTATTGAGCACTTTTGTTGTCAAGTTTCGAAATTTCACGAATGGGTTTTGTAATAGTGGGTCAATAAAATAGGAAAGTTGTGCTTAGATGCACGGTAAACCAGATATATAGTACATACATAAGGAATGAGGTATTTTTCAAACACTGAAACCTTCAAGTTAAATTTATAAATAGACTTTGGATGCAGCTATAAACTTGTCATGTCACAGTTTGATACACAGTTTGATAACAAATCACATCTTGAAAAAAAAGAGTTGTTAGGTTATTAACACATGAAGCTAATTTGTTACTAATGAAGTTGTTAGTATACCGGCTTAACTTAGAGCGGGTTACGGGGTTACGGGTTTTGGGAACCAGCTGAATAAAATGGGAAATATAATACGAAAACCGAAATTCCATGATTATTATTATTATTCAAATGCCTATATTCCAAAAAAAATATCTGAACTGAAGTAAATCAATTGCTATTGAGATTCATTCTCCACACTTCACCTTCCACAATCACCCCATAAATTTCATCCAAAATTTTCATAAAATAAAAAAAAAAAACAAATCAACTGAAAAACCAATAAGAAGGCAACGACCCCGGACTCACAGCAAAAGGAGGTTTCAAATTACCAAAAGGGACCAAGAGACCATTTTTTCCATCAGAACCGCAGTGGTCGTCGCTTCATCCTATCGCCTGTCCAAATGCATTTCATTATCATTATTAGTCCGCTCACATATCGCAAATGTGTCCGTATCCTTTCACGCTGCACACGCTCTGAATGAAGTCTCTGCTGGCTTGTTTGGCGTGCCACCACTCCCCACTACACAGTCAACCACGGGCCAACGTCTTGGCAATGTCCTTTATTACACATTCTATATGTGTTTTGCTTGAGCAGATAGATCAGAACGCCAAGTTGAATAATATGTACAAGTTATGTTGGGCACTTGTTTGAATACATATCTCTGGGCTTTGGCGAGATGTTTGAAGAGGTGCATGCGCAGGAGATGGTTACTTGGACATAAACGTGTTGGCTTGTGGACAAATAAATTGTTATATTGAAGAACTTCTCTGGTTTGTTTTACTTAAAAAAAATATGTTTCTTCTGCTCATTTAAAGGCTTGACGTGATTTTGAATATTTTGTATAAATTCTCTCCGGTTGAGCGATTGCCGGCACCGTACCTTTCATAGATGTGGTTTGGGTCTTGCAAGATCAAGTAACATTTTCCAGTGTCCGACTTGTAATCGAATATATACGTCCAATGCTCATGTAGTTCGCTAAAAGTGAAATTAGACATTATCCAAGTTACATAAGTGTAGGTATTATGTAATTAAATAATTTAAGGCTCTGTTACATTTTTAAAGCATTTTCTTTTTACCCATTTTATTATAACTAAAATGCTGGACAAGAACGACTTAAAGAGGTTAATAACATTAATGTACAGCACTTATAATTTGTCCTTGACCAGACCATCCCAGATTCACGCTGTAAAGCAGTCTAATAGCGTCGATCTATTTCTTAATGCATTTTTATTAAACTAAATTCATGATAATTTATATGCTAGACATAAAAATGCTTAAACTAGCCTTAACTAAACTTAACATGATAATTTATATGCTAGATACAAAAATGCTTAAACTAGCCTTAATTACTATTTACAATTTACTTACTGGCCCTATGCGCCCTAAACTTATTGTAAGCCGAATAATTAAACTATGTCTTTCGACGATAATAACCAAACATTTTTAATTTGTTTAATAAGCAAATTGGCAACCAGGAAAATCTGTAAATTAAAACCTGGAATATGAACATTTTTAAATAACTTACAACTAACTACAATACCTTAAAATAAACTTAAAAATAACGAAATCTAGATACATTACAAATATGTATTTTTTTTTTTGCTTTTTTTATAGCTGTGCTATAATTTTATTAGTTTTTTTTTTGTTTTTTCCTTAAAATACTATATATCTTATTACTAACCATAACCTATCCTAACAACTATGTTAAAAACATATTAAGCCGGCCAGGCAAGACGAAACAGTATTATAAGACACATGTTCTGACATTTAATGATAAAGGAGACAACTACTAAGCATTCTGTTCCTCCTTTAAGCACCAAAATTGTTGGTGCTGCCTACTAGCGTCTTCCTTGTCCCGGACTGATACCGCCCTACTGAACCGGAGATTCTCCTCAGAGCTGCTACATCTCCATTGTAGGCAAGTCGCTTATCAACACTCTTTCGGGCAACATGTAATTAATGGAACCGCATTTCTATCCTGAATCAGGCCGTTAAGGTCAAATTAGAGGAAAGCCTCTGGTGGTGTAATGTCGTTAAGGCGAACATTCATGTACATGCTCTTGCAAGGTGTCTCCGAACAAGTTTGACAAGAAAGTTATCCACTCGGATTAGGTTGGCCCCATTGCACAGGACCACGTTAGAATAGAATTTTTTGTACGTCGATCTTTTCACCTGATCTGTATGTGAACAATTGTTTAGCGTGGCTGTCTTCAATTCTTACGTTAACTGGCTAAATAGGATCCAAATTTCTGTTTTTATCTGGAAATAAAAGCTACGATGGCGATATTTTCAGCTGATTTTAAAACACTTCAGCTGTACTAATAATAGTTTTTATTATTGCAAAACTTATAATTTTTACGTCTCAAAAGCCATCGCGAGTAGACAGTTGACAATGACGTGACATTTTTAAAGAGACACTTTTTTTTGGATGACGCTTTATAACTTTAAAACGCGTTATAAGAAACATTATTACTCCCAGTTCCTTATGTTACATAAACGCGCTGATTAAAAAAGTAAAACAAATTATTTTGGATTTAGTTTTCTTGTATTGTACATAGACCTACACCAAGACTGACAGGTCGTTCGTACTTTTGGGCTTAATAAATACAATTTCTTTTCACGAATTACGCACGCCTGATTCTCAGCGGTTACCTATCCCGGTAAAACCGCGAGTCAGGCTCGGATAGGGCTCAGTCCTATTCTATGGCCATGCGTTTTTATTGCAATCTAGCCACCTGGACTAATTTTTTTGGTTTTAAATATTTACGATACTGCAACTTAGTTGTTACTTATCAAACAATTTTTCATTCACTGGATAAAAACGTTTGGCAGATTAATTTCCACTGAAAGATCTTGCATGCTCCGCTTATTTAAACGCGGCTAATACTTATCTTGCCAAAAGCAAAAGGCTTCGTTATTTATAATCGGCACAATACGGTGATCTAATTTGGATTAATTCTTTTAATATAAAGGAAAAGACCAAGTTAATACGTTCACTTCCATTTAAATAACCGATCCATTTTCAATTCATTGTTCAACGAATTACTTGAAGTAATGAAAAGGTTTCAAGTCAAATGAATGCAATATTTTTTGACTGCTTGAATTCTTTGAAGTCTTTTGATGTCATTGAATAATATTATTTTTTTTTTCAATTCAATATACTATATAGTACTGTGCTGAAGTCTTTCGATTTCATTTCAGTTTTAACGTATTGAAGTCTTTTGACTCCCTCGAAGTGTTTTGATTGCTTGAAGTCTGTTGACTACTTTGTTCTTGGAAAAATATTTACTAAAACTTAATTGTAAGGGACTTTATAAAATTCTACATTCTTTAAAAAGAAGTTTTATGATTTGAGGTGTTTTTAGTTATTCGGTCAAGGTCAAGTGATTTTGGGTGGACAAACTTAGGATAAGGAAAACTTAATCTCTTAACAACCTTTTTTATGTCATTAAGTCTATTTCCATTCAGAAAGTGATGAGATTAAATATCAATACCGGTGAAAGTACTTTTGATTTGATCTGACTTTATTGGATTGATATGATTTTTTGTGAATATCTATTACATTTATTGATGCATAAGTTAATTAAATTTAATAATTTTGTTGATTATTAATTACTTTCAAATGTAGCGGATGCATTGTGTAGTTAAATATATTTAAAAAACACTTGCAACGAAAATGATCCTGTTAATCCCTTACCAAGTACTATTAAGCTATGAGTTAGTATTTATCAAAGAAATCAAACGAATAAAGTAGTCAAAAGAGTTCAAGATAGTCATAAGCAGCGTTGTCAATTAAGTGCTTTCAGCGTTAATTTCAGTGCTCAAAAAATTATTCATTAACTCTGTTTTTTAACGCCGAAACCTACTAAAATACTTATGGAAACATTTACGAATTATCCTTGAAACTGCTTTGTTTGCCACATTCAAATGGCGATGTTGAAAGGGTTTTAGTCAAGCAACCCTATTCAAAAGCAAATTTAGGAACAAAATTAGTTTGGAGATGTTAAATGCAATTTTGCAAATACGCTTTGCGAATACGCTAGTACAGTAATTCCAGTCAGGAGCTTTATAAGACTCTTTTGTCTGTTATTTTAGTAGCATGGTATATAACGAGAATATTGCTCGAGTCCGACAAGCAGCCATGTGCGTCTAAATACCAAAATGCCTGAGGTGATATGTGTCGCTTTAATACTAAGTTTTTTAAAATATCTCGGGTTAGGATAAAAAATATCCCGATTTGAATTCGTTCTCAATTACAGTTGCCGATCACGCAAAATGATTCCTCAGTAAGCCCAGGATAACGTTGTCAATCCTAGACACACCGGAAGCATCCAATAGTCTTATGTTTTTTCCTGATGCCGGAAGTCGGAATGAGCGCTTCTGTAAATCGCGTGCAAACTCGCAAGCACTTATTTTCGAAAACTCTATAATATATTCCACCATACTGCACTCGCAGAATTGGACGCACAAAGGCTTGGTAACATTTATTTACGACTTGAGCTAAATAAATGTTTTTTTTTTTTGGGAAACTGGAAAATGATTTTTTTTTTGGTGCACAAGGTATCAAAATTAATGCTGAAAATATTAGAAATGGTGCTTTGGCTCAGAAAAAGCTTGGCAAGACTGGTCATAAGACTTCAAAGCAGATAAATGACTGCAAAGCAGTTAATTCAATTAAATAAAGTACTCAAAAGAATGCATTCTTGTTACAGCTCTGCACGGCGCGTAGAAAATTTCTCCTAGCACTTTCTTTTTGACAACTTCGAAAGACATTGGCATTCGTCTTTCTGAAGTTATAAACCGTAAGTCCATTCCGGCCTAAGCACTTTGGGTTCATTGAGTGTTGCATTTCTTAAGGAGGTGTCGTCGAAAGTCGGAAGCGCTTCTAGATCGGCAGCATCCACTGCTTGCTTGTCTTCTTTTGCCCTAACACACCTTTATTGACGGTACGAAGATTTTAGCCCTTTTAGCACATTTTACAGCCTTACTAAGCGTATACATGGAATCGTTTTTCATTGTTAAACTCTCATGGTAAGACCCTATCGCAGGGTAATTAAAGTCTTTAATATTCTTCTTCAACGGAGCACGACTCTATTGCCTTTTTTTTTTGAACTTTCCTTTTCTTGGACCAAATGTTTTATTTGCAGAGGGTATCGTAGGTCAGATTTGCATAGTATTTTCCTTGAACTAGGCGTTTTATTCCAAGAGGCGAGCTGCACACTATCAATAACTCCATCAACTTCGACTTCAAGCTTGTAGGGAGTTGTAAGTGTAACACTCATTCCGGTATTTTCTTCAACTTTATTCCTAAAGGTTTTCCAGTTTTTCTCGCTGGCTCTGGATTAATAATAATTTTTCGCCTAGTGTCAAAATGGCTGGGTAGTGACCGGACAACAGAGCAAAGCTATCTTAAAATTTTATACCTTGTATAACGAAAAAATCAATCAAATTAGGCCTT
This sequence comes from Orthonevra nobilis, assembly GCA_963555765.1. Lineage (NCBI taxonomy): Eukaryota > Metazoa > Arthropoda > Insecta > Diptera > Syrphidae > Orthonevra > Orthonevra nobilis. The sequence goes on from OY743224.1 coordinate 95,441,343, forward strand.
TTTCGAACCATCAGTTGGCCAATAGAAAATATTGATTTCGGAAAAATCAAACCAAAACATTTAAGTGTTTAAAACATTTGCCATGGGGGCAAACGAAAACCTGATCGAGAACAGATTATTTACAAACTCCACTCTGAAAACTTTTCTTCGTAAGGGAAATTAATGTTTTTTTTCTTTTGTCAAGTAAGTAAGTTTTTAGACTTGTTTTAATAGTTGGGTTTCTCGTTTGGTTTAAAAGTTGAATTGATTTGTACAGCTTCCTGCAAAATATATATGTTATCAACTGCCGCCTCTTTTTCAAAACTCTATCATTTATAGGCGCATGAATTACCCCAATAATTACAACTAGTTGCAGTGATCTGGCCACCACCATTCAAGTTACCATGGCAATTATCTTTACCCATACAACCCCATTTCGGTCGTTATTCACACCTAGTGCCACTATCGCTTATTTCCGTGACTGCGAAATAATCTTGTTGAACCTACATGATGGTGGCTTCCACAAGACCGACCCACTCTCTTCCAACTGTGGGTGGCATTGGATTGGAAAAGCCGTTTGACGATGGTTTCACTTGGTTGCGAATTATTTTCAAATCATTCATGGAAATGCAAATGCAAATTGCCCACTTAGCTTCATTGCGTAGTTCGTCACCTGTTTGAACGTACAGAAATCAGTCAGTAGCTCACCGGGTCCCCTAACCAGTATGCAAAAGCAAATCACTCTTTCACTGCTTCCCTTTTGAAAGAGAAACTTGACATGAAAAATATGGTAAGTACAATTCGATAATAATATAAGGGGGAAAACAACAGAGAAATGTTGTATCTGCATCTATTAATTAGCAGAATGATTGAGACGTGCAAGATTGCGAACATTGGAAGCACACACCTGCTCGACGTCTTGGATAGCTAGGAAGGCACAAAAAGACATTACAGTTCAAAGAGCAATGACAACTTGTGGATTTAATTAGCAGTGAATTAATATACATAAAAGACATGATGATGTGTCTACATCACGATTATGTTAAAAATAAGTCAAATTTATGGTCCATAAAAAGTTTAATTTCAAGTACTTGGTAGGTCATAAAAAAACACTATGTATTCAAGTGCAACATGCCTGCAACTTGAAAAATTCAATAAATCCTCTGTCTGAGAGAAACCAGAAGTAGATTCGATCATTGTGTTGCTCCAAATGAAACCAGTTTAAACTTTATATACGTATAAAGCTCTACAATCTGGTCAATCGCGTGCTTGTTGTTTTCAGTTACGAGCCATTAAAGCTGGATCATTATTAGTCATTGCTGCAGGTGATAAACAACACTGTCATCTATAAGTTTCCGGACAAAATAATTTTTAAGAGTTTTAAGAAAACGGAGCGTAATCGAGTCGGTTCATCGACTCTTAAGACCACGAAGAGCAGCGGGAAGGACCAAATTAGAAAAAAAAGTTTAAGTCAAGTCTATAAAATTAGGAATCAAGAGAGTCCAACGGCTTACAGCTTTAGTGCAGAGTTCAACCATTCACGCTCAAATCTCATTTAAGACAATGAAAAAGCATCTAGGTACATAATGCTAAATTCGTCCAAGCTTTACTGAGATATATTAAATGGGCTGTCAATCACCCGACTTCAACCCAGTAGAGCTGCTCTTGGATAAACTTTACAGAGAGTGTCTTACTTTTGAAAGTCAATTACATTCAAAACTATGAAGAAGTTGATCAATACAATTTCTATATTTTTGTCCTTCACGGTAGGAATGTGGATCCTAGTTATTTTGACAACCCAAAGTTGCAGTGGTTGCCCAGGTTTATTCTCAATCGGATCTCCACTGCGATGTCGTTCTTGAAGGATATATTAGTTCCGACGTATGTAAAGCTGTAAATTGTTATATTTTTTTGTTTTGTCCTTTTTGATTCCAAGACCAAGCCGTTTTGCCTGTACTTAATTCGCAGTGAATGCCTCAAATACGGCACGCTATGGACGAGCGATGCTGTCGATATCGTCTGCATATCATTCAAAGAAAATGTATATAAAATATATTTATAATAAAAAATAACTACCCTGGTGTTGTCAAATTTATGTGGAGCACAAAGATTTCACAAAATAACATCTTAGGGCTACTCCCTGATAATTGTTGCAAGACATAGGATCGCCTATTGCCTTCGGGCATGCTTTCATCCTCCCAAATATGGCAGATGATCCCAACCAGAGCATTGTCACCACATTTGAAAAGTTCAGATGGCAGTGTGACTAAACCAGCGACCTTATTGTTCTTCAGCTTTTCGATACCTACGTCGACTTCTTCTCTTCTTGTCATATCACTTTCTCTTGATCATCTACAATTCTCTGTGGATCGGTGACAAGATAATCATCACAATTTCGAAGAGCCTGAGTGCCGGTTATAAAGCTTGTGTCAAGATATTTGGCTTTTTTAAAAAAGCTTCTGGCAAGATATAGATTTCTAGACTCTTCTATGTCCTTGAACTGGGAGACTGCGAGGGCTCTTTTTCCTTGTTTTTTACAACAGTTTTTTCATCTCTCTTTCTGGATCTGTACTCCTCCCGTTCTGCTTTCCGTGTTTTAAATTCTTTGAGTCCATAAGTTTTTTACAACTGGAGTGTTTATATAGTACAGCATGAAAAGAATAAATAAACACCTAAGCCCCACATAAATAAATAAATAGAGCAAATAGATATCAAGCCTTCGGCCTGAAGAGTTTTCGAATCGGAGTGGTATCGGTGTAAAGAAAAGCATTGCATTCGCAAAGAGAAAGGGTCCTCAATGGACCTAGCGTTCGCTGAAGGTGGATAAAGTGACTTTTTTTTAATGTTTTGTTATGGGTTTCATATGCCCTCAGGCTTAAGTGACATCTTGTTTATAAAGATCGATAATTTCTTTGCCGTAGTAATAACGAGACGAAATTCGGCGTTGAAAGACTTAGCATGACTGAGGAGAAACTTTAAGAAAGTTAGTAGTAAAAAAGAGAACACACATGAATTCAAAGCAGAAGCTATCCCCTTGCTTAGCTAGATATCAAAAAGTTGAAGACCAACAACGCCACTGGGTCTGGCAGCTATTTAAACAAAGTGTTCACCATCATGTTCACCATCATCCAAGTATGTCGGAACTTCATATAAGATACTAGTTAAGTACCATGTTAACGCAAATTCACAGATATTACTATTAATTCCGAACCAGCAATTCGATTATTTGACAAATGCTCACACAAGGGCAAATCCTAGAAAAGATCAACGACCGTCTAGCCACTTTTAATTCTCCGATTGCGAAACCACATATGATGGCATTCGCCGCAAGGAAATGACCGAATCAATGGCAATCAGTTTCGAAACGACACTGATACCTTTGCTTGGCCCAGTCGGCAGAATGTGGCTCACTCTTAGATAAAAATTCATCACCGGTCGAAAGCTAGTTCAGTATGTTCACAGCACTGTGGTACGAAACCCTTCGTGTGTGTGTCCGGCTGGCCACGTGGCCACTTTTCTTTATTTTATTTTGCTCGTCCTTAAGTTAGTTTTACTACCATTGGAGTGCACACAGCGAGAATACGAATTGAAAGATTGTTTTATGGTTATAAACTCAAATACTGCAGAGCAAATGGCATTTTCATAAACAATTTTTATGACGTCACGATCTTAAAACCCTAGCATGACCCGCCAAACAGCAGAACAGCTATCGTCTTAGTCCGAAGACCATCGTTGATAAACTACTCCAACCCATTGCATTGGGTTGATATTGAACTCTCTTTTTTTATCAGAAGAGCGTCAGAAAAATTTAGAAAGCAAAAACTCTCACTTTTATTATAGGTCGAGTCTTTTGCCTTGGATTGAATTGGCTTACACTCAATTTCTAACCAGACTAGGGATGACAACGTGCTAGTTGTATCTGATACGGCTTGATTTAGAAAAGAAAAACGGAATATAAGCCAGAAAGATTTATATCTGACTCTAGCGTCACTTGCATTATATGAAGACACCAATTCCATCAAAACCATATTTCTATGAAAGGAAAACCAGGAAGACATAAACCTACAACAGTTTTCAAGCTCCACAAGAAACACACATAAAGCCACCAAGCCATTCGACAGCAGCGCCTATGAAACATCTCAATAGTTCACGCTCTGCTCGCTATCCATTCTACGCTTTATATCTTCTCGCCAATTTAATGCACGCAGCATCTCCTCCTCCTCATTGAAGTGATGATCATCATCATGTCCACATCGGCTATTCAACACAGAGACGACAACAAAATCTCTGGAAATTTGTCAGTCATGCCAATAAAATAATTTTTTTTATTACCTCCTTTTGTCTTGAACGGAGAGACATCTTCGGCCTCTTTCATTGCTTGTCTTGTCCGCAGTACGCGGCGATCGTCATCATCGTCGTGCCATCGCGCCTTCTTGAGGCACTTGTCCAAGATAGTGCGGCTGTAGAAATATGGTCCAGGCAGCTTGGTCTTTTTGGCCTTTACATCTTGGGACAGGTTTTATTTTATCCCCGTATACTTTCCCACAGCCGTTCTCTGGAGGAATAGTGGCTTTTAGCCGGTTTCAAGTGTATGCTGTGTGCACACGGAAAATAAGAAGAAATTCCGGCATCAGGCGTCGCTCACAGTGACACAACACTACCGGGCTAACCACACGCAATATCAATGTGGCATAGTTTTTTGTTTCTTGTTTTGTGTAATTATGACGACTGACGGTGCGGTGGAGATGGTCGCCGGTTTTGATGACACAGGTGAAGTTGGCTCATATCATTTGGGGCTTGTTTGTAGTGTCCCCAAGTGGGTTGCTTAGTTTAACGTTTGCACATTTGGTTCACTTTTTTTTTGAGGAGCCAATCAGGTGGGACGTTGTTTGTTGGCTTTTGTGGACAGCCAGCGGGAGGAATAAAATTGTCATTAAATTAGGATGATGTTGGACGATGGGGCTCTGGTCATATTTATAAAACTATTTGCGTGCGTGGCTTTAGTTACCTCTGTCACTCTTGGGGATTTGTGACCTCTTTTTCGCTTTTTTTTTGTTTTTTTTTTTGTTTTTTGGAATGGATGATGCATCCATCTGCTTGTTTGTGGCCGACGGATGTTGAATGTTTGGCGTGTCGGTTTGAAAGAGGTTGACTCATACGAGTATATTAGTATTGTGGGTTTATTCAGTGTCATTTGAATGGGATAAGTGTAAAGGATTTGATTATAAAAGATGATTACATCATATATTTTATATAAGAAAAGGGTTTTAGTTTTTTGGATTTCAATAAATGAAAGGACTTGAGAAGTAAGAAGTACTTGATCACTGATTGTGAGGTCAATTATATACTTATGGTGCTGCATTTGTCTTCTTTTTTTTAGACAAACGTAAGGATTATCTTGTAACAAAGCCAAACCTGCAACTTTAATGCGAGAATCCCTCTCTGTGAAGGTACGCGCTAATTCCATCACACAGATGGATTCAGTTGAATAAAGCAGCTATATCTTCCAATCATATCTTTTCATCACGTAGTCGATTGATTGGAACTGTGTTTATCGAAAAGTAGTTCTGGTATTTTTCATTACAGTTTTACTGTGTGGATAATAATAATAATAATAGAACTATTGAGGACAGAGTCGATGTTCTTGTCAGTTCTTCTTCTTTATGGACCCGAATTTCGGACGAGACCGAAGCTCAGGTTTAAAGCTCAAATTCACACGTCTGCCCCCGAGGCCCTGATCCTCTAAGGATCGATGGCCTTATAAGTATGAAAAACACCACCATCTCCAGACAAATATGACCTCTTCTGAATCTGATAGGATCCAATAGACAGTTGAACGGAAAAATCACAGAAGCTATCGTTCAGAAACATAATCACTTTCTCTGTGAATACACAGTTCTGGCAAATCGTCAGATCCCCTTTTAACATGGACTGTTCAATATGTTACAAATGAAAACTAAAAAACCTCACCCACTTCTTCTCCCTTCTCCTTTCCTGCAATGCCCTTAAGTAATCGTTTGACATCCTAACCATACCCCTGTTGATTTTTGAAGATCATTATCATTATCATTATGCCTAATGCAAAATAAGGATTTCAATCTGTCCTCAAGTTAGCGTCCCTTTTTCACATATTTTCCCTCAAATTGGAGTCTCATTTAAGCATTCATATAACATCTTGCAAAAGGAAACGCGAGTACACTTTCATTATCTTTCAACCACTCATAATCACAACCAAAACGAATTCGCTGCTTTATCTGACCCCACACCACATGTTCTTGACCTTTAGTGGAATGTTTTCCGTTTCTTTTTATTTCGTGTGTGTGAAATGGAAAAACAACTCAAAACATCGACCAAAACATGTCACCTAACGAGATATGATGCCTCCTTAAATATTTTTGAAATACACAAGTATAGCTTCAAGCCATACTAAAAGGGTCCTGTTTAGTTGATTCAGTGACTCCCGGCAGCCACCATCCACAATTTTCAAAGTGCAATCACCTATGAGACAAAAAGCAATGAAAAAAAAAAACAAGATGTAAGAATTCATTCCAAAAGCAAGACGCACTCCGGCATAAGGTCTTGGGTAACAACAATCGAGACTCCAAGAAAAGAACAAATTAAGAATGAATCCAAACGGAATGCTATCACATGCAGTAAACCATCCAGCGACGATCCAGGCGCACAGTCCATTGCTGGTGATGTCGATGCATGGTGCTGGTGCTGGGTTGGTTAGATGTTAAATTTGGATGTGATGAGAAATTTTAATGAAGTTTCGACGAACTGGAGGCAGTCATTGAGTATAGTCGACGACACTTGGAGAAGCAATGCGCGAATGACTGCGGTTGGGACTATAATCGATTGCGACGATGACGATTACTGATGGTGGTGGACGGTTATTTGAGGGACGTGACGTTTCCCGGCTGACTGATTGTGCCTTACTGTCTAAGAGCCACATTTGTAGTCTCTAGCTCGGTCGTTTAAATAGCATTGGGAGAAGGAAAGTGATAGCTCGTATGATGGTTGAGAAGCCTTATTCGGCATTGTATATTATAGCATATATTTTCCTTTAAATGTTTTTGGTTTTTCTGTCGCTTGATCAGGTTCCAAATTTGAATACAAGTTTGTATATAAATGTGAGATGAACACACAAAATAAATTTGTATGAAGCGCAATCAAATAAAGCGGTCTTGTGACAGAGTTATAAAGGCGAAGGGCATTAGATTCCGACAGTTTGCCTAAGTATACCCAGAAGTAAGATCGGAATCGGAATCAGCTTCCGAATAATGCCAAACATAAATTTCTATTTGGCCCTGACGAAAATATTAAACTAAAAGTCTGATGATTCAGGTCGGACTTACGTTACATATACTCAAATAAAAGGAACACGTGCGATTATAGGATAATATAATTACACGATTTTTTCACATTGAAACGGAACGTGGATCCAGGTGGATTGCCAATCTTCGGTAACATATGCCATCGCAGTGGACCTTTACTCCGAAAACCATATTTTCGTTTTCGAGGGACATTTCTATAGCTAATGATTTGTCAGCGTTTTCATGATTTCATGACTTCATGGTTAAGAAGGGACGTTAGTGTAATGGTTCGAGAGTAAGAGAGAAAATTTGATTAATTTAGTAACAAAGAATGACGTTGAACAGACGAAAGCACTTTTGAAATGGTTTCAGCACCAAATCTTTGTTACTATACGAGAGCGAAAATTGAATGGCCACATATAGTAATTGAAGCACTCAACTACGTCAGAAGTCAAAACACTCGATATATTTCAGTGATTCAAAAAGCCAAGAGATAACGATACGTCCAGGATGTAGTTTTAAGGTTTAGAGCTATAGAACCTGTCTACGGTGTTGGCGTCATGACATTCAATTTGCCGGAAACGGAAACAAGATATCGGCCAGAATGTTGGCTGTCCAGAATATGCAAACTATCCAAAATTTTAGCGATGGATTCAGAATGCGACTTGCGATTTTTTAGCAATCGCACTACGGATATATGTAGATGGTGAGACCGGGAAGCGAAAGATTTACGACACAAAGCTATAGTCAAGAAGACTAGATTTTGCAAAATGTCAGAAATGAAACCAATTTGCAGAGTGCAGAATATAGAAAATTTTCCAATAAGTTGTTACTCTATTTCTTTCCAAACGAGTGATGATCCTTATCATATTCATCCCTGACTTCGTCGACCCCTCAACACCTTGTATTGATATGATCTTCAAACATCTTTGCATGTCTATAGTGTAGCAGCATATAACGTTGTCAAAAGTTCAAATATATCTTATCAAACATATCTATAAAATGAACTCAAGCAGCAACTGGATACCCGTATTCCAATATCACCCACGATGACAAACCAAAACAATGAAAACTCAAATTTGCACTTATCTAATCGAATTCCAATAAAACCGATATCAACACGTACGGTCTGATATTGATGACAAATCAACAAATTATTTTAACAAACGTGGTTAAGGTATATTATTGCATCAAGAACCTTACACTTCGTCAACGCTGTCATAACCCTTGCACGTTTCCTTATTGTTTCGTGCATCCATGTCATCATACAACATGTAACGAAGTAGTAAACACCAGTTTCTAACTAGCAAATTCGATTTGGCTCATCCTTTTTCTAATATTGATCGGAGGGTGCTAACTTAAGTTCATCTGACGTATGGAAAATTCAAGCTTCTTCAGTTCGTTATAGGTTGTTCGTTGTGCGGCAAGTTTCAAGTTTTTAATTATCAAAAAAAAGTCACAGGAAAATTGTAAAAGTGTTTTTTCTGAGTTGATTGATTTAGTTTTTAAAGATTATTTCAAGTTAGTGCTGACCAAAGCAACGTTTTAAGGAGTCCTTGAACGTTAGCGGGCGCCAGTGACGGTTATGTTATTTTTGCGGTCATCGTTGAAAAAATGCGGACCAGTAATTAAGTCAGACCATAAACCGCTTCAAACACTGCTTTTTTCTTCTGCATTTACAGCTCTTGTATAGCCTTAGGCTGATCATCGGAACATATATGGCACGTTTGCTTATAAGAATACACATTCATACAAGAATTTAGACAATTTTTCGATCAAAAACCGCTGTGACAGGTTTTTCCTTGCGTAATCGATTTACAAAATCCCAATTTTTGCGAACGTTAACGAATTGACAAACCTCGGTCTTTATTTACAGTGTGGCGGATACAGCAGCAATATTTTTCTCTGTACGGACTCTACACAATCGGTATGTTGCTTGATGTCAAAAATCATGAAAGGGGTGAGAATTTGGGCACTATGACTCAGAAGGCCGATTATGACGACCGTAAAATATTTTTCTCAGATCCCTGATTATGATTAGCTGTAAGTCTTTGTATGATGATTTAAAATAGAAAATATTGAAGTGAAGACAACATATCCGGTCATCTCAACAATTTCACATAGTTTATGGTCTTTTCAAATCTTCAAACGCATTTTCTGCAAAATTTCGGCTTTTAAGTTATCAAGTAAAGTTATCAGTCTTCAAGTAAATGAGCGATAAACCTTGATTTTAAAGCTAAATGTCTCAGCCACTTCAACGCACAGTTCATAATCTCCAATAATATCCCTTCGAAGCTGGCCAAAACATTAGGATTATAGGACGAATCAATAATACGAGAAGACCAGAATAGAACTCAATGCTGAGAAGGTGACCGCTTGTAAATGTGGGCTTTTGGAAATGAAAGCGAAAAATAACTAACCAAGAATTTATTGCACGTTCGCTGTGTATGATTTAAGTTCAGGAATTTTCTTTCCCCCTGTCGAACGAAAGTATGAAAGCCTGTGGCCTGCATCGATTTTCGGCTGTTTTCAGATCAGACTACTTTATCAAGCATATTTTACCTTATTCATCTTTCATATTGACTTTATTTTCGGTTTTTAATAATGTTTTCCAATTGTTTATGTAGCAATAAAAACCAGTCCAGGATTCGGCTCATATTACATGAACTGATTGGCAATATTGTTGAGTGACTGAATTGTCATTGGATTGATAGCATACCATCGATCCTTAGCGGCATCTGCATTGCACTGCTTGTATCTTGAGCCCCATCTTGCTCAAAACTTTGCTTGTCAACGACCTAATCCTCAATTTCTGGCAAGAAAAAATCGGTTATCATGTCTCAGTAGAGCTTTTCATTGACTGTAACGTTCCTTAATGACCATACCAAACAGTAACACTTTTAGTTGTGATAACATTAAGATTTTCGAGTCCGGCAATACTGCAATTTTGATTATTAACGTTGCCACCGAATAAAAAAAACATGCATCTCATTTTATAGAATTATTTCTTGAAGTTTTCGTCAATTTCGAGCTGTAATTAAGCCGAAATAGAGCAGCAATAATGAAGGGGCTGTCATTTTACTACAAATCATGAACCAATTGGACCTTGTAAGTGAATAATCAAGTTTTTTATGCGAAATTCTTCACAGGTTAGTGCAACTTGTGTTCAGCGGCTGGGATACTCGCATACTTTTGGCAACAACTTTCTTTACAAACTTATGTACACAAGCTGTAATAATGCATTGTTTCAACCAAAATTGCATTACATTCGAAGCGTCCATTTTGGTTTTTTTTAAGATTTCCCAATACTTTTCGAGCGTGAATTAATCTATATCATATTACCCAAGTATAATACTGAGATTCAGTTAATTTTAAGAGCGCACGGGAGTTGTCACTGTAAAAAAAAGACTTCTTAAAAAGGACCTCATAATTACAAAACGTCCGTTCCGTTTTCAGTTGGAAAAGTTTGTGCTCAGGATTTCAGGACATCATTCTTACCTAAAGATTCAACAGTCGATACGGTTTATGTTTAGGCTTAACATGACCTTTTGAGATGCCAAAAATACCATATCGGATATGTGGGAAATAAACTTTTGCATTTGCAACACGGTAACTCACCGTCGCATAGTGCGATCCGTATTCCTGAGTTATCTGCCAAGAACCCGAAAACCCAACAAAAATACAGATTGGTGCTGTTCTTGAACTAGGACATACTTTTTCGAAAATGGTGTTGGTGCAATCGTTTCATTGAATTGATAATATAAGCGAACGATTATAACTGATTTTGTTGTATTGGCCTTCTATGGAAGCATATGACGCGAAATACATTCAGCGAAATGGACAGCTCGGAAATTATGATAAGAAAAACATCACTTTTTGGACCTGTACTTAATTCAAAAAACAAAAATCATCGTAGACTTTTAACCAACAACTGCATGTTTTTTAAATAAAGTCGTTCAAAGAAACTGACCTATTCTTATGCTTATATGTGAACTCGAGACCACATAACAAAAAGAGAGAATGGTTAAAAAAAAAAGAAAAACCTTGAAATGTTTGTATTGAGCTACGATTTTTTTTTTAATATTAGACAAACATCACAGAAAAGGTGGAGAAAGCTGAAATGCGATGTCATACTGAGAAGACGACAGCAAGAAATAAAACAACTTTACAAAAAACTTAACAAAACTCATCAATAAATACCTCCTGCTGATTCACTAAGTTACTCTCTCCATCGGAGACTTCTGCCATTGATGAAGCAACTATGAATTGAATTGATTACCCCAAGTTTAAACGATAAAAACCTGTGAAAAAAAAACTCTTCCCCGAATTTTTGTTTTTTTTTTTTGTTTGTTTCATAACGACTTGAGAGTCGTATATTTTCATTCAAATCGTCGTCGATGTAACTGTTTTTGTTTTCCTTTTAAAAATAAGGTAGTGCCGATTACACCATTCAAGGCTCCTTGTATGATGTCAGGCTTAACCGCCCAAGTGAGTGAGTGTTTCAATGGAATACCAGTTACCTCTAATATATAAGCTCAGACGATATCATTTAATCTTTTCTCCAACATAAGATTTGTCCATGTCTTTGAAGTTTCCATAAAACATGTTCAATGGACCGGTTCGAGCAAAATTCAAGAGCAAACCCATAAATATCCCCAGCTTGCAGTTCATTTCTTAATATCTCATTATTTATCATTTAGATACAAATAGATTTTACATTTTCAAGGAATATGTCTTTAATAAATTTTTATTTGATTGCATATTGAATAAGCATAGCATTACGTCATAAAATATTCAATTGGAATCATAGTAAGGAAAATGATGTGCAAACATTTTTAAAAGACGAATGCCCCGGAACGTTATTAAATTAAAACACCCTAATAATTAAACCAATATTAAATTTTATTTAAAAATATTTTTTTCATTACCTTTATAATGCATTTTGTACAGAGCGAGCAAACGGATAGGGAGAGGCTCCATGGGTGGAGTCCAAAGTGGGACGAAAAATTCTGTTTTGCATTCAAATAATTCAAAGTATTTTATTCAACATTAGTTTATGTACTAGCAAATTGGTGTTGTTTCATCATCCTGCTGGCAGTGATGTGCCTTCACTGCAGTGCCAATGACAGATCATCTAAACAAACCATATTTTTGACAACTTAAAATTCCAGCATGACAACAGCAAGGCCATCTACTTGCTGGGGCTACTTTCGCTTATCGACAACTGCAGCCGTTAATCTAATTCCAAAAGTAAATGGTAACTGGATCAGAGTCTACAACGAGGTAAAGCTCAAGGCTTACTCAAGGAACCTGTGACCCACAATTGAACCAATTCAAAAGCAGACCAATAGCTTTACCAATAGTCCCATCCAGCCCTTTAAGGCATTCTTAGCGTTTTTAACTAAGCAAAATATTGGGTCAAGTGGTAATTCACCATGAAATTAGTGAATGAAATCAAAATGTCGAAATAGTCCCTAACAATGTTAAACATAGACAGATGCTCGGTAATGTGGTGTATCAAAGTTATCAAGGTATATTTTTAAGAAAATATCGATGAGCTAATTGGTATTTTTCCACCAGAGACTTCACTCACGCAGTAGTAGAATTTTACAAGTTTCAAAGCTTAAACAGATCTGGGTGAAGTAATATAATTCCTAGCGTATCGCAATGCAATGTGAATGAATCAACAGTCCAAATTGATGCAACATCACATCGTGTTTCATCAATACGTGATTCTCAAATGGCACGTTTTTTCTGATTCGTTGATTGGCGAAATTTAGGATATTCTTTGATGTAATTATTCCATCTTCTTGTAACTAGCCATTTTCTGAGTTAACAAAATTGTTTAAACTGTTATTATAAGTTGTGTTTTGTTCCAAAATTTTGATAATTATGTATATTTGAACGAATCAATTTATATAGTTGCGAGCAAAAACGGATTCATGTTTTATGATTTTGTGGTTCTTAAATCAATTAAATTTTTTCTTATGACGGATTCAAATTATTCCCTTAATTTATTTCTTTAATTAATTATTTAAATAACTGTATGTATATTTAAAAAACAAACTGATAAAAATAAAAGCAAAATAGCTGAAATGATCTGGCTACCCTTATTCCTTATTCAGTTTTGCACGTTTATTTAGACTCCCATTCTTATGCATTTCAATATTTCGTCTTTAAAGCTTTATTTTTAATTACACTTCTTATATGTCTTGGCATACTTTCCACCAACTTTTCTCAAATTTCGTGAGATATTTTTTCCCGTTCAGCCCGTACTTTGATCCACAGTTCCAATAAGTGCTTCGGGTCCTTTCAAACTCGGCCATCTCTCTTTTCAAAATAGTCCACAAATATATTATGGTCTGAAAGCTTTGAGTTTTCAGCCAGCTTTTACAAATGTTGCTGTGTGTTTGGGGTCCCCATCTTGTAGAAAAATTATTTCGTCCTCACGTTCTTCAATAATCTGGGGCAAATTGATCTGCAAGATATTGAGATAATAATATCTTTCACAATTTGCCTTTGGATAGTTTCGTGTGCTCGGTGCCAATAGTATTCCATACCATCAGACTGGAATCTATTGATTTTGTTTGCGTCTGACTATATGAAGCGTTTCCAGTCATACCCAGACCAATTCTTATGTTCTTTGCAGAACTTAAGCCTAGTCTTAATATTTTTTTTCAGATAAAGCTGGCTTTTGGCTTTGCTGCAGATAGCAACCCTCTCCCATGAACTGCTCTTCTGGCAGTCCACTCCTTCACATCTTTATTCATGCATTTTGCTGCTGCCTTGTGTGTTTTGGTGTCCTTTTTTTCATAAGTCGCACCATTAAGCGAGCATCTCCATCTTGGGCAACTTCCTTTGTTTTCTACGATATAATGAGTGAATGAATTTGAAAGCGTTATGTTAAAATGTTTAAAATAATTTTTTTTATTGATTTTGATTATGTATCCGCTTTTGCTCCCCATTGTATACCATACTATACGTATACGAGACAAGTCGCTATCCCCCCCACATGATTATTTTATTTTACTGCCAATTTAGAGTTTTCGAACTCAAAACTTTTCCAACACTTTGCATTTTTTATAACATACACGTGTTCAAGGGGTTACGAATACCCCTATAAAGCTGGTACATAACGCGGGTAAAAAGGATCAAAGAGGAGGAGAAAAAGAGACAAGCACTGTTTTGCACATTGTTTTGGAACTTTTGTAAATTGAAATGAAACAAATACCGAGTGTGTGCACTTGCATATGCTTCACTATTCGGTCGAACTTGGGCTTAAGGGCGAACATGTGTGATGAAGAAGAGGAATATAGTTAGCTTAATCGCGTGAGCACTACTTAAGAAAAAAATACATGTAAAGATATAAAGGTAGTAGACTCTACGTCGGTGTTAAAGCGGGTCGATTGGCTTAGTAATATTTCCTCCCCTTAAAGTTGATTTTTGCAGGTTCTTTCCAGGAATGGAAGTTATACTCCTGTTTGGGCTAAATATTCGCTTACATGTATAGTATATTGAAAGTTTACATCCCAAAATACCAGTGAGGCATTGAATTCCACTCTGTTCATTGAGCCCCATGGTTAAATGGTGCAAATATCGGAGTTATACTATATATGATTATATGCTGCCGTTCCATTTAAGTGGTTGAAGGTGAGGGTGAATTTGTTAACAAATAACTGAGGGTACTCTAATCAGCGAATGAGTGAATTGAACTTAAGGCAGGAGACAATTCATTTATAAAGATTAAAAAGAGAATAGGAGAAAAAACGGAGCCTTGCGGCATTCCAACTTTTAAATATTTCATACAGCCAAATTCTTCTAATATCATATAAAATGCAGTTTCCTAATGCATGCATTTTCGACAAGGATGCCCGATGAAAGATTGCATTGCCAAATACCTTGTTAATACCAACCTACCTGCACCAGACAGATGTAGCGAGTGGTTCTGTTTTTCGCTAATACATGCCATTCAATCACGAGCGGACGTTTCGCCGGGAAAACTATACCACCGAGTCATTTTGAAGTTTTCTTGATTCGCCCTATTTTACAATATTATAATATTACTCGTACAATTCATCCGCGTGCTTTGAAAAAAATGGACACTGTTTCAATAGATAGATAGTTGGAGAAGAAAGAAGATTCGTCTCTTTCAGAGGAGGACTGAACAAATGCTATCGAGATGATACCAGATTATTAATTATTTGTTCTTGTCTTCAAGTTGAACCCTTCTCTCGTCATTCTTTTACCCATCTATCATGTCTTTGCTTAATATAAATTTTTTTTAATACTTATCATCCATATAATTACCACAAACCATATGACAAGCAGCCAGTCGCACAGGTTTATTACATTAAATTCCCAATAACCAGTGAATGTTCTTCGATTTTATTTGCCTGATTGTGAGAATATTATTAACCGCCATCAACCTACTACATCAAACTACATATGCGTACGTTTTTTTTTTCAGGACGGCAACGATCTAATCTTAAATTCAATAAACAATTTCAGGTACACTTAATCGAACAAATGAATTGACCGAGTACCAACGGTCTTGAATGTTGTCTAATCGATCGTTAAACTTGTTTAGAAGATATGAGCAAACGTATCTGCGGCTCTTGACTGAGTACCTTATTAATAAAAATAAAAGTTTATGAAAACTAGATTAAGAAAAAAAACAAATAAAACTTCTTGAGCAAGCTTGGTGTTGAGTGGCATTTAAGCGTGTACGGAAATAACTCGACTTTGTACCGGAATAAATGAGGCTCTGAATGAATAGTTTTTTTTCATATGTGATGAAAATAAGGAAAGACTTTTGTTTATTCAACAAAAATAATGAAGATTCTTCAACTTGACTACTTTGAAATAAGAGACCAACTCAGAGAGTGTATGAGCATATTATTGGATAGCAAATTTTTGGATAGTTGGATAGTCATAGGATTAAGGAGCTATATTGAACTTCATTAAGTTAATATTTAGAAACTCTCTCGCTTTTTCATGTTTATTGCTCAATTCATCGGATGGCTACTCAGATATCGGATCAGATATATCGAATTATTCTTACTGCAATATAAAGGAAATAAATGAACGCAAACAAGTCATTTTCAAGCTTTCCATTCCAATTCAGAATGCAACCATGGAGCGATTGAAACAAAAATACATCTGAGTTTCAAACTACTGCAGGATTTTTCAATTCTTCATTTAAAGGGTAGTCATTATCCCTCAAGCGCGAGCTAACTTTAAAAACTAAGACCGTTGTAAATGGCGGATTCGCAGTCTTTCCATTCTTCACAAAAAGTCTAGACGTAACAACCTTGCAGTGTCATAGGTTATTTTCATACTATCATGATTTTATTCTTAAGATGTTATTATGACTTCTTCTGAAATCGAATAAGTTTAAAAGCGAGGTGTTTAAGTCTTAAAGAACTATGTTTTGAATATCGCCGATTTCGACACTCCAAATGAACTAAAACATGACTTGAAGATTGTCATGTATCCTTCATTGGAGTTACGTTATTTACCAAATTATCTGCATTGATATGACCATTGTTCTCCGAATGCTCGTATTCAACTTAATTTCGACTTTTTGTTGTCCTATCCCGTCATTTTCTATACGCTGCATTTTATTTCCTATATTGATGCTTTCGTATCTATACATATTTATTTAATTGGATTATAAGTTTGCTAAAAGGCGCGCGGCGCCATGCTCCACTTATGCTTCCACCGTTAACACTAGATCAGTAAACTCAATTCAAGGCAAACAATATTTAAAGCCATTTAAAGTGGTTTCTCAATTAGTTTAACTTTTTTAATGAACTTCGGCCGGTTCAGATTCTGCTCTGCAGCTGTCAAGGAGATGTATCGATACCTCAGGCTGAATATGCATTCAACCGTATTGTAGTTGCATATTGAGTTTCGATAGATGCCTGTGAAACACGGAACACGGTGTGCTTTTTTAACAGAAAACGAAATTGGGTTACCTTGTTTTTGACACCTGTCAACTTGAAATTTATCATTAATTCGTCGGAAATTATAAGCTTGCCTTGGAAAGATAGTGATCAAGATTGCGTGTTTTTTCACACTTATGTAATAACAAGGGTCCTATTAAGCCAAAAACTCCATTTAAGTTTTACATCTGATGCTTGTATTAATAGATAAATACACTGTGTTCGTGCGTTACGTAGTTACGTAGTTTTTTACATCTTCTGTTGTCAGAAAGGTTTTGGTCGCAACGAACCAGAAAATTAAGAGCTTCAGACCCCCAAATGTAAGAACCATAGGTTATAAAATCGGTATTTGAAAGATCAGATGAAAAAGTCATCATGCGACTTCTCAAGATGTAAGAGGAACTTTGGAAGGAGCTCGAGACTGCTCCTACACATTATCCGTTAAATGCATAATACATAAATGCTCAGTTGAGCCTTGTGGAGAGCAACTATAATGCTTATCTACACAAACATCCTTCCAGAGGCTGGTATATGAGTTTATCATTCCTACATAAAGATAAACTTAAGATAACACGAGTGAAGTGTTTTCGTCGAGAAAACATGCTAAACAATCTTTTTCCAAAACTTCAATCATAGAATTATTTTAACTTTCCTGACTAGCTATTCAAGCACCCAATTTTGAGTTTATGAAATAAAGAACAGTTTTTACTGCAACAAAAACTTAACCTGTCATAACAATTTCAAAGGAACTTAGCAGAAAAAAAAACTGAAATAAAAGGCCGAGTGATGTGACAGAGTTCAACAATTTCTTATACACACTGCGAATCATTAGGATAAGGCCACAATTTTTGCAATGCATACCATTAGCCTTAAATTTAAGGACTTATTTGGAAAGTCTATATATATATTTTTTGTTATTGTAGGTAAGAGATCGAATACAATTATTGGGTAAAGTTCACCATAAACCCGAACTCAAATTTAAGAATACGCTTAAAGGATTATATTAGATGATTGACCGCAATTTAATGTATTGCTACAGAAACAAAAATTAAGTGCAATCATTCAATGATTTTTACTACTCACAATTAGTTAAAATATACATGCATACAGTGCTGTGCATATTAATAGCACTTGAACCTATTTCACATTATAATTTTTCATAACTTTTCTAACATCTTTTGCACTTTGGCACTCATGGCAATGGAGTCAACCGTCTGACGAGACTTCTTTCTCATTCCTTTGTTTAATGTCACTTTTTATGGTGTCCTGCAGTAATTGAGGATAACAAAATAATAGCAGCGATCGTCAGGATCTACGATAACATTTGAGTTTTCCTTCAATTTTGATTTGGACGCAATAAAAAGGATGTTTGTGTTAATCTTCTATTTTATATTTCCACTGGGTCAAAACCATTTTCTAATCACTGTATACCGTAAAGGCGAAAAATTATTCAAAACCTTAACATGGGTGGCAAAACCTATCAGCGAGTTCAGGAACTTTTTGGGTGTTCGACGAAAACGATATGAAATACCATACAGTTTGAAAGAAAAGCCAAAACACTGGGGCGCAAGAAAGTTTTAACGCCATCTTCTATTAAACATGGTGACTGGTTTTCAAAATGCAGCAGCTGCAGAGATTGTGGTTGGACTTGATGTATGCGTTTGTAAGGAGACTATAAAGGGATCACAACTTTAAAGCTCGCAGTCCAAGAAAGGTCACACTTTTGGAAAAAAAAAACGCAAAAGCCACAACAAATAAAGTTCAAGATCATTTTCGATTGGCTCCTGAAGAGTGGAGGAATTTTCCTTGGATTGACAAGGGTAAAGTTGTAGTAAGCAAGCTATGTGAAATTCGAAACCAAAAAATATCATAGAGCTTTGCGCCATAGTTATAATTGAGCCGTCGAAAAGATGTGAGGGACTCGTCGACTAAATGAAGCGTCCTTGGGACCTGTTAAAAAAAATAATGGCCATCCTACTAAATACTATTTGTAAAATTATTTGCAGTTGATTAAGCACTGCCATTATTTTGCTCCGTTTATTTTCTAATCAATTTTGATTTTGTATCATTGTAAAACTTGTGATCGGTTAAGTACAAAAGTACAACTAAACTTACACATACCACATTACAAAACATCACAAGAAGTTTTGCTTTCAATTATTTCTCAAAATCCAACTTCTTTTATTTTTTATGTTTGACTAAAGTTAATTTTCGTTGCACTGTTTTGTTTTTTTTTGCTCGCAGATGTTTATAGCGCATAGAAGAAAATACATTTTTATTAACTATAAATAACACTTCCACTCGTTTTTTTCATAAATGGCTTAGTTTTGTGTCTTCTGTGCGTCGTCTATATGATATTTTTTAATGCACTCTGCGAACGATTAAAGCCATTACCAGCAACCTGAACCCATTCCATTGCTGTTTATGGTAACATAATTTTACAATTTATCGAATTTTCACCGCAAACAATATTTATCACCGGTCGTGGGTATGACGAATGTATTCGGGAAAGTTCAAATGAAAACGGAAAAATGTTATTTCTCTTATTTTAGCTGGATGCACTTCTTCCAGCGTGTTCTAATTGTTCAATAAGATCACTTTACTCGTATTCGTTTGGTTTTTTTCCAAAAGTTGGCGAGAGCCAAGTCTGAAGAATATTTTGGGTGGAGCAGCAAAATTCTACTTCTTCGGCAAAAGCGGCTGCAGAGTTCCGAGACGTTAGGTCGTCGTTGTGAACCTTTGTTTTTATCGTTAAACAAGGCCTAGCAGGCATTATGTATACGAATACGCTCATTGTGTGGAATAAGGACACGCGTTTAATTTTGTGCTACTGACACTTTCTCCCAAAAGTCATAAAAAACAAGTGGAAGGATTTGGCTGAGATTTTTGTCAGTACTCAATTGACAAATGTGGGTATACATGGTGATTAGCGCGTCGAACTACTGTGAATTCCCGCAGGAAATGGGCATCTGACATTATTTTCAAGTCCTTAGTTCTCACAAGAATTCCGACAAGAAAACAACTGCTGTAGCCATTCGGAGTCGGGTATAAACTTAAGATCCAGCCCCTGTACGATGAGTTATGCAAATAAAATAACACTTCAATGCCATCTGGCATGCTGATGCCAGGCTAGTTTTTGTCATTCCCACCATCCGATGTACCGCTATAGAGAATTTACAGGATAATCAATAAAAGTTGGTTAACGATTCCACCAATACGAAAAAGAATTTATGCAGGCGACAGGCCATAATGAGATTTCTTTTACACTAATCTCGAAAGAATCAATCGAAACTCACGTGTCAAAAATAGCAGGTGACCATCTACTTGCATATGCAGCCCAAACTGAACAATCGGAAGAACCCTAGACATTGATGCGCTTCCATTTATAGAATCCAGAGCGGTAGCCAGTTTATGTTTAGTTTATGTGAGAAAACAAAAACCCTCAAACGTCGCAATACACAGATATACTTAACTTTGAGGTAGTCAAGGAATTCATCAAAGACGTCATCAAAAGTTTTTGAATCACCACCAGAGGGTCTCCGCAGCTAAGGAGAGATGTAACATTCGGTGTTGCTTTGAACTTTTTCCAGCAAAGAGAACTTTTTTATATATATAATTTGCTTTCAATTAAGGGTTTATGACTCTGCACTATTATTGCGCATTTGCAGACAGCGATGTAATGTGACACCTTCAATCTCGTGCGCAGGCTAGTTTCTAACATGGACGACACTTATTTCAACAAATCTGTCTTGTTGCTTGAATATGCAGACGACATCGAAGAAACTGCCCTTCAAGAAAGAAAGTAAGCAAGTTAGAAAGACATCTTTAAATAAGAATTGTTTGTGGGTGGACCTGGAATGATCCAATCCATTTAAAAGTTAAAGCTTTCTGCCGGTTGTAATTTTTTGATGAACGACTGAATAGATAAAATACAGCACTAGATTACAATGCCAAATTGCATGGGTAGATTTCTCTGCACTGATTTAAATCTGTAGTTTCAGAAGTTTACGCAGTAACGAAATAATTTAAAATAATTCCATAACACTGAAAACGGAGCGATGATAAAGCAAACGTTCAAATCAACGAATTTCCTCATTCTTAATACCTTTGGGGGATGAAATAAACTTTAAAGTTTGAACAAATGAAGTCATGTACAAAGAATGTTCTCCATTCCTATAGAGTTGCATTAACATAAAGTCAAAACGTAACATCAATCTCAAAGACCCCAAGGTATCGAGGATCTGACGGTTCAATCCTTGTTGAAAGAACTTGAAAATGCTAGATTTCGTAAATTCTTACTCAACTGTATCAGGATCATTTTTTCCTTTTTTAATTCTTTTTTTCAATTTACTGAGGTTCACTAACTGCTTAAACAGATGATTAAGGCTGTGCCTATGCATGCTAACTAGTTCCAGTGCTTTTTCCCATCTAATGAGTGATTTTTGAATTTTTGTTTTGGGTTTGAAAATGCACAGAGTATTTTAGGAAATTCCTTCTTTTTAAAAATTATTCATTCTAGAAACATTCTGCGAACTAATCAAGGCATCAATATGGTTTCTAGTTAAAGGGAGGTATACTTTTTAAAAAAAAAAATGCATAGAGAAAAATACTCCCTCAAAATCTGCCCTCTCTGCTAGTCAAAGTTAGTTATAACGACATTCTTAATTTCAATAAAATATATTTATCATTCGGATGACTCTTCCATAAGAAAAGTATGAAGGATACTTATACATACGACAAAAGGATACTTAAATACAGGCTAAAAAAGAAAGAAAAAGAACAATTTTAAGGGAGAATAAGAAAAGATCTTAGGAAGCAGATTCTCAAATGGAGGAAAAACCTAGAGAAACATACTATTAAAGCCAAGAGGGCATACTGGATATTCAAGAGGGCCTTTCGGAAGTCCTGTGGACTGAAACCAAAAGTCCACTGGATATACAACTGTATTATGAAACCAACCCTTTTGTACGGCATTATAGCGGGGTGGAATACGATAGATAACAAATGTAGCCGACAGACTCATTTACGTGCAACGTTTGGCACTCCACGCCTAACAATTCTACAGAGTATACCAGTACAACTGGAAGTGGAAAGACAAGCAGGATTCTAAGCCATAAGACTGAGACTTTGGTCATTTTGATGACAGGAAAAATACCGGGCATAGGAGAATTGTGAACGTTGTAGGAGCGATGACACCATTACTGGAGCGCCAAAGTGATCTAGAAAAGAAAACATTCACCTTCAAAAATAACTTTATGACAAATTTACCAACCAGAGCTTCTTGGGCGAACGGAAACACGACATGAGCCCGGAGTAATAACAATATATACGGACGACTCTCACATATCGTGTGAATCGGGTGCAGGGATTTACTGTCCAAACCCGCCGATCGAAATTTCAAAACATCTGGAACCATTGGTAACGGTTTTCCATGCAGAAGTTTTCGCAATACTAACTGCAGTAGAAAAGCTCACCTACCCAAATATCCGGGAGAAGCAAATACTCATCTGCTCCGACAGTAATGCAGCAATCAAAGCCATTGAAAACCCTCTGTCAGTATCGACACTAAAACCCTGTGAGGGATATCTGCGTCCCGCTGACAACTCTCAAAAGGGCTATTAATAAATGGGCAATCCAGAAATTTGAAAATCACCGGATCAACCTTATTATTGCATAATAGCAAAATCGCTAATAGACAAGCCGAATAACAAGGTAGCGAAACGGGCTTTGAACTCCAATGAGACTGCGAACAGGGCACGTTAACCTTAATCTCCACTTACACAAACTCGGACTAGCAGAAACCTCAAGAAGACAAAGCTGTAAGGAGGTGATCACTGCGATACCAGTGATGGATGCAAGCGTTCAGCAACTCTACTTGGTCAGAATTATCTCAGCCGTGATTCTTAAGCCTTTCCTATCAGGGATTTCACAATTGGATGTGTTCTTCGTCGATTTTAAGGTAGCCTTCGATACGCTTTATTATTTACGGACTAAACACGAAAATAGATGTATAGAATTAGAGGAATGGAAATAATTGGTACGGAGTACCCGGGGAGAAAATTCATCTAACAAGAAACCCAGAAATAAACAATCCATTGCCAAAATATGCCATCAATCTAGCCGAAAAAAAAAATCTTTACCCACATGAATGTGGCCCATAATAGGGCAAGAGATATTAAATGGTTGTAAAAACTACTGGGATATTTTGTAAAGAGAGTATTCTATCTGCCATAAGAGACGCCAAATTACATGCTGATGCCAAAGGCACTCTATTATTGACTAAGCACTCAAAGCTCAAAACCCAATTAATAGTAACCAAAAAAAAAATTTTTACAAACGAAAGGAAAGCAAAGAACTGTACATTCAGTCGTTAGAGGCAGCCATTAAATTTGGAACACAAATCATTCTGGGGGAAGTACCTTATTTTTTCCAGTGGATTGCGGGTACAGACGAACTAGAGAACGAACTGTTAAAAACATTAGGAACTGTAAAATCATATTTATTTATATAAGTTGTTCGTGTGTTCTTCAATCCTCTTTTGTATATTATATTGGTCATTTTAAATTTTTGAGTCAAACTTGAAGGAAACTTTTGAGAATAATAAGTTAAGTAAGACGATAAACCCGAGCTTATTCAAAAATCATGCTGAAACAATTCACAAATTACTATATCATTAAAATATCAGCTAACATTCTTATAAGTCGGATTTAACTTGATGTTACAAATTCTAATTGCAGAAAATGTTTTTCTTGTCCAAAATAGCAATTATAAAAATCACATCACTTTCAAAATGTTACGAATGATCTAAACTTTAAATGTTTAAACCAGAAGTTCTTAAAGTTGAATTGAATTGAATTAAATTTTAAGACTTTACTTTAATTTTATGTAGGATCAGGTCAAAGCGTGACACTAGAAATTCCCAAGCTAGAGATTACTGATATAACGAAATAAAATATATTTGAAAGTTCTAGTTAAAGGTAAGACATTCGAGAAACGAGTCTCATTTGGCATAAAAGCTCAGCCAATGATCACAGCCAAAATTCAGAGATATCATCTGTGTATTTGCAAAAAGTTAAATTCTTCGCTTTGATTGGACGGGAAATATGGTATGTCAGAAAACGATCCAACACAGAATAGCAGACTCAGTGATTGATATGTAATTGATTTTGTGTTTCTTTTATAATAAAAGATAAACAATTCGTTAACATTGATATTCTGAAAAATAAGTGTGGTATTTATGAAAGATAATGATCCGAAGCATGAAAATACAACGAAGGAATGGCCTGAAGAAAATAAAGATAACGTCATGTCATTGCCACCTTAATCGGCGGATTCGAATATTTTCTTTTTAGAATTTGTGGAAAATTGACCGTGGGATTTCGTTCCACTGGAAAGATGCCAGAATTTGATCAATTGTTTGTCACGTCGTCCAAAGGCTGAGAATTATGGATTTACAATAAGTTATTGAAGAAAGTCACATTCGGTGTTCAAAACTATAGAAAAACTATTTCATATTCATTCTAGTTCTGAAATTTCACTTAAAAGATTTTTTTTTTCTTATAAATAACAATCTCAGTTAAATTACAAAATTAAATTTAAGCATGTTCTGAATAAATTAAATGAGTTTTCGGAACGCGTTGGTTTTTTTTTATTTTAAACTGAGTCGGTCGTTTGTTAGGCTAAAATTTCATTCGACTCTTTTTAAATAACCGTCAAACTTATACATATATCTTTTAAAGAATCCCCAACCGCGAATTCGATATCTTGGATTTTAATTGATTATACTGAGACCTAAAATTATGTTCATGTTTTTAACGATACTTGTTAAAACACAATGTAGAAAATATTTGTTTAAAGTGAAATTGTTATTTCAAGAACGAGCCTAAATCGCTTATAAAAATTTACCACTTAAAGTTACGAAGTAAATTGATCGAATTGAATCACTTTTGTGTTTTTCCTAGAACGGTTACCTCACCACACCCATCTACCCAGACCGTAAAAAAGCTCACAAAATATTGTACTGAAGCGAAATTTCTTTCCATTCTTATAAAAGACTTTTTTATAATGTAAACGTCAGAAAATGCTGATTACATTAGTACTGTTTAAGTAAAATATCCCTTAATATAAATTAAGTACATTTTTTGTCTACTTCTAAAGATTGGTGCTACTGCTTCATTTCACTGGATATTTTATATTTGTAAAATTTTGACAAAAATACTTAATAAGAAAAATTATTCTTACCTTAATTCTTAAATATTTTTTATCTGAAAATGTTGTTCAAAAATTATAATTAATTTCAATAAGCATGCAAAAATCCGTCGGCAAAGTTGAATTCGAATGTTTTTTGTAACTGCAAACTGATGTATAAGGACTCGGACGACATCTTTACCTGACAGTATTAGAGTTCAATAAACACATCTAATGCTGCCCGGTAAGATGTGAACAGACGTCCTTCTAGAAACATTTAGCGTAACGACTTCCATGTGGCGCCTTAAATCCATATTCAATTTTCATTTTATTTTCATATATTTCCGGAGTTAAAAAAAAAATTGTAAAAACCGCTATACACTCAAATCCATTTAAATGTCACTGTCACTGTCAGAAATCAATCAACAAATTCCACTTTTTTTTATTCTTCTTTATGTCTCCATTGTTATAAGTAAAAGTATATATTTTTTTTAAAATAAACTTAAATGCAAAAAAAAAATAATTGACGAACAGTTTTCTTTTACACACACAAATATGGCCGACAGTTGTTATTTTTTTGGTTTTGTTAATTTTTTTAACCGATTCCGCACACCGTGACACTAGTAAAAAATCAACCGATTCGATTGATCGCATCAGGACAAATGAATCAAACAACCTATGCAACATTCGATCTAAATAATTTCCGTATTTTTTTTTTTAAAGAAAGAAAATAAATATATATGTACACTTTTTTTTCTTCATATAAATAATTTAATGGAATGGGAAGATTATTTTTCTTCTCTACTGTATGGTCTTCCAATGGGCGCACGAGGCCGCTACTACATCCGACCGCAACGCTGTTCACACACTGAATCCCGGAATTCGTATAAAATCTCTCGCGATCCGTCGTTGTCGCGCACTATTCTGGCATTGAGTCAGAGCCAAGTCAGCCAGCCGAGTCAGTTCAGCGTCAGCCTCAGCGCCATCATCAAATGAGCGAGTTGAGATTGAAGAAGAACAAACCGAACCGTATACTGTGGTGCGCGGTGTGCGCACGCTAATACTCTTCTTTGGCGCGCTGATGATAGTGTGCGGTAGCAACAACATTGAATACACATGCCTTGACGAATGTGGAAGCGATAATCGATATCAAAAGTCAAAATCGCGGCCATCTATTGGTTAACAACAAAAACCGAACGATGTTAGACATAGGCACACATAGATACACACATACAATGTTGCTTGCTTTCGCTTGTGCCAGCGCCAGAACTCCTCTATTTTTTGTTTTTTGCATTTTTGTGAAGCTTAGAAAACTCTCAAGTCTCAGTCTCAGCTTCGATTCGAGTGAGAAATATTCAGTATTCACTCAAACTTCAAACGAAAAATAAAAACAAGAGAGTGAATAGAAAGTTTGAATGTGTTAGCGTCTAATGGACTTTATAATCTCTTTCCAGAAGTAGAAGTTCTTAGTGTATAGAAAAAAGTTAGTTCCGTCTGTTTTTGGGGCTAAATTTACCGTCCTAATTTCTATCAGAAGCTTTGTCACATTTTTTTTTGGCAACAGAATAAGATTCCAATAGCTCAACCCAATTATCACTGGATTCTTTTTGTTTTTTAAATTTATTCATAAATTAAGTTGGCATATTGCATGCCTTTCGAGATGGTTTCGGGGCCGAATAAAATTATCGAACTTGAATGACCTGTTGGCTTTAGTATATTCTGGATGGGAATTTAAATAATTTTGTTCCACTTGGTTATTATCCCGGGCAAGATTTTAAAAATACTAATTTCGATAAGTGGTTTGCATATTTAGAGTCAAATCACCATGTGAGATTTGTAGTTAAAAACGGAACTATTCATAGTTTCGAATATCTAATACATTCTTGTTATGCATTATTTTATTTAATTTTCTATACTTCTTCTTAAGAGGCCAGCGATCCTAGAAGGATCAGTCAATTTAACCGTCCAAATTTTCAGATTTATATTGAATAAAAATGTGTCGTAATTTCCTTGCTATGAATCAATATCAAGACACAATTTTGAAGTAATAAATTTCCATAGCTCTCAAGACTCACCTTACAATTTCACGAAAATATAAAATTTCTGTGTTTTAACGGATTGTCAGTTTACGTTTTTCCCTTTTTTGATACATAACAAGATTGAGCCGGAATAAGGCTCAAATACAAAATTAATTTTTTGACAAAGTAGCTGTTTTGGGAGCCAGAGCATAGCTATACAGTTTGTGTATGCGCGTTATATCTTTCACATAAATGGTTATACTTTCGGAAAATTACTAGTCATACACGAAAGATGGAGCCGTGAATCTCGAGACAGAAACAGGGACCAACCCGGCTCGCCTTCTCTATTCGGAAATTTTTGCAAAGTATTCTTAGCGAGGTAATAAATAATAATTCAGTGTTAAGGCAAATATATATTTTTTGCAGTCTTTTATGTCTGATATATCGTAAGCTTTCATTATTTTATATTCTTCCACTGACAGTGAAATTATTTTCAGAAGTCTGAGGTCAAAAGACAGTAGCAGAAATTGTTTTATTTTTTGCCACAAATTCCTGTCAATATTTCTACCGTTATTCTGTTAAATCTTAATTGTCATTTAATCTTCATTTCAAAACCGCATTCAAAATGTGTCGAACTGCAGCCCAAAAAAATTTTTAAAAGTGACTCTTTTACAAAGCGACCACAGATTTTCAGTATAGGCTTATTGGACAATCATTCCAGGGTTTAACTTTTGTTAAATTGCTTTTGGGGCTGCTATGTTGGTAGGGACTGTCAGATCGTCGGTCCAAGATCTTAGATTAGCAATTCTAAAAGTCAAGTTCAGATTTCTTGAAGATGAGGCGTTTTTTTTTTAAATAGGAAAAATAAAAATAAAGTGAATAAATTTTGATTAAAGGGCTTTTAAGATCGCGGTTGACGACAACTCATGGTTAATGAGAAAATTTAGGCACACAGGATCCATCGAAACATGTTTTAAGGCTTGATCTTGGTGGAAATGTTACCAAGCCTAGAGACAAAATATTGCATTTTCATCAAATGATGTTCAAAATGGTGACAAACTTCTATCGGCGCTTTATAATCAACCTTGTTGCTGTGCCTTCATTTCGTAGACAAAAGTGACTGTTTTTTTTGGTTGTAAAGATAATTGAAAAATAAACTTTTTCAGTGCAATGTCTTTAAAGATAATTTGAAATCATTCAACCATAAAGTTGATGCAAGACATTTAAAAAAGGTACTAAAGCCATGCACAAGGTAGCCTAATGGCCTATTATCACGAACTTATGTATAATCGTTAAAAATTCAAATATTCGAAGACCGCTGATATATTTTGTTCGAATTATTTCGAAGACAACATTTAAGTTTTTTTTTGTTTTATTTCTATTTATAACTTTATCCATTTGTTTATTTGTATGGTACTTTTCAAACGAAGTTGATTATATTTTGTGCATATCTGCGTTACGTCCCAGAACTTGTAACGTTTGTTCTTTCACACTACACTGTTTAACGTTTTGAAAGTTACAACTTGTAAAAAAATTATTTTTGTTTTTTTCATTACGCGATACATTTGAGGATTGAGGTTCGATAACCATTCCATGCGTGTCCGAGCGCCGCACACGATCAACTGTAACGGAAAAGTAAATTTCGAAGACTGACTTAACTAATATGAACCAAGTCACAGTTAAGTCAGAACATTAGCCCGTTTGGCCTGTTATGACTTCTCTTAGTGTTTGCTTCATTCTTCATTTTCGTTCTTTTCCTTATCCTTCATATTTTCTTTTATCTTGTCGTTGTGTGCGTAGACACTTGCGTCGTTGTGTATGTTGCGTATCAACATATGTATGTGGCTTTGCCTCCGTTAACTTCATCCGAAAAAAGGCATATAAATGCGTTAGCTTTGCATAAGCTATGCCACCACGTCTGTTGTATGTGATGGTGACAGGTAAAAAAGAAATGAAATGAAAATACCCAGTGCATGTCCAGTTAGTTAATAAGCGGTGTAAGTGTGCGGTCAGACTGCTTAAGTACTTCGGATAAACCGAAGAATGATTTTTTTTTGTTTTCGATTTTTTTTTACTTGTACATCATACGGCCATTATCGGCGATCGCGGAGCGGAGTGAATAATTTCATTTGCGTTAAACTACCCCTCCACCACCCCGAATTGCAAACAGGGCGCCTGACAGAATAGGAATGTCACACACAATCATCATCAATTCCATCTCACTCTCATTCTCAGATTCTGATTTGTCTCTTTGCTGTTTGCCGGTCGTCCGATCGCTGAGGTTTGATTGTGTCGCTCGAGAGTCTCAAGTTGTCGGATTCTCGAATACTCGGCTCGACGACTCGACTCGATCACTTGTCATTTTATTACTTGAGGTTGAGTGTAAAAAATAAAAATTCAAATTTTTATTCTGGCTCTTTCGATTTGATTCTTATGCGATTGCTTCTTCGTATGCGTCTGTCTTCGTCTCCGACTCATCATTTTCTACTTCATTAAGTGCTTTCGGATTCCTATTCTTTTTTTCTAATGTCTGTGTTTGTTGGGTTGACAAAAATATTCACCGTGGGTGTTTAGAAAATTATGTGTTTTTTTTTTGTCAAAATTAGATTTGAATGTAGTATTTTGTGTGTATATTGGTATTGGATTTCTTTTTTACGTTTTCGAGGGAGAATTAAAATAAAATTTCGAACGAAAATACCTGAAAATTACTTTGGGTGAAATGAGTTGAGAATTGGTGGAATGGGAAATGAACGAGGGAAGGAAATGAGTGTCAATCACGTTTCAATGATCTTAGTTTGGTTAAAGTGTTAATTATTGTCTAATGATGGTGTTAATTGTTTTAAGGGAACTATACACTTTAAATGGTAATTGTTTTTTACGACTGCAGTTTATTCAAGTAGGCATTTGAGTGGTTGTTTGTTAATTAGGCGCCTAAACAAGCATTCCTT
Source organism: Orthonevra nobilis (assembly GCA_963555765.1). Lineage (NCBI taxonomy): Eukaryota > Metazoa > Arthropoda > Insecta > Diptera > Syrphidae > Orthonevra > Orthonevra nobilis. Next base: position 95,471,735 of record OY743224.1, read on the forward strand.
TCCAAAGAATGCATTTTTTTTTTTGTGAATGAATGATATAAGGCTTAAGAGAAACATTTAGATGCAATCAAAATATTAGTAGCGAAAACTATGAAATAAAAACAATGGTCTGATTTTTATTTGATTTATAATTTAAGTTTTCCCAACTATAAATTTTGGAAATCAACTTAGTATGATACTTCAATTAAACATTAAATAGAATTTGTATTCAAAATATGTAGAAGCATTGCGACAAATGTCTGGTTTCAAATAAAACAAAAAGACAGATTGACTTAATCCATCTAAAATAAATACTTAGTTTCAAGACCTTAATTGAAGGTAACTGTAGCACAGACTCATTACAATTGAACAAGTTTTCACACCTGTATTTTGAAAACGTTCTCCAACCTTGCTGCACCGCTACCTAAATCTTATTATTGTTTTGTTGAAGATCTAGAGCAACTGCTTTCTTAACGTCGCAGCGAAGGTTTTCAATTGGGTTGACATCTAAGGATCGTTTGTTTTAAATTTCTTCTAAGATATACACTTCTAACTCATAATCAGAAATTTTGTTGACTTGGTGGATACATTTTTAAGTTTGAAGGTCTTCTGTAAAGGAGTATACACCAGATTATCTTTCATGTTCCAGAGCATGAACGAAACTACTGGCGCCTTTCGAACTAAAGTCCATCCACTGGTTATACTACAAAAGTGCGCTATTAGAAGAACCTGCGAGCCCCACCGCCTAACACACTCTTTGCTGCTTTTTAAGGCATTGAAAATATTATCAGTAAGACATTTGTACTATTACAAAGTATTAAAAATATTTTTTTATGAGGTGGCTACATCCGAAGTCCGTATTCTAATTCAGACTGTCATTAATATTATTACCTTTCGCACCACTCACTACATAAACTTCTATACAGTTGTCGCCTGCAAATTATACAATAGACTCCCTATAGAAATACGCGTAATAAGAACTTCCTCTGCATTCTTAAATAAAGTTAAAGCGTGGCTAATTGGTTTCGATCAAACGGAAATTGAAGTTTTGCTGCAGTACATTGTCTTATTACGCTACCTGGTTGTTTGCTTATACAAGGAATGTCAACATATGTTATATTATATATATGTTCACCCCACATAATTTGAATAATTTTGATATAAATACGCATATGTACATATAGAGTAAAATAAATTATAACGTAATTTCTTATTGTTAGTTGAAGTGACATTAACCACTATTTTTTTATATAAATAAGTACTAATGTCACTAAGTATTCTAATCTCTACTTATTTCCTATGAGCAATGTAATTCTCATGTATGTAAATGTGAAGATTTGAATAATGAATTAATAACTAAAAATACAAAAAACTATCGAGCAATATACCTGCTAAACGTAGATTAAACGATTAAATACAGTATATTTGTGAACATATTTTCAAATTCATCGCAGTGTTCAATGCAAAGCAAGCACCTATGAATGTCGGGAAGACCTTTAAATTGTTCCAATTATGTTGCACTGCATTCGACAACATGTTATACACTAGCAATTACTCAAGACTTGCTTCCAATAGGATGTGAATGTGATTGTTTCAATACACTTTACTTGAACCCCCGGGTGGTAGGTTGATTATGCGCCTGCTTATCATTTAAGTCATTAGATTGACCATGGATCTCCGGAATCATATAGTAAACCTTTAAATTTCATCCATTTTTTTGAATTTTGGAGTCACAATTTGCCGTTGAGGAGTGGGAGTACCACGTTCGTGTCGTGCTTGTGTTCAATATTCAAAGTTCAATAAAAAAATGGCTAAGATATGTTTTTCCACAATGCTTAACTTTTGTTTGGAGGATACCGGAAGAATGTATGCCCTTATGCACACAGTGGAGGGTATAAACAAAAGTTCGCTTATTTGGTAGGAATTTATTAGTTGTTAAGAAAAACAAAGGCTGTTGTTCTATACGAAATAATCTAATAGGATTTTTTTTTTAATTTTTTCAAATGTAAGAACTAGATTAATGACGTAATTTTTGAATTGCAAAAAAAGATGTCGAATGTCATTAAGGTAGTTCTAAATCTTAACTGACGATTCAAACACGGCCCTCGTGAAGGCTCAAATTGACGTAGATCCCAAGATAAAACAGATGATTAAGGCTTTACTTGGTTGTATTTCAGCGATGACTTGTATAGAAACTTGGTTCATTCCAGCCATTCAAAATTTGCATCCATCAGCGACAAGTTTGCTTTAGAGTTAATGCTTTTTGTGACCGTAATACTTGATGCCTTTTGTCGTCAGGTGTCGCTATTTGAACGTCGGTTGCGAAAACCAAATTATTGGTCGATTATTATGATATGATCTTAATTATCAATTGATCTCAGGCACTAAAGTGTCCTTTCTTCATCTACAAATGAATCGTTGTAATGTTTAATCCCAAACCTTCGATTTTTGTATTCAGCCTTCAATCTTAAAGTAAAGTTTCTAAGCTTTGCTATTTATGAAGATTATAACGCTAAAACAGAGAAGTCGTTGGCAACATAACTGAACACAACTTATGGTATTTTATTCGTGCCATTACTTTCGTCAACTTAAATCAAACGAAAATCAATTATAAAAATTAAATAAACAAATCATTCTCTTTTTTACATGAAATGATTGAAAATTTCAATAATAATAAATATTATTGTTAATATTTGTGCTCAAAGTCGGTTGGAGTAATTAAAATACATCACATTTTTTAAAGAAGGATTCTTAACTAAATTTGCAAGCAGATTCATTGTGCACATTTTTTTTCAATCTTTAGTATTTTTAATCGCGAATAATTAAGTTTGCCTGTTCTTAAGATGCGTGCAAACGAGTATTTGGTGATAAATATTATTTTAAAATATTATCATGTAATTTTATAGAAGGACGAGTTAATCTAGGCTTGAGTATTCTGATCAAAGCCAAATAAAATTAATAAACCTGTCAAAAGTTGAATGAAAGCAATTCGAAAGTGTATAGTCACCACTCGACTGATGGTTTGATCATAAAGCGTCGTTGAATCGGACTCTTAAATAGGGTATTTTTTTTTTTTAAATATTTTAATTTTTCATTTAAAAAGGCAAATTCGAAAGCCCCATATATTTATGTATATCTGTGTAAAGGATCAATAAGTGTGAAGTAATTGATTGGTACTTTAATCCTGGTGCAGACATTCCAGTTTTGAGAACTTAAGTCTTGATAGAAAGACCTCAGGATGTGATAATAATATGATAATGGGTTTCGAAAACAGGGAAGGAAATCAGGAATTTTTTCACACCCCCACCTCTAGCGACATAAATAAAGCTAGTGAGCCATTTGGAGTCGGCAAAAGACTGTTCGTTCAACCTCCTTCATTTGCGCCGAAAATATGTCGCGCTCAAACATATGGTGAAGGCGGGCCCTGGATCGAAAAATGATTTTTTTTGATAAAGTTAATCTTAAACATGTGTACAATCTAAGCTTACTCTTCTATAATAAACTTCTACATCTGATTGTTCTAAATGACAATTTAAAGCCATACCACTTTAATTTTTATTATATTTGGTTCTACCACTTGATTTTTAGTCAGACACCAAGTTGGTTTCTATTTCGAAACTACTTTAACACAAAAACAAACTTTCCCACAGATGAATACATCATTCTATTCATAGCCATTTAATAAATCTTATTAAACGAAAATAAAAACTAATAGAAAAGATACACAACCAACTCCAAAGCTTGTTAAACCTACGCAATGATGCACACCGTCATCTTTTCTGTCGACTCCCACCATCATCTCGTCTGTAATAGCAAGAATGCAAATATAGTCGTTGCGATGATGGTTTTTCAAGTGATATAAACAACAATTTGTTATTTTCCTGGTACTTAATAGTGTTGTACATCTTCACACTCGAACAGCAAAAAAAACAACCATGTTTAATAATTTTTGAAAACATCATTTGTTTAAGTATCGTTCAAGCCATAAATTATGTTTCACCAAATGGAACGTATCGCCTCGTTGCAATTTTCTTGAAGCTATACACGATAAAAAAATCACTTTGGATGTGTTCTTCTTTGATGATTGAAACTGAAAATTATGAAAACACTGTACAAAATCAAGTGAAGTGAGGGGTGAAGAAAATAAAACTCTTTTGGATCGTGGTCATGATCGTCTTCATAATTTTCTAATTACATGATGCGGTCCCTTAAACTTTCTTCATGTCGTTGCTAACAAAGACATTTATCACGAATCAAAATTTCAAATACAGAAAAAGATTTTACATAATAAATCAAGACATATATTGGATATTTCAATTTACTTTAAACGCAACAAGTTTGGCGTCTCTAAGTTTACCACACAAATATTTTATTGTGTGAAAATTTATGTCAGGGAACTGAGCCTCCTTAAACTGGAATATTCGGTCATTTGCCAGTAAATTAATTTTGGAAATTGATATCCATTTGATGTTAATATGTAGTTTCAACCCCTAACTTTTTTAATAAAATGGTGAATTTAGTTACGGTTAAATACAAAGATTATTTTCTTAGTCGTACAACACGTAATTAACACAATGTGTGCAGTGTGCTTCTTTACCTCCCCTTCCTTCCTTCTTATCTCCAACGCCGTCATTGTGTCCATTAAATTGAACGAAATAAAAAAAAATTAAGGGATACATAGATTGCGATTAGGGAACGTTTTTTTTAACCTATGAATGGGTTACAGTTGCATATATCACGCTGATATACCTTCCTTCTTTTTAATTAACTTGGTTCAATCAGGCGTGAAAAAAGAGCCTTTGGTCTACAAAATTTTTTTTCTACAAAAATAAGCTAATTATTCATCAGGTTAGAAAAATAGTTTTGACCTTTGACAGGTGCAATTACACTGCCATCATTGTTGCTTTGTGATAAATTTCGAATTTGTGAAAACTTGGCATTCGGAGTTTTCCACATTAGCATATAAAATATTTCCAAATTCTGATTTATAAAGAAGGCACCTGGCGAAACGCTTAAAAATAAAAGAGTTGTGTAAAACATGGTTTTTCGAGATTTATTACTGAGGCCGATATTTGTCAATGTTACGAAAAATTATATTCTGCTTTTGTTAGCTTCCAAAGCGTGTGCATGTAACGTGTAAATTTGTAAATGAACATACGTACATATCTATAGACTGCTCCAGAAAATTTCGTCGGAGTTCCTATAATAAAAAATATCTTACATTTTATTGAAATGAGATTTTACTTACTGATATCCAGTAGTTTGAAAAAATGGCATATTAGCCCCACATTCATAATCACCTATCCCAAAACCTTTGTAGACAAAATGTTATCAAGCTTCACGCCCGTCAGATTCAATATTTATTGTAGAATTATTTAATTATTATATGTAAAAAAATAATTCTGACAGCCAGGGAATAGAAGTTGCGGCCTAATATCTTTAGTTATCTTCTATAGATATACATATCTAAATTCAAAGACTATCGCATAAATTTAATAAGCCCCTGAAAGATTAAGTATGGGTCTTATTATACTTTCCTTTGCTTGTTTATTTTAAGTCAATGGTCTTCGGCAATTTTCGGATTGCCGAAATATAAGGATTTACCTCGCAAAATTTTCTTTTATTTCAACAAAATACAAATCTCTCAAATTGAATTGCAAAAAAAATCCATCAATAATATCTACAAAGCCCAAATGGACTCAAACTCTCCCTCATTTTTGGTGAAAGCTTCAGTTTTTGAAAGAAAAAAACAAAAAGAAAAACAAATAAACTAAGACATTAGTCACAGATTGACAGCAAGCAAAATTTATTTAGTGAGATTTAGTTAAATGGATTTTATTCCCCTGAAGGGATTAAAATTAGAAATTCATTCTTCTTGAACAGGTTTCCAGACTGAAATTTCCAACAGAAAAGACAAATGTAGTTATGAAATTCTGCAAGGCTTTTTTGCGTGAACATCCGTTTCTTGTCCAATAAATGGAGAAAACCGATCATTTCAAAAATTTGTTGATCTACTTCTCTTGCCCTTGGTTACGGATCAGTTGTGCTCAACTTCTAGTTTGTCCAATTCCTGAATGGGTTCGCGTCACTCAATTTTTATATTTTCATGGCACATTGAACGCAATTAAAAAGTCGGTTGATATTTTCAGGTAGGTTCGGCCAGTCCAAACTGTCACTTATTGTGAGTGGCAAGGTTGGTCAACTGCAACTAAACCTTACATGCATGTATGAATTCATAAAAAATGCGATGCGCGGAGGTTGCGGCTATGCCGAATTCATATGCTGGTCTTGAAAATGAAAGACTTGGGGAACTTAAAGCTCACGAACCTGTTCGAGATAGCCAATTTTATAACCTTTTCGAAGGATAATTCTTCGACATTACTTTATTGACGTAAGATATTATTGCCTTATTTTTAAAAAAAATCAGTTTCAGAAATTATGTTTGGTGTTGTCCATTTAAATGCTTTTTCAAATCGCTACTATCATCTAAATAGCATAATCCTTGGCATATGGGTTATCAGCAGGAGTCTTTTAATTACCTCTTGTCTCTATGTCTTGAGAAAAGGCTCTACCTTTCGACCTTTCTGCTCTGTTTTTTAGCCCTTTAACATAGGTCAACAAAGCTTTTTTAAACGGTTTTGATCCGCTTAATTTGTGTGTTTGTAATTTTGAACATGTGTGATGGTTAATTAACATAATATTCCTCTACAATCGTTCTTGACAGCTTATAAACTCCTACGTAATCCATTCCAGAGCTTCCTTCATCTCACAGTTTCCGCACTTCAATGATAACGAATCCACGTTTCAATTTGCCTTCGTCAAAATGTTATAAAATTTAATTTTTTACAAATAGAAATCGTTTCTATCACTAAACGTTGACCCAGAGCCGATTCGGTGTCACATCTGCTCCCTCATATCGACCCTTGGATTACCACTAAGAACCACATTCAATATCATTAGCTACGAGACCCAAACATTTATCAGGAAGGAACTGTCATTAATGACCAAATAAAACGCCAAATGTGACACTGGTCTGTCTCCCCCGATCTTACGAATACAATCTCCATAGTCATAAATATGTTTATTTATGACTTCACTGCGGTAGCGATAAGAGCGATACTTAATGTTTTCATTTATTTCGATTCTTAAAATTTTGATGTGTAGGGTGTTTAAAGTTCAACTGATAGCAAACACCATGGCTCTATTATTTTCTCTTCTAATTGAATACTTAAGCTAATATTTTCATTCCGTATCGGAAGGTTTGTTGTTTTTTTTCTTGTTTGTAGATTTTGAAATGATGACGCTGATAGTTTTGAAAGTGTCATGGGTCACCCTAGAACCGAAAATTGTTCATTTCTGAAAGTATTTCAACATTTTAGAATTTGATTTTTATAGTGGAGATTAGGATTACGGTTATCGGACTGATGATAACCTTTGGGTGACAGTCGAAAATTGAAAAAACGACTTAGATACTTGTTTATTTAAATGGGGCTCCAATGAAGTATGTTGATAGAAGTCAAAAGTTAAATTTGACTTTGTGACAAAAATAATCTGGACTATAAAATAAAACCACCAGAGATTAAAAGGGGGTCTCTAAAAGTAACGATTCTCACTGTGTGATCAGTCGAAACTGATGCTTTAAATAAAAAAATAAAGAAAATCAGATGAACCAAACGGAAGTTTATTGAAAGAAAGAATCTATAAGTGCATTTAGAATGAGATGCGTTTTTAAACGACTTCGTACAAAGGAGCATGTCTTATTGCTGGCTTGGTACCAGGCGATATATCACAGATATGAACTCTTGCCTGAGGCTCAAAAATATGCCAATAAGGCTCAAATTAGACAACCTCCTCGAGAGAACACTGAATTAAAAAATGGCAGCTGCGATGATACCCAACATAAAAATTGCATAAATCGAAAACATTTAGGCAAAGATTTTTATCTTTCATAAAAATCATAAATCATACAAATACGCCATTCTATTAAAGTTGTTAAGACATTGCCGAAGATGTAGAACATCATTGTTGAGTGTCCACGATAGGGGTGTTAAAAAAATTCTAGGAGGACTAATATCATTTAGCAATACTGTTAACAACAAGATTTGGAAGCAGTTCCCGATTTCTTAGATTCGGTAATGCCTTTTCAACAAAAAATGTACATTGTGGTGGGAGCAAATGTGAGATCATAATTGCCGAAATTATGGCTTGCTTTTGTGAAAGCAAAAGCCGGGAGTCCATGCGCATTAACTCGCCATCGTGCATTATCGAAATATTGGAAAATGCACTCTTGCAGAATTCAGTTAATACAGTAATGAGTCTTCCAGGCTATGCCCATCACCTTTTGTTCGCCGATTGGATGTATGAGCAAGCAAAACTTGGTGACTTAAATAAGCTTAATTGCCGCATTTTGACTGATGAAAACCTAAAGGAGTAATCGAGAAAGCGATGCATCCTCTTAAAGAGTCAGTGTCTTATTTGTTGCCGCATGTCATACAACTAAGGCCACAATATCACAAGAAGTCATAGAGAAGATGCGATTTTTCATCCTTTGACTCAAAGAGAGGTTGTGCTAACTTTGCCAGTATGGGTGTTCCATGACACATTGTGACCATAGTACGATAGGCTAGCAACGACATCTCGAAACAGAAGAGAGTTATCGGCTACTCATATCGCCAGCCAGACATGAGTATGACTCTCAGAACTTGCTTAGCTACGGTGTTTTTTTTTAAGTGGAAATAACCGTCTGGTCAAGAATAACCATCCCCCAGATAAATATTTTATTTCACGATTTCAATATTTTCAGTCTCCTTTTCTATACATTTAAGAGTTCCGTATACAAAAGTGGTGCCAGCGGACCCACAGGATTATATCTTCTGAACGATAATAGGTAAACAATAACAATCTTGTATTACAATGTACTACAATGGCCGCCATAATAATAAATACAAACAAAATTTAAAGTTAAAAGGAAGGGGGACCCTATGTTTTTTTAAAAATTGCAACTCACTTTTACGTTATGAGAAATTTAAAAATTAAACAAAATCGTACTAGTATAATGAATGATGGTACGAAACCTATGTGTTTGACTGCCTCACTCGCTCTTGGCCGTTTTTTTTCCTATTTATAGCCAGACGCGTATCACTGAACATTGTCAATTTTCCTAGATCTAAAGACAAATCTTGAAATGAAACCGAACCTAGATAAGATCATTTTGAAGCAGTGAGTTGAAATCTTACAAAGCTCCCATTAAGAAAGTTTTAGTTTTTTAAATTTTATAATGTTCCTTTTTATCCCAATCTATATGGAACACGTTAAATACCACAGGCTTAAAACGTACCTTAGTTCAGATTTGAATTATTTCATGCAGAGTATTATGGTTCTACGACTTTCAACATGAATACAGAAAAAGGGCACATCATGTAAGAATTGAATTTCTTAGCTCGTTATGAATCTTTTAACAGATTCTTGTAGCGTGCCAAAGAAGATACATTTCTCCTACCAACGCTATGCTCCGGAGGAATTCCTATGATGAAACCTGCCTAGAATAATCAATTGACAAGGTCCAATCATATCAACGCTGTGCGTACGCCATTCAAATGCCCTGCGTGTCGCCCTGAATTGGCTTGCGTGCCAATGGAACTCCAGGATTCTCAGAGATAACCGGCAATCATTGGAGAACTACATTTTGTTACATTAAATTACATTCGATGTTATTGACAAGTTAGTTTGTCATACTTGTCCAGCACTTTGCAACCAGTTGTTGCTTAGACTTGGACCGGAAAACTTTAGCATTTTCCCTTCGTTTTTCCATTTGTTTTTTTTTTCCTCTACTTAAACTGCTTCTGTGTAATATTCTTCTCGTCATCATCGTTCTCGCCGATTGCTGTCGTTTTCTTTTTCGTTTCGTTTCTATTCAACTTTATTGCATTCTACAAGAATTCGTATTCTATTTTTATTTACATGTGTGTATTTTAACATTGCTTTTTTTTTTGCTTCGTTGTCACACGTTGAGAAATCAAAGATGATCATGACGATGACGAAAGTATCCGATAAGTAAATATATCTACTCGTATTTGGAATAGATATGTATACATTGCCAATGGTGTGTGTATTGGTACAATGGATATCTTGCAGAGAGATATTAGATACTTTTGTAAATGTCGATCGAAAGTAGATATCATATGGAAGACCGGATGGTGGTAGATACTTGGGACTAGCTACCGGTTTCGTGGCTAATGAGCGCACGCACTGGATTTAGAATAAGACGTATTGGGCCAAGGCTATTTTAGGGGTCGCAATATAAATAATGACTGGCAATCATGACGACTAAAAAGATGGTGTCGCTTTTTCATCGGTGGAGCACAGTGTGTGTAATAATAATGATGACATTTTGGACATCGCGTTGGATAAATGGATGTACATATATTTTTTAACCCGATTGAACATGGAATGTTCGTGCCTTAAATGCTTATGGAAAGCATTTTCTTCTCTTGATTCAATATAAACTAATCACTGAAATTGCAGAAAATATGTACATACTTGTTGCCTTAAATGATGTCTTTCACGTCACAGGTATCTACAAACATGCTCCTCACAGATTCTCGTTTCCCTGGTTTCTAACTAAGTTTTAAATGATTTCACAGCAATGAAAATAAAAAAATTAAAAAATATGGCGCCGTTGTCCGCGAGCTAAGATTTACATATGGAAATTCAATTAAACATGTAGTATATACCTGCATATGTACATATGTAGGTACGAGTAGCGAAATACTCCTCGATTAGTTGAAGCTAAAATATCTAAAGATAGAGACGGAGAGATAACTTTATGTGTTTGAAGAACAGGTGTTTATAGATCGCAGGTAGGAGCCATTAATAATTAAGCTTATGAATGTAGATTTGTGTAGATCCAGATATTAATGTATTACCATGCTAATCGATTGGTCGGAACCACTTTCTTAAGCTGAAACTATTAAATTATAATATTGATTATTGAATGAAAATTATGAATTTGCAACGAAACTTGCCGGATAAGATAAGATTGATTATAAGGGCAGAGCTCGGACAGGTGTGCGAATTAAATACTGAAAACAGGAGTGCAAATGTCTTTTGACTTGTAAATAAGATAACTATAATTTTTATGTGAAAATGGCTAACTAAGGTTTAATGCTCCTGTAAAAACTTGGAAAACTCATATTTATCGGGATGACCGGAAAGAAGTACAGCCTCTCAAAAATTACAAAAGATAAAGGCCTCCCACCAACAGTCTTTACGGGAGCTAGCAATACGTTTTTAAGTTGTACACGATTCACTCAAAAAAAGATTCAGATAACAACCTGGTTATCCCCAGAGAGTTAAACTCCTAACCAAATCGACCACGTATGTTTAGAGCAGCTTATATCTACTCTTACTTTTTTTAAGAAGTAGCACATTTCAGAGAACGACTGTCTAAAGGCAGGAAGTTTTACCCGTTAGCATAAAAGAGGTTTCGGTTATTGATTCCTCAGCGAAACGTTTAGCTTTACATAACGCGCCTAAGCATATGACTACCTACAATAAACGTCAATATTATGTGGATATAATGTCGCAAGATCATTCAGGGAAATACAAGAGTTAGACAACGAGGAACTCTCAAGTTCCAGCACAGTTCCGCTTGTCAACAAAACCGAGTTGATGGAGTTTTGGAATTCTTAAGTTTTCTCGTCGAGTACTTTATGACATTATTTTTTAATGATACCATCCTGTTTTTTGAGATATGCATGTTTATAATTTGTGTTAAGCAATTTATTTTCAATATTTGCGCAATTTTGACTCATGATCCGCCAAAAAGTGACAACGCTATTTTAGCCGAAAATAAATTAACTTGAAAACCGACCTATTCCACTTGCCGGTGAGTGACCTCAAATTTGAAGCTCATAAATAAAAAACTGAAACTAGCGCGTCCTATATTCAGTTGCCTATGGTATATTTTAAGTTTATGTTCGTTTTGCGGTACATCTAAATAAACCTCTTACAATACACTGATAATCTGACTTTACGACGAGCTCATGATCGGCACGCAATTCGACTTTAAATGACTTATGGTGGAACAAGTTGTCCATGGTACGTAAGGAACTTCTTTCTTTCAAAAAACTGCAACCTTTAAATATTTTTATCTCTAAGCATCAAGCGTTAATATACAACGCTTTTCCTTGATCGCGATCGAGTTTATTGGCTTCAATTATCATGTCAGCCTGATAGTTTTACGATCATAACGATGACAAGATCACCGTGCTTGTTCATTGTTATCGCTTTATTATTGCAATATATATTTTCTCCCTGCATCATGACTGTCTTTTTTATCGTTTTAATTACTTACTGATCTTGCATATAAATCTCTGAACATTTTTCCATTTGAAATCTTACCACTTAATCACCAAAAGTTTGATCAGTTTCTGATCATCTGTCAAACCGTTTTATCGCAAATCAAGTGATCTCCACATGCCCGAAGGGATCTTATTTGTCGAAAACACACGCCTACATCTGAAACAAAGCAAAAAAGAGTTAAGTTTTATAAATAAACACGAAGAAAGAAAAAGTGTCTTTTAAATACTCGAGGGAAAAAGCCCAAGTATACATTTTTTTTTTTTTTAATTTTTTAACAAAACAAAGGGGAACAAATCACAAACAACTTGTGACTCTAGTTGTCGCGCACACATCTCAGCAGGCATACAAAAAAGCATTTCTCATTTCAAAAATAGCTCAAAGAAACCATTAAAATGTTGATCGTCAGCGTCACTCGCCCCACCAAATGTTATTGCTCGTGCTACTGTTTGACGGCTCCAAGCACATAAAATCCCCTCAATAGCAGCAACAGTAACAGATGATCGCGACACGATGATTCCATCATGACCATGATCACACTAATTGTTTGCAAAGATCGTTTGCATGATTTGAATTCATACTGGTTATTGTTTTGTATCCAAAACGAGAGCAAAAAGCAAAGTCAAACCATCACTTTCAATGATTTTGAACTTGGCTTCTTAACTCGAGAAATGATCACGTACTATTGGCGGTGGTGACGGAACCGAGCGGGACATATGACACACGGGACACACCCCTTCTTGCAGGGTGTCTCTCCCTCATCTCGAGTAAAAAAAAAAATGTATGTTAATCTGAAAATGACATAATGCGATGGCATTACATGACACATTTTTGAGGTAAAGTTTTTCATCGCCGGATCGATGTGCTCTGAGGATCGGTGTATGTACTTTCATTCTCGCGCTAAAAGATAAACTATCTACCGACAGAATCCGACAGTACGTGTCTGTGGTGTCGACCATTCGCCAAATGTAATCAGTATCATCGGCGTCGTCGTCATCTTCGACGGTGATGATCATGTTGATCATCATCAAGATCATGAAACATCAACGCGATGTGAAGATACACTTCCAACGGCAATATCATGATTCAGATACAATCTGCGAATGTAATGAGTTTTTGAGTGTCTCAAGTACGCAATGAAATAAGTGAGTGGCGCGCAAGCATTTCGCCTTTTTTGTGTCTATTTCCTTCGCCCATCTTTTTGTATCTTTCTCGTTTTTATTTGAGCAATTTGGAGGAGAATGTGAATACGTTTTTGAATTTGAATTCTGTTTGACGTTTATTATTTTGTTTTGTCAGTCGTTTTGGTTGAACAAAATTCCCAACACGATGTTATGAGTTCTTTTTTTTTTGTATATTTGCTGTTTGCTGGGAGAGAAAAACGGAGAATTTTGCTTCCGGAATACGTTCTCAAAAAACGAGGATTTTTTGGCGCTATTTCACGAGGCAGAAGTGCAGGGGGAGGTCTGGTGATTGTGTGGGACTTTATGGATTTTTGCTGGTCGTGTTTTATTTTTTTATAATTTCATTTTTGTCGAATGAGAACGGGGTTAAGTGTCGTAGTGTAGACGACATTTTGATCGTGTGGATCTTTTTTAGCGGTGATGAGTTTTTATATTATTTTCAGCATTCTTTTATGCTGATCTGGGTAGAAGATTTTTGTCAAAAGAACTAGCAAGAAGTGGAAAATATTTTTTATGCATTGGTCATATTTTATTTAAGGAATTTGCATACAATAGACGTCGTTATGGAATGAACGAAGCGTCATACTTACTTACTTAATTGTAAGCACGACATAAAAGCCGCTTTACTAAGACGACGTCACGTTTGTTCTTTGAAATCTTAGAAAATAGATATTCTTATGTAGATTCTATTTTACTGACATAATGGGGTTTCGTTTGTTTTTGAAATAAACATTGTGTTTATAAAAAAAATTAAATTAAACTAAAAATTTCGGTTAAATTTTGAACTTTTTTGCATATTTTTTGGATAAGCTGTCTTTCTTTTTTCAAGTCTTTCTAATGGAATATCTCCAGAATACTTCGGGACTCCTTCCGTTGAGTATTGAAGAACAATTTCCAAGTCAACGCTCAAATATCTGTTTATTCGTTATCACGACCGCTTTGGCCTACATGTTATCGCCTAACACAAATATTAACTGTACAGATAGATGCTTCAGTTATTTTTAATTTATAATATAGAACCAATGAGCTGGCTCTGTGGTTAGCGCGTCAACGTGAAGTCCTTGGTTTAAATCGGAATCAGTCAATGGAGGGACCATTCGGGATCGGCAATAAGCCATATGTGCGATAAGTAAAACGCTCTCACACAAATGGTTTGGTTAAGCCACACACCAGCCAGTAATCTTTTTTCTAACGCAGAAGCAATCCCTTTTTTGTATAAAGCAAAAAGACTTCAATCATATAATAGTTTGCATTTGTGAAAGTATTGAGAGAAAACGGTGATATTAATTCAACTTCGCAGATGGGAAAAAATTGAAGAAGACAATACCCCGAATCATACGCCGTCCCATAGTATAAAGATATTGTGATTTATATAGATAGTAGGGCCGTGCTTCAGTTGATACCAAGTCAATTGGTGTGGTGGACAGTGAAGGCACCGATGAGGAGAGGCATAAAATGAGAAGTTTAGGTGTGCCTCAAATACACTTGCAGAACAAGAAACCATCGGGGGTTTAAAATTCATTGACTCAAAGTTTTAAAAGTATTATGGTTTTAGTAGAAAAATATAAAAAGAACGAGGGACCTACAAAAGATGAATGAATTCTTGTTCCTGGCTATTCGATGAAACATTCAATAATTCTTGTACTGGCGGACACAGATTTGTGTAGATATTTCAATGACTGATGGATCGGAACCATTGGAAAAATTTAGGGAAAAACCGAACGATTTGATCAAAGCCGTATTCTAAATTTCGCATGGTGGCTTAGGTTCCTTCTCAGAGAGAGAAGGAAGTACCTTTTGCTTTTCGAGCTTAAATACTAGATACCTATTCAATCTTTGATTAAAGGTACATTTTCGAAAATTTGACTTCTGGTGTAAATCTATGCATATTGATTTGTCAAATAATACCTACTGAACATAAATGTAAAAAAAAGTGCAACAAATGACAGCGCTGATCGAACCTAATCTCTATTGGAGAAAAAAAAGACTGTTCAGAATCGATGTGTGTTATTATCCGCCTAAAAAAAAAATTCCGATTAGGTTAAAGAATCATGACGTCTTGGGTAGTGATCCTCGGGATGTTGTTATTTTGTCAATGCCCATGTGTACTAAAGCTATTTCAACTCGTCCTAAATCACTTTCCTTGTCAATCATTTCTTACAACAAGATGCTAATATTTACCTGCATCCTTAGATAAAAAGAACCTACCTTGTCAACGTTATTGTTCGACGTAATCCGTATCTATAATATACTCGTAGACACTCTCTCGCCATGCTCAATAGGATTGTGATTGTTTACCTTCTGTTCTTATGAATTCCCCCATTATTATCGCAATTATTGATTCAAATGACACGTTTATCAGCGTATTAAATCAATAATAGTGTAGCGCTTCCCCCTTCAGACCCAACTAACTGCTGAACAGCTTGTATCCAATGCTACAACACCAAAAAAAAACTGTAGCTTCCATGTTCATATTGGTGTACACATTGTATGCCTAAGCAATATTTTGACAACTGAACTGTACAAACACTTCATTCAGGTGCGCGCCATGTCTGCGAAAATAAATACCAAAAAAAAGACGAACAATAATCCTAAAAATAAGAAAAAAAGAAACCTAAAAAAAGCGACGAAAGGCCCCAAAGCAAGGCTCGTTATCTTGTACAGAAGTTCGGACTGGGAGTTAGATTTCAATTTCATGAGGTGGTGAAGCATTTAATTCACTGGGTGTTATCGAAACTGACAAGCCGCTATTGTTACATTTAATAAAGTATCTAGATACATATACACAGCCGAACGGCATGGGTTTTTCAACTGAAATGTGAATTTAATAGCCGGGCTGTAGAATGCATGTGTTGGTGGTGCTACAGTTTGATGACATCCGTGTGACGGCGCGGCATGTGGCTAAAATTCTTTTTCGCTTTCGCTTTCATTTGAAGTTGATTAAGAGGGGGGTTCTTTAGCTTCGAAAGTACATACTATACTTATGAATTTTATTTCAATTTTGAAAGTTTTTTTGTTTTGTACTGACAGGCGACCGATGGGCATAGTAACTACCTGAACGTTGGTTGGTTAATGTTAACATAATAAAATAAACATTCAATATTGTTAACGTGGATTTTTTTTTGTGGTTTGACAACGGAATTCTTTAATGGATAGTGATAGTTTGTATAAGTCATTTTGAGTAGTTTGTTTGCAGGCAGGTTCTGCTTTTGATATTTCCGTATTCATATCATCGCTGTAGATATACGTTAAATATAACTAGTTGTATCAAGCTTTGTAAAGAGATATTGAGTGATAAGTGGTGTCATCTCTTATTTGGTAATGATCTATGACTTTTCCCAGCAATCTGTTTCGATATATACGGTTTTCAGTCACCCGAATTGTTTTCATGTTTGACGTATGAGCCCTTAAGGGCTCATTTAAGTTGCAAATATAGTTATTTATTTTTCTAATTGATTATTATCGAATGCTCAAATTTCGATCCGTTTTCTTTATAAACTTGCTGTATTGAAACATTTCTTGCAGCGGAAAGAAGAAGCTTAATTCAGCAATAAAAGATTACGGCATTCGGTATTGGTGTGAGAAGTTCCATTTGAGAGCTTCTGTGTGGAGTCTTGTGGGCAAAGTACTCCAATTCAAAGCGAAAACCGTCATCCTGACAAAATAAATTCTTGACTTACCGAAGGCTTTTTCTACTTCGGTCAGAGACTCGCCACCGAACTAAAGCAACTTTTTCGCTTCCTTGATGAAAACTCTTCCAAAAAAAAAATCCGAATACGTAAACAGAATGGTTCAATAAAACATGGTCATTCTACGCGTGCAAACGCATGCAATGGAGGTGTTAAAGGGTAACCCGTGTGCCAAAAATAGGTCTTCCTACATATGCAAATCAATTATTGACATGGATCTGTCGATTTATCTACTCGATATATAAATAGATATCTTCTACTCCCAACAATTCGCCGGAGTGTCCTTTAGCCAAAACGATATCCACAGTTATGCAATGCTCGATTTTTTTAACGCCTCTCAATCTGTTAGCAGATCGACAGCTGATCCCAAAAAGTTTGGTATCTTAAACTGATATTGAAATAATTAAAACAGGGTCTAATTTCTTATAAGCTGATGTGTCAGCAATGATGTCTTAATTATATATACCATCTTCCAGATACATAATCCACATACCTCTTGTTACTGATAGCATACTATACATATCTACTTGTATCTTTGACTTTCTTTAAAAAGTTTACGAATGTAGAAAAAAAAATGGCACTAAATCGTGGTGGTGCAAAGATTTTCTTCCAGTGAATATGACAACATAAGCGGATCCGCTTGAATGTATCGCGCTACATTTGTTATCCGTCGAACACATGATGAGCTTTATGCGCTAGCGTGTTAACTATGAGTAGGTACATCACTTGAGTCTCCAGCATCAAACGTGATTCCGATCCGACAACATGTTTCGCTAATTGAATGGGAATTCTTTGCAGGCGCGAACAGCACACATGGCATTGCTGGAACGATGTGAGCAAAAGTATCTGGATACTGCAGAGGGATTTCTTCTGAGATTTTTCACTTTAGTGAAATCAATTAAAATTTCCGGGTCCAATCACAATTTATACGTAATGCTAACTTTAAAGTGTACACAAGATGATGATGAGTAATATTTTATCGAAAACCATGAATGAACAATTTTTCATTTCTCGCTAAATTGACTCCCCTCGCTATCGCTGCGGGGTCTTAAAAATGGCTGGCATTCCTCGTGGAGTCCAGACAATGAGACACTCTCGTCGTTGTTTTTTTTTGCCTTTTTTTTCGTTCATTATCAGCATTTTGAGATATACATGTGTACGAGTAAATTTGAGTGGAAGGCGGTTTGGGAAGGAACCGACTTGAATCCCACAAAGTTACGATAAAATTTCGCTGGTGTGAGAAAATTGTTTCAACTTGTAGTCTTGTACGGTATTTTTGAGGCTTGAGGTTTAAGGAATATTTAGATTATTTTTTTTGGTATTACGAGTAGGTACAACATCCAGTTGTGTGACTGAAATTTGATTTTGTAACAAAAGGCAAACCACAACCTTGTTAAAGATAAGGAACTGCAATGAAAGGCGACCACTGAATGAGTTGCTATTTTTGTTTTGTGTTGGTTGTTTGGGAATAGAAAATGAATATTGTACAGAAAGCGATGTTGTTGATTTTTTAGGTTTGGAAAATATGGATAAACAGTGTGGGAAACAAGATTCGGATAATGGAACACCATGTGCGGTTGGAATATTAAGTCAACTGTTTCATGAGCAAATGTGGTAAAAGCGGTTTATCTGAAAGGAACTAAATCAGAATAACGATGTTTTCTGTTGTTTCCGGTGTTTAGAGTGTTAAAATTAAGCAAGATGCAGTTTACATTGCTATCGATGTTTTTATGCGTAATCAAAGACTATTGCGAAAAAAAAACAAAGTGTCCACTCGCCGAAACTTGCACAAGTTCATATTTTCTGCGAAGATCGAAGACCTCAGAGTACGAAACAAAATCTCAATAAGTCCCAAAACAATGATCGATAACATGGTTTCTTGGGGGCCTGGGGCTAAGTGGTTACTGGGTCGAAAAAAAAGCACGTATCCTTGTTACGTAGGCGATATGTGCGGGAAGAATGAACCAGGCATCCACAAATGTTCTGTAGAACTTTCCTTTCACTTCTCAAGTGTTCACCGACCTTGATTGTTTATTCTGCGGTTACTCCAATGTCCTTAACATTGTTATTAACTTTCGTAGAAAACATGTTATACTTTCTCCTTCTCTTTGAAATTCTTTTGAAGTTGGTTGTGCGCTCCCTTCCTACGTTTTATCCATATACTGAATAATGAACAGACCTTGCATACCCTGAGATTGAATTAGGGCGATTTTTCTTCACAAAAATTTCAATGCCTGCATTCCATTTCAATGTTAGCTTGTTTAATTCGATGAAGATCAAGTTTATAACTCCGCTTCCCTCAGTGTTTAGCACCTTGGATTCCTTTTTCAACAACCTTGTGTTTATGAAATTTTAGTTAATCCGGCAACAATTTAGGTCTTTACAAGCCTTGAAGAGGTAAGTTTATTGAATATACTTACCCATATATTTTCTCAGACAAGTTTGTGTTTTATATCTTCTTCGTCCACTCCACTTTTCGGTATTAAATTCAATGTTTTTCCTACGTTCTTTATCATGTCTACTTTTAAGTATTTTTTTAAGGTTCCGAACCTAAAAAGGAACAACGGAACACTTTTAGGATCACTTCGCCCGTCTCTCTGTCTCGACCCTTTTTCTAAAGTGCGCGTGGAGGTATCAAGTTGAAATAAGTGCCAAACAATTAAAGCTGTAAAATCGACGCTGTCAAAATATGCAGCTGTTTATGCCGCAATGGGAATCAAAACCTATAGGAGCATGAAGCAATATCATAATATAAGTAAAAGAAAAGGCAAAACCCGTAAATTTACACCCACTCGCAATTGTTTTTTAATTGCCTACAACCTTCCTACAAGTTTGTATGGAACCTTCATTGTGCAACTCACACTTCCATTTGGACGGTTTTTCTTTATATTCGTACATCTTCTTGTCTTCTGGTTTACCAAAGAACTCTTTGGTTGCAAAGAAGCTTACAAATCGATAATTTGCCGACTGGATTCTTACACAAAAATCGTATTTCTTCCTGTTGGCTTATTGAAAGTGCCACTATGTTTTTGATCAAACACGCAGGCACTCAAATGGAATGGTTGTAGAATGTGGATTTTGACCTACCCTTAAGTTTCCAGACATCGGTGGCATTGATGGTTTTATCCATGGCCTCAATATAATTCCTTGTCACACGCTTTCTGATGTCATGGTTCTTTCTTTTTATTATGAACTTTCTTCGATGACGCTTCACAGTTGAGAGTTGACCAGGGCGTCAACCAACAAGTTTCTCCATGATCAAAGTAAAATGCAGCAAGTATCCACGTTTTCAATTCTTGAAACATGGTATTAATATATGCACAAAAACACAAGCACTTGTTGTTTGAAAAGCTGCTTCCGGGCCACCTTTTTAAACAATCATTTCGACAACTTATTAGAACCAGATGTGTATATATTTATATGCATGCAAGCACAACGTACTTCCCGAACCTAAACCAGAACATATGATACTCGAATTTATTCAAAACGTGACGCCGAATTGAAACAAGTGTTCCGAACTGATCCAACAAACGCAGGCATACAAAAACCAGTGAAACTTGTTTCATATAGAAACCAGAAACCGATTAAGTATCTTCTCCCGATTCTTACCATCTTGATCGAAGATATTTAAATATGTTGAATACGTCAACCAAATACCCGTATGTTTTTCGTTCTTTTCCTTCTCTTATATTATTCCCTACTCTTTATCAACTGTAGGTTTTGTCGCACTACCACCCCACTGGCTGGTGGCTTGGCCATTGGACGCTATCATGATCCCAAGCACGCCTTTGCCAACTTCCATCGTGTTGGCACGGCAATAAAGCCTTACTGCACACCACGACCTGAGTATAAAGTATCTTTTGCACTTCTGGCGCATGCACTGCGCCACACTAACAGCAAAAAAAAAATGGGGTTAAATTCGTAAATTAAATTTTTTACTGGGGTAAATTAGGAAAACCCGAAAGAAGGACAAGCACCTGTTGATAATTGCACTTGCTTACTAGTTTTGAGTTGAGTTCCGAGCCTCACGTTGGTTTTTTGTACAAATTTTAGTTCGCATTTTGTACTCTTTTGACATGTTCTCGGTACAGTTTCTCGCGTAATATGCAAATTAAAGTTTTCCACATGAGTTGGTTATATAAGGCATTCGCGTGGAGAAGGGGCTCAGGCAGGGATGTCAGTTATTAATAAATGAAATTGAGGCTTGCTTGCATGTAGGCACTATGCAGTTGCAGGTTATGTTTACTAACACACACGCTCATGCCGAGGGTTGAATCATAAAGCAATTAATTCTTGTCACTTTTTTTTATTGTCGAGTTTAAAGGCCCTCGTGCTTGGGCTTTAGTAGTTAATTTCATTTTTTACTTTATCACATGAGATTGGTTAATGGAAAAACTGAACGTTAGATCGGCTATGATGACATTGGAACGGGAAACTGTTGGGCGGTCTCGCAGAAGACGTGATTTCTTGATAAATTGCAAAGTTGAGTTATGAATCTTAATTGTAATTTGATAGCAGGTTTCTAGTGGGACAGTGATCAATGCAAGGTTTCCTTTTATGATTGGTCGCATTGCAAAGTGAGATAAAGGAAGGACATCACGAAATTGAGGAAACTAATCTAAGTGATCTTTGACTTGGAACAATCCCTCAGCAATCTAACCATTGAAATCATTTATATTGGTTTATATATTTCAATCTCCCGAAAACGTTCATCCTTCATTGTCAAATGATAGACGCATGAGCTGAAGAAAAACAGAGAAAAAAAGTTGTCTGTTTTTAACACAGAGTCAACGTTAAATCCTGCTCTTTAAATATTTACAGAACTGCAAAAATAATTAAAATCCACAACAAACAGAAGTCTAAATTATGCGTTAAAACCACTCAAATCGGAAGGACCAGAAGGAACGCTCTTTCGGTCCTTCTGATGATCTTATGTGCGAAGTTTCATCCATGTTCATAAAGAGTTTCCCAATAAGGACTTGACAATTTTTTTTTAAATAAAATAAATCGATTGTAAGGTGTGCTGTGTAGCTTGTGGCACTATCCTGTTGAAACCACATGTCGTCCAAGGCCATATCTTCCGATTCGGGCCAAAAATGATTCATGAAGCAAATGTGGATTTTCACCCAACTAATAACGAATATTTTGCTTATTGACGATCCCACTGAGCCAAAAATGAGCTTTGTTACTGAAAATGATTTTACGATGAAATTCATCATCTTGGCGCATCTTCCTCAGAGCCCAATCAGAGAACGAACGTCCCTTCAAATAGTCCATCGGCTCCAATTCTTGAGTCAGCTTCATTATGTATGGGTGTAAATCAAGATCCTTACCAAAATACGCTTAAATGTTCACAGCTGGGTGGCGGAGTTGGAAAAGCGCCTGCCTTTAAATTGATTCAATTGATAGGTCCCAGGTTCGATTCCTAAAGTGGTCTAGCTTTTCGAATCTGGTCCAGTCACGATTTGCCATTGGGATCAAATTAATGGCACTATCACTGGATTGGTCGACCAGCGATAGTAGTCTGACTAATGGGTGGCGTTGTTGTAGTGGTTGTTGTATCGGTTTAATACCTAATTCGTGTTTTCAAAATATTGGTTTGTGTAGATTGTGTGTAGATGGCTCTGCTGTGAGGGCATGGCACTGACAGCGGGGTGTCAAGCTAAATCCTCCAAACTGTCAACGTACATGCATCAAACTGATGTCGAATAAAATCCTGCGAATAAGGTGAGAGCTTATATTAAAACCCTCCGTCCCGATTGGGGCTCCACCCACGGAAGAGAGTTGAAACCAAATATACCTGAGTTTCTCAAACCACTACAAAAATCATTCA
Source organism: Orthonevra nobilis (assembly GCA_963555765.1). Lineage (NCBI taxonomy): Eukaryota > Metazoa > Arthropoda > Insecta > Diptera > Syrphidae > Orthonevra > Orthonevra nobilis. The sequence continues at coordinate 95,494,780 of OY743224.1, forward strand.
TTCTCCTCCTTATTCTTCCGCTCACCTTGTGCTACTCGCCTTATAAGAGTATTAATATCCTCTTGAAGAGCTAGAAAATAATTAAAAAAAAAAAAAAACAATTTGTGGTGTGAGCGATGCCCAATTCTGGAAAACGCCGTGGAATTGACTGATTTGGATCGTTTGCTACGGACGCCTTACCGGCAGCCGTTGTCTCACTGACACGGCAATATCACACAACGAATATATAAACTCAAATTTTTGCACTGAACTTGTTATTTCCTGTTGGGCGAGAATTACGACCGAAAATTGAAGTTAACGCTCTTAAAGTTGCGGTCACCGAATCCGAATTTCGGTAGAAAATTTGTATGATTTGTTGCTCGTTCGTGCACTGTATGATGATGAAAATGTTGAAATTACTGAATAAATTGAGAATGAGAGTTCGATGATTAGTGAAAGAGTGCGTTCACAAATTAAATTCAAAGTTGTCAAGTCCCCATTTGAAAGCCCTTAACATCAAAGCGAAGTAGCAGACTACCTCAGAGTAGAATCTAACTCCAATTTAATATAGGTTGGCCTTTTAAACGCAAAAAATCACATAACGATGTCCATTTTTTTCAAAACCTCTGAGAGTATTTACTATTGGTGGCTATCAAACAAATACTAAACACATTAGCGTAGTCAAACTTTATACTGAAGCTTTATACAATTGTTACGTCCCACCCATGGTCAGTCTTTGTCATCTAAAAGTTAGGTCAGTTACTTATGTGACAATTTCGTATTAATGTAAAATTATTTGAAAAGCAAGACAAACTATTTATTATGCTGACTAAATAAATAATAAATAGAACTACTTAAAAATTAATATATTTTATTTTATAATTTAAACCCGTTGAAATTTGACAAGAAGCACGAAAACCGTAAAATTGTACTTGCGTAACTATTTTTCGTTGTGCACGTTCTTTTTTTGAATCAAACCAGCGAGTACTCGTGTCACAAGGGGGATCAGTTGGGATGCAGATCGAACCAGATCAAACCCCGACAGTAACGTTCCTTCCAATCTTCCAGTACAGTTTTTTTTTTCAGTACATAAACGCAAGACCGAACGGCTGTAAAGCGTTTCTCTGAAAGTGGTTATGGAACGAGTCTTATTTATATTGTACCGAAACATAAAAGTGTCAAAATGTTCATTGCTTCCTAACTTCAATTTATAGGCTAGTCATGATTGAGATGGCAATTCCAACTATTTATTGTCACTATACTTAAACCCTCAAGCCCTTTTTGAGGTTCTACAGCGAGGGAATAATCCGATGACACAGTGTGTAGTTAAAAGAAAAAATCATGTGAACAACCGTTTCACGGCACCGATTTACACTAAAGCATTATTTACTATTCAGACGCCTAGAATGAGAAATGTTTATTTATGACTTGTCCATTAACTATTGGCTTTACCAACAGTCTTTGACCTTGCATGTTTCCATTCTGAACTCGTGTAGCACCCTGTGTTAATGTTTACAAGTAAGAACCCAAATCAGAGTTAATAAACTCACACATTTTATAACCAAAAGCACGTGACCTGTTACAATAAGATCTAAATCCTTCCCATCTTCAGTGGCTACTTAAATATTCAAAGGCTGTTTTACCCATGGAAGAACTCAAAACATGGACAAGTTTTGAATGTCCAATACGTGTGCTATCTGTATTCCGCGTTGAAAATAGACCACACCGATGATACATATAACGTACTCTTCACAAGACGCCTTCCGTTCCATTGAGTATATAACACCCAAAATGAATGTCTCTCTCTCTCTGTCAGGAACCGATGTTGTCCTTAAGCAGAACTAAATCAAATATTCTATTTCCTCTAGCAATTAGCACATGGCTTTGGCTCTACGACTTGTGTTTTACTGTGCGTAGCGAGAAAAACGAGAGCACTTCTTTTCGGACCTGTCAATTGGGTTCCTCGAATAGTGTTGCAGCAGCCAAAAGCGAAAATAAAAAAAATAAAAAAAAACAAGCAAGTAATTTTGTCGCGTCCCGATAGATTGACGCAGCTACAGCGCGTCGTCAAATGTCAAATAATTGAAGACGAGAAGAATCCCTTTATTTTTGGGCTGTTGTGGCCCATTTGACTTAAATGCCTGTCAATACAGAACGAGCTGTAGTACGAGTGTCTGTATATCTATGATAGACTCAAAGAAGATTTTGGTTGCGACGGGATGATGTCCGTGTTTTTTTTTTTTTTTGTTTTAAGGGAAAGTGATTTTTTCCTCTGATTCTATGAATTTGCATAGCGTACAGTTGTTAATGTCTTGTAGCCGCCGCACAGGCTTTTCCTTCGCTAGAATGTCAACCAATCCGTCTACAAAGGAAAAACGATACACGTCAACAGAATGTGGTGGTCTCTTATCTAACACCTTTTATTTTCTTTCGCTTTCTCTCTCTCTCCATCCGCTGTCCGCGGATTTGCGGATGAAAATGCTTTGTTTCGTGGCGTTTCTTTTTCTTTTTTTTTTGTTTTCGTTTTCTTCTGAAGAAATTACAAATTCATTTCGTCGATCAATAACCCCGCGCTGGCCAAGCACGTTAGTGAATTTTCAAGCCAAACACAAATGTCGGCATTCGACAGTTGTCGCCTCACATAGAAGCTACATAAGTAGAAGATTAAGAATACAGAAGGTTCGGGAGTTGACAATGGATTCCTGTGTGGCGGACAAATTAAGATGCTGGATACCGAGCTAGTTAATGAATTCAGATGGCAAATCGATCGCTAGATATCAGACTGTAACTCGTCAGATTCGGGAAGATCGAAGAGAAGAGGGACTGAACAAAAAAAAAAAAACTAAACTGGGAATGCCTGCTCTATTTAGCATACGTGGTGAGGACAATCTCGACGGGTTCAATGATCTTGCGAGAACGATCTTCGCACGAATGAATTACGTTTGTTATTGAAAATCCAGGAATTTTAATGCGGGGCGCGCGGATGAAGCTGTTCTCGATCGATCATCGAGGAGTTTCTTTTCAAAAAAAAAGAAAACTCTATTTTCTATTTCGAAAAAGTTAAGGTATGGGATGAAACATTCTCTTGTTGCGTTCGATTAGGAAGCGCTAATCGATGGACTTGGTTTATTTCGAGGAATACTAGAGATTCTTTTGACCTAAAGTTTGGTTAGGAAATTCGGTTTTAAAATAACCTGTCCGGCAAGCTAGTGGAATTTATTTTAATGAATTATTTACATAGTTACGCTACGCCTGCTATGCATTTGCCCACATAAAATATGACAAATTTATGGATCTCAAAAGATCAGATAAAATACTATTTATTTTTTTCAAAATGGAATAAATATAATAGAAACTTTTGAAAATCTTCATGCCATTTTTTACTTTATAATTTATGAACAACAACCAAAAAAACACATCATACTTATTTGAATAAATTATGATCTTATTTATAGTCAGGTTAAAGGCGGAAAAAAGCTAAAGACTTACGTTTGTATGTGGAGTGCACATTTCAAAAACATAAATTGGTCAAGATGGTCGTTTTGCAATATTTTCCAGGAAACTTTTCAGTTAAATTATTTACTTCCCATCGAGAAGTTCTTGTTTTTTAATGTGGATAAATGATTCTCAGATTCTCACATTCTAAAAAAATCCTTCATATTTTAGTTTTTTTAACAAGCAGTAAATTTTGCTGGCAGGCAGGAAACCAACTACCACTGATATTAAATTGGGATTACTTATTGCACAAACCGAACGAATTCTCCATGATTACAATTTCTAAATTTCTAAATAAGTTGTTTTCTTTACCAAAATTTGGGAGAAATCAAGTTTAAAAATCGAGTAATTTATCAATTTCCTCACAATTCCAAATTTATATACTAAAGGTCCTGAAGGCCCTCAATTTCCTCACAATTCCAAATTTATACACTAAATGTCCTGAAGGCTTAAAGGTACATTGCTTAAGTTCAAGAACTTTTTTAGGAATAAAACCAAATATATGAAAGACCTCCGAGCTGAATTTCAAGGTATTTACATTTAAGTATTTCTTTTTCACGTATGTTTTCCAGTTCAGCATCTAATGTTCGCAAAATCCTTGTCCGTTTGCATATTTTGTCAAAATATTTTTGTATATTTTAAGTTGCTAACGTGATGGAAGACGTATCGTCCGCGAATTCATATAATGGTGCCTTCTATTTGAAGAATAACTCTGGTGTAAAGTTACTTAGTGCAAATCGAGCCAAGAATATTCTATCTTTTCTTGACCTGCAGAGAATTTGTTTCCGTATTAAACGCAGAAGATTCTACATCTAGATAGCGGTCTATTAACCTATACAGTTGTGTTGGAAGAACCTTCGGCAATTAAAGCCTCAAACCTGCATGCCACATTTTGTCAACGGGTTGGGTGACAGGCAGTTCAGCATTAGAATTCGCTGGAAATTCAGTAAATCTGGCTAGTCGTCGACTGCACAATTCTCGCAGGAAATGGATGGTTCGACATAAATGGCGAAGGAGATATCACTCCTATCTAACTCTATCTATCGTTTGCTGATTTTCCCAAATTTGCAATGGTCTAAAACGAACTGCAACCGAAAAATGGCATTAATTGTATTAAAGAAACTAACTGCTGTTTTCTTTGTCGATTTTTCTTGGATTTATGCAGTTATTCATTTTTCAAAAGATTGGCAAAGTTCAACAAGCATCTAAGAGCGTCAAAAGTTTACAAATTTCTTCTCGTTGGTTTTCCAAGCCATACTCCATTGTCCCGGTGAAGAGGATTGAAGCGAACACATAAAGTCCAGCCTACCATTTCAAAACCGCATGGCTAAAGAACTAAGATCATATTCCAAAGGGGACGTTGGAAAACTTAAACACACTATCCACAGCGTTAATTGAATTGGTTTCCCTGAGGAACTCCGACTAAGCATTAATTGTTATGTTCACTCGTCAAGAATAGAGGTTACTGCTTCAACAAAAGGCACAGAAATAACAATGGGGTTAAGACTTAAAATTAATCATACCAAAGCTTTTTTTCTTGATAACTTGCCCCTCTCATTTTATAAACTTCCTATCTTAAAGTTCTTGATTGCAGAAGAAGTGAATTTGAATAATTAAGGTTTCCAACTAAAATTGGAACTGTCAAAGTTTATGGATTCAGCAATTTTCTATCACATCTTCACATTTTCTTGCACCAGAATTTTGATACTTAATTTTAGAAAAACATTAAAAGTGAGGGCTGAAATATCGCGGCCAAAAGATTTGCCAGAAAACTAAAACAGTGCTGTAAAATAATTGGAGTTTTTTCATCAGAGCTACCAGTCTGACAGTCACCTATACATATCATCAAATCACGGAAATCTACAACTGTGTTGAACATATCAATTCCTAATCTTAAACTTTCCTGTCTACACTAAACACATCGTTATGCCTGCCGCTCAAACTTTCCACTTACAACCGTGAATCATCGAGAACCATAAAAGTATAATATTGTTGGCTCCGGCAACGTGACCAACCCACCCTCTTAGTCAGAAGATCTCCACAGCTTTCTGCTTTCCCCATCGATTGTTAGCGAACATGCATCTTGTTGATCTCCTGACGTCTGTTAAGGGACTTCCTTCCATAAAATAGGCCAAGAGAGAGCACATTTTTGGCCAATTAATAACTTGCGAGTGGTCTGGTCTTTTGGTTCGAGCTTAGAACCGTGAGTAATGATGCAACGTCGACAGGATACAACCTTCTGGTACTTCCTTTGTGAAATTTTTCATTCTTCAACTTTTTATAGCGATAGGTTGTATTTTTTCAATGTTTAAGTGGCTCTCGGAACCACTTCCTAAATATTCTTATATTCAGTAAATTATCATTTGCAAAGTTCCCTGAATGGTAGAAATGCTTAAGCCCTAATCACCGCAACTACTCATACGACTTGCTAATGGAGATGATCCGCCTTCCTTGGGCAAACCACGAATTAAAATTAATTAAACCTATAGGTTAAATCAGCTACTGTCTTGGGCGAATACCGGTCGCAGTTAAATATACACAGCTGTATATTACAGTCGCGCATGCGCATTCAAAATGCAACCGCTGGCAACTTCTCTGTGGCTTGGCTACCAGACAACCGGTAACAGGATGACTCTTACAAATTTACGCAAAGTATTACTAATTCACTGAAAGCCATTTCCAGCAGATACTCGTAGAAGCCACAGCTGCTGCTGCACCATACCAGTTTGGTCCTGCTAGTCCGGTCTCGGCACGCAACAGGTCTTCATAATTTGCATCCGGTCTGGTTTGATGTCTTCGTTGGGATTGCAACAGAGGGCAGAAGGAGACTCCGCCGCCACCACTGTCACGTCAGTTACACCTGTTGTAAGTGGATGGACGTTCTATTTACACTTGAGGCAACGCTGAGCATGAAGTTTGTTTATTTTTCATTTTCTTCAGCTTGAACTGCAGATTTATTGAAGAGGACACAGAGATATATTTTGAAGTGACGTGAATAGAAGGTTTGACTTGTTTGAAGTTCCTTTTTTGCCTAGAGTAAGCCTGCTAATTAGAAAGCCTTTTTCAATCAGAGAACATCAAGAAGAACTATGAAAACGTTGTTCAACGTGATATAAGTTGGACGTTCAAGTGTTAAGAGGGATCTACTTGAGTGGGTTTGTGTTCTTGGATACACACACGTGCCTGCAAATAAGACTTGTAGCTTCATTCGCGATAAAGAGTTAATTGATCTTTAACTGAAAATAAAACTTATCTTGAAGAGAACAGGAAAATTTAGTTCATGACAACTTGTAAATTTGCATGCAACTTGAGGTAAGAGAAAGAGAGAAACTTTTGAGAGTGAATCTCCTATGTTGCGGTCTTCATATCTTAGCAGCCTTTTGGTCTTGCCTTTTTCACACATTTCGGTCGGTTTATTTATCAAACGCTCGAAGAAGCCGTTTTCTTTGCTGTCTTTTTTTTCGAAACGTTGTCTTCGTCTGTTTTGCTAGTAAGTAGTTACCTTGTTACTACCCAAGAGGACACATTGAGTAGTTCTGGTCAATTGTTAGAGCATATGGATATTTTGACAAAAGTCTGTTCTTTCTGCTAAAGTTTTCGAAAAAGTAGGCCCCGAGTCTCAGTTTTCCGTCTGGATGTAGAACAAAATGATGGCACAAGATTAGCGAAATTTTTCTTCAAGTCTTCGTACCCGCAGCTTAGCCAAAGTCATTTGTACAGAGCCTTTATCTAGATGCGGATGGTATTAAAATGTAGTGTCTTTTTTAACAAAACAGTTTGAAACAATTATATGAATTCATCGAAGAATGAAGCCATTCCGTAAATCAATCGTAGAAACTCTACTACCTCCGTACATGAACAATAAAGTTAGGATTGGGCCTACGATAAAAAGGTCAATTTACAATTTTCAAAAAAATGTTTGGTCCTTTCTCTTCGTTAACGAACTTGGGTCTTGGACTTATCGCATGTAACTTAAGCAAGCAAGTACACACTAAAATATTTCTAAGGAAAAGGAAAGGCCTTAGCAAAGATAAGTATCTCGGCAAAAGAATCCAAGTCAATCCAGCGAAAACAGAACTTCTCTAATTTACACGAACGAATTTAATACCACTGTTTTTGATTCTTCAAACTGACCTGAGTCCTTGCGGCCCATGAGGCTCAACTAAAATCTTAATATAGAAACATAAAAGTGAAAAGCAAGCAAGGAAGCAAGGAAGATATAAGCCTTCGTACATATGATTTACAAGATTACACGCCTCTCGAATCAACGTAACTGGTTGTTTTTCATAAACTTCTGAAGGAAAAGTGACGCACCACAAAATGTATCAACTATTGCTTCCTGATAATCGATCTCGACAAAGAACATCTGCTTTCCCTTCTCTTACCAGTCCTCATTATTATTTCAGAGCTTCGAGGGAGCCACTAAAAAAAAAACCCAAGTCGATAAATGTGCAGTGTTACTGAATCATTTGTTATTGTCATGTTCACAGCAAAGATCCTGCAAACCATGTTAAAAAGACGATGTCAATTTATGTTCCAATGCTTAGGCGTCAAAAAAGACAAGCCTAAGAACGACAAAACCTATATTTGATTTGCCACAGTGATAAAGGTCGAAATTGAGAGTTCTATCGCCATTATTTAAGGCCTGTAAGGTTAAGGCATGCCAATATGTTGAAGTGGATCCTTTAATTTCGGATCAATACCTCCCCTTAGAGAAAGAAGAAGAAAAAATAAAGAAAAAACTAAGGGCTACTATAGGACACACTGTGATAGCTACATAATTCATAAATTACAATATGTTATCGCACAATTTACATAATTTGATAATTTATAATTTTACTTTTGAAAAATAGTGTTTCATATTTTTAAATAGAATTAAAATCTCAGAGCAGAAAACAAAAACATTTATTGAGGAAAATAACGAAAAACAAACTCAAATTTAAAGAAAAGAAAGTAACAAGAAAAAAAATATAGAAGTATATAAATGAATATGTATATCCACATTTAAAGTTATTTTTTTGGTAAACTAACGTTTTTTTTTAACAAAACCTACATCACATTGCCACTAGTAATAATAACAAATAATTGTCTATTTATTTGTTATTATAACTAAATATTATTATTATTGAATAAGCAGCAATTAAATAAATAAACAAAAACACATATAAATAAATAAATTAATACCAAAAAAAAACTAAATATATAAATCATAATTAAATAAACAGTTGCCAGATTATAAATAAATTAACATGAAAAAATATATAAACTGAAAGATAATTAAAAAAAAATATGATAGTTAATATTAATTAAAAATATTTATATTAAAATTGCTTTAGTAAGTAGACCTAGGAGATTATCAGAAATTTTGCATTTGACCTTAAATGAATCATTGAGTATGCACATTGTTAAGGAAATCAATTTAATATTAGCTTTTGTATGTACATCATTGCCCAGCAATAAAAAATTACAATAAAATGCTTCGACGAAAGTATTTTGGTCTTGCTTACTTTGCAGGAAAAATGTATGGGATCACTTTTGTTATATGCAGCTCTATCTCAGAACATTGTAAATTTCCCACATTTCAAAACAGGCTCAAAATGCAAATATTGTTCCCCAAATTATGCACGAGCGCATTCAAAATAACCAAACAAATACCGCCAACTATCAAGAAAGCAGCTCATTCAAATTTTAGCCCTAGTTTCAATAATAGCTTTTCATTCTTTCTCTTCGAGTTCAACTAATGAAATAAATAAATAAATTAATATTTTAAACAGGCTTTAACTAACAGGCGATGAAAACCACAATACTTAGTCAATTTCAACAAAACGTTGTCGTCGTTTAAAAGCGGGTCTTAATTTGCATTCATACATATTTGATTCGATCAGGTGAATAGCGACTGCCAATATTTTAATAGGTTTCCCTTAATTTTTAGGCGATATAAGCAATATTTGTTGCTATTTTGAATAAAATTCATTTCATGAAATTTGTGGATTTTGTTAAATCATTTTCCTTTCGCGAATTTGTATAGTTTCGATGAGAAATTTCTTTCTAATCGGAATCCGATACTTATTTAATTTGGCTGTGATGAGACAAGCTCGGGCACAGCACTCAGGCATTCACTTGTTAATTTTATTGCCCTTAATCTATTCGGCGCTGAGTGTTTTGCATTTTTTCGGTAAGGCAGTTGCGATAAATGGTATTATGCATGGAGAAAGTTTTTTTTTTGTTGATTTCTTTGGGAATCGGATAAGAATACGAGTTTTGGTATTTATTGAAGAAGGCAGGTGGAGTTTTATGGCCTGTTATATGATCATTATGGTTCGATGGAGGTAGAGTAGACATTAAGCTTTGATCGAAAGAAAATCGCAGCTTAAGGTGTGTGCTAGAGTTTTGTAATGTGATCGTGATAGTTTCACTTTGCAGTATCGATCTGAAGTTGATCGGTTTATGAGCCTCAGATATTTCCTCTGTAAATAATTTCCTTCAGTAGACAAGAAAAGAGTGGTTTAAATCATAGTACATTGTTGAAAATATAACTAAAAAAATATTTATATATTTATAAATACCAAGGAATTGGATTGTCAGAGTGCTGATATCTGTTCAAGTCAAGGAAGAGCGCTTTGCCATGTAAAGTATACGAGTAATGATTATACTTATTTTTCTCTTCTCTTCTCTCGTGTGACAGCTTTTACAGTACTCATGTCTTCTCTTTTCAAATTGCTTATGCCCTTGCGTTGCTGTTTAAGCCGTGTAAAGAGGAAGAAGTCGTTTTTGGCAGATCTGGAAAACAGAATGAATATTCAGCAATTCGAAACGCTGATGCGTGTTTTTATTGAACCAACGCACCAGCTCAAAGTTTGCCCGCCTCACGTCTTTGTTATAACAATGCCGACGGTATCCAAAAATATACTCCATAACCTTTCGCGGCTTGCGACTTTGTATTTTTCCGATGTCAGTTCAGGTTCCAGCCCTCCTATGGATCAAGGTTTCTTTTCGGCGGTTAACATATCCACTAACGAAGGTGCCGATACCTTTTCCATGTGATCCTTGTGACGGCAACTATTTTGCTGATGGTCAGTCTCCTGTCTGCTTGGGACGTAGTGGGCCGTTCATAAATACTCGCCTTCTGCGGATGTTCTACTGAGCCTGAAATCTACATTAGCGAGCAACTGATTAATATGTTGGAATAATCTCTTCAAATGATTCTATCAGTGCGAGATGTATGGGATATTTTGTTAACATTATTTAAGCAGTTGAAAAAAAAATATTGTTGAAATATTCGAGTGCCTAAGGGCTCTGTTTTGAGACCAATACTATTTCTAACTAATATCACTTTCTTGTTTAGTTAAATGTTCAAATGAACTGACAGCATTTGCGGATGGTGTCGGGTTTGTTTATAGTTCAAACAGTTTGCTTATAAGCTTGAAAACACTAAAATTTGGCTTTTGATTTGATATCGAAAAACAGTCAGATTACGTCAGAGTCGACCCATTCCCTGTGTATGTTACATATCAAATCCCATACCTTTATCTAATCCGAGAGAAATAAAAAAATTTAGTTTCTCAGATGATGAAAAAAAAACTCTTAATGCATTTTTTTAGGGAAATTATGATACTCAATTTTATTTAAGATCATAAATATGTTATTAAATGTCACTGCATTTAAAATGTGGCTAGAAATCAATCCTTTTTATAATCCCCGAGCATTCGAATGCAACGAAAACTCAAAATTCACGATCTTTGAGATGTGTGAATTTAGATCTAGATAGATCTAGATAGATATAAATATCGTTGTTCTCTAAAATCAAATTTTAACTGATAATATAGTATATTAAATTATCATCGTCATACAATTTGTACTTTCTGGACAGTATTTTATCTACTCAATGATTATTTGAAATGTACGAGTATTAAAGAATTTTTTATTCTACATAACAATATGAGATTTCCAATTGTAGGCAGGGCTAACTGAATAACTTCCTACTCAGTTTAAAAAAGTCCCTCTTTCCTTAAATGTTGAATAACCGAAGGCTTTGCTAGTCTGTTAGTGTTGTGGCCTGATCTCCGAAACGCTTTCAGGTTGCAAATCAACCTCTTCCCTGCGAATCCATCAATACTTTGTTCGCATTGTACCCAGCACAGCTTAGTTATTTATCAGGTCGTCGATCCTTCGAGGATCTGTAGCTACATGGAAAAGTAATGAAATGCATAAAATCTCTAACATGTGCAATGTATAAGATCTCAAAATATAACATATTTTTAGCTACAATGAAAAAGAACGAAAATTTTAAAAAAAGTATGTATATTGCAGGCAATCTTTTTTTGATTTCTTTTTTGCGAAATGTCGCCATCGCATGAATGGTTTCATTATTGTCTCCAACTGTACACGCAAGGTGGCAGCTTATGCTCGATAAATCGTTCTTATTCAATTGGCATATCGACCCACTAAACATCTTAAAAAAAGACCACACAATTATTCCTAATCAAAAGTCAGCAAGAGTATTAGGCGACCAGGCAACCGTAGCAGGCATCCCATTTTCATAATTTTACCAAACTACACGGCCATGGCATCCAAATTGACTCCTCCCCGACATAACGGAACTATTTCGTCGAAAAATAATGAATGCAGACAGGGATGTCTGAGGTCAGCAGAAAAAAATGTTTGAAATTAAATTTGGCTTATGCCAAATTTATATTTTATTTATTTTGAGAAGTTGCTTGTTTTTGTACAGCAACAATTTGAAGGATGGATTTTTAGGAGCATTTTTGTTTATAACTTGAATATACTACTGTGTCCAAAAAATAAGGTGACATTGTATTTATTTTGAAAATTCTTTATTTATTCTTCCAAAACCTTCAAAGTGATCCCCTCCCGATGCAATGCACTTATGCCAACGAATTTTCCAATCTTTGAAACACTGGTTGTAGTCACTTTCCGGGATGGCCTTCAGTTCCGTCTTCGCTGCGGCTTGAATCTCCTCTATCGTATCAAAACGGTGTCCCCGGAGCGGTCTTTTGAGCTTGTTGAACAGCCAGAAGTCGCACGGCGCCAGATCAGGTGAATACGGTGGTTGCGGAACGATATGGGTTGAGTTTTTGGCGAAATGATCACGAATTATGAGTGCGGTATGGGATGGTGCATTATCGTGGTGTAAAAACCAAGAATTGTCTTTCCACAATTCCGGCCTTTTTAGGCGGATAGCGTTACGCAAACGACGAATAACGTTCAAATAATATTCCCTGTTGACTGTTTGGCCGGTTGGAAGGAATTCATAATGCACAACACCACGATAATCGAAGAAAACAGTCAACATGACCTTGATTTTTGAGCGACTTTGGCGCGGTTTTTTTGGTCTCGGCTCTCCTTTGGCACGATATTCGCTTGATTGATCGGTTGTTTCGGGGTCGTAAGCATAGATCCAAGTCTCATCGTCAGTTATAATGCGTTTCATGACATCCTGGTAGTCGGAAAGCATTGTTTCACACACTTCAACGCGACTCCTTTTTTCCAAAAAATTCAATGTTTTCGGTACCAGTCGAGATTTGACGCGCTTGAGGCCCAAAGCATCCTTCAAAATGCTATTGACTGAGCGTTTTGATAAGCCAACTTCATGAGCAAGGTCTCTAATCGTTAATGGATGGTTTTTCAACACACAATCTTTGATTTGTTGGACGTGAGCTTCATCGGTTGAGGTTGATGGTCGCCCAGAACGCTCTTCGTCTTCGACACGTTCACGGCCGGCTTGGAAATCACTATACCACTTGTAAACATTTTTTTTAGACATATCCTCATCATCAAAGGCTTTCTGCACCATCCTCAACGTATCCGCAGCAGAAAATTGATTCCGCAAACAAAATTTAATGCAAATTCTTTGCTCAATAAATTTCGACATCGCAAAAAACGAAAAACTCACTTTTAGCAGCTCACAAACCGACGCGTATCTCAAACACTATGAATATATTTTGACATGAAATTTCACATAAATGTCACTGACAGTACTACCAACCTAAAAAGAAAGAAAAATTTCAAAATCCTTCGACGCGCGCAGTTTAAATTCATATGTCACCTTAATATTTTGGACACAGTAGTATATTGAATATTTTTGTATCAACTTCATTAATTCTTCTCATGTTATTTGTTTTTTCTTACTCCATCTTACTTGTCTCAGAATACTACTGTTTTCATTTATCTAGTTTTAACAGGGTCACCCCACTAATTTTGAATTTTGAATTTTTTGTAGCCCATTGAAGTGGCATTCGACACTATATTTATTACATTATGTATTAAAATACCGAATATCATTAATATTTCTTATACTATATTATAATATTTATTCTGAAATGTGTTTCTGTATGAGTTCTGAACTTTTTATGAACTTATAAGAAATAAAAACAAATCTAAATCTAAAATTCAGTTCATTGCTAACACTGGTACAAATTGTTTAAAGTTTTCTTTGGAAGGTCATTGAATACTAATTTAAGACAAGTCAATAATTAAGGTTTGTATGAAAATCATAGTTAAACAGACATCTGCTCCCGCTTTTCGTACAATCGCGTTTCGAAGCAGTTGAATTGTTGCTCCCTGGCATTTATTTAACAAGCTTCCTATTTTTTATTAGAGTACGAATGACTGTTCCTTCTTGATATTTTTAAGAAAAGCGAACTATCTTCAAACATTCTATGTGCGCGTTATAGTTTTCAAACAAAAGACCTTAAGTTTATTGGAAAATATTGCAGGCAAGATGTGTGACTGCGCAAAATATCTGATGTTATCTCCTTGATTTTTTTTATACGCTCAGCAAGATTGCTTGTAATAACATTTAAGGCAGAATTCTTCGCTATAATGATGGGAGTATAAATGCTCATCGATCTACAAATCCAGAAGAACTAAATCATATCTTTTAATCCTGTTGTGATAACATTGTACAACCTTGGTTGAAGTCTACTACATGGAAAATGTCGAACTTTTTAAGCTGTTAATAAAGCGAGTGAAGCTCCAGGCCATCGAGGTTTTCAAAAGTTATCAGTAAACACCTTGACTTGACTTATTAATTCTGCCTCGCTATATAAGTAGCTTTTTTACTTCTGCTCCACCATTGGGCAAAAGAGGAGAACAATTTCGGAAGATCAGGCAGAATCGACTTAAGACTTTAATCAATAACTTTAGTCTCTATGGCCAAAGTATGCAAAAATATTCAATTATTTTATGTATCTTCGTTAGCAATCTCTGGATATGACAGTGCTCATTTCCCTATTATATCGTATAACGCCTCCAATCAAACCATGATCACGACCCACATTTTAAAACTTTTTCTAAAGCAACAATCACTTTACGCATGACGTATGATATCTTCCGAAAATCATTCAAATCTTGTTACTACTCTAAAATTGCTTTTATTATGTTTATACATAATTGCTTAAGTGCCCTCTATTAACATGACACACAAAATTGTCACAGAAAACAATCCGATCAAAAATTTTCAATAACCCTCCACAGAAGTGACACTCGCCACTTAACGCCATTGCGTCCCATTACCTCATCAGCTAAGCGGCAGCAAGAAAAATTAAAATTATTAAAGACTTCTCAAGTCTAAAGTAAGCACGCATTTGCTCGTATTTGCTTTTTAAGATACATGTTGCTGGACTTTGCCTGTCAACATTTACAGATCGTGGGTGCGGTGTCGTATGCGTAACATTCTTAAGTTTGAAAATTTTTAATTAAAGCTATCATTAAATATGATAACTTATAAGTACAACTATAACAAATATTAAATTGATGGCTGACGACTGGCGACATGAGCATTTATACTTTTCGAATGACGATGGCATTTGTAGGATTTCAGTGGTTTCTTTTTCCAGTGTTTCCTCTTGTCGTTCGTGTCGTGTCCATGTAAGTCTGTATATTTAATAATGTCGAGGCATTCATGCGTAATTTAGGACAAACCTATAGACTCCTATCTTGCCGCTTAACTACACATTTGTTATTTGTTAAAAAAAAACACGAGGTGTAACATGAGAGTTAGTAATAACTATCTTTCCCATGTTCTTTTTACTTTCAACCTACAGATGTGTACATGTGTAAGTGTCGTAGATAGTGTCACCGCTTTATGCAGAGAATAGCATACGCAGACCTTGAATTGCGTTGTTTGATTTTTGCAGTCCTTAGATGAAAACTCACATGAACAAATTAAAAAAGGGTCAGTAAGTTAAAATCATTTGAAACGTTGCATATCAACATCCAGATGCAGCAGTAAAAATGCATTCAAGCGATTTCCCTCGGCGTCCTCGAAAAATTGTTGGTAAAAGACACCTTCTTCAAAGAAGTGATGGCTTGTCAAGAATGATATGGGCATTCGCAGTGGCTCTGAAGCCATGATGAATTTCGATCCAAAATCACTCATTGCGCCTTTTAGGTTCAGCATCATTGTATGTACAATTTACAATTCGCTTTATTATTGTATCAAAAACTGAAACTTTTGAACACTCATAAAAATCAGATATACTTTTTTTAATCTAAGGGAGACACGTCAAAGGATGTTAAAGCCTTTTTCACTTCTCTAAATATTCGAGCGAGTGTTATTGTGTATTGGAAAAGTCTTGTAAAAGCTGTAACATAAAAATACGAATATTTTTTCTTCGCTCGACAGCTATTTTTTGGAAGAGCTCAGCCTCACTATTTAGTTTTCAGTTTTTCGCGCTGGGGTTCAGGGGTTGGACCTGCAGTTTATTGTCGACTCCAAAAGGTTCGAAAGCCTCTACCATCCTCTTTGGTGGATCACCATTCAATAATGTTGAGGCCTTGAAAACCAGGTTGGCTTTAACTAGAATAAGGTTATTACTTCAAGGATACAGTTTTACTCAAGAAAAGAACGAATAAGTGTTGGGCCAAGCATTTAACTTAGTTGGTCGTTAAATGCTTAGTTTAGACAAATAGGGAACACAGTTCCCCTAACATCGTGTGACAATCTTTTTTTATAGATTCGCGAACAATGAAGATTCTACTATAATTCTCCATGATATTAATCCACTGCAATATTCCCAACAATTCACTCTGTTGCCAAGTATATCACAATAAAGTACAAGCTATCGCACGATATCCCCATTTCCTTCCTCGGATTTGCTTATTAACCTAAATAAAGTCGCAACTCGAATTCCGAAAGTAATTAAAAACAAAGTTTCCGAAGACGTCCCGTACTCCTTTTCTATTTTCTTCAACTACCATTTAACGAAAAGCCGCCAAATGTCGTCATCACCATTAGCTAGGTGGCTTGTCGCGGTGCAATTAAATTACCAATTCGATGCCACCAGACCACGTTTTGTGTTTTGTCGCGCGAATTAACATAAACGGAAGCATGGCCTTAACTGAAAATATCTTCACGTTACCTTGCGAAAACGCAACTTTTATCATCAACAAACAAACTCGTGCGATATTCCTACACTCCACTTCTGAACCTAGTTGTAGAAAGGTGGGTTTAGATTTCACGTTGCAAAAAAGGGGGATTGCAAAGGATAGGATTGCAGAACTAGGGATAGTTCCTGCTTTTGTAAATGTCCAACCGTTTTTTTTTTGTGGAGCTTGTCTCTAGTAGTACTGCAATCAGTTTTTATAGCCCTGCAAGGATAGTTTTGTGTTCTTCTTGTCATGAACCTGTAGTTCGAAATGAAAAATGGGGCCAAAACGAGTTTATGTTTCCGTCGCAAAGTGGGAAGCTCTGAAAACTGAAAACCGCATACCAACACACTTATAACAGAGACACACTTAATCAAGTTGGCTTCGGCCACGATCCGTATTTGTGAGGAAATCGTTAGAAACTATGTTTTCCAACAGAAATTAATACGCGACATTCGATAGTTTCAACCCCAATGCGGGGGGAAGGTTTACGCTTCATTTCGGTGGCATTTTAGTGTATTGCGAGGCAAGCCAAATGGAACAAGAAGTGGCATTTCACGAGCCAATCTACCATCGTCGAAACCGAAGTTGACTTATTCGACTTAGATTTCGTGGTTGGAGAAACAACAACAGCAATGGTTGATTCACCCACCTGAGGTTTAGTTATGTTTTTTTTGTGGATGAATGATGTAAGCATTGAAATGAATTGTGCCTGTACCTGGTGGGCTTTAAATCGAGAAGATAGAACTCTCAAAATCTTGTTAACGGCAGACAAAACGTATTAAACAAATTGCAATTTGGATTATATTTTTTTTTAATTTATATATTTCCATTTCAGTTTAACATACTTCGATGGCGCCACAGTCCCCGACGTATATCTTCGTATCAGCTTATAAATCTCTCCGGCCAACTAGGCCATTAGCCATCTGCTTCTTCATGCCTGCTAGAAGTTGGCTAAGGTTTCTTTCGATTGTATTTACCATCTTGGGTCTAGGTTTGCCTCTGTTATAATTTCCCCGCTCACAAAAAATAGTTATAAAACTTTTACTTTAAAACTTTAGCACAGAGCGAACAGAACGAGAAGAATTAAGCGCTTTTGTTGGGGTCAATCAAAAGCGAGGTTGTTTGGTTTCGATTATTTTCATTTGTGGGGTCAAGTGAAAAACGAAAAGGTGTACTTTTTTGTGAACTTTCAGTAAATAGTCTAGTTGTTTCTGTTTTTCTTTTCATGATTTTGGCAAGTTTGTTAAGGGTCGATTTTGGGACTGCATCTTATCTTACGACCAATAAGTCCGTCGTCAGACAATTTTGCATCTTATTATTATAATAAATTCTTTATTTCGTAAAGAACTTAGTATTGTACATTTATAAGGAAACAAACGTCATTCATAAGTTTAACCAAGAGTTATCAAACATTTTTTTGTAGTAAGGTTACCTGAACCGGGTCTGTAAAATATGTATGCAATATAATCAAGAACTAAAATACAATGAAATGAAATCAAAGCGTAATACAAATGTAAAAGTATGTTTGTTTTTCAATGCAAAAGCTAAGAATACTCCAGTGCCGTAAGGACATGTGTCGAATACACTTTCAAATAAAATAATTACAAAACAGAATACGGTCATGATCAACAAAAATAGTGTAGCATATATAAAAAAAATAAAGGCAAATTAAGAAAGAACAAGAAAAAAAATCTACGTTCAAGCAATATTAATTTAAGGTATTATATATAATCAATATATTCCCATATGGCACAGATTCAAAACATGTAAGTAAGAAAACTAGTAATAATTGTATGATTATGTTGGAAAAGCTAATATTCATTGTTGCATTTTATAAAAAAAAATAGATTTAACTCCCTCGCGTCTTAAATCATCTGGTAAACTATTAAAGAAGTGAGTTCAAGGAATATGGAAAAAGTAACGAACTTTATATTTCAGTCACTATTATGGTCGTCCGACTTAACCTGAAATCCATTGCTGTACCCAAATACCTAAAACAGCCAATATGTAAACATCTCTCAGAACAGTTTTCATATTCAACATAAGTTTGTTCGTGTTTTTCAATTCGAAATCTTTAGAAACTGGTCGTGTGATATTAAATAGATGTGACATCTTAACAAATTGAGCCTATTTCGTTGAATAACATGAACTTTATTTTGTTGCTTGTGCCCATTTTATGCAAGCCAAAACATCTGCCCTAGACATCCAAATCATTATGTTCATCTGAATTCGTTGCTGACGTAAGAAAAAGATAGAGGTGCATTGTGGGTAAATGCAGTTGTCTTACCTTAAAATTCTTGCAGGAATAATGAATTAATATTTCTGAGTTATAAAATAGGCACTTAAAAAGAACCCTCAGGAAGACCAAACGAAATGTAGTTAACTGAAGTCAATACATTTTTAATTTTTACTCTTTACTTTTTTGTTTTTAAATTAGAAACAAACCAATCGTAAGCAAAGCTTCTAAAGCCTGTATTGAATTATTTTAAAAGTAATATATCATGGTCCACCATGGCGAACACTTCAGTTTTATCAATGAATAGAGTACCAGGAATCGTTTAGTTCTGAGTCTGCGTGCACATGTTTTCTATGTAGTTGATAATTGCTTTCTTTAAAATCAAGCAACAATGCCCATTTTTTTCTATGTAATATATGCCGTTCTGGTCTTTAAAATAAATAAAATACTTAAGCCGAATCAAACTCTTTTAACACCCATAGACCTACTTATTCTCAGCACCTACTTCAACCAACCCATTCGGACTTTTAACGAAGAAGCAAGGCTTGCCTCTATGGAATTCCTGAGAAGGAAGCCACATTTACCTCAGAACATCCTCTTTTTGTGCAGAATATAAGAATGAGTATTTATTCGAATTTGCCCTATAATCTTTATATTTCATACGGCTCCGGACGTTGCCTCAGAGGTCATATGTTTTATGCTCGTTGCAATATCTGTGTAAATGCATGTCCGTCAATTGAAGCCTTTTTGTACGCTTCCTCAGGAGACAGTGTTCGGAAATCTTTATTGCTTCCTACTCAGCTCTAACAGCTCCTCTCATTCTTTAAATGTTAAATGTTAAATATTTTTTAGCTACTACAAAAAACGAACGAACATTTAAAAATAGTGCTTATATTGCAAAACATGTTTTCTTGATTTCATTTACGAAATGTCGCCATCACATGAATGGTTTCATTACATGTACACAATCGCATGGTGGCAGTTTGTGCTCCATAGATCGTTTTAATCAATGGCATCAACTCTCTCGTCATCTTAAAAAAAGACCACAATAATTTCTAATCAAAAGTCAGCAGGAGTACTAGGCGACCAGGCAACCTCAGCAGGCATCCCATTCTCATAATTTTACCAAACAGCGATTATGTTGGACTCAAACCGTCTATAATGGCGTCCAAATTGACTCCTCCCTCACGTAACGGAACTTGTTGTCAACAATAATGAATGCAGACAGGGATGTCTGAGGTCAGAAAAAAAAGTTTAATGAAATAATATTTGACACATTTAACAATGATAAAACATATATTTATACATTCTCAATGTGACTATTTTATTTATTTTGAGAAGATGCTCATTTTTGTACAGCAACAATTTGAAGGATGGAATTTCTGTTTCTGTTCATGGCAATCAGATCATTTATGTTTTTAGTTCTCCTCACAGTCTGATAACAACGAATAAGTTCAAAATCTTGCTTGGAAAATAATTTTTCTTAGGTTTCGCTTTGATGGTGTCTGAATAGCTTTGAGATTTCGAACGCTTACTGTTACTATGACTGTTTAACTATTGAATAGAAGTTTTGAACTTTAGCCCTCAGAAATCATAGTAAAGAAAATTAATGCTAGAAATGTATGAACCAGACTTCTTTGTACTAGATTGCATCAATCTTTTGTGAAGCATTGGTTGTTTAGTATAAGTGTCGTACGACTCATTTGGACCACATTGGGTCCAATGTGCCCAATGGAGCATTGGCGTCGACTTCAAAGAAAAATTCTAATGTAGACAAATCGAATGAAATCGGAGGTGAATGAAAGTGTGCATTTGGAGTCAAGGTTACTAGGTAAGGCAATCCATTCTATTGACACAGTCACATCAGCATCATTTTCAGAAAATATTGCCATATGGTCCCGCCAGCCCTAAAGCCGCGCCAAACTGTCAGTCGTTGTGAAATACTTAAAGCACTTTATGCTCGATATATCGTTTTAATACTTCAAATCAATGCATGATGCAATGCATCGACCCACGCAAGCGGAATTCAGACACGACCCACGAAATTCGTGTATGAAACTCGACTGACTTAAAAGAAACGACAAAACTCAGCCGGAGTACTAGGCGACCAGGCAACCGCAGCAGGCATCCCATTTTACCAAATGACACGGCCATGGCATCCAAATTGACGCCATTCCCACATAACGGAACTTTTTTTTCCGAAAAATAATGAATGCAAGCAGGGATGTCTGAGGTCAGAAAAAAAAGTTTATGAAATTATATTAGGCAAATGACATATATCGATATCTGCTCGCTGTAATCAATTGCATGGAAAAAAAGATGTAAATGGAATTCACTTTGCAAACGTAGGCTTCAACTTTGGCTAGAAAAAGTCATTCTTAAAATTTCGTTCGAAATCGAATTTACTTACTTAGCAGGCATTTGATTAGTCTGAGCTAAAGCTTTTTTGCATGGGAGGCGCGGTTAGACCAAGAGGCCCGAAATGTCGATTTTCCTTGTTTAGTGAAACTGTTGACTAGGGTTCGAAGGAACATTCAACTGGATCATTGCTGTGATTCCCTCAATGTTGCCAAGCTATTGTAGTCGGCTGATATCAGCCCTTTGAAGTAGATCCACATCATTGCAGAGAGTGTATTGCTCTTGATTCAATCCCTCAAATTATCGCTCCCCACTCAAACAGGACCATAAATCTTTCAAAAGTTTTTTCGAACTAATCTGCTGTTGTCGCCTTACATTCTCATCTATAAAAAATTATTGGCTAGATTTGTAGAGCTCGATTTTTGTCCTTCAAATTAGAAGTTAGCGGTCGGGGAATCGAATTGGCGAACAATTTTTTGATTTCTTCTTCAATTGCCTCGAAAGCTTCGCTGAAGGCACTTGGGTGGGATCAAGTAACATCATCTGTACAGCCATAAAGATGGACAGATTTGAAAAAGATACTGTTTTCTTGTCGCTTTGTAGAATTCAGTGAATTATATGCTGTTAGAAGTGGCTTCGACTTGCAAATTTGTGGTCTGGTCCAGGATTTAGATAAGTGTCTTTTGTCGATTATTCGGGCTGAAAGTGACACTGGTAGATATGTTTTTTGTTAAATATCTTCAGATATCCAAACCTAAGAGGATCTTGTAATCGACAACAAAATGGGACAGACAGAACTAATATATCAGTGATGTAAGACATGTTTAAGTGCTCTTAACCTGACAATGGATCTGATACCCGTATTGCTCTAAATCAATTCGGCTATATGTAGCGGTTTGTCGCCTACAAAAAGAGGCTAATACATTATTTATAAAAACTTCTATTAAGCCAACTTATAAGTTATTTTTAAAAGCTGCCACATATGGTAAAAGTCTTTTCTTGCAAGAGCTAATCATAAATGGTCCTTGTTTTGACACCTTTATTTTTTTTTATTTTAACCCGTGATTTATGATCCTGTTGCAAAAATAGTATAGGAGGGTGCAGGCATGAAATAAGAACATGTCTTAATGCCACTTAAGACTTCTATCCGCATAATGCACTTTTTACAGAGCTAGCATAAGGAGTATGGTTTCCATTTCATTTAACAGATGTCGTCTTATTGGTAATGCAAAAATGAGGAGTATTTACAAACCATTCCTAACTTTAACAAATCTTTGGATTATTGACAAGATAATCCTTTTTTGGAATCTTAAAAGAAGTTGCACATATTTCCTGTGCGACAAAATTAATTAGGCCTTTATATCGGTTTCCACAAAGATAGGATGTTTACACCGAATTCTACTCCAGCTTCATAAAGAATCTCGAAATATTGTATAAGTATGGAAAAGATTCCATGGTGGAAGGCCAGAGAAAGGATTATCTACACCAGGAACCATAATAGGGTCCATAGATTGACAAAGAAACTTGAAACCGTTGCGGAGTCTTCTACTCCACTCTTCGCGTCAATGAATAAGATTGAATTCTTCATATAGATGCATGGATCGTTTTCATTTAGGCCGTTGGCAACGCAGATCAAGCGTCCTGTGTTTAAAACTGACCACATCAAGGCATGACATCAATGCAGTAAATCTAGAAAGGCAATGAAAGCATTCCATTGACAATATTGAGTAGATGAATTGTGAAGGAGGAGGTTCATCGAACGGGCTCTACCGGGCCGTATGGATCTTACAAGAAGGTTCCGGGTACAACTACATACGATTAGGACATGTGAGCGGATGGACATTAATGCTCCGGTGCGAATTGTCATCGAATCTACAACAGACAGACACCACGGTAGAAAAAACCTACATTTCTGTAACAGACACAAGTAGTCACAGACTTAAACCAATATTGTACACAATTGGTGTAAGATGATTATGGATCGCACTGTCTGGAGAATTGGTTGAGGCTCAGGTCCGACTTAGGTTGTAGCGGTCTCGAAGTTAATGATTTTTCTATTTTCTGACTTCTGTTCTGAAGTCAGACTTTGTATTGCTATGATTATTTATTTTAAAATTACCAAGTTTGTAAAGTTTGTTTTAAACTTAATTTCATTTTAAATTTCATAAATCAACTCCAATGTAGCGTAATATATTCCTTTTCATAACCACAAACAAAATATTTTTCTGCCATCAGTAAAACTAATAATAAATATACTTTATGATTTATCTTCAACCGTTCGAATGATTTATGTAAATTATCTACCTTGTTTTCTGACACCATAAACCAGATGTAAGTAGAGGACAATGCTATACTAGTAGTTTAATATTAGACTCAATGACTCACGCTCTCATCAAAACAATCCAATATTCAATGTTGCACTACGCCCCATTTTATGGATCATAAATCAATAAATTATATTAGAAAATTGCATTTGTTTGTATACAAAAAAATTTCGATCGAAACAAACAAATATTTACATAAATTTCGCAGACTATATAATTCTGTTCTTTCATCTTTAAGTTTTAATTTTGAAATTGTCCACAAGAAATAACAACAAATCATTTGCCGAATGTTTTTATAAGAAAAAAAATGTCACACTCGTGGTCATTAAAAATTAACAAAAAACCGAATCTCTCTCATCTAATCTAATCAACGCCCACTTACCCAAGAAGAATCTGAATCTGAAGATAGAAAATAAGAAACATTTCTTTTTTCTCCTTCGATTATATTCGTTTGTGTCCAAAATCTCGCTGACGTTGTTTTAAGAGACGACACTTTATTCGAATGCTAGTCTAATATAACACCTGCAATAACGATGCCTCCCCCGGAAGGTCTGCAGATGGAACATGTTTACTCAACCGACACACCAACGCCAAACACACATACATATGTTTATATAATTTTTTAAATAATTTATAGAACTTGTTCCGACAAAAAAAAAATATACAACATTTTAAATAACTTGTAGAGAGAAAAAACAAATTTTTCTTTTTTTGTGTATCACAATGTCATAAATATGTCAAGAAAAAAAAAAAAATATTTTTAAAAATAATTGTATCTTATAGTTTGTTGCACATAAATGTCAAAGTGACAGGGGATTGAAAGACAGTCCGAATGCCGAATTTGTCGATGTAGTTCGCTTGACAACCGGTAAATAACTGAATGATAACATTTTGTAAACCGTAAAAGGCCTCAAACGATGATATTTCGACTTTAACCTGAAGTTTAAACGTTTCAACACCAAACTCGTGAGATGACCCCACAATTCCTTTCTACCACTCAAACTCCTTTGTATTTGTTTGGCAAAAGCTTAAACGAGACATTTATGTCACAGTTGGAAAATGCTTGTTATTCTATAACTGCCTTGATGGAGTTTTTTTTTTTAGTTTCATACCCAACCGGGGTTGCAAACGTAATGAATATGTTTTCTGTGAACGTTTATCGTTAGGCCGCACGCAATTTGTTAGGAGTACACATTGTACAGTGGTATATAGTTATTATCGTTTGGTGGTATACCTTAATGGTAAAATTGGGGTTAATAATTTTGTTTTCTCCACTTTCTAACCCTTAGCGCCTTTTCATAGTTTGTTTTCCATCCGTGTGTGCAGTTTTCGAGCTTAACTATGGCGAGCTTTTCTTTTGATATATTTTTAAATTTTTTGTGTACCCCTCTCTTACCATTGAGCTTTTGATATTCCTTTATTAGAGGATCTTTAAACATAATTATTATGAAATAACTATATATATAATAGCTTTCAAATTTTATTTGTTTATTTTTTTATTTTATTTTTCATTCCTTTTCGCCTCTATTATCATAGTTTGTGAGGACATTTTGCTGGCGCTCATTTTGTACAGTGTGAGATTACCCCTTGGTTGTATCTAATTAATTATGTGGATCCATATGTTAGCCTTTTGGACATACTACATACATATGTATGTATAAGCCAATTCCTACGCGTGTCATTTTTTTTGTCTTGCTTACCCATACGAAAACTATGAAGGTGAGGAACATGGTGATGGATTTGATGAGTGGTTGAATTCGTTAAATGGGTGTAATCGATTTAAGTTTGAAAAATGATACATTAACTGATGGTGGAATTTAGTTATATTTGATGGGATTGTTCTTTTAACAAGCAGCGGATATATTGGAACTACATTTATAAATGAATAAATAGTGTTTTTCAAGCAAATATTCTAAGCAAGGATGTGAAACATTTAAGCATTTTTTATATATTTTATAACGTATAAAACACGTACATTTTTTGTGGATTAATAGTGTCCCTTTTTTTAATCAATGATAATGAAATACTGATTAGTCGTCAGCTCAAGGATTAGATAAGAGTGAAAAGCTTCAGACTCTACATCCACATTGGAAACAAATTTATTTGTTCTTTTTGTTTCAAAATCATATCACTGGCTTTTTAGTTGACTTACCTGTTCTGAAGAACGCATAAGATGATGCTCTACCAAGCCTGTCGCACTCCTGACTATACGAAATATTTTTTTTACCCACACACCATAAATATAGATCGCACTATAATCTTTCCTACTCGTTACAATTAACGAAGGTATAAAACAACCTAAGTACATATCTATATTTCCTCTGAGACCCTCTTCCCTATGAAGCATATATTTTATGACAAAATAACCGTCCCACTTGTAATAGTGTCGGTCGCGCTTCACTGTCGTTGAAACCGATTGTTTGTTGATGTGGGAGTTTCTTGGCATCTTTGAACTTCTTATTCTTCTTCTTAGCTTTATTGCTTCTACAATCTGCTCCTATATAAATAATGCTTTGTCTTACATTGTGAACAACGAAAGGATAATCTTTGGTTACAGAAGAATTTCATTCATAAAATCTTTTTTTTTTTCATTCGAATATCAAAAAATACAAAGGTCATCCGAACGAAAAGATCCATTCTATCGAATTATGTTCGAATCTCAAGATAATATATCGTACCCACTGTAGACGAAGTTAATGTGATGATAAAAAGGCTAAAAAAATGTGAGAATGAGGATTTTGAGCCTTCCGGTCGCGGGTATGACGTCTGGCTCAATTTTTTTTTCATTTTTTTGAGTTTTTTAACGTCTTCAAAATTTCTTCAATTGTTATTTCGGGTTTTTCTATGTGGTAAAGAGAAGCTCCTGGAAAGTATTGACGTCGCCTGAGAGAAATTTTTCGTCATCCAAAAAATGTTGGCTTTGATCATGCCTAAATATTTTTTTAAGCAATTGATTCTCGGCATGAGCAGACTTATCGAGGGCATCGCAATGCTCAGAAAAAAAAAATTCTGGCCAATCCTGAGATGAAAAACCGCTATGAATTATTATCTGTTATCAACTCTGCGGCTCGCTTTATGTCCGCTCCATAACGGATAGACGCCGACTCAATTTTCGTACCGATAAAAGAAATTGTTAAGGAAGTGCTGCGAACCAAACAAAAATCACTTCAATCAAATTAAGAGTGAATTTGTTTTTTTTCCGACGAAAAGTTGCAAAAAATGAAAACAAGCCGTGAAAGCCGTACTATAAACCATACACTAACGAGATTATGGTTTACATATCATTTCTTCTTGTCTTCCTTTTCATATTCCCTTTTTCTTGGTGGCACTTACATTAAATTATTATTTTCCTATTTGCAAAGCAAGCCCCACCCAAAAAGTGGGTGCCGCACCCGCTGGTCGTCGCAGATTTTTCCCTCCTTATTTTTGTTTTTGAAAATGCGGAAAAAGCTTTTCACCACACCAACACTAAGGCCACCTTGAGTATACTCGTATATTTGGCGCCACTTCTGTTTGTACACCTTCGCATTCGAAAAGATTATCGTGTTGATGCTTTGGTTAGGTACTGGAATGGAATTGGAGCAGAAAAGCGCCGGCGCCATATTACTGTAGAAATGTTGTCATTTTTCTTCTCTTTTTTTTAATCACAATGGCTAATAGAGTGGGGGTGGTGGTTTTTCGCGACAATAGTCAATAAAAATGACAAGAAGAGAAATGAAGTACAGCGCATCCATTCCCACTCTCGCACTCTGTACCAACTTTGACTAAGGGTGTGTCACGCAACCCCCTCCGTAAACATTGTCATACCCAGCTCTGCATGGATATTGAATACATAGCAGCGAATTGTTGGGTTTCTTCTACTATGGTTTGTATGCTTCCAATTCGCTTGGATCTCGTGTAAAGGGAAGTTTCAATTTCAACCACCACAGACACCCTTAGAAACAATCAACTGAAGTGTATTTGTTCGTAGTAACGCGTTGGATTGTTTATAAATATTAATTTTGAAGCGATACCATGTTTGATTAGGTTGCGGTCTTTAGTGCAAGTTCCTGGTGGTGAAGGTCGCAGAAAAAAAACGAAAGGAAACTTCAATTAAAAATGCCGATTAAGATTTATTTGTTTGTATTTTTTTTTTTCTGTCTTCCTTTTTTTATTTATTGAAAGTATAAACTTCCTTGAACTTTGGCGAAGAGCTAATAATAGGTTCTATTTGGCGCTTAATGGCCCTAGTACGTGTATTCGGGGAGAGCACACTTCGTAATTTGTGGCAGTTAGGTCGTGGTTAATGAATATAAGGCCGTTTTATGGATCGTTATTTTTATGTTGGGTGGGAAGGTTAGGCTAGGTTGAACAAATGTTTAACAACTCAATTCTGCGAAAGGAAACCTAAGTATCTTTTGTATAAATCATTTGATCAAATAAGTTATCAACTTGATTGGTAATTTAAGGTTTACATATGGTGCGATTATAGTGATTTTTTTAAACACCTCGTCTTCAACTGTTGCGGACACACTGAGCGAATCGACATGACTTCTTCAAGGCAGATTAAATCTTAAAAGACGCGCCCTAGACAACATCGAATTACAGCTCGAATGAAAACTCAACTCTTTCAGTGTAATAGTTTCATGAGTATAAATTTTACCTTTGCTTTGATTTACTTCACCGTGCGAGGGATAACCATATTCTGGCAGAGCTTTGTAGGTCACGATGCATGTAGACGTCGAGATCGCAAGTCGAAGAGAAAATTGGAGATACACAACAGTCACGAAGATTTAAATCTGAAAAATCAGCTTTTAAATTACCCACGACATTTGAACAAACAAAATATGCGTTAATGGTGACTGAAATGTTAACACAAAAATTAATATTTTCTAAGGACACAGTGACTACAGAAGTTTATTCCAAAAAGTTCGCCAACTTATCATTCCTGCAATTGCAGCTGTGTTCCCGAATACGCTACTACCTAAAAATCATGTTATTCCAATGCACTCTCGTTCGTCACGTAATAACTTAGATAGTGCTTCAAAATCAACCTCATTCAACAAGTCTCTCCACCCACCTCTATCCTTGGCTTCCAACTTCCCTCAAACTATATACATTGAGTTGCGTTGTATTCCTCATCGATGGTTAGATCTTCCTCTACAGCTTTGTCAAGAAGTTTCGGCCCAAAGCAGGACAGGTGAGTTGTTTAACCCTAAACCAACTTGCTAAAAATGATGTCATATACGAACTTTAACTCTATGACAAAGTGGTCGGTATCGATTTGGTATACCTATGTTTTTTCCTTATTCTGAGTTAGTGTGAAGTTTTGGTCTCTTGTTGACGTTCCTGAATTAAAATCCCTCTGATAGAGATCGATAAAAATGCTAAGTAGGGGTTTTTAGCACTATGGCAGAAAATATATTGCGACCTGAATTTAACTTTTCCTATTTTAGTTGACAGAGTTCAAATTTTATCCTTTTCGGATAAACCATGAGGCCTAATACGCAGCATATGCTTCCGACAATACTTAAGAAATCATTTGACTTAGTCAGGCCAATCTAACCTGATGCAGCAACAGCTCTGCTTGAAGCTCGACTGTCCCAGCAGACTTATTGGACTTGAGCCTGACTACGAGCTTTTCTTACGACATCATGGCACCAAGAGTCGTGTTATTCACCTGTGCAGCGATTCAAAATGTTAGTAACAAATATGTTCGATTTTCATTCTGAGCGGGAGTTCTCAAATCATTATTGCGGATGATTAGGAATCCTCTTTTTAAATGCAGAGTCGGCAATAAACTGTCGCGCCACTAAAAACATAGAGCGTCCGCACAATTGAAACTCCCAAGTAAACTGTCGCGCCTAAAACATGCATTTTACTTTTAATTTGATACCCAATATTTGCAAAAGAAATCAATATTGGATTTCCCATTATCTAACAAGACAAAGTCGCAACTGCACAATTTAATAGGAGAAACTCATGTGCACTGGTCGTTCACCGCATAGATAACTTCTAATTATCACACGCAGGCTTCTAATAACAGGGACCAATTTGCTTCCCCACATGATTATATACGGGACACTTCTTTAATGCTCCCCTAGAGCTAAAAAAAAAAAAATACACCTCGCTCGATATTTCGCAACAAAAGGATGTATCAAAGGACCTACAATTAACTCAATTTAGCCCACCAAAAGATATTTTATCTTAATAACCCCTCGTAGGTTGACATTAACGTTTGCATTGGAAGGAAGAGTTGTCTTTTGCGCAAAAGGTTAGTGTTTCTCACCACTGTGTATGCAAAGTGCCGCGCCCCGTCGTGACACTAAGCGTCATAAAAATACACAGCCTTTATGAGTAAAAAAACAAAATTTATCAAAACCACGCACACTAAAAAGAAAAAAAGGAAAAAAGCCAAAGAGAGTGAAATTTTTAATAATACTAATAAAATACAATTTACGTAGAAACACATCCGCCCTTGTGGTGTGCTGGTGACGACGCGTGATGGGTGGGGTAGGAAACAGAATGTTTGCATTACATGCTCGCCCCAAGGGGGTACTCCAGAACAGATGACTAGCCTTCACGAACAGGCCGAAGCCCATGGGCTGTAGGCTCTTCATGAAGGGATGATGACCCGCACCGACACCATCAACCCCGATGGACGTGAATCCATGGAACCAGTGAGACTGGCATAGTACACATTCTTGTATTTACTCAGGTGCTCCAATAACGAGGGAAGGCAGCCAGCGAGTAAGTTTCTTGAAGTGTTTATTCTTTTGCTCGGCTTGGACAAGTTCATGTTATGATATTGGTTTCTTAATGAAGCCTTTGAATCAAATTGAATACCAATATGGGGATCGAATATTATGGATATGAAGTGTCTCACTGGGTGGCTGACGAACAAGAATATGATCTTGTTAATAAACATTTTAACGTTTTTGATATAGACAGTTTTATTTGTTAATACCATAAACATATTATATATATATGTAACCTTATCTTTTAAACACACTTTGCATGCGCGCAAACTCCATCGATTGTATCATGAAGTCCTCATTGCTTCCTTACCTAGTCCTTAAGGCAAAAGGGGTGATCATTCCCTTCAAGTAACTTTCGAGTTACATCCCTGCTTAACGTTGATTCTGCAACACAAACTGGGCAAAACCAAGAGGTCAACTTTTTACTTTCCGCCAAATCCTGTAAAAGGGAGAATTTCAAGTCCTTTCTCATCAATAGCATTTATCGGACTGAAGTATGCGGTGGCCAATTTCTCGATCCTGGAAATACTGATGCATCACAACACTCGACAATACCGATTTATTCCAGACTTGCACCAGACTAAAGACCATACAGGAAGCTATATTTTTTACGAAAATGTTAGCTGTTTGGAATCTTCATCGCCCACAAGCACAGTGTCATCTTCTTGGTGTAAATGAGTTCATCCATCCACAAATGACGTCTTGGTGGAGATCTGACCCAGCCTCATTCTACGCAATCAATTTGTTCAAACTCCCAAACCCCAGTATTTCTTTATGAAGCAACTCGAAAAAAAGACAGCAGAGCAGATTTTAACACAGAAAATGATTCGGCCCCATGGAGCAAATGGATAACAATGTTCCAACCATCGAAATACAGGCATCAGGTTCACAACAGATGTAGACTGAAGCTCCGGTTGAATGATAAAGGCTATGGCCGCTAGTAAGATTACTGACTGTAACGTACACGAAACCGTGGAATACAGGTTGATGGTCAATAGCTTGAAGGATCGATGGCCTGATAAGTAAGTGAATAATTCTTAACATGGCCGAAGCCGAAATGATTATTCCAGATGTCATTGGAGATAACTTTTTAGGCACGAAAAAAACGACTTTCTTTCTACTTTCTTTGACAGTCTTTTAACTTTTTTTTTAACTCCGAAATCCATAAAAATTTTATGAATTTTCGATCACTGAGCTAAGAAGAGTCATTCTTAAAAACATAGGTTTTTAAGTGGAAGGAAACCTTAAAAACATATCTATAAATATCTTAAAGAGACCAACCCAAAGAAAGTCTAAAACGACCTGCACTCTCGTCTAAACTTGAATTTATCTAAAATAAACTTCCACTTGGCCAATCATTAAACCTTCATGTGCGCATTATGAATGATTTCCTCTAGGAAACATTAATCCTCTCCGTATTTCAGATATGGTCGTCCTTCCATTACATAACAAAAACGCAAATGTATCACACTCGAATATGTCTTCTTCCGACTAAAAGGGTGTGAATCAGAGTATGAGTCGGCAGCACGAGCCCTTCTGGTACACAATTAGTGTAATGAAAATGCGTTGGTCATGTCCTAGTTAAATTCTCGTTGGATCCACTGTGACATAACTTTATTTAATTAGCAGCCCAAATTATAACACAGAACACCAAGAGGGGACACAATAAAAAATCCTTAAATAACAATTATGTGTATGCTGGTAGACGAAAAACAAATGGATCTGGGTGCAGTTGACTTAAGTAACGAATACCTTGTTAGGGGAATAAATAAAACTCTGTTGATTTCTTGGTGATTTATGCAATGAGGATAAGTTTTCATATGTATATGTATATGACCCTTCTATAATGGCACCCTTTTTTCATGATTCAATCATTTCATTGGTGAGAGGACATCAAATTCTTCCAGCATCCCTATTCAAAATGGTACATGCGTACCTTTCACTTTGCTCAGACAATTTTGACACCCCATTTTGCTATAAACATCCTTTCAGGTATCCATACAATGATGGCTTCTTATTTATACAAAATGGTGTTCACATCTCATTTTCACTGAAAGTCATTTATAAAATCTAATAAAAAAAATTAAAATCTTTTGTGTAACGAAAATGACAATTTATTAATGAAATATTGTTGAAAATTCTACATCCTCACATTAATTTGTCGCCACTAATTTATACTTAAAAAAAAAACTTAAATGTCATGGAATTCGGATCTCTTGCGACACAAGCTAAGAAATCACGAGAAGAAATAAACGTCTCACCATCACCACACGGCGTCTCCAATTAGCGGGGGTCTCCACAGAAGGTTAGTCTTTTAAAAATATGTTAAAACACAAAGTATAAAAAATATCTCATATATTTATTTAATTATTCATCTTATTTATCACCTAGATTACCTATGAATTTTTTTAAAATATATTTCTTTCTATAAATTTAAATTCGTCACGGATCGTTATTGGGGTACGTGTTTTTATTTCTTTTTTATATGTCATTTTAAAAATAAGACATAATTATGACGGCCAAACAAACAATATCGGTTTGCGAAGACGTTAAGGATTTGCAATAAAATGATTTAAAAAAAATGTATACTTAAGGAGAATAGAGCACGTGCCTAAATTGAATATAAACCCGAGCTTATGTATTAAGAAGAATTTGTGTTTTAGTTGCAAGGAGGTTGATACGAGTATGGAAATAATACTTCCTTTGAGCAGTATTCAAGAACCTTGCATTACAGTTCCTGAACAGCTTTTTTTATACTATACCCGCATTCAAGGGTTGTAAATACCCTTATTCAACACACTTAGAATGCGGGGAGAATGTATAAGGAAGAAAGAAGAAACAAGCACTTATATGCACATTTTAATATTAGACTTCTTCAATTTGTGGGACGCACGAGTGTGGGAAAGCGTTTCACATTCGTGTTGTGCGGCTAAAAATCGAGCAAAATTTAGCTTCTGGAGACTGGGTGAGGAGCAGTTAGGGCGATAAAAGTGATTAGGGAGAGGAATGCAGCGGACCAATTTGCTGAAGTACGATAAAAAAACGAAAAATGATCCAATTGACTTTGCATTACTTTTGTCTCTTAAGGCTTTTATCTCGCTAGATATTGAAATCTGTGGTGCCGGCTCAAGATGATCATATCTGAGCAGATGTAGTTGTACTCAAGTTTAAGTAAAGTTTTGTAATATATGTGTCCCTCCGACCAAAGTTTTTATTAATAAACTTCTTCAGATAGACATGGAGATAGACAGTTAACTAAAAAAAACACACATGACCCTAAATCAAACGATGCACGGAACATTTCCAAAGAACGAACTAACTTGCAATGTGAACATTTACGCAACAATAAACACGTGAAACCGGCAAAAAAATTAGGCTGTTGACTGGACTTAAACACGTAGAGATTGTTAACTGAAGGCTCAAACACTGAATTCCCTGAAATTGTTGATCGCACAGTTTCAGTTTAGAGTCCGAAAACCCAAGCATGTTTAAAAATAAAGGGTTTATGACTGCTCAGATAATGCATTTGAACAGAACGAGTAGAAAGACAAGGAGAAGGTTTTTGCATCGGTTTGAAACTCAGGACTCCATGGAGGAGTCCTAAAAGGGAGGGAGACATCAATATCGAGTCATTTGCATAAGTCCAATTCGCTGTTTCTTTTTGCAATTTTATCCAATATAATTTTTGTATTTTTTCTATATTACCTCATCGCTCCCCTGACTATGTTATGGCTTCACAGCAGAACCAATGACATCATCTTTAGAAACCAATATTTTGTAGACACGAATTTGGAGCTTCAGCATAGCGATCCGATAAGTTACCAATATAGTACAACCATCCACTCAGTCAGACTACTGTGACTGGTCGAGCATTCCAGTGATAGATATTTAATCCCCGCTGCAAATGTCGACTAGACCAAATTCGAAAATATATAAAATTTCGAAACTTATTCTAGGACTCGCACCTAGGGCCTATCAACTGATCCAATTGAAGGACAGGTGCTTAATTATCATCGCCATCCAACTGTTAAGTGAAGGCCGATGGCTTGAACTATGAAGAAGTAAGACCAACGAACAGACCCTTTTTATAGCAGGTCTAGTTCCAGTGGAAGCAATCAAAGGGGACAAGTTTTTTGTGATCAAAGATTTTCAATCATATGAAAGCTGATATTTGCAGTCAATTGCACTTATTCCGTGCCTCCACCTGGTGATTTTAAAGCTGGAATAAACTATCAACTACCGCGCTAGACTGTCCCTTCACAGTGGTTCTCTATAGCTTGTTAACTTTATTCTAAAACTTTTTAAAGTTCCAAAAATGACACGCTCAGCGACGCCAATCTTACGCAATGAAGCCGTTACCTTTGACTTCGGTCAGCAGTCTAGTTTGTTGGCCTCGCGCCATGTTGATCCGCCTTAGTCGCATAAGTTTTTCATGACGTGACCGCACATATTTTGATAAAAGTGTCGCGTGAAAGAGAATGGAACGGAAGATCTTTTGCCCCTTTCTGGTACCCACCCTGCAACGTCTGTTTCAGAAGTTGCAAGGTCCGAAGAGGGATGGGAAATTTCGATTCGACGTTCGGGCATGAAAAGACTCAATCTTATGCCAGATATACAGAACATTTTTACTTTGTATTAATTGTGATTTTTAAGTTTCAAAAACCTATAATAATTCTCTGCATCATTTCAGCCATAACGACTTGTGTATGGTACGCTATCTTGGTTGGAGTTTCTAAGCACCATGTACTCCTATGGTTGCTCCCAAAACACTTTAGCCTTTTGATTACAGCAAAGGACTCGTACAACTTACACTCTTATAAGGCCAGAATTGTATTGTGAAAAATTTTACAGACTCAGGGTTTTAACTTTATTCATATATGTCAAACCATTGTATTTATCACAAATATTATTTCTCAATGTCACTCAACAAATTTCACGCCAATTATATATATAGTATATATATAATTACTATGATCTTTGATAATAAATAAAACTGTTTAATATATTGAAAACTGAGTTCCTTTCGAGACAATTACTTGAATCAGAGTTTTAAGTTCGGATTATAGTTTAGCTATATTTAAACCTGCGTTGTTCTTATGACCTAATTGTGAAGACCTTAATCTGACGCAGAGTATTATAAATAGAATTCGATTGTGCTACTTGTTAAAACGTTTGGTTTTCCAGATAATCAATTTTCCAAAAAGTAAAAGAAGAAAGTGAGAAATGTATAAAAGAAAATAAATTCAAATAATGCATTTTAGACAATCTATATATATATATATAAAATTTCCGCAAGCAAATTTGATTTTTGAAGAATATTTGCAATATGTAAAGGAGGTATTCAATCCTAAAACGTATTCCGCTGTAAGCAACCCATTAAAGCATTTATTTCGTTCATTTGGCAACGCGGAAGCTCTCACCGTCCTCTATATTTTGACAACTGTCACAAAGTACTTGATTGTTTTACTTCTAATGCGTAAACATTTTTTATTTTCTGTTTAATAAAAAAGTAGTTAATTGTTTGTTAGATAATTTCTATCACTGTTGATTATGGATGACCCGCTTCGTCCGAAGGCCATTCCACTAGCGGCCGAAACAGTTCTGTGGTTTGAATTTCTCTTGGATCCGAATTTACTAACGAAACATCTCCGCAAACCAACTGCCGGTAAGAACGCAATAAAGGATATATTTTTGTTATATCTACTATAAAAGTATTTATTTTATTGCAGAACCCAGTCCAATTGAGCTCATTAACCAGTTTATCGCCATGTCGCCAGAAATGCTGCAAGTCACGCAGGTCGATCTCATTGCAGATTCTGAAATTCTGCGTGGTATCCCCACGACACCAGGAGCTGGCAGCATTATACCAAATGGAGATAACCTTCGGCTTACTATGAAGCAGTATGCCCTTAAAATCTTAACCCTTAAGGTGGCAACTTTTCTTAGATGGGATTTGGGTAGGTATTGAAATGGACGTTTGCTCAAATAATGCGCGGTTCGTTTTAGATCTCCTCGAAAGAAATCTCACCAATCCTAGGCAAGTGTCTCTGTTGAGAGACTTATGCACCATTACCTTCGGGAAGCCTGTTCCCATTCCAATTCCTCCGGATTTTAGTGAGCGAATTGGTAAGTGAACTAAATATTAAGTGAGTTGAATGATATTGTTGCTTTTTCCAGCGCCGGAGGGCAGTGAAAAAGCCGTCAAATTCGCTCTGACCATCTACCATCGTTGGGTTCTACGCCTGCAAATTATCAAAGACATAGCTGTTAAGGCTATCCGACCACCATTACCAAACAAGTATATCAATCAAGAATCCAATTTGAATTCTTCAACTCACTCTTTTCCAGTTTCGTTCCCATGGAGCCAATTAATCCGAACTTTGGAGCGGACATTCCCACCCAACCGAGCATCGATTACCTTAAACAACTAAGTCAATCGTCAGAACCATTCCATGTGTGCACCAACGACACTTTTGTACTGATCCACCCAAACTCAGAGTCCACTTCGCAGAACTTTGAGAGTATGAAACAGATCTCCTCAGCTGAACTTCGAACGCAGATCTACTTCGACTTGGTGAACTTTTATCTGTACACTAAGCAGTACCGCAAGGCTCAGGAGGCGGTGATTGAATGCCAGAAGAACCTTCTTGAGATGAAATCTGAGTATAACAAGCGGCCAAATGCAGAGTTCTACTTCTGCCATTTTGATGAGTCCGAATTGGAGGGATATCTGATGGCGTGCGGGGTAAGCGACAGACTGGTTTCGCTGAAAGAGAAATTTAGCTCGTCTGTTCTGAATCAGTATAAGGTATGAGTCTGTTAAAAGATGCAAAGACAAGTTTCGAGACCTTTGATTTTTAGGATATTTTGGAGATCCTGAAGGCGGACAACAAGTTTCGCGAAATACCTGTGGTCAACAGGAGGATCCTTGAGCTCGACATCGAAGGAGCTATATCACAGGGTATTCTCAAGGAACCCAGAGAGCTGGAGATGAAAGTCGCAGCACTGAATATCGTTCGTGGCATCTTTGAGGAGGGAAACATCTTTGCCAGCGTTGATTTCTTTGAAAAGTACAAGAATTTTAACAGCTTTGCCGCAATAGCTGAGGTGAGAGTTAATCGAAGTGTGGCTTTAACTGATTTGTTTGCATCGTAGGGAATCTTTGATGTTCTTCCACACTGCTCTCTTGGAGAACGGAACAAGATCAAGGAATTCCTGGTGGATTGTATTCTGAAAAATCCGAATGGAAAACTCTTTATCCATGTCATCGAGAACATCGGTTTATTTTCCAATCTTGAACTCGAAGATCTGAAGAGGCAAATTTCTGATGAGGAGGTTTTCGTTCCAATGCTCGCCATACAAACCGATTGGAAGCTTACCACGAAAAGTGAGTTAATTACAAACTTATCTCTCGCAATCGTTCTATCGACTTCCTATTCTCAGCTCGCGT
Source organism: Orthonevra nobilis (assembly GCA_963555765.1). NCBI lineage: Eukaryota > Metazoa > Arthropoda > Insecta > Diptera > Syrphidae > Orthonevra > Orthonevra nobilis. The sequence goes on from OY743224.1 coordinate 95,532,751, forward strand.
GGATCCTCCCATGGTGGACCGAATTGAAGTCGGTTCCCTCGAGCGACAGTTGATTTCGTGTACGAATGCCAACAGCGTCCGTAAGCTTCTGGTGAAGCTGGCCGCCACAAATCCTACCAAACCCCTGTTTACCGTTAACCCAAGTTGGCAAATTCCGACGCCTATCAACTCACTTCTCATGTCCATGCAAAGAGGATTTCTTCAAGACTTTGCATATGTCCTGCTGGGCAAGGCAAGAGAAATGGCCGCCAAAAGTGCAAGTTTCTATATAGATAAGTCCTTCGTCTCGCATTCTCAAAGTTAAAACTCTTTTCCAGGACTATGTTGGCGCGGTGTCTATGTTGAGCGTCCTCAAATCAGAAACACAACGTCAGGAACTTTCGACGACATCGTATGTCGCTAAGCTCGGTAAATTAGTGAACTGGGAAATTTTGCTCATCCAAATTTGTCAATGCCTTGAGGAGTGGAATAAGAAAACTTTGGATTTACAATCGCTGGGCAACCGATGCAAACAGTGCCTGAGCTCGTTACAGACTGGCGACAATATCATCCCAAGGATAGAGGTGAGTCTGAAACTCTGTCATTCACTCTTAACCCTAAGCACAATTTAGATCATCGAACATTGCGCGATAATGCTGTTGAATTTGAACGATTGGACTGCTCTTATGTTTCTGGACCGAAGACTACCTCAATTAGAGCTCCCCCTGGCATTCGCAGCAACCTTTCTCGACATGGAAAAGATGAAGGGCACAAAGAAGGTATGTCGCGATGCTTGGGACATTGTGCTACCGATGTTTAGCAATCAATCCAAGCGAGGGGGCGGAGGCAATTCGAGAAATTCCCCGAGCTTGGCAATCTCCTCGGGCTTACAACCCTTTCTCAAGCGAATTCGTGATCAGGGACTGTTCTCCTTGGTCATATCTCTGTTGGGAAAAATTCACAACATTCTCAAGGATGATCCAAACTACGAGTTGAACGGGGAATACATTCAACTGTGGCCCACAAGCATCAGCAAGTAAGTGCGAAGAAACAGACAGTTAGAGCATGACTGAGAGATTCCATCCATTTAGTCCGTTGGCGTACAGCAACCGCTCAGTATCAGAAACGCTCAATTGGCTCCTCAAAGAAGGTCTGAGGTATTATCCACAGCATTTGACTTGGCTCAAGATGAAGGGCGACGTTGAACTCGGTAAGCAGAGTCCATACATCCCCTGTGGATATGCTTCATATTTTCCCTCTCTAGCGATAGGAAACAATGAAGCAGCGATGAGATGCTATGTGAATGCACTAATCACCGGAACGGAGTACTGCACAATACCGCTACAGCGAATGGTGGCGGACGACTACGTCATTAGGAAGATGATTAGATGCTGCTCGAACTTGGGATGCTACATGCAAGCCGCTGTCCTGTGTCAGGTTGAACTAGAGAAAGTGTTTTTCTGCTTGAATTCGCATTTTTCTTTTTGTTTGCAGTTTCTTGATGACATCGACTACAGTTTGGCATTCAAAAACCTCACAGAGAAATCCTCAAACTTCACCGACGCTATGGACGCCTACTACGGCTGCATTTGGGACACAACGCTACTGGAGTTCATTGTTAATCTGCACGCAAAGAAAGGAGAGAATGCTCGAAAACTTGAAGCGGTAAGTCATTGTTTTTCAATTTAATAGCTCTTTAAGTAACAAGAGAACACAAAAGCATCCTCAATCATAATTCTTCTCATCATCGTGCTTTATTTATAAAATCATAGTCCATGAACTTAACATCATTTTGACGAAAATTGAACACATGCCCGGCTAGCTCAGTCGGTAGAGCATGAGACTCTTAATCTCAGGGTCGTGGGTTCGAGCCCCACGTTGGGCGAATTTCTCTTTTTTACTCTTCTTTTTCGTTTTCCTAATCAATTCTAATTTCACTTTGTATTTCCAGATTGCTGTTATGAGTACGCTGGAACTGAATGCAAACAACAACGATGAAATAAAAAGGGAAGCCGCTGCAATTCGAAAGTCTAAGTTCCTGCGGGCTCTAGCGAAGCAGTATTTAGTTTAAATTATGCTTCACGACTTTTATTTTCATTATAGTAATAAATCAGATAAAATCATAAATCGCAACCAATCGCTGACCTACCCAGCATGATTTTGGCTATTTCTGCGTAGCTTTCCAAAGGATTAAAATACAGCAGCTAGCTTAGGGTATTGGCTACAGTGCTTATCGCGAAAATATTAAAATACATACTTAGAAGTAACAAGATTGTAAGTTTGTGGCACGCATACGCCATATATTCTGACAAAACTTAATTTAAATACAATCACTTAACACATATAAGACTCCACAACAGTTCATTTGGGCTTCCTTCCTCGCGGCGTACCCGTCTTTATTTTTTTGGCGATTCCTTTCTTAGAATCCTCCGCCTTTCGCTTCGGAGTGGCAGTAGATGGAAGAACCTGAAAAAAGAAAAACAGTAGATCAATACTGATGCAACTGGATGAGCATGATGAATGTACCTTAAAGAAGCTGTCAAGCCTTCCTTGAGTTGATGTACTCTTCGATTTGAGGATCTTCTTCGCTCCCGAACGAACTCTGTCCTCGGTGAACTGACGATCGCCACATAGAAATTTGACCAATGCCTCTTCATCCGGATCTATCCACTTGAGCTGTAAGAAATTCATAAAGAAGTCTCCAAAAAGTCACTTTGCTGTCCTTACATCGATTTCCTCGGGATCGGTCACATCCGGGTTGATAAACAGCTTCCGAGCGACATCGTAATTCCAATTTTCTGGGACCGTGTATTTCTTTCTGTCAATATTGTCGAGGATCGTCTCGATATCTCGGTACGTGTTGATCATCTCTATTGCACGCTTCGGCCCTACGCCCTTGATGCTGTCACAATAGTCGCAGCCGAGGAGTATACACAAATCTATGAACTAAACACGAATTCATTTCATGCGGTAGGTAAAGAGAAATTCGATTTCCTTGAATACCTCGTTGGAATTTAATTCGAAGCCCTTGAGTATTTTTTCGTAGTTGTATTCTTTCACGGGCATCTTCCTCGCCTCGCTGAACGTTAGATGCCGCAGCATAATGGAGGATCCAAATGTTAGGGCGTCCATATCCTCGGTCGCGGTGGCGTACACCTTTCCAGACTTGACTAGCGCGGCGCATTGAGCTTCTGCTTCACAAGGCGCATCCACATACGGGACTCCCATCAATTTGAGTAGTTCCTTTGCTTCTGCCGCATGCTCCTTGGTGACACGCACCAACCTACGATTGAATTTGTCCATGTCAGCCTCATCGCCAGCTTCGGTTGCCTTATCCAGTGCCTTTTGTGCTTCATCACGACGTTCGGCTCGCTTTGCGAGTTCGCCCGATTTTAGATCCGGTGGTTTACCATCAAACACATAAACTGGCTTGATGCCATTTTCAAGCAGTCGAATAGTTCTGTAGAACATTCCCATTAGATGTGATGTGGTTTCTCCATCCACCGTTGTCAACTGGGAACCTTAGAAGTTAAATTGTATACAAATTAGTTAAAACCAAAAAACTTCAAGCAGACCTTCACTCCGAACAGCGATGAGAAACTGGTACAAGCACATGGAGGCATCAATGGCTATTTTTCTTCCTACATTTTGAGAAAGGTAATAAGAGCTTGCTATAAAACACTACTATCAATTGGCTTACCAAAAAAGTTTTTGATTTCACCCTCTTTGATGGCAAATGGTGCAACGTCTGCTATAAGTTTCGATAAGCCTAGAATTCCCATGATTGCCTTTTATTTATCAATAATAATAAACAGACAAATTTCTCATAAAACAACTCTGACTGGCGAGCGAAATTGCTTCTGCGGAGTGCAAAAGCCGCCAAATGTATGTCAGATGCCGGTTTGGATATGCTAAATGCGGAAAATTTCCCTGCGGGGTACGTTCATCAATTGAATATATTTTTTGAATTTTTAATAACAATAACAGATGTATATATTTTAATTCTTTAAAAATCGGAGATTTAATTGTGAAATTATTCAAATATGTATTTGTTACTTAATATCTTGCTGAAAAAGCTGTGAATTTCTTGTAAGACATGCTTATATGCACTTCAACTAAATCTAAAGGCCAAAAACAAGTTTGATCTATTGCATTCTGGGAGAAATTGAGAAGATGCATGTATGTATATTTTTAAACCTCTACCCAGTATCGTTAATCTAAAATAGCGCAGAAATAATCAATCACTCGTCTTTTGCAGTAGTTTCTAACCCTCCACTGTCCGTTCGTCTGTGACAGAGCTTTGTCTCCTGAAGCATAAACATAAACAATTTTGCAGAATATATACTTATATGGCTGTTACAGCAACTCAAATTAAAGGTATGAATTAAAATATCACACTTTTTTTTATGCAAATTGTAGAAATGTGTGAATCTATGATTTGGACATGTTAATAAAATGTGTTGCATGTTTGTTTTATTTCCTTCGGAAATGTCAATGAACATATTTACTTTCATTGCAAGGCCACAGACAATTTTGTACAATTTTTTTGTACATTTCTTTTAATTTAATTACATCTTCTTTCGATATTTTTGACTCGCTAATATCATTGGGTTCTCCTCGAAAAACACTTAGAAATAAAATTTAGTCAAATTCATCGCTCTTGCGATAGAAAGCAATAATTGCCAGCCATCTGCCAGTCAGTATTGCCATTGCTGTAGCTAAAACGTCTGCACAAACATGATAGATTCAAAACCGGTGAAGACCGGTTTCACAATTACTTCAGGCACACAAGCGATGAGTATTTCAAAGGATTTATTAATTAATTCAGTCATCCGGAAGTAAAAAGTTATGTGTGCATTAGTTTTCATCCTCGATCAACCACTCAAAAGTTGGTTTTAAATTTATTCCGTTTCATACTGCACACTTCACAACAATCTCCTTCAAAATTGTTTTTTGTACGAATAAAGTAATCTCGTGCGTGCAAGCCCAATGGTTTCACATTGCCTGTGAAGATGTAGGTTACCTTGAACCTTGACTAACTATTGTTAGGTGCACAACACGAGATTAGGTGTCCCTCTGTTCTAGTTCCGAAAAGTTCCACGTATCTTAACGCTTTTCGAGGCACATCACTTATACAAATATATTAAACTAGCAGCCCCGTGCGATTTCGTACGCGTATATTTGCATATTTCGCGTACGTAGAAAAGTTGTAAAACTAAAAATAGGACTATTCGCCGACTATTCCTCTGACACTACAATGTTATGTAAAAGACAATTTTTATCATCTGTACATAAAGTTTCCTCGACAGTTAGCAAAATTACTTTGATAATAATCTACCATTTAAATAACCGACAAATTTAAATAATTTTTTAAGTCATATTTTATTACAATTTGTGAAATAAACAACATATAGAGATATGTTATCGCAGACAGCGTTTGTTTCAGTACCAAAACTTTTCTATAGCAGCGTTCGCGAACCACGTATTCGCTAGACCGTTATTTCATCGACTTTAGTTAAAAAACAGGTCGCTACAAAAGGCAATTTTATTTGAAGGCGAAAATACAGAGCATATGTTTAGTTTTGTTCACTGACTCTGCTCCGAGCAGAAAAATGCAGAAAAGAGCAAGATTTAGTGTTCATTGACAAAAATTTCTGCTCGAAACTGCTCTTTTTGTGTTCATTGAGACCTGTCAGAGCAGAAAAGAGCAAGATTTCTTGCTCCTACTTTTGGGGTAGAGCAGAAGTAGAGCAGACTGTCAAATCAGCATACATTTATTTGAATTTCAAATTTCACTAATTCGTTGGTGATTGATAAGTGCGGTATGTATGTACATATGGGTTGCTCTTTTCTGCTCTGACGTTAATCTGACATTTTGCTCGAATATGAGAATTTCTGCTCTAGATCTTCGTCAATGAACAAAACTTTTATTCATCCTGAAAGTCAATTCGAAATATTGGCGATAGATTTTTGAAATCGGATGTGTAGTTTCGAAGATTAGCTCATACATACAAACTTTACTTTTACATATTAGTGTAGAAGAATAAATGTTTGATGGAATATATATTAACTTACAAAATGTTAAAATAGTTCGTTATTTTAAAAATTTACTTTAATATTTTACTTTCAAATTAAAACGATTTACCCACTCAAGCGGCAATGAATTTTATGTCAAGAACTCAAAGAGTAGTGTCTTGTACCGTGTTCTGTGTTATGTTGATGATAAATATAAACACTGAAGTTAATGAAGGAGCCTGTTAGAAAATTTAGTGGACCCGTCCTCCGTCTTCGCGTGAGTTTTCTTGGTTTTCTGTCAAAATATGTGTTTTTCAATGTAAATACAAAAAATTTCTCATTCGTCGAATTTTTTTCCTTTTCGACCAATGCTGCAACACCAACAGCATTACCATGCCATACAAGAGGGCATTTTTCATGTCACAGTTTCGGTCGCCATCACTGTTTTACTAGAAATTTCCCTGATACTGGACAAATACAAGTTTTTCCAAAAGCATGTCGGCTGACGGTGAAAAAGATAAATCCATTGAAAATATGGTATGTAAATTTTCCAAAAGTGTTTCAAAATCAACTAAAACGTCCTGTTCGCGATTGTGAATATAAAATCCATCGAAATTCGATCGATTTACGTGTGATATTTAGAAAAAAAGTTTCGAGCGCGTCACAGTATATAAACATGGCGTCAGTTTGTGTTGTCAAAAAAAGTTCACGTATTTACTTCGGGGCGAAAAAATTCAAAACTATCTGAGCGAGAGCGAATTTCGACGATTCGTGCACCGCCGTTTTCTAAAACAAGTTTTTTTTTTGCAAATTTTTATTTTATTTTTGAGAATATCAGAAATTTTCGCAAAACGTTTTAAAAAAAAAGATCGTGTGTTTGGAGAATAGGAAGTGACAACATAATAATTTCGCACGTTTTTTGTGTTTTGCAGGAAAAAGAGAAAGCAGGAGAAGATGCGGGATCTGGTTCAGAAGCAGCCACCGCGGCAGCAAAGTCTCCCGATGACAAATTAGAAAATGAAAAAAAAACGGCGATAAATGCGTCCGCGGAAGATAAAAAGGCCGAAGGCGAATCAGGTAAATAGAACAAATATTACTCGCTGCGAAGAGGGAATTGTTTTTATTTGGTTGAAAAAAAGTAAACGGAATGACAGTGCCGGTATGGCGCTGTTGGTCTGTGGTTTGGGCGCAAATAAGTTTGTGCGAGAGGCTCGGAGTTCGAATCCCGCGCTGAGCTGAGTCTTTAAGTTTTCGTCAATTGTGCGTTCTTTTAAAATCTATTTGTCAAACTGTACCCTTGATTTGTTCATACGAAACCCTGAACAATATGGTTTTATGTGTAGTAATGTTCAAGGAAGAGAAATTTGTTGCAAATCTCGTGTTATTCATTGCTTTAATTCGTTCAACCCTATGAATATTAAAAGCCTTCCAGACTCGAGAACATATTTATTTTCGTCAGTTTAAAGTTGAGATTAAATTTAAAATCAAATGTTTAGTTTGAAATTTTAAATACAAAATGATTTTTTCATCATTAAAGTGCTGATTGATAAGTACATTTTTTTTTGTTAACTATTCCATGAGAAGGCGGTCCTACACTCTGGAAATGAAGCACTCTTTCTTTTAAAGCTTATTATTAAATCCTTAACCCAGCAGTTTTATCTCACTGTGACAAAACAAAAGCAAGGGCAACTGCAAATGTTAGATTATTCTTATTTGTAATGTCGTAAGCTTCCAGACTAACTAACATTAGAATTAAAACTATAAAACTTGTGAAGAAACCGTTATCAAAAATCAAATGTCTCCATCCACATATGTTTTGAAAAATGGCCAAGCCCAATCAGGATTTTAGTACCAAAAGATATTTTGACCAATTTAGCAGTATTAAGTTAACCACATAATTTTTTGACAAAGACTCCTGACTCAGTTATTTGCAGTTTAAATGTTTCATTCATTTACATTTTTTTATTTTTTTTTTATATTAATGAAGAAGCTTTAGTGGATAATGACAAGGCTGATGGTGCTACCGTTTCTAAAAAGGACAAAACCAGCAATGACACTGAAAAAAAAGAACCAGAAAAAGATGACACAGATATCGTGGATAAAAAGATTAAAACAGACGAAGAGGCAAAAGAAGATGAAGAAGCAGCATCTGAAGAAGCAGACGAAGAACTACCAGAAGAAAAGAAGACAGTTAAGAAAGATGTGAAAAAGGAAACAAAAAAGGATACAAAGAAAACAGTTGATGCAAAAGAAGAAAACGGCACAGATACAGCTTCAGATGAGAAAAAAAAGCCAAAGGATGACAAAAAATCAGCAGCCGAAGATGAAAAGGAAGATGAGGCAAACAATGAGGAAGGCACATCACTCGCAGACTGTGTTAAAATTTTCGATAACATCAATAAAACCCGAGTGGATGGATTGCAGACGTTGCACACAGTAGGAAAAAATAATCGTTTCTAACTTCAACAAAATCACTTCTATTTATTCGTTTCAGATCTGTTTTGGTTCTCAAGGCAAGAATAACGTAGTCAAAAAGAATCTTCGAACATTTGCGGGTTTCGAATTTGAAGTAGACAGTAGTGAGTATAAAAAGAAATTCGATTCGATCAAGAAAGTCGACACAAAGTCACTCAAGGGCATCTGCGATGTACTCGCTTTGGATCGAAAAGGTAGAAAAAAGTGGCAGACCAAATTAATTTTACTTAATAAATGTATTGTTATTCAAACTTAAGGCACCAAGGAGGAAATCGCAGAGAGAATTTTGAAATTCCTCATGGAACCGAATGAAGCGGCACTCATTCAGGATCCAGTTGAGGATGAAGAAGAAGACGAGGAAGAAGAGGAAGAGGACGAACCCGCAGAGGAGGAGGAGGAAGAAGTAAGTGAAGAGGAAGACAAACGTAAACGCAAACGACCAAACCAACGGGGTGCTAAAAATTCCACGGGGCGCCCCAGACGTGCAACTGCTGGAAAAAGTAAGCACATTGAATTGCCTAGATTGCAATCGATATATTTTGTGTTATTTCATTTAAGAAATGTCGGCATATGTAGACTTTTCGAGTTCCGAGGAAAGCGTTCAAAAAGCGCCAGTCTCAAAGCGTCGGCGAAGGAACGATGACTCCGAATCTGGTTCAGATGTAAGACCATCTGAAAATTTAAATGAATTATCTTGATAAAACAAAATTAACTTTTTTTTAGTACAATCCATCAGGGGGCAATTCCGATTCAGAGGGTGGTCGAAAACGTTTGGCAGCCCGCCAGGCCGGTCGAGGACGACCTGGGACAAGAAAAGGTCGAAGAAGAGGATCAGATTCTGAAGAAGAGTCTGAATTATCAGAAGCAGATAGTGATGTACGTTCTCGATTTAATGCTATTATTGAAATTATGTGACAATTAATATTTACCCTCGATAGGCGGCACCAAAAAAGAAACGCCCAGCTCCAGCGGCTAAGGCTGTTCGAGGTCGATCGTCGGGTAGACCAGCTAGACGCGGTGCTGCTAAGAAACGCAATGATTCCGAAAGTGAAGAAGAGCCATCAGAGGAAGAATTATCAGACTTGGGTAGTGGTCGAAGTGATGTAAGTTCAATAGTTAATCAGTTATTTCTATAGAATGACAACGAAAAAAATTCTTTCTAGGAGGATGCCAAGAAAAAGAAGCCTAAAAAATCTCCAGCTCCTGTAGTAGTGGCGAAAAATAACAAAACAAATAACAAAGCCAAGACACCTGTGAAAGGTATACAGATAATTTTTTTCATTTAAAATTCGTTTGATTTTTTATTTTATTTTTAGCTGGACCTAAACCCAGAAAATCAAAGAAAGATTCGTCTGGTGATGAAGATGAAAAGGATGAATCAGAGGACGAACCTTTAACAAAGAAGGGAAAACCATCCTTCCCAACGGTGAGTAGTTTAAATTATAATTCCAAAAGAAAAGCAGCAGCCTTTAAAAAAAAACAGGAACCCGAATAGCACGAGTTATGATATTTTAAATTCGAAAGTTCAATCCTCGCAATTATGAGGAGTATAGCGAATGTGAGGAAGTTTCCGATTCAAACAAGCTGTATGACCAAAAACTTGGGCCCAGGCCAACTAAAGCATTTGAAATTTAGTAAAACCAGATCTTCACAAAAGTTTATCCTCTCAAAAACTTGAAAAAAAAACAGTTAGATACACCAATTTTAAGTATGCGATGTGTTGTAGTCTGAGATACCAAGGCGGGGGCCTTTCTCTTTGATGCAGATTCGGTTGATTCTTCGCCAGTGAATAACGAAAAGCAGAATGTTAAGAAAGGAATTCACGTTCAGTTTGAGAACGCGAGCTCTTCACACTGTTTCTCTTCCTTCATCAAGTCCCGTTTTTCACGCATAAGTGCATTTATGGACCGACTAACGCTTGACTCTTCGAGAAAAAGTTAGCAAGAAACAGAATCCATACATAAGCCAACAAATGAATAATCTGGATTTTCCAGTTGGACGGTGCTGCTATCGCTTAGTTTGTGTCATTGCATTTTATTGTAGTTTGAACTCGGTATTTGGCCGACTGGTATCAGACTCTCAGAGCGCAACCTGAGCATCATTTTTAAACAAATAGTAAGATAAAAATATTAATAAATTTTTAAATCTTGGTAATCTGCAACATAGTTTATTTATTTGTTCTTAAGTATGCTTGTACATGAAGGTACAATATATTATTTATTGACGTACAGCTTAATTAAGAATGCACAATAGAAGACAAATACATAAGTAAAAGGAAAAAGTCTAAGTACAATCATTAAATAACATTTCCACAGTTCAATGCTCTGCTCAACCTGCTCGCATGGAGAAAATTGAAACGCCTTTTGTTGATCCTCCATGAGTATGATTGTCACGAAAAGCTAATATAGCGCGTAGTCGTCAGAAAACTGAATGGAAAAAAGTGAAGCCTGGTCTTGATTCCAGTGAATCTGCAGTGCCAAGAACTCATTTTATTTATTAAGCCACACACAATTTAAAATTTACCATTTTTCCCCGTTTTTTCAGGACGATCAAATAAAAAACTATGTTAAGGAAATTCTAGATAAAGCTAATTTGGAAGAAATCACTATGAAAACAGTATGCAAACAGGTGTACGCTAAATACCCAGATTTTGATCTAACAGACAAGAAAGATTTTATCAAGTCCACTGTCAAAGCGGTATGTGTTGTAACTCAAATAAATCATTCGTCTTTAAATACTAATCCAATATTTCCGCTTTCAGCTCATTGCGGCATAAAATCAAATGGTTAATATTTTACTTTAAAAAAAAAAAACACACTTCCTCTCATGAAATGTTTCTTTGAACTGTACACACATACAAAAAAAAAAGAGACGCACCATAATTTTGTATTAAAGATTAATAAAAAAAGAAGATATGTTTTATTTAAACTTCAAATGTCTCTGGCCAGTACAAAAACAAAATTTTAATAAGAAAAAACAAAAACATATATATTTTTAATATTTCGACACAAGCCAGAGACAAAAAACAAAGCAAACATTAAACAAACAAAAAACGAAATCATCAGAAACAATTTATTATTTTCAAAATATAATATAAATTTATATAATGACTTCAGTTATAAATATATAGTTTAATAAAAAAAAAAACAAATAAAAATTTAATAGAAGAAAAAGAAAGAAAGAAAACAAATAATAAAGCATACACTTTAGATACTTATAATAAAAACAAAAATTATATATAATGTTTAACGAGGAAAATTAAGATTATTGTATAGATATAAAATTAATCTATATACGAAGTGAAATAAACTATAAACCAACTCCGCCACCCTTTTTCATCCCTACAAAACGATATAGAAATACATTTGCACTTCTCGATAAAAAAAAACAGCGTTCGATAAATTTTCTTTTAGTATAAGAAATCATTATTAAAGGTTTCGTTAAATTTTTATTCTTCTGTAACAGAATTTACATCTTTTGTTCTTTATTTTTTAGTTTTTCACAAAATGAAAAGAGAAAAAAATCGTCGTTGGTGGTGCTCACCTCTTTAAGTGTGTCTACCCAAATTGCAGCAGAGAAGTTTTCTAGTAGTTTTAAACATATTAGATTTATATTTATTTCGTAATTTTGTTTTTCCAATTGCAACAGAATGTATAAATAAAACCTCATACACATGTAGTTACACCAAGTTGTTCTAGTTTTTTTCTTTTCTAAAATTGAGTTTTAAACAGAAATTACAAATAGAGAAAAGAAAAAAAATCAATACTTTTTAGAAAGTACGTTGTATGAGCTCTTTATTGGATTGCAAGAAAAAAAAAATAATCTTAGGTTTTTATTAAATTTAATAAAAAGATGTAAACATCGGATTGTATTTGTTTCTAAGAATCCTTTTATGTTTCTAAAATAAAATGGATATACATATATAAATTGAATTCAAACATATTTTATTTCATCCAGAAAAGCTTGAATACTGCAATAAAAGAAGAGTTTTTGCAATCTGCCATCGGGCTTCGAAGATTGCAGTTATCAATATTTTGTCAACAGCTTTCATTAAGGCTCTTGTCATCAACTCGATAAATCGAAACATAAGAGAGGATGGAAGAATACCAAACGCGAGGGTTTGAACAGGTTTCCACATAAGGTTTTAAAGTGTGGTGGCTGATTATTTGATTGGGATTGTGCATCAAATGAGATTGCCACGACGAAAGGGTGTCCGATCTACAAAAAAGAGGCAATCCTTCATGCTGCAGAAAATACTGAAAACATTAAAATTTAAAGACCGGTGTCGCTCAGCTCTCGAGAACAAGCGATGTACCCACAACAAATTTTGATGAAAAATTTTCTTTCGAAACTCGTTTCAGCCAAAAAATCACAATCGATAGCGTAGTTTTCACACAAGAAAAAGCAAGGCGTTTTACATATTCAATATATCACATCATATTATCATTTCATACTAATATACATACACACATATAACATATCATTACTTATTCATTAATTTGTTTATAATTTTGTTCGTTTTCGATGCTAACTACTAAAGCTATTAATATCATTGCTTATTCAAAAGATAATCCGTTTGAAATATTTTTTTGTTTTTTATCCCATTCAACCTTAGCAGGAACATATTCGCGTGTTTTCCAAGGTCTAAACATGTGCACATCATTTTCTCGCGCCGGCAAATATGCGAAAAATTCATTTCTTGGTGGACCTTTTGAACATTGAAACGGTCTCATAACTCCCCAATAGATTCGAACATTTTCTAAATGAGTGAGTCTAAAATTATGTCGATATTTGACCGTCAAGTAGTTCGTCTAAATTAAAAGATTAAGGTTTTTAATCATAATTTCACTGATCATGCTTACCTTTCTCAAAATGTAGTCCCTGTGTGCATAGCTCAAAACACGCTTTTTCGATACGTCATCCAACTTAGGAATTTGTACGTCGATATCATTCTTCTTTAAAATGTAGAACATCTTTTTCGATAATTTAAATTGCTCAGTTTTAACTTTAGGAGTGTAAGTATGCCCGTAGCGTTTCTTCACCCACTCCTTCAATATAGGCGTTTTATGGGCATCAACCAAAGTGGCTAAAACGAATTTTCTATTCTTTTTCATCTCGTTGAGGGCCTGGGTGAGCATTTGCTCCATTAATTTTTTGTCTTTAGGATCATAATAAGGTAAGTTAAAATTTAATACAGAATGGGTTTGGCGACTGGCTTTTTCTCGTTCCTTTTCCTCCCATTCGGTATTGTATTTTTGTACTTCGGTCCTCCAAATTTGTTTACAACATCTACTGATCGCGCGATTGTGATTAAGTGAGGTTTCGCTGCCTGCGCCAAACGCAGCGTTAATGGCATCGTTGATAGGGTTCGTGGTGCTCATATCGAAAATTTTATCATAGTTGAATTTGTAAGGTTTATTGCATTTCGGTGGTTCGAAAAAGTTAGTCTTTTGGATGGTTGGGTTGGCATGGCCAAAATCGAATTTGCTGAAATATTCGTCCAGTTGAATCTGCTGTGAGACGCCACTTTTGACTGAGATGCGCTTCTTCGTTCCTTCAGATATATAAATCGAGTCACGGGTCATATTTGTGACAATAGTGCAATCTTCTTTTTCTTTTCTTAAATTTTGTTCAGCTGTCTCCATTTCTTTGCTTAATAGATCCATGAATCCCTTATTTGATTGCTAAAACAAAAAAAGAAAGGTCTTGAATAACATCCTTGATTGAACCATTCGATCAGTTATTTTAAAATTTATATCACAGATGGTACACACTTACATCTTTCAAGTTTCCTTCCAGATCAAAATATTTCTCACAAGCCTTTTTCTTGGCAACATTCAATTCATTTGCAATGTTCTCCGTTCTAGTTTCCTGATTATCTTCATGTGCGTAATGAATATGTGTTGCCTCATCTTCGGGCGAAGCGTTAACTTTCTTTTCAATATCTTCATCCACAACTCCTCTTTTAATTTTTTTATCATTTTTCAACTCAAAATTAGCAAACCAACGATTGCTCTCGTTAGGCACAACATACTTCGGGTCCATATACTTATCGTATTCCCCAAGATTTGCCATAGTGTCGCCTTCTTCCGTAAGCAAAGACTTACCGTACAGGACCGGACGTTTGAGCTTTTCAAAGTATGGTAGAACATAGGTGACTTTTTCAGGCTTCTTTTTGCGCTTTTTAATTTTCGGGGGCTTCTCAGGCTGGACCGGTAATAACTTGTCTAGTTCTCTTAATGTTGGAACCATGTCCAAATGCGCTATTGTTGTCATGATAAGCTGTTCATTCATTGTATATTTAGAAGATTTGTTATGTTCACAATCGTCGCAAGCATTGCGGTAGTACAACTCCATTAGAAACCACAGAAATGCCATATCATTTCCTCGACTAAGGCGCATTGCCAGTTTAATTTTTTGCCCACTGACTAGAGGTTCTATTCCAAGATTTGTGAGGGCATCTCTAACTCGATGTGAGGTTCCTTGTTCACTGTCATCGCGGATACTATTATGAAGTGAATCAGCGGCATCAAACTGAAATTGAGACATGCCTCGAAACCAATCCGGAAAGTCTCGCTCGTCCATAAATTGCTTGATAAGAGTGTCATATTCGTTGAGTTGAGTTCTATGAAAGTTTGGCTTTCTTGGAATATTTAGTCCCATTTTAATTTTTTTACTTGAAAACGTTCGAAATATGGTTCCTACGACTAAACATAAACGAAATTTTATAAACTTTGACTTTTTTTGACTATTTAAAACTGATCACCTACTCTGACTAAAATCTTGTTTCGTCGTGTATCCTATCCCTCCTTAGTTACAGCGATTTCGCCAGCATACAAATAACACAAACTTCAGCTGTTTCAATGAAACATCTCTTCGCTAGTTAGTCGTTCTTAGGACATTGACAGCTCTGCTGCCCTCAAAAAATTGACAAAAACCTAGCTCAACAACTTGAGCAATCTTTGCTTCACTTTTAAAATGCGAAATAACGCACCAACGATGGATGGTGACGCAAGGTTCTGTAAAAAGTTCCGGAACCTTATTGGCT
Organism: Orthonevra nobilis; assembly: GCA_963555765.1. Taxonomy (NCBI): domain Eukaryota; kingdom Metazoa; phylum Arthropoda; class Insecta; order Diptera; family Syrphidae; genus Orthonevra; species Orthonevra nobilis. Next base: position 95,548,268 of record OY743224.1, read on the forward strand.
CATTGAAAGCCGAAATTATTCTCTTGTTTTTCCTGTGCCACCAGAGATCTCAGTCAGTGAACATCATTCGTACTAGCCCGAAGATAAATTTGCGTAAGGATCTCGAGGTATTCGCATTTAAAGGGTTATTGAATCGAAGCAAAATCACAATTCGCTTCGTTTTGCTTCTCTGTTCGGCTTAAGAGCAGCTCGAAATCGATGATAATTTTGCCCAACAAAACATTGTTACATGAAGCGTTTTCCCGTCCGGCAGCTAAGTAAACAAGCTAAATTGGCGAGTAATTAAAATCATAGTCATATGATTTCGATGTTCCAAAGATGATTTGATAACTCAAGATCAATATTGTCAAGCACTACATGGACCGATGCAGTCAATTGAATGAAGTTATATTCCATAGTTAATCGGAAAGCTTACACTTTTGAATAAAGTAAGAATCGTTTATAAAAGAAATCTTCGTTTCCTCTAAAATTTACATCGCAGGTGTTTTCAAAAGTTATCTACTCATGGAGCTATTCCTTGATGAAGTTCTACGTTACGAATACTCGAAGTACCCTTCAATAATCTGGCCCTGTTTATCCCACCATGACCCCATTCAAATATTGATTTTCTTTATCGAGTTGCAAGATACGTACGTATGTAGGTAAGGTATGTAATAGGGTGCTCTTAAGGCTTATTGGTCGTGGCTCACTTAGACCAACGTTTCCTCATTTTTATAATTTGTGCAAAGAATTTGATTTGCTAAGCATTGGACAAATCGCGAATATCGTTCAGTACTAATTTTAATCCGTTTGTCAATAATTTGTTTGATTGCATTTAATGATTGACTAGAGATCTTTGATAAGCTTTACAAAGGCGTTTCTAACTCGATTTGAGATTTCACATTCGCCGTCCTCACGGAAATAATTAAAATGATTTGAAGACGTACTGATTAAAATTGAATGCCTACTCTAAGTAAGGCGGCTTAAGCGAACTGGACTTTGTAGGCAAAGACGACGGTGGCCAGTTATTTGTATGAAAGAGTAATTAGTCCTTTATTGACAAGCTGTACGCTGGACTTTACTCCCGAGTTTGTCCTCGTCGATTCTGTTCTTCGACGTACATATGTCTTATCTCACATAAAATTACAGTTATACCCGTTTTAATCATTTTATTTGTATTTTGACCTTTGCAGAAAACAGTTCGTTGGGTTTCGGCTCCTTCGTCTATCCCATTCTTCTTTAGCGCGAACACGTTCGCATGGCTTCCAAGGTCTAAATATATGCACATCATTTTCTCGCGCCGGCAGATATGCGAAAAATTCATTTCTAGGTGGTCCTTTTGAGCATTGAAATGGTTTCAACACTCCCCAAAATATGCGAATATTTTCCAAATGAGTTAACCTAAAATTATGACGGTATTTGTCCCTCAAGTAGATCGTCTAAAAATAAAGCTCACCGAATTTTCCAAAAACATACTTTCACTGGACATACTTACCTTTCTTAAAATGTAGTCTCTGTGTGCGTAGCTCAAAATACGCTTTTTTGATAATTGGTCCAACGTAGGAATTCTAACGTTAATTTCATGCTTCTTAAGAACAAGGAACATCTTTCTCGATTCTTTAAATTGTTGAATCTTACTCTTCAGCGAGTATGTATATCCGTAACGTTTCTTCACCCATTCCTTCAAAAGAGGCATCTTATGCGCATCAGCAAAAGTGGCTAAAACAAATTTTTTATTCTTTTTCATCTCATCAATGGCTTGGGTGAGCATTGACTCCATTAGCTGTTTATCATTAGGGTCATAATAAGGTAGGTTGAAATTCAAGGGCTGTCCGTGGGGATTGGGATTATCTCTCTCTTGGATTTTTCTCTCCCGTTCTTTTTTGTCCCAATCGGTCTTGTATTTTTCTACTTCGGTCCTCCAAATTTTTTTACAACATCTGCTGACCGCGCGATTGTGATTAAGTGAGGTGTCGCTGCCTGAGCCTAACGCAGCGTTAACGGCTTCATTGATAGGGTTCTTGGTGCCCATATCGAAAATTTTGTTGTAGTTGAATTTGTAAGGTTTATTGCATTGCGGGGGTTCGAAATAGTTAGTCTTTTGGATGTATGGGTTGGCATGGCCAAAATCGAATTTATTGCTATATTCGTCAAATGTGTTCAGCTGAGTGACCGAACTTTTGATTGAACTCCGCTTCCCCATTTCCTCAGGTTCCAGATTTAAGCCGCATGGGAACTTCGGACGTAGAGTGCTATAATATTTTTCTTTTATCAAATTTCGTTCAGCTGCTTCAAGTTCTTGACCAAACCGTTCCTTAAAGCGTTTATTTGTTTGCTGAAAGAAAGTAGAAAAAATCGTATGACTTCAATGAGGCCCATAATAATCGTGCCAAATTGTTGTTGGGCTTCTAAACGATATGCATAATTTTAACTTTTCATATCGAATTTTTTTGAACTTACGTCTTTTAAATTTGCCTCCAAATCAAAATATTTCTCACAAGCCTTTTTCTTTGCAACAATCGACTCATTGGCCTTTCTATCCTGTCCTTCAAAAGAAGCCACACTATAGTTTTCAATGACGTTATCAATTTCTTTGTCAGCATTAATTTTGTTTCTTTTTTTCAATTCATAATTAGCAAACCACCGCGTGCTCTCATTGGGTACAACATAGTTCGGATTCAGATACATATCGTATTCCGAAAAGTTTGCGACAGTGTCCTCATCCTTTGTAAGAAGACACTTGCCGTACAAAACCGGACGTTTAAGCTTTTCAAAGTATGGTAGAACATAGGTGACTTTTGCAGGGTTCTTTTTGCGACTTTTAATCTTCGGAGGCTTCTCAGGCTGGACAGGCAACAACTTGTCAAGTTCCCTCAACGTTGTAACCGTGTCCAAGTGTGCAATTGTGGTCATAAAAAGCTGTTCATTCATTGTGTATTTAGAAGATTTGGAATGTTTACAATCGTCGCAAGCATTGCGGTAGTACAACTCCATAAGGAACCATAGAAATGCCATATCATTTCCTCGGCTAAGACGCATTGCTAGTTTAATTTTTTGTCTACTGACTAAAGGTTCAATGCCAAGCTTCATGAGGGCATCTCTTACTCGATGTGAGGTTCCTTGTTCGCTGTCATCACGAATACAATTATGGAGTGTATCAGCGGCAGCCATTTGAAATTGTGACATTCCTCGAAACCAATCCGGATAGTCTCCCTCGTCCATGAACTGCTTGATAAAAGCTTCATATTCCGTGAAGTCAAGTTTGTTTGTTTTCGGATTAGCCTTTCTTGGAATTAAAAGTCCCATTTTGAATTTTTTGCCCAGAAACGTTCATAATATATATTTCCTAGAAAAATAAATTTAAACTTTGAAAATGTTTTGACGAACTTAGGTTTAAAAACTGATTGCCTACTCTAATTGTAAGAAAACTTGAAAATGTACACACTCGTTTGACTGCGTAAGCCAATTCATCGAATTTTGGAGGCAGAGCTGGCGAAGAACAAATCATTGTCGTAGAGCAGCCTGAAGTTATTTGCGTGTGGGCAAGCGCTTCGATGTAACTCTAAGATGCCCTTTTAATCCGCTGGACTTCATTAATTCTATTTGTCTAATACGATAGAAACAAACGATTAGGTGCTATACTCTCACCCAAAATTTATTTTACAATACTCTCACAACCAATTTTTTTTAACAATTTTAGATCTCCAATCCATATAAACATTAAAAATTTTAATTTTATTTTAATAAATTTTAATAATAAAATAATTTCAAAAAATTTGCCAGGTTTATTCTGCCTCCTTTATTTTTCTTCGTCTATCCCATTCCTCCTTAGCACGAACATATTCGCATGGTTTCCAAGGTCTAAATATATGCACATCATTTTCTCGCGCCGGCAGATATGCGAAAAATTCGTTTCTTGGTGGTCCTTGTGTGCATTGAAATGGCCTCATTACTCCCCAAAAGATGCGGGTATTGTCCAAATGAGTTAATCTAAAATTGTGCCGGTATTTGTCTTTTAAGTAGGTCGTCTAAAAGTAAGATTTGCAAATTTATAATATATAATAAATTTTACTTATCATGCTCACCTTTTTAAGAATGTAGTCTCTGTGTGCATAACTGACAATACGCTTTTTTGATAAGTCATCTAAATTTGGAATTCTTACGCTTATTTCATGCTTCTTGAGAATATGGAACATTTTTTTCGATTTTTTAAATTGCTCTAGCTTACTCTTCGGGGTATAAGTATGCCCGTAGCGTTTCTTCAGCCACTCCTTTAAAACAGGCATTTTATGCGCATCAACCATAGAAGCTAAAACAAATTTTTTATCCTTTTTCATCTCATCAAAGGCTTGGGTGAGCATTGACTCCATTAGCTGCTTGTCATTAGGGTCATAATAAGGTAGGTTGAAATTCAAGGGCTGTCCTTGGGGCTTCGGCTGTTTCTCTTGTATTTGTCTCTCCCGTTCCTTTTCGTCCCAATCGCTCTTGTAGTTTTCTACTTCGGTCTTCCAAATTTTTTTACAACATCTACTGACCGCGCGATTGTGATTAAGTGAGGTGTCGCTGCCTGAGCCTAACGCAGTGTTAACGGCTTCATTTATAGGGTTCCTGGTGCTCATATCGAAAATTTTGTTGTAATTGAATTTGAAAGGTTTATTGCAAGTCGGAGCTTCGAAAAAGTGCGACTTTTGGTTACATGGGTCGGCATGACCAAAATCGAATTTGTTGATCGATTCGTCCAATGGGTTCAACTGAGTGACCGTACTTTTGATTGAGCCCCGCTTCTTCACTTCCTCAGGTTCCTGATTTGAACCGCAGGTGAACTTTGGAAGTAGAGTGCTATCATTTTTTTCTTTAATTAATTTGCGTTCGGCTGCATCTAGCTCTTGACCAAACCGTTCCTTAAAGCGTTTATTTGATTGCTGAAAGAAAGAATGAAAAATCGTATGACTTGAATTAGGCCCTAAATTATCTTGTACAAAATTGTTGGTGTGCTTCTCACCGATGTGCATAATATTATTTTAAAAATTGTAGCAGTGTTCGTTATACAAATTTAACGAGGTTTTTATATAGAATCTGTTTAAACTTACGTCTTTAAAATTTCCCTCCAAATCAAAATATTTCTCACAAGCCTTTTTCTTTGCAACAATCAACTCATTGGCCTCCCTATCCTGTCGTTCAGAAAAATAATCAGTATCGTTTTCAACGACGTTATCAATATCTTTGTCAGCACTTTTTTTGCTTTGTTCTTTCAATTCATAATTAGCAAACCACCGCGTGCTCTCATTGGGTACAACATAGTTCGGATTTAGATACATTTCGTACTCCGTTAGATTTGCGACAGTGTCCTCTTCTTTTGTAAGAAGACTCTTGCCGTACAAAACCGGACGTTTGAGCTTTTCAAAGTATGGTAGAACATAGGTGACTTTTGCAGGCTTCTTTTTGCGATTTTTAATTTTCGGAGGCTTCTCAGGCTGGAGAGGTAACAACTTATCTAGTTCCCTCAGCGTAGTAACCAAGTCCAAGTGTGCTATAGTTGTCATCAGCAGCTGCTCATTCATTGTATATTTCGAAGATTTGTAATGTTCACACTCGTCACAGGCATTACGGTAGTACAACTCCATAAGGAACCATAGAAATGCCATATCATTTCCTCGGCTAAGACGCATTGCTAGTTTAATTTTCTGCCCACTGACTAAAGGTTCTATGCCAAGCTTTATGAGGGCATCTCTTACTCGATGTGAGGTTCCCTGTTCGCTGTCATCGCGGATAGAATTGTGCAGTGCGTCTGCGGCTCTCATTTGGAATTGTGACATGCCTCGAAACCAATCGGGAAAGTCCCGCTCGTCCATAAATTGCTTGATAGTAGCTACATATTCATTGAGATCAATTCGACTTTGTTTCGGATTCGCTTTCCTTTGAATAAAAAGTCCCATTTTAAATTTTTTATTCGAAAACGTTCATAATTCTGTTCCTTGGAAATAAAAAAATAAAGTTTTAATTTTTTTTTATGACCTACTGTCTAAATCTGATTGCCTTTTCTGAGTAAGGTTACTTTAAGATCGAAATAAATGAGTGCTTAAACGCATTTTAAAAGACGAGTTCCAAACAGTGGCTCTTCATTGATCGGGAGCCCAATAAGCAAGGGAAAAATCAAATAAAAATTAATCATAACTATTTTACTTGCTGTCCCTTCGAGTTTAGGCAGGATATCATACATTTCGTGAAGAACAGTTTTATCCTGTTCGTATTGACATTGCCTCCACTACTAAATCTTAAGCTTCCCAATAAGCTTGACCAGTTTAGTGCCCTAAGGAGTCTCGAAACTTTCTGTAACCGAACACTTTGTGACAAATAATAAAAAAAATAACTATCAGATAGGCGACGGGATCTTAAACCTATTTTGATTCATAGTAAACTATGATGTACTATAGGAATAATTTCAGAGCTTTTTTTAAAGTTATTCTTTGTTTAAATAAAGGAATGTATTTCCGTTTTTATTATTTATTTATTTAAATTTATTTGAATTTCAATCTGCTGACGATGCATTCTCATTAGTAGCAACAAACGGGTGGGTCCAATATGGTATCCTCATATACAACTAGTATCAGCTATGAACTGCATGAATAAATCGACATAGTTTTTTTTTTTGAGTATAAGCTAGTAGAACACCTGAGTGGACCTACAACAATCGACGGCAGATTTCACAAGGCTGGCAACCGAAGAGATTCAGCTTCAACTGCAATTATGTGAATCTTGAATCTTGAGACCTTGTGGGATTGAATTGCTTTTAAATGGATATACCAACCTTTTTTCAAAATCTGATTAAAAACTCAAAGAAAAGGGTAAGAAATAATATGATATAAATAAATACATAAAATTAAAAGAAAACGAAGAAGACTAGAAACTGAGCCAAAGTAATCAATAATTAAGTTTTCTTGCTAAAATTAAAAGAAGGAAGTCATTTTGTGTCTTAAGGCGTGTGCTCACATAAGAGCTGTTGCGTGAAGGCAACGCAATCTCTCTATTATCAACAATTAATACGGCAAACGAGTATCTTAAAATTATGTGGGAAATGTTATTTCAGCTCAGAATTAAAACTGTTGTCATTTTTTCCAAATTTAACAAATGTGATCTTAAATAAAACGATTAGGTTCTAAGCGCAACAGGTATTTTAGGGGCAAGGATTTAGATTATCCAGACTCCGAACGTAATTATTTCAGTCTTCGAAGGGTGGGAAAAAAACGATAAGTTGTTCCTTTCCGGATTTAAGCCTGGCGACCTCGCGCTCGGTAGTACACCGAACTTATCACTGAGCAACGGGTAACCATTTTGTAATGATGTGTACTATATGACCTTATATTTGATTTTTTTTTTCTAAAATTTCAGATTTTTTTTAATTCTACTACTCAACCGATCTTAATGAAATTTTACATATGTTTTTTTTTTTGTTTTTATATGCATTTTTATTTAATTCAAAGTACTTCTTAGACACTAGGCAAAAACGCTTACACTAGCTTATATATGTACCTTAATTTTACTTAACTTAACTTGCTTACTGGTCCTGTGCAGACGCTCTAAGCTAAACCTAGTACTTATTTTATGTCTTTCGACTTAAAGTTATTATTTAATATATGTCTTAAAGATAACAATTATAAACTAAGAAAATTTTGGCAAACACTTAGTGAAAGTACGTTTTTTAAGATATAAAGCTTAAATCTATATTAAAATAACTTTTAAATATAAACTTAAATTTAACTTAAGCCTACGTATATATATAAACCTATTATATATATATACCCTAAAACTCACGAAAATATATACACAATAAATATATGTATACCCATATATTTCCCCCGACTAATCCTACTTAAGCTTAAGAAAAACTAAATCTATGTAAGTCGGCAAGGCTTTTCTAAACAAAAAGAGGCCAACTTTTCCCCGTAAGGAGACCTGGCTTTGAAGGATATTAATGACAGAGATCTCTACCCATTTTCTAAGAGCCACCAAAATTGATGGTGCTGCTTTTGCGAATCTGCCTTATCGCGGGTTAATACCGCCCTGCTGAAACGGAGAGACTCTTCGGAATTTTGTGCGATGTCTCGATCGTAGGTGAGTCGCCTGTCTACACTGGAACGGGCGACGTGGTAGATTAGCGGCACCGCCAGACTACTCTGGATCAAACCTTTAGAGTCGAGGTAGAGAAATCCTCTGGAGGGATAAAACCGTTAAGGCGCACACTCTCGTGGTACAACAAGTTGGGGTAAAAAGCCCCAGAGATCAGGTTTACATAGGTCTTCGAGATACAATTCACAAAGAGTTGGACGAAGAATTATTATTTTTTTTGTTACGACTATTTACAAAAAAAAAGTAGAGACATGTTTACCAACATTTACAATTTTTTGTAAAAAGGTCTGCAAAAAATCTAATTTTCACTCTTTTTAATATAAATAAAAACATTAATTTTTTGCTTTTCGAATGATTCGGAAATAACCTCAAAATGACGGAGTTTTAAATATTTATTTACGAAAATTTCAGAAATTCTTTGTCAAATGTGTATCTATAAGGAAATAAAAAGTTTATTTAAGCTTATTTGTTAAATGAAAATATAAATGAAAATAGGCCCCTTAATTGTTAAAAATGAACTTTTGAACGGGACCAGTGTGCTTCAACATGTAACTTAACTAATATATAAACTTTGAATGCATTCACAATCCACTCTGACAGCTGACGTTTCTTCTTCGCAAGCAATTTTGTTGTCCAAATCACTTCGGGATACAAATAAATAATTTTAGAAATAATATTATGGATGCTGTAAGCAAAGAAGTTATTTATACCACAAAAAAGTGTTGACATTTTTTTCCAACATCCCCAGGAGCTGCGTGGTAAAGTGGAGGCATGCTGCCGCACCGCTGAAGATTTTACCAAACTATACTACCAGAGCTTCGACAAACGCCGACATGTGAGTTGGAATATGTTAATATATCTATAGTTGAATTCTATTTTTTTGGAAATGTAGCAAATGAATAGACTTTATCTCGACACGGGTGTGTTTGTTTGGAATGGAAGTGGCGCCACAGGAAAGGATAACATCCAAAAACTACTCATTGAACTTCCCTCATCCGAGCACAATCTTTACACGCTTGATGCACAGCCAATTATCGATGAAGCCGTCGCCGGACAGTTAACCTATGCCATACAGGCCGGCGGTACGGTCAAATACCAGGACAATCCAATGAAGCAGTTCCAACAGACATTTATAATAACAGCGCAGGAGGACAAGTGGAAAATCGCTAGTGATAGTTATCGACTGCAAGACGCTATCGCCACTGCAGAAGCCAAATGAAATCTTGTATATCTACTGTTAGTTTATTTTTACACACAAATACATGAGACCCATAATGTAATCACGACTGGCAGTTTATTCAGTTTTCGGCTTCTTGGTATCGGGTTCATCAGAGAAAATCGGTTTGGGCTGAGTTTTGTTATATGCAGGAGCGACCCAGTAAGGATTCTCCTCTGCATCCTTGGCATACTTGAGAATGGCCTCGCGCGGATCCTGATCGTCGTCAACTCTCTTGCTGAGACCAAGGTTTCGGATAACATACGAGCTTAGGGTTCCACCGGAAGAAGCCACACGCCCGCCTTGTCCACTGGTGATAGGCAAGTCAGGCCTCTTCGACTTTACGGGATCCATTCGGTCCTTTTCGAGTTTCTTGCGGCTTGATTTGGATTTTTCCTGCCGGAACATTGGCAGAGCATGTGGAGTTATTATTTGGGTCACGCCCATCATTTCGGTGTGCTTCTTTTTGCGGTAAGTCTTAACGACGCACAGTTTAGCGCCACGGAAACTTCGTCGCTCATCGTAGAAACATTTAACCACGCCATTGCCGCACCCAACGAAGATTTGGTTCAGTTTTGGATGCCAAAGGGTCTTGATAACATGTGAAGTGGTCACGGGAATGATTTTCACGGTTTCGAAGGTCTGAGCATCAAAAAAATGCAGATTGGCTTCCTTCTGGCCCTTGGGCAGGGATTCACCGGTGACGAGCATGCGATCATCGGGACTGAAACAACAATCGGTTGTGTCGTAGCGGGAGAACAAACCATCCCAGGTGTGGAGGCATGTTTTGAGAGATCGCAAATCCCAGAGTTTTAGGGTTTCATCGCAGGATCTAGTAGCGATTTGATGGCCTAAATATGAGAATACAATCGATGAGATCTCACTACCTTTTTGGTGCGCATTTCGAACGCAGTGTGTTGTGTTGACAAACATTTTTCTGGTATCCCAAGTCTGTATCGATCCATCGACACAGCCGGCTGCTATTAAGGTCGCATCACGATTGAATGTGCAGGAGGACGGCACGGTTTTGAGTCCACCTTGAGCCCTGGTTTTTATAACATTCCTTTGTTCTTTCGATCGAAAATTATTCCAAATCCTCAGCGTTGCATCCATGGAGCTGGTGAGGAACTCTTCACGTGTGAATGGATGCCAGCATCCAGAAGTCAATTGAGCTGTGTGGCCTTTTGTTTTAGACATGTCGGTAATATATTGATCACCCTTTACACATTCCATTTTTTCAAAACCATCTCGGTCGAGGATTTTCGCCTGTGAGTTGCCTGAGACGACCAGAATCATGTCACCAGTGACTGAGTAGTGTAGGGCTCGAATGGGATAATTTTCACACGGCTGAATAGTGCGAAAGCTGCGCATTGACGAGTCCATTCCAGCAAAATCCCAGAAGCACATGTCATAGTCAATAGAACCAGAAACTACCCGCCCGCCAGAGGGGTCCCCAGCAAGTGCCAATACAGCTCGACTACCGTGTTGCATCTGGACCTCGTGAGTGTCGGGAATTTTGTTTTCCAAATTGTCATCATCGTCGCCAGAATCGTTGTCTTCTTCCTCGCCGTCGGAGTTCTGTTTCTTACTTGTTGCGTCTGTAGGCGCCAAAGGACCAATTGTATTTTCATTGTCTTCACATCTATCTTTAGCACTTTCTTTGTCACCTTCATCCGTCGCTTCGGGCTTTGAAGGAGCAATTTGTCGAGCCTTTTCAATTTCCACCTAAAACAAGAGCGGAAAGTTTCATCAAAAGTAAAGCGCATGATTCTCTGAAGCCTACGTTGATGTCAAAAGTTTTAGCTTTTCGTCCGAAGCCAGAGATGCCCATTATGTCCTTTAGATGCTGACTCTCGAGATCATCGGCAACATCGTCGATTTGCCGTATCATTTGTTCTTTGCCGATCTTTTTGAAGCCTGAAATCAAAAAGTACATAATTTCGAAAATGTGATTCACATCAACGGTGCCCGACAGTTGAACTGTTGAGCCGACTTTTCGCAGGACAGTTTTTATTTAAATCGCTTTACCTTGGCTTGTAGACTGCTCAGTACCAGAGTGCAAAGTTTCTTCTGCCTGTGTCTTGGGTTTGTTAAGATTAAGATTTATCTTTCCAAATGTTATTTTTGAGCGATTCATGGTGTATTGAGTTGCGAATTAATTATTGTCTTTTCACTTAAAAATACAAAACTTTCGGGCGCATTTCTGAGTTTGCGACGCGAATTTTGTTATTTATGCATTCAACTGATTTTGACAGACGACATATGCAAATATAGCGGCTACAATTGTCTTCAACGCCGCTGTAATGTGAAGGGTGTTTGTTAAAATGTACCTTGTTCGTAACGTGTTTTTGTTTAAGATTAGTACTGGCCAAATAGCACTATGAACGTGCCTTCAATAAGGATTTTGTCTGCGCAGTCGCCAAACCGAAGTAGTGGATTTCTCGGGTGAGTATTCGCCAAATCTTTACTAAGGTTAAAATAGCCTAACTGCATGCAATTGCAGGTATATAGTTACAAGCTAACTTGATTTTGGCAGCAGATTGCACATGTCCCAGTTCTCTGAGGGCTGTTACTTAAACAATATTCGATATTATGTAAGAAGGCCAGACCGATAATATTCCTCTGATTTCACTCGATTGAAGTATTTTTTTATAAAGTGTTAAGCTCAGACAAGTGTGGAAGAACTTGCTGCTGTAATGTCTTCTTTATATCGTTGTTTTTTCAACTGGTGAGTATTATAAGGCGTTCCCAAGTTTTTATTGTTGTTAATATGTTTTAAATTAATTTGCGTTATATTTTTAACTTCTTCACTTCATTTACTCGTGCGCATCCACATAACAGTCGCACGTCTATGACATATTTTTGCACATTTGTCAAATATATCTGGAATGCAGTTAACCTATCGCCGCCGCATTTGTTTGATTCTTGTTTGTTGCCGCCTCGGCTGCTGAAATACGTTATTTCTACTTCGTTTATAGATCTCCGTAAATTTTAAAATACATAGTTATACAAGTAAAACGGAACATCAATGGAAGCGCTAGAATATAATGATATTCAGTCAGAAGTCCGTGGAGTTATGGTAAAGAACTTTTATATGCTTCTCTGTGAGTTCAATGCAGCTATCTTCCTTTCAGACTCCTGGCCGACTCAAGCTCGGTGATTCGAATATAATATTCAAAAACAACAAAACCGGAAAAGTCGAACAAATCAGCTCCTTGGACATAGATCTGGTGAATTCGCAGAAGTTCGTCGGCTCTTGGGGGATAAGAATCTTCACAAAGAATGGCAATCTGCACAGGTTCTGCGGGTTCAAGGACAGTGAGCAGGAGAAAATCGCCAAGTTTTTCAAAAAGCAGTACAGCATCGATATGCTGGAGAAGGAGCTGTGTGTGCGCGGCTGGAACTGGGGCACAGCGAAGTTCAATGGCTCTGTACTCAGTTTCGACATGGATGTGAAGACTTCTTTCGAGATTCCTCTGAACCATGTGTCGCAGTGCAACACGGGAAAGAATGAAGTCACGCTAGAGTTCCATCAGAATGACGATGCTCCGGTGGGATTGATGGAGATGCGTTTTCACATTCCTACGAGCGAGTCGGCCGACAATGATCCAGTGGAGAATTTCCACAACAATGTAATGAATAAAGCCTCTGTCATTTCCGTGTCTGGCGATGCCATATCTATATTCAGGGAGATTCATTGCCTCACTCCGCGTGGTCGCTACGATATCAAGATATTCTCTACTTTCTTTCAACTCCACGGTAAGACATTCGATTACAAGATTCCGATGTCGACGGTTCTGCGTTTGTTTCTGTTGCCACATAAAGACAACCGACAGATGTTCTTTGTGCTGTCATTGGATCCTCCAATCAAGCAAGGACAAACAAGATATCACTTCCTGGTGCTGCTGTTCGGCCCAGAGGAGGATATTACAATTGAGTTGCCATTCAGTGAGGAGGAACTAAAGGAAAAGTACGACAACAAGATCACAAAGGAACTCTCGGGGCCAGTCTATGAGGTAATGGGCAAGATAATGAAGGTTCTGATCAACAGGAAGATTACTGGGCCTGGCAATTTCATGGGGTAAGAAATAGAAATTTCGTGTGTTGCAAGATGTTGGATTGTTTTTTTTTTTTTTTTAAGACACTCGGGAACACCAGCAGTTGGATGCTCCTTCAAAGCCGCCGCCGGATATCTATACCCGCTTGAGCGGGGTTTCATATACGTTCATAAACCACCGATCCACATTCGCTTCGAGGAGATTGCCACTGTAAACTTCGCACGTAGCGGTGGTTCCACTCGAAGTTTTGATTTCGAAATCGAACTAAAGTCTGGAACGGTGCATACCTTTAGCAGCATCGAAAAGGAGGAGTACGCAAAACTATTCGACTTTATCCAGAAGAAGAAGCTGCATGTAAAGAATACAGGTAAGAACGATAAAGGCGCCTATAAGGATGACTTTGGTGACTCGGACAATGAGAACGAGCCTGACGCTTATTTGGCACGTGTCAAAGCGGAGGCTCGTGAAAAGGACGAAGACGACGATGAAGGTTCCGAGGAGGAATCCACAGATGAAGACTTCAAACCCAATGAAAATGAATCCGATGTTGCCGAAGAGTATGACAGCAATGCGCAAAGTGACTCGTCAGATGACAGTGACGCTAGCGGCGGTGGTGCTGCAGGTGATGCGGAGAGTGCGGAGAGAAAGGAAAAGAAAAAAGAGAAGAAGGAAAAGAAAGAAAAAGAGAAGAGCGAGAGAAAGGAAAAAGTCGTGAAAAAGACTAAAAAAAAGGATAAGGATTCGAACAAGCCGAAGCGTGCCACGACAGCTTTTATGCTTTGGTTGAATGACACTCGCGAGGAGATCAAGAAGGACAATCCCGGTATCAAGGTCACTGAAATCGCAAAGAAGGGTGGCGAGATGTGGCGCGAGCTGAAGGATAAGTCAAAGTGGGACGAGAAGGCCGCTAAGGATAAGCAGAGATACGCGGATGAAATGAAGGAGTATAATGCGGCGGGAGGCGATGCCAAGGCTGACAGTGATGATGAACAGGGAAAAGCTGTGAAAAGGAAGAAGGAGTCACCCACGAAGAAACCAGCCAATCTTTCAGGCTCATTCAAGAGCAAGGAGTACATCTCGGATGATGATTCTTCGTCAGATGCTTCCGGTGGCGGTGACAAGAAAAAAGTCAAGAAAGATGACAAGAAAATGTCGGAATCCGAAGATGAGATAGTTGAGTCTTCCGCTGAATCTGGTGATGAGAAAAAGAAAGATGCAAAGGTAAATTTTTCAAATTTATTTTAAATCATTCTCAATTTATTAGATATATTCATTCTGTAAAGTCCAAGACACCAGCGAAATCCACACCGAAAAGAAAAGAGGAATCGGAAAATGAAGAAGAGGAAATCCATTCCGGTGCTGATTCTGAAGACGAGAAAGCTAAGAGCAAGGTACATCATTTTTGTAATATTATAATCCTTTTCACCACATTTTCTCTTTTCTTAGTCTGTCAAGTCCAAGCCGAAACCAAAGTCTGCACGGAAAACTAAAGAAGAATCCGATGCAGATGAAGATGAGGCCTCAGGTGGCAAATCTAAAGTTAAGCCGGGAGCAAAACCCATGCCGAAGAAAAAGGACGAATCGGATGATGAGCCAGATGTAAGTGACAGGGATGACGAAGAAAGTGATTAAGGACGTAAATCTCATATCGATTTGTTTCTTCCCCACCTTCACACATCCTTGTTTATATATGTGCTGATTTTGTATTCCATTATCCATAGTTATATTGTTATTAAAAAAAAACTCACGAAATAAAAGAAATTCAAAAATACTCTCAGCTTTATGCTACAATATAGATGAGTCGAAGGGTTGAGGTTCAATTGCCATCAATAGTCCGAAAGCATAGAAAGTATCTTGTGAAGCGTAAAGCTGCTGCTTTGTTTTTAAATAGGTTAATAAATCTTAACGCTGTGAAACATTCACGGGGTAAACGAAATCGGGACAACAAAGCCATCAGAAACAAGAGCGTGCTTAAGTTAATTGGGCTTTCCATTTTAAGATCTGGGCTTCCAATATGCATGCCATTTTTTTGCAGATTTTTATAACCAATTGTTCTTCCTACGGACTAACGAGAGTAAAAAGCATGTGGATTAAGGTAAACATAAAAAAATCTGATGGACGTCTAATCGAGTCGAAACGCCAGCTGAACTTGATTTTAATTGAAGTTATGTAGAGTCAGCCCGCCAGTGGACGAAGGGAGTTTCTGCTAAGAGATGCGAACACTGTTAAGAACTTCTGCTTCACCTGATTGCCAAGTTGAAATCCTAAGATTTTAATTTTTGGATTACATTATTGTCCCAACGAAACCACGAGATGTTGTTATTGTGACCGACGAATTTTAAGTTGTTAAAAATTATTAAGTTCTTTTTTCTTTTCCGACCAGAAAAAGATATTTTGCCTGAGCCAGACAGCCTTCTACTTTTTTTGAACCCTTTGGAGATCCAACTTTCCTTGTTGCCTTGAAAGTGTTCAATATCTACTCTGCTTTCCTTCGTATCGCCCAGCACTCGGCTCAGTGTTATGGTTTTTGAATACATTTGACTATCCAAACTGAATTTGGAGTGGTTTTCTGAATCTCCATTTAGGCGTTATTCGTATAGTTGATATTTTTATTCTGAGATCAATAAACTCCTAAACATCTTCGAAGTAATCGTTGACAACATTATGTTTTCCACCAGTTGCCCAATTGTTGTTCATCAGCGACTAAATCGCTTCACTAGTATGGACTCATTGCAGAAAAGGCTGTCAGCTATATTCAAGAGTTAGCCACTTTTAAAACAAACGGCAGCATCAATGATAAGCTATTTCTAGAGCCACGGTGATCTGGGTTTCATTTTACCAGCTCTATTTCCGGAAGCTAAGAAAGGTGTACTTTTAAAAGCTAGGGACAATTTTGAACGTGAACGAAGACAATTCGTTGGTTTGTTTTCTGTTGGATGAGAAACCTTGTCAATGCAATTCTTGAATTAAAAATTCTTAATAAATTCATTATTGTATCCTTATTTGCAAACACGAAACATTTATGCGACAAAAACAAATTGTTTTCCTTGATTAGATGTAACAGCGCAAATACCTTGAATGTCTCGTCTCTAATCGTTGATTTTTCACAAGGAGAATCGTGTTCATCAGTATTGACTTTGGCACCGACAGACATTTATTAATCGATGTTTAGGGTCAAGACTTATTAAACTCATTGTCAATGAGCCACCCATAAATGGCGGCAAACAACGTCAGCCTTAAGCAAACGCCCAAAGATCACACCTCGGAAGTATACATTGGAAATATTCTCATCGCACTTCCTCTTAGCGGTATGTACATTTATTTATTTAAAAGCGAAATGAGGCTGTTGTGGTGAAGTCTCCCCCAACTTGCAACGACATTAAGTGTCAGATTTTAAAGATAAGCATTGGTCATTTACAGGCTATAATTGTTGGAAGTTAAGCTTGTAAGATGTTGGCATAAATTAAAAAAAAAAGTGGGAGATGCGCATAATATGTGGATGAACACGGCACTTAGTGTAAGATAGCATGGTGCTCCTCCGGCGGCGATCATGTTCGGGTTGGTCATTAAGTCACAATTTTATTGGCTTTGGCGATCAAATGTCAAGACCGTTAATTGTATAAATTTTATGAAAGGAAATATTGACAAATAACAACGGTAGTCGCGTTGCATGTCGCTACTTTATGGATACCTCATAACACGCAGCCATGTCACTCGTTTTTGTTCGATCGATCCATGGTCGGACAGAAGGTTCTGTGTGCACTTAAGTCATGACTAAAGTTGGAAGATAAGTCTCACTTTTATCAGATGTCCGGTGTTCTGCTATAAAGCACAGAACCTTGAGCTTGCGAAGAAAATGATCCTATATTTAACATAAAGAATGGGATGTAGTAAAAATCTAACAAGTTCTTAAAACAGTCTTTTTTATATTTTCAACTTTGCTGTTTGAGTTGCCAAGGCTATATAACTTGAGCTTCGCCTCACAACTGTTCAAGGTCAAAAATCGAATTGTCTTTCACCATTGATGTTTCTAGAAATATTTGAAATCATTTAAGCTTAAGACATAGCAGAATACCTTTTAGAGGCTCCCAATTAATTATTATTTAATTTAAATAGTTTGCCTTTGCGGGTCAATTCTCTCTGCATGACAGGTTCATGACTCAAAATGATCGATACATAAGATTCTTAAAAGATCATCATCAGAATAAACTGGCTTTAGCAAATCGGATAGCTAAGATGACCACCAACGCTAAGACAAATACCAAGGTATAATCGGCACAATTTCCAGCTACGATGTCTCAACCTGATTCATGTTGATCTTCTGAAAATCATAAGAATTTAATTAGCCTTTGTGGGTGAGCTTCTTGTTTTAAATTAGTATGTAAATGCGTTCAATTTTATGGCACTTTCTTGGAAAAGAAACATCCGATTGGCACCTGATTTTGATTGAACTGAGGCTGTGTTATACAGAAGCTTTATGAAAAGTTTTGGGAATTTCCATGGAGTAATGCTCTCTGTTTGAAAGACAAATTAACCCGGTATTATTTTTTTACTTCATACTTTTTAGAAAAAGGAGCACATGAAAATTAGATTTTCGGAATCGTAAAACCGTAAAACGAATTTTAAGACAAAATGAAAACGACAAGAAACCAAATCTGATGACTTCATTCTTTGGTCCCGTTCTGTATCCTATCAAGTCGTCTGCATATGTCGTAGCAAGGTGAAGATATTAATCTTTTAGGAAGTCTTTGATGGAATCACCCTATCTCTTCAAAAATGGATTTGCAATGCACTATTGTAATCTTCATAAAGTCCGTTTTGCATGTTTACTCAAGAGGCAGTTCGCGGCCGAGATACTGATAGCCATTTGTCCCTTATTTATATGTAAAGTGCAGTGCAAGCTTCAAAAGCCTCATAGTTAAAGCTTATTGCTCTTGAATGTTGGACCCCAGAGGAGATTGCGAGTGGATTTCGCTTAATTTTATTTTTTTTTTTAAATTCATCGGTTCTTTAATTGCTGTAGAGTGTACGTGTAAATTCGGTTTTTTTTTTTTTAAGTCTGTGAGTGCAGAAAATTTGAATTTGATAATTTGATAAAATAATAAAGTGCGCAATTTCCCCGCCTCTGGTTTTAATTTGTGTTTCTGTTAAAGTTTTTATACAATAAAGTTGCTTTTTATTTAATTTAAAAAACATATGCAACTTTTTTTTCAACTTTCGTAGTTGCAAAGATTACAACGAATTGAATATAGAAGTTTGTATTAATTGCCTGAATTATGCATTTCCAGAATTTTAAAATACCCAATTTTCAATGCCGAATAGAGAGTTTTAAGCATACAGTAATTTTGAGAGGTTTACAGAATTTTGTAATTGCAAAATTTTGAAAAACAGAATAACGACTCGCTTCCGTAAAAGATTCCAGTACTTTAAGCGCGCCGCAACCTTGACAAGATACCAGAACCTACAGCATCAGTGTGGATCGTTTTCTTTATTAATAAGTAATTAAATTACCTTAGAAATACAAAGGAGGAATAGCACTAGCTACCAGGGCTACCGGCTAATCGTATAATTAATTTTATGAATTTATTTAAAAATGGATCGAGCTAAAGCATTGCACAACAAGTGTGGTATCGCTCTATGGAATCCCAGCTTCTCTTCTTTGTTAAATAAAATTATCATTTGATTTCGGGGAAAAACCACAAGGTTTATAAATTAAATCACATTTTGATATTCCAAATACTTTCCAAAAGTTGTAAGGAATCAAGGTTACGCCGTACTCAATCTAACTAACCAATAAAATCCTTATTTAACACCATGTTTAAACATTTTCTGAAAAATTATTGACAAGATTCCGTCCAGGCCAGTGGACTTTCATTTATCATGAAAAAGACATAATTATGACTGATGTCTACAAGAACCCTTATTGTACATTAGCTTTGAGAAGGCCAAAATTGAGGATCTTTCGCTAGCTCAATTTGCTGAAACTAAGATATTCGGGTGAGTTGGTTACTGCTGCTTCTGACGCTATAAGTACAATACTACAGTCACTTCTGCAGCACCAATTGTTGAATTGATAAACTGGACTCGACGGAAAAGACCATTCAGTATACATGAAAATAGTTCGAGATTTCGAGATTTCATTTTCATACTTTCTAGTTGTCGGAAGACTGATTGTTTCCTAAATAATACAACAGCTGCAATATCATCGCTTATTATGGACTCAATTCTACGAACTATTAAATGTGCTATTGAACTGAGCTATACTGCCTTTGTCAAATCTTCATTGTGAATAAGACTTATGCTCATTCTGGAAAATTTGCCTTCACCCTTCCAGAGAAAGCTGCCTTAAAACACCATCAAATATTCCATTGATTCTGATCGATTGTTCCATCTTTATCCCTCGATATATATAAAGCAACATTTTGTTATATTTCCTTATTTACAATGTACGAGATTTCAATGAAGGATTTTCAATCTTTCAATTTCAAATAACAAAGGAGAAGAAGTTAAAACCCTCCTCATAATAATATTCATCGCATTTGAATATTTCAAAGGCAAAAGCAAACAAATTAATATTAATTTGAATGACTGTCATCTTAATTAAATTCCCCTCACTAATGATCTGTTTGTCCGATCTCCGATGATACATTCTGTCATTAAACGCTTTGTGTTTCATTTCAAATATTATTGCTAATCCACTTTTTGTTTTGGGTTAACATTCCCGAAGCTTATCGAACCAATTGGGGGTCACTGGCTCAAAGAGTCACGTGTCAAGTGTTCTTGTACCAAGCTAAGTTATTGTTATTTTTCAAATCAATGGCAGAACAATAAGGGCGCTAGTGTTTTTTACGCGTTTCTTTACCCAATGACCTCGATTTCGAATGGCATGACACTAAGTCATGACAAAGGATTTGCAAAACGAGCTTTGAGAGTGGGTTATTGGGGCCAGGACCTCATGACCTATCAAATTGGGGGACTAATGACATTTTCCTCGCCTTATTAACAAATTATAAAATCTGAAAGCAAACAAGTTTCCAACCTCTAATGACAATTGTTTTGCTCTACATTACTGCCACGAGTTTATGTCTTTTATTCAATTTAAGTCAAAAAAAAGGTCAAAAGAGGAGGCGTAGGGACATTTGAAGAACGTTGAACGAGATCTCTTTTTTGTTTCGTGATATAATCAAGTTTATTGAACGTTTTTAATAGTTGGCGTCATTTGCTTGACTTGAAACATGATCGAATTCCTGTTTTTTTTTCTGTGATCGGCAAAGTTTTACAACAAAGTCGAATTGATTAGCATTGATTTTTTTAAGGCGAAAAAATAAAAATTTTGTTGCTAATTGAAAATTACTTGCGTAAAAGTTCTTTGACACCTGATTTGATGTGTAAATTTATTTTTTTCTGA
Source organism: Orthonevra nobilis (assembly GCA_963555765.1). Classification (NCBI taxonomy): domain Eukaryota; kingdom Metazoa; phylum Arthropoda; class Insecta; order Diptera; family Syrphidae; genus Orthonevra; species Orthonevra nobilis. The sequence goes on from OY743224.1 coordinate 95,569,056, forward strand.
CTGAATTCTTTTTTGTCTTGCCTCACTAATTTATGTGAATACATTTCTTTGTAATATAAGATACTAGTTGGAATTGTATTTATTTGGTTTCCAAGAAACCGATAGTAAAGTTTTGAGTGTTGTGCGTTTCTAGAACGAAGGATGCGGGTGCCAAGTTGGCTGATTGGTTCATTTTTGGGCCATAAAAATCGATCAGAAGTGCCTTTCAGCTTGGACAATAAAAATGCTGAATTATGATTCGAAGAAATTTGTGGATTTCCTCATTTGATGAGAATAAAAATAAGGCAATTTTGATTTAAGGCACAATTTTATTATATTTTGCTGTCTGTTGTTTAAATTTAGTCAACGTCATAGTCGATCGAGTTCTGCTGCTTTGATGACAGCAACAAGTTAACTTGGGAGAGAAATAAGACATCTGTCTTAAGAATTGGTCCTCTATAACATTTTGTTCGTTGCCGGGAGCCAGGACGCGCTTCTCATAATTTTTTAGTATACTGGTCGGGCATGAAGCCTGACGACGTAGGCCTTTTGTAATGTGAATTCAATAAAATATGTGAGGATCTTTTTCTTTGAGACGCCTTTGTCTGGGACCTCTATGGATATCAACATAATTTTGGGGAAGTTCTTTACCATAGGACAGTAAGGGGAACCACTGGTGAGTCAAAGTGGCCTTTGTCACGACAATAAGTCTACTTCATAGCCGTCAACTCGATGCTAGGGTAAAGTAGATCTTTTCATGCATTCATCCACTCTAGGTTGGAACAAGCTCGATGGAAGAGATCTTTCGGTTTTATTTATTACGAGACTGGTAGTCAAAACAACTTAATTCTACCAAACTCCCAAAGGTTTTTCATTGCTCGATTGGAAGGGACTATATAAGGATAGAAAAGCAAAGCTTCACATCAGCCACACATCAGCTGCAGCTGGCTTACCAAGGTGATCCTAAAATCTTTGGAAAATGTACGTACACGCCGATTTGGTTGGAACATTGGGGAACTTTGTTCCTTCATAGTTCACGAGTATGTATGGAAGCCAGATCGACGGGGTTAAGAATCTGGCCAAGTAAGTTTGTTATTGATGCACATTCTGTGGGCGAAAAGTCATACAGCTTTAAAGGCGCAAGTGCCACTGAGGTTACTGTCACCATGGAAAAGGAAATATTAGATTCGATGCAGCAGACAAGAGACCATTAACGATAAAAGACTAAGTCCTGACAGAATGGAGCCATGACTTGAATCGAACGTTCGGAAGGTAGCTTTTAATTCTTTGAAGAAGAGTAGATCTTTTGATAAGAAAACAAAGCTGTCGATCACAAAAGAAAATTTACCCACAAGCTGACGATTTATCAGAGTTTTCAATGCTTTAGCCGCCGAGGAATAATACATTCTTTTAAAAATGGGGGAATACCATCTGGCCCACCATGCTTATGAATGTAAAGATCTTTGAGTAGACTTGCCCTCTTAACGAGTGTGAAAGTAGATTCTTTACAAGAATTATTCAAAGCACTCCAGTACTCAAGGAAACGTTCAGATGGCGTCAAAATGGGATGCTAAAAGAGTGGGTTTGCACACAGCAAAATTCAGAGTTTTTCAGTAAAACGCAAACGAAATTTTTTTTAATTTCACGACCAGAACAAAAAAAAAGTGTGTTTCTAAATGTTAATGAAATTAAATCGAGTTAAATTTAATCATTATCTATCCGTTATGACTCCCATCGATAATATCCATCCTGAAGAAGAATTTGTCTAAGGCATTTAAGAAAAAATATTAGGATCTGCAGATCAATGCAGACAATGTTGCCCGCGTCTGAGGTGAAGTCAGGGCATTGGATTTAAGAATAAAATATACCACGACCTTGGACACGGCATTTCAATTGACATATACGAGCATTAACTTATTGGAGGAGACCCGATAAAGACTCATCCTAGGCAATCGAATCTAAGCATCTCCACATTGAACGAATGGACTTAAATACTACAGCTAATTGTGACTTTCAGTTACTTCAGCAGCCAGCAGTTAAACGAATAAAAGGGAAGGCTAGGATGTAAAAGATGAAAAGCAGCAATAGTCCAAGCCTTGATCCTCCAAGAATCAATGCCTTCGAATGTTATTATGCATAATGGTCTTAAATTTTTATGAATTTCGAGAAAAGAGCACTCTTGTTAAGCAGTCAAGTTTGTTAAGAAGTCAATAAAAAAACTTGAACTGCTTATTCTAGCTCAAGATACTTCGATTTTAATTGAATTTACAAAAGACAAGCCGCCGAACAGACCACAGACGTTCTTATGTAAGAATTCTCGTACGGCACCTCGTTTGAAGGCTCCATCAGCTGTGGCTGCAATTTGTAACACACCATTCCATACTTAAAGTTCCAATCAACACAATAGCACAAACAACATAGCGCAATAATTTATTTTCTTCACAAAAATGCAAATTAGAATTCCACTGAATAACATCTGCGGGTCAAACATAAAATATAGAAAATATACGCGCACTCTCAAAATGCGATCCAAGTTCAAGTGAAACACTGATTGCTGCTCTTTACTTTCGTTAACCAAACAAAAATTGATTCCCAAGAAAGCAATAGCCGCCGCCGACCTTGAACATCGGCATCGCCACTCCAGAACCATGTATGAATAACCCCTTGGGTTAATAAACAAAAGTCCGGCTACGGCAAAAATACTCAAACCTACGCCAAGAACAACACCTCGTTTCAACTATTTATATGTTAGTCTAATGCAGTGGAACTAATTAAAACTATAAAGATTTCGAGATACCTTTAGACTGAATCTCGATTTTCCGCTTGAGATCTTGAGATTTGGTGTCATTTGCATTCGAAGCGTTCCAAAGTCCATACGCTTTTCATAGGTCCATATTCACAATCGGCAGAGGTGAATTGTTCTCCTTGGCGCGGGCTGCCGTTGCCATTGAATGTACGAGTACTGTAACTGATCCGTGCACTTAGAGTCGTCATCATGTTTGGAATTGTGTGAAGGTCAACAGATCATCGAGAGAACCAAAACGCGATATAGATCGGTTCTTTGGTATCTATCCGACAAAATTAATTAATGGTATTATGATTCTGGGCACTCGTCGCTGCGGTGAGTAATTCGATCTGGCGTGTGCGAGCAAGCTACAAGAAGGTCTAATCTTTGTTAATCGTCAAGTCATGTCAAGGCTTTGTTCGTTGTTTGTTTATACTAAGTGGATAGGTTTAAGGGGTGGAGCTTGCACCTGCAGCAGGGTGACCGTTTGTGAGTTGTTGTACGCGGATCACTTTCTTGTCTGATAGGTTGCGTAAGATGGATTTGCTTTTGAGCCGTTTCTTGGGGTCTTATGAGGTCCGAGTAGGTGGAGTTGTTTTGTTCTGTTGCGCAATATTGGATTGTTACTTTCTGTTGTTTCGATTTGCATAAAAGTCGTTTGATTTTATGATACTGGTATATCTTGATTACGACTACGAGTGCGATTGAAAATATGGTATGAAATGGTGTGGTGTAGGTAAGAACTAACAGACTTATCCGGATTCCAACCCTTCATGGCGACAAGGAGAATGTACAAAACTAGTTTAGTTTCCATGGCGGTCAAAATATTCCATTGGTGTAGCAATAATACAGACTTTAAAGGTGGAAGTATTTTCCTAAATTGAACAATAATGTCAAGCAAGTCATCCATCATCAGAATCAATTTGAAATTAATTACTTCTACGAGAGAAACTTGCACGAGAAACGAAAAGACAAGAAAACCTGACAGAATAACACATTCAATCAGTTTAAGGAGCAGAAGTTTGTTGCAGTAAAACCACCAACTCCGATTTTTTTAGACAAAGAAATTTGCCATACATAAAGTACCAAATGATATTGGATTGTTGCGGCCCTTGATATGGGCTTTATTCCGACCAGGTTCAACTCGTGCATTTTAAGTATAAAAAGTTAGGAAATCATTGAAAAAATATCGCCAATAATTCCGGGTTCATTTTCTGCTCTTGTATTGCCTGAGGCTGGCAGTTTTGTTTTCTTAACATACCCAATCAACCAGAAATGAGCTTCGTCGCTGAAGATTTGTTTTCGATAAAAAAGCGGATCTTCCTCCAATTTTTCTAAGGCCATCTTAGACAAAATTTGATGCTGTGGCAGGCTCTTATTTGTTTCCCTCTGAACGCACTTTAGCATAAAGATAGGTGGCTTGATGTTCAACAGCAAGAAATTGGTCACTTTAGCTTGAATTGCTTGCTCGGCAGGTTCATTATAACAACCCTTACCTGGTCAAAGTGCGCGAAAAAAAATTTTCACAGGGAAGGAATCTTGAATATAAAACTCAGTATTTTATAGGGTTGTTCTGGTATGAGTTTTTTCATGATGAAATAGCAAGGCTTACCGAGCTTGGACATAAGTTTAAATAGAACACTGAGAAACCATACAGCAAAGAATTACCCTTTATAGGCAAATTTTGGCTTACGAGTATTCACTCTATTAAGGTCTAGAATACCTTCTCATCCCAACGTGATGATTCAATATGACAAAGAAACTCAAAAAATCATTTAACCAACAATTTTCTGAAAGAAGAAAACTAAGCTTAATTCTTATTATAAAATAAGCATCTTGTTTCCGCAGCAATCATAACATTTCAGTGCCACCGTGTAATACTGCTCTTACACTTGAAATATTTCCCACGCACCCGAGTATTAAAACAAAGAAACTTATTCATCCATTGCGCATGCGTACACGTCACGCACGAAACTTTAAAAAAAAGCAAATGTCAGTTGGACTTGACTCTATGTGCTTCTGTCACTATTGTAGACAGACAAAATTATTATGCAAATCCATTGGCAGTATTGCCAAATCAAGTTCTCTGGGAATACAATAGATGTCATTGCATAACAGCGGGCACGTTACCTTCCTTTTGACTAGGTACGATCACATAGGTAATTTGAATCATTGTCTCGGCAGACTTGGTTTGGCTGAAAAAAAAACATTTTTATTTGCAAAATGAAATAAAATTGCGGCGAACTTGCTCGAAGCACCTGCTTGTTTATTTTTTATAATTTTTTTTTTCGATGTTCTTGTACAAAAAGCACAAATACAATGCATCAGCCATCGGACTATGTAATTGACCCACTGACTTTGAATGGACAGTCTTGCGGTCTTTTATTTTTTTTTAATGTTTTGCTGAAAGACATTGTTTTGTCTTGGCTTGGAAATGTGTTAATGTTGCCAAAAATAATGTAATTATAATACGATGAGTAAAGGAATAAATCTGTGGTCATTTGGAGGGAAAATACGTTTCAAGTTTTGACATCAGTTTACACTTTTGTAAAACTTGGTCTTGAGAAGGATTACAATTATTTTTCCAATGGATTTCAACAGAGAAAAGCAAATGATGCTGCGCAGACATACTTTATATTAATATGACTTTTTTTTAACTAAAAGCTAATCGGTTAGGTCTTTGTGAATGTGTAAACAGATTGCCAAATTGTTAATCAAATCAGAATGAATTTGTTATCGGATGCAAAAACGGGATCTGGTGGCTTTAAATATTTGGGAGTTCTTCAAAACAAGAGCATAAAGAGTCAAAGAATGTCTACTAGCATGTATAAGCAAAATCAAAGGGCTATTCAGGAGATCTTGGGAACGTTGTTTCAAATTGGTCTACCGGCCATACCTAAATTCCCATGTAAACATCTGATGGTCAAGGGCAGATATGCCAAAAAGCTTCAATTCAATGACAGGAAGTCCACATGCAGCTATAGAAGTTTTACTCGATCCCATGCATCCCCGGATTGAAAATGAAGCCAGAAAAACGTAAGGGTACATATGTTAATGTAATGCTTACGACGGATCATAAGGAGCCCAAAGGTTGACAGTTTCGACATCGAGATGGGACGATTCTGTGAGCCGCTGACATATCTTTGAGCAGTGCTTTTGGTGCCTTTTTAAATTCAATCGGAATGGATGCTGATCTGCGTTTCTGGATTCAAAGGCATTCGGAGTACAGAAAGGGGTAGGCGGATAGGTTAGGTTACAGTGGAGGCAAAGTCCCAAATATATCAGTGTGGACCCATCGTGAAATCACTACTCTCAGAGAGAGCTAGATGATTAACAAGAAACCCATGATAGTATTACCATTGAAATACATAATTGAGCGCAGGTAAACAGTCTACATAAATATTTAAGTTACGAGCCATTCTTGCATTTGATATGATTTTCAGCAATTATGTTAGTTTCCAGAATTTGCGCAGGAAATGTATTTCAATTCTCTGAAATCTTAAAGTAAGAAGTATGATAAACGACTCCGACGACTTTGCCTTCATCTGCTGTAGCACAATGGTCAGATACTAGTATGTCTGAATGCATCTTCAACCTAACACTTGACCAGAAATGAGACTGGAAGGAGTCAACATCCAATAACAGCAATAACATTGGGAAAGTATGGTACGGTGATATCTCATTAAAGACAATGTATGCCAATTTGGTTTGACTTAACAACTAGGATCAAAACTTGTAGCTCAAAAGATAAATGTCATTCCCTACAAAAATGTGCTTGCCTATTAATATGAAGCGAAAGGTGGACGATAAGCAAGACTATGGAACAGATTTTTGGGACCATCGAAAAAAGAAAAACCTCTGTGGGATAAACTTGAATGGTCCTCTCTACGAGGAGGGCGAACGGTGGAGAAGGTACAGCGGTGAACTAGTTATTCAATGATGCAAATGTAGTCAGGAAGGCAAAAATCCATCCAGTTTTACATTATTTATCGATTCTCGATTTCTTCAGCAAATAATCGTATTACAAGCCATCGCCAGCAAAGTTAGGTCGAGGACCCATACCTCTCTGCGTCTTGTATGATCTCGGCGGGATACAAGAGAAGACGCTCATTGTTGAGGCTTAACTCATTAGCTGAAGGCTACAGAGAGTAAGATGAAATTATGGTATCAATAGAACTCCACTGAACTCCGACCTAACGAACCGACTTAAACGAGATCCTTCATTTAATAAACGTTTTTTTTTCACGGAAATCCATAACAAATGTTATAATAATCATTAAACTAGTTGGCGGTAATGTTTGAAGACAACTTATAGCCGATTAGCACACGACTAAAAATCGAAACATGTGAATTGGAAAACATATGAAGGAAAGAATATAGCTTTTAACTAACCATTCAAAGGGTAGAAATTAATAGGGACTCTCTAATCATAAAACGCGTCCATAAGAACATATCAGTCGCAAGAGAACGGAATGAAACAAATCCATGAATAATCTTGAATAAAAAACGAACCTTCCAAATCCGCCAACTTTATCATAAATTATCACCGTTGGAGACACGGAACCAGTCATCATAGTCAAAAGCCGCAGCACTTAAGCCAGACTCCATGTCGGCATTTTTAATTGTTTAAGAAAATATATAGAATCTGTGGACGCTGAACCGATGCGGCAATGGTTCTGGAAGTGTGTTCTTTTGGATCATTGGATTCAGCTAGGGGCAAGCGCGAGGAGGTGGGTAAGAATTTGCACGCGTAATTAACGAAGAGATTAAGTCGGAGACCGGACGGGACCATGAGGCTGATTGATGGCGCGCACAAGCTTCAATTTGAACTATCAAATTTCACTGGTGAATCATCAAGACTTGGTTGTCCTCAGTTTTGGACCAGAGGAAATGAAGATGGACACGTGTATGCCAGCTTTGTGGATAGATTATTATATATAATCAAGCCATTAAGTCATTAATAGATCTATTCAGACCTGATTTTGTTAATTTCATTTATTCTTTTGTTTTTGAATTTGATTTTATTGACAGCTCTGGTACCAGGTGGCAATCGGGGCGAAGCAGAGGTGACCTTGGTTTGGTTCCCGATGCGTGATTACATAATTTTATTAGAATGCTAGAAAGTGGTGAGATCTTAAACGAGTTTTATGATCCACAGGGAAGTGAGTCATGTAAACTTTTCTAAGATACGGGCGAGTTAATGGGAAATATTTTATATAAAATTAAGAAGGATGACAAATTTATATATACCTATGGTGTTATTTCATCAGTTTCTCGACAGATAACACATAAGTTGCTTTCTCGTCTCCTTAATTCGTTTAGATTTGACAATGCAAAAACTTTTCAAATCGATGCTTTTATATTGATAAACTTATTCTTAGGCCAGCAACATCGACAGCACTTTCTAGACAGAACTCGCAATGGAAGTCAGTTGCCATTAAGAAGAAAAAATGATAATAATTCTTGAAGATTCCGAAAAACCTGCAAGATCGAATTGCACCAAAGAAAAGGCAAAACAAAAGACAAGATGTTTTATTTTGGTGCAAGCCCTTTTGTTTTGGCCTGCATTTTGTATGGCGCATGTCAGTTTGAATTTCGCAGCTAAGCTTACGGCCTAAAATCATAAAAAAAACACCGCCTTGCACTGCACAAATCATGAAAAAAATCTTTGGTTGGTATTTGATTCAGTTTTTTGGAACCAAAGGATACGGGATTCTCCTTTGTTTATAATCGTCACTCCGTTTCGCATTCTTTATTGCTTGATTTGAAAATAAAGTCGTTTTATTCGGCTGATGCGAAAAATCTGCTTAAATTCCTAAGCTCCAAAGTTCTAAGTTATCTTATTTTCTTTTAATTAAAATCTTTTTGGAAGATAAAGGCAGCTCAACTTCGTAACGGATTGCACCATTCTATATTCGTTCTCCGTCACTGTCTTTTTGTATTTAATCTCACTGAATTTAAAAGATCTTAGAAATGCGGAAATAATGAAATTTGTAATTTTTTTTTTTAAATATTTTCATTCTATAATCTATGTCTAATTAATTACAGCCACGTCAACGTTATAACGTTAAAGGCAGATTCTCAACTCCAATATCTGCCACACTAGTTGTAGTCTCTTAAAGAGGCTTTTATGATCAATAAGAGCCTAAAAATAAAACAAGCGTTTTTGGATGAATTCCCAATTAATACGAAGTCTGTGTTTGAAAGGGAACAGATCATTTTTTATAAAGATCTCGGTGCACTTATTCACGAGACCTAGTTAAATATATTATAGACATTGTAAGGAGTACGAGGTGACTTCAAAAAAAGCTTAATAGCCTACTTAACAGAAAGACAGTTGGATGTTTTCAGGCAATTCTATTGTACTGATAAAACTGCAGATGAAGAGGACCGGAAATGAAATGAAGAACTTCAATAAGGTGCTAAAAACGAAAGATATGCAGGCTCTTTGACCATAAATAAAATAAAAGCGCGACACCGTGGACTCAGAATTGAAGCTACGCAAAGTGTAGTTCCACCAATATATACATATGTGATAACCATTTTTACCATTGGCAATAATATTGAAGTATGACGAAAGCAGAGAATTTCGGGTTTGGTGAAAGATTCGTTATTTTATTCTCTTAAAAAAATTGTTCCAGTTAATTGGATTGCTCGAAAACCTAACTGTTACAAAAGACTTCACAGCGATCGGACAACTGTTCATGCATGGATTCATATCGGTATAAAACAGTGACAATTTAATTGAACATTTTTTTTATAAAATGCTTTCAAATTTATTCAATGTGTTTGCAAAATATGTTACTAAAGAAACTCACCAGTGAACATAATTTTAAATTTAAATATTTGAAATTAAAACTTCGTTACAATGAAACCGTCACCACATCACACTCACACAAACAAACGACGCACTTCACAAAAAAAATTAGATTAATAGAAATCGCAAAAAATATCCCTGCTTGGAAAACATATTTATTTAAATTACACTTCACTAAATATTTAAATAAATAAAGACAATATTTTCATTTTAGACTTATATCTTTTAGTAAAAAATAATTTTGAATAACACAAGCAATGCACTTGACGAAAACACTGAACAACTGAACTGACACCACCCACAGCGGGACAATTTGGGTACGTTCGCAATTGCATTATGTGTTCAAAATTTGTTTTCAGGGAGTCTTACAATGTTTTATTTAAGTGATATATTGAAAGTTCTTAAGGACGCAAATAAAATAAAGACTAAACAAAATACGTTACTTATTATTGTATTTTTTTTATTATTATATTGATACCTTTCATGTTAGTTAAATATAGTTGTTACATACTGCGTGGTAGTTTTTTGGTATTTAAAATTGACAGAACAATAGGAATACATCTGCGGGTGGTGCAATAGTATTGCCTTCGACAACTCAATTCTGTTCATACTGTCATTCGACTGTCATTTTTGCAATATTTTGTTTTGTTATTGTCTTGACGGCATGCAAATTTTTCTAACGATACCCCTAGATGTTGCGAAGATGGTTAAAATATATCACATTCTCTCATCTCTCACCAAATCTTGCTTTTAATGTGGATTATAAGTTTTAGATTGAATAATGAAGTCCGAGATTGATAAACACACAATTTTTCGGTTAAACAGTTTGGCCCATGAACCGAAACCAGCGAAAATAAAAGTCCTTCAGCTGTAATTCGTGCGATAACTTTCTGGTGTCATAAATAATATGAAAATATTAACCTTCAAAAAGTCTTCCAAATGGTTTTCGGGCTGAGAACATCTTATTGTGTACTTACAGCTTCTTCTATACCGCCTCGAACAGACGTGATAGCTTTTTCTGTACCTAATTCTACAAGCCCCATATTGGACCTATTGCTAGATAATTCTTAAATCATGTTTGACATCACTGCTCCAAACTCTCCCTTTGTACCACATATTTACAAACTTTAGTATGAACATACCCTAAGCAGGGCTCATTTGTTTTACTGCAAAGCTGAACTCGGCCAATCTCCCATCTGTCACTTTGTGCAAAATAGAAAGAAGAGCAATTAGTTTTGTGTGCAATGTTTTTTCGAAGTGTTCAGTGCGCGCGTTGTTGTTTGGAAAGTAATAATTTTTTTAAGTAATTTCATTAATTTGTCATCTTAAATATGTTTATAATTATGTGTTATATGTTCGCGTGTGTTTTGAAACAATTCTTTGCCAGGAAAATGAATAATTTCGCGATTAAAACGAGAATGAAAAAATGTGAGTGTTGTATTTGACTGTGGTGGAATGTGCTTGATTTTGTGTGTGCAGCTCGTTATAAGTCGTTAGCGAATTTGAAAATTCAAATTCAAAATTTGGTGAGTGTTTTTCTGATTTTCACTTTATTATTTTAAGAATACATTATCTACAAATCGTTTAATCGTGAAATAAAGCTAATAATGAACAACTTGGAGGTACTTAATGGATTTAAATACATTCAACATGTGTTGAATTCTTTGGGAAAGTTAGAGACATGCCCATCTGCTGCAACCCACTTTGCGTTTATATTCATAATTCTTTTTACCCACCTTATCCTTGTAGTCCTATATCGAAAGACACCTACAATTTTATTGAATATCGACGTTATTGGAGAGCTCTTCCTATTAATTTACAATGGTTTTGTTTCAATATACGAAGGAATGTTCTGCTGATTGTTCTTTTTAATAATGAGATACGAGTAAATGTATGTTCAAATGAACTTTTGTTCCGAATCAGGTCGGAAAACTTGGTTGAAATACTGCGAAGCATTCTCTTTCTATCAACAAACTTATGGAATTGCCATTATTGGAGTTATCCTTGGGCAAGACGTCTAAAAGTATTAAACTTTTGAAAGAAAAAGCGCAAAAAAAAATATGTTCTCAGTTAACATTTTGGCACAGAGACCGTTTTTAAGGGCAACTCCAAGTTTGATAAAAAAAATTCAATCGTTGTTTCCAAAGCTCAAAATTCTCACATAGGGAGCCAGGGTTGATAAAAACTTAACTTTTCATTGTTGTTTAAGCCTTCTTAATGATTTCTATGAACTTCTCCGAGTTGAGTCATATGAAAAGGTCTTTATTTGACGGCGACGTTTGACAGGTTAATTTGCATTCATTAACCAAATCACGAGCAACCATATCGACGTCATCTAGCCCTATAAAGGTCAATTATTATAAATGGAACAGAAGCCCACAACCTTCAAAATAATTTGGCGACCGCTAGCAGACTAATCAAGCCGAAGAAAAAAAAAATCCTATACCATCGATTAACGATTATCCAAATCTAATTTAGATTAAATCTTCGATCGTAACCTAATGCGGTGAGGTAACCAATAAGCATATCTAATATAATTTCTATGCCCCTGCCAAAGAATTAGCATACTTTATAAACTCGTGCTCTACTAACACTTTTAGCCAGCTAAGCTAAGAGATAGAAGCAGCTTCCCTAAAGCATCCTTTCACCTAGTAACCACCACAAATGGAACTATGCATAATCCAATCAAGCAACAAGAATCCATTTGCATATTTGATAAGTTCGCGTGAGCTCAATTTAGTCTTTTTCTTTTTGTCAAGCCCAGCAAGGAGCTGACGAAAAACGAAAAGCAAAGACAGAAATACGCAAAAGCAATCGGAATTAATAAATTTGGAAAATTGTGAACGTCAAAGAAACTAAAAATTTACAACAGAACATACAGAACTGTGCCTAACCCATTTTTCGTGCCAAAGATTTATGAAATAAAAATACAAAAAAAAATAAACCCTATTAGAGATGTCTTGATAATGAGGCGCGTGCAGCTATTTATAAGAATCTTTCATAAGAACAAACGGAAACATGAAATATATAAATATACTCATATGCTAGAAGATCAAGAGGATTAATATTATGAAGAAACCTCTTGATCTCTGGCAGATTCTTGTCAACTTTGAAATAAGGCCTCATATGGATTTTGCAAGGGTGTTTTGTTTTAAGAAGGTGGTAGCCGATAGTCATTAATCATTTAGATACGGAAAAAGATTTATTTCTTCTGTAAAAGCTAGACTTTGCGACGACCCACAGCGTGTGGATGTTTTCTATAAATAACATAAAATTGGCAGAAACAACGAATAAGAATTAAAAAAAAGGTGTTCAGATTGACATTGAGTGTTTAAATTGATTGATGGTAGTGTTTTGACTGCTTATGGCGTTATGGAGAATTAAACAGTATTCATTAAGCAGGAGAACGCTGTGTTGGCTTTTCATTAACTAACTCATTAAATGAATTTTCAGATTATTAGTCCTTGGAGGATTTGAATCTCACTTATAGCTGCATTCGAAGCTTTACGGTCTGGGCCAGCTGTTTCCAGTACTGTATCCGAGGTACTATTCTCAGCAGCCAAATTTTTGTCCATTTGCTCCATTCGAAGAGTTTTCGGTTGCATTTATTTCCATACCTTCACAAAGTTAACAAGACTTTTGATTTATCTTATGAACCGAAAATGTTGTTTAGGGAGTTAAAATTTCTGGATAACTTCCTTAACTACCTTAACGTTATAGCTGTCGATTTGCTATGTTTTTCTAAGATGTTGCTTAAAAGATTATCGTGATTGATTTAAAGACACATTTTTCAGTTCTACTGCAAGAGATAACGAAAAAATCGCCTGCGTATTCATACAACCAGATAGACTTGAAATTGCTTTCCACGTCAAACTCTGCCCGTCGCAGTCTCTGTTTAAGTATGAGAGTGAAGAAATCATACGTGAGCACAACTCTTTATCGGAATCCGACGCAAGCCTGAAATAATTCTGTTCTAGGCTTAAACCCCACAGTATGTTACATCACTTATCACTTATTTTGCTTTGAATGCAGCAGAAAGGCCAGTCAGTGTTTAAAGTTGGTCTATTGTCGATTTGCCATACTGGAAACATCACAATTATTGGCCAATTGTTAGGTAGTCAACTGCAAAGGGTTTTGGTTTAATTTGGCTAAGAAAAAGTGTTATGTTTCTGTTTCTAGTCTATTCATATCTTTGAGCTGGAAGACTACGTAGTTTTCTATAATTTTCATTTTTTCTCATCGTCTAAATATGTATGTACTTTTCAAATGCTGTTACGTCGAGTTTTCTTTGATTCATTAAATTTCTAATGAAGTTTGACTGAACTGCATGCCTATGTACGGTAGACTGCGTTGCTCTGATATTTGCAGTTCTATTGCGCTTTCATTATCTCTTAAATCTGCAACTTCCGTTCTTATTAAAGCTGTGCTCTCACATTCGCAATTCTTGTGATTGCTTTCAAGTTCCATAACTTTTTCAGATAGGGTTTGAGGAGATCTCAATTTCAGCATTTTCTTGTCTTTTCTCCAGAACGTGCTAACAACTAAGAGGAAAATACTTACATAAGAACACACATTCAAAGAACTTTACAACATATTCCTTTTTGTTCATGTCCCACACTTTATACATTCACAGGCTCCAGTTAGAAACTCAGATCAGTTATTCTGACAATATGTTGTCCAATTGACGCTTTCACTACGATAAGATTGTATGAAAAATGATAAACGTTTGCATATATTCGATTGCACATATAGTACATATGTTTAAACGTATGTAGTGGTATGTATATTACTTTACACATATAAGACAAAAAACTTGCCGAAGAATACCTTTTTATTAAGACGACCCTTTTGTTGACTTTGTGGTTCCGAAAAAAGTAATATTTTTTATAGCCGAACGATCCTTTGATTTCCTTCTAGTCACTACTATCCGTCGCATTCGAAGAAAATCCCATTTGCTCTTGCACGATCGACTTTTGTAATCTGGTGGCAAAAATCATTGGTTAATAATCTCTGTATATGTACTCTCGAACTTCGTGCAACTCTATCGTTGAACTTACTATAATCATTTGCCAAAATGCATATTTTATTTCTTCGACAAATTTCATTATATTCATTGCACAATATGAAATGTGTATTCATGCGTATGAAAAATAATAAAAATTAAAAATTAAATAAAAAATCCAACCAGATTTGAACCCAGAACCTGCAAAATGCAAAAAAAATGTGGGCAACGAATCAACTCACTGTGTAATCGAACCCGATAAATTTCAACATTTGTTTTTATCCGTTGGCATTCGGTGTAGTTATGACAAACTTACATACTTATGTGTTTACATTGCGCTTCATCATATTTTTTAGGGTAGATTGCTTTTTCGGAGAATCTTTTAGTTAATGAGTACATTAAAGTCAACAAGACCAGGAACTTAACTATTGCATGAACTATGTCTTTCAACTATCAGCATTTGCTGGACAATATAATTTAGAAAATGTATATACTCGTACACATTCTGCTTTCTGTCAGACTTCTTCTTGTCTCGCAGGCAATCTATCATTTCAATTTGCGCACTATTATTTTATAGCTCAATTAATGAACTCAGGCAAGTATAAAGTTAAAGCGGTACTCGTATCCATACGTTGAAGACTTAGGATCCATAAAATGCCAATTTTACGATTGCCCCAACAATGATAACACAACAACCATAAAACAACGGCAAAAACAAAACAAAAATTATTTAACATTCTCCATTTTTATGAGATCAATAAATCACAGATAGTTGTGCAAAATTATACATAGACTGAAGTCTTCAACTTTATTTTGTAACATACTCGAATAGGCGCACATCGCCGAGTGTCATTGACCAAAGTATTTAAAGTGGGACCTAGGGAAGTCTCTAAATAGTACATGTTGGGAGTCCATTCGTGAAATAGCATTTGGCTGAGTCGAAACAACTAATGGCGATTGTCAGCACTCTCAATCGTGCTCTTCCTGTATATACGAAGAAATGTGTGCGATAACTTCTGACAATAAATATCGATGACGATTGGTGCTTAAAACCTGGCGTACAGTTAAAAAATATGTTATGCATTTAATTATTTCCATTTTGAATTCATGATCAACATAATAAAATCACACCCAATTAACGTCAAGTGATCTCTTATCTGTCGGAAGCAACCCATTAAGACAAAAGAGCTGAGCAACAAACTTGACTATGAATATTTCACCATTCAAAACTCACTGTTACGCCCGATGCGTTCACCGTACAACTGAACCCCTAAATCTAAAGCTTAGATGGACTGTATGAGCATGACTAGCTATAGGAACCGTGAAATAAAAAAATAGATACGAAAATTAGCCAATAGGAGACCTGAAACGAAGTGAAACAGTGCTCCATTTGAGCCCGGTTAGTGATAGTTAGTTATTGAGCATGAACACCCAGTTAATAATTCGTTATAAATATGTAATAATAAGTTAATACCACCGAATTCAAAAATTGACTAAAAGCCAAGTCGAACTGGGTACGGTTTTGTGAACTTTAAACTCACTGGACAATGTGTTTTTGTTTTGTTCGTGATAAAGAAACATACATGGTATTTATTCTCTGCTATATTAATATCATGCTGCTTAGTGTGTTGAACATTTTAAATCTTTCGCCAGTGCGGTGGTGAGGACACAGCGAAAAAGAAATGATTGAGGTTGCGAAAAGTATGCCTGCATGATATAATCGCAAATTATCTTGTATCGGAAGTTGTTTTCGACGTATGAGAGGTGGAATAATAAACAGTGTTATACATATCTTAATGTTGAGGAATTTTTGGTTGATAGTGGTTTACGGCAGGCCACAATCACGATTTTAAACCACAAATACAAGTAAAAGTTAAACACTTCTGCAATACTGAGTTGAAACGAGCATTAGCTTAGGAACATATTATATATATTGAGTTGTTATGTCTTCATGTCATAAGAAGATTGACTGCAGGATTTCTCGTCTTGAGTCGTTGTTACCAAAACCGTTTGTCTAAATCCATACAAACCCTGGTTCACTAAGTCGAACTTTCTTCTTAACACTGTAATGTTTCCGTACTGGCGTTTCGATTATAAACTTCTCATGTTCGGAATTCAAAATTTTTACCTACATATATCCACGTTTCAAGGTCCCAGTAGTCGGGTTTTAATGTTTTTAGAAAGACGTACACCTACGTCGTACGTACGTAAGCCTTTTTCCGTTTCACATAACTCGAGAATAAATAATGTTATCGAATTAGTTTCATTGGAAGGGCGCGTTCGGATTTAACACCTGAAAAGGTTTTGTTTAAAATTGAAAGGTTGGCTTAAAATTTATGACAAAAAAACTGTCAAAAATAAGGGACAAATTCACAAGATACAATGTTACATATTTTCAACACTGGCGTTCATAAATTTCCGGATAAATTCATATAATTTTTTTTTCTTTTCTATTTTAATATTAAAATGTATCGCAATAGTTTCATCAACATTATGTGTACTAAGCCAATTGGCAAAAAAAGAATTGGCCTAATAACTTAAAAAACTTTGGATATAAAAATATGGTTCGCTCTCATTTTTGTCGAAAATCCTCCTCATATTGCAACAATTTCGTCAGCATTCAATCGAACGACTTTTTAATGTTTTCTAATGTTATTGATCTCAAGATTACTTGTAAGATTCTTCTAAAATGTATATCTCGATGTTGGACACTGTTAAACGAACCTGTCTGTCAAGTTGCACCCAATCCAAATTGTAAAGTTGAGGTGCCTTTCTCTGTATTGGAAAGAGCTTCGAAAATTATTTTAGAAATTTTAATACTATACTTTTCCTTTTTCATAATGAAACTGACGCATGAAAACATTCTCAGACAATTGTGGAGCCACAAGATTTTTTGTTCAAAAACTTCAAATTCTTTTCATCTTTATGTTTGCGTGCTGTAGGTTAACGATTTTTTTCGCTGAACTTTATAATTAAAATGAAACTTGTAGGGGAACCTATATGAGGCAATTGAGGGCTTGAGTTGATCGGATAAGCGGGGATATTTATTGTTTTTCAGATGAATAAAAAGCAAGAGCTTTCCATATTACCTTGTCTATTTAAGAATTACCATCCTGGTAGACATTATAAAAAAATGTCGATATGCCAAACTAATATCAGCTATGATAAAGTCAAATACATTGGATATTGAGACATATGAATATCAAAGCGGAAAAAACAAAGGCTATTATGTTAAGACAAGGGCGCGCTAAGAAGCATACAGTTCTGTAAGTCTCCCATTTAAAATTTATTTGTAGTTCATCATCGCCTGTTCTAATTCAAAACAACTAACACCAATTGGCCCTTGATGAATTGACATGCGAATGTTCACTTATCTACAAAAGCTGCGCCAATGAGAATGAAGACGAGACTTTTCAGCTTTCGTTAACCAGTAGATTTTAGGCAAGCAAATTAGACCATACGTTCTTCGAGTGAACGAACGAACGGTTATAATTTTTTTTCATCATCAAATGGGAAGATCATCGTGTAGGCGTGTAGGCATTTCCATATTTTGAATTTTTAATTCTATGGTTTGTTTTGGATTCGTAATTTTCTTTTTTGAATGGAAGCTCAAAAGACGCTATTTCGTTTGCTATTTCCTGCGAGCATATCGAAAATCTTGGTATGGAACATACTCGTATTTCAACATAGACAACCTAGGTGGAAGAGATCATTTCATAACCTCTAGGTACTTGAATGATGACAAATTTCGAATATTAGTTGAGAACCCATATTCATCCGGCAGTCGGTGGTAATCTTCAACTTGTTGTCAACAATTTAAAGTTGCATTAAATACTTCTGGTAATGTTGGCTCTCCCAATGTTCTTGTCGGTTGCCACGATTGTAAAATTATAAGCATAGATTTTATTATAAAAATAGAAGAAACCATAACTTTGTTCCAGGCTTATGAAACCGCATACAATGCTTTGCTATAGTTTCCGATCAATCGTATTCCCATAATGTGCACCTATTTTTAGATCACTGAGTTATCAATTGTATTAAAAGATTTGTTTAAAATCAATCAATTGTTTTAGTTAATGGTTTTGTGAAGACTGCTATAAATTCTTGATGCGAAATCCACCAGCAGTTTGTAAGCATAGTTATTTGCATGGCAGACGAACTGAGGACTTTTGGTCGCACTTTGGTGTTTTTTTTTATTCGTTTTCAGATCTTAAGGGATCACATCATCTTTCCAGCAGGCTTGTCTTTAAATACATAAAATATATTCTGTAATCTCTTTTTAGGTGATTTCGCAAATAAATTTTGATTGTGTTCTGTGACTGAATAGTGTTTTGTTTATTTCCGTTGACAGAATTTTTGTGAAATTTTCGCCCAAGTCTTTGAAACCTATCTGAACGTACTCGATTGTCCATACATTCATAGCTGCAATCAATGGCATTAGCATGAATTATTTTCTTCAGTTTCGGTTAAAAATTGGCTGTTTTACACAGGGCTCACAAGCTAGTCACTCTGGCTGCTTTTTTCAACTTGTGAATACAACTTTGCTGCAGTTATAACTTTCCTAAGCTTTAACCACTAAAGAAATGCTGTTGTATCGGCTTCTCACACTTTCTTGGCTCCCTTCACTTTTGTCTAGTTAAGATTAGAGCCATGTAGCTATGTTTCTAAGAAGTTTATTCCCTATTACCTTGGTATATTTACATTGATATCTTCTTTGTTTGCTGTGTAAACGGTTAGTCCTAAATTTTTATGTCTTTGTCTTTCAAATCCTCAACCAATTTTTATTTCAGTTGCTCTCACCCAATGCCATTTTTAATTTTATTTTTCCGAATTATGATCCCCGTGAAGATGGAACGAATTCCTAATAAAGACTTATCGAGATTTTCTCAAGATAGTGAGTACCCTTCGATTTTTTCCCACATCCTGCAGTGCATCTGTTTAAAAAAAAACTCCTTCGAATACGTGAAGGTTGTCAAAAAACTCTTTCAATAATTTCGTGATGAGCCGTTTCCGTCGAATTGACACAAAAATTATTATTGCGAAAAAACACTTAAATGGGCGAATGCAAATGAGTATGCGGACTCCAAAAATCAAAAACAAAATATTTCTCCATTTCAAACATAATCTTAGTTTCAGTCAAAATTCTAGACAAGCTTAAGCTTAAGCTTACATTGAGTGAAAAAAATTACACTCAACAAATTTATCACTCAAGAACTACCTCATGAGGCACCTTTTCATCCCCCCTCCCATTAAATCTAAAGTTATTGTCACTAACTTTTTGTTTAAAGGCTGCTTAGTACCTGAAAACATTAAAGCCATCATTTCTCAAGCTTTAGCCAAACCGCATTTTAGCTTACGCTCTGAAATACCCCAGCTTAGCTTGTTTCAATACTTCGCTCCTTCCCTATGTGCTGTTTCTTCTTTAAGACCATTGGCTTCTCTTCTGTTGTCTCTTTTCGTTCGTCTTCGCCGTCCGGTATGACTTGCATGCAAAACCAAAACTTTAAGCTTAGCTTTATTTTCCATTTCTGTCGAAGCGCATTTGAATAATACCGTCAACGTCGTCATCGCCGCGATTGTCTCCGTCTCAACAGTCCGACAACGGGGAGAAATAAAGTCTTCGGCTTTGGATTTTGTAAGATTTAATTTTTAGTGTGCGCCGACCAGTTTAGGTAGACGGCCACAAATCGGTCGACGTTTCGTTTCGATTCGTACTCGCATATTGTGTTTTTGTTTATACTTATCTGTTATAATATTGTTTAAAATTATTAACACAAATAATAACTCTAAAAATATTTAACTTGCAACAGTCTCAAAGGTGTGCATTTTTTATTTTTTATTTTTTGCAAACGCAAATTAGCAACGGCGACAATTACGGGGGGAAAACATAAAGAGAAAAATCGAATAATAAAAAAACAAAAAACAAAAAAAAAAAACTTATTACCACTCTGTGCGCGAGTACTTGTATCTTGTATCTTTTAAAGTGCAACAGCAAAATAACAGCTAAGGCAGTATAAGCTATACTTGCAATGTACTACGGCTGCACACACGTATCTACAACTCTATCTCAAGTATCTTTTTGAGGTTTTGTAATAATTTGATCGCGTTTTCGCTTTTATTTTCCTTCCTCCCCATCCGCACTGTCCGTCTCACCACTATTTACATGGTCTTCGTTTCATTTCGTGAAAAGAAAAGAAAAGTGAGACTACACTCTGTGAGATTATTACTATAATACTACACACTTGAAGGAGCTTGAAATCAAAAGTGAATTGCTTGTTGTTTTTCTTCTTTTAAACAAAAACAAAAGCTGTTTTTTTTTTGCTGGGAATTTTTTTTTCAAACAAACTTTACCTGCTTAAAGATACCACAGCAAGGCATACATATATTTGGTTTGCTCCTCTAGGGTGGTGTCTACTAGAGAATAAGAAAAACAGTAAAAAAAAGCTTGAACATTTCTTTGTACTATTTAAATAAATTTAACTAAATTTATGTTCGTTTTTCTTTCAATTTTCTTATCTGTATCTGCTGAAGAGCGTAACTAAAACAATCATAAAAATCACACACGAAAAAAATAAAAAAGACCATTTTGACTTGTCAGAATGATGTAGTGTATTCATGATTTTTGTTTCTTAACACACTATAACAAGTTGTTAAATAAATAAAAAAAAATATTAATAAAATTAATGTATCTCTATCTAGTTGTCTGTGTGAATGGGTATTGGTCACTTTGAATTGGCTTAACTCTGTCCATACTAGCTTGCATTGCTCGCTTAGCCATAAGCAATCATAGTAATTTGTCGGTGCGCGCGTCGTGTCGTCTTAAAGGTGTTTCGTCGCCGTCATCATCGATCGTCATCGTCGTCGTCGTCGTCGTCGTAAGAGAAAGTGAATTTTATATTTAAACAAAATAAAACTTCCAACGAGAGCTTTAAACTACTGCTACCACTATTTCTGCCACTTCAACTGTGACTACTCTATCAATTAATTTATTACTTCTCTTTTTTATTTAACGAAAAAAAAGTGATCCGAATAAAAATTATGACATTTTGACAGAAAAAAATACAACAAAAAAATCTCGGAAACTGTTGAATAATTTCCTAATAATAATAACATTTTCATAACTATTTTTTCGCTTTCTTCTATTCTTCTACTCCCATCATCATCATAATAAAAGGCAATATATACAATAAGAAGAAAAATGTTTCGTAACACATTCGCAATTAAATATTTGTAATATATATATATATTTAAAATCGCATCAGAAGCGACAAAAAACAAACAAAACAAAAAAAATCATATCGCAACTAAAAGATACCAAGATACATTTGAGATAAAACCGCAGATAAACGTGCTTAGTGCTACTTTATTACAATTTTTGTGTGGTAAATTATTGAATTGAATTTATCGCGCGGTAATCATCCATACATGTGATTTGTGAATTTTTCTTCATTCCTCTTTTTCTTTTCATTATTTTTAGTTCAATTGTTAACAACAAAAAGAAAAAAAAGGTTTGAAAAGTTAAAAATTAAAAAAAAGGAAAAAATATTAATCAAAGTGAATTTCGAATTTGAATTTCTCGCGCGATTTGTTGTTTCTTTTGCTTTGTTTTGTTCGCTGTGTGGATAAATCAGTGTTGGAAGTGTAAAGATTGAAGAAAAGATATTATTTTGGATGGGATTAATGCTGGCAGATATTCGTTGAATTTGTTAACCAGAGAAAAAGGTGAGTTTGAGTTTGACATTTATAAAGGAAACAAGTTTAATTGTTTGCATAGATACATATATGTCAAGGAATTTTGTGCTGTTTCTCTAATTGCTAAGCATGTTAATGAATTGTTTTAAAATATTGAACAAGTATGCTAAAATATTGTGTGTCGAAACGTTTGTTTAGTACCTCCTTTTAAGAGGAATCGCTTAGCAGTTTTCATGATAGGAATTTATTCCGTTAAATTTTCGAAATTTCATTCGGCTTCATTAAATGTATTCAAATGTCTTTTGTTTGGTCTTGAAAATGTGATCAATTATTTAAGGTGATTTAAATTCTGAAAAATATATAAACTGTTTGCCTTATTACTTCCGAAAGCAACAATCTTATCTTATTTGCATTCTAGATAAATCTCCAGCTTTTGATTTTTTGGACAAATTCAATATTTGATGTTTTAGTTTCGTCAGTTTTTTTTAAGAGTATATTCACTTTTTGAGATCTGACTAGACTTAGATGCATACATTAATGAAACTTGTCAGAATGATAGGCAAACGTATTTACTCATGTTGTTCTTTGGCCGTTGACTTATTAACTAAATATTAAAGGAGATTTGTTTAGTACTTTGTTGATTCATATCATAAATTAAATTCAAAACATTTTGTTGCTGTCCAGATTTTGTCGGGACTACAAACTTAAGAAAAAGTATATTAAACAAATTCCGTTTAGGAGTGAAAAACAGAAATTACTACTACTACTTCTTTTAGATAATTTTGAAGTAAAGCAAATTGTGCAGCCGACAAAGTGAACAATCTTATAGACTCCAGTTGGTAAGGCCGAGTCCGACATAAAAACGTCTATTCGCCCATTAAAATGGGTAATTTGAATTTAAAGTTTATTATGCTGTGGCTTTGCCTTTGACAATCCCTTGATGGATATCTGTTTTGTAAACCTTTTTCATGACTTGCAGTACATTCTAATTTATCATATTTAATATCCAACTGCTTGTTCCCTTTTGTAGATATCAAGACATCGTTTGACCTTCCCAGTCCAGTCCGAGGAGTTCAAACTCTTAATTTGTTTAGAACATTATCTAATTGGTTCTCATTCTTTGAATTGAATACGAGCTCTTTAATTATTCCGTACATTAATATCAAACACTAACTTTGGAGTAAGTTTTCGGTTTTCTGGTCATATTTGCTGAAGATATGATTTTCAATGTGACGAATTTTGTGCTCAAATAAACAACCAGCTGTTGCTTGCTCTGCTGTCCATGTCCAGGATCGATGACCGATGTGATTGTTCGATTACACAGTTGCAAGTGAAGTGAATTAATAAAAATAGAAAATGGTTATCATTTTGACAAACTGACAGCAAATAAATCGATATCGAATTCTCGATTCCTATTCTGACTATACTAATGGGGTAGTCAAATTATGATAAATCTGAGTTTTAAACAGCTATACAAGCATATGGTATTATTCTTCTCCTTATCGTTCTGCTCGTCCCCTGCAAATCGCATTATAGGAGTTTTCATCATCCCTTGGCAGCGAACAAAGTCTATACAATTCAGAACATACTTGGAATTACGACTTTTCCATCTGTCAAAATAACAATTTTTGCCTTACAATCATCTCGTTAGCCTTATTGACATTACCAAAAAAATAATCCTGTTCCGTTTTTAACTCTGTAATTTAAAATTTTGTTTTCCGTCCAAAAAAAAGGATACTGATTGTAAAAGAATATACGGAGATATCAATTCAGTTTTTTGAGGTTAAAACATAAAAGGTCTATGAAAACTTAAATAAAAAACTCTCCTATTGAACTGCCTTTTAAATGTTCATTCATCCAAACAATCTAGCGACTGATTTAGCTTTCCTACTGTGGCTACTATAATCTTACAATATAATTAAAAAAAATATTGCCTTTATCGAAAATGCTTAGATAGCACCCTTAGTGTTCTGTTTTTACACAATGTGGGTAACGAAAAACGTCACTAACACTGGTCTACAGGACAATGATACACGATTTTTTAATGTTTTCATCTAAATTGAATACCATGATAAGCTCTTGTTAAACACTTGTATACACCTTCCAAACTAGTTTCAGGTACTCATATACATACTCGATTTTCTGAGTCAAATCAATCTTATGTTGAATGAATTCCCAGAACAATTTACTGAAGCTGTGCTCTGTACACATGATCGTTGCCAAAACTGATGAATGAAAACGAGTACCCTCAACACTTTAAAAGGTTCACCTGAACCTGAACTATTTATTAATATAATTTCAAAGTTATGTCACTGAAGTATCTTCAATAATTTTTTTCATTTAAAAGCGTGCTCTTTGTAGTGGAGTTACCAATTTTGAGCTCTAAAGTGCTTACTTTTATTTTGTATTTTGTTTTTTGTTATCGCCCCCATACGTGATGATTTGGCAGACTGAATTAGATGGCGATTTATGGATTGAATAGTTTTTTCATTTCATTGCCCTTGAGCTTCTTTCTCGTGCAAATCAAGGCAACATGGTTTTTGAAAACTATGTCAGGAGGAGGGTTATGAAATATGAATTTGCAACATACTGACGACCGTTTAGCTTTTGCACTAGATGATCTGCAATGAAAGTTAAAGCAAGGGTCTTTGTGTGATTTATGAGAAGCATTTGTGAAATGGTAGCTTAGAAAAGATTGATCGGAATGTAATTTTGCAACTTTTAGAATCAAATATTCCCCATAACTTGGCAATGAACTCGTGTAAGAATAATAAAGGATACATTACAGAACAGGATAATAACTCATGGTAATGTTCCTTGAGCAATCTACTGCTAGTTTTCTTCACATGCGTAATGTTTCCCGTATCACTATTTAACCACTGAGTATCCAAAAATGGCAATCATGTGACTACAGGCATACGCTTTTATATTCGTTTTTTTTTTTCTGTCCTAAAATGTTTAAACAAGTCCATTACAGCAATTC
The DNA here is from genome assembly GCA_963555765.1 of Orthonevra nobilis. Classification (NCBI taxonomy): domain Eukaryota; kingdom Metazoa; phylum Arthropoda; class Insecta; order Diptera; family Syrphidae; genus Orthonevra; species Orthonevra nobilis. The sequence goes on from OY743224.1 coordinate 95,594,314, forward strand.
TTTTATATTTCCAAAACTATTCAATTCCATCTTTAGAATTATTTCCCATTATATCTTACACAATTCTATGTGCCTTTGACATTCTGGACAACCAACATCCGAAAAAAGGTACGTGGAGATCTTTGTTGATCTTTGTTAAACACTTGATTCATTACATCTTCTGGTTATAAAACCATAATGGACGTATTATAGATTCTAGATCCATATTTAAATAATCCACTCATAAAAAAACAATCTCGCGTTTTGGGAAAGTTAATTGAAACCGTTTTAAAAAATTTCGTTGGGACATTTAAGTGCCACATCCTCCATAGCGAATTTGGCAGAAAATCGTTCAACCCTTACAGAATTAAAAGTATAAAATGACCAAACAATTAAGTTTTCAGACTCTTTAAGAAAACCCAGCAGAGGAAAACCGAAGAAAGTACGAACACCGAAATGAATGCAAAGCTCTTCTGCGAAAATTTTCTACGAACCAAAAAAAAGGCAATAAGTGTTATAATGTTACATTACAAGGGTAGCAAATATTTTTGGTGGTTCCTAAAAATGTAAGAAATCGGTAGCTCATCTTCAATCCCAACTCTTGTTAGCAATGACATTTCAGCTGTCAGTTCTCCGGACAAAGCAAATCCGATCGCAGCTTATTTTACTGTTTGTTCATCGCTTTCACATCAAATGTTCCGATGGAAAGATTCATTTAAGCACAATTACCAGAAGATATTTACGCTCACGAAGCAATTGTATTTTGTCCAGCCCGTTTCCGTCCAAGGTTTTTGTAAGTTCATTGAAGTTTATAAATAATCTGAAAATACGAAAACTTCTCAATGACTGGTTTTCGTAGCAAAATGGCCTCTGGTGGTCTGGTCGAATACTAATCTCACCCAAAAGTAGAGCCTTTCTTTGCATCTTTAAGGTAAAAATAAGCTTATATCACGTGATTCTTCGAATGTACTTTATAGCATTTGACGTCATGTTCTTGTCTCGAAAATTACGTGCATTGGGAGTCGACGAATCTCATCTTCGTTGGATAAACGGTCTTCGGGCTGTTAAAATTATGTTTTCATGTCTGAAACTTAGCATGTAATGGCTCTCGTGTCCCGCGACTCCGCTCTGTCTGAGACTCTCTTTTTAATTTTCACTAAAGATTACTTATCGGCTACACCTTATCCACTCAACTCTTTCGCTGATGACAATGTCCTTAGTTTTTCACATTTTCAGCCAAAAAAATAAAAACGGAAAGGCAGATTATTTTGAGTTCATATAATTCCGATATAAAAAACAATAAAATAATGGGCGTCAAAATTAAAAAAAAACATAAATCAGACGAAAAGTTAAAATTATAGACTGGAAGTGACGAATTCTCTCTCTTTCAATCGGCTCTAATGCTCCTTCTTTGCTTTCAAGAATTAGTTCATGAGTAGTTTATTTTTAACAGTCTGTTGAAAGAACTTTTCGTCAAAGGAGTCGATGAAAGAACTGAAACTTGTGTTACATACTTGATTAGTATGTAAAAGGACTTTTATTTGTTCGTATTGCTTAAAGGTGCTCTTAAGTTCTGAACCCAGTTTAATAATTGTTTTGCACTTAATCACAGTTCTTATTTTTTGATTTTCCGAACATCGTTTAAAAGTCTCAACTAGACTATTCGTGCTCGATCCGTAATAAACATACTATATGACATAGTTGACTCTTACTGGATGATCTATGTTCAAACAATCAGTAAACTTCCTGCCGAGCTGCGTGTTTTCAATTCTTGAGTTTTGAGTTCTCAACGTATGAAAATCATTATTAAATGCTTCTAAAATTAATTTAAGCCACGGCACAAGCAATGCAATTTGCATGCTAGTATTTGGAAAAAAATTATTTCAACAGGCGCTGAAGTAATTGGATTCTTCTCCATGTCAGATCAAACTTGTGATGATACTTTTCTTGTGACTGCAAAAATTGGCCAACCTTAGAATCACTCAGAACAAAAAAAAAAGTATTCTGTTTTTTAAATTGTGTTGATAACTTCTGCTTTTTATCGAACGGGTAATGTTAGGAGTATAACATTTATATTTTTTGAAAATAAGCAAAAGTTAAGGGCTGAGTTTTTGAAGAACTTGTAAGACATTGATCTCTTTAAAGATAAATAAATAAAAATATCACTAAGTCACATTTTTCAGTTTTATATCCAATACATTGACCGCCAAAAGTTTATTGATCTTCGAACTGCTTCAGTGGCACGTTCACCCTCATCTTTCCACAATCCATAAGACAAAAGAGCTCCAGTTGAAGTGATTTGTCATAAAATGCTTAAAAGAAATTTCTCGATTCCATAAGTCATAAATGAATTTCATTAACTCAAAACCACCTCATTAACAAAATAACAAATGCGTTTTAGCACAACAGAATTCCCGATTTAAATTCAAATTAATTGCTCAACTAACACCCAAAACCAGTTCACTAGGTCAACGTCTGCAACAAAATGAATGTCCTGACTCCAAGCTAATTCAATACAATACAAAACCCCACTACGCAAACCATGATCAACTCTTGACCGCGAACCCTTTAAAGTAATTGAACCTCTAATCTGAATGTTAACCTCGTAAACAAATTCAAAAATTATTAAACCAATTTCTCTTGTTAATTTTCTGTTTTGTATTTGTTGTTGTTTTTTTTTTTTAAAGCTGCCAAAGCAGTTGATTAAATGAATACCGTAAATTATTTGGATATTAAATTTTTCCTGTTATATTTTTTTATTTAAGTACAGCTTGGAGGTGGTTTTCTATTCGAATGTAATTAAATTGTTTTCAACAACGCAACGGTTTGATGGTCTATTGCGTCTGAAATTGTTTCTGAAGTGCGCAAAATTATTTGCAAATCGGATTATGAGTCGAGGTAATTCATAGGAATTCGACGTTGAATCGAGTGGTGGCTGAAGGTAGAGATAGAGTAAAGGTAGAATGGGTGTAGACTGGCTAATTTGTTGCATTTTATTGAAGGACAGAGTTCAGAAAGTAAGAAATTGGTAATTAAATATGCGAATTGGATGTGATTGGAATACATCGGGGAGATGATTTTAAAGTTAGTTTGACTCAGGTGAAAAGCTAGTAGAATCCCTGTTAGAGTTTAAGGAACATTTTTTTGATTCTTAAGTAAATTGACTCCAAAATTATGGAATTACCAGTAACTAACTTGAAAAAGTAAATATCAAATGACGTTTGAATGAATATTTAAAACAGAAGAATGAGATATTATAAGGAATGATAAATCACTTATCTTTTACTGGTGCAAATGCAACAAAACACACATGAGATACATGTAATTTTAAAATTAATATAAATCCAATCAAAAATATCGATTCTAGCGAAAAAAAAAACATATTTTGTGCTGATGATTAAGATTTTTAAATAAAGCTTTAGCTCACAGAAGCAGTGCTTGCAAAATATAAACATATTTAACCTTCTTTTGAAACTACTTAGTAAGTTGCATCGCCTGTCTCGGAGCTATCGTGCTTTACAAAGGCAATGGTCAGCTTATTTCATTAATACTTTTAATTTAAAAAAGCGTTAGTATAAATGCACTTATGTTTCTAAATATATTTAAGCTTAAAGATGGTATTTTTATCTGATATAACATCGAGAAATTTTCAAACGATTTTAAGATATCCCATTTTACAGAATAATCTATTAAATGAATAAAAATACAACTTCCAAATTATTTTTGGGGAAAGAAAAGAACAAAAGCCGAATGGTGATGGATGCAAATAGGATAGTGCCAACATATGTTAAGTGCAAGATTTTTGGGCCATAATTTTCAATAAGATTTTACACAGAGAAAATAACATCTGACATTCCTCGTGAATGCATATGAAGACGAGTCAATGTTGCTCCCAACTCAACTCACTCTGACATACGACGTTGGGTAAAAGCAAGCTGTGGTATGTCTCAAAACACTTACTTACTTATCCATTAGTTCAATAACTTCCTGATGTTGCTGAAATACTCCAAATCTAACGTGCTACCCTTTTGGAAATTTTTTTTTGGAATTAAAATCTTGCGTAATCATAAAGAAAGAAGTCATGAAAAGCATTGGTTTAAACGGCTGCTTATATTGCATTTCTGCTTTCAAAAATTCAGCGTTTAAGATTTCACCATGTTTCAGATAGAGTAACTGGCTCTCTTTCGTGTAACGTACTTGTAAACTATTATTTTACGTGTAATAAATCTCTTTATTGCCCCTGCCCTGTTGTCCAATTCGGTCACCTACCTTATGATGCATTGTGTACTATCCTGAGAGGATCCTATCTTGTGTAAAGCTGTCTTAAACAAAATATATGTGAAACGTTTGCTTTCATGGATGTTTTTCCATGAATTCCAATACTGGAACCGTGTTTGCGGCCAAAAATTTATTTGTATTTCACATGATAGCCAAAACGTTAAAAAAATTATATCTTGCATCAGTCGTGCTGGAAGTTTTGTTTCTGCAATAAATTACAAATGAATCTCAAGATAACCAAGACATCAGTTTTTTTTTGTTTATTAAGTACTTTGCTCCAAAATGTGCGAATTATAGTGAAAAAGACTATCAAAATACATATCTTGAAACGTTTTTATGCCATTCTTGTCAAAATAAAATATCGAGAGTACAATGTCACACCCTTTCATTATTTTTTTATCATATCGTCAATCTCATAAATCTGGCGAAAGCATGCTATATATCTTCTCCAACTGGTTGCCTCTATCCTTACCTTCAGCCATCAAGTCTTTGTCGTTTCCCCTCCGATAGGTATGCCAAAGTCTCTTCCGATACAAATCAATCGATTTAAATTTCTTTCACGAAAAATTGATTGCAGCGCACTCGTTCTTTGTTGTTTCAACTTCCTAGACAAAAGGCATCAAGATGAGTTTGCCAACGAAAAGAGCTGTTGTTGCCTTTCTGTATTTATGAAAGGAAAGCCCATTTGATCTTTCTGCCGCAAAAAGACCTCCACGAATCTAGCCTACGACGACATGAAATCATGATTAGCAAACTCTCAGACTATGCTTCAAACGCTCCTAGTGAAAGTGACAAAGTGTGGCGGTTTTATTTGTTTCTTTTTTTCTTCTTCTTCAGTGTCATTTTTCCTACTTCTTTCTAGTTTTTTCGAACAAGGAAGTGAATCGCAGACGAGCTAAAACACACAAAAAAAAAAAATAAATTGTAAGCAAAATTGTCAAATTGAAATTTACGTTTTTCAAGAGCACATCAGCGACAGCTGGTTCTGCCCAGCTGTAAGGTCGAACTGCTTACATTGGCATTCGGCGGATTAAGTTTGTCGCACGGGCCAAGAATTCTTTGGTGCTTCACACGGAAGTTGTAAAATAGTTTGGCGCGGCGTGCTTACTGCGTCAAGTAACACACGGCTGCGAAATGCATTTTGTTTTTTTTATTTTTAATTAAGTAAACTCAAGGGCTATTAGAGCGGTTACCGCACGAAATGGCATGACGTTGCGTTTAATTAAACCGCACCTGTATTATGAGTGACTTGAAACAGACACACAAACAGAGTTATGTGACTTTAGGATTTTGCTCGTCTACTGCGGAAATTTATGTCAACGGAAGAGTGGCAAACTGGATAGTTTTATAATTATGCAACTTGAATTTTTATATGCAACAAGTAATGAGGAGGAAAGAGTTGCTCCGTTAAGGAAATTTCAAGTAATTTGACATAAGAGATACCTGCATTTAAAAAAAGCCTTAGATAATAGCTCTTCTGTTTGTAAATACTTTTCTAATATAGCATTGAGGATGAACAATGCTAGATCGAATTATAATAAGCTCTAAAATAGCACATATTCAAAACGAGCTCGAAAACAAATCAAACATTTTCTTCAGAATGGAAACTTAAAATAAATGGCATAAAACGTGAAACCATACTGTTCTGCACGCCAAAACTGAAAACAAAGAGTTCAGATGGCCTTCACGTGGAATCGAAAATAGCAGTTAAGTTTTATACTATTACTTTGACAGCGTTGTGACTCAAATCGAGAAAATATAGTATGTGCGAATTCATGTCGCTCCTAAAACCTTTTGATTCCAATCATCTGAAATACGACGTTAGGTCGTATGTTACCAAACAATTGGACCAATTCTGACTGACTGGTCCGCTGACGTTACATCGATCAAACTCGTCTATCCCAGCAGGATGCACCGCATACCTTTATCTCGATGTGAACGGATATATATCAGACCTATCAAACGTGTCTTTAAGGGATGAAATTGCTTACTTCGAATCTGCATACATGTTAAAGGGGATAGATAAAAAAAAATAATAGTGGCTCAAATGGTTTAGACCTAAGCTTAGGTTAAGGTATTTTTAGTTAGATTAAGGTTTCTTTTGACTGTATATTGTAGGATAACTTTAAAGAAAATATAATAATGAAATGGTAGTCAGGATTGTGTCTACTATTTAAGAATCCAACTGACGTTTATAATATTAAATTATATTAATTATTTTTTTTAATATATAATAATCGTTGTAAAAATAGTAAAATGAACAAGAGTTCGATATCACATCAGACAATGCATCTTATTAAAAGTGGAGCGCGAACAGCTTATTGGTTCACTGTCCTGTGTTTTAATCCAATCGCAGAAATCGCTCAAATTTACCTTCAGAATAAAACAAAGCTGCTTAGGGTGAGTCGGACCTGCTCACAAAAGGTATCAAACCATCGTACAAAAATGGATACATAAATTTTAAACGATACATAGATTAAAAAAAAATACGTCGTTGTAGGGGGACACACTTTTATTTTAGATTTTATATTATTTTTATTATAGCGGCCGTAGTAGTAAACATTCTGTGTCTACCTATGTCACCCTTTGTGTACGGAACCCTAAAAACTTTCACAGACATCGGCCCTTATTCGGCCTGTCTCCATTTGTATAGAACTCCAGACTCTGAGTACAAAAAATTCTATAGTAATGAGGTCCTGTACAACGGGGCCAACCTGATCAGAGTGGACAACTTTCTGATTAAACTTATTCGAAGTCACATTGCAAGAGCAATGACTTGGACCAACAACTTGATCTCCGGGGCTTTTTACCCCAATGCATCATGAGATAGTGCGCCTTAACGGCCTTATTCCCCCTGAAGCTTTTCTCTATTTAGTTAGAAAAGGTCTGGTCCAGGATAGATTGGCGGTGCCGTTAATCTTCCAGGTTGGTCGAAAAGCAGTGGACGGGCGAGTCAACTACGAGCAAGACGTTGCAAGTAGCTCACCGGGGACCCTCAGGTTTAGTAGGGCGGTATCAGACCGCGACAAAACTGATGTCGTAAAGCAATATCGATATTATTGGTGGTTGGACGATGATAAGAACTCTCTCGTCTTTTATTTATCTCTGATACCATTCTGGCAATGATTATAGCATGCTCCTGTCAGCCTTGGCCGGCTTACTTATATTTAAGTAAGTATAAGTAGTAAGTAATTAGTAAGTAAGTAGTTTTTAACGTTATTTTAAGTTAGGTTAAGATTTTAGGTTTTAGATTAGAATTTAGTTTATCTTAAGGTTTAGTTAAAAAAAATAAATAAAACATAAGTCCATACACTAAGTTTTTTGTTTTTCTTAGTTTAACATATAGTTACATAACTTTAAATATTAAAATAAGCAGTCGTCGAAAGACATTTATTAAATTGTTATGATTAGCTTAGAGCGCCCACAGAGGGCCAGTAAGTTAGGTTACATATAGTTAAGTTAATTAAGCTAGCTTTAAGCGTTTTTGTCTAGCAAGTAAGTTAATGAAATGAAAAATAAAAATGCATTGAAAAAAAAAAAAAAATTTCACAGGCATTAAAAAGTTTAGAAAGATATTCTGAGCCAGATGAAATATCAGGTAAAAATTCACTCCATGAATTCAACCATTTTTCCTTAGCTTAAAATCTTCTGCATTTATCCAGTTTATAAATACCGAGTCTGCAACAATTTGTTGTTAAGAATGATTGAAAGTCTAGGTTTCAGAGGCAATGCACTTGAGTTCGCATTAAACCTTGGAAACGTTATGTTCGCATATACTTAACTCTCTCTTAGTTATGTTGATATTAACAAGATCAGCAAGATCGGCATTCCCAAGAACTCGATTATAATGGGTTAAATGGACAACAAAAAAATCTGAAAGAATTCTGTTCTTTTAAATGTGAATATAGAGCATTTGCGAAATCCCGCACAGATAGAAAAATAGTATTAGTTGATTGGTCACAACGTTTGTTATATCCAAGGGAATACAGCTACTTAGAGATTTTAATGTTTTAAAGGTGCTTCAATCATTCTTTGGACAAGGTGGATAATATGAATTCAGTTGAAGAACTTCATGATGACTAAGCAACATGGACTCTTTGCAACAACTATCGGTCCAACACATGTTATAGTCTGTCATTTTGTTGAAAGCTGAAACATACTCGGAAACCTTATTTCGAAATTGCAAGTTTTTTGACCGGCTAAATTACCAATTCAAACGACTAATTTAAATTTACGGGATTTTTTTTAACTTTACGAAAAAAAGAATGATCGTTGTTGTAACGATAAGTAAATATATCGTCTAGCGTGAGATGTTCCTGAACGTAAAAAAAAATTCAATTGATTCTAATCGAGTATTCCAACACAATAAACAATAAAAAGATTCCCGACAAACTTCTGACATAACTTGACGTATTTTATGTCTTTGAGAAGCTTAGTTTACAAAACGACCATTGTGAACCATTCACAAATTGGCACAATTGTTGTTTTCCGCTCTTTTTTTTTTACAATAAAGCAACTTCAGAAATTCACAATAAACAACAACACAAAAACCCAAAATCAACGCGCTTTCAAGTTTGTCCAACAAAAAAATTGTTATAAATTCAAAGGTATGGAAAAATGAAAAGAACAAGTCAATGTGTGCTAATGAGAGAATCGGCTAACAAAGAAGCAGAAAAACCCAAAATACTGATCGTAATTTTTTGAGTGTGAGGCAAATTTAGAAATCGAAAATGAGAATGATAATTGAAAGTAAAATTATACAAATCTATTCGCTATCTCGAGTGAAAAAAGGCACAGTATAGACAAATTAATTCGGACCTAGGCCTATCATGACATTTACACGAATATTTATTGTTTATGTAAATATTAGTTATTGGTTTATTCATAAATGGCAACCTTGGTAATGAAATAGGTATGCATGATTTGGAGAGATCAACATTGTATGCAGATGAAAGCATTTTTCAAAGTATGCGATGAATAAGGAAGTTTCTGATCGTATTTCTCTAGCTCTATTTTATTTTGGATCCTTATAAACAAGCCATACGCTCTTGAGACGGTTTCACCATCTTTGAAAAACCTTTATGTAGAAAAATACTCAACCGATATTGTATCTTTATAATGAAACGACAATATTTCATAATGTTTTTTTTTCAATGTGTATTGTTGATGACTAATTGGGCTGTTTTTAGTCTCACCTTCGATCGGTTTGACAATAAGTTCTCACGCGGGCGGTAAATTCCAAAAACCAAAAAAAAGAAGTCTGGAGTAGTCTAATCGAACGACCATGACGGTAAGTGCAAACCGCCAGAACGAGACATTTGGCGACTCGGAAACGCTTTTTCAAAATTTCAATTGTCGCACGAGCTGTGTGTTCGGTTTAACTACCTTGTTGATACCATATGTCCTCCAGTCCTGAGTCATCAATTTGCTTAGCCCTTTTCCCTTAAAAATCAGGCACTCTGGTGGGTGTAATGGATCTTTATGAATATGATTTGTGGACTCTCAGTGGCGAAAACCCGATTTTAATTTTAACGTATCAGGTCAGACACGCTCACTCTCCACTTGATGTGGAGATCGTGATCGTAGTTTTGACGGCCTACATGCAGAATCTGCCGAACTGTGTGAACTTCGTAAGGGAACATCTTCAACTCTTTGACATTTTCAGCCACAGCGGCGAGAATCTCATCAGATCAAACACTGTGAAGCCTTTCGGTGCCTCTTCTGCCACGCTTTCTTCCAGTCATTTACGTTACATCGAAATCACTGACGAATTATTTCAACAAAATAATGTCAGGGGTTTTTCGCGACCGTGAGGAGTATAGAGTTCTGCTGCTCATCGACGTGTACCCAAATATCCAAACAAAACTAACAGTTGTCGCCTTGTTTAAAAGTCATAGAATCTTTAAATGGGTTGCCATATTGTTCCTTGGATTACAAACTATTTAACAGATTTTTCCATTGAAAGTGTAGTTAAGCATCATTAGATTATCATAGCCGCACTCGACAAAACCCCCTTTAAAAATCCTTCAACATGGATCGAACGCTCAAAATTTCCCCAATCGGACAGCTGTACGAGTTCCTATCTATTTTGTTGCCCTCTCCTGCCCAAGTGGACCTGAATGCACTTTGATTCAGTAAACACATTAAAAAAAAAATTATGTTTTACATAAACACCAGGCGGGACTAAATATTCAACACTCATTCATCGCAAATTTTTTTAAGGAAATCGAGCCGAATCTAAAGTCAGAGTTAAAGACGAAGCTGGATTTTTGCTGTGGCTTTTTTTTTTGTCCGATGGAAGGGAAGATATTACAACAAGCTAGTCATAATAATAATTATTATGCTTTATATACTCGTATGTTCTTCCGATTCCGTGTTAAGCGTCTAATGAAATCGAAAGTGGAAACTGCTAGTGCAAGTAGCACTTCGATGTAATGGTGTGTGTTTCCCACTCATCGGTGTGTGTGTGTGTAAAGAAGCAGGCTAGTTGAAGCTCGACTTGTAATATGATTTCCCTTTCGAAACTAGAGGCGGCGCTGACGCCTATAGGCATACTGTATCGGATACATTACCGGCTCTGCCGCAGTAGTCAACGCGCGTGTTATACTCGCACGTTCGCTTCGGGACGCGCGCAGGGGGGACAAAAGACGTGCTTTGGGTTTCTAGCGTACGTTGAATTTTTGCATAGATTTTAGGGGAGAAGCAAGCCGGTTCAACGAGCCATAACAATGCAATCGCACATTGAATACCTATTCAAAGTTTTCAATTGGCTCGAATGAGATGCATGAGGTTTATTTTTTCTACCACCATCGATCATGTGTTGCATATTACGTTGGTAATTAGTTAATTAAAGTTGCCATTTGTAGGGAAGCACTTATGAAATATTAGGCATTCCATGAAGTAATTGGATTGGCTGACTGTTTCACTGTAAAATATGTACATATATATATATATATGTGAACGAAAGACGCTTCTGACAAATAAACTTGTTTAAGTGCTAGCAGTTGTCCCATGTCTAGACTAACCGGTCAATGTAGACGTTCGGAAGGTTTGCGTAGTTTATTTGGGTTTAAGTTTAAAGATTGAAGTATTACGTAAGGCCTTTCGGTCGGAATCAAAACAGTCATCAATTAAACTGTATCTTCAGGTTTATACCAGAAGACAAAAAAAACTATTGAAGGACATTCAACGAAGCATGGCTACTAGTGTTGCCGTTTATTTTTACCATTTAAGTACTGTCAGTTGTCAGCAAACGGTTTTTTATGTAATACCTGTCACCATCTTGCTTAAAAAAATGAATGCCTCAGTGGTCACAAGTTTGATTTAAGCTTGAGAAAACTTACAATCCATGGAGGATGGATTTCTTTTTGTTTTTGTGATAAAAATCAAATTATTACGCATCATGACTTTGTTCGCCGCATTAAAGCTGCTGAATACTGGTTTTATGTCTTTTTGCACAGGCTGTGATTTTTATATTGCTTCTTGATTAATTGCTCTCGTGGTAATTGAGAAATGGATCAAGTTGTTGCTTTATTGATATGTTTTACACAACAGCAATTACTCATTCGATTTGCAGTTTAGGGAGATGTGAGTAGTGGAAACTCTCAATCCCATGAGTTGTGTAGAGAAAGTGTTTAAACGGCTGCAAGTGCATTTACTTACAATGGACATTGGCCTTGCCCGGAGACGGTGTATTTTCAAATCGGTCTGATATTTTTTTTTATCAAATAATGTGTATATTTGTGTAAAACTAAGGCGTGTTGTGCACTTTATTTTTAAATTTACTTGCTCTTATAAGGCAATGTTTGAAACTACAGTGTGTTTCATTTCGGTTGTTTTTGATGGGTGGAGACCGAATTGGGATGGAGGCATCGACTTATTTGCTTTTGCTTTGTTGGCAGTATTTTATTTGCCATAAGTTGTTATACAAGACAGATGTGATTGGCTCATCATCCCGCTGCCAGTGTTATAGCTAAGAAATCAATATTTTGTCAAAACGAACTTATTCCAGCAGCACATACAGAAACCACTATAGCAAGCCACCCAAGTTGACAAAAATTGGCAACATTAAACATATCTGTGACGAAAATATATGTATGCAAAGAAAACTCCTTTAAGTGAAAAACCCGAATGCCGGAGAGTTTCGGAATTGCAGTGCACACGAATATTGCTTTGCGCAATGCAATTTTTCCTCCCTAAGCAGAATTTACCTCTTCCACCTCATCCACATCACAAATATCGTTTAAATCGTATTTTTAAGCATCGGTGTTATGACATATGTAGATAGCGAAATCTGGGAAAATATATTTACCAAGCATATGAGCCGTAGTTTTTTAACATTTCGTCAGAAAATCGTGTGCTTTTTTGTCAAGCAATGGTCCTAAATGCAAACATTTTAACCTTTCAACGTTCACTGCTTTGTACCCTCAGTTTCTGTAGTTTATTCGAGCAAGTGCTCCAATCATTGGAAAGTGAAAAGGGCCAAATTCATTTTTCTAACACTTTTTTCCTCGGATTTTTGAATGGCATGATCATGGAATGGGAAAACCGCATGACGCTCACGTAAGGAATTTGTTTACTCAAACACATTTAAAATTACTATTTCATGTCATCAACTTAAATTCATACAAAAAAAAAAATATTGATTCATTTTGAAGAATATAATTCTGTCTTGAACACAACTAATAACCTTCTGTACTTTTACACCCTTTTTTTTCCTTAGAGCTTTCGGGCTCTTGTGTGCTAAAATATTGGTTTTCGGGGTCTGAATAGTTTGCAGTTTATCATCATGCACCAAAGACAGCACCACTGCAATAATAAGAAAACCGTAAAATTACATGATCTCAAAGACAAATTTAGTATTTCATTTCGAGGCATAGTATCTGCTAGATCTATAAAACGTCGTCTATATAAATGAGCATATCAATTTTTGCTGGTTCAATTGAGTTTCACGAGACTCTTCGTTCTTGCCTCACTGCAGTAAATAAATGGACCGATCATCACTTCTGCAAAATCTGCATGGTTCAGTTTTGAAAAATTTTATTCAAAATTAATTCAAAGATGTGCAGATGTTGGAACTCAAAATTGCCCTTTGTTTTTATTGCATAAGAAGTCCGAAACACTCAATTCTATAAGCAACACCATCAGTTTGATTTGAATCATTTACATTAGTTTAAGATCAAGCAAGGCTAATTTTTCTAAGATCTTAATTTTGGAACATTAAAACAGCTTTTTTGCATAAGTATTTCGACTTATGTCCTCAAGAAGGGTGACGTCTTTGTGTAACATTTTTTTTTTTTTACAAAATTAGCAATTTTCAGTTGCTAGCCGACACCGAACGGTCCTTTATGCTTTTGTAAAAAAGTTTCTTGAGCAGTTTGCAATGATATATTTATTGAACTTGTAACTTTAAGATCAACACCTACCATTCGAAATGTACTCATTTTTCAACATCCTTTTCAATTTTTTTAGAAGAGCCTTGGGCGTTCAAAGGTCTGTCGTTCAGTTTTAAGTCAACATTGACCCAATATTGATGCACTACCTCCATTCTTTATTTGTGACCTCAATACCATAACACCATTATTTGACGATGACAAAAAGACACAGACGGTTCATAGGTTTAAGTGATATTTCTTTGTTCCAAACAATTAAAATGTTCCTTCCCTTAAGGGCTAATTCACACTCAGTTCAAACAAAATGTTCATACGCCACAAAAGCCAAGTCAAATCAAACTCTTCATAGCAGCACTTCATTGCATTGTCATTGAATGTGAATGTTGACAGTTAACCTTCAACGCTCTCCTTTTTCCCATTCAAAGCCCTGGATTCGTGGGCATTTCAAGAGCTTTTATTATTCTATTTCCAACGCTACACTAATGACCAATAAATCAGTTAATTAATTCGTGAAATATTTTCCAACTCGAGTCTAATGCCAATTAATGCTAAAAGACTCGAACCTACAACAAGTCTTTGATTTGATTCAACTTTCGAATTGATTGGTTTACTTGGGTTCTTTTTCTTTTCATCGCCAGATGATGATGGTGATGTCAGAGACCCATGTAGAGGTTATTGATTCGTCGTGCGTGGATTTTGTAATCGGAATCCCATGAATTTGATTGTTTCCTGTCACTGTGAAGATGTAAATTTTATGCAGTTATTTGTATTTGCTCAGGGATTAGTGAAATGTAGGCGTTTTTAAATTTAGGGATTTGGGACACGTGGCGATGACTAGAATGCGTTAAAACTAGAAGCCTTTCAAAAACATTTTGAGACTTTCTCAAAATAGAATATTGTTTCGCATACATACATTTGTATAATAACAAGTCTTTGAGCTTGAAATTGATGAAAAAGAAACTTAAATTGATGAATGAAACTTCATCTCTATACTGCCGAAAGTTGACCACATGCGTCAATATAAGAAGAGGAGGTGATGCTATTCTAATCGATGCTTGATCAACTACGAAGAGAAGGGAAGTTTTGAATAAAAAGGCAATCTGTGGTCAGAGATGTGCGCCAGTTGTGTGATCGGTGATCAGAAATCTTATAAACTTAATGTTATAGCAGTGATTAGCAGCAGTTGATGAGTAGACAAATGATCATTACAATAGCCAGTGATCAAAAGGACGAACATCAATCAGATTTATGGCCATAGATCAGTACGACCAATGATCAGAGGCTCGGAAAGTGATGCGGAGGTCCGCCATTAATCAGCAGCACTATTGATGTCCAGTTATGCAGCAGAACGATTAATAGTACTGCTAAGAAAAGTCCGGAATCAGTAGAGTGATCGTTGATCTATAACTCGATTAAAGATCAGTAGAGTGATCGTTGATCTATAACTCGATTAAAGATCAGTTATAGGTGCTTATTTTCGGTGAGCAGTTGTACTATAAGTCATCCCTTATTAGTTTGAACATCGTTAGTCAAATTAATGATCACCAGTATTTCTAATATTCAATACATAGATCAAAGTTCAGTTGCTTGATCAGTTATAAATTGCCCACTGTCTTTGAAACACAAGCATGTTGTGAAAAATTCACAAAATGTTGTTAATAATTTATAAAAAAAAAACACTTTAAAAAGCATCATTAATTGAATTTTTGTTCGCTGATGATCTTGAGCGAGGATCAACTAAGAAAACTTGTCTGGAATTATACAGAAAGCGGAAAAATATAAACTTTTGATCTTCAGGGTCATATGATTTTGTTTAAGTTTAGGTAAGACTGTGATATCACTTGTTATATTAGTTTCACGTAAGTAAAAATCAAGAAGCTTCATCTAGTCAGACGATAGAATTTACTTTCGCATTTAAACACTTTTCTGTGTATAGTATATTCATTGTCCGACCGACAGAAATAATAAAAGTAAATTTGAATACATGTTTATTTATTTTTTCATTTCTAAATAAGATTCGGAAAGTACAAGCAAGTCTTAGTCTCTTACCTTTAATTAATTGAATCTGTAATTTGAAAAAAAAAAACACAAAAGTCAAACCACATTTGCAAACTTGTTTATTTGTGAACGCTTCCTTAAAAGAAGGCTCATAATCTGGGTAAAACCCTGAAAGCCACAAGTTAAAAAATCATTTCCTCTTCAAACAATACAATAACGAAAATACGAGTACGAGTGTGATGCGGAATATAATAACTTATCAAAGTGATAGGAAAAGTGTTTCTTTTATTACAATTTTTAAAAATCTCAAGAGTCAGATCCATAATCATGGTAAAACCCGCAAAAGTTGGTAAATTCTTTCCTTTTTAAACAAAAAAATGCTGAGTATGATTGATGGAGTGATGGAGAAAAACATTACGTACTATATTAATGGTAGAAATTTAAATTATGTTCTAATAATGTTTTGTTTAAATGCTTTTTCATTGATTTTTATTCAAAATTTAATATACGTTTTGTTCAATTTAAAGTCAAAAAGGATTTTCTGTTCGTTTTTTTTTCAATTTATTAATTATAAAGATTTTTCGATTATTCAATCGCACCAAGTATAAACAAAACAAGCCCAAGCGGCGCACAGTTTATTCCTGTAAAAAGTTTAAATTGAAAGGTTTGTTTCAAACATTAAATGACCGAATTTGTTATTTGATAAAGTTCAATAATATAAAAAATTAATATAAGACAATACAAAGCATTTAAAAAACTCTTTTCAAATTGAAAGGTAAGAAAAAAAAATTGCTAATAGGAATGGAAAAAGAAAATAGTGAATGCGGCTAGCATGAAAAGTATTCAGTTTACAGAACTCGTCTGAGGTTTTCAAAACTTACTAACCCTGTATTCTGAAGCTTAAGAGTCTAAAAAAACGATAGCCGCAGTGAATTTAAGTATTTCTATGTTGAGATTTTTAAGTTAATGGTCGTAACCGGCAATGTGCAATGCGGTAGTTCATGAAGTTTATTAACTTTAATAAGTTTTATGTACAAAAAAAAACAAATTTATTTTATTGGTTGTGTCTCTTTAATCTTTGCTTAAGTGGACCAATTATTAATTGCATTGTTTTTAAATGTCACTCTAAGTCTAATATTAATTAGCATAACGAAAATGCAAAATATTATAGGTCCCGATATAGATTCTTACAGAAATTCTGCTTCTATGTGTTTTATATAAATTCTTACTAAGCAGAAAGCTCTGTTACAGAATACCATGAGGTAACCTAGATTTTACTGTTTTTAACATAACTTGAAATAGCCATAGCAGTCGAACAACTATGTATGTTAAGAACCTTAAACCAGATTTGGCAGTAAGTTACAGGCCATATTGAATTGATTCGCTGATGTCTTCTTAAAGACCCTTGGGACGATAGACGCTTGTGAGAGTTGGTGGTGTTTTTTTTTGCCGCAGGGACTATTTTAGCAGTTTCCCGATTGTCACGAATAGTAGAGGTTATTATTCAGATTCTCATAACATGAGCCAAACGGCTCAACCTAAGTGTGTTTGCCATAATTTGTATTTTTGAAGATAGATTTATATAACTACGCTCACTAGATAATTGATAGCTTAAGACTTTCGCGCAGTTGATTATAAACTGCGTTAACATGATGCCCCAGAAAATGTTCATCGATTTGTCATCAATCACTTTCGGGTCACAGACTAAGTTTATCAGCCCATGTCTTTATCTGATCATCTGATCATTTTGGTCAAGCCAGTTTTGCCTCACTTCTTCCTCTTCATCAAGTGTGTCAATATCTTTTTCTTCAACTTTAGTTTGACCTCACCACACATTTTTTATCGATCAACCTTGAAAATTCTCGAGCACATCTGTTTGAAGCGCAAAAGTTTATTGCTCACTTATCAAAATGTCATCGCTTTCACAACTCTTTTTTCTTTATGTAAAAAAAAAGGTTCATTAGATCATGTGGCAGGATTTGATCACGACCACGTATCGTAATCGATGTTTCTTTTTTGTTTTTCGTTTTTCGATTTTTTGAATAAATTATCGTTAACGATGGATACAATCCTTTTATTATATGCATTATAAGACTGGTTGGGCTTTCGTCATTCATTCACACCTGATACACTCTTCGATGGAAATGAAAGTCACCGTCACCTTAATCGGTGTGTTACATCATTGTTGAACATGCCCATTGGATGAAATGGGCTCAGGTTATCTGTTGCGCTTGGTATGGTGCTCTTTGGTCGTTCTTTCATATTCGCTGCCCAAGCCAAAGTGCGTCGTACTAGTTAAGACTACAATTATTAACATTATGTAAGGTGATTTATAAATCAATTAGGGGAACAATGGAACGAGGGGCGGGGGAGTTAATGAAAGAGAGACAACAACCCACGGTAAGTAAGATGGAATTAAGTTGCTACCTGATATGAGACTGATGCTTTACCTACGCGTAATTTTTATTGACTTAATCTCATGATAAAAAGCCAGTGAGTGGTTATTGATGAATGTGAAATGACTGTTGCGTCAATGGCGTGACTGAGCTTTGATAATAAAGCCAAATGTAAACGCCATTCGAATTTATATTGACGTGATGTTTCTTTTTGGAAAGGAAATGATTTCGGTTGGATTTCATTGCTGGAATGGAGTTGTAATTCATAATTTCAAAAGAAAATATCATATTCAGACTTCAAATGGCTCCACATTTTTGTGGTCCTCCGATAATCTAAAAATGATCAAATATTCCAATAAACTGCTGATGATTCTGACACTCAAATTGTCAACCAGACATCGTATTTTGGAGCTATTATGTTTTGCTTCCTGAGATTTGATGCTTATGAGTCGGATGCAATAACTTCTTGGGTCATGGACGCTCACAAAATCTTCAAGCTTCAATTTCAATAATAATCGATCCACTTCTAAGACTGGTTAGTATGATATTCTTTAAAAACCTGCGGAACAAGAGATTTGAAATTCGATTTTATTTGTTCCTTTGGTTTGATAAAACAATGCAGTACTACGATCCATTCTTACTTGATTGAAAGGAATCTCATATCGTAAGCGTCATGAAGATTCAAAAAGTTAACTTTCTGGGAGTAACAAGATATATGATAGACCCGCAATTCTATGAAAGAATTAATCAATGTCGTTTGAATAAAAGCGCTCAACTAAAAATAGTTACCAAATTTTATATCCCGGATTTGACTTCAGATTTATCGAGGAAGTGCACTGTCGGTTGGGAGATGATTTTCTCAGAAATTGGATCATATTTACTTATGTTGTATATATTATATATATATATTTATATAGACTTAAAAATATTCGGAGATATTTGCGTAATAAAACCACTAATTCCAGGAGTATTTTTTAAAAGTTAGATACATATTTGAAGATATTAGTTTCAGTCACTCAACCAAATATAAATGTCGGAAGAACTTTGTTATCTACAAAATAATTGGTATAAAATAAAATAAAATAAAACGTTAACATCATCAGTCCTTTTATTAAAAATTGTTCATAATTTTTACAATATCTAGTGGATTTAAGTTGTACGAAATTTAACTGCGTTTTCCTAAAAATTAAAAGGATCTACGCAATGAAAGGGTTGCACATTTTTTAGCGTCATAGGGCGATGGCGAAAAATCAAATAACTGAAACAGATTACACGAAAATACGTCGATCGGCTACTCTAACAAAGAAATCTTAAAGCCACTGCTTAAAATAGTTAATTAGTTCGTAAGTTTTGAACTTTTCCCAAAAGAAATGATCCCGTTTTCTTTTAATCCATAAAGAGTAACAAAAAAATTTTCATTCGTGAGAACTTCTAACTTTATTTAAAACTCAGGTAAAACTCCATTGTGACAAGTAATTGCATACAGAAAGATACAATTTTTTTTTTTCGTCTATAAATTACAATGGAGATTCGATATTTAAAATATATCTTTCTGTTGTAAATTAATACATTTCAATTTAAATAAATTTGCGGCAGTTGAATAAATAAATGCTTCAGAAGCAGAGCTCGAAAATAAGTCTCAACCTTGATTTCAATTTGGGTTATCTCTGAGCTTTGGGCACAGCCACTTAGGTCTTGCTCTGAATTATATAGTATCAGAGCTGTAAAAAATGCAATCTTTTGATTTTTTTTTATTCAATTGAAATTAATTGCTTATTTTGCAGTCTTTTTCCGTTTCAAATAATTCTAAAATTTGAAGTCATTGTACTAAGAATTACTTGAAGTAATCAAAAGGCTTCAAGTCACAAGAATGCAATACTTTTAGACTGTCTGAATTCGTTGAAGTCTTTTGAAATCATTGATTTATACTGTGTTGAATTCTTTTGATTTCTTTTCAGTTTTAACGTTTTGAACCCTTTTCACTGCTTTGAAGTCTTATGACTATTTGAGGTGTTTTGATGACTTTATTCTTTTGGTTACGTTTCTAATTACGTTTAAATTTGCATTTGTTCTCACTTTTCGCTTCTCACTTTTAGAACCTCTTTCGCTGAAAATAAGTCAAACGCGTTTAATATCTAATATCAATCGTTGCTTTTTAAAATTATTTTTATTAAGTATTATATGTAGGTAAAGAATAATGGTTAATGATATGGTTAATATGGTAAAAGTGTTTTAAGAAGTATTTTAATATTTCATGAATTTAGTTTCACTTACAGTTAACTCTCAAGGTTTATAGAACCTTAAATTAAATGAAGGTTCTATAAATGAAGAAGAAACAGCTCGTTCGACAGTTACTTCAGTTGCCGGAACGCCAAAC
Organism: Orthonevra nobilis; assembly: GCA_963555765.1. NCBI lineage: Eukaryota > Metazoa > Arthropoda > Insecta > Diptera > Syrphidae > Orthonevra > Orthonevra nobilis. The sequence continues at coordinate 95,614,734 of OY743224.1, forward strand.
AAACCAATGCCAGTTCAAAAAATTATTTTTACTTTTATTTGTTTTTCTGCTCATTACTACTTTCACTTCTACTGAACTTTATTAATAATAAACCAATAATTGAATAACCAAATAATTGATCTGCAAATCCACTTGAATGCACTGCTAGAAAATTAAGCGACAATAGTAAATGGGATTTATTTTTTCTCTCAATTTTATCACACATTAATTGACTAGAACCTATGAAAAAATAAATTAAAGGTTTTTCTCCGACCAAGAACAAAAAATTAAGGTAAAACAAATCGGTAATAAGGTGATTTAATTTCATAATCTCAACAGCAGAGAGTTATTTGAAGGTCAGCAGCTATTTTCGAGCTCTATTCAGAAGGAATTTACGATAAAACCACCTATAAGGTTAATACAAAAACAAAATAAATAAATGAATAAACTAAAAAATAAGTAACTAGATAAATAAATAAAGGAATTGTTAACAGATTTTAAGTAATTAAGTAAAACTCAATCACAAGTAACTATAATGACCTTCAACACCAATTTTTATTGTCGAACTTTTTGCCATTTTCGTAAATTTTTTGTGTAAGCCATCTCCGAATATTTTTCATAATATTTAAGTCTGTGGGCTTCGGGTCATCAAATTTGGCATTTTGCCTTCGATTTAAGACCATTAGAAGTTGTGAGCGAATAATCCGAGATCTTATGCAAGACTGATGTTAACAAGCTGATATCCTTGGTGCTTAAGGCTGTCGGATTAAGTCACACACAATCGGCAACACCATATCAATCACCATTGTTCTTTTTGAAATGGATCAATCTCGTACCACGAAAACATAATAGCTGGCTTGGTTGGCTATCAGTGTCAAAATAACGTCTGATTCAAAAAGAAACCAAGAGATGGTTCAGCCTATATTTTAAAAAAAATAACTTGAATATTTTTATTTTTATGCTTGTTTTTGTCATTTCAACGACAAAGTTTCTGCTGTTTGGATTTACATTTTTTGAAACCACGATGGCGAGAATCGGAACCAGTAAGATCACCTTAACTTCGTCGGTGACGATTTTACCTCATTTGACATCTCCCCAGATATAAAGGCCAAGAATGACCATTGCTGTTTCTTAATAATAAGGAGTAAAGTTCTATCTCGAGCGATAGTGTTGACTTTATATAAGACCCTAGTCATCCTATCTAATGCCGATGCAGACCCCTTCTTCGAAAGATATTTGGTATCGTTTGCGTGAACGGTGTATGGAGAAGACTCTTTAACAACAAGCCTTACAAGCTGTACCGCGACTTTGACATAGTCAAAAACCTGCATCTGAGATTGCTAGTTATGTAGAGCACCAATGCTCCATCTTAGAGAGCCCTCGAATCTACCCTGGAGGGATAGAGCGACGACCGTTCTTTAGGTTGCGCGTAGTGCGCAACTAGAGGTAGCTAGCCATGGACTGGGCTAAATGGAAACAAATGTTAGTTGAGGCCACGTTCACCCCAAACTGTAGAGCCACATAAAGAAGATGAAAAGAATGAAGAGAACTTGTTTTGGTTTTAAAGATGGAAGAATTGTTTCCTCTAAAGATAGCCTTTGTTTTAAAATAACCAATTAATAAGCACTTTATTAATAATTTCAAAAACTCAATCAATATAAATCAAGGTCTATCCGCTCCCACGATTACTGCAACATACATTTTCGAATAATTAAAATTTGAATTTTTTATGCAACCTATCCGTATAAACAAGTTTGACATTTTTTCTCCTACTTCATTTAAAATTTTTGATGTCATCCACCTAATCAAATAAATAAGAAACACGTTTTTCTATCTATTAACATTTCTACTGCTGCGTTAATTATGCATTTGTCTTTGATGTAACATTGCGGGTGTTAATTTTTTGACGATAGTTTCATGCAATATTTTTACATAACAAAAAACAACTGTTTCTGTATTTTTTAATTACTTTATTTATTCCCAATAAACGAGTATATTACTGTGCCCCACCCCATTGTCCGCAATCACAGAACACTAAATCAACAATTAAAACTCAAAGAGTACATAACCAACGCCCATATGCCGGCGTTAACATTTTAATTCAGTTTATTTATAAACAAAACAAAAAGAAAAATGGCGTATCGAGAGCAAACTTTGAACAGAGAGTTGTTGAAAAAAGTAAATAAATAAATTTATGTTCGACGACCGACTAAAGCAAGCAAAAACTCCAGCCTAGTTAACATGTCACGGTCGAGCGTATGATTTGCTAGAAAATTATTATCAACTCGTAACAAGCTTTATGGGTTATCGAAGGTGGACCATTGTGGGGCACCTGTCATTAGTTTGATTATGAAATTAATGCAATCTTCAGGTAGCTTTGACATTTGCCTGATTTCTTTGAATTAATTTAAAAATGTTGGCATGCAAAAGTGTTATACGGGTTTGTTGACGAAAATGTTTGCCCAATTTTGTTAAGTTATTCAAAATATTTTTGCCCACAAATTTTTAGATAACGAGTTGTTATGAAAATTATTTAAATCATTTAAAATTTGTTGACTGAGTTTATTTATAACTATTTCGCTATACTAGAAGAAGCGTGTATAAGTTACGTCTTCGGTTTATTGTGTAGCCAACAACCTTTCGAAAGCTAGGATTTATTAAATCTTGTTACTCAAAATTTCGGAACTCATATTAATAAATATTAAATTATAGAGCTAGTTGCGTGAGCTGTAACATGTCCGATTAAATTTCTGGCGCCACCATTTATGAAATCACAATTAAGTCAACCTGGATACGAGTATTTAAGTGCGCGTGCCTTTTTTCGATTGAGAAAAAGTCATATTTCATAATAATCACTTTTGTTGGAAAATTTTTCAACAGAGGCATCAATTTGATCAGCCTTATTCTTCGAGGCGATCTTCGACAATGTTACCACGCCAATTTATCACCTATTACTTTACTGGTCCCGACCTAGACGAAGTATAGATAGGAACATCTAAGCTTCAGTTAAATAAAGCTGGTGGAGAGGCCGGCCTAGCTGCCGAACTATTCCAAATCGACACCCACCATCTTTTCATCGATTTCAAGGCAACCTGTGACAGCATCAACAGAGATGTGCTGTTTAAAGCCATGTCTAGTCTTGGCATCCCTGACAAGCTTGTCCTCTTGTGCAGGATGACGATTGAAAAGCCACGCTTGTGTTAAAAGAAAAATTCTGCAGAATTTTAACGAGCAGAATATTTAACGAAAATCTGTGCGGGTTATCCAGCGACATCGTCTTTGCCAAAATGATTGAAGTCCAACGGCTGAGATGGTTAAGTCATGTAGAGCGAATGGATACCAATGCTCCGAACATACGCGACGTGTATGAAGGAGCGGTATTCAACATCAAAGTAATAATAACAGAATACGCCTTAATTATGAATTCACTGAAAAATTAAGTGAAAAATTCACAAATTCAGTTTTAGGAAAGACTCATCTAAAATGCAATCACACTATGCGGCATACTAAATTTGACCATTACATGAAAAAAACAACTTTGATGAAAAGTATGTTTGGTTTTTGCTTATGTAAGAACCCTCAAAAACCTAATTTAAAGCCCACAGTGGGCCCCTGTGATCAATTCCCAATATCAATTAGTTCTCGAATTGCAATTTAGCAAAGAGCTCAACACGCTTAAAGAATCTTATTTCACCCTAGAAGGTAACTGGTGATCAAGCCTTTGCATCGTAGATGGAAACAGGGACATGAGCAGGGGTTGTATGCTACTGTATAAAATCATAAATACGTCTTAATGAGTCAAGTGTCGTTCAGGTTTGAATTGTGGTCATTGCTATAGCTCTTTGTCGTCTTTTAAGCCAAGTACAAAAAAATCTCGTGCATTAAATCAGTTCAAAAAATGGTAGCCGTTGTGATTTTTGGGGTATTGTATATTTTGTTATTGTTGTAGAAAATTTTTATATTTTTTCCTTCTTAAGGCTTCATTGCACAATTTGCAGAATTTAGTATAGCTCTACTTAACTTCTGAAAAATATAACATTATTATAGCCAATATCAGAGATTAAGAAAAACCTTCTTGAAATACTTAAACATAAGTTTTCTGAGATTGGTGAGGGAGGGAGGCAATAAAGAAAGAGCTTATTTCGCTTTACAAATTAATAAAATTAAAAAAAAACAAAGCAATCTTACAAAAGAAAGTTATGTTTTCAATCAAATAAATAAACTAATAAATACAGAAATACTTAAGTAAATGAATAAAAAATAAATACATAAATGAATAAATAAAAAAATAGATTAACAGATAAATATATGATTAAATATAGGGATTGAGAAACAAAAACACAGGGAAACTAACAAATTATTATAAATCTTAAACAATTTTTTTCTTCATATTTGAAAGTTTTGTGTTTATTCTCTTAAAAAGCTAAGTTTGAGATAAAGTGGCTTTCGGATAGCCGTCAAGACGCTTTGTAACGCTCAAATAAATTTGCTATTCTTAATTAAATTTGCTCGATGCTGGTTAATACGTGAAGATCTTCCGTGGAACAGTGCCATGGTAGATTAAACATCATTTTGAGTTCGTTGCCCCCAAACAGATGACCCATATAACATTATGCTTTGAAAGATTACTCTTAAAATGATAAAGTTATTTTAAACTTATTTTTAAATGGATATACAATTTTTTTTAGCCAAGTTGACCTTGTTAATTGCTTGCTGTATAGTACAAAAGTTAGTTTTTAGCTCAAGTATACTCGTACTCAGCAGTTAATTCCGCTCTGTTGGAATGCCATTAATTTGAAGTATCGGGTTTTTCAATAAGAGCGCTACAAAAGTTTTTTATAAATAAAACAAAAACGGTTTTGGATATCAATGAAATTCTTTATTCCTGTGAAAATACGTTCGATGCTATTATGTATGGAACTCGATTTCTTTTGCAGTGCCACCACGGGCATGCTTGCAGAAGTCCAGATGCTGAACCCAATTTTCGACGGTTTTCAAGCATTAATCGGCCGATACTGCTGCAATTTCACGTTCGATATTCGTACGAAGTTCATCAATCGTGGCTGGCTTGTTGACATAGACCATAGACTTGACGTAGCCCCACAGGAAATAGTCTAATGGCGTCAAATCGCACGACCGAGGCGGCCAAGCGATTGAACCATTTCGTGAGACAACACGTTCTCCAAACTTGGTTTCCAATAAATTGATTGTGGCATTCGCCTTGTGACTTGTGGCGCCATCCTGTTGGAACCACATATCCTCCAAGTCCATATCATCCAATTGGGGCCAAAAATATTCGGTTGTCATTGAACGGTAGCGATCCCCATTCACAGAAACGTGCTGGTCTAGATCATCACGAAAGAAGAACGGCCCAATGACGCCGCCGGCCCATAAACCACACCAAACCGTAATTTTTTCGGGGTGCATTGATGACTCATGGAGTACGTGTGGATTGCTGCCTGACCAATACCGCATATTTTGTTTATTGACGGAGCCATTCAGCCAGAAATGAGCCTCATCACTGAAGATGATTGTTCGATAAAAGTCTGAATCATTTTCAAGTTGTTGCTCAGCCCAATTCACGAACATACGACGCTTTTCGTGGTCAAGCGGCTTCATTTCTGCGTCAATTTAATCTTGTAAGGATGTAGGCCAAGATCTTTTCGCAAAATTCGCCACAACGGCGTCACAGAGATGCCCAACGCTTGAGAACGACGTATGAGAGACACATTTGGGCTTTCTGCAACTGAAGCCTCAGCGGCAGCAATATTCTTGACACTACGGGCACTTCTTTGTCTCACTGGCAGGGGAACATTTTGTACTGTGCCTGTGGACTCAAATTTTTCCACTAGACGCTCAATTGTTGATCTGCTAGGACGATTATGACGACCATAAATTGGACGTAGCGCTCTTAACGTTGAGGCCACTGACTCCGAATTTCGGTAGTAAATTTTAATACTTTCGACTCGTTGTTGGCTCGTATGTCTTTCCATCATGAAATGGCAAACCTTACTCAAGAGATATGTCAAAAGAGCGGCAAGAAATATGGCGTCGTTTGCTGTCCCTGTCGCTCTACTTTTGTAGCGTCTCTGTTGAAAAACCCTTTATTTTGCTGGGTAAAAAATAAGCTTTTGTTTTCCTTGTGAAAAGACAGCTTGAGTCTTCACAGCATTTATTCTAATTTTCCAATCATTAAATACGTTTGCACACTTTATATCGCAGATTGCAAATTGGTTTCAATGTTGAAGCGAACTGAATCCATTGAATACAATCTTACATCAGCAAAGGAAGCGGATTTGCAGGAAGTGAAACTCGGACCGTCATATAATATGTAAATATATTCTACAAAAAAGGAACGAGGACAGATCCTTGTATCTTGTAAATATCTAGTGGAACCATAACGGTATTTCTGCCTAGTATTTTAGCATATTTAAATTCTTTTGCTATCTGCTGAACTTAGTGCATTGTAATATGACAATTTTTGAACAAAAATTTTTTCGCTTGAAAGATATCATGAGTGCTTCAATGAATCACAATTTGATTTGCTGTTTGCTTTTTGGAGCTAACATATTTTTTACCTTCTTTTTCAATTGCAAACCTTTCTTGACCGTCAAGCAGCATGGATTTGTGAAAAATAAGTCAACTGTGACAAGCTTGATGAAATCCAATTCTTTTTCGAGCAATGGCTATGAAATTGACTGTCTTAATACTGGTTGCAGTAAGGCTTACAATATGTTCTCTCACAAGTTAATAGTTTTCAAAATGTGAACATTTGTTTGAATCATTCGTTAAATGGATAAACTCAAACGTTTATCTGCGGACATATAAGGTGTTACTTTGAGAATCTACCTCTAATATAATCTTTTCTGCCTTAAGTATACCACAAGTTAGTCACCTTGGGCACTTTTAATTTATTATAGCAATAAACCATGAAGCTGTTGTATTCAAGAGCAGTAAAATACTTATTTAAGCCGATGACATTAAAAATCTTCACAAAAATAAAACCTCAAGCCGGCTTCAGTGCTCTGCAGAACGACCTCTAGTCTTTCGCTGTTTGGCATTCTTATAATAATTTATTATTGAACATATTTAAAGGTGTTACGATGGTCATTTGCATTTGTTTTCTTCATAATTAGTTGACCAACATTCGGAAATATTGAGCTAACTTCCATACGACTTAGGAGTGTATTTTACTAAAAACTTATAAATTCGTGTTGCGAAAAAAACCACTAAACCAGCTCAACGCGTGGATTTTTCAAACGTATCAGTTAAAGGAAGGGTTTGGATGAAAGTTAAATAGTAAACTGATGATTCGTTTAGCCCTTCACCACTTGAGCTAATATGATATGTTACGCCTTAAACTTTTCCATGACCATCCAATCCTTGTTGGTCTTGAATGAATAACTGTAACAATAAAGAAAAGTGATTGACATTTTTTTGTTGCTTAATAATGTCGTCTAAGTCAAGAAATATGGATGCGATCATACTACGAAGTAGAGTCGTAATTAGTCTCTTGCTTCTAGGACCAAGCAGAAATAAACGTAAACCACTCTCACTCAAGTGTAGACTCTTATTTTTTTATAATTGTTAGTTATTAAGTAATAAAGAATTGCTATGCTTTTTTCTACTAACAACTTACCCAAAGCTAACTAATGTTGTGAAGTACCAACTGTCACTTAAAATTCGTACTTCAAAGCCATCACGATTGTGAAATAGGACTGACAACTTTTGCACGTATCTCTTAGATGACTTTATTAAAAGTTTCATCCAATGACCAGACCATTTACCAGCCTCATGGCACTCAGTAGTGTTAACATCTTAGGCTGTACATTTCTTTAAAAGAGCCCAGTTTATTCTGTCCGTTTTAAACCAGAGCTATACGTTTCGTCTTATATCAATGACATATTTTTTTTTCACCAAATTTTTCCCACAGAAATAAGACATTTGAAAAAAGAAAATCAGTCAAGCATGGAACTCATACCTTTCGAGGTCGCTTAAGTAATTATTTCTGCGAGTATCATGGATATAAACAAGTTGTATGTATATGGCTTTATCTGGAAACTATTATCAGTTGGTGAGCTTCAGCAATTGTCTGTCCCCGTTTAATAGCTTGACCTTGTCACGTACAATAGAATAATTATGTAGCCTTATTTAATTGACTTTATTATTCTGCCCTGCTGGTACCATGCGAGTTTGGATTCAGTTTGGAAGATTATAATAAACTTGCAGGTTGCTTATTAGATTTCAACCCATGACGCCCTAAAATTGTACTTGATTTGAAATTTTACATTATTCTCTTAGACTTCGTGACTTTGTAAGGCGTCAAGTCCATAAATATTAAAAGAACGCTCTGCGTCATTAATATTTAACGTTTTATTATGTTTTCAGGTATTGATGTCGTGATAATAGTTTCATAAGATATTCATTTTATGTTATTTGTAGCAGGTGGCTAAAAATAACACCTCGGCCAGAGCAAGATACTTAGAAATCATTGTAGGCTCCTAGCTTATGTCTAACATAAAGAATATAGCCAGACGTTATAAGTCAAAACGACTTCGCTTGTCGAAGAAGCGATTGAATAAATGTCAGCTGGTTATCAATGAGTTTAATACGAGTATGCTTGGCAGCATTTTATTGTGGTTCTCAAATGTCTCTGAGATGCGAATTAGAATGCCTCGAATAACTTCAAGTAAACGTCTTATGAAATAGGCATGTATTTGGCTTATATAATGACATGTCTTTGGCGGCTGAGATTATTTCTTCCCACCGCAACTTCTCTTAATTTGAATGTCTGATAACATAGCTGAGAATATTTTATGGTGGTGCCTTCCACAAACATCTGCAGGAGGAGTTTTCAACGTGTGTTTGTGGCTGAACTCCTCTTGGATGGCAGCAATTTTTTTTTGTCTGTGTTTAAACGGGTCCTCTAATGGCTTAGATTCACTTACCAATATTTTTTCGTGAATAATTGACCGTCCTGCCATTTGGTAAGTCAATAATTGATCCTCTAAGAATTCATATATACGCTTCTGTATCAAAGTTGACGTTGATTTTAATTACGTCGTAACTCTATAAAATTTACGGAGTGTTAAATAGCTCATTTTAAATAAAATGTAAAACTCATTGTCAAATGTCACTTAACATATAGTATAGAAAAATAAAATGTTTGCTGTACCTTGCTATTATAGCTTGCAAACTAACGTGTGGACAATACAACGTCGGTCGGGTCCGCTAGTTTTTATTTTTTTTTTTAATTTTGTGAGTATGAAGTGGACCCTGTTGTCACTCACAACTGTTCTTGGTATTACTTCTAAAGCAAAAAGTTTTACATGATAATTAGCTTCGTTTTACCAAGCAAAGAGTCAGCGTAAACTAGATGCATATTATCTTTAGTCGAGAGCGGAGCCGTTCAGCTACTATACTCTAAACTTCCTTATTGTATGGCTTGGATGTAGCTGTCAAGTTTTATAACTGTTTCAAGTTTCAAGCCACATTGGCAATATCAACAGTCGACTTTTGCTTCGTGCGACTGCTAACGCTTATACTCCAAATACCAGTGCCTAGCATGGAAAGAATATATTTTTTGCAATCCGAGTGGAACGATTTTTCTGACTGTAAGGGAAAAATTATGTATCACCCTAGTTCTAGTTGTTTCGATTGATTTCCGTGGGCCAATCCTATTATATGAATGCATTTCAAAAATTTTCGAGAGTTTTTCTTATAATTGAAAACTCTTCTCCAGTGCTGTATTTCTTGATATTGTGATTCAAAGTAAATATATTGCTGAAATTTTCTTTCTATTTATTTCATGCGCTGTATAAAGGAGCTAAGCTAAGTTTTTTAAACAAATATTTGATGATGGTTATTTACTGTCCTCATCAGCCCATGCTAAAAGTTTCCCTTATAAACATTTATTCAAAAATTGTTTCATTATTTTCCATAAAATTCATCCTTTTTCTTTAGATTATTATAAAAAACATCGTTCCAAATGTTGGACGGAGTTCGCAACACAGCTCTTTTACTTATACCAATGATATCAACTATATTTAATTTTTATTTATCTTTTTTATTTTCAGATTCATACACAATTACAAACATGACACAAATAAGTGGATTAATATTGACGCTATGGTCAATATACTCAATGTGTATGGCAATGCCAAATGTAAGTTAACTTAGCTAAGAATTATTTTTTGTGTTTTTTCTTTTTTGTATAAATAGAATATCAATTTATTTTTGCATCTTTTTGCTATTTATTTTGACCGTGACCAAAAAACTCTTATTAAACGAATTAACTTTGAAATTTATTCGAAGTATACTTCAAAGTCCGTCTTTTTGCCTAGAAAATTAACCTCAACGCAAAACTTAGTCGATTTCAATTACAAAATCTTTACATAGTTTGCATATATTAGCATTCGGAATAAAACCACAACTGATTGTCAACTACCAACCACACGCGGTATGTTTAGTAAAAATTAAGTTATCTTCACCCAGTCGCAGTCGGGTGGGTACGATAAAAGAGCGCGGCAACGAGTTGTGATTGGAAAGCGCCTGCGAACTGATCGATTCGATACGGTGTGGGTTTGTATTTTTATTTTAAAAGTATTATGGCCAAGGTCGGATAGAGTTCTTGCATTATGATACGCGTAGCTTTTTCAATATCATTTTGTTAAGACAGTGATGAAAATTAAGCGCTCAGATGGTGACAGTGTTGCCCTCACAGTAACCGGCGAATGAGGTGTTTCTTTATATGCTTGATTGCAGTTGGATTAAGTAGTTAATATGCATGCCGCAATATGCTGGTTGTCCCCTGCGCCTATTGCATAAAGCATAAATTATAATTGAAAGCCGATTAGTCTTTTTTTTTACATCTTTGGTGTAGCTAAATGCATTCAATTGCGGCCGGTTAATAATAATATGCTATTTCATGCTGGGAAACTTAGGAGATTTCTTTTATTATTTATGCACATTTCGATACATGTGGATGTCCATTTGTTGACTAGTTCTAATATAGACTAGCACAGTACAACCTACAGCCAAAGCAAGAATATAAATAAACAAGAAAAATATCAAAGAAAATGTTGTAAATAAATCTTTCTAAATAGGTTGGAAAACGAAACATCTGTGGATATCTCTGATCTAATTGTTTTTGCATTCCAATCTCAATTCGACCTTCCTCCTTTCACATTTCTTATCAAAAACATTCAGAAATTTCGTAAAACCGGAAAATGCGTTCCCACCTGCAACAACATCTAAATATATAATTGGCCCTGCAACAATTTTTTCATGAACAACAACTAATCGCCTAGTAGCTATCACAAATTTGACCCAATTGGCTCTAATCCAATAAGCTACGATATCAATGGAAAATGATCCAACAATGCTTTACACTGATTCCATTCAACAGCTCATGTTTTATTGTATAACCGAAAAACCGAGCCCCAAAAAACCCGTATGCGCCAGGCACAACCTTGAGTGACCAAGTGACCGTTTTCAATGACCACACGTACTCGCCGATTTCATTTAATGACTGACTGACGGTAGTTGTGTTTGTGTTAAGCCACGAGATGTACTCAATTAACAAAAAATCTATTTCATGGAACCGACAAGAGTTCAATTGTCTTTCCAAATAGACAGTATATCTTTGTATCTAGCTGAGCGTGTAATTAGACTTTGTTTGGCTTTTAGGAGGTTACACATTTTTTTGTGGAACTATTTTTGACAGTGATTAACGGTGATTACTACATGCTTGAAGGTATGTTGAACTCATTGTTTACAGAGAATGTCAAGGGCTTTTGTGGTAGTTTTTGTAATAAAAAATATATCCAAACCTACTAGCGATAATGACAAAAGCTTAAGCTTACTGCTTTTTTGCTTAATGTTTCTTATCAATGATTGTTTACAGCATCAAAGTTTATCCGGCTTTTTTGTTTTGTTATCTTTACTCAAATTTCGTCATATATATATGCGTCAAAAAATGTCCAAACATTTGTTGAGTATTGTTTAGGGGGGATGGCGCTGTTGGGTGAGCGCTATAGGCATTTTTACGTTGTAAGAAAGTAAGCAAAACAAAAAGATCAAATGGCGAACAACTTTTTCATTATATTTAGTATAATGTTAAAACAAATTACTTAAGCCCAACTCGTCCCACCACAAAGCTAAGATTATAAATCGTATAATAGTTCAATTGGTCTGGATGTTATAACATTGCTGACGTTCAACTGTTTGGATTCGTAGGGATGAGTAGGATATGTCATAGTTGAGGAGCTATTTACATCATGTTTCTCGATTCTGAGGAGTTAGGGATAACTACCATAACGAATATATGGTTGAATACCGCGATAGTTGAATGTTGAAATGCGAACAGATATACTTCATAAATACCTTTTTTAAAATAAACAAACCAAAAAAGAGTATTTTTTTTGGCAACATAATGTAGATGGCCTCATGAACACTAATAGATTATTGCACATGGTTATCTAACATGACGTTGAAATTAACTAGATTACAAAGACTAATGTTTTTAAGTGACATTTATAAATTTGTCCAACTCTAATTACCAAAAGAATTCTATTCTTAGCTCATTAAAATAATAGTAATCTTTTTGAAGGCATATTAAAGAAGCAATCATTGCAACCTTAACCCCACATTACACATCACTAGAAAGTGCACCATTCCGATTGGGTTTTTCAAATGTGTTTCTGTACTTTCAGGCATATAGAAATTTTCGCCTTGATTTCTAATCCTAGCTTGACTCTTATTAAACGATTTATTCTTATTTGATTACGGCCAAAAATAATAGTTTGTGGATAAGGTGAAGTTAAATCACTGCAGATAGCTTAAATCATTTGATGGAACTTTAACTCTTGAACCCTGTATTGGGCACTGAGTGCTCATCATACTCTGCACTAAATATTCAATACCAAAGCACAAAAATAGACGATTCAATTAATTTAAGAGGATACCTGAAATCCGAAAAAAACTATGTCGTGAGATATGCAAAGCTAATAAAAAATATGTTAGTTCCGATACGCTGCAGCTTGAGCAGAGCACTATGTTAGAGTTTTATAAAATCAATCCCTGAACCCTTTTTATATTAAAGTCATTATTTGTTCATCTCGACTTGCTTTAATATTTGTTTTTCTTAAAAAATCATCATTTCATATGAAAACTTCTGACGGGCACTTGTTGACCAAAACACCTTAAAGAGAAATATTTAAGGACACTGGACTAGGGTTAAATACTCGTTTGTCCAATTCTGAAAATACATAAAATCGGTATTAACTTCTCAATATACTTCGATTGTGATACAGACTGAGACAAACAAATGCTAGCTACCCCAGATTGTGTGCACAAAGTTGGATGACATCGAAGATGAGTTTTTGGTTTACCACTCGAATATCAAAGGATACCAAAAAGGAGAAAAATATAAATTCTTGGGTGGACTTTTTTGGATGCTAGGGGCCCTTCAACCTACAACTTATTACTTATTGCCTTCACCGAATTTTCATGATATTGACACTTTGGAGAATTGTCAAACACTCGTTAGGCATGATGTCATAAAAATTTTGATATATTGCTTCCTATTAAACAAGAAGCATTTTATTCTTAACGCAACCACGAACATTTTTATACATACTTCTGGGCCGCATAGTTAAACTAAGGCGATAAGGGTCTTTCTACGCTTAACTGATGCTGTTCAACGAAAGCTTTATACTAAATCGCAGACAAGGCGTAATTATCTGCGTCCATACACAATAACGTAGATCTTGCTATGAAGAGCACCTCAGCATAAATTCTTGTCTTTTCCGAGGGATTCGGAAGAACCAAAATAACAAAGTCAACACACAAAGTCCATATTGTTCTACATGTCCTTAAAGCTCGACACTGTTTTCGGTGATGTTCGAAAGCTTCGAAGAAACCCCTTCTAAATTAAAAACCCTTTAAATAGTCATTGTAATTCAAACTTTAACTTTAAGGTATTTTTCTTAATTAACCGATACTATTTTGTAAGTAAATGGGGAGATTTTTCTTTATCTCGTGATTTTAGCGTCTAATTAGTGAGCGCAAGAATCTCAATTGATCGTTTTTTTCGTTCCGAAGATGATCAATGAAATAAAATCTTGTCTTTTGATGGAATTGTCTTGGAGTCCATGCTCCCCTTTTAGTCAATTCTTTTGGCTATTCGTCTCAGGTATGAACTGATGATCCTATGGTTTTTCCAAGCTAATGAATCGACACAAAGTTTCTGCTATTTTTGTTCCATTGCAGTTTTCTGATATCGAAATTTTCAGTGAATATGCACCGGATTTTCAAATGCCTTCAAAGGCTGCAACTTCGAGCACTTTCAGCCTACGGTCGCCCAATACCACGCTGTGGATATAACTAACAACTTATCCATGCGACCACTGCGATGTTCATTTTGGCAGTTTGTGCAGCTTCGTTTAAAATCTGACAACCATTTTTTTCTTGTTCAAAACGAAGGACCTCCACTTGGATAGTGTTTGCACTGCCCTTTTCAAATGACATAACGATTTACAATTTGTTCCACGCTTTCTTTTGATTGTTGCCAAACACGCAGAGTCGTAGAATGTAAATGTGAGGTTCGGTCCTTTTGTCACCATCCTTTAAAGACTTCTCCGATTTCACAATTTCCCAACCCTGGGAATACTTTGTACGCTTAATTTTGAAGCAATTTGTCACAAGTGAATGATTTTTATCATTTGGTAGCGGTTTTAAGACCATTTACACTTTTGTGAGATTTCATTGCCAACTATTCGTGTTGCAACCTTAGCAGCAGCAGTTACTATATATAAGAATTCTACCTACAATCCTTGTGATTTCTTCAAATCTTGATCGCTTTAAGAGATGTCGACTTTGCAATTGTGTCTAGAGCATTAGCAAATAGGAACTCAGACTTTTCAATATCCTTGGTTTTTAAGAAAAGTACATTTATAAAAGTATATCCTCCAAAGAAGTTTCTGAAATCGTACCAGCAAAGTGTATAGTTCCATAATTTGGTCGCTTCGATTTGTCTACGATTTGCATTTGTCTACAATTTTCACTCAGCTGAAGTGTGAGTAAGCTAATGAAAAGTCAAACCGTTCCTCAACTTTCTTTGAATTATTTGATACGACTTTTTAAAAAAAAAAAACTCAACAAGATCAGGTGCTTTTTATTCTATCAATTGGCCAGTTGGTTGATTTTCCCGGCGAAATGAATTCCGACATCGTATCACATCGGTTTTCAGTAAAAATCACCTTGAATATAAAACATCGGCCCAAGAGATGCAAAAAGATTTCGCAAGTTAGACTCAGCTCTTAGCGCAGGTTGCTTCAAATAACGTCCTTGATTCTCACTTTGCATCTAGGCCGCATCTGTTCCAAAAGCTTGACTTCGTTTCACAATCATAACAATGCGCTCTTCTCGTTACACACAGCCTAGTATCTCGACCAGCAGACAATAACCCAGCAACATCAGCAACCACCATCGCGAGAACTAATTAAAAAAATTTAAAAATATTTAAGTCAAGCATCTACGAGTACGACTGCAAACAAGACAACGCAACAGACTGTGCAATTACATTGGGGCTTTACAATTCCATTCTACGTTGCGTTTAATTATGTATTTGGGCTGCAACTTCCATTCCCGTGGTTCTAGACAAAAACGAAAGACAAAACCACCGATGAAAAATCACAATGAGACGCTGGCTAGCTAACTTCAAGCAAGGTCAGTCTTGGCCACAAGATTGGAGATCACTTTTGCTATATTTCCAAAATTCTAGATCGTTGGGTGGCAGTGATCACGCTCTTATGGCCTGTTTCTCTTCCTGCTCTGATGATCGCAAACTCATGGAACAAGTATCACGTGTGCGAATTGTAGAAACGATTTTATGCTTTATGGAGTTACAACTAAGAGGTGGTGTACCTCATTAAGGCTTGGTAGCAATCATACTATTTATTTTGATCACCTTGAACTTTTTTTTTCGCTCTCGCCAACTTTTGCTTCTGTTTAGGTGCTGGCTTTTTATTTCTTGCGTCTGCGACTCTTAAAATCAGTTTACTGGTAGGTTCAACCAGCAAGGTCAACGTAAAATGATTCTGGTTTGGTGACTTTTGCCGACTTGTTGAAAGTGTCACACTTGGCTGAAGTTGATTATCGCTGGTTAATGAATGGAATCTGTATTCGGAGTTGTAGTTTGTAACGTAATTGATGGGGAATTCGAGCAATTAATGAGGAATGCAATCAGATTGATTTAACCTTTGCGTACGCAATAAAACGAATTGAAATCTTTGTTCTTAAATATTTTAAGTCTAAGAAATGAGTTCAGAATGAACTGCGAATAGAAAGTCTTTAATTGAAATTAATGAACTGTTGACAAGTAGAACATAATTAAAACCATTTTTCTTATTGAAAGTGCAGGTGATAAAAGATAAGATTGTGTGGAATTAAAGAAATTATATCCATAGAATTAGTGGCAACAGTCCCGCTTACCGTCTCTCCTGTACTTGAGCTTGCAGGGTACTTATTTATAGACCGAACTTCTAATTTTCTAATGCACTATTTCATCCTTTTGTGATTAAGTTTTGAGACAAATAACTGGCTGTTAATCTGTTCAAACACAAATGGAAAAAGAACGCTTAACATTAAATTTTTAAGGCCTTAGTAAAGCATTATTTTATGAGTCTTATGTTTGGGTCCTTTTAAATTCATAGCTTAAGCTTTTTTATTGCTGCAAGAACTTAATTCGGTGGCGACTATTTGTGCTTTCCCCAACAGAAGCATTCTGTTTCAGTTGACAACATTCATAACAACGATCTTATAATGATGCTAATGTTAAAATTGTTTTTAGACAAAACACTCTTCCGCTGGCAATAAATGAATAAGATCACGATTTTGCACAGGCAAGTATTCTGACTGATGAGGCTCATTGTCATTTATTAAGCAACATGAAAAAGACTCCAAAAATCCTGAATGCTAGTGAAGCAACCTCTCTCTCCGCAACGAGTGGCAGTTTGGTGCGAATAGCTTAGTCATTGGGACACTATTAACTTTTTCTTCCTTCTGAAATTGATACTGATAATCTTGAAGAGAATTCCTTTTATTTTATTTATATTAGAACAGCATCACTCTTCTTTAAAAGGCATTGGTGAAGGCCTGAAAAAAACAAAGGCTTTGTTGGGTGTTATTTGAGTGCGTTGCAAGTCTTGGTTCTACGGTAGGCCTTGGGGTTTCAAACCTAAGATGATTTACTGGTTGTGCGTGATGATGGCCGAAAAAGGACCAAAATCCTAATATTCTCAGAAAGCCAAGCAGCGCTCAAAGCACGGAAAAATTTACCGGGACTCAGACAATCGAAATTACTAATCAATCCTTTCTCTTATAGATAGATGCTTAACCTCAACAAGGAGAACAATATAAAGCTTGTGAGCTATCTCTCCGGGTAGGAGAGGACTCAGTACAACCACCGAATGTCAACTCTGTTTAGAAGACGATGGCTGTACACATTCTTTGTGAATGTCCAGCTCTTATTTGGTTAAGAAGGCGTATATTCCTAAAAAAAATATGTACCCGATGGGACATTGGACATTGGACAATCCAATGATAAAAAACAATCTGACATTCATCAGAAGAATGTTTGTTAGCCTAAACTAACTCCCCAAGATACAACAGGTCTATTCTTTCAGACACTTTTCTTTTAAGATCTTATCGGACCATCTCCAGCTAGGCTCAGTTTTGCATTTGCCTTTGGCTACGTCAAAGGTAGATGACTCTGAGATGTTTGATTTATAATGATGTGCTTTTTCTGCTAAACATATTGAAGACCCCAGCGGACTTCTTTAAGCATATTCTTCATGCGTTTGGTTTTGGTCCAAATCTTTTTCCTTTTTGTAAAGAAGAGCATCGTCTTAAGACATCTGCAAGACCCGATTTCTTGCAGTTCTGTGGACCAATTGCTCTCCAGTAATTTTCAGACTAGTGTTTCTTCTCTGATTTGAAACCGTAGTTTGATGTCATATAGTTCTCGTGTATCCAATTTTTTCAGTGAACGATGTTTTGTGTTGACATCAAGAGGGCTTTCTGACCTAGAAGTATTTTTTCCCGAATGACTTTTGCAACGTACTTGTAACTTTCGTTTCGAAACCTTGATCATAAACGCATTAAAGGCTCTATCGATTGGCTTCTCTTAATATCGAATATGCTGCTCCATTCGACCTTCAGCTCCTCTTCGACCTCTGATTGTGCAAAACTCTTGAACAGAGTTCAACATCATCAAAACTTTCCGGTTTTAAGGAATTCCTTAAATGCTTAAGAATCAAACGTTAAATTTGTATTGATGACTGTTTTCGAAGTATTGACATTTCTAAGCCTAATATTACTAAGTCGGGCGAATCTGCATGGTTTCTGGAATGCTGGCATAGAAACCAATAATTGGAAGCATGGCAGGATGTTCAAGTTGGACTGAGGGAATTCATGTGCCTGCTCTTACTAGCAATGCTCTTCTATCTTTTATGGGGCTGCTTTTATTTGCCTTTAGAAATGTGGCTTAGTCTTCTCTGGCTGGCATGGATACCGTGCACTTCGAAATTCCGGCAACAGAAATGTAAAAGATTGTTTTCAATAGTTGTCTGAGTGACTGAGTTTTAAAGACAGTAATTTGTTAACTGGTTCATTCCTTTGTTGACAACAGTTAAATCACGATCGCATTTGGAAAATGTTGTATTACGTTCATAACAGCATGTACCCCTTGCAAGATACGAGTATGAGCTCAACTTAAATTGAAATGTGTCACTTTTGTTCAAATCAATAAACCTTGTTTATAGTCCGAAGATGTCACAATAATAAAATGTTAAAATAGTTCTTACGATATGGTCGTAAAAAGAACACTTCATATCAGTCAATTGTCAGTACTTTGAGAATGGCGTTCCAACTTATCTAACAATGACAAAAAATACATACCAGAAATTTGAATAATTGAGCCCAAAGAATTGTCTAACATTGCGTTATTTGATATCGTATTCGGAATCGTAATACATGAGCAATTACTTAATATTCCTTCGGAGCTAACTGTCATAAACATTTTTATTACTCGAACATGTTAATTGGGCTTGACTTGATCTCGGCCATGCTTAGCGCAAAGTGGCAACAAATCGCTGTTCTAACAGCCGACTACAACCCCTCCTCCTAGTACCAACAAATGCGTAAGCAATAATTCTTGTTCGGCAGTCATACAAAGCGAGAATCTATTTCAAGCCATCTGCGATCAATTCCACAGCCAATAGAATGCCAGAATCAATGTCTTGCCCCATAAATCACTATGACCACAGAATATCGGTAGCGTACAATGCAATTATTGAAAAAAATTCCCAAGCCACGCAACAAGTTGTAGATACTACGTACAGAATTGTAGATACTACCACAAATGCTTGAGTGAAAAATTTCCAAAATATCAGATTGTCGGATCTGTGCACGAGGACCGACACGCCGCGCCGCCGACGCCCGCATGTAAGTGTACCAAAGACGATAACAAGGCAAACCACATTTTGCAGTGTAAACACTACAAGCCGCATTTGAGATTGAGAGAAGTTAAGCAGCGAGTTGGCCAGCGACGCGACTCGCAGTCATTAAGTTGCTCGTAATTCGCTGCAATTGACCAAGTCATTGTCTGCGGGTTGCTTTTGTTTACGAGTCGAAATGATGGCGATTTCTGGTAAAGTGGCCAGAGTTCACCTTTTTTTCTTGAGCCCAAAACAAACGTCACTTTCATTTCAATGTTTTAAGTGGCAAGCAGCAGCCGGTTACGTTACCAACTCATTCACTGCGGCTCTGGACGATGAAATCCAAGTTGAAAATCTTATAATGGTGGACAAAATTGTTGTCGCGGTATGTCGTGTTGGACCTCTTCTTTGGTGGAAAACTGACTTTTGCGCTCGAGGGAAAGAATGTAGGAGTATTTGGTCATTATGGTGACCGAAAATTGTAATAAAATAATCAATTGGTCGGATTAGTTTGGCGAATGCAGTCGTTAGTCGCTTGCTTGTTTATCAGCTCGCTAGTTGAGGTTTGAATTTGGAGCAATTTCACGTAGCCCGGAGGTAGCCATAATGCAATTCATTACGAAATTAAGATCAAAAGTGAGTTTCGGCGAACTTTGAGTGGATAAGTGCGATTTGCAGTTGGGTGTTCGGGTGATTTGAGTATTTCATGGTTTTGAAACAGTTTTGCGGAAGCTTTAAGCAACGATTATGGGCCAATTGTAGACTTTTAACCCTGTCGTTGTAGATAAAAGATTTGTTTAATTTTGATTGTTTCGCGGGAGCTTGAATATGTTAATTGATTTGAATAAACAAGTGCGCTTTATTTTAATTCTTTACTTAAATACAAACATCATTTCTAGCTTTGACTTAAATGTGAATGTATTTTTTATGGGAAGATTCTTTAAGGTGAAATTCGAAAGGGGAGTTTTTGATTCAGATGTATTGAAGTCGAGTAAGTTTGAACTGAGGTCAGGAGGCAGGTTGAATCATAGGTTAAGAATCGGTTGAGCAGTTTTTAAACGCATTGAAGCATGAAAATTTGTAGCACACAAATTTATGATTGTTTTTTCAAATATTTAAAAAACAGAAAGTAGTTTTTTTGTTAAATACTTAAGATGGACGCCGAACGATTGACTTGTTCTCTGACAGCTAACATAACATGCTATATTTGCGAGACCACCTCCAACGAGAATTATACAAGAATATATACTGCTTCAATAATCTGACAAATCAATCTACTGTGAGAGCTGTTATGTGTCCGAAAAAATAAATCTGGAGGAAAATCCAAGCTTCTTGGAAAAAGGTCTGATTTTTCTAAGTGCCTCACACCACAATGGGTCGGTTTACATTACAACAGATTCGATGAGCAATTTTTTTTTATTCGTTAACGTTCGAATGATATTTGAGAATTGTTATTATGCAATACGCGATATCGAATATGAGTTGATCAAAGCGTACTCGGGTATAGCCTGGCCAGAATTGATCCTTAACTGATTTTTAATAGTAAGGCTACCTTGAGGGACCACAAAAGCGGGCTTAACCACTGAGAATTTCTATCAGCATACTTTGATTATGTTATTTTAAATAAAAATATTGTTAAGCAAATGCGATCATTTGCAATAAAAGTTGATAACATGAACGACAAATTACAAGACTCTCTTATGCCCCTTTCTTTGTCACCGGAGTCCATGTTGATTGTAAATGAGCTGGTCATATTTGAGCTTTTTGATGGAAATATAAGAAAAAACACAGTATGGTTCTTATTAGCTTTTATTGAAACACGTACAATATCGGAAAGGGCGAGGGGTGTCTCTCTGTTATGGTCAATAGTTGTCGACAAATTTTTAGCAGATCTTCAAAGAAATGGCTACATCACCATAGTTTAAGCTGACAAACTGGCTTTTATTACCAGGGGTAAACACGACATGACAGTATATAGTTTCATGCATTATTAAAGGTTGTAGAATGGTGTAGTGCAGAAGAATAAGCGATCAATCCCAGTTAAACCGTTCTAGTGCCCTTATCAAGCAAACACGAGTCAACCTTAAACCTAAAGTGATAAACAAAACGACACTAGTCTATTCCAGCGAGGTCAAATATCTTGGAGTAATTTTTGACAAGCGACTTTACTGAATTTCGCGTATCGCGTCCGCCCTAGAGCGTGCTTCTTTAGCACTGTGTGCCAGCAGACGCCTATTTGGCAGAACCTAGGGTCTCTCTCCCACACTAATACATTAGTTGTACACAATGATGGCGAGAGTCATAATCACTTCGGTTGGTGGCCAAAATTTATCCAACAGACAACGGCAAATAAGTTGCATGTCTTGGAATAAGAGGTGCCATGCGTACCTGCCCCACAAAACCTCTTTAAGCTAAACGAGTAGTCGGGCTTATTCGATTTCCTATTTTGAAAAGGAAGATAGCTGTCAGACATGTCATCAAACTGCAGCAAGTTTATAAATACAAGCCAGATGACCCAGTCGGCAATCTCGAGATCCTCGAATCAATCCCTGAGCGTGGCATGTTCTATATAATGGCGGATATCATGGTCAAATAGCATTGTTTGGTCCAATGATGTTCCTACATTAGACCCCAAGAAGTCTGGTATGGTACACAGAAGGGATAAAAAAATAATTCTGGAGTTGAAACTGGAGTCTTTGGACCCAATACAAGGATCTCTGTGCCAAATGGTTCAGGTTCTGTCGTGTTTCAAGCTGAAATAAACTCCATTGAGATCCGCACTAGACACAATCTCCTGATAAGGGTGCTAGAATCCAAATCTTTTCAGACAGTCGGGCAGCACTGAGGGCATGACCATTCAACCGAATGGACTCCAAAACTGTCAAATGTTGCTACTGCAATCCCTTGCCAGACACAAAAAAGTGAAGCTGGTTTGTGTCTCTGGACACAAGGGATTGTAGGAAACGAATTTGCGGCATCGCCCTAATACTCTGTATCAAACCATAAGAGTCAATATAGAGGAAGACCTTTTAAGGTCTCCGAGAGGCAACACAGAGATTAGTAGAGAAAGATCTATCGGTTTATTTAACCAAAGGCATTGATATAGGCATACTTCAAATCAATTCGATAAGTCAGTAGCTTAAAATACTAAAAGGGAACTTTAACTGAATTGTTTTTGTACTCCTGCGAGAGACACTTTCTGCCGAATTAGTTTCATACTTTTGAAACACTTGCAGAAAAAATGAATCGATATTTTTTCAACTGAATCCGTGTAGTAGCCCTGAGGTTCCAGTTATCTTATGGGATTTTCAAAGCAGCTGTGAAAAAAGGACGATAATTCAAACGAGGCGACACAGTTCCAATTGTGAATGAAAATAGTTAAGCATTGAATTCATGTCATAACCTCAGGGGCAGCGCTTTTATACAATATGTCTCCCTGTGTTGTTTAATAAAAATTGGTGGCTAGTTTCGCATATTGGAAAAGCTTACCAAAAGGGCTGTACTCAATATTATAAGGATGTGTCCAGCTTACTTGAGAGTTCAAGCACTGTAAAGGCTTGTTTTAGACACGCGATCTATAAATTCAGTCAGAGTCACTATAAGAATAATTGACTAACACCTAACACTTAAGAAACACTCCATTCAGAGAGAGAAAAAAACACGCCTCACTGCTCCGATCGGCTTTTTGATTATGATGAGCTTTGTGGCTCATAGGCTTCTATTTTCCTTTTATCTACATAGAGATTTCCGCATCGAAAAAACTGTCTTGATTATTACAAGTAGCTTTGGGTACTTTTATTTTAAGTCTGTTTATTCTTTGCTAGACAAAGTACACATTTATATTATCAAACTGACGTTTTGTTTACTTTCAGATTCACAGACAAATGTCACCCCACCAACTACAATCGGTATTCCACGTAGACGATGTGAACTCAGTGCCCAACTACGAGCTAGTACAACTTAACCACCTCGGAACAGAACACAATGGCGAACTGCTACAGCGTCGCCGAAGGAGCATCGTCAATAACAATCTGCAAGCGACAGATGTGCTCGGTGCAACATCCGGAAAAGAGGCACATCACGTGAAAAAGGATCTCAGTAAGAATCCGTATTACAGTGAATTGAAATTACGCGCCCACACCGGTGGCGGCAGCGAGAATTCCATAAATAGTGACCTTAATTATAGTGAGAAGCTAAGAAGCCTAGATTTAAGTGCGATCAAGGAGCACAATGTGTCCCTAAGTGCATTTGGTGAAGTGTTGAATTTAACATTGCGACCAACCGATGGTCTCTTCAAGAACGGTGCGGACTCGCTGCGCATGTGGACCGTACGTAGTGAACCAAACGCCACACATGGTCTTGCCCTGGAAGAAGTTCTAAACGAGGTAAGCATTGAATTTGAATTAGTCATAGGGGCACATGAATTTCCATTTTAAGCAACATCCTACACCCGTCAGGATTTTTTTTTTTATGTTTTTGGTTAAATTTTTTGGCATTCTGTCTAAACGGCAGTTATAAACCCGGTTTTTTTTATTGACAAGCTTGTGATTGCTGTAGCGTGTATCTATGGCAATTGAATTTATAAATAATTGCAGTCGTATTGTGCATAAATTTCGAGAGTGGATAGATTTCGAGAATTGCGAGTAGAAGTGTGCGC
This sequence comes from Orthonevra nobilis, assembly GCA_963555765.1. Classification (NCBI taxonomy): domain Eukaryota; kingdom Metazoa; phylum Arthropoda; class Insecta; order Diptera; family Syrphidae; genus Orthonevra; species Orthonevra nobilis. The sequence continues at coordinate 95,638,869 of OY743224.1, forward strand.
TGCTTAGGTACATTGTTCGCATAATAATTCAATTGGAAGACCATTTGGTTCTATTTAACCTGATTGGGATCTAAAGGCTTGTGTCTGGAATGAGCGAAAGGTGGCGCAATGTTTTTTGGGTTCCCCATTATCCACAGGTGGGCTATAATGCTTAGTAATTGCTGCAAAATAAGGAATGTGTCTGCAGGGTGTGTTTTCGCTCCGCTTAAATGACATAAGATCTCTATTTGGGTTTTTGTTGTCTTCAAATCCCGGTTGCTAAGTCATAATAAGTTGATGTTGAAAGAATTTAACATTCTCGCAGGCATTCACGAATACAAATTTTTACGAATTTCGAAAACCTCAAATTTAAAGTTTGAAATCACTTGAGATGAACCTTGTAGTGTCTCTTTTGAAACCAGAGCTAAAGATTTCAGCATCGGTATCAGCATTTTTAAGTACATTTTTCATTCTTTAACTGCAGGTCATCGCTTCTGCACAAAATTTTGTTGCAGGTGATTGTTTCGATTTTTTTGAAGAGCTAAATTTTTTAAAGGACTTTAACTTGTGGGCTTCAAGTAATATATTTCAGTACTTTACCTCCGATTAGAAGTATTCACTCCATTGCACAATGGCTATACAAGTTTGCTAAGCTTCTCTCAAGAAGGGCGAACCTGGAATAGCGCCCCGTGAAGTCAGAAGTGGGTGCTTGGTAATTTTTTGCTTAGTATAGTTATAGATTCAAAGTATCATCAATTATGGTTCTCGAAAGTGTTTTTCAGAGTTTATTTTCTAATAGAAATTTCGAAACATATAGACATAGAACGGTGTTATGGTAAAATGTAATCTTTTCACGGTTTGCTTGGTGACAATCTTACTTACAGAGTAGGCAAAAGTAGGGACGTAAGCAAAGGAAAAATAGTAAAATAGTAAAGCTAGTTAAAGATGAACTATCGCGCAACGAATCAACTTTATTTTTCACTTGGACATAAATTCAAAATGGACATAAATTTGGTGCACTCTGGTGGTTTGTTTAGCAGGAAGACAAATTTCAGCAAATAATTACCTTACTAGACTTTCATGAATCGATTGATTTGCATATTAGTTCGGGAATGGATGTGATCTCTAGTACAAATAAAATGTGACAGCAATGTTCAAGCCTTAGTCTGACTTGTGAGGATAAAAAAGGAGCTTTGTTGGTGTCAATCATCCCTTCATTCTAATTTGTCTCTTTTAGACATTCTTGTGTCATTATTGCTACTCCTCGTTGCAAAATTTGTCTCATATCTTTACTGGCAAACGCTTGTTGTCATGTAAACTAAGCCACGTGATAGCAAAGCGCTCACTTTCAGTCAAAAGCTGTATCTATGAAATAAATGTACTGTTGGGGAAAGTAAGTGTCCTTAAAGACTCCTGCATTCGAAGCAAGTGTGTCGGAAGTAAAGCCATCGACAACAACTTGAATGTTTTGTCTCGATAGTACTTTTTTTAAGACTCGATTGTCAAGTTTTCTTGATAGGGCTCCATGCCTTAGGTGATTGAAAGATTAAGGGATGTCTAATTATTGCAGCTCAAACTCCATGGAAACTGTGTGTTGCTAAATACCAATGCTGATCACAGGGCGCACAAAAGTCGAGAAAATTTTGAAATATTTAAATCAAATTTCGATTGTTGAACATGGTTTTCGAATCATGAAAAAAAACTTTTACTAACTGATAATAAATAATAAACCTTCATCACGATAATTTCTTCTGAATTGGCAAGCGCACTCATAAAATTTGACTTATTCGTAAATTCGTAAATAACGTTCGGAAACATTGATTAAGTGAGCGATATATTGTGGCAGTATTCAGCATATTAAAATATTACAGTCCGTTGGTATCCTCACTTTTTTGTAATCATCACTTCTTCAATAAAACAAGCCACTTTTAAAGTTCAGGAAATAAATACTCTCCTCAAACTACGAGTATCACCTCGTAACGCGGCCATCATAAAACTCGTGAAAGCATGATTTAAAGTCTAGCTGATTCAGCTTACCGTAAATTGAATAAAAAAAAACCTACTCTCAACAACGAGTGGCTGTCCATCGTGAATTTATTGCACCAAATTACGCCAGCATCGCTACAGGCCCGTCCACCAAATTTTCGACTTTATTACCATCAACACCATTGCAGTGGTAATTCACGACCACTTACAACAGAAAATTATTAATTTAATGCACTCGCGGATACATTTCAGCCGAAAGACTTGTTAGGTAACTGACTCAGTTCAAAATTGAGCGATATTGGCCATGTCTGCCAGCCGTTCAAATGCCGGAATTTGTTTGTTGCATTCAAACAAGCCCCCCGAGTTGACCTTTCGTTTGTGAAGAAACATTTTCCATTTAAAGCTTCAAACTCGATGTAAACAATAAATTTTCAAACGCCATCATCATTCCAATGTAAATTTCTTTCCATCCATCCATCCAGCAGGCATTCAAGCAGTTAGACAGGCCGAATAGGAAATTTATAGTTCATGCACCAATTTCTGATTGAAAGACCGCGAACAAGTCAAAGTCCAATTAAAGCCAAACACGGCTTACTACCTGCTTTTGCAGTTTTGACCAGCTAGGCAGCTAACCAACTAAACGTCGTCGATTCCGATTCTTATATTGTGTTATTTGATAAATGTTACAGCGCAGCTTTTGAGGCTCGTTTTTCCATCAACCCACTGAACGCTTCTTAGCAGACATTTATCCTTTAAACAAAAGGTGCTCACTCACAATGAAATCGAAACGAAGCAAAGGCGAATTGGCGCATAGGAAAAAAAGCGACAAGAAAGTCTTATTTACGATTGCGCAACAGTGGTCTCGATGGTAATAATGCGACTGAGGCGGCTTTGCCGTTTTACTGGCGCTACTTGCTTTAGCTTAGATGGTCGTTGGCAGTACGAGCCGCTTGGTTGGTATGTAGTGTCGGTCGCTGTACTTTTTTTCCCCTGTTTTTTATTTTTTTGTTTTTTTTTTTCGTGCGAATGTGTCTAATCGAGCAGACAGAACTTTCACTGTTTAAATATGCCAGCCAACAAACAAAGTCCAAGTCTGCATAAAAATAGATGTGAATAAATTTGAATGAAAAGGAAAACGACGAACAACAATTCATTGGCGATAGGCGAAGAGTACTCGTATTTGCACTGCTACTGGAAAAAAAATATAGTTTTAATGGATTTTTAATTTGATATCTGTTCAAATGAAGTGGTCTTAAACGCGCAAGCGATACGCAGATGGAACTTGATTAACATGTGAGTTGTGAGTACCTTCAATCAACGTAATGATCTGCGGGCAAGCTAACACACAAGTGAGATTAACTTCAGTGGAAGATAAGCAAATATTTGTGAATTTTTATAAAAGGGGTCTGGAAATAAAAATGTCAAAACCATTCTTGCCGACTTAGAAAAAATATAATTGTCCTGCATTTGAAAGAAATCATTTCAAGACAGAAACTGAATATTTTCCATATTTACTTTTCAAATGAATCACTTGCAGTTTGGCTTCGTTGAGTACTGCTCCTTGATAAAAACTTCAACTTGATGATTTTATGAAAATAATTTGTAGAATAATTTGTAGTTTCAGTTATTTTCTGACAAAACCAAACCAACATAAACAACAAAAGTTTATGTTAATTGAAATACCAGTGAAAGACTTTGTAAATCCATTATTTCGATGTCACCGAACCGTATTTAACTTGAAGCAGAACTTTTTTTTAAATTAACTTGCTTTCAAGAGGTTATGATTACTCTTTTAATGCCACTAGCACAGAGTGAGTCGAAGAATTAGGAGAAGAACGAAAGATATTTTGTGGAAGAATAAGGAGAAGAACGAAAGATATTTTGTAGTGACTTGAGAAACTCAGATGTATTTGGTTTCAATTCAATTCCGAGCCCGAAATGGGACGCATAATCTGATGTCGACTTATTGGAAGTTTGGAAGATTTGGCTCAAGACCCATCTGTCAGTATTATGCCTTCACAGTAGTGCCATCTACATATAAATCTGCACAAACCACAACGCGGACTTAGAGCTCTAGCCGATATGACAACCACTACACCAGCGCCAAGCCTTAGTCAGACTACTATCGTTGGTCGACCAATAAAGTGATAGTGTCATTGATTTTATGCCAATGCCCAATCGTGGCGGGACTATGAGTTGAACCTAGGACCCATCCATCAATGGCAGGCACTCTATCAACTGCGCCACCTAGCCCAAGATTAATCGATTCCTAAGGAGGACCTAAACCTTTCCATTTCATAGCTATGCACAGAAGGGAAGTTGTTTATTTAACCTAGAATATACGTTCACGGCATCTGAGCTAACCATTTTCGCTTTCCAGAAGTATGAGGTACTACGGTAAGCTAGGCACTTATAATCAACAACACAAGCTTGCATAGCTTTCGTCGAGTGCAGAAAGTGTTTCTGTATAAAGTGTGTCAAAAATCTTCAACAGCTTGCTAGCCTGCATTCAGTATATCCTCTAACTTAAGTTAGCTGAGCAAAGTTTAAATAATTGCTTCCATGGGAACATAGGTCAAGCCCTACCGAAACATGCTCCTCAAAATATTTTACCAATCAACCTATCTTTTTGTCTTGCACAAAGGAGTGTAAAGTGACACTTTGAGAATAAAAAATTAAAATCAAAACGTATATCCCGCAGTTATTCAATGAAAAGAACGTTACAAGATTTTGGTGCTTCTCGAACCATGCAAGTTTATTAAAGCTAAGGTACTAGCGATCAAGGAGATGTACCGATTCGCTCAATTCCACAACAACAACCGTGAATCGAGAAGCCATATTTGTAACTAGTAAGGCGTCTGTTTTAACCGTTTCTTAGAAAAAAAATGTTGCCTAAACTTTGTGGAACCAAAGCAAAGACATAAAAGGAACAGATAAATGATAATCCGACCGACCAACTCTGCGTAGCTTCAAAAACGACACTTCAAGTGAGACCGCATGCATCTTTCTGTTTGAATATCTTAAGGAGTGATTCTCCTCTTTTTGTTAACTTAATTAAAAATCGATCCTTGGAGGACCTGAGCTTAAGATCAGGAAGAGGAAGACCTGGATCACTTTCTCTGCCATTGCTCAGCAACAGTGAGGTTGCGCCATAAAATATTGAGGTCAGCATTGATACCAGAATCAATGGAACTTTGGACTTTACAAAAAGATTATACAGATTATCCGTCCATATAAACTAAGCCACTTAGTAGTCATACAAGCATACACTATTCCAGCTGGCTACATCGGAATCCTAACGAACTAACTAACAAATAGTTGGCAAATGTTTGAAATCACGCGGGGAATCTTTCCTTTATTTACTTTATTGTAATGCTAATGTTCCACAGTATATCATAAAAATTGGTGAAATATGTTCCGAAAATCAACATCATAAGAAATCGACCATTTACATATTTACTTGTGTCGTATAAAAGTTAAACTTAATACATCTATTACATAACTGCGATTCTAAGTACAACAATTTTACGTTACAAAAAGTTGTGATATTTTACAGCAAAAACGGATACGACTTCACAGACTTGGAGTCATTAAACCCAAGTCCATTAAACACGTCAAGCAATATCCGGAGACGTAAATTACGGACAAACAACTAGCTCGCTAAAATGGGTGTCATTAAAGTGATTGTCGTTGTCTTGGCTGTGCTATAACCCTTTAACATAAAAAAAAATCGAAAAGGAAATGAACGAATCACAAAAAACCAAAACGCAAATTAATTGTTGCAAAGCCCATGTCTGTGCGAACTCTTTTCTGCTTATTTTTTGTTGTCTTGTTCCATCAAGGTTTCAATTAGTGATCAGGTAACCATTTTATTTAGTTTTTTTGTTTGCCTTCCATCGTTTATTGCGAAAGACGAAAGCTATTCAAAGCTGACAACACCGGAAGGTGCTCATTCTAGTGTAAGTCGAACGCGTACACTCCTTTCGAATTTCACTCAAGCGCCCAACGCAATTTCGATCTTTAAATTTACAAAAAAAAATTCAGTTGGTAGTGGCGGGAAATTTGAAACTATTCGAAAGGAATGAATCTTGGTAACACCCACCTCTCACAGAGTTGTTGGCTTAAATAATATTGCAAGCTCTTTAAAAGGGGGGTACTCAGTAGAATAGGTAATCGTGATTGTTGTTAAATTCACGTCAGGCTTCTTAGAGAGGTGGTACGGCTGTGATTTATTGATTAATGGTTGAGAATACTCAATGAGAAATGTATTATTGCCACAAACTGGAGCAGATGGATACTGATTAGTTGTTGCTTTTTATATAAATAAATAAGTCATTTAATGGACATTTTTAAGGGTGGAGACTTCAAGGGAATCGGTACAATATATTTTAAGTGGCCGCTTTTGAAGTTTTCATCCAGTAATTGGCAGAAAAATAATGAAATCTGTCATTCGAACAACGATTCGGATGTCAATCAGCAATTTATTATCTGATTTCTGTGCAATTAATGTTTGTAATGAAATTCAAAAAAAAAATGTTTATACTTTATCAAACTTTTAAATGCTAATGTGTGTTTGCTTTGATTGCGGATATGTGCTTGGAGTTGAACTCATATGTAGTGACAGTAATCCATTAAATTTGGTTAACATATTGTCCAAATAGCGCACTATTGAGATCCTCTTCCTTAATTGAAAGTAATTATTTTTTTCCTTATCATAGCATCTGGCTAAATGTTATAATGTAATTGAGTCATAATTCCTAAACAGTAACCATTGAAACGATGTGAAGAAAAAACAACCAGAAAATGCTATTCTGTTCGATTTAGCTGCTAAATTCTTTTTTTTTCATTAGTAAGTTTGAGAGTCGCGGAAAACCTACCTTTCAGTTGGATCGATTGTCCCATGTTCCCAGGTTTGAATCTTAGAATTTATCTCGTTTTCGAATCTCGTGCAGCCGCAAGAATCAATTAACGGCGATCTCAATGGAGGGGACCAACGATATTAGTTTTTTACGATAGTATGCTGACCAAGTGGATGGGCTTGCTAAAGTGGAAAATGTATCGGTAGTTGGGACTCTTAATTCGCGTTATCAAAAATAATTTCTTGTGGATGGTCTGTATTTGGCTCTGCTGTGAGAGTATAACACGGATAGCAGGGTGAAGAATCAATCTTCCAAAACACAACTTTCTTATGTATCGAGTAGCGTCAAATAAAATCCTGCGAATTAAGCGAATGCAAATAAGTGAACAACAAACAAAATTGAAACAAAAATGCATAAGATTTTTGCTTCGATTTTCCTGTATAAATATTTGAATTTCATAAATATGGTAGTGAAGGAGTTAATTTAGGTTATGAATATTGACAACATAAATGTAATGAAAATCTTGTCTCAAATGTACAGACCGTAGTTTATATAATGCGTTCAACTTCATATTAAGTAGTTGGCTTATTAAAATAAATACTACAAAGTTCGCAGCTCAACTCTTTTGATTTTGTTTAATGACAACAATTAAACTCTCGTCAAGTGTTTCATCTGCTAAAGTAATCATTTTCCATTTTGGATATCCATTGTGCGGAACATGTGAAGGTTATTTTTACATCATTCCACTCCATCACTCAAATGTAGACCCAATCTTATTGCCCAGGGAACTCCTTATTATACCTTGACTTGTACACTGACCCCAATTAAAATCGGCCAAGCAGTCAGACTATCCATCAAACACGATTAAGCCTCAGGCAAGAGCATAACCCTAGCTAATTTATTTCCGTAAGCCAACGGTCAATTTGGCCAAAAATTAAAAACAATAACTGCAACCATTTATCTTATTCACCAAATTGCCTTTCTATAGCATAAACGAATCCGAAGCATTTGACTAACTCGTGCTGTTTCTGCTAAAAACAAAAATAAGGAAGTATAGTCTAGTTGCTACTGCCTGTTTGTTGGTCATTGTGTCTTAGATGCAAAGCCGCCTGTAACACGCTATAAATCCGGTAAAACAAATATCTCCAATGAATTGGCATAACCCTCGACATGAAAGTTCGCGTTCACAGTTTATTCGTTCGTAAAAAAAAAAAAAATTGGGTGACTCACTGAACCATGGAGAACTAACTCATTCAACGCTGACTCTTTTGCACGAGAAGAGATAAAAATCTGTCTCTACAGTGTTGGTGTGTGTCCGAAGGGGTTCCCTCGTGAGAAATATACACACATTCAAGCCTATTCGCATAAGAAAATGAAAGTGTTTCCAAAGTTCCGGCATCATTACTTAATGCTGTGTCCAATGATCCTTATCCGTCGGTTCGGTTTCTTTTTCAGCCCCGAATTCATTAACCAATTTTAGTTCTGGTTCACTTTTGATGGAGGCAGAAATATTATTCAATTGCCAAAGTTGGTTTTCCATTAAACAAACTTTTTGGTTAATCGAGTTTTTGGAAAAATGGTCATAACAGTTTTTATGCAAATGGAAATCGATCAATCGACAAAGAATCTGTCAGCTACCAATAAAGACGTTTTATGAAAATGTAAGCACCCAATAAACAGAGAAATTATAGCGGCATAGACAAGCTTAGAATTTAAATCTAATGAGTAGCACCTTTATGCATTTATTCACCTTCTTAAGTTCTTCGACTTGATTTACCTTTTTCACATCGACAAAAGTTATATAAATGAAGCTACAAGTACATTCGCTCAATTTGAACTTTTCAGAGCGTAGGCACGGTGGCTTGCGCTATCGAAATTGTTTGAGCTGTTCTAAGCCACGTAACTAGGTTGTGAAGTATTACCAATGAGGGCAAACAAATTCGTTACGCTATTGTTATGTTTTCTTGTCCGTCTGTCTGTCTGATTGTTATTCTGTGGTGGCGGGAGGCTATTGCATTCAAATTTGTAGTCGAGTTCGTGATTCGTTGTTATATAATGCTTCGTATTCGCAGATGTATTGCACAGTTTGTTTCAATTTACTTTGTTGCGCTTTTGTTTCGGAAAGAAGTATTTTTTCCGTGTTCAATTGAGACTATTGATCTGTATTATTATTTCAGGCAAAATACTCAACAATAAGATGATCTACAATAATTCAATATTTTAAGACATCTTTTATATTATGAATTTTGATCAGTTCATTCACAAATTTTAGTTCTCAAATTTGTTTGATAAGCATGGCATGACATATGTTTGCTGAATGAAGAGATATCTCATGAATGCAAAAACGAACCAAACATTTTTAAAAATAACTTAGAGATTACATATCAATCAATATTCAAACTTTTGACATAACGATTTCTTGTAGCGGGGCGAAGTTATTTAAATTTGAAAATGTGCACCTTCTTCTTTGGATTATGCCAATTTCATCGTCTATTGATGACACCGTCGACAACTTCTTCTTGGCATTTCTAAATTGCTATTTCAAAACAATGATAAACCTTCAGGTCTAGAACCAAATCTTTTACTTTTTTCCTTTTTCAATTCTCTCCGGAAGCTGATTCTAGTTACCTTTATTTTCTGTTCAGGCGTTTCTAGCTCAACAGCATTTGGCTCCATTTTTTTTAAATTTTTGCAAATGATTTAAAAATGCTTTGTTTTTTTTTTTGTTTGTTGTTAAACATTTTTAGCAGGTATGTTTCTGGGAAGCTTTGACGCATTTCGAAAACCTTTTTCCGAAAAGTGCAATTATTAATTATAACGACGACAAGCACAATTGAAAATGTGAACACTTGCTTGTCATGCCAACAAAATACAAAACTATTTAGAAATATATTCAGCACGTTTGACCAACTGCTGGATGGAGCGTTCACACAATCGAATTCAAGGCAATCATGCCCTGCTTGTTAAATTAATTTGAGAATTTGCTAATAATAAGAGATGCTCCGCTGATCGATACTACATTATACGAGTTCTAGGTCTTTGCAAAGACTTTTTTGCGATCCAATACTTTCTCATATCGGTCTCCTTTTTTTACTTTATAAAGGGTCCGCCAAATAACTTTTTTTTTTTTAAAATGCTATAAAAAAACTGCTGAATATTTTCTCAAATTTCTTTTTTTTATTTGAAAGTACATTCCTCCGGTAAAATAATGGAAACTAATTTCATTCAAATGGCTGCCTCGGCTGGCCATATAGTAACCTACACGATCGGTCCAATTTTTAAGCACATTATCGATTGTGTGCAGCTGTATTTCACCAATGGCTTCACGAATATTGTCCTTTAAAGCGTCAATTGTCTCTGGCTTGTCGGCGTAACACTTATTTTTGAGGGCACCCCACAAATAATAGTCCAACGGTGTCAAATCGCAGCTCCGAGGTGGCCAAACGACATCAGCTCTGCGGCTGACAATGCGATCTTAAAAAACAGGGCGCAAAACATCGAGTGTAGCTTCGGCTGTGTGGCACGTAGCGCCGTCCTGTTGAAACCAAATGTTGCCAATATCCTCCTCTTCAATTTTTGTGAACAAAAATTCGTTCAACATGGCCCGATAACGATCGCCATTGACTGTAACGGCCACTCCTTGCTCATTTTCGAAGAAAAACGGCCCAATTATGCCTCTGGAACAAAATCCGCACCAAACAGTGACTCGTTTTGGGTGCATCGGCTTTTCAATGTATGCGTGCGGGTTTTCTGTGCCCCAAATGCGACAATTTTGTTTGTTTACATACCCGCCAAGATCAAAATGAGCTTCATCTGAAAAGATGATTTTTTTGGCAAAATCGGCATTTTCTGTAAGTCGATCGCAGGCCCACTTAGCGAAGCGAAAACGCATTGGATGGTCAGTTGGCTTCAACTCCTGAACCAATTGGACTTTGTATGGCGTCATACCAAGGTCTTTATGCAAAATTCGTCTCAATGATGTCTCCGAAATGTTCAATTGTTGAGAACGACGGTGAATAGATGTTGATGGCGCTTCACGCCCACTTTCTGCCACAGCAGCAATATTCTCGGGTATACGCACTGTTTTTGGTTTTTCACGCTTTGGTTTATCGATGAGGATGCCAGTTTCTTTCACTTTTTTCACAAGATAACGAACATACGGAGTTGACGGTGCTTCTTTTCTTCCAAAATCCGTACGCAATTTTCGCACACATTCTGCAACATTTTCAGAGTAATGTCGCAATATTTCTCAGCATTTTTCAAGCGTATACCCAACCATATTCGTTAAGCGAAAGGATAAAATTAATTATCTGTCAAATCAGACATGAGCTAAGTGTTACCATTCACGAAATAAGCACTAGTTGAAAAAAAAAAAAACGGACCCTTTATTAATCGGCAGACATTGTTGCCTTTTCTCCTGCGAGTTAGAGTTAAATAGTTAAATATAAATGGTGCATGGTGCTTATACTCGGTTTTCCAAGTAAGTGAGTAACTTATATTTTATATTTTATGAATGAGCATTCAGAGGCACAGAGCCTTAAGAAGAATTTGAGCTAGACATTGAACTTGGAATTATGTTGGCTATGATGATAGTAAAAAAAAGAACAGATAATTTAGTTAAATTAAATTAAAATAGTAATTTTAGTGAGAATATTCATTAAACGTAATAAGAATTTTCAGACTATACAAAATTAAAACTTATAAACGCTCTTTCTTAATACGCAAAGGATTTCATTCATCTCAATGCTCTTTGACTATGTAAAGTTATTTCAGAACTCAAACTTGTCACACCTTTTACCTTTTGCTTTTTTTTGCTGGTGAAAATATTCATATAAAATGTGCGCTTTCCAATCTTCGATTATCGTAACCTGTAATGAGCAAACACTCAAATCTTTTGATAACGAGTCCCACTCTTCTATCAGCTTCTTAAGGCCTCATTCAGTACAAACTGATAGCCCGAAATCAATGTTAAATGTTACAGAAAGCCTTTTCTTGAACAGCTCTCAGCAGTTTTTACCTCAACAAGTAGCAATAATATTTGCCCTTCCATCAACAATCTTGGCACACACTTTTTCAAAGGAGTTCGTCCCTAGTTGAAGTAAAAGTCAGAGATTACAATCTTTGCCCAGACATTCTACTAAGAAATTTTCATCCCAAACAAAGAAATTGTATTAGTATTGAAAAATGCTTTCTAAGTTTTCCACGTTCCATTACGTGCCCTCTTACTCAAATGCAGAAGGAATAAGTATACCCTCCACGTATTGATTTATCAATCACACTTAAGTCTTATGCAATGAACTGTTGACCTTGACGAAGATGCATGAATCCACTGGCGCCTCTAACACTAACCTCATCTTTATTCATGCACCTCGTCTAACAACATCCTACTTCACATAAGTCTATAATTTTTGGCAATTAGCATAAAAAAAGCAGTAATAACCGCAAACGAAAACTGAGTTGGAGATTTTACTTTCGCATTCGATTTAAATGCTTAAACTTAAAATACCTTCGACCCAACGCCACTGCCAGTGCCACAAACGCAAGACAAACGATTGAAGCCCCCACAGAGTATTACATCAAAAGAAAGTAAATTTGATTGTGTCGTTGAATGCATAATACTTGGCAAACACCAGCGAGACCTTTAACAAACGTATCTTGATACTCTTGCTTACTCGGTGTGAATACAAAAGCCCGGTCAAACTTTCAATCACCGAAGCTGTTTCCCTCATTCTCCTCCCGCCGTCGTAATACGTCGTCCATTTAAAAACCCATAAACATCGATAGTGTTCCCGGTTTGGACCCAATTGCAAGTTTTAATATTAATTTCCATGTCAGCCCACGAAAAAATGCTTCCGTGTTTCTTTGGCTTCTTATTTCGAAGGCCCATAGTCTACTATCCACCGTGAGGTACGGAAGTGGCCTATAGCTTGTACTGCTGTCCGTCCCGTCACGGTGGTTAGTTGTGTTTTAAAACAAAAGAAAGTGAACTGCAAGTCACACGCCTGCAACGATTTGGTTTTGGCGGCTTTTGTTTCAAAAAGCATTGATCGTGCTCCATTGCAAACGTACTATTGTTATTAATTGCCAGAGCGTACGATGGGCCTCTGGCACATGGTATAGTTCTACGACGTGTTTGTTGAGTGAAAACCGAACAGATACATACATACATATATCTGTTTGGGAAGGTGTTCGGCGGGTGAAAATGAAAGTGAAGTCGAGTGGAAAGATAAAGTCAGTCAGTAAGTCATAGAGTCTGAATCAGATAGAGAAGTTTTGACCATTTGATCGCGAACAATGCCAAGGCTTAAAAATGTGGCACGGTAACACCTTGTTTTTCATTCCGTAGATATTTCTGCTAACCATATCACTTTCTGAAGGCTTGATATTGACACAACCACTGGCAAAAGACTTCACCTACGGTGCAATCTTCATAGAACATCTAAAAGCTCCTGTATCTAAACAAAAAAAATATACTAAAACCTTTATAGATAAATCAATTTTGTAAATTCAGCAGTCTAATGTCATTCATAAGCAAGCGCATAAGACTAAGCATTTCTTGTTTATTTCACATATTTAATAGGATACATTGTTCATGCATTATTTAAGTTTCTTTATTAGTTTTGAATACAAATAGCAACACATTCATTATCAGCAATTGCTAAACTGAAAACCACGTCAACGTACTCAACTTTACAATAATTGGCACACATCTATTGCGCAAAAATATTGCTCTCATGGCCTTCTTATTTTACCACAGTCATTACATTAAAATAATATCGTATTTTATATTTTTTCTTGGCACTCGTTTATTATTATTCGTTTAGTTTTGCTAACATTAAGTTTCAACTGATCATCATTCAGCTATCGGTTCATTCTTTAAAGGTCTTCTTTGGACTTTATATCACAATCCGTCATTGTACATAAAAAAGTGCAAGTTTTAGTACTTCAAAGCATTTTTCATATCATTATTATGTACCAGGAATATGAGTGTTTCCAATACCTAAAAAAACTTCCCTTGACTCCGAAGTAGTCCTATTTAAATTTACTCTTTGCATTCTTTGTGTCAAATTTGAACAAACCCATTTTAGTTTTCCATTTTTCAATCCAACTCTTCTAAGTTTTTTCATTCAGCCCTTCAGTCAACTTGCTACAATATACTTGTTGAAATATTGTATACTTATACTACAAAGTGGTAACCCCGCCATTATTTGATACTTTTTGCTGTACTCTTATTCACTATTGTATTTTTTACTGAGTCAGTCTCTCGCTGATCATCAAACAATAAAGTAACAAATTTCCAACAATACTTCATGGTACAATATAATTTCTTGCCTTCCAGATTATTAACTTTAGGTCAGGAAGTTCTTGTTTTTTTATATCCTCCCTGCCCAGGTGGCGGAAACTGCGGTCTGAAGGGAAAGATCTATTTTATCGTTGGGAGGCTAACAGACATTCCGTCCCTCTGATATCCAATGAAAGTTAAACCTGGATTAGAACTGGACATTCACAGAGGACAAGGGTCTGAGATGACAAGATAACAAGCTTTCTAATACTCTCCTTGTTTAGTTTGAGAAACTGATCTGGGCTGGTTTTTGTAATTATTGATCAGACCTATGGCAGGAGCTCAGTTTTTGACAGGTTCCAAACCAGTGATTGCAGTTTTTGAACCAGCCCTTATTAGCACATCCTTAATTCCATTGCCTTCAATTTCATAATGTTCTGTAACACATCCTTACCTAACTTCGTACGGCTAGGGATTGTAAGGTATCGTTACAGCATTTGACATATTTGGAGTCCATTAAATTGGACGACAATGCCTTAAGCTCTGTTTGGATGTCTGAATATATGAGAATCCTTGCCAATATTTGCCTTTTTGGAGCCATAAGTATAGCAGCCTTTCAGATAGTAATAACTGTATTAATCGCACTTTCACATGTGTGATGGGTTAATTCCTCTCTTTAAGACCAACAATCTACAATTTTTATTGACGTTTAACATTCACATCTTTTCAATTCTGTTAAGTCTAATTATGAATATTAAAACAATGAAGAACGTTTTCAATTTCTCTCTCTTATCTTGAAATCAATTTTTCTTCACACCGACCTAGTTGAATCATTTTAAGAACAATAAAAACATTTTCCCTTTCGACGGCTCCGCGGGACTGACCTAATATGCACTGAAGCTATGTTTCGAAGATACCGTAAACTGCTTTCCTTAAAACCTTGAATCAAACATCAAAATTCCATCTCTTGTAAATCTCTAGTAAAAAGAAAATCGAGGGCAAGTTAAAAGTTAAATTTCCCATTCACTGTGGGAAATCAAAATTTCCCTTTCAAATGCAAATAACTATGCGCCCTTAATCCCCAAGAACCCGCTTTGTTGTCAATAGTATTGGTATAAACTTGACCTTCCTGATGTCCATCGTCCAAATTACTCATGTGGAATTCTTTTCTACTGCCACGGGCCCACAGTGACCAAAATGCAAACAGCCACTCACTTTTCCAGTTATTTATAGTCCATTCTTGTCAACTTTGGTGTCTATGTACATAGATCTACCTTTCGGAACTTGCCACCACTTAAATACAACTTAAAATACAATTTCCTTTCTTTATTGGAAGCATAAATCAAAAATGCGGCTCAAATTATGTCCGACTTTACTCTAGTTTTATCGGCATTCGAAGTCGGGCGCATAAATCAATTCACCGGACGTAATCTTTTGGAAAATCGTCAAATGCGTCTGTACCTTTTGGAACTCAATAGATACGAGTACAACTTTGTGTCTATTTCCCTTTATAACTTTTCGATCACAAATCGTGTCTCTAGAGTCGACTTGCAAATTACCTTGGTAAATATTGGTTCAATCTAACTGAGCTTGAAAAAGAATCGCGCTTAGATACTCGTTCTCCAGAATCGATGCTAGATGCCGGCTTATAACCTTGAAAGACCAAGGCGTTATTCATTAGTGTCAAGCCAGCACGATTGCCGGGACAAGTACGGGCCGAGTGAGTGGTTATTATTTGTTTTAATTTGGGCCATTAGCATATACGTGAACTCTTGTGGTGTTGAGGAGACTAAGGTCTTAGAGTTTACACTCGAATGTCAATTAGGCGTGAAGCATTTTGCTACACTTGACAGTTTTGCATGTTTTTCGTGCTGTCACTGAGTGACAACAATTTAAGTTGATCTAACTCAAAGGAGAGCATTTAAAGTTTTGAGTTCTGCAGATGGCTGAAAAGTGACTTTTTTTCCTCAAGGTAATTGTGAATGTTTGTTTATCAAAGAATATCGTTTGCTCAGTAGAAAAGAACTGCTCAGAATGATTCAAGACTGCCAAGATTAAAATGAAACTGAGTATATTAGATATTTTCTTGCCTGCTTTAAAAGCTTCATCGAAAGCAAGTAACCCAAAGGCAAGATAAAGGCTAAAAGAATTGTAAATAAGTTTAATAAAAGCTTGCTTTTCCCAAGCTAGACACTCGGGCCTTAAATATTATTTTTTTTTCTTGTGGTGGATTTTATATTTATTTTAAACAAAGTAAATACAAGAAAATACACAAATATAAATGGAATAATTTATGGGAGCATTTATAACTACAAATTTCATATATTAAGTCAAATACAAGCTTTCTTAGGTTTTAGAGTTATAACTCACAGAAATTCCTTAAAGCAAATCGTTTTTTAAAGGATTCCTCCTAGGACCTTTTGGGACACAAATCGATACAGGAAAATTACGATGCGATCTTCACTCTTATATCTTGTAGAAAAACTGGACACCCGGCAAAGGGGTCAAGGTTTTATGCCTTAAGAACTACGAACATAAGTCTAAGCTAATGAGTTCAGTATATCTGGGGAAGTTTTCAAGCTTCAATGCAATGAAAGTCAAACCAAATAAAATAAATAAATAAAAACACAAAGCGTATATCCAAACTAACCACAGATGGTCTCAGGGTAAATCGTTTTAAAGGATGTGCTTTGACTTTCTGAATGCATGTTTAGCAGTACATTGATTCCCTGGATATATCGTTTCTCGTCTAATAATATTGTTTTATATAATTTAAATTTATAAATTTATTATTTCCATAAAAAAACCAAATCCTCGTACATATAATATTTTGAAAAGAAAAAACAATCGAATTGTACATTTTTGGGCCTCAATAAAAATTCTTCTATCTACACATCTTTATCAAGAACCCTCATTCCGCATTCCAGATTACTGCAGTGTTTCTAAGCCGAAATCAGTGCGATTTACCAGGTGGTAAGTTGGCTGCTGTACTATAGCATTTCTGCAAAGGAAATATTTATTTTCACCGACAGACAAGCTACCAAAAAATCCCTCGCTGGTATTAACACTACATCTAAATTTGTCAAGGAATGCCAAGGTTCCTTCTCCCCTTCGCAATATTACTAGAAAGGTGATCCAAGCATCCCTTGTGATATAACAATGGGCCAAAACATTTGCCTAAGTGTACCTTGCGGCAGCCACTACTACCCACTTACTTATTTAGCCACAGTTTTTTAACAGTAATAACTAACTAAGTAACTTCCCTAACAAAAAATGAAGTACTTACTAACTTACTCAACCAATAGGCTTCAGCCAACTCGGTTCCTAGCTGGTTGTCTCCAGTTTTGTTGAGGTCACCTTCCACTTGTGTGCGCCATTTGAGTCTCGGTCTTCCTCTATTGGGTGGATTCGATAAAATTCCAGGCCGGCGCTTTGGTGTCCATTGGTAGTTTGACTTTTATCCTTTTATTTTACTCGGTGTCGCTGTGCAACCCGCATAGTTCGTTGTTGAAACTTCTTCTCCACTCCTGGCTTATGAAACGGGCCATGTAACACACGTAGGATGTTTCTTTCGAAACAACCTTAGGCGCTCTCATTCGTTTTTGGAAGACCACATGCTTCTGTACCATATAGCAAAACCGTTGTGAAGGTCGCAAAGTCGATAAATTTTAAATCTTGTAACGTGTAGATTTTTGTAATTTAGTTTTTTGAAGTTCCTTTTGAAAAAATGATCAACAAAGGACAGGCTTTTGTTAATCAACTTGCTATTCATGGCTTAAGAACAAAAAGTAAAATCCTTCATTGGATCCTAAGACGTTTATTCAATGGGGGATTTACTCCTGCACTTTTCAACGAATGATTTTTATCCTAAATCTGATTTCAAAAACAAATTTGAAAAATGATGTCCCTAGGAAGTCAGTGGGGCTCGAAATAATAGAGCCTACGTTGTCTCAAATGTAGGGATTGAGATTCAAAGATTCTCTGACGAGCTGTATTGCTGTATAGCTGTACGTTACCTCAACGCCTTCAAAAATTTGCAGAGAAGTATGTTATTATTTTAAGGTATAGTACATTAAGTTACCTTAAGTGATAGCATGCATTTATTTTCTCCCTGTCATTTGTATCCTCCTTTCAGTGGCCAACACCAACCTGCTAATTGGCGAAGAGAAAATGGGTGCTTTCAAATTTATCTTGCGTTATCTTCTGCCCTCTTTTCAACTGTCGCTATTATGTTTACCAAATAATCCGCCAAATATGTTTTCTGGCCGACTTCTTAGTGCTGGTAACTTCAGTTTCATCAGTTTGTCGCAGAGCCGATGCATAAAGTGTTATCTTAGTTCTCGAAAAAGTCTATTTATCCAGGGTACCGAAGCGTTCCAAACCGTGCTGTGGGATAATAATAGAACTGTTAACAATAGTTAGCAATTCTTGATTGTTGATTTTTCATTGTCATCTGCATGGTGGAAACAGTCACCACTTTTTCTCTTTTGTGAACAAGAACTTCCTTAATGGGCTGAAACCCGATCGCTGCCATTCAAATTTTGCTTAGCCAGAGAACGCTTGGGCTCGCTTAATGCCCCTTTTTGCATTCTCCACATAAGCTCGGCCGTACGATTTAGGGACTAAATATCGCGCTCGAAATCTCAAAACGTCCAAATCTTGAATTTTATCTTTTCTTGCACATTAATTAACCAAAACGTTAGCTCTCCAATGACCAGAGTCATGTACACATCCAACACCTCATATATCACGCAAACATGAAATTGGGACCAAAAATAAACAAATTACCATGGGTAGCTCTGGCGACTCTTTTAATTTACCCGGTATACAAGTATCTTAGTTCTAATCACCCTATCGCCTCGACTCGAGCGCATAACCATTAATCAGAGTCTCAAATTGTTTCAAATTGTTCTAATCGTTTTTTGTTCTTTCTTTCTAGGACAAGCAATCGCCGGACGAAGTTGGACAAGTGTTTCAGGACGAAAACAATATGGCTGCCATCTTAATGCGACGCCACATGCAGACCGGTGATCTTATTATGGTAAGTTTTAGCTTAGCACCTGTTTGTGTTCAAATCAATGGCCATATGCCAATTAGCAATTAGAATCGGAGCTTGACTGTTTTTGGTCAAGACAAGACAGCCCGGTCCAGCTAGGTCGAACACAAATCAATGTCGATGGTTACTTTTGATCAAGGTACGTGCGCCCGAATGACGTGGGAAGTACGTACTTGGGGTTCTTAAGAGATCACAACAAAACGGCGTATGCTTATGACCACCTTGACCGATATACTTGTGGTTGATATTCCCACAAATACACATATACCTCGTGTAGCTTGTTTAAGAGCCAGAACTAAAGTAGAGCGTTTTCCATCTTTCAAGGTGATTGTGACGATGGCGACGAGTGTCTGTGAGCAGTAGACGCGCACCGGTCTTGTACTGAAATTTGCTCTTGGAAAGGTGAACCGCTTTTCTGGTTCTTTGAATGTAACCACAATACTATTTACATGTGTGTTTGAATTGAATGATTGCACTGATGCACTGGTGGTGGAGTTCGGCACGTTCCCTTTAAGCGTTTAGCGATAAAGTGTTTGTAGCTCTGTGGCCACCATGAGACCATAATTGTCTATTGTCTTTCCTGGCATTTCGCGGTCTAGATTCAATGAGCTACAGATACACGTAATTGTATCTAAATTTAAAAGAGCAGAATGATGTTTGTTATGGTGTTTCGGTTTTCCGCGCTAAGACAAGGCAATTTCAGTGAAAAAAACGTTTTGCTTCACTCGGAATCTAGTGCACAATCTATACGAATGACGTGCTAGCTATAGTCGTATTTTTAAATGTAGCATGATTAAGATAATAATTGGTTTAAATGAAATATTTTATGACTGAAATAATTTCTGACACCATTCAATTGCAAACTGTAGACTTGGCTGAAGTTTTAGTGAGTTCAAGTCAATCTTTTGTCCACTTCATTAAATTTGTAACCTCATCTCCACTGATAGGTCAATTCTTCCATTGTTTTCATAAAACCTTAATTTGGATTTTTCAAATCAAATAAACATCGACTGTATTATTCAACAGCATTACTGTTCTGAGCAAAGACCACTCCACACATAAAATGTTTGGTTTCATTTCATATTTCAACAAGAGGCACTATTTTGCATCATTGTTGAATTGTTAACAGTCAGGTATCACTACTATAAATATGTATTGAGTAGTTAAAACAAGGAGCGTAATAAATATTGATCGATACACACTCGCACACGGAAATATTGAAAATTCACTACAAAAATTGTGAAAATATTTTCGTAGAGCTCTTTAGTTCTGGTCCTGTTCAAACGCCTTCTTGTATAGTCAAAGTGAACTTCATCCATAGATTGGACGTCTAAAGCAGGCTAGTGATATGAAGACTTCTACCCGTACACGGAAAAGCGCGCAGCTCGCAAACAATGGCTCGATTTTGCCAATATTTATTTATTTTGCCAAAGTTATGACTGTTTGAAGGCAGACCCATAGGCTTAAATATCAGCTCTTTGTATTTTCATTTTCATTGCAATTAAACTGTATAATACTTTAAATAAAAGTGTGGATGAATAACAAGGAAATATGCAAATAGCGGCAAATATAAAATGTTTGGTCTGTCAACGATTTGACAAGTAGCGCACTGCATAACACTAATTTATACCTTGGCTCCAAAGAAAGAAAGTTGCAGATTCTTACGATTATCTGAAGCATAATCTCAACCAGAATATCCCCGCCATATTTCGGCCTCCCTGTAGTTATTTTTCTATTGGTTTGTCTTATTGGAGTGACACGGCAGGTGATTTGTGAAGATCTGTCAACAACAGTGAAAGAAGCACTCGTTTGTATGTGAACTTATGGCAAATAATATACTGTGGATTTTGAGCTTCCGCATCCAAATCGATATCAAATTGTGAATTTTGAATTCTTCACCTAATTTTGCTGTGTGGTTTGAGCAAAGTGAAATTGCAGCTTTTAAACATTCCTTCGCAATTACGGAGAGACTAGCCAGTTTTGTTTAGTGTATCAAAGCTTCTAATGTACTAGATTTCAGTTCTTACTCCACCCGAAATCTTTGATCTGATAGACTGTGTAGGCTCGTTTCTTTTTTTTATTTTTGGTACAATTTTTTTCTACGCCTCATCTGTTGTTTTCTTCCCCTGTACGAAATCGTCCTTATGCAACACGTTTCCGTCTGTTTCCTAAATTTTGGTGCAGCATTTGAACCACATATCGGTGACAGTTGTAATAGAGAATAGCTTTTTAACATAGATCTTCTCTGGAGGCTCTAGCTAATTTTTTTTGTGCTTAGGATTCCAAAGTTGATTTAAACAATGAAATCTATTAACTGTGGACGTGCTTTAAATCTACACTTTTGTGTCTAGATTCATGGTCCTGGTCAAAGCTATTTTTATAATCAGGAATGATTTGTGTCACAGGGAAAAATTTAAAAATAATTTTTATCCGAGTAGCAATCGTCGCTATAAACCATCTCCGAAAATTAATCAAACATACATCACGATCTGTCAATCGGATTCAATCTGAATTGATTTGTTGTCAGTCTTATTGACAGCCTATTTGCACACCTCCTGACGAGCAACAACTCAACAACCGATTAGCAGTAATTGCTCTCATCTTCATCAATAACAACTTGTAGGCCACTTGTAAAGATCTACTTACCCACAAATGCCCACACAGAATTCTCCTAACAAATTACTTGATACTATACGTCGAGCACAGTTCACAATTGCCACGCATTCTCGTTGGCTAGAAAGCCAATAAGAGAATTCCATCAAGCATCAGTGAATCGAACAAATTCGTTATATCCAACGACGAAGTGATTAATGCCTTACAAGTGATTTACATCAGGCCGATACGATGCCGCATCCACTGTTGGCCTGCCACAAATTGTAACAATCCACACCGTCATGCTCAATCGAGCCACCATCATAAAATGGAGGCCTGTCTTTGGACATTTAATTCTTTGTTCGGCAAGACCATACATAAATTTTAGCATTTGATTAACACAGTTAACAGCATTTTCCTGAGGAAGAGATGGATAGCAGCGGTATTGCTAAGATGATTGCGAAAATAAGTGTTTCCACAGGTTGTTTTCCTAATCGAATTCTTTTGGCACACCGAAGGAAGCTCCATTTGCCGAAAGGTTAAAGTCTCAATTTTCCAGTTTCATGGGCCATAACGAGGCGACTATGGCTTTGGGCCAAACGAGCTCGAGCTATTCACACAGCATCATAAATATTTCAACATCTCCACATAGTTGCAAAGCCAATGATTGTTGTTTTATATTCATTTTCTTTCCATGGAGCCATCTTCACAACGACGGCGACGCGACAGGAGAAATCTTCGTGTTAGCCAAATGTTGTTGGCCTTAAAACTAATGGATTGAATGAATAGAGTTAGTTCCCCGCATACCGCGTGATCGTCATCATTGATTAACGCCGATTGCGTAATTAATATTATCATTTATGGTCGTAATGTACAGTGGAGCTTAAAAGTATGTTTATGCTTCGTAAAAGAAAAATAAGAATCAATGAAAATTTATAATTTTGAAGATCTATGCAATTGAGGCTACAGTAAACTCTGCACCATTAAGACATCACTTACTTTACTGTTTTACTACAGTGGGTCTTAAAGTGTCACCCTTTTTTAAAACAAACAAAAAACAAATTGTATAAGTGCAATTCTGGCCCCAAAGTTTTAAAAAAAGGACGCCCATCACCGATGACTTGGCCAGAGCGTCACAATAGGCAGTAAACTCAGAAAATGACAATTTCTCTTGCCAACCGCTGCTTTTTTGGGTAATTGTATAATATAGACCTCTCAAAAGACCAAGCTAGTTTGTATAAAACTCTGATCAGAACTGTAAAAAGCGGATGAAGAAGCCCTTGGTCGTTTCGAGAGAAAAGTTTCTGCATACGATAATTGGTCCCATTTGCGTTGATGGCGGAGGATAAGGTGCAACCACGAGCAATAAGTTCTGTGCAGCGTCCTGAATCTATCGAGGCGTCTACGGATCCACCGCCTGGGATCCTAGGATGGCTGGGCAATAGAGTATTCGGACAATTCAGTTCTGGTTCGAAGAATCTTACACTCCGAGCCTGTGAGGATGCCCATGATAACGGTGGCGCACACAAGTTTAGGAGGACATCAACCAACTTGGCGTGCATCACTGGAAGCAGCTATTTGAGTGATTTAAATGTTTTCTTTACCACTGTTCACCCGACCGTTGAGGCCTTTACTACATACAAATGCGAAAGCCATCAAAACCCTTATAAACAAACAAATGTTTCACCTTTTTTGCTTGGCCAATAACCAGGTCCAATGACACCAACAATAACCAACTCATCGGTCTGCAAAGGTTTGCTCAAGCGCTCAATTTGCTGTGCTTAGCCATTTCTTGCGACTAATTCCCTAGATCACGCATTCAGGTTCTAATCATTGGCCACCATTCCATACATAAAGTGAAGATATTTCTTCGCCAGATGCCAACAGTCGGCGCCGGTGCTTCTTGCATTAATGCTAAAGATGCTGTACATAGCTATAGTCGAGTGCTTCAGCTATTTGGCAACAAGAAACCACTTTCGAAATTCAATGGAATCCGCTTGGTTCTACCCGCGCAATTCTTTATGGATGTTACTGGTAGATTGTTTATTTGCCATTTACAGATCATGTTGGTTTAATTAAATGTTAATTTGTGGCTAAGTTGCCTTGATAAAATGCTGTTTTGTTTATTATTAATGAACTATTTGAGAGGAATCACAAGCAGGTAAAATTGTAGAAGAATTAATTTGACCAATAAATATTAGTTATCATTTTGGAAGAATGTTTTTGAAAGCAAAAAGGACGCATAAGATTGTTCGTGAAAGAAGTTTATTGAATAGTTGGAATGAAATAAGTTTATTTTAATGTGCAAACCATTTATATTTAAAGGAAAAATAATTTTAACAAGACTTCAAAGTCCTTAAACTCCGCATCTTGTTGTCTTGACCTGACCACAGGAAGTCAAAAAGTGCGGCTTGACGGTCTTTAATAATTAGAAAATATCGAAAGCAAATCTCCAACATGTGTTAAATGGTGTAAAATGGTGAATTTAAACAAAAATAAGGAAATTTCAGTATTTCGTTCAAATTGATATTGACATGCTCAATCTGCATATTCACTCAAAAATTGTTGATGATGTTATCAACTTCTCTGCTTGTATGATATTTAAGAATAAATATCAAAATTGAATTTATGAAAAAAACATATTTACCAAGAGGCTTATTTTCACCTTAACAATCAAATATTATCCATGGTGACAGTTGAGTCATGGCAACAACTTTACAGTCAAAGAGTATAAAAGAAACATGATTTCCAATTTTTATCCGCCCGATGACAGCTCTATTTGAAGCCTATCTTAGTAGCCGTAGTAACACTAATTTTAATTAATAAAATAACAGTACAAAATTTTCAATACAACTAAGTAATAAACACCAATCTCATCAGCAGACCATCTGCAAACAAAATTATATTGTGCTGTAATTTGTATGTTTTTTATAGAAAAGCAAAGCTAATTAGATCACCCCTTTCGGCTTCTCATCTAAATTAAGCCCTCTGTTTTTTGGGTATTCGCTGTCTTCGATTAAACATATATTATTTGATAATTAATTTCATATTCAGGCCTGTCATTACACTCGTTTGGTATTATCTAACACTCATTTCTAACGGCTTTGGCTCCTGCATTTGTTTCCATCTCCCATCAGTTTCATCAGTTTAATTTTTACTCTTTTAGCTAGCTCAATTTTCAATCCAACCCCTGTTTTATTTATGTATACACCCACACATGACACTCTGAACCCCTATACATTATATGTTTTAAGATATTTGGAAGTCTATAACAATGCACTACCAATGACTTTCCTCAAGACAACACAATTGTTTAAAAAGAATTTTAGATACGATCGGCTTATTAAACAACCTTCTTTCATTCTTTAAATAGTTTAATCAAGTTTTCCAATTTGATCCCCATTTACCGTTAAGACCTGACCAAGTGGTAGACATTTGCTGTTGTGATTACTATTACTATTTCGAATGACCAGCTGGAACTCCAAGTTCGTATCTTCAAAAACTTAAAAAGTGTAAAGCTGTTATTAGCTCTACTGTTAAGGCATACAACAATTTTCAAAACACAAGAGCTGAACTTTCTGCTATATCAACTTATGTCGTATAAAATACTGCGAATTAAATGAAAACAAATTAGTCGAAGTCAAATTCGGACTCCATAGAGTAGTTGAAACAAAAACCATCTAAGTTTCAAACCACTACACACCATTCAATGTTTGGTACAATAAAAGGATAACATTAAATGACGTCGTTATTAAAATACGATCAAACCTCTTTATGGTGGTACTTTTTAATTTCTTTAAGACGCAAATATAAAGAACGAAAATTCAGCATTACAGCAGCGTTTTCATTTTAATTTTTGTTCAGTTGACCATGAAAAACTTACAAATGCTAGCAACACAACCAGATATGAAAACCAGATTTAAAACTAAACTAAGGTCGAAAAAAAACATTAAATCGAATGTACTTATACCAAGCAGCATTTCGGATAAATATTTTCATTTCAACTGCACCAATCCCAAGAAACGTAATCTATGCACGCTAAAAAAATATTCTTAGACTCCCGAGATCTTGTTTTACTAATTTACAATTCGTGACCCCCAAATGTTGAAAATTCTAACTAAATTCAACATAATAACATTCACTAACTGCGCCAAGGCTATCAAAAAAACCAATAACATGGTCTTTTAGTCGAAGGTTGTATCAATTTGTATTTCAGTAGGCCTTCTATCCTTGGACGTTTGGCCTTGTTAGTGTAGTCCAAGCAACAAGAACAACATTTTCACTGGAATCTTAATGCCGACAAGAAATATTCTATCTATCTGACCAAATTGTAGTTATTTGATTGATAATGGCTTATTCCAAGCTTTTTTTTTTAGGTGTGTGCTAGCTTCGTCTAGGAGTTTAATGAGTATGTTGATTTTGATCTCTAATATTACTTTCGGTCGTTGTTTTTTTTTCGCCATTAGCATGGAGAAAGGCATTTTTGCTTTCAATTGATTTATTTATTTGTCACACACTGAATCGAATTCTTTTCAATATCGATTCAGCGTGTATCCAAATCATCTGTCGCCAAACAGTGAAAGTAATACAACCACTCCCTCATTTTACTATCAAAAAAAGTTGCAAACTAACCAAATAACCTTCTGAGAAAGTAATCTCTGTCAATGACTTTTATTCCGGCAAACTTCTCGTGGGACAAAAAAATCCTTTATTGTTTGACAATTTCAAGCAAAAACGAAATCTTCGGCATCAACTGACCTTTGCGATTTAACAATTCCTTTCACCCGATGGCCAGTACCTCAACACGTGCGTTATTCACTAATGTTTATAATAAGCATTTGTCTTGTATCAGCTCACGCTTGTTCGTTTTTTGTAAAAAAATCCATAAACAAAAAATATGCGGAAGTCTTCAAAAATGATATATTGATGGCTTTTCTTGAAAAGTTATTATACAAAAATTATCTGTAATTAATTGCATATAAACAAAACGCCTTTCAGCAGGCGTTGTTTTAAATTAAAGAAGCTGCTAAAACATTAAAAACGAAAGAGTTAACCAGCGAACTTTATGAGCAACGTTTCGATTAAAATAATTAAAATCGTGAAAGAATCGTAAGTGCTGTTTATCATGTCATGTTCTAAGCACATTAAGACAGCATTGTCATTTTGGGCTTTACCTTGAGTATTGATAATAATCTTATTAAATTACACAAAGAATATAAAATACAGCAGCTCTTAGAATAAGTAAATTGCGAAGGTCGCCGTCTGCAGAATAATGAGCTGTGAATTGTGTGTCTTCCATAAAGGTTTTTGAATTCCAAACATAAAAAAAACCTTACCAAAATAAATAGAGATATTTAGTCATGAAGCGGCACGCCTTTGTGGTATAAATCAATGGAACTAACTAACCAAACTGAAAGTAATCATTCATTTTTGTTGAGTGGAACCACTCCTCCACAAATAATTGCCCTTTATTTAATCAAACGAAAATCTTATTCACGACTTAGATCTAGATTGGCAGATGAAGGGGTCCAGTGGGTGAATCAACTAGAGCACTCAGATAGAAATCATAGTTTTCAAGGCTATTCAAGTCATATATTCTGAGGACTGTAAGCTCAAAAAAATATTTTAATTTTTCCTTGTACCAGTAGAAATAATTCATGGTTGGGTTCGTCACAAAATATTTTCTATTCAAACAAACGCAGGGAATTTTTTTTCCAATTTTTTCATATTTGTACTTTTTTCCTTAAATTTTTCCAAAATTAAATGTAATTCCCATGTAAATAGGAAGAAATTTCTTCTCATAATTGAAGGAGAAAACGGATACTTCCTCCTCGGGGATTTAGACCTTTTTCTTAGCCTTTAGTTTCTATTTTCACTTTCTTTCTATCTGTTCTAATGCTATTCATGTATCCATCGCATGGCTACCTTTTTTGTTCCACCCACTTAATTAAATTAATTTTAAAATATTTATGTAAGAACATGAAGTAAGAGGCAACCAAAAATAAACATTGCATGGAAAGCAGTATAAGTGGAAATTACTTAATATACATTGTGCGACGGTGCGTTGTAAAAAATATACGAGAAGTCTGTCAGTCAGTCTGTTTTTGCCCAAAAAAATTATTAAGCTTCAATGTTTAGTTTTGTTCTTGCAATTTATGATACACAAAACCTTGTTATCCATGAAAACCATGAACGTCGGCTGCTTCCAGGACAAATGGTTTCAAACAATCGGTTGAAGTTACTCGTCTGATACCTGGATATCATTTCGAATTCGTTCATCTTCAGTCATTATACGTTAAATGATCGGATGAATCGGATTTAGCAGCTAAAACTATGCCTTGCGACGACAAAGCGGTTTTTTTTTTGCTAGAAATGCAGGTCTTTCGTCATTAGTTTATATTAAAATAGGGGAGTTTTTTTTGCCACAATCTCAAATCATAATTGAAAAAAATATCCCATAACCATACTGCAAGTTTGTTGATCAAACTTTCAGTCAAAAAATCTGATATTTTTTTTAATTTTTTATTTTTGATGTTGACATGTATCCCGTCTGCGTTCAGTCATCCCTGAAGCGTTTGTCGTCGACAGAGGATCTTTGCCAAAACAACTGCTCAACATTTCAAAATCTTCCCCAACGTTTAATTTATTTTTGGCACAAAATTAAGTGTGAGGTCAAAAAAAAATGAGGGCGGAATAATAATGACATTTGGGTCGATTCAGATGACATTAAGCGGCACACGCTGGTCTTTCCTGAAATTCCTTGATCAACGTAATTAATTTTGTACACAATCCCAAACTGTTTCGCGGACAATTTTGCAAATTAATCCTTTTCTATCCTGGTCCCTTAAGATGTGCTACCTTTCAAAATGTTCACAAAAAAAAAAGACAAACAAATGCCTTCCATATAATGTTTCCAAGACTATGCGCGAAACCACACGCAATCGACACCGCATTTCCAGTTTCAAATGATTTTCATTTCCTCTCCATTCAACTCTTCCACATACTGTCACTTAGCATTACGTTAGCTGTTATCTTGCATCTGCATGAGATAACTTTTCCTTTCGTCAAATTGAATAACAGTCGAATGCCGGTTTTCCATAGAAATGAAAACCACCGATATCGATAGCTGCATCTTCACATAACTTTTACCGCTCTACTACAGAGGCAAACCTGCGCCTCCCCCTCTTTAATCCTCTTTTCTTCCGGACCGGCTATTGAATTTCAAGTCGCGTGTTTCTTTTGTATCTGTTCATTCGTTCCAATCATCTTTTATAACATTTCAAAGCGATCGTGAATCTCAAATTGATTTTTATTTTCCATCAAATTGTCCATCAGAAGAGATGGAAAACTCGTTGGTTAGCCTACGACGCTGAGAGAGATTAAACATTCAAAATTTCAATATCTATATGCCACTGAAGATGACACCTCCTAACACTGACCTTCCAGTAAACAAGAGTCATTGTAGCACTTTCCAACTTAAATGACAAAAACAAAAAAAAACTTTCATTCGTTTTTGGCCAAGTCGAGTCGTTGCCCGTTCATAGACTCGGCTCGTATCTACGACATTTGAATATTTACAACTTTGTTTGTCCTCGTCGTCATCATCATCGTCA
This sequence comes from Orthonevra nobilis, assembly GCA_963555765.1. Lineage (NCBI taxonomy): Eukaryota > Metazoa > Arthropoda > Insecta > Diptera > Syrphidae > Orthonevra > Orthonevra nobilis. The sequence continues at coordinate 95,668,236 of OY743224.1, forward strand.
CCGTTGTAGTGTTCACTGTCGCCTGAAACGGAGAAATGTAACAGAGCGTAGGCAGAAGACCTCGAGCCTCGAGCCTCGCCAGCGACAGTCTCTATCAGTCTATTTGACAGTAGCTGCCGGGGGTAATTTATGGTAAAACCAAAAAAAAAACAAGTATTCGTGTGGAGGAAAATAAATTTAATCTTTATATTCAGTGAAGAGCCTCTACACGGTGATGAATACGCGACTTAACTTTTGTAGCGATCGTGTCAGTAGGTATAGCCTCCTAAATTGGCAATTTGCATGCGTAAATTGTCATCCCTGTGGGATCGGATCAGCGGATCATACGCGATATTAACCAGCCGAAAAGTGGCTTGTCATTCAAAACACATAACTGTTTCAGGGCAAATTTAATGTCCACCACAGCATACACAAGTGTACAAAAATTACCCGTCGTGTTATCCTTAAGAGCTTAAGTGTGGGATTTTAGTCTTAGCTTAGCATGGGCTTGGTTGGAGTTATGTGAAACTCTTATAAAACGTGCTGACGGCTGATGATTTATCGTTCGATAGGGGTAGGTCGTTAATTAGCAGGCATTAGAAAAGACATCTTATAGTATGTATCTTAAGCGTGAGAATTAACACAAATTTTAACTGTGAGGAATTCGAAAGATTCGTTATAGAGGAACTCACTCCATGAGTGTATGGCCTTTGGGTAGGGAATACTTGTATTTATGCAAGATCAGCGGCACTTAAACAGGAGACGGAAAGACAAATACCTAGTGTTTTTAAAATTTTACGCGCAACCAAGTAACTATGAAACCATCAAAGTGAGAATCAAAACTCAAAAGTGGAAAAAATCTTGGAGACTCGATTCCGGTTATGGATGAAATTTTTACATATGTTTTTTATTATTTATAATATACAAATTCGTTGCGCAGGTCCAACGCGCACTTGGCAAGTTTTTTTAATGACTTAAGCCCCTTCATAACCTTATAGTTTAAATACAAAAAGGAGAAAATATAGACAGGAACAGGTGCATATTGCTTTTTAACTCCTTCAAGCTGTTATGAGTGAGAAATATGCAGTTCTATATCTTTCTTGGATCTACAATGAATTTGAGTAAAGGCAGCAGCTGAGACATTAAACGAAATCACTCTTACCAAACGCTGTGGCTTTGCGTTAACAAGGCAAGTGAATTATAAGGACCCACTCAGGCCAACAAATTAACATTGTAAAACGTTTTTGTCATGATTTTTAATGCAGAATCCTGAATCTTGACAAAGAGAGATGACAGTACTCTTTTTTTCAAACTTGTTTAATTCCACCATAATATTAACAACTTTCTTAACGAGAAACAAGATAAACGCTATATAAATAAATTTACATTTTCGTAAATGGCCAACTAAAAATTGGCTCTCATTACATATAATTTTATAATAATTACTTAGACTAAATTACTAGAACATATTTTATTTTGAGATATTTATAATTAATTATATTCGTTGCAAGAAGAAAAGGTGGAGGTTAAAAAACTCCTCATAATAATATATTTTTTAACAAAGATCAAACAAAAAAAACGAAAAAATAGTACTTACAAACTAAGATAAAACGACTTAACCTTACTTAGCCTAATTGATAGCTTCTACCCAATCTAGCCACTAGTATTTATTTAAATTTGACCTATTGTCATTATTTACATCTCTATCAAGTACGCTCATGCAGTATTTCCAAATATTGCTTTCATCACTTAACTGTGCAGGCACATGGAGGATTTGTTTATCTGTTGCTCTTCTAGCAACATGATATATAGTATGATAGGGACATTACTCGAGTCTTAAAGATAGCCATATGCATCCAGATAAAGAAATGCTTCAGGTGGTATATGTCCACTTATCAATGAATTTCTAAAATACCCAGGGTAAGGATAAAATAAACCCGATATGAATTCATTCTCAATCACATTTCTCGACCGCGCAAAATGATTCCTCGCAAGGTCTAGAATGAAAGCATCCAATAGTCTTTTGTTGGAGACGTTATGCCGAAAGTCGGAATGAGCGCTTCTGTACATTCCCGTGCATGCTCGTAGACATTTTCTCTCAAAAATTCTGTACTTCTCCATATAAGATGGGCTTATGTTCTACCACACTGGACTCGCATAAGTCAAAATTGGACGCACAAAAGCTTGGTAGCAAATGACCTTAACATCTGATCTCAAATAGTTGGAATAAAAAAGTTTCTTCAGCGACATAAATGCTGCCCTTGCTTTTTTTAATTGGATATTAACATGATCATTATAATACAGGAATTTATCTAAGTAAACTCCTAAATACCTCACAACAGTTTTTGATTCGAATCGAAGGCCATTTGAAGATGTTATAACCAAATTTCTCCAATTGCGTTTCAAGTCTGAATTGCCCTGTGCTACTGGGGTGCGGAACAGTATGGTTTCGCATTTAGAATTGTTTATTTTTAGTTTCCAATCCCCACAGAATTTTTCGAAGGTATCAAACTTCAGTTGGAGTTCGTTTTAAATTTCGAAAATTTTTTAACCATAAGCATACAGTCCCTCAGCATTTTAGAAACGTAAATATTAAAAAGAATTGGTGCGGATACTGTGCCTTGTAGCAGACCATTAATGGCATCAACAATTTTTTCAGTCTTGTACTTTCTATCTGCTACAACGAATTTCTTCTCGCGTATTATAGATACGATTATCACTGTAAGATGATGGGGAAACTCATATCTGATTAGTTTGTAAATAAGCCCGTCAATCCAAACCGTGTCAAAGGCTCTTGGTCGCTTCGAGTGAAATATTTTAAACGACGAACCAAACAGGCTGTACATTGATATGATGAAGAACAATATTCCGGCTGCACCCTTGATTGGGTATATAAGCGGAAAGAGACCCCAGCCAACTTAGCAAACGCAATTGGTAGAAGCTTGCTAACAAACTATAAGCGATACAGCAGAACACACTCCCTTAGACATCCGAAGAGGGTACATGGGGAAAAGCTCAAAGAAGAAACTCTGCAAAATTTATAATAATACAGATTTAGTGTAGCCAAAGTCCGATGAATACAACGGTATCGTAGAATTCCATTAACCAGTTCCTTGAAAAAAAAGTAAAAGATGAAGAATTCGCGGATACCAAGATGTTTGATTTTACGAATTGGAAGCAGTTTGCTCATTACCGTGAAGGGTGGAAAGCAGCGTTAGCTCAGGACCAAATCCTTTAAATGGTCATGGCCTAAGAATTAAAAAAAGTAGCTTACGATCGAGCTGGCTAAAGGTACTATTTACTTAGCTTTATTCTGCCTAAGAAGCCTATAAAGCTGTCAGTAACTTTTTGTCCGATAAACTGAAACCACGGCCCTTAGTATTGGTATTGCTCGTGATATCGCAGATCGCATTTTTTCATAAACTTATGAAAGTGTCGCATCAAAAATTACGCTTTTCCGTCAGCCGTGTAAAGTTAAATGTTAATATAAGTCCTTCTTTGAATTGCTTAGAAGAACAAACACATATATCCATGATAGGCAAAATGGAAAAAAAAGTTAAAAAATGAACCGATTGACCTCAGTCACCAGTATTTTTCAGCCCCAGCTGGTCCGTTATGACTTTCATGTTTTAGGTCAACAGCCAATGCCATTTGCGATGGAGATACATTCTAATGAAATGCATAAGCACAGCATAATTTTGCCAGAGAACGACTCCACCCAATCCCTAGAGTGGTAGATATTATGTGTGTCGTTAAATTTTAATTACCTTATCCATCACGAATCCAAAAAACGGGCATGACCGCAACAGCATAGGCAACGTTTCGAGCAATGATCTTTTCAAGATTAATTTAACCTTAAAATATTCACCGCGAAAAAAAGGAAGGAATGCAGCTTTAAAGACTTAAATTAACATTAACACTTCTTGACCAGTTGAGGCATGACATGCCAACAAAGGTCTCATGATGGATACTCTCCTGTTTGGTAATTACATACTTTTGTCTTACATCAAGAAGACATGGTAGCTTCTGCACAACGGCACTGGTTCCTTACCACATAATTGTTCTTTGTTTTCGTTTTTTTGTCTGCCATCGTGCTCCATTCTTCTTTGGCTGTGCCATCTGCAATCTGCGTAGGTACATAACCATCTGTTGTATCGGTTGTTAACGATAATGTTGTTTGAGTTTCGTAATCTTCGTGTACAACAATTTCTAGCAGATGAAACTGCTGCCGCTCCATCCCAAGTGTAAAAGGAATAAATTTCATACCGGATAGCCTTGGTATTTAAAGCACACAACTTGCGCCAGTCGCAGACGATCGCAACAAGAAAAGAAGATGAAGCCACAAGAGCTGCTTCCATAAAATTTCACTCCGGTAATCCGACTTTAATAGGAACACTAATGAATTGCAATGCAAATTGCAATAAGTCGGCTCGTTGGCAAATGGCGATTAGCAAACATGTATTTTTTTTTTTTTAGAAATTCAATTAGAGTGGCGACATTTCACGTAATGCACCCTCCCACGGCCACCGTTGCATGCAAAATGAGACCTTTGCGTGTGACATAATCCCTATTAATGATTTCGCATAGCCAATAATGATCAATAATAACTTATGGCATGCTGTCTATAGACACATACCACACCTGCTAGGGTCACCCGGCTTAGCTCCGAACTTTTTTGGACAGCGAAATGTGTTGACAAGCAGGACAGCAAAGTAGAGCAGTTGTACGCCAGTCAAAACCGTGCGCCGGCCGACAAACCTTTTCAAACAACACACCAACTCTACGACTTGTTGCATAACACTTTGCATACCCTAGGTTGCACCTTAATTTTCTTAATGCAGGTTTTGGCTCTACAAATATACGAGGTGGCAGAGCTAATAGTCTCTCTTTTGACCATTTATCAATTTCTTTGCTTCCAATCCTTTGCTGATAGATTGCGGAGCAAACAAGAAACTTGTACGCGGCAGCGCGGCAGTGGCAGTAAGTTCATGTTGGCAAACATGGCACTCCAGCTTTGACGAACCATGGGATGGTTATTTAAAAAAAGAAAAAACAAGAGCCCCAAGAGTCTTGGAAGGCGGCGATGTTTCTCTTTTACTCACCATTAACTCACTGAAGAGTTAGGAGAAAGAGGGGTGTCCAATTTGGTCGAGCGCGGAACCTGGCGTTCGTTGTGTGAACACTTGGTGTGTGGCGGAGGCAATTATTCGTGTTGACACGATGCAGCGCGGAAAATGTGCTCCAGATTAGTTTTTATGTCGTATTTGTTATTAATTTTTTATGTAATCGCTTATGGCAGGCAGTCAGGGAAGATGTTTTTTGCTCCTTTCTTTTGTTTCTGCTTTTGTTACTTGAATTTCGTTAATTTTTTTACTGATATGGGTACACTGTGATGGTTGGTCGTATAGATTTATTTTAAAGAGGGAGCAAATGAGGCAAACACGGGAGTGTCTTTCGGCTTATTAAACTTTACCATAATCTTTTAAATTAATTCATATCGATTTTATGAAAATTACACCATGACCTCAGGTTTCCGATGCTCATCTTGTTTTAAATTCAAACAAGCACTCAGCTTATTGTTCCCCTGCCTCTTTCGGTCTTGATAATGCAAGAGCAGTTCCAAATATTTCCTCAGGCGTATATGCATTTGTTCATTACTTTGCTACTGACTTCGAGTTTTAAGGACCCTACTCTGTTTGACTAAATTTTAAGACGTAAAATATTCATATCTACACGAACGGGACCCTATGACGTTAACTTCGGTGACTTCAAGTGGAAAGGGACCTCAAGTAAATTATTGTTCGCGATTGAAGGCAGCTAGCTTTAGATACGGCTCGAGCCGAATGGAGGCACTTGTCGGTTAAGGCTCTGGTTTAAGCCGGATTGCAGCGTCATTGAAGTAAGTAAATAATGAGGCCAGAAATATACTTTGCACAACTTACTAAACGGGCTCCCGAGCCGCGAAGTCTCTACCTGAGGCACGGCATTCTTCCATTCTTCTCGATCCTGGGCGCGCTGCTTCCAGTTATTTAGACAAAGTATTTTGTATCCTTGATCGCTTGGTCTTTAAAACGGATTTCCAGTCTTCCTTGTCATCTCGCACATGGGGCGGGAAGATCCTCTTTACTTAAGCATTATTGTCGCTCGAAGTGGCCGAGCCAGTGTAGTTGACGTATTTTGGCTTCTTGGACTACATCTATCGTAAATAGTGATTCGGCTAATAGATTTCAAGGTTATATCTTCTCCTCCATTTGCCCTCCTCGCATACGAGACTAAATATTCGACGAAGAATTTTTCTCTCGAAAGTGTTCAAAGTCTGCTCTGCCTTTCTGCTTATCGTCCAACATTCGGCTTCATATAGTAGAACTGCCAGAAAGTTTTGTAAAGTATACGTTGCGTCTTCCGAGCTACGAGTAGCAGCGGTTTCGCAGGGTAAATCTTCGCCGAATCTCCACAAAGGTGTCATGCGTGGAATTGATATTTACTCCGAGGAAGGTATATAGTATTCCTAAACCACCTCGAAATGAATGTTGCCAACAGTGATGTTTGCCTCTGAAGTCTCTGTGATAGCGCACTGGGTGTAACCGATGATGTCGATATCCGTCTATTGTATTTTCCAAGATTTGCCCTAGTATGAATATTTGGTCGATCGTCGATCTATCGGGCTTGAAGCAACACTGGAACGTGCCGATTAAAGTGTTGCTTCGCTAGTTGTTGCAAGACATAGGATCGCCTTTTTGAAGATGGGGCATATAGAGCTGATCCACCCAAACTTGGCTGATAATTTGGTGCATGCACCCTACAAAAAAGTATTGTTACCATGCTTGAAAAGCTCCGCTGCTAGAACATCAGAGCCGGTAGCCTGGTTAATCTTAAGCTTTTTGATAGCCTAGCCGACCTCTTCCAAACCGGGAGGGGGTTCGGGCTATATTGACTAGATGTGGGTTCTAACACATTCGCAACCTGATGCTTGAAATCTAATCTATCTAATAAACATTATTTCCTTTGACTAGGTTTCATTCACTGTTTCGAATATCCTGCGTTCTGGGCTTGAAGCCAGCTGCCAGCTGCTTGGCTCTCCTAAAAAATATCCTGTAGTTGTTCCTCTTCGATTTCTCGGAGCTATGACACTGCGTAGGCCCTTTTCTTTTGACGCTTGATTTTCTCCTCCTCATTTCTTCTGGCTCGGTACTCTTCCCTCGCTGCCCTTGTTTTGCGCCGTCACTGTCTGAATTTGGCTGTAAGAAGAAAATGGTCAGATTCGACGTTTGTCCCTCTGAACGTTTGTACGTGCAGGATAATTTGCACAACATTTTGCTAAAAGACTTTGATGTACGAAAACATTCTTATAAGGTTCATTTGAGACATAAATTGAAGGCAGCCGACCACACAAAAATCCGAACATCTCTGATTAAGTGCTAGGAACAAAGGAATAGTTAACGATTTTTCACCCAATTTGATCTTGAGTGATAAAGATCGTTTCAATGCACAAAATACAGCTGTAATTTGTTTAAATCAGGACGAATTTATTTCATTTAGGTCACTGACTTGTTATTGTTATATTAGTGCGAAACAAAATACACGTGTCTTTTGTTTTCCAAAGCCGAGTGATCGAACCTCTTTACTTAATTTCGTTCTGATTCGTTCGCTGAAATTCGTTAGGCATAAGTAAGGGCATAAGTTACCATTTATACAACAAAAATTTGGATCGCTTAAAATCGCAAAGGACTTAAACTGACTGTCGGAAAAGGCTCCGCTCATAAAAGAAAATAAAACGGTTTTTGAGTGCTGTCTTTAACGAATTTTTTTACGAGTATAAGTTCATTGCATTCTTGTAATGTCAAGACTTTCTGCTTTATCTCATGTACCCGCAAACTGCAATAAGGATCAAACTTCTTTATTACACCTTTTAAGGGCAGAAAACAATCAATTGACGCGAGTTCAAACCTCCAGAACATTGAAACATTCTAACAATTCTCCAATGTGGTTGTCCGTGTCACAAAGGCCAATTCATACCTTTGGATAGCATCTGCTCTGTCCCTTATGAACCGGAAAATTATACACGAAACGTTCTCATACAAGCTTTGTGCACAAAGAATAAAGGGTCACCAATAAGTGGGAACCGCAAAATCTAGAAAGACCACAAACGCACGCAATTGCAATTTGGTACCTAGAAGAATTGACAAATCGTGATTGAGTTTCGAACAAAGGGAGCACTTAATCTGTCCACCAGACAATTTAATGCAATCGGTCGTGGAGAACCACAAATGCTTTTGTAGTCAAGACTCGAGTTCTAACCAAAATTTGTTAAGGAATAACATTAAAGGAAAATTTGTATGCATCATCAGTAAGCCGCGATTTATATCTACTCATATATAGTATAACCCTGACCAAAATGGTTTCTTGAGTGCAAATAGATACAAATAAATACAAGTATCTTTGAAATACATTATCTAGATCGAGTAACGAGCAAACATCAAACAAAATTTAAATATTCAAATCTTTCATCCATCCACTCGAATGCGGTGATTTTTTGAGATACTTATCCCCGACTGTGGTGTTATGTGAATGCGTTTCATTTTGGTAGGCGATTGAAAAACGAAAAAAAAAGATTCCCCATGAATCACCACCGCACCGTCACCGCCACCGAACTGGGCCAGCTATAATGTACAATAAATGGTTTAAATGTTTTAAAAAAATCATATAGCAACAAAGAAATGACATTGAATCGGCAGAGATGTATAAAGTACGATGAAGAACGTCGGATGTGGTACGTACGAGCGACAAACCTCTTGCGATTGCAATTTAGATATGATGCTGATGACCAGAAGGCGATCGTCTGTCGAAGGTTTTTGTTTTTTTTTTGTTTTGCTTTTCAGCACCACGGATGGACCGTAAGTGTACCCGAAGTAATTGTACACGAAGTCTTAAAACTTGTTCATGGTTAAATTTAAGTGAATTCTTGCTTTGTCAAATTGGCAAGGTTGCGTATGTACGTTTCCTGATCTAGATAAGAAATGTATAAAGTACAATATGTAGTATGCTCGGATTTGGCTAATAAAAGTCAATAGTTAAAGTACTTTTGCAACAGTACGGAAACAAGGAAGAACATGCGACTTAGCCCACATGCTTTTTTGACGCACATCTCGAGTCGAATCTTTAATCAGTTTTGTTTTGTAAGTACGAATATTGGTATGTGCTAGTAGCTATAATCTAATGTCTGAGTTGTGGAATCGATACTTTCGCTACTGTTTCTTTTTTTTGCTGCCAGAAGCTGCTTATGTATAAACATAGCTACGTTGATGTTCCACGGAAGTTTGCAGTTCGAATTAGGGCATGTAGGCTGTAAAAACCTATATTTTAAACTCATTTTCATATGACACATTTTTCTTATATTTTTTTCGTGATTGATTAAAATAAAGTCAAGATTTTGTGAAAGGATCCTCTATCAGCCAGAGGACTAAGCCCACTGCGCAACCTCGAAAGTAACATCTATCAACACTGGTAAAACATAAAATCCCTTCTTGACCACAAAAGCGAATGCAGAAACAACTTTGTAACGATATTCCCAACAAGAGTATTTTGGACCTTTGATGACACAAAAACTCTGCCAGCATTTGAACTTCAAGAGTTTATGAAAATCCCTATGATGATAGCACTTTACGCAAGTAGAAGAAAAGAGTGAGAAAATAGAAACGGGTTCTGATGCAATTTATTTTTTAATTTCTTTAAATTGCAATGCGAAGGAAATGGAGTTTTGAAGAGTGTTCCAGATTCTGGTTGTGCGGCTAATAAAGAAATATCTATACTTGAATGCACAACCGAAATTGGGCCTTAAGATGAACCAATGAGAATTCTTTGCGAGGTGAGTGTTACAATAAAATTGTTGAGGGTAAGAATCGCAACTAGCTACTTCACTGGGGAACTCCTAATTTGTACGTGATGAAATAGAATTCGCAATGCTTTTGTCTTCTAAGATCTTGTGCGCTCTATTTTTAACTGGGATGGGTTCCGGGACACGAAAATCTAGTAGTTGATGACCAAGGACTCTTTAACAGCTCAAAGATTTAGCAACAAGAATTTTCCCTGAATGGGGGAGGCATCACTTGAATCTCGACGCATAAAGATTGATGGTAGGAAAACTAATGCGAGATGCGAACTCTAATATAATATACTGGTATGAGGGTGATACCAGTTTGTTGTTATCGGGATTGACGCAGACTTCCTGACCGCAGAAATTTCCAAATTTGTTGATCCATTAAAAAAACCAACATATTTGTATTGGAGACCTTAATGAAATGCGGCTTTTCTCACTCTGTCAATGCGGAAATGCGATTCATCCGAAAAGATGATTTTTCGAATGAAATTGTCTTCAGTTAACATTTTTTTCAATTTCTACTGGATTTTCAGTTAGCAAATCAATTTCACGAATTTTCTTTAGAAGCTTGCGTAGAGCTGATGTATGATAGTTGGTGCATTATTTTGGCAGCATTCACTTTGGAAGTAACTTTTTTCAAATTCTTCAAGCATAAAAAGATACATTTTTTACCGGAAAATATTATACTGAGTTCAAGACAAGTTGCAAGTTGGTTTATACGGGATTATCTGAATTGCCCAAGGTTCCTTTATTTCTTGACTGTTTATTTGTTTTCATTTTCCTGATGTTCTGATTATGTCAGTATGGTCGACTTTATTTAAAATTTGGCTACATTTGACTTCACTTTCGTAACTAAATGGCGCTACAGTCAGATATGGACTAGGGCCTTAACCAAGAGTTCACTTCATTCAACTCGATCCATAGACCATTTCCATTAGTGTGTGCCACCGAAAGTCATATCTTCCGTTGCCACTTTGTCACTCTTATGTCGATCCGAATGTTCTCCTGATGGCGGCGTGTATGTTTCCGCCGTACGTTTTCTTAGTTGAATCTTCCCTTTCGCTAGGCAAAGAAAACCAAAATGAGTGCAAAGTCTTTTTTTTAAACATTTTAGTCCACATTTTAACTTAAGACAAAAGAAACAGCGGTGGACAAGACAGATTCTTAATACGATTCCGGCGCTGATGTCGTTAATTGTATTTAGCGCAGATCCAAGGGTACCGAAGTTCTTGACCACCTCGAAGTCTTATTGCGTCGATGTTGGGTGTCCTTTGTAAAATAAATTAAAATTAAATTCATATGGTCTTCACTTATCTTGAGTCCCATCTTTGCCGCTTCGCAAACGCACCATTGACAGGTCAATTTGATTTTGCAATTATGTCAACATCGTCGTCTGGTATTGCTATCTCAAGCTTCAAAGATTCTTTCGAGACAACATAATATGGCAGAAAAGATCCTATCGATGACTTACAGAAGATTTATTTCACTCCCATTGCCATAGTTAAAAGATCTTCTTTTTTTAGATCTGGCAACGTTATATACCTGACCAGACTATCTCCAGTTGCTCGGAAATGTGAACAGGCATATGCAGCCTTATTGGATGTAAGCTTGGCTATCGCCGTTTTCACTTCATCAAAGCGACAGAGTGGCAGCATTGTCGATCATAAAGAATGTTTAATCGGTTAAAATTTTGGTTAACTTGAGGAACGTCATACATTTTGCTGTAACTATAATTTTGATCGCATTTGAAGCCCTTTCTCCACTCAGTTTTGATGCGTTTTTTCAAATATTCTTAGCTAATCTCAGTAATTTTTGCCATTTTGCTAACAAACCTGGCTCCAAATACGCGATGGTTTTGCTCCTTTCAATTATTTTACTTCTTATGGTTGTTAAACTAATGTCAAAGGTTTTGCTTGTAAACTTTAGAAACACTTAAAAATACCATCCAGTAGTCTCTATCAATCCACATGTGTATGTAAGGCTCATTTGGTTTTGCGCCACACAGTGGGCTTCTCCAACTTGACATTCAATTCGAAGGCCCAAGAGTCGGTTATTTCAATTAGCAGCAACACGATCACTGCAATGGTTACTTGGTCCGACTTCCAAGATTTAGCGCTTTGATCGTGCTGTCATGATCAAGTACCCGAAAAAACGGATTGCTTTGAACTTTTTGACTTATTATTGCTATTGTTTCGCATAAGGCACGTGCAAACAACTAATGACGAGTAATTTAAAATTAATTACCCAAGGAATTTCGGTTCATGGAAAAGGTTAAAACGAAAACAACTAACCAAATATTCGATCTCCAATAAACCTACTACGGTATTTACTTTGCTAATTTAGCTGCTAATAAAGTGCTGGTTCGTGCTCTGCGACACGGTGTCATAGCTTACCTCAAGTAAATAAGCGTACACAAGTTGCCGATATGAGGACACTTTACTTTGGAGAGATGATGGCTATTCCAGGGTCAGCTTATGTTGCTTGAATGTTTTTCCTTTCAAATGAACTTTTGACAATAAACAAGCAGCCAGACAAGGTCATCCCAAAATAAAAGATTTTCGCACAAATTCCCTTTATTTTTTTTTTGCTGCATATGCAATATTTATTTGAAGTCGGTGAAGCTTAATGAACAAAATTATGAGTGGTATTGCCAGGGTGGGGCTTAAAGGTGGGGTACACGTACAAAGAAAACAGGGGATTGATTACATATGATGCATCAGGAATTTTGTTTACGTGCTAATTGATTGGTCAGGTAGACAAAATTCTCGTTGTTATCTTGAACAAATCTTTTAAATTTAAACTCGTATGACTGTGAATACAAATTAAGACTTGCAATGAAAGAATTAAACCTGATGATCTACTAGACTGATAGCATTGTTTAAAAGAAAGCTCAAGGCTCTTGACAAAAAACAAGAGAATTTATAATTTTACCATTAGCAAATGTGGCCATAAAAGCTTGTAAAGCTCTGAAACCAGAGTCATACATTAGGACTCAACGTTTACAATATGCGCATCACATGAGAAAACATTTTCGTATTTTCAATTGAAAATCCCTCTCTCTCGAGCTAAGAATCTTGCATTGAATAATATCCGGTAACTCAGAGGGATAACTTTTGGTCCCAGTTGCAAAGACACATTGAGTAAAAACAAATAACTTAACCCAGGCACCCTTCAAAACTTATCTCGTTCTATTCTAATTGACTGATGGTATTATGTGCAATCTGGTGAAGGAAACAAGCTCGATTTTGCAAAGGCGAATTCATAAAGGCAGTATTCTTGCAGTATGGAAGTAAGTTAAGCTTCATATTAGTCTTCAACATATTCTAATTTCAAGAATGATATTGGGTTGGAGGAATCAAAGCAAATTGCTGATTGCTTACAAACAGACTGAAGTCAGTCACCAAAACTGCTCCATCTTTACAATCACTGAATAGTAAATAAATATGTACAACGAACCCACCCGTCCAGATGACGTTATTAAGTTAAAAGAGAGCAGACCACCAAAAACGAAGACACTCAAATGGAATTGAGATTGCTGATTTGTTGTGGGAAAATAGCTTAAGCCTATGACCGCAGGTAATTAGCAACTGAGTGGCTATGATCAGCAACTAGCGAAAATTATTCAAATCATTCTCATTGTGTGAGTGCTACATCGATGAAGCTGAAGACTATTAAAAAGGAATCCTTTCGATATTTGCCCCAGTTAGTAAAAGTGTAATGACAAGCAAAGGATTTTCCACCATCCAAATTAGCAAATTGACTATCCCCAGACGGAGCTCTAAACTGAACAAAGGCTGATTGAGGCATGATACTCGACTGGTATTTTGGATGCGCAAACATTCCAAGAGGCTTGTGCTGAATCTTTCCATTTTTCGAATAGCAGTGTCCAGTAGCAGAAAGCTACGACGAGTTGCAAAACGACGGTGTGACATTGGATGCCTCAACAAAGCATTATGAGCCAGAACCTATGTGGATCATGCAGAACATGATGTCACCTGACTATGCAGTACCCAAGCTCAAATATATTGAAGAGTCGTGGACCAAAAACAACCAAACGTTTCTGCATGATTGTAAAGCAAAACTTGTCAGCATCCTGTGGGGAATTGTAAATGTATTTAAGCAACATTCATGACCAAGAGATATTAATAGTGTATGAGGAAAACCATAGAAGTTCTTCCACCTTTATAAGAAAATAAAAACAGTCCTCGGATAAACTGTCCTATATGCGAGGGTGGAAAAAAGTGAAGAAGAAGCAACCATAAACTCTAAGATAAGTACAAAGATGTGAATCTAGTCAGTAGGTCTAAAGTATTTCGATAATCAGCCACCAGGCTCAAAAAGAGTAGACCGAGCTGCCGATTTAGGGACCAGGATAATAAGAATTTTTGTCTCTCCATCTCAAAGCATGGACACACTGTGAACAATTAAAAGCAACTATAGTTCGGTCTTCAATCCTCTATGAATCGTTGAGAATCTTTGAGAAGTACATTTTGCTTAGAAATGTCCATTTAAAGGAGTGTGAGCTGAGACTATATACCGAAGAACCGGGGGTGAAAAGTTTTTTTCCTTATTTCGTAACTGTTTGCTGCACTATCTTTATAATCTGCAACAATCTTGCATTTAATTGCACTCGAGAGTTGCATCACCTACTAGTATATTTACCACACCAGAACCCAAACTACTTTAAGAAGTGGCTGAACTAGAAATGCTCAACAAGTTGCAGTGTCCGCGTGTCTAGCCTACTCGATGAACATACATATGCCCGTATGGCCATGTCAGTACTTAATAAACATACGTCCTTATGCAATAACGTAAGAGTTTATTAATAGAGGCAGCCACCACCAGAGGGAACGCATATTTTAAGACACCCCTTCCGAGGCATGCACGCGGACGCATTTTTTTGTCTAATTAACTGCGTTTTTATGCCAAACCATTTTGACTTCAATAAATTGCAAGATTTCTCGCCCGACAAGACCTCATGGTGTTGAGCGTGTAGCGTGTGCCAAAAGTGTCAAAATTTCCGCCCAAAAAAGTACAGACTGTATCTTTACCGAAGTCCAGTTGAGTTGCAGCTCGGCCGACACTTGAAGGGAGTTGTGTAATTTTTATTTCTGCATGTTATCTTGCAGGTTCACAAGTTCCTATCTCGGGGGCTACCACATGGACAAGGATATCTGGTTATTGGGTGAGCCTTGCGTAATCTTGCTAACAACTTAATAGGTGTGTTTGCATACAGGAAAGACAAATATTAGTCAACTCCAACAATTGCCACTGCATTCCTGTCAATCAACACTCTGCGCATGATCTGTCCGCATGACAGTGTATAATATCGCAGCACCAATCGACAGTTTGTCCATATTACACCTCTCACTAGTTTAAATTTTGTGGGCGTTACTTTACGCCACAGTAGCTGTGGTCTATAAATGCCAAATGAATTTCCTAGTTTCTGCGGTTCAGGAGACCTAATTGGTACATTGAAACGATTTGTCGTTGCCCGACTCTTTCGCTTGGTGATTTGTTAGGTTATGCAAGAGATGATAGTAGCTGCAGGAGGAGTATCTTAAGAAATCTAGCGGAGCAATTAATCGAGTTTACACCGACGACCGACGACAAGATACAAAATTAAGTCATCTAGTCGGTTAGTGTTTGGTAATTAAGTAGTTTACTTGTACGTATCCTGATGACTTAAGTATGTCATTATTTAGCTTTCCATAAAGACTGAGGAATCGATTAAAATTATTATTTTTGTTCTTCTTTACAGGAGGGAAGTATCGGCCACAAAATGGTCATCAAACCACTGCCAATTGAACTAAATGCTGACCAGGATAAGCCTCATCATGTGATCTTCAAAAGAGAAGTTGATGCATTGGAACATATGAGTGATTTTGGTGAGTACCTTAAAATAAGTCTGGTCTTCTTTAAAGCTTTTTTGTTTAAAAAATAAATTTGGGAAAAGGAAACTCTTGAACGAAGTTTGCATTTAGCTCCTTCCTCAAATCGAAAAGCTATTTGATTTAAGATGGCTGAAGATCGACTTTATCATTCTTTGACCAATTGTTTCTATCCCTCGTTATGAAAGCAAAAACACTCGTGGTAGGCTACAGGCCCATGGAGAATCGAAATCACAAACTCTGTCCGGGGTCTGTTAGACCGAATATTCTGATTTTGGCATGAGCTCTCGCCAATGACCGTGATTCCTGATTCTAGATTCGGTAGATCATTTATTTCTATTCCTATCCTGTGACGGTCCTGAACCTGAAAGAAGCTAATGATGACTGCTGTCAAAATCCCAGCCAAATCCATAACTTTTTGGAAAAAAAGAAAAGAGCGATTTATGTCTTTCTTTTTTTCGAGTGGAAAATGCGCAGCTACATAAATCACAGATCGATAGTTTATCCTGCGGTGCTCCCTTGATGACTATTTTTTTATGAGTACTGTAAACAGCACCTGAAAATCTTAAATCAAAATTTCGCGAGTTAGTTGAGACGGCAAGAATCTCGTTGCAGTTGAGCGCAGAGTTTTTTACACGAATGCTTGAGTACAGCGTTGTTCCATTGATAACATATCGACCCTCTACTTCACAAGAGGTCAAGCATCAGTTAAAGCTTTGGATTTATTATGCTGAATGAATCGACAGATTCGACGCGGAGCTGTTGAAAAACTGACCAAATTGGGAGAGAAAATAGTCCTTCCTCAACACAACAACACACATGATCATGACTGTGAACTCGCTAAATTAATCGAACAACGATGTTCGCCGCCTTTAATCCTCATTTTGAAAAGTTCAGCAAATCGTTTTTCTTTTGAAGGATTAGAAAAGTTGAGAAATCGCTGTTAGAAACCTTTCCAAGTAACACAGGGCTACGTTGGGAAAATATAACGTTTTCATTCGCAGACTTGGAGCAGTTATGTTCTTTTTCAAAAAACGCGACGATTCACCCAAAGAATGGTAAATATGTTCATCATGTATTTTAAGACAAATACCAAATAATATTCGATGCCGATATCGTTCAGCCGGTCTCTCTGCGCGAGTGTTATAGTTTTTGGTGTATCAATGGAGGCTTTTCGGGCCTTGGATGCGACTAGAAACATGTGTTGTGATTCTTTTTTCTTTTTATTTTATTATATTCAAGGGGTTTTAAACACCCTTATAATGGTGACACTAAACGCAGATAGAAAGACTCAGGGAGAAAGTAGAGACAAGTACAGAAGCGCATTGTTCTAGAAATTCTGCGTTCCACATTCGTGCTTTCCGGCTAAAAAACGAATCTGCATACTATATTGTATGACCGAAATTGAGTTGATGAGCATTCCTGGCGAGGCAGGTGTAATGGTGAAATCGATAAGTTTGGAAAACAATTTATGATAAAAACAATAAAATATGAAAAGGCTGGAGACGTTACCTCCGTGTTGAAGCGAGTTTATTGACTTCGTGATATTACTGTTTCCTTTGAGTTTTATCGCTGGATTTTTAACCCTGTCGAGATGAACTTTGGTGTACCTTGCCATACATGGGAGTAATTGCCAACCAAAAGGACAAACGTTAGCTACGCATATGGCATCCAGATCAGATAGGGTAAGTTGTTTCTTTCATCGCTTCAGGAAACTTCGATTTTTCGCAGCATTTTGTCGACATCAGTTACATGATCATCGTAACTTAATGCACTCAGACTCGGTCAAATGCCTTGCAAATTCAGGAAGATGTACTTGCTACTGTTTAAGTGCGAGAATTTAAATTAGACTTAAGAGCAAATGGGGATTCGAGTAGGCAGACCAAATCCAATTTGCTTTGAAAACAATCATGATCCCTTTTTTCCTTTACTCTACTGTGCCTTAAACAAACAAGACTCGTATAATCTTTTAACTATACAACAACTCAAGGTACACATTCCTTCGTCATTTCAGGTACTTTGTACCTAATCAGAGCAGGAATCCCAATTGCTTTCCAAGAGTAATAAGCACTTCTAAAATATAATTAAAGCCACCGTAATTGCTTTCGAGTATTGCCTGGCTCCTTCTTTGAATAGACTTTTTTGCAAAGCCGTATTGGCTATTTGAATGTCAAAATTTGTAAATAATATTTTTTCTGACAATATTACAATATGTAATTTTTTTATTTGCACTGGCAATCTTTCTTTTGTTGTAAATTGTCCTTCATATCACATTTATCATACAATTGGGCAAGGTGAGTAGGTACAACTTCCTTTCGATATCCAAAACACCGTAGGCATGCAGTAAACCTTATTTATTAGCTGGTTAAAAAATATGCAAAGGTGAATGACTATCGTCTTGTATCTTTGTTAAGCTGTCAATTGTGATGCTAATTAAATAACTTTTATGGCGTTAAGTAGACATCTGCACAATCAAAATCAATTTAACTTGTTGACAATGTAGGTACCAAGAGGCTTTACAAAAGTTGTATTTTTAAAGTTCCATGACATATAATTCTTTGGAGAGTTTTGTCCCTCAGGTGAACAAGTCAGGTTTGAAGAAAATTTTTTTTTGCGTTCGTTGTCTGTGTCAAACCACAACCAATTTTGATGACAACTAAGATGCTGACAAGCGATTAACACCTGCGCATTATTCTACTCTTGTATTGACAGTTTTGGTCCAAATCCTCACTCCTTAGGATTGTATAAGTCTCATTAAAATTGGCACGATATTTTTTTCGCATTTTAATTACACGACACTTCGATTATAATAACTCCCACTTTCACCGGGCGATACATTCAATCCGTAAAATTAACCCATGTTAAATTATCTCATCTGCCGAGAGGTGTTGACTTAAGATAAACCAATTAATTTACGCGAATACCATTTGGTCGCTGAGATAACTCTTGGAAAGATCAAGAGAAAGTGTACCTTTAAAGTGCGCTCCATGTTCAGCTGTCGTGCGCATCCTGATTGTTGTTGATGATTCAATTAAATTCGAACTCGAACGGGAAAAGATAATAAAAAAAATTTAATTGGCAACATGTTGCGAGGAAACACGCAACCATTTGTATCGAAAATTGGTATTGATTCCGGTTCGGAATACAAATTTGTTAAATGCCTTATTGGATTCTCGTTGTTTTCTTTTTAATCCAATATGAGATTTATCTTGGGAATGAAACAAGCATTAAAGGATGTAATTTTTTCAGTGAACGAGAAAGTGTCGAAAAGCTATTTCTGCATGTAGATGTACGTTTGTTCTAAAGAGGCATATCAAAAGAAAGACCAATTTGGATAAATTTCGATTGCCAGGCTAAGTCATAGTAAGGTTGTGCTAAGCAAATATCGCAGTATGTACTACGTTGAACATTCTCGTCCTCATTTTGATTTGATCAAAGATTTTTACTGACCTCAAGGTAAGCCCATAAATTCAGCAATCCTTAAAGTTGTGCAGACAATGGGGAACGCCTTTGTTTTTTAAAATAACAAGATATATATTTAATTGCAAATGGTGCACATCAAAAAGTTTTTCGAACCCAAACTATCGAAAAGCATTACAATGACTGCACGAAGAGACGAAACTAAATTTTGTCTTCTTCACAAAAAAAGACATCCCGGCAATAAAGTCAGGACAGCTTAACTCAAAAATAGTATATCAGATATCCGAAGAAGGAATACTGAAGAGCACTCAACGAAATTCAAGCCAGCAAATGTTATTGATGGTGGTCCATCAGTAACCAAAATCTACACGATTGAAATGCTTACAAAAGTGCCAAGTATAGGCTTGAAAATCGTCGATACGCATAACTTAAGGCCCACCGAAGTCATAAAAGTTTTGCTAAATATTTGGCAAATAAACTTGGAGGCCAAGAAGATCGCGGTGACTGAAAATCACAAAATTAAGAGAAATGAGCAACTTCATTGACACACCGGGTAGAGATTACTTCTGTAGGGTAAAAGCGAAAATAAAACATTCAATTTTATAAACAATTTGAAGCAATTTTTCCACCAAGAGATTTTGGGACGAGTGGGAAGAAAACCCGGGATCCATATCTGGCTGAACGGCTCACACATTCCATTAGAATCACAAGCAAGAATGAAAATAGTTCAAGCGAATTCCAATTTGCACAGTCACTATGGCGACGGTAAGAGAAATCACTCAGTAAAGATACTAATGGAATGAAATCAAGAGAACAAGCTAACGAGGTATGCCAATCTTTCTTGTCTTCTGGGAAACAAAGATGTAACAATTACGATTTACCTAATAGACTTGTCAGAAGAGACCAGGAAATGGAGAACGATGCTGCGGAACTAAAAATACAATTAACCATGGGACAAAATATGAATTTACCCAAATAGCTTCGATTATCCACCACAAAATCAAAAAAGATCTATCCCTACAGTTGCCGCAGGATCACAACCAAGCTAGGTGACGACACTATTGATTAAACCTATTTGTAAGCATTTTTAAGGTTCAAGGAATATTACCCACATTTGAATCAAATATATTTTCGATCCAATTTCTATTGATTTTCACGAATCCCTAAGATACCGACCAGTTTCTAGCTTCTTACCAAATCACTTCCAAACATTTCAGTAAAATTATTCCTTGCATGCCTACATATCTTAGATCATTCTCAAAATTTGCACAACTTGTTGAGAGAAGAAGCTTTATTAGTCGTCATCTATCAAAACAATAACGTCTAACAATAAGTTATGCAAACAGTCTCAAATCAGCACGCGTCGCCCACCTTTTTCATTAAGTTTCCGCATAACTTTCACTTTTTAAACGAGTAAATCTAGATCTTCAGATAAAAATTTTGTGCAAACTCTTGAAACAAGCAAAGAACCAAAAACAACATTTTTTATGTTTACAGCTTTTATGGAGCCCGATGACATTGAAACTAGCGAACAACAGAAAAGAGCAGCATCCGCATCCCATTCGAGGAGAACAAAGCGTTCAGCCGCCACCGAAGATCGTTCAAGCCGAACAAAACGTGAAGCCCCCTACATGATCTATCCGGAGATTCTAGTTATTGTCGACTACGATGGATACAGACTGCATGGCGGTGATAACTTACAGGTGCGTCCTTCAACCTTAACTTCTCGCATTGGCTCTGACTGGAATTTAAAAATGAATTCTTTTTTGTTTATTTTTTTTTAGGTGAAACGATACTTCATCTCGTTTTGGAATGGTGTTGATCTGCGATATCGTTTGCTAAAAGGACCAAGGATTCGTATAAGTATAGCTGGCATCATCATCTCCAGGGTGAGTCATTTTTTCTGTATATTAAATACGAGCGTCTCTTATTGAAAAGCACTTCGATTTGGATTTGAAACACTTGCACTTTAACGAGTCATTTTCAATCTTCTCCGATGCAACTCTACTTAACCCGCATCATTGTCCATGTTGACAGGTGTAATATTTCCAATTTGACAGACTTGCATTTGCGCAAATGTATCTCGATTGCGAAAGACTCGGCATCGACCAATTTCCATTGCATAATCGACGTTTTCCGTAGAACGTCCGACTCATTTGCATGTGCGATCTTTCGCCTAACCTACGAGCACAGTGGATGGTCGCTTGTAAGGCATCTCATTACAAATGGCATCGGCTGGAACCATTTAAATGTCGCAAATTGACAATGAGTGTGGTACACTCATTGTGGATTACAAGCATTTTATTGTCATAAAAGTGATGGCGGTATATCCAGCCACACAAATTAAATAACATCGAATGTTGTGCAATGCGCAGAGATTTGTTGATACTTTTTGACTTTGCAAATGGTTATGGCAGGTTCAAGTCGTTGATAAACGTCATACTTAACATTTTCATATGCAGTGCTGATTTCGGAGCACTTACTTAAAGACAAAGATGGTCTACGAAAAAAATAAATCGAGCACGTTAAGCAAAGCATGAGGTTTAATTTTTTGAACGCCAAGTTATGAAAATTTCTACTCTGAAACGGAAGTTTGAATCTCTCTTTCTTTTTATCATGGACAAGCTCCGCGCTCTATTTTTTCTATTTTCCAGTGATCCTCTTTTGTATTCATTTTTTGAAGTCAATTGGACTCAGTTAATAACTATCCGCCAAGTGTAATTCTTTCGGTTTACGAATTTTCCACGCTCTAAACTCTTCCTCTGTTTCTTGCCGCCGTCCACTTTACTCGATCCTCTTAATTTGATGATACATCAAATATATTATCTCAGATGGTCTG
This sequence comes from Orthonevra nobilis, assembly GCA_963555765.1. Taxonomy (NCBI): domain Eukaryota; kingdom Metazoa; phylum Arthropoda; class Insecta; order Diptera; family Syrphidae; genus Orthonevra; species Orthonevra nobilis. The sequence goes on from OY743224.1 coordinate 95,690,242, forward strand.
CTGACGTAGTCATTCTGGTCTGCATAATGATAATGTTTGGGGATGAGGTTTTTTAATGTTTTCATGGCATAATACGCAGTTCATTTCAATAACCGACGACCCATCCAGCTAGGTCAATACCTATTTTTCTTACCGCTTTTGGAATTTATCAAATATCATCTCACCATCATTGAATAGAAGAGCATCTTTTATGAAGCCATTTGATACAGCAGTGTGTGTCTGTGTAACTCTAGGCCGAGATCAATTTCAAATAAGCTTTTAAAGTCTTTGCGTACTCTCATCAGAAGATAAAAGACATAACTCTTGTTTGGGAACTAAATATAAATGTAGACTTTTTTTATTTCTTTATTATGTTTAGAAAAGTTGTAGATCTGAAATAAGTATGCGCCGCCGCCCGCTGATACCAAAGCTGAAAAAAATTTATTCAAAAAGCCAATTTTTAACTATGTACATAAAATTTCCTCGGCGATAAACAAAATGAATTTGAACAGAATTTATCATTTTGTACGTAAATTAATCCTTCAGAAAATTGTGGATTTTGAATTTTGTGGAGAACGTCATTGAATATCTCTTACCGTTAAGGTTTTGTTCGCAAAAAATCTCTTCGCTCGAAAGTTTTTTCATCGACTTGAGGTTGCCACGAAAGTCCCATAAACGGAATGATATATAGCCCTGATAGTCCATTTTAATTTTTGAAATCGGATGAGTACAAACCTAAAAACTTTACCCCTTTTAGTATAGATCACATACAATTTTTCTGTTGTCTTATTTGTTTATTCTCATTGGAAGTTTTTAGCCTATGATTCGAAGGCAGACTGTATTGAAAAAACAAGCTCGTTTTTTGATAATAGCCCGCTTGGAAACTTATCAAAAAGCTTGTTAACCTTAAGGTACTTAACTGACAAGAGATGTCACTCTAAATCAATAGGAAAACCGAACGATTTTCTGAAAAGTGAAGACCTTTTTTACATATAAAGATAAAACTCTCGCCCATCTCGGTTCTGCCCAAAAAAAGTCATTCTTTCGTTAAACATTTCTTTCTCGTTACGCAATTAAAAGCTTTCCTTCATAAAAGGAGATAGTCCAATAGTCGTTCGCCATAGACCCAATTTTTCACCAGCTATGTGGCATATGGTGCGTCCTTAAACAAAATTTTTATCTTTATTCGGTAATAGCAGCGTCATTTTGGAAAAAATATCACAGTGACTCCGCCAAGCCAAAAGCCACATGAATCGGAAAGGTTCTGCATTACACTTGTTTACTATGGACACAATTCTCATCTTACTTATTAGTCCATCGATCTAATGGAGGATCTAAGCCAGACCTGAGGGTGTTTTCCATCCTTCACCAAGCTTTGTAGCATCCGCGATAACTTGATCCTGAAACTGCTGGTTCGGTCCTCCCTTTTTTTTTGTGAACTCGGGAACTGATCAATGTCCTCGATTTGGCCAAAGTGGCCAAGCCATTGGAGTCGATGGAACTAGAACCACATCAGGTACAGCTCATAAAGGTCGCAACTATACATTCTCCTCCTCGCAAAAATTACCATAAGTAAAGCATGTTCTGATGGCTTGCTCTTTAGCTGGGCATAGGTCACTGTATCATTCTTTTTTGCAATGCTTTCTCCTCTCCTCTTCTGACCTTGTACCTTTCCCTTCCCTTGCGGCTCGAATATCCGACGCTTCTATTGTTTTCTTCTTCTGCACACAGCACAGTGCACTTTTTAAGGTCGGCTACTTTTGGTGTATTAAGATGCCCAACGCCACCTTATTGTTGCCTGGTGCAATATTCTAACATTCAACAGGAGGAATCTTAATCAAATGAAATGTGGTCATAATTGACGTTAGTATTTCTGAATGTTCGGAAATCACGATTTTTTTACGAATGTCTTGTGTCAGTTAGAACATTATCGATTTGGTTTACAGTTCGACCATCCGGGGATACCCAGATTGCTGTGTGCTTATGCTACCTATCTTTTCATTACTGACTGCCACAACTTCGCCAAGTGGTTGAGGTGTTTACCCAACACCCGTCATCTGTTTGGATGGTTTACTGCATACATCTGTTTCACATCCAGCGAATGGAGCGCCACGTGGACAGAAATCGTGACAGTGCCAGATTAAGACCATTTTATACCCTAAGCAATCCACGTCTCTGAGCTCCACTATCCTGGTTTCGATCTCAAACATTCTTTTAATGTATTTATTACAACGAGATAGAAAGAGATACGAAGAATAGGTACTACTCAAGAAGAACTTAAACACGCAGATTTTCAAATAGCTTTGCCATTCATGTGCTAGCAAATATTTTTTGGTGCTGTTTATGATGCCCTCTAAATTGCTTGTGGGCTAATCAGAAACTACGGGACTGATTTCCTAATGCTTGTAAACTTTCAGCAATTTCCGCTCTTTGACGGCTTCCATGCGATAAGTGAAGTCGAATCCTTGAATATTGAACATTTTAACCTCCAACCTTAACTGAAAACTCCATTAATGTCACTTAGTAGTTCCTCGCAACCCAATTTTAACAACTTTTTTAATGAATTTTTGCACCTCTTAATTGACAAACTAATGAATCGGAAACCCAAGTCATTTATCTAATTCCACTTAAAAACAGAGACAACGAGAAAAAAAACATACCATCACTCAGATAACACTTTCATCTTGATAAATGAACACTTTCAAGAGAAAGAGCTAAACAAACACCGAACCTGTTAAAACTAATTAAAAACGTCTCAGCTACTACTCCATGATCACCCTTATGTAATCGTTTAGCGAATAGACCCACTTAGGTAATTTTAGCGAAATTCCATCGCATCGCATAATGGCTCACGTGATAGCAGCTGGCCCCAAGGCCCAGTTTAAATTCAAAATCTCATTACGGGGGACGCGCCAAATAGGTTTTCAGAAGATGCACTCTCATCCCGCCTCCTGTCGGCCTACTTGCCAACTTGACTTGTCGTTTCCCTGAAGCTTACAGTTACTGTTTTCATAATTTATTCAAAACTCCAGACACGACAGCCTTAAGGTAGTCTCAGCTTAAGGTATGACGTGTTTCTTTACAATTCGTATAACAGCGAAATAAAATTAAGATCATCGCATAAGGATAGACCAACGACCAACGACGATCACATTTGGTGAGGCAAAGTAAAATGAAAGCGGCAACAGTTGTGTTTATAAATCACCTCAAGGAAGTCGCTAAGCCTTATGGTTTGTATGTTGAAAAAAAAACACTTTCATTAGTAGTCTACAAATTTGTTTTCTGACCGTCTGTGGTGCACAAAAAGATCTCGACTCGATCGTACTTTGGCTTACGCAAGTGATACATATCGGATTCGGCGATCGTGAGGTCCTACAAAGCCGAGAAAACACATCTATCTGGTTAAGTGAGTACTCGTATGTAGGAGATTAGATTTACTGAAATGACAAACAATTTAAAATTTGACAAATGTAATTCGATCTGTTGCGAATATGGAAATAAAATCCCTCACGATAAGTCGTGAAGTTAATTTGGTATTGTTATGTGAGCCTTATTGATTTCCGTGTTTTAAATTAAGGATTTTTTCTTAAAGGATGTGCGCTGATATTCAGAACCTTTAGTGCAGAAATACTACAGTTAGGGTTGAGATTAACATACCTTAATAGCACCATAGTCCGTGGTGGACCTAAAGTGCAAGTACTCTTCAGCCGTTTTGATCCGGCTATCACCAATTGCATAAACTAAGTTGGTAAGGGTCTTGTTACAATTGTTAAAGCTTTCGAAGATGAAGTCTTCCGTCATTGAGTTGATATGTAGACTTTTTCTTCCAAACTGTCTAGTCGTCGTGGCCGGATCCTTCTGGCTAGATACATTGTAAGAGTTACAACTCTTCGTTAAACCGTCTCCCCTACACTCTGCCAATACAATAGGGAACCAATAAACACACGAACAATTTTTTTCATCCAAAGTCCGTAGTTCCCCGCCATATAGTGTATTAGATCTGGATCTTCCAATGCCAGTCAGAACTTATCACTGCTCAACAACTCAGCTCTAAAATTTGATTAACATAAGATGCATCAAAAGGATAGGGCGAGTAGGTACGGTCAAGGCAAGAAAGAAATCGTATTTGATGTGGTCTTTCTTCCCCCGTTCAGATGGGAGGAAAATTTTTCTGAAAAATTTACTAAAAATGGAATAATAAAAATATTAAAAGTAATCGAAAGCACGTACGTAAAGCAAAAATTCCGCACTCTTATCTTATGTTTGAATCAAGTTGTTTTAGTTAATACTTCTTTGAGTAATGAAACTTTTAAATTTTGAGTTCAGTTTCATTTCTCAAAAAAAAGTATTGACTTAAATGTAATTATTTTTTATATTTTTTTTTCTAAGTTCCGACTAAATGTATAAATGCTGTCATAAGAATCCTGAAAATAAATGAACTGATGGCAAGCATCGTTCTTGGTCTCTTTACTGATCTAAAACCGCTTTATTCTGGATCCATTATAATCCAACCTGGTAACCTGGTATTCCAAAAATATGACAGAAAATATCTCATAGACCGCAAGTGTAAGTAAATGATAAATGATACTGCGGGCCCACTCCTTGAGCAATTTTTGACATGCCAAATTATTTCATGTATGATTATATGTATTTCTTCAAAAAAAAGGAGTATTCTCACTACCCCAGGACGTCTCGAAATCTGTGGTCGATGTTCAATCAGGGCTCAGTTTTCTGTAAACTGGTTGCATCGTTTACTGACTGACCTCTAGGGGGGATTTTATTGTCGTTGCCTTATGTGAGGTATTGAATAAGGTTAAATAAACGATTAAACCTTAAATATCTAATGCTCTTACCTTGAACGTGCCTCCGTCCTAATAAGCCAACTATAAGATTGCAAAAACGCAATCCACCTCCGAAAGAGCTCGTTCATCGACCAATTCCCAATTATGCGACCAGAACAACTTTGTTATCTTACATCAATTTCATAATTAAAGTTTGTCATACAATTTATGATTGGCAATTTGTTTAGTAATAATTTCAAGCAACCAATAACTGGCTGGGAATTAATAAACGCCAGGCGCACACGCATTAAACACTTTCGTGCCGTGTCGCACACGATTCCTACACGATCACTTGAAAATGTCAAATCGTATTGGCATTAATGCCTCTATGGTCGTTTTATTGACATTTAACGCTGTCATGTCGTCTTCTTTTTCTTCTTTTGGCCAGTTTCAAGATATTTTGTAATCCGGCTTAAAATATTAATTGAGACTTGCACAACCAAGTACCCACCAATGATGACACCACTCAACAAACGGAATAAAAGTTCAAATTTAGTATCTGGTTGACAGATGAACACAATTTGTTGAGTGGTCCCCCAATGCCGATTGTAATTAACCTCAATCTTGTGCGGCGACTTTCGAACTTTGCCAAAACGAAACAAAAAACACTTAAAACTGCAATCAGTCAAAATTTGTTGCAGATAAATAATGAAAAAACTTCAAGGCTTTTCGGTTGCAGTTTCATTTCCGAAAGTTGCTTTTCCTATACGCACACGTTTTAACACAGCATCTAAGGTGTATCCTATTTATTAACACTCACTAAGTGGCCGTATATCAATTTGACATTTGCATTTAGTTTCCTAGAATATATCCAAAAAAAAAAAGTGCAAAGTTGGATATTATTTAGGGGGCGCCAACCGGCCTTGTGGCTAATAACCAAAAAACATACACATTGAACATATATCAGATTGAAGTTGTGTCCCGATTTGGGTTTTTTTTGGCAAATCAACCATTCAAGGACCGGTTTTCCTTTCTAACTGACATAAGTTTTCCTTAAAAATAAATCGGCAAAAAAAAAGAGCTGCTCAAGTGTGTGGTTGCGCCCAAAAAAAGAAGTATAGGAAATACTTCTGGGGCTTTAGCACCAGGCTACACTCTCGGCCAAATGGATTTTCGATTGCGAAATGTACTATTTGTCTGCCCACTTTCAAAATTGGCTATTGGTCCACCTTCAGGCCACTCAGTCTCCTGTGACACGCGTCGTTGTCGTCGCACAGTCGGTATGTTGCTTTGATAAGACGCAAACCAAACCAAGAGCGAGGCGCCCCAGCAGCAAAATCCATTGCAATTCGATTGCCCAATAATCCGCATGATACGGATACAAAAATAAATAAATAAAAAACAGTATCTGTATCCTTTAGATCATGCTATTGCCACAATGCGGAACAAACAATGCGCCATAAATTCATTTGGACGCCTGCCTTCGCCCTCGCTCACAAAGGTACAGACCGCCCACACTCCTTTCAATAATAATTCAATAATGCACGGGGCGCGGATATTGGACATGGACTCGCATACATTATGCACCTGGTTTGAGGGAAAATATGATTGGAAGCCGCCTAGGGTGCGAGTGACCTCGATGACAGTTGTGGAAAAAAAACTGGCCCTCGTTTGGAGTAGTTTTTTTTCTCAATATTTTTCTGTTTTGATTATGTTTGGACTTTTTTTGAACCGTGAATGCCTGGATCTAACGGTAGCTATATGGTTCATTTATTTTGGCAGTAGCTGGAGTTTTGAGGGAAGGTCTTTGTTCAGGAAATTTTTGGTTGAAAGGTTTATGCGACTATGCAGGTGAGATCGTTAATCTGTTACGCTTGCGAGGGCGTTGATAATAATTGGAGTACAGCGCTATTATGCAAGGTATCTTGGAATAAAGGTTAACAAAAATGTCGTTGATTTTCCTATATGTTAGATCTTCGATTGTCGTGGTTTCGTTGCTACAGATTTCATCGAATTTGATTGTGAACAGTACGTCCTTGACGAGTGATGCCAGGCCCTTATATTATGCGAGGTAAATGAATGCTTTTAGATTGATTCTACTGTTTATTAATCTAAATAGAAAGAGCAGATTTGAAATCATGGTGCGAAATACATAGAATTCTGCTCTACAAGAATGCATCATATTATGATAAGCTTAGAGCCGAATAAAGAATCCTTGTTTAAATAAAGTTGGATTTTGCGGTTGTAAAGGAAGCTTCAAGCCTTTCTATTTTAATGAGCCATATGGAAGCCATCTCCATAGGGATCTATGCTCGCAATCCAGAGCCTTTTGGACTGCAGCAGAAAAAATTAAACAATAAATAAAAGAAGAAAAGGAAATTCATATCGTGGAGTTTACGACAAGAGTGTAAAAGCAAACAAGTTCATCAGCTGTTGCTGCGTCGTGGAGAGGATGAATCATAATTTCTATACCTACCGACCATTTGTTCTAATCTGGCATTACAAGACTTATAAGGGGATATAAGGCGGCAATTGAAGTAAAAAAAAACATTCCGAAATAGGGCCGCGCCTTCATTTGCGATCACAGTGTTATCAACCCCCCATCGATTTCATATTTTGGGGAAATCATTAAGTTCCTTTTCGTGTGAACTGATCTCCTTTTATTTAAACAAATCTTAACAACTTATGAAGTCAATAATAGACGAGGTTGGTTCCATACTCTGTTGTTTAAAATAGAAACTGCAAGAGTTTATATGAGCGGCTTCATTCCTGCTGACCATTTCTTGCTGATGGCAATATGAATTGCATATTTCATCTTTACAACTTTTAAATCAATTTAAAAATGATTAAAATAAAAAAAATACGACAACACAGTAAATTCAACACGAAGCATTTAAGAATAATCTCGATGGAAAGTCTATCATATCTCCATCATGTAAAAAAATTTAAAATATTGGTTCACTTCATTTTCTACTAACAAATTATTATTTTGGGCCAAAGTCCGAGCTTTGATCTTTAGTTTATTGCCGACTTTGAACGGAATTTAACTCTTTGGAGAATTGTCAATTATTTGCGTAAGGCATATAATTTTTTTCAAGCCCCAGATGCCTCAAAAAAGGAAAGGAAATCGATGTTAATGCCACTGACAGCAATTCTTTCGATAAACTACATAAACCTCTTCAGATAGTAATCCCAATCAGTTGGAAGCCTCAGGAGGAGTCGTTCAAGGTGCCGGTTTTGGCCCTTTGATTTTAATATTTCATGACGTTGATCTTGTCGTCCATTATTCAATATTCAAAACATGCATTTCACCAAATCTCTTACTTTGATTTCTTTACAAGCGACAGAGATTAGATGAGACAGTCTTTCTTATAAATACACTAATCCCCGTAACCTCAGATCCGTCTCCTTCTGTACAAAAAAGGCTAATGCTATGTAGAACATACAAACCATTGCATTAGAAAAAAAAAAACTTACTTAAAATTTCATATTCAAAATTCGACTTTTGTATAAACAGTATAAATAAACTTGGACAAACGTACTTCAAAGTTTTATTTTAAGACCGAGAACCCTACAGCTTCGTCCGTCTCCAACCCGATGTCTTCTATCAATTGCTTCTTCGATTTAGGATAGCCCTCAAGTATCGCATCAATCATATCATTGCATATCCTTTTCCGCTTACGATAAACAGATAGGTAGCACTTGTGACGTTTGTCAACATTTTCAATTTTCTCCGCTGAAATCTAAATCAAAAAAAGATGACACAAAACGCAATGTTCCAAATAAAGAAATTACCTTAACACTCTGCTTAGCTCGAATATTATCCAACTTGGAATTTATTTCTTCAACCGAAGCTTGTAGGTCAGCCTTTTCAGCTTCCAATGTTTCCATGCTTGGAATAGCTGCAAAAGATTTTAACTTAGTTTCGAGTTCTCGTACTTTATCAAGTTTGGCTTTTAAGTTTGACTCGAGGAGGACTTTTCTTTGTGTGAGCATGTGAAGTTCGGCTTTGACCTAAAGAACGAAAGTAAGACAGATATAGGAAAAGATGTTTCAAAAGACTGAACCTCTTTTGGATCATAGTCTGTCTGCCGTATGAAGTAGATTTTCTGTTTTCCAAACGCCTTCTCCACTATTCTCTCTCGAAACAGAAGAGAATCTAAGGCCCTGTTGGGGAAACTTTTAAGTACTGTTAAGTGAATAAAGCCTTTTCTTACTTTTGAATGGCAGCTTTTCCGAAATCCTTGCGAAATTTTTCAAAAACATCGTTTGCCGCGAATGGCTTGTTGTTGTCTTGAAAATATTGTAAGATCTGCTTAGAAGCATCTGTGTTTGCCATCTGAAAAAGAAGAAAAAAACATGTCCTGAACGTGCATTTATCGTAGCGATAAGTTCAATTTATCATGAGCTGTTTATCCCTCAATAAAAAACTCCAAGCCAGACAACATTAAAAACTGAATTTCATTAGAACTATGCAAAAAGCCGGAGAATAATTCAGGAACCTTTCCCATAGTACCCCGGTTGACAGATACATTTGATGAATGTTAATCATTGGAATAGTTTCAACGTTTTCATCTAATCGTGATTTGTTTAATTCAGTTGGTTATTATTGGTTGTGGCTTTTTGTTTTTGTATAGCCTAACAAGGTTAATTTGACGATTCGTAGATTAAAAGTCCAAATAACATTTGGAAGAAACGGGTTTTTTGCAACGTTTGGAGTGAAGGTTAATCAACATTTTGTGTTAGTGGTTTTGGTGATTTGCTGATCATCACGAGACCCTGATTAATATTTTATAAATTGAATTTGGAGCTCTAATTGATTGAGATGCTATCTGATGGTGTAATTCTTTAGATTGAATATAATTAAAGGGAGTTCAAGCAACGTCCTTGGTCACTGAATAAAAAAAACTTTACCTTTAAAGTTTTGTTTCCAAAGACTCAACAACATAGATGTAGTATTCTGTGAACCTTACTTCCATACTCTTCGGGCTCCTGACCCGTGAAAATTCCCTGTATGACACACTGCAAACTTTTTTGGCTAATGGTGTTACGTGGGTAGCGATTCGAAGCGCAAAGCGACCAATTTGGTGTGATGTGTCTTGGTGGAAAATGACTTTTTACTTCTCCAAAGGGGTGCTTCTTTTCGTCGAATTCGCGTCGAATTAGCCCAATAATTCAACAAGGAAAACCAAAGCGATTGATTTTTCATCCCAATAAAACGGAATCCATAATATTTCCGGCCGATGGATAGCACCAATGAATGAATAAAAACGGGTAGTTTTCCAAACGAACTACCGTTTTTTTAACAAATCAACATGAATAGGCTGTCATAAGAGAATGCTTCCGATCATTTAAATTTATTTTAAACAGCACGGTGGCAAAAACGGTCGAGTACATGGCATTTCTCGCATCCCGAAAACGGAAAGGCTTTCAGCTTCAGCTGGATGCTGCATTCAATTAACTTATAATCATTTACTTACTTTCTTATATGGCCGACTATCCTGGAAGGATCAGAACTTGAGACAGAGCTGCTTCCAATTGGTTTCTAGAGTCCGTGATTGCTTGATCCTTGAACCGGAGGTTCGGTCTTTCCGTTCTGCTTGAACCTGATGGCTTGGATTCGAAATAGTCTTGGCTGCAGTATTATTGTCCATTCTCTAAGATGCTTTGCTTATCGTCCATAATTCGGCTCCATTAAGCAGGACTGACACAATCAGTGTTTTTCAGAGCATTTTTTTTGTCCTTCCTATTAAGAGTTTAGACTCTGAATGCTTTGACTAACCGAAGCAGGAACGTTTGCCTTGGTTTATTCTCCGTCGGATCTCCATTGTGTTGTCGTTTGTAGAGGATCCATTAGTTCCGAGGTAAGTGAACTCCTTTACTCCCTCCAAATTGTAGCTGTCAATCCTTATATTTTGCCCGAAATGATGTTCACCGAATCATTTTATGGTTGACAGCATATATTTTTTTTTTGTCCTCATAAATTCCAACCCGACTAAAATCGATGTGATTGTTTTAACTACCGCACCTTGGGACCGAGCGATAATGTTGATATCGTCTGCGTATCCCAGAAGCTGTGTTGACTTGAAAAAGATAGTACCTTCCGTGTCATTACCTGTTCCAAGACAGATTGACAAAGTCACATGGCAGTGTATCTCCTTGCCGTTGCATGTTTGGAAAAGTTCGGAACTTTTGGGTCCAAACTGCACGGTGCATCGTGTATTTTCAAGCGTTGTACAATACAACCGAATCATATTTCCCGAAATTTAAACTTGCGGACCCGAAAGGTCATTTCTTATAACACATTTTCGACAAAAGACCGTGGGGCCATACTCCGTCAATTGACTTTGAAATATCAAGTGCAAAAATTTCACTTCCAACTTCCTGCAAAGTGGGTTGTAACAAGACTTACTTCGTCATGAGAACTGAAAGCTGAAATATCGTTAAAAACATGAGCTAAAATGGCCAAAGCATGATTACTTAACCCGCTTAGCCGTGGCAACCATATCACTACTGAAGAACCAATGCGTTCAGCTAAAATTTCTAAAACGTTTTATTTCAGAATTTATAAGTTTAAAATTATAAATTCTTCCCAAACACACCGGCCAATATAAAAATGAGGTTTCTACGTTAATTCTTTGGTTTTTTTAACCAATTTTTCTCATCTACAAAGCCTTGAAGGATAATTCTGCCATACGAATTTCTTACATTTTCAACAACCGTTTGGCTTGAATTCTTCTATCAATCGAACCTAACAAACTTGATGCAAAATTCAATGCAGTGTTGTTTGTGATATATGCAATCGATGTGGAATCCGAAAAACCTGGGTTCGACCAAGTTTCGAGCAAAAAACGTAAAATTTTGACGGCATTCTTGTGTTCAGTTCTTTACATCACTTTCATTTCAGAAAAACTCAAATTACTGAACTACTTTTATTATCAAAATTTCAAGCTATTCGAAATTTAACATCATTTTTGAAGCAAATTCTAACACTTTTAATGCACTCCTGAAGAGATTAACACTCCAATTAACTTTCAAATAGCAACAAAGCGAGATGAAAATTAAATAGTCATGTTGTTCAAACATTGTAAACAATAGTTTCTACGTCAAAAGAAATATTAACAAACAAATTTATTTCACAAAATGCTCAAATAATATATCACGGAAGAGTTCTGTTTACATTTTTTATCTTCAGGCAGCGGCTACAAAACTTGCTCTTTTAAATTGAGCATTGAAGTCTTAATTCGAATAGTACTTAAAGTTCGTGAGATCTATTGCATAATAAGAAGTACAAAAAATAAAAAGAATTCCAGACTAACATAAAATCTTTATAGATCAATTTGCCTACCAAACCGATGCGGATGCCACACCTCCTGGCTGTAAACTGAAGTTATGGCTACATAACTTACAGTTTAATGGTGTTCATAAAACTCTAGATCCTCCTTAGAATTTTCCTTAGCCACGAAAGATTTGAACAGTCCACCGACGGCTAGGGAAAAATGTTAATCACCCGAGTCTTCACATTTCGCTTTGAATTGAGAATCAATATGAAAGAACACAAGCTCCAAGACATCAAACGCAAGCATAACAGCTGTACGCTGAAGCATGCCTAGAATCCATATAGAATCGCAAAACATCTTTCTGCTCGCGTTTCAGTGAAATTTCAAATACCTGCCGTCACTAGGCTGTAATAAATCAAATGAAACATTTTGCTGAATTATTACATTTGAATTTGTTTACAGTTGTGTCTAGTTTCTTTTCTGGTGCCGCTGCAATCCGAAACTCACGATGGAAATAAAAGAACGTGAGGTTCAGATGTTTGGCACTTTCGGGATCACGACTCGTCTTCAAAAGTCACACAATATCTTTTGTGGATCGTGTCGCAAAAATTTTATATGAAGTTTCATTTTGCCTAATCTGTCATTGGCAATCGGTAGGACCTTTTGGAAATCCTTCACTTTCGAAGCAGTCAAAGTGTACAAAAGTGAAAGGTGTCGTTAAAGAGAAGCTTCTTCGTATAAAGATCTTATTGTAAGTTGTATAAGAAACTAGTTAGTTAATTTATGATTTTACTTGCTAAGAATCTATTACACTTCAGATGATTGTTATGCTTTAAAAGTCATTGTTGATGGCTTGACGGTTGAGACTTCTTGCGGCCAGTTGTTATGCAATTTATAATCTGAGGAACAACAAGATTTTCTTTTTATGCAATCGATTGGTTACGAAAGAGCGCGGCGGCGTATGGAAATGTCGGACTAGTCACATTATAGGGACAAGGTTATTAGGAAGATAATTTATTGTGAGCATCAGAATCCAACCAGACAAGGCAATGAAAGAAGATACAAGAGAGTGATCTTCCAACTGATAAACGATGGAATCCTGAACTGGAATATTATTTGAATATTCATGTAAGCGTCGAAATGTCGACGCTTTATGAATTGATTTTTTGTTTGCGAAGATATTTAATTTAATGTTAAAAGACGTCACAAGGCAAAATTATGCAAGAGTGAGGAATACGTCGAGTGATTATACGCGCGACCGAAAACGTTGAAATTTATGATAAAATATCGGATGATCGGATGTGCTCTTTTGTAGGCTAGTAACACGGTGGCCTAAAACGGTGGTCGATGTTGATATCCCAATAGATACTTATAAATAAATTCACTCTCCTTATGAAGTTCATCAAATGCTTAAGTGGAGCTTTTGTCCGAATCTTCATGCTTTATATACTCCTTGAAGAAGACGTCGTATTTGATAATCTATTTGGTAGATCCCACAGTAATCATTAAAGCCGTAGACCAGTCTGACGGCATTGGTCCAATGGAGTTCTATATTTTAAAGGAATCAAAAGACTTGTCTTACAATTCGCGTTATAGTGAAGCTTCATTTTAGTGTTCGCCCCCATTTCGACAAATTTCATGTCCAGACAAATTGCCATACTACAGATCCGGTTCGTCCTGCTGAAATTTTATGTCAGTTAACATTCTGAGGTGCTGCAATTGAAGCATCCAGAAACAAATATGGTTTGAAACTATCACTCAGTGTAAATGGAGAAGTTATATATTTCAATACTTTTCTTGGGTTTTCAAAGCCACAAATGCGTTAGTTTTGCCTTATCACTCGGAATAATTTTGTGAAAATTAATGTTCAGCAAAAGAACTGAATTTTGTGTGGTATTCTGGCTCCAATTCTTGTGTCAACTGAACCTTATTTGATTATACATAATTCAAGGCCTGAATAATGCTTCTAGCAAATATTGTAGGTCAAATTCCTTTGATCTTCTCAAATTAAGTACAACTGGATTTTCATTTACACTCAGATATGGCGAAAATATTTTCAGGTGACCTTAATGAATGAAGGTGATCTGAAGTCTTCACATAGCTAACATGTCCGCGACATTCAAATTTATTTTATTTCCATTCCGTGTATCTAATCGAGGGTTCGCCTGAAGGTGAACAAAACATTACGACTTTGGTTTCTACTCATCATAATTCGTCGCAATAATAGTTGAATGTTAAAAGTTCGAAATTAGTTTCAGCACAAATCATACTACTTAATGTCTTGCAAAAGAATTTTTCTGAAAGAATATCCAAAATTATGTCTCACAATGTACCTTTTACACAGCTCAACATATTGGTCTGAAAGATCTCGAAAAATTTTAGTGATCACCCAGAGCAAAGTAGCCACTCCCTTTGATTTGGAAACCCAGTTCCCTGCAGTGAATTAATTGCAAAATTTCCACTTCAAAGCACTGATTATCTCCGTCATCATACAAGCATATAATTTAAATCTATATTAATCCATTGCACCATCCGACATGCTCACCAAACCGCTACCACCTAATTTATAGCTCTATCCAAATCCTATTCAGAATTCGGTTGCGTTATTACCGTCAGCGTATTGCATTCAAATTTGATTCAAATCACAGGCGAGAACAGGTGCTAAACGGCAGATAGAAGCTGTCAGAAGTTCGTTCATGAATTTATTACTGCGATTCGTGGCACGTATCTGCGAATAAAAAAAATTAAACACGAATAAACCCCAATTAAATTGTTAGACAACTCTGTGGCCTGTAACAAGTGAATCTGAAATTGTATCTAAATTTAATTGGTGACATTTTGCGAGAAGTGTGCAGCCAAAGTTGGTTTTTACATATTTATGTGTATACATTTTTTTTTTGTTTCAGGGAAGAGATGCAACACCGTATCTGGAAAGGAATCGTGTCGGCAGAGATGCCATAGACTCGGCAGCCGCTTTAACCGATATGGGTAAATATCTTTTCCGGGAACGCAGATTGCCCGTGTACGACATTGCAGTAGCGATAACAAAGTGAGTATGCTTCCATATATGAGCTTTAAAACATAAGAGTACATTTAATTGGAACAGATTTCTTCAACTATTAATTATACCTTCAAGAAACAGAAGTAGAAATGTAGATGTGAAGAAATATTTAAACTTTATCTTTCTTAATAATTATTTTGATTATTTTGGTATTTTTATTTCAAATCGAAATCCAATCCATTCCTAGGTATGATATGTGCCGGAGACGAAAGGGAGGTCGTTGTACCAAAGGCACTGCGGGTAAACAATTCAAAACTTTCCAAACAAAAAAAAACAACGCAACATTGTTTTTTTTTATATAAATAACCACCAAAACTTAACAAAACCGCATTAGCACATGCATAAACATAAGAAAAACATTTGCTCACACAAATTTACTGGGGCAGGTACACACAACATGAAAACATCTTAATAAGACTTTATTAGATAAAACTACATAATTAAGTTAAATCATAACAATTCGCGTTGAAAAAAAGAACATACTTGAAGTATTTTAAGTTTATGGCATAAGTACTTGGTTTTGAAGAGGTGTAGACTTGGATTTTTATAACTCCTTTCAGCAGTAGATACGTTTGATGACATAATAATTGACATAACTGCATGTTTTGATCTTGAATTTGAGTTGCGTCGTGCAAATGATATAAGCATGGCTAAAAACTACTTTATTCTTGTAGAATTATCAGTTTAAAACTCTGCTTTAATTTCTTCAAAACAGCACCCGTTTTATTTGATCACAAAGGTAGCTGTTCCATCTTTAGCATACGTTTCACATTCAAATTGTTTAGTGTTTTTTTTAACCCGACAACTTTTTATTCTTGGCAACAGAGGATCCACCATCGTATATGTTTTTCTTATAAGAGGTTTAGAATTGTTTATTGAACAACTGGGGAAGAGTGAATCGTTGGTTTAGCAGCATACACAGGAAACTTTGCAAGGAACTACCTTTGACCTAAAAACATATCTCTCAGGAGTGTTCCAACTTTGTATATACGTTTGTCGAACCCATCAAAGATATACTATATTCCTTTATCATCATCAGAAGATCACCACATTGTTAGACCAGAAGCGCCAATTTTTTAAGGTTTTTGAACAAAAAGAAGTCACATTGGTATAAATCGGTACATATGGGTGTACGGGTAAACAATTTTTAGGACGATTCGACCAATTCGACGACTGAGGCTGCCTGAGACACGACAGCCTTCTACTCTTTTGATCTGGTATCTACGACTGCTTGATCAGGCTCGGTTTTCTTTGGCGCCTTGAACTTGATGTGGCCGAGCTAGCGCGTTCGTCATATTTTGGCTCTTTGGACTACATCAACATATCCAGCACTTAATTGAAAAAGTCCCGCATTCTGAAATCTGGTCCATGATTGGAATAGTTTATAGGAACAATTTCTCACCTAGTTCGGTTGGATTAACTTTACCGGGATCCGGAGTAGGCAAACCGAAGCTATACTTAAGGATTTTTTGTAAATAGTACAAATAATTTGATGGTCTTTTGCAGCGTAGGTGGTTTTCAACACTCCTTCGACGTTTGAATTTATCTGTTTGATTTTTGATTACAAAAACAGCTATATGGGGCTACTTGAAATCGCACACATACATAGATTTTAACAGATACAGCTCAAAAATCGTGAATTTTGAGTTATCTTTTTATTCGTATGCTCGGTGATCATAAAATGAATTGACTCTTGATGCCAGCTTATAAACAAAGAGCTGTAACTACCTATTTCTGATCTAAAATAAAATGCCCTATTTAAAAATTTTTTTTCGTCCGTTGAAAATTGTCTTTTTTTGAGTTGTCTCAATTTAAATCTAGTTGTGCGAATTTGAACCGATAACCTTAAGTTCTTTCAGCGTTGGTTAAATATGTCTGTAACTGAATTCGCTCCGTTTCTAAGCCTCTTGCTGCTTCGTTTAAATTGTAATCTTGATATTTCAACAAAACTAGGCAAATATTTTTTTAAATCTACAAAATAAAAAACATTTCCATATCGAATTTCCTTTTTGAATAAAACAAAAAAACAATAAATAATTGCAGACTTGATATGTGCAGACGATCAGTTCCATATGCGGAATGTAAACGTGGTACAGCAGGTAATTAATAATAAAACAAGCGACTTTACAAAGGATCTCCTTTCCAGTACGACTTTTCTCAACATCTTGTTATCTTTTTTCAATTTTTTAATATAATACTTTTGAATGTTTACAACTTTCCCAACACCTTTTCTCTACACAATTTTGTGTTCTTGTATTTTTTCTCAAACTATTAAATACTGGCCTGTATCCGTCCTGTTCTCTTCTCCAAAACAGTTAATTTTCTTCTTTACATATAAATAAATACCAATGTACATACATATATACATTAATACTCAATAATGGATACGGAGATACACAAAAGTATCTTAAGAAACAAAAATAAAAAATAAAACCCCAAACTTTTATTGATGTCTTGCCTTTCGAATTAGGGGTCAAAATTTTGAATGTGTCCAAGAATCTTCTTCAACACTCGATCTTCTTCTTCTTCCTTTTATATTTCTTCGTTTGTATATGTTTTTTTTATGTCTTACTTCCATATTAGGGTATTAGGTGAACGTGGTTTATCCACATCAAAATTTCAATTATTTTTTGGATTGATTGTTATATGGTGCTGGGGATAGTAACAAGTTTTGTTTTTGTTTCTATTTATTTTGACTAACTGCATACACTGGTGGCTGATTTTTTTAACACTCAAAATAAGGTAACTTTTTTATATAAGTTATATTTAACATCACATTAAGTAAACACATTAAGAAGCAGCCATCTAAGCTTATTCGGTTAAAAACATCCATCCACATTCCTTTATTCCTACTTGTCCAAACTTTAACATCTAACCCAGTGCGGAAAGAAATTTTTGCTAATGCTTTTGAAAGCAGATTGTTCAAAGTTGGTAATATCCAGTCATTCTAAGTCATTTAAATCCATTTTATGCTTAGTTTAATTATTTTCTTACTTTACTTTGGGTC
Organism: Orthonevra nobilis; assembly: GCA_963555765.1. NCBI lineage: Eukaryota > Metazoa > Arthropoda > Insecta > Diptera > Syrphidae > Orthonevra > Orthonevra nobilis. The sequence goes on from OY743224.1 coordinate 95,708,350, forward strand.
AAGACGCTCTGCAGACAAAGTTTATTTTGGGGGTTTGACGCCGACGTGTCTTAAATCGGAGATATGCTATTTTTTCAAACAGACTTGCGCTTGAAATATTGGAGATACAATTTTACAAACTCGTCAAAGCAAAATGACATGGCATAAACGAGCCTTACCAAAGATTAATGTATCATAGAGACTGTGTTGCATATGTTCCCTGATCATATATTGCGAGCTGATTAGATGAGAGAAGACAGCTTTCCGATTAATCCCACACCTCCTTGAGGTGCCAGTGCATTACCTTTTGTGCATGCCTGTGATGGGGGTTGGACCAAAATATTAATGCCGACTCCAAAAAGCCACAGAAGCTTTTACCATGGCAGTTGCACGCTTTCGAGAATCGCCGACTGAGCCACGGATACCCACTTTCGCGTTATACGATGCTCTTTAGGTTCAGAGATTCATTAGCCTGCAATCACCTATAATTGGAGCACAATTTTATCGAAAAGAATGTATGCAACCTGTTTTAGATCATTTAGCGGCAGTCCCATCACGTCTTGCTGTGATGAATTGCGCAGAGGGTGAATATTTTCGGTTTTCCAAGTTAAAAAGGCTACAATTCAATATTTTTAAACTTCCAACTTTTACCACTGATTAAGTCATATGATTATCATACTAAAGGTATCAGCGTTAATGGTTGCAAAATTAAAAAAAAAATAACCAAGAACTTATGGCAAAAAATCAATAGCCTCCGGTTACAATGTATCATAGTTAAATTCACATTCTTAATCAATATAGAATATAATGTTAAAGACGCAACCAGATAGGTTTCTATCATTTTGTAAAACCAAGTTTCCTGACATGAATAATTATATCCATTGAAAATTTAAGACGACGCTTGTCGGCTAACTGGAAATCCCCCGAGAGTATTATTGTCATTGGATATAAACCCTAGCAACATACAGAGGTCAAGAGCTTTTATTTTCCGACAGTGCTGATTCACATTTCAGTTGGAACTTCAAAAGATTTCGAAAGATGTATCATTAACTCCGCTGATAGAAAAGAGACGGCACGATCTTTCAAAGCCACTGTTTGTACAAGAAGAACAGTGAATTCAAACGAATGAAACAAGTGGATAGTAAAAGGATTAATTATTAAAAATCCGTCCAGCAGCATTTTTTACTGAGCTGATGAAAATAAAGTTTTCAATTTTTAAGGTTTTTGACATTTTGATGTCGTTTGCTAGAGAAAAATTCGGATTGATAACAAATTTATCCTTAATGATTATAATCACATAGGATAGATCTCACTTGAAGTGAACACTTATTATTAAATGGTGTTCTAATGGCATCTAATAAAATAATGAAGTTTTTCACTCTCATTTGATTGACGTGGTGTTTCAAAGCGACTATATATCAACTGGCTCAACAACATTTTTAAGAAGAATCACAGAAATGTAAAAGCCTTAGAAGAAAGTTAAGAGATCCGTGATCAATGTGCGTTGCATAATGTATTAATTTTGACTAACCAACAGAGTGGTACATCTTCCAGTGACTTCCAGCATTTTGATTATTTAAAAACCTAGCCTTGATGGCGCTGAGGGAACTATAAAAGTATATTTTCCCAATGCATCATAGCTTATCATATTTAACAAATTTCAATAAAGCTTTGAAAGTTATAAATTTCGACACAAGTTTTATGCTTTAATTTGGATTTTTAACTTAATTAAAAAAAACATTTCCAAAGATAATCCTTGAATTTTGTTTATTCAGCCGCTGGATTTTTTTTTTCTGAATATAAAAAATAGCCAGACTGTAAAATTCAATCACTTTTGGTTGCCATCTGGACTGTACTTCATCATTTGTATGCCAATGCTTGAGCAGAAAAAACAAGCTTAGATAATGAGGTTCATGATGATGAGGTTCATGATCAAAATTTGGTCAACTTAACCCAGAACTCTTGAGCATTTGCGCTGACTTACACGAATGAAACATGGACATTGTTTCAAAAGGGCACCCTGAAATCGTGCTCCTTTCTTAAATCCATTCCCCAACTTAAATATGCACATATACTCAATCCTTTAACTACCTCCACTACTCTTTAGTGAAATAGAGCTTTGGTAAGTTTGTCATAAACAATTTACGAGCATTGATCATATTCCAACCTCACAGCCACAAGTCTTGATCACAGGACCAAATTAATCACTATCGTAACTAACCAAGTTTCCCATGTGTTTCGTAACCTAAGTGCCTCAAATCCTGTTACCACTAAACAACTCCATCCAAAGCAAAGCTTTCATGCATTTACTTCACTATCGCTTACCCTTGCCCTCGTAATCTAACTAACAAAAATATTCCATGCATAATTACTAAAACGAATTCCCAGGATCACTCAAACAGAAAGTATAAAACACTTGTCAAATTTTTCTCATCGTAAATGTTAGGATTTGCTTACGTTGGAGGAGCGTGCGTGGTCAACAAACGTCTGGAAAAGGTCAACAGCGTGGCCATCATTGAGGATACCGGTGGTTTCAGTGGAATCATTGTCGCCGCACATGAAGTTGGACACTTGTAAGTGAACTTACACATCTTTTTTTTTACAAGAATTTAACTATAACAAACGCCTTTGTTGTTTTATTATTGAAGATTGGGAGCTGTGCATGACGGTTCGCCGCCACCAAGTTACCTTGGTGGACCAGGCGCGGAGAGATGTCGCTGGGAGGATGGTTACATCATGTCAGATCTGAGACATACGGAGAGAGGATTCAGATGGTCACCATGTACAGTGCAGAGTTTTCATCATTTCTTGAAGTGAGAATAGATTTATTTTTTGTACGATTGATGTGTGTGAATATGTAAATTTTTTTGGTAATTAGTGGTGACACAGCCAGCTGCCTGCATAATGCTCCACATGAGGACAACGCGCTGGGTAGATCATTACCTGGTACACTGTTGTCGCTGGACGCACAATGCCGCAGAGATCGCGGCACGTACGCGTGCTTCAAGGATGAACGAGTATGTGCGCAACTCTTCTGCTTCGATGCACAGACGGGGTACTGTGTGGCGTATCGGCCAGCGGCGGAAGGTTCATCGTGTGGCAACGGAGTGGTAAGTAGTTTTTTTTTCTTTTTCTCAGATAAAATAAGATGAATGCCGAAGGTCCTTTAATATTCTAGTATCTTTTATTTACCAAAGAAATTCGATGGCGAAATAAAATAAGCTTAAAATACACAGCTTAACTTTGAGAATTGGGCTTAAAAGAAAGAATCTGTGATACGAATCGATCTTACAATAAGCTTGCCGGAAAATTTACTTTTATATACGTATCAGAATAAACCGCCGGCTATTCATGGCATAAAAATATTTAACTAAACATTTATCAAAATTCAACTTCACTTCGTAAAGGTGTTCCATTGTTTCACAATTCACAGACAATTCAATAGCGACGATATCCTGTTTATATTAAGAATCATTGAGCTCCTTAAAAAGCTATCAACCGAAGACTACATATTTCTATTCGATTTCTTCTGAGCTGATTCTCCGTCTTCCGTCCATTGTTTGACTTAAACTAAATCTCAAGAACTCATGTTTCATGCACAGTTTAAAATCAAATCGACGCAAAAACTCGGATTTAAAACATTGATGTTTTAGTTCCATTGTGAGAAAACAGCTTTCTCATAAATCGTTTTTTCATCATACTACTGTGTCCAAAAAATAAGGTGACATTGTATTTATTTTGAAAATTCTTTATTTATTCTTCCAAATCAATTTCATCCCCTTCAAAGTAATCCCCTCCCGATGCAATGCACTTATGCCAACGGATTTTCCAATCTTTGAAACACTGATTGTAGTCACTTTCCGGGATGGCCTTCAGTTCCGTCTTCGCTGCGGCTTGAATCTCCTCTATCGTATCAAAACGGTGTCCCCGGAGCGGTCTTTTGAGCTTGTTGAACAGCCAGTCGCACGGCGCCAGATCAGGTGAATACGGTGGTTCCGGAACGATATCGGTTGAGTTTTTGGCGAAATGATCACGAATTACGAGTGCGGTATGGGATGGTGCATTATCGTGGTTTGAATTGTCTTTTCACAATTCCGGCCTTTTTAGGCGGATAGCGTTACGCAAACGACGCATAACGTTCAAATAATATTCCTTGTTGACTGTTTGGCCGGTTGGAAGGAATTCATAAAGCACAACACTACGATAATCGAAGAAAACAGTCAACTTGATCTTGATTTTTGAGCGACTTTGGCGCGGTTTTTTTGGTCTCGGCTCTCCTTTGGCACGATATTCGCTCGATTGATCGGTTGTTTCGGGGTCGTAAGCATAGATCCAAGTCTCATCGCCAGTTATAATGCGTTTCATGACATCCTGGTAGTCGGAAAGCATTGTTTCACACACTTCAGCACGACGCAATTTTTCCAAAAAATTCAATGTTTTCGGTACCAGTCGAGATTTGACGCGCTTGAGGCCAAAAGCATCCTTCAAAATGGTATTGACTGAGCCTTTCGATAAGCCAACTTCATCAGCAAGGTCTCTAATCGTTAATCGATGGTTTTTCAACACCAAATCTTTGATTTGTTGGACGTGAGCTTCATCGGTTGAGGTTGATGGTCGCCCAGAACACTCTTCGTCTTCGACACGTTCACGGCCGGCTTGGAAATCACTATACCACTTGTAAACTTTTTTTTTAGACATAGCCTCATCATCAAAGGCTTTCTGCACCATCCTCAACGTATCCGCAGCAGAAAATTGATTCCGCAAACAAAATTTAATGCAAATTCTTTGCTCAATAAATTTCGACATCGCAAAAAACGAAAAACTCACTTTTAGCAGCTCACAAAACGACGCGTATCTCAAACACTATGAATATATTTTGACATGAAATTTCACATATGTAGATGTCACTGACAGAAAGAAAAATTTCCAAATCCTTCGACGCGCGCAGTTTAAATTCATATATCACCTTATTTTTTGGACACATTCTGAAATTCGAACATTGAGAAATTTATACTGGTAATTTATAGGGCCTCATAAAAGATCTACCACCCACAATTTTCCTGTTGAATACGAAAGACCAAACTCCCCCAGTGTAGAATTTAGTTCAATTTTACAAAGTTAATGAGAGTAATCGCTATTGAAGGCTTTCAAACTGATACTAAACCACGTGACGTTGTCAAACTTAAAACTTGAGCTTCATAACGCCACTTGTACATCAGGTCGGATAATTCAGAGACCACGTTTTCTTGTTTTCAAGTATTTAAGTGTTTTCTTTTATTCGACCTATTGTCAAGTTTCACATTATTTTTTTTCTTTTTTAGCACTGCTTGGACGGAAGATGTACACCATTGCCCTCAAATGTAATACAGGACTATAGCAATCAATACCGAACAGTTTATAAGTAAGTATAACAAGCAAAATACCCCATTTCCTTTTTTAGAATAAAAACTATAGAAATACTTCCTAATACAACGATAGAAATTTCCCCAAAATTCTATACAAAAGTAAGTTTTAAATGTTTAAGTAAAAAAACAGAATTATAGCTCCTTGTAGAAGTATTGATAAGAACACACATGCATTAACCCTTCAATCATACAAAATATTAAACACAATTTATTGCAATAATTAGCAGCGCTGAGCAGGACTTTGATGATAAAAAAAGCGACGATTATTATGAAAATAATGATAATGAAGATGAGGCATCATCACTCGATATCACCGATGAATTATCTATATCAAGCACAACACACAATCCTCCAACATCACCTACAACAACAACAACAACAACAACAACAGAACCAACATTTATAACTACAATTGCCACCGAAACAGTTAGACCATTGAAACTTTATCGCAAAATAAGACTCAGAAATTTGAGTAACAATAAAACACGTACATATTTGAAACACATTAAAACACCACCGACAACAACAACAACAACAACAACAACAACGAGTCGCATTATAAGCACAAGCAGTTCCAGTACTAGTAGCAATAGTAGTAGTAGTATTGTCATCAACAGCACCACGTCTTCACCGACGAATGTCTCAGCACTGCGCAAAACTTATGATTTCTATTTAAGGAATTTTTTAAATAAATCCAAAAACCATATCAATTCAAATCGTACTAGCCACAGTCCACATCCTCCAAATTATAGTTCAACAACAGTAGCTGCTGCTGCGGCCTCAACAACACCAGGACCCCCATCAAAGGAAACAGCAACCGAACGTGGCTCGTCATCTTCAGAGGTGGATAGTAATGAAACGCTTGACGATACTGTTGCCGAACAACATGGTGCATATCCGAGGATAACAACAACCCAACGAAGCTACGTTCTCGGTGGACGTTCGACAACTCAAAGTTCGCTCTTTGACACGTACTTTAGAAAACGTACGCACGGTAGTGGTAACAGTAGTAGATACTTAACTCACCTGCAACAACAACAGCCAAAACAACAGCCTGCGTATGCAACAAACTATCTTGGCGACAACACAAACAATTTACCAATAAATATACCGAGAGATAGGACCAGTAGAACAAACAGATCGACAGTCCAAGTTGCTAATGTCATGTAAATGTCAAAAATCTGTATCTCATAGATACCAACGAGGAATTCAAATATCAAACACCTTCGCAACAGTCAATTTTCACATTTTCCACAAAAAAAAAGAAAATATATAAAAACAAATACGAATACAGAAAAAAGAAAACACTCTTTGCCCGAAAAGCTAATCACAAAACTAAAGCCCGGAGTATGTGGTAAGACTAAAGATGTTTCTAGTAAAATGCATTCTTTACAAAAAAAAAAATAATAACAAAAATACATAAAGTATCTGGAATACGTACATAAGGTTCAAAATAAACAAAAAAAAATGCATAAACATATGGAATGCGGTTGGTAGCAGTTGATATAATATTTTTTTATCCCTACAATCATTAAAAACATTAAATTTTTTCCTAATATAATTTTGAAGGACTTCATTTAAGAAAATTATTTTTTTTTTTATTTATTTAGCAAACTAAATCAACAACGGTTTTAAATTTAGTGGCTATCATTTTAGTTTCGTACCCTTAGAAATGCATGTGCATTGTCATTTAATAACATGGCATGTGATTTTAGATAGGAAAATAAACAAAATAAAAAAGAACAAAGCAACAAAAAAAAAACACCTAATTCATCTGCTAATAGAAACGTAGAAAAATAAATTCATCGCAAAATTTCGGATATCAATACAAAATTTACTAATGGGATGCAACAGATTTAACGCAAATCATCATTGCAACATTTAAACCTCAATCAAAAAATATATTATTTTGCAAAAAAATAAAAACATAATAAAATGCAACAATTTTCTATATTTTCATTGAAAAAAAAATATATAAAGAAAATTCCAATCGTACACTTTGCGTTTTCTTCTTACTTTTTCTCCCTGCAGCACTATTTTCATATTTCATGAGGTCATCGATTTCCTCTTAATTCGTTAAATCTTTAAGAGTTTTAAGGACACAAAGCTAATCAATGCTTTGAAATTTGTTCTTCAATACCAAAAAAAAAACATTTCTTCTTTCCTTTTGATTCTTCCAAATTTTCAATCAGCACTTTCTTCTTTTATTTTGCACACTCTGTTCACAGCATTCTATATGTAAACTCATTAAACAACAATATCGATTTTTATTTTAGTTGTAGGCGATGTTTGAACCACATTTTTTTCAATCCAAATCACAACAAATAAACTGCCGATTCAATCACCCACACCAGGCGACCATGATAAACAGAAGGTTCTCTTTCTGAAATAAGTAAACGAATGTAAACAAAAATATTGGCACTTATTACTTGTAAGCCGCTCCTCCAAAAGAGCATGGCCGCCAGTTAAAATACACTCACACTTTCAAATACTCTGAAATGACATTACTTGTGCATTTCACACACATAAGCATATATTTAATGGCGGATTGAGTTCTTAATTTAAACTCCGCCTCCAAAAAACGGGACATTTTGATATGGGAAAATATGGCATGCAGGGGTGCTTTGAGGAACATTAATTTGAAATTGCATAATTTCTTCCACCTCTTATATAGATATGAAGAAAAAACATAAAAATGGATCTTATCTAAATATGAAAGAATATTTTTGGTTTATTTCAATTGTTTGACGTTTTAAATTCATTCTTTATTTTTTTAAATTTAAAATACGAATAGAAATAACGCTGTGGATCTTTTTTCTTAGTTGGGAGAGCTCCAGCCCTTTGGCAGCAAGATGAATTCACCTTACGCCCTTTTACGTTTTATGTGAAGAGTTGAACTTCCGGTATAATCTTTAAGATCTTTTTCAATACCCCACTTACGTCGTTTAGATATTCACGACTTTTTAAATGTAGTGTTCGAGATTCGACCTTTTGGAGTCTCGATGTTTTTCTTGAGGCCTTTACATAGTACGGGCATGTAAGTAAATCCCCCAAGAATAACACAAACGACTTTCGGAGAGAACGAAAATTTCTATGTGATTTTGCAGCCACATAATCCAGCATATAGTTTTTATTACAGTGTTTGTGTTTACTAAAGCCTTGATTCATGCTATGTACGAGTGTTCTCTTAAAACTATGCAACAACACACGTGTTTAGAACCGGCCATAAGAAATAATATCCCTTCACATGTCACTAGCAATGTTAAAATACTTAACAAAACAACAAAAAAAATCTCATATTTTAATCAGGTTCAAATTATTTGCTTGACATAATGTTAAAACCATTGTTAAAAGTTTTTTTTTTTTTTCTTAAAATTTATTTTTCCGACCTCAATCATCCCTGACTTTGCACAAAAAATAATATTTTTCATGCATAAAAAGTTCCGTTATGTGGAGGAGGAGCCAATTTCTATGCCAATTACATCATGGCTGCCAAATATTAAAAACAATTGAAATGGGATACCTGCTACTGCTGTTTGGTCGCCTGGTGCTACATCTCAGTTTAGTTTAATGGAAATTATTCGGGACACAAACCGGTTTCGTAGATCATTTCAACTGAAACTTTTTATTTCATGTTTTCATGTTCTTACTTAGGCACTTCACGGCTACGATATTCCGTTGATCAGACAAGGTTGCTTACATTCGCGATAACTTATAGGAGAGGTCCGGTCTGATAGCTGGTATCCGAATACTGGAGCATTGTTTTCCCTTCTACGTCCTTCCTTGTGCAATTCGTAGAATTCGTGGCTGACTTTTCTCTTCCATGCTTACTACTTGCTTGTTGCAAGATCCATATCGACTCAGAATTTTTCCGAAGACCCAAAAATCTATCGTTACGGTCTTGCTCATTGTCCAGTTCAATAAATGGTTTTATATATCAAAGAAGAACAACCAGGATTAGTGTTTTGTAGAGCATTATGTTTTTCTTCGTATAAGAAGTTTTACTCCTTGTAGTTTGGACAAACCGAGGAAGCATCGATCGCCTATGATTACTATTGATCGGATTTTCGACAAGGTTTCGTTTTCATAGTTAAACTTTTTGTCGATATGTGTGTATTGTTAAGGCGTTGATCAATAAATTGATTTCTTGTCGAAAACATATATGATCTTCAATGAAGACATCCTGATTGCAGAAAAGACTTAGAAAATGATATTACCTTCTATTTTGACAGCTGCTTCTAGCAGGAACTGTTCAATTTTTAAGATGCCTTGTCCATTCGCTGGTGAAGAAAGGAGCCATCTAGAATGAGTATTCTGTGAAAGGGCTACTTCATATATTTTAAAGAATTCCCCGAACCCTTGGGAAAATGAACACACCAGATTGGCCTGAGAGAAAATTGCAGATAATAAACAGCATGCTCAGAGGTTGATTAAGCAAGCAAAGAATTTGCGATGCTCAAAACCGTTTTCTTAAATAACAAGTTCGGTAATCTTTCTTGGAGACAATCGTACACCATTATAAGTTGCACAAGCCTTATAAACATTCATTTTCAAAACAAGTGATATTGAATTCAAGATTGAATAAACTTCCCTCTCAATATTGCTGAAATTTAATTGACAATAAATATTGAATCTAGTGTAACTCCGTGATCTCTCACACTGTTTCCTAAGTTAACGGTTTGATTCCCTGAAATTAGCCGGAGTTATGCACGTTTTTTGAAAAAGACCAATTGAATTGTTGTCAAAGTTTATAATAAGTATCGAGTCAGGTTCTCGATATTGGTCTTATAGGCTTAAATAAAACGAAAGAAAGCCTTTAACAGAAATCCATAGAAATATTTTAAATGAAGGTTGATATCACCTTGTATTTAGCTATAAAAGTGGTTAGATCATCCAAAATTCTCGTTTTTTAATCTTTAGACATTCATTTTCTTTTTATGTTTATTAACGTTTATTTTGCATTCGTATGTTCATTAGCAAAGCATGCTTTTAGTCTTGCTTTCTACGTCATTCCATCTCTTCTTTACATTTAATGTCATCTTCTATCGTATCGCATCTTGGCTTGCTTTCTAAATTTAATATTTCTCCTTCATTACTATTGTTATTTTCTTAGATTTTAATTCAAAACATTGGTACACATAAAAACACAACACTTCATAAAATTAAACAAAACAAAAAAAACAGAAAAAATACTATACTACATAATTCGAAATCCATACACGAAAACACAACAAAACACAAAAAATGTTGAATTAAAACAGAAAAAAAAATAACGTACTCGTACGCACATTAAATGCATCTCTCTTAAGAAAATGTGCATGAATTTTTCTTTTCTTTTTAAAACTCCCTCATTAGTTAAAAAAAAATTCTTTAACCAAAATATTAATTAATACAACCCGAAACCAATTTTTGTTTTGTTTTTTCCTTTCTTTTGGTCTCGTTCCAGTGGTTAAGTGGAATGCGGTATTCTTTGGACCAAGGAATCATCGGAAAAGGATTTAAAATCGGTTCAGAACATCAACAAAGAGAAACCCATTTAAGGAAACGAAGCAACAGAATTGCCATCACAGATACTTACGTTGATATTCAGTTGATAGCTAGAATTTATTATATAATTACGTTTGTAGTACTTTTATTTTCTACACTGTTATTTTATTTGCCGTAGTTCTGTAAGACAACAAATAAAAGTTACTCCATCTCATTGCAAAATATCACATATATTAAAAGTAAATAGTTAAATTTTGACTGCAAACAAAAACAAACGAAACAATTCCTTTTTTTTGCTTATACAATCATTAATGTGCCGACACGACATTAAGGAAAAAATAAATGTATATTAACTAGGCTTAAAAATAAAATATTTTGTTGTATAGAAGAGGAAAAAAAATTATATGTGATAGTATTAATTTTATTTAATCCTAAATATTAATCTGTGTATTTTTTATATTAATTTGTTTAAGTTGTAATTGCTTAAGTAAAACAATATTTGCGTTAAAAAATTTCCTTCAGTTTTTCTATTTTCTGTTATTCTTCAAAAATGTTCACAGTATTATGTTTGGAACATCAATTATTTTCTTTAACGATTAAATAAATTTTGAAAAATTTTGGTAAATCAAAAAACTAGAAAATAGAAAAAACAAAAAAACAATAACCAGACGAAGAGATATAAGCAAACTAATGAACAAAACTGAAATATTATTTAATATTTAATTTAAGATTTAGGAGTAGAATTTTACTAGAATAACTATTGCTATTGTTAATGAAAACTGAAAGGGAATTTTCGTACACCACTTGGTTTTTCGATGACACGAGGAGAGATTTGATAGCAAGAATTATTTGCTTAGGTTAGGGATAGCTAGTAATATAAGCGCGCACTTTAAATCATAAACTGTCGTCCATTTTAGTTTAAAAATAAAGGAAAACACGAAATAGAGAAGAAAAATCAAAATTTATACTCAAATTGTATAATTGTGCTCAATCGTAAATAAACCTTATTTTTGTATACAGTATAATCCTGAAATTGTTTTTAATTATTTTAACATTTACATTAATACTAACAAAAGTTCACTTAGCTGGTCTCAACAAATGAACTGGGCATAAACGTCATGGCTATGTTGTAATAATTATAATTATAAAAAGGAAGCAATAAGAGATTCGTATTCGCTTCATACTTGAATAAGATCGTTCGAAAATGGAAGATCATTCAATGGAATAAAGCACGGAAGGTTCTCATTCTCCAGTAATTCAACTATAGTCATGATGTCGTTTTACTTAAGCAGGTTGAAAACGATAGCAGTCATCCTGCTGGAAACTTTTTTAAAACATGTTTCCCAAAATCGGAGAAAAGAGCAATCCGACGGTACTTCGAATGACAATTTTGTGTAGAAATTTATGTATAAAGTAGTTTTAATATCATAATTCTTGAGACTTGTTTCTTACCTTTAACTTTTTTGGCTACAATCGCTTTCACATCGCTATGATATTAAACAGCGGGAATAAATTTACAAATTAGTTCTTATATTTCTCGGTTATTAGGATTTGTATTTATTAGTTTTAGAAAAATATTTATAGTCAAGCATAAAAATCTTTACCCATCAAACGTAGAAAGACGTACCATACATGATTTGTTATTTTTTCCTCCTAACTACAACACAAATCTATGTTTTCATAAAATCTTCTACATTTCGCAATTGTTTAATGAAATTCAACAACAAAAAATTGAAAATTCTTTATTTTTATTAGCTCCAAATGAATTGATATTCAATTATTTTATTTAAAAGCATTTAACTTCACTTTTAACGAAATATTATTCCATAAAATTTAATTTCTCAACCTCAGTCATCCCTGACTTTGCACGAATAATAAAATTGTTTCGGCATAAAAAGATCCGTTAGTTAGGGGAGGAGTCTATTTCTATGCCAATTACATCATGGCTGACAATTATTAAAAACAATTGAACTGGGATACCTGCTACTGCTGTTTGGTCGCCTGGTGCTACATCTCAGTTTGTCTGTTCACAGAATCGTTTTTAATATGGAAACGATTGGCGATGAAGGTGATGGTGGGGTGGTTGAGGGTGGAAGTAGTATAAAGAGCCCTGTGACGTCAGATCGGATCGAGGACAATATTTCGCCCTGGATCTGTTCCATTGAAGCTTTTCATTGTTTTCGTGTTTTTACTGACTTAAGGCCCCCGTCAAAGGAACACGAACCAGCGGCGTGGACGAAAATTCTGGCCGCGCGTGCGCTCTGTAGTTCGTAGAATTCATTTCGTTCAGACATCATTTGATGAGACATTGCGAAGAAAAGTGTGCAAACAACTTTGTGTTTTATCAACTTCTAGTCTTATGGCTCTTAAAACAATTGACCACTTTTGAACTGAAATACCGAAATCATTCAAAATATGCCCAATTTAAAGCATTCATCATCCATAAGAACGTGAGCTACATGGTGTGCGTCCCTTGTTCTAACAAGATATAATGCGGATTTTCCAAAAAGTACCGATGTCACTGTACCATAACTACCATAACTGGTAACATCAACAACGACAAAATTTATATTCATGATCGACGTATACGAACAGAAGCTGCTCTTTTCTATTGCAGAGAGATTGGTGTGTTTTGAACATAATCACTTAAATTACTGGAACGCTGAAACCCAATCGCTTTTTGTTTGCCATCAATGATCGCGGCGGGAAACAGCTTGTTCCGCCCGCGCCGATAACCCGCGTTCTGAATGACAGAGCCTTAATAATGCCGTCGATCATTGTAGCACCTAAGTTTGAGCTCTCTAGCTTCTTTGATTCATGCTTTCGTGAACCTGGTGTGGTCGGTTAGATTCGAAGGCACTCTTCGTTGTTGTAGCTCAACACAAGTCTTTTTTATTAAAACCGGATTCTTTTCTTGGCGATTAGTGAAGATGGATGAAATTTGGGAACTTTACCATAAGCTTGAGTCCAATAGGCAGTCTGCAGAGTGGTTGGAAAGCCTTCAAAGCAAACCAAAATCCCAGACCGGGAAGGTACTGTGATCCTTTTTTTGGGATGCACAAGGAAAACTCTTCAACTTGGACTTGGACTGCTGTATCAGTAGAAGCAAAAAAAAGTCCCAAGAGAGTATAATGCAGCATTATTGAATAAACTGAACGATGAATTCATATGGCGAAGAAAAAAGGTCTGTGCCATTAGCACCCAAGTCTTTGAAAGCGATAACCCAATTGGACCAATTACGCTTCGATTTGGTTGTTCACCCACCGAATTCCCAGGACTTGGCTCCCACTGATTACTATCTATTCTTAAACATTAAGCGGTGCCTTCAGGCAAAGAGATTGATACCGAATGATGAACTCATCGCGGAAACCGAGGAGTATTTCGAAGGCTTGGACGTTTCGTGCCACAGAAAGGACATAGAAATGTTTGAAACTCGATATATACCATGCGTATTGCTCTCGCAGGCAACTACGTAGCATATGTTGATAGTTTAATATAACTTTGCCCAAAAATGCCTTGTTTTTATTAAAAATCCCGGAACTTTTCCGTAGTAAAGATATTTGTATTATTTACAAATATTTTGAAACTATTAAAGAATTTAAAAATACTGTGTCTGTTCTACCTTTCGGATATGTCTGGCTTTTTGAATGCTTTTCTCAACAACATATTAATTTGAGCTTTTGAAATAAAACGCGATGGATTTAATTTACTAAATAATTCAACGAATAATTCAAAGGCAGACCGTTTACTTACTAAGGAACCCTGTTATTCATCAATTTTCACAATCAACACCAATAAAAGTATTTTATTAAAAAAAAAATACATATCTCAACTTGACACAGGACATTTCGCAAACCCTCTTATTTGGAAATTCATAACTCAGCGAAAGTCATCTCAAAAATCCAAAACATTTACAACAAAAAAATAAATTAATTAAGTGCATCAACACATGCACACAAATAAACACATGAAACATTGTTGATAACATCGACTTGATTTGTTGTCAACAGACCTTATCAGAACTATTGCGAAAAGAACAAACTCGTATTACCATTCAAACTTTTAAATAATGAAATTAAAAATTGTATTCAAACAATTAAAATCAACACTTACCTGAATTATAATGAATTTTAAATACTTAGGTAAATAAAAGATCAAAACAAGCACTACACTGGGGTAAACAGACAAAGGCCTACTAACAACTTCAAATTGAGCGCGTTTCAGTCGTGCTTAGCACAAAGTCGTTCTCAGATGACAGCTCCCTCGTGTAGCGGTTGCTAGAAGAAAACATCATATCCTTATGAGAGAAAATTCCCATTTATCATGTAATTTTGTTTTCCTTTAAATGCCAGAGAAATATTCAAAGAAAAATGTTTTCCAGGTGGACAAATGTTCCTTTTGAAATATTTAATAAGTGAAAACTTATCTGTAAAAACAGGTTTTCTAGATGAGAGCTGAAATCGCCTTGGGGAAGACCAAGTCGTCAAAACTTAAAGATTTCATGCGAAAGATTCATTTTATAAGAAATGAAATAAACGAGCGATTTCATACTGCCACTTATCGTGTCTAGTTTTCGATTGTTTTGTTTTTCAGATCACAGAACATGCTTTTTTATGTACGAATTCGTGCTCACCGTTGAACATCTGAACACTTCAGTGAGCGAAAACGTCTCCACATGTTTCCATTTCACGAAAAACATTGCAGAAATTATTGTAAGCCAACCGGCTACCAGAATCTAAGCAAAATCAATATCTACATCTTTTTAACGTTTTTCTGAACTTTAATTAATAAATAATTTAAACTTCAACTCTTTCCTCTTTTCTATAAAGTAGTTCATCAGAGTATTTGTTTTGTTTTCGAATGATTTCTGTGTTGGACAAGCTTTTGGGGACCTGGTGTGAATCTGTGTGCTTTAAGAATACATTTCAGATATTCGCAGCTGTTTAGATGAGTATTTAAGAGTTAGATTATATTATGACACTCAGCTTACTAGTTTAATGCTGCACAAATTCGAAAAAAGCTACGTTTTTGAAATGTTTTCTTTGTCGTCTCTAGCACACAACGCGACATGTGACATTGTAAGCATTCGTCGCTTCCAAACTTCATAATCTTCAACTTCAAGGACTTTTGAGCGTTTGGTGGTTTTAGCCATGGTCTCAGGCTCACCATCTTTTTCGGCACCATCTGCTTCAGTTTCCTCGTTTTTGGTGTTCTTGTCCTTTTTTTCGGCATAAGCGGCCACAATCTTATCCCACTTTTGCTCCAACTGTGCCCACTGCGACGGGCGCAAATGGCTGAAGGCCAATATTTTCTGCTTTGGCAAACGTTTTTGAGAGATTTTACAAGCCTGATAAACAGCCATTGCCGCATATTGTGGATGTGTAATGTCAACATCGGCCGCTTCACGCTCGACAACATTTTTGTACATATCCATCAGTTCTGTGGCCTTTTTAGAGACCTCATTTACTCCCAGCTTAATGCAGATATCTGTCACTCCCACTTGTTTATTCAGGTCGAGTATTTTCTCCAGCATCCGCTTGTTGTTTGCATACTGAGTCTTGCGTAAACCAGAAATCTTTATGGCATTCCCCTGAAAAGCAAAGGTTAGTCCTCCAATTTGTGGTTTTATGTACCGTACCTGGTCGTAAATTATGCCGAGAAAAGATGCAGCTAAATCAATGCATAACACTATTTTTGCATAGACGTTTAGAGAAGCATTAACATTTGTTGAGCGGAGTTCAAGCAGACGAAGCAGTTCTGTGGTTTTGCTGGAAGGAAATGTTCATTGAACCAATAAATTTTCGAAATAAAATTTACCTGGCTATTTTAGGTTCGTCTTTAAGGCCCATCTTTTGTATTAATTGCTCGGTTAATTCTGCCATCGTTCTTCAATCGGCAGAAACAAGATATGAATTTGTTTTGTAAACAAATGCAAAGAACGTGATTTCTCTTTGCCTGAAAAAGCGCGCAATTTCAACTGTCACTCCAAGAAAAGCGATGACAAATGATATGGAGTGTGTTCAACAAATTCGATTTGAAAGTGTTTTGAATTAATATCCTCAAATTAGGAATTGAATGATAGTCCTTGATACTAAGCTTACATAAAAACAGCCACATATATGTATACAAATTTATTTTTATTTAATTTATTAGCGGGAACATGTCCCTAAAAGTAGTTGTCTCGCTTCTAGTAGATGAGTTTCTGTGCCTTTGCCAATTCCAACTGTGCAGCTGAAACATTTTGCAGTCCATCCTTAACAATGTTTAGATTCTCTTTCCAGGCTTGCAGTAAATCGCGCAACTGCTCCCACTGTGAAAAGCCAAAAGTACGGTGCATTGTGCTAGATATGTGCACCTTTTTATTTGCCTGATCTAGACGTGCCCGCACAAGTTTAGTTTTCAGCACTTCAATGATGAATGGCTCAACTTCTTCTTCGGCGATCTGTAATTCCTTGGTCAACTGCTCGAAAGTCATCTCAGGATTGCTCTCGGCTAGCTGCATAAAGGTCAGCAATCGCATCTTCTTCATATTCTGCTCGTGATTCAGACCCTGCGATGTGACGAATTCCTTGTGATTCTCATAGAATTGAATGTAAGATGGTAATTTGTCGGAAACAAAAATCGACAGGAGATCATGGATAAGATCGCCTTCCAGAAAACGAACTGGCTTCAGGGAAAGTAAGGGATCCAAAAGGAAAGTATTGGGATCAGCCAATGCTGTTACAATGCATTTCATGGCGTCTTCACGAGCAACGCAGGCGTTATCAGCCGTGTATGTGCCCAAGAGTTCGATCATTACTTTGGCGGAGAGTTCAATATTGGTGTCCTTAAGCACATCGTGAAGAAGACGATAAAGCTTCTGCATTTGCTCGCTTGATGGAGGACAATTAACGAACTGACTTTTCAGCTGATCGACACCAGTAAATACTTCGAGAACTTGGTCGCATTGCTTGGCAACCTGAACCAAATGGTAGTAGACATGATAGCGTAATGGGGAGCTCGTATCCAAGTTATTGAACAACCGCCATAGCCTAAAATGTACAAATTACTTTCAAACGATTATCAAATGTTTTTTTTCTACTCACGATTGTAAACACACTTTAGCCAAGGGTGCGTCGGGGGCTTTAGTCATCTTCTCACAATAAGCCAAGACAATATTTTCTCCTCTGTCCAAAGAGATCTAGCGAGACAAATCTTGCATAAGATAGAAATTAATGATACACTTTTGAAATAACATACAGTAATCATAATGGAAACAATACTGTTGAGAATGCCATCGATTTGTGCTGGCTCACCATCCTTGAAGCAAACATCACAGACTCCAATAATTTTGTGTAGATCATCTTCGATGCCTTTGGATGATTTTTCTGAGGATATCTCAGCGCCAAGCTTTTTAAAATATTTTCGCAACTCTTGGACCTAAACAGGGGAAAACATTTTGGGGATGCATATAAACATTTTGAAACCAAACATAACCTATAAGTCGAGTTCTATCGGTTAACTAAAAAGTCCAACGCACTTGGAACTTTATGTGTTCCTATTTCCATTTTACCTGTTCGTCCAGTGAGAGATCTATAAAAACCGGAACCGAATTCATATTTTTTTCTATTCAAACTATTAAAAGAATGTCTGCAAAACTATTCAACAGCACACGTCGCTCTTTTTGACAACTAAAAAGGACTGTCACGTACGAAAGAGATGACTATTGAAGTGGCAGCCAGAGGTTTTGGGATGTGTTTGCAGGTTTCATTTCATATGCTTAGGGGTGGAACACAAAAAAAAATTTGCTAAGCAACTTTTACATATAACAACAAACAATAATAAAGCAATAATTTTTTTAAATCTTTCACTTCTAAAGGTTTTTGGGTTTTTGAACAACGAGAAAATAACATCCACAAAACATCATAGATGTAAATTTGAGAGATTTAACAATATTTAACTGTATTTTCTACCGCCTGACTGGAAAATTGAGAATTGTTGTTGTTTGTTTTCGACAGAATGGTGTGAATTTTAGGCGTGTAATGAATGTATACATCTGAGAATGATTGTTAGTTAGGCAACTGAATAGTAGTTTGCCATTCTGCCTCATCATGACGGTTGTATGAAATAAAGATCAGTAGTACATACTATTCACGAACCACCAACTTTAGCTGTTTAAGCAGTACATACTTAATAGTTTGAAGAAGAATCTGTATTTAAGCAGGATAGCCATCATTATCATACTAAAAGAATAATAATAAATCGGACGTTATTGATAATTATTAACTAAAAACCACTCGGTGAGGCACGCATAGAAATAGTTAACAGCTTGATCGAGAAGAACGCCAATTTAAAACATCAGACAAGAGTTTCCGTTGTTGACAATCCAGTCTTCGAAGAGTCCTTGAGCTGCATTACAAATCCTTAGGATTGATCAGTTCTTTGTGTATGTAGTTAGATTTAAATAAGCTCATGGCCAGGAGATCATAATTTGCATTGAATACCATGCCGGATTACCAGAGTTCAATGACTTGGATAGTAAAGTGTCACGTTCTCCTAAAACTGTATAATTGAGCACATCTTATCTTAGATTAAGTGCATGCCGAGTATAAGGACATTGTAGAAATGAAACAAATATGAAAAGTAGGTATTTAAAATAAAAACATACATTTAAGCCTCAGTCTCAAAGACAGTAGTTACTTTAAAAAAAAAAGTAAAGCATATTTGGTTATTTCTTACAATTAAATTAAGAACTTACTATTCGTTTTAACAAAACATGGTAACAAAACCGATAACGGCAGAACGAATTTGACTTAGTTGATTTTTCGGATTTGTTCATTTAAGCTTTATATCAACACATATTATATATCAAGTCTACTTTCTCTTAGCTTCCTTTTCCCACATTTGCTTTATGTGTGCACATAGAACTTCACCAACATCTTGTGGTCGTCCATCAGCTGTATAGTCTGAAAATGTAAAATACAACTATATTAGGTTTTTTTCTGATTGGCATCCAATTTATCAATGTTATTGGTGTTTTCCCGAATCGATCCCCCACCAGTCAAACAAGGAGCATATTTATATAACAACTTTGTAGAATTAAACTTAATTAGGCGTGGATATAGCAAACTTTACTTCTTGTAAGGACAGCAAAGATAGAAAGATAGAGCCTTGCTTCGCCATCCGTTTGCGCACGTTGTTTTTCTTGTGTATGACGGGATTAGGGCACATAATCAATTCTCGACTTTGATTGGGTTGGGAAAAACATAATGTAATATACATAAATACTACCGATACTTCTTGACTAGCCTGCACAGTAAGCCTGCATATATGCTTTTCATGCTACTCCGTTCGCAAATAACAATTCCATGAATTAAGTTGGTAATGTGCCAACATAACATTCAAATAAACAATTACCATTGAAGAATACCAGCTCGCATTGCTCCTGCGTGGGTGGCCACTTTTCCAAAATTTTCTTCAAATAGTGAAAAAATTTCAGCAATATTTCTCTCTGCATGGCTTTCATTTGCCAAGTTCTGGTCATATCAAAATTAATGGCATCGAAGTAACTCAGGAGCGGTGTAGCACCTTCAACGGAAATGTAATAAGGCTGCCCGTCTATAAGTATACGATACACGTCATTAATATAAGGACGAAAGACGCCAGCCCTATTCTTTCTAGTAACCTCAAGTGGTTGCTGAAATGAAGAACATAAAAATTATAATTTATTTTACAACAGCAATCTCGCCACGTACCGAATCTTGCCTTTCCATCAAATCGCTTTTAATCACAGGCATTGAGTGTAAGGAATTGGGTATGAGGATCATCAATCGCTTAACAGCGAATTGAACATCATGCTTGGATTCATATATTTCAATTCTTTTCCGGATTTCTTAAAAAAAAATACAAGGAAACTTATTTGAGCCGGTTCTTAAGCATAAATTATATATTACCAGGTAAAACGAATATCAAATAACCATGAAAATAATTTGCTGCCATACCGGTTGCATAATCCAAGCAACTTTCGGACCTTATAAAATCCGTATAGTGAAAGATGTTCTTAGAAAATAAAAAATATTTCAAAAGCCACCAAATTGGGATTAAATGCATCTGTTCTGCAACACCTTCCCATATCTTTGCTGGACTGCGGTACTCGCTAAAAATCACAGACGCAATGAGGAACAACAAAACCGACGATGAGCGTGAGATCGTGAATCCATAACGAAGTATTCTGCGAAACTTTTTTGTATGGGGATAATGAATTGGATAATAGTAGTACTCTCGTAGGACCCTAAACAATCTCCAAATACTTTCAGCGACTGCAAGCGTCAACACAGCAAAAACTGTTTTTGTACCTAGACGAAAATAAGATTAAAGATAATATTCCCTATCGAAGCGCCCCCATACCAAAAGTCATCATTAAGACGTTGTGAAAAACAAATTTATTTCACACATTTATCTTTGTTTGAACAAATAAATATTTGCAAGTTCTGACATCAGAGTAGAATAAGATCGGTTCTGTTTGATTTAATATTTCTTACAGGTTCGTAAGGCCTAACTTGCTGAAGTGCGTAGTCCCATTTGGCAACGATACCATATTTTTCTGTGTTCAGAAAATAAAATAGACGTCTTTGTCCCAGTATTATAGGTTCCTGGAATGTATTTTCATCATTTAATTCGCTGGCGATGGTGGTGCATTATCATACTTGGCTTGTTTAGGACCAGACACGTGAAGTTATATGAGGCGACGAAATCTCTCTTCGATGAACATGACAATTTGACAAGAACATTTGAAGTTATTTTGATAATGTTATAACAATTGTGAATTGAAGCAGTGCCCCTATCACTTCATTCAACTGATATGATCAAATATATTTTTGGCAGCACAAATTTTTGCTTGGTTTAAATATCGCTCAAATGGGGTACTGAAATGGACAGGTTTTTACAACTGCGAAAGGCCAATTGATTTTTTTTTCTTTATCCATATGATTATAATTCATTTGCGGGCGGACCGGGGTGGCATGCCCAATTTGGAAGGATGTGCAAGTATAAGTTATTGAAATTGGTCTGGATAGCGCTTTCTATAGACTTTCTCTGCTTCACATTTGGGACATTATTTTTTAATAGAAATATAAAATTATATAGTCTACTTTGCTTGCTGAGAATAAGGAACAGTTTGAATACAGGAACCCCCCCCCCCCCCCATCCATCGTGACTAATTGTTTCCCAATATTGTTCATGATAAGTTCAAACTTTTTGAGAAAATTCCAAATCTTCGAGCGAAAAGCACTTCGGAACTGCAAAGTATCTATGCGAACTGTCCTCAAAGATGCTACGCAAAATCTTTTCCAAAAATCGACGAATTCTTCAAGGAATTTGATTGATGTACTTCTCAAATCACTCATCGTTAATTACAAAAGGAGCACGACACTGTAATATAAAACAAATTGCCATATAAACACGCGTTGTTCGTTGTTCTTTGAATTTTCTGTTTACGTGTTCGATGTTCCTTTGGTCTCCGTTCGTTTTTCGGTTTTGTCGTTTACACATTCGTTGATTCGCGTTCGTCCAAAAACGAACACTGAACACGGTGTAAAGGAACGAAAGTGTAAGTCCCGCTTTAAACCAAATTTCAACACCATTTAAAATAGTGCGCTATGATGTCCAATATTTACAACAAGAATTAGTTCACAATCAAACAGAATTTTTTTTATTCACTGGAAAGCGTTCCACTCTTATCACTGGTTTTCCAAAACTTAATTGCTGGTTGTCAAAAACAGCTGTATTTTCTTCGATTTGCTGTTACTGTCCATCTGGGTGAGGCTCAAATAGATGAAAATCCATGTAATTCTTATTATTTACATATTTTTCAACTTAAATTTAGGATATTCGGTGCATTGAATAACCATGTACACTGTATCCGTGATACCACCCGATTTACGCCATGAAGAAACTATAATTCAAGCAGCCAACGCTTTAGATTGCTTACAATCGACAATAACAAACATTTTCGATCGAATCGACAAACGTATTTCAAAAAACAACAAAAAAATCAGCGAACTCAGTTCGCGTATCAATTCGGCAGCCTTAAAAATTCAAAATTTATCCGGTACAAGCAAGGCCATAAAAATTTACTCGCCACCCAAGTTTCCTTCTTCGCATGTTTTTCGAGACATTGAATTGACTTTTAAGGACGGTGATACCACAACGAATTCAACACCCGACTATGAGATAACCAGCCGGGTAGACCCAGTGCCTAATAATATTCAAGAGAAATTGGTATTCTTTCATTTTCGAAGTGCGAAAGACAAATCAGCAGCCGCCCGAGTGTCCAATCATCGAGGATTAGGTTATATACCTCCAAACATTAAATCTGTAAATTCAGTGCTGCTTTTTAATACGGCAGAAAACGTTTACGGAGTTCGCCGCATAGCAGATGACATGAATCGCGGACAGAAAATTCGTAGCAAAACTTCTCGAAGAACTGAGAATGAAGCCCATCGTGGTTTATTCATCGAAGCAGCACCCATATCGCTAAGCAACCGTCAAAAAGGCGCCGATAAGAGAGTTCAGCAGGGTCTTTTTTACACGCCAAAGTTGAATGAAGCGCCAGTGATTGATTTGCCAGTGGATCTTCCCGATTTGCCTGGCATAGCGGACGATATTCAATTCGATCATACTGACAATCATCAAATCGCTCCGTCTCTGTTTATCGAGAATCTGACGGATCTACCTGAAATCGTAGAGCCGCTTGTGAAAAATGGCAAACACATCCAGTTCAATGCAGCGGATGATTCGAAACACGAAGCAAAATCAATTATTCCAGGTCCACCAGCGCCGCCACCACCTCCTCCACCCACTATGGTGCCGTTTGTCGAAAAATCGAGCATAACAGTTGTGCCACCTCCGCCGCCGCCTCCTCCTTCTCAGGCAATGGAGTCAACCGGTCCGAGAAAAGAAAAACTCACCCAAATAGCAGAATCAAAGGCACAGAGTGTGGATGTTCGCTCAAATCTGATGGATGCCATTCGGAAAGCTGGTGGAGCTAGTGGAGGTCGTCTGCGTGCTGCAGCAGATGTAGCTAGGCAAACAGCATCAGAAAAATCAGCTTCAGCATCAAATCAAACTAAAAGTGGCGCTGGTTTTGATCTAATGGCTGATTTGCACAACAAGCTCTTAATGCGAAGAAAGGGTATCTCCGGTGCAAAGGAAGACGGAACTGCATCAGACAATGGTAACATCATAAGTCGCTTATCAGCACTTATTCCTCCACCGCCACCAAAAATGCAGAACTCTTCGTCGGACGATGAGAACGAAGGCGATGATGCGGATTGGGCGGATTAATTTCTATTATCAATCTTATTTTATTTATTTTCTTTTTGGTTCCTTATTGTTAACCGCTCAAAATTAATTGTGCCTTTCTTTTTAAGAAAACTCTATATCACAATGTATAGAGCTCGAAAATCTGTTATACACTTTTATTAGAGAATGTAACTCCGATTTTGTTACGAAACTAATACGAAAAACTAAAATATACACAGTAGAACTAATTTTTCACCAAATAGCCATGCATTTTTAATTTTGTTGTATCAATTTTTGATGGCAAAATCAATGTGTTCGGCGGTTTCGTCTAAGATCGTTGCCATCGGGCCATCGGTTAAAAGCGAGTTGTTTTAGAAGTTAAAACACGTTGCAGTAATTATGGAACAGGAAAAAACACTAAATATAACAATGGATTCGCATATTATAATTTTGAAATCCGACAGCAACGGCGGAGAAGCCATTCAGAAATACCAAAGACTTATTTCTGAATTAATGTAATGCTCAAATATATCTTTGAATTAGATGTGATTTTCTTCATAAGGACTTACTTTGACAATAGAGCTTCAAGTTAAAAAAAATTAGCTTTCGGCTTAAGATAATAGTAAATCATTTTTCTAACTCAACTGCCAAAAGGATCTTGTGTACATGCTTGATATTTTTCTTTCGAGATTTAACAACTCAAAAATATGTTTGCCTTGATTAAATAGATTGCATTAAAAGAGATGGTTTATAGTAAGACGTGCTTTGGCTTCGCAGAGGTGGCTCTTTGGGGACTGTTTGTGTATGATGTTCGTGTGTACCATCTTTAATCTCACTAAGTTCCTTAGCATCTTGTGAGGTATATTTTTGGGGTAGATACCTTTTGCGGCAAATGGATTTATTTTAGTGAAGGTTGTTATATGTTTTCCACACCGATTTCCTTTTATCCTTAAAATGCGTATCAAATTATTTTTTAAGATTAAAAAAAAATTAAGCAGCATCCCTTTGGAGATTACAAAGTCAACGGTCGTTGACAACGGTCTAAGCTACTCCTTCCTCCGTTTTTGAATTATCGGTAAAAATATCGAAATTTCGGCGAATATACATACATTCCTCTGAAGATATCGTGGTTGATTGATCATTTGGAATATTTCGAGAGTTTTCTGGATATGGCATCAGCAGGCAGTTCCCAGCTTGGTTTCGATGTTTTTTGCTTTTGTTCTTTTGTACGCCAATATTTTTTGCATTCGATGGGTACTTAAGAATGTTTTTGTAGTTAAGAAGTTTTTTCGGGCAGTTTTTTTTTCTATTGTTTGTGATGTGATGTATTGACATCTTTCTTTAATATAAGGTAAGCCTGCTTCTGTAAGAAAGTTGGTAATAGCGGTTGTTCGAAAAGATTTTATGTAGTATCTCAAATTTTTCTGAATAGATTTTCGTTCCCCATTGCTTCCCCCATTCGCAGAGGCTCCTGAGAATATTGATGCCAAAAATCTTAAAGCTTTACATGCCGAATATATTATCAGGTCGTCGGCGTGCAGGCACTGTTGTATTAGAGTGTAATTTTTGACAATTCTGTTGATTTTGATAAATAGATGGGTATATAATGGAGTATTCTCCCAACAACAATTTGGTATTCACCTAAAATCTATACGATAATTTTAAGATCTTATAGAGTCGTGTTCGTTTTTTAAATGTCCATCGCAGATTAAATAGGATCCCACCAGGTCTTGCATTCGCAGGTATACTGCAAAAATTCAATGGAATCATAGGCGTGGTGTTCAACCATTTTTAACCAGTTCAATGGGGTTCTGTTCAGATAAAAAAATGTTGTTCTCATAAGTTCCAATACCGATAAATAGCACTCTTTAATTTTGGAATAGTTAATTTTATATGGTAATTAAAGCTTTCAAAAGTTTAAATGTTCTAGCCGAAAGGCAGTTTTTGTTTATAATGTATGTTAATTTATTTACAAACAAGTAAATTGGCAAAAAAAATAACTTACTTTAGCCTGACCGCAAACGAACGCAAACTAAACAATCACGCATTTATGATTTTTATTTCAAAACTTCTGAAGAATTCTTTTACTTCTCTCAGATGGAATTCACGTTTTATAATTATTTTAATAATAAAAGCTTAATATTTCTTGCCAACAGTTTTGTACTGTGCGAGCTCAACAATTCCAAAAAAAAAATTCAATTCTGATGATGGCCATTGATTCCGTCCAGTGTTTTTGTTTTTTGGATCATTTAAACATTTTCCACTGTTTGAAATAGGTAAGCAGCAGAGCGGTTTATTCCTCAGTTGATTTATTTACATGCGACACTTTTACCAAATGAAACTCAATCATTCTTTGAATACAGTTGTTTAAAAAAAACTGAATCAACAACCGAGCCATAAAACTTTGTAATTATTAAAACTCTAATGCTTGTTAAATCTGTTTCTGGCATTCTGTTCAATCTTCATCCATAAAGTCTGTTATCAATGTAGACCACAAACTTTTGTATTTGATTATTTGTTTGTCAATCGTTTTTGTCTCAAAACAATAAGGGAAAACAACGCAATGTGGAAAAAATGGATATTTTTTATTATTTTATTCTTCTCTCACAGTTTCATATTCTTCAAAAGTGTCTTTGTATATTGTTTGTATGCTTTGTTTGTAAACATTATATAGTTATAAAAAATGTTTTTGTTTTCCTGTTTTATTTTTTTTTGTTTTGTATGCACATTCGTATCAACTACTAAAGATTTTAGTTAAGTAAAATTGTTGTTACAAATACTATTTATTTTTTAAATCTATTTCATTCTCGGTTTTTGACTAAACAAATATCTTCAGTATATATTTGCTCAGCTTATTTTTGCAAGCGTTTTAAAACAAAATATTGCTTTTATTGTTTCAAAACATAGTAATTAAACAATTAAGGAAAAAACATTCTATGGCAATACCTTTAACGAATGCAAAAGTGCCACTTTTTGCCTTCTCATGTCTAATGATTTATTTCGCATTCAAAAGAAAATTCAAAATAATTAATATACGGTGGCACAGACCATTAGTTGAAGGATAAAATGTTGAAAGAAATCTTGTTTAGTAAATGTTTTGTAGAAAGTTTTATCACCCACTATTTATAGTATGACTGATTTAAGGTTCATATTCTTGCTCGCCAACTCTTAGCGGCGCAGAAAAAACAATTTTGAGGCAACTGCTTTACGACATTATTTGAAGTTCTACGTTTAACGCGGTTTTTGTTATTCCATCTTCTAATTAGAGACCACCAATTTAAGTCGAATTAGGAAGCTAAAGCATGAGTAATCAAACTTATTCGAAGTTGAATAGAAAGCATGTCTGCAACATAGAAAACCAATAAGATAAGTATTTTGAAAAACTTATCTTCGAAGAGGTTATTGAAAGCGCATAAAGTTCGCAACCGGAGATGATGCATCAAGAAAAACTGCCAATTTCGTTCGTTAAGAGAGGTTAAACATAAAAAGTGTATGCTTTAGTGTTCTTTGAAATTTTACAGTAAAAAATCAAAAGTTGGCATATATTGGATTTTTTATTTTTTCCTGTAATAGCTTTAATAGACTTGTAATCTCAATTGTGTGTGTTTTTTTTTTGTTCATTTTAATTACATCTTTTATGGTTCAAAGAAGTCTCTATTTTTTCTCTTCCAAATATATGTATATTTCAAATTGAATAATTGGATAATTCGCATAGAAAGACTATTAAAAACTTCGTCAGATATTCGTCGATGTTCAAAGTACTATCCAAATTCCTGTACAATCAATTAACTTATGTTTAAGTATTAAAAATGTATCTTGTTATTTTTTTTTTGTTCAAGCGAATTACACATTATTTTAAGTATTTGTAAATATAGCATTAAAAAACAATATTTTTTCTTCGATTCATCCTTTCGAATTTCGTTAGAAATAAACCAAATTCATTTTGAATTAAAAATTAAACAATTATACCGAAAACTAATTAATAAAAATATACATACTATAAATGTGTGTTTTTATTTATATGTATTCATATACATACATTCATATCTCTTACGTTCGAAAAACTTTTCTTTTCATCTTTAATTTTGTATACTTTGTGCATTTTATTTAAATGAAGCAAAAAAGGATATATTATTACATAAGTGTTAATTAAATATCCTTTTTATTGCTGCTGCTGATTGAGTGGTTTTACAGATATCTGATTTGTTCAATTGCTGCCCAAGCAGGTACATTTCAATTCTGTAAATACTAAACCTAATACTCGAAACATATGTTTGTCGTTTGATTTGCCCCAAAATATAATTCTGACGCTTTTCAAATCGCAAGAACAAAATTAAAATATGCAGCTGCAACCAAAGTGCTAAACACAATCAAATTATTCACAATTGTTTTAGCACATAAAATCAAATGTTTTTTTATCAGTGAAAACATTATATAATAACAGCGAAACGCTTATCCTAAGTCGCGAATCCGAAACAAATTTCAACATTATTTTGTTACATTCTGCTTCACAGAAAGTCGAAGAAAATTACAAGAAAAGAAAAATATTATGATATTAATTATCCGATCTGTTGGAAAGTGATAATTTCCTTTAGTAAAAATATATTTCTTGTAAAAAAAAAATTATCAATAATAATTTTTAATTATATCTGCGTCCTCAATCGTGGTCGGGGTAAGTCACCAAAAACGGCATCACCATGTACACTCTTTGCCAGAGCTTTGATGCTAGCAGCAATGTCAACATTGTCATCGAGAATCTATTGATAGAAAAGAAAAAAACACGTCAGATTGCTGTGAAATAAGTTTTAGGATATGGTTAGTTTATAATAGTTTTCCTTGATAGCACAAAAATTCCCTGCCTCTACATTGCACTCCTGCTAAAGTTTCATTCAAAAACTATTTTGAAGTTTTTGTTGGCCGTATTGAACAAGCATTGAAGGATTCTAAGTCTTTTTCAGAAATCTTGTTCTCGCGAAAACTTTAGGTATTTCTTAATTATTTGTTGTTTTAATTAAATTTACAATTATTACTAATTCTGTTAGAAGTTGGACGAACGGATAAGACCGCTGCATCCTTCCAATAAAACTCTTTATATGGCTTAGTCCTGTCACCCCGGCAAGAAGTTTAAATCGCTCAGAAAAGTAAGAAATGCACAGGTAAATTTTAAGGTGCTCCTTGGAACCTAAGGTTTCTATCATATCATACTTAAATGCATAACGTGACCTCTTAAATACGATGAAAATATCTTACTGCACAGGCCAAAATCCCATGAATTATTTTTTTTTTTTTGATTATATGAATTACTCGAATATATCAACTTTAAAATTTTTGCATTGAACCTCGATTATATCAACTGATACTCAAATATATGCACTACGAGTTTAAAGAATCAAATTTCAGATGAGAATTTACCAAAGGCAGGGTGCAGTTACCGTTGCAGACGGCATTCCTTTCTATTAAACTTCTGCTCTTTATTGACATTAAAAACATTCAAAATAGTTTGGAAACTAGAAGAGTCTGCAATTGTGCTCGCAAAAAAATCCAACGTTTCTTAGCCGACCATCACATATATTATATAAAGAAAAGTAGTAAGCTAACCAACTTTAAAACAAAAAAGTTTAAGCCAGGGAGGGTTTCCAAGGACGGAATCAAATTTATAAAAGAATCAAAGAACTGGAATTACATAGAGAACATATTAAGGTTCGAAAACAAATTGTAGAACATGGATATCATCCACCAGACGACGATTTAAAAAGCAGTGATGGTCAAATTATAATTATGTTTCTGCCACAGACTAAGATAAATGCATTGGCTCCTCGGATGATATTCAAAACTAAGCTTATATAACAAACTGATCTTAAATAAGCAAGTGCTTAAACAAAATTGAACTTACGGTATACAACTATGGGTTTGTACCAAAGCAAGCAATAGTTCGATGATACAAAAATTTCAAAAGAAATCATTAAGAGCAATTGTGAATGCTCCATGATATATTAGAATCAGTGACATTCATAGAGATTTGGGAGTTGCTATCGTGTCTGACGAAGGTAGTAACTTTGCTCAAAAGCTTCGTTCTCGTCTTCACGATTTTAGCAATAATGAAATAATACAAACTCTGGATAAGATTAACCTTGTGCGCCGATTTCAACGAAGAAGACCGTTAGATCTTGCGCGTTTAGTTAAAACCGCATGTAATGGCTGGTAGGTGCCTTCACTGGAAAGCTACCTACTACACGATTAAACTACTTTTTAAGGAAACTTGGTCGTAGTCTGGAAAACTACGGGAGTAAGAATCTCACACTATTATGAGCACACGCGGCCGGTGCTCATTGGGCCTATGAAGGTTCTTACCTCCCTACGGAAAAAAAAATGTTTCTGCCACATTATGCCACATCCCTAATATAACAAAGTTATATTGCCGGAATTTTTTTATGCACAAAGCATTGGCACGCAGTAATGAGACTGCATACGAACTGTTTAAGGATATAACTTTGAGGGAAGCAAAAATATAACCTACAAGTGCTTGTGAGAAAATTAGAAGGGATACAATTTTTTAATGTTGATGACGGTTATTTTGCAAAAGATGACGATGTGCCTCTGTCTAGATATTTGCAACAACAGCACCAATCACAGTGTCTTGATGGGGAATGTTATTAAAAGTAATACTATCTACTTGTCCAATAATTTGAATCGCTCTATGTCTCTAAACCTAACGTAATCGAAAAATTAATTGGTGAACTGAACTTCGCTCTTCAATGCGAGTAATTAAAAGTCTTGAGAGTACCAGAATATGTACGTCGATAAGTGTCTTAGCACAAAGTTTGTGAAACATATTTTAGCTTGATTGTCTAATTTTATCTAATTAGCAATAAATGGAGGCTTAAAATGCAATCTGGTCCTTACTCAAATTGGCAACATCCTCATCGTCATCATCGTCTGCCATCCCAAAACGTAATATATCGAAAGCAAGAAATACTATATAAGTTGAGGTAGCTGGGACGGAAACGACTCTTGATCGCATTTATTTATAACTCTCTACAAATCGTCCTATGTGATCAAAAAACTTATAGTTCCAAGAATTTAGCCTGTTTATCAGGAATCGAATGGATCAAAACACTAGATTTTGTGGTTCTGAGGAAAATTATCTCCCAGATTCAAATGTTGAAAGCTACATTATCTGTCATTTTGTTCATAGACACATTTCTCGCTTGTGATAAAACATCATCCGAAGGGTTTGACTAAGTTCGGTAGGTAATAAACTGCAGGGCCAACCCCTGTCACTTGTGCGAAAAATATTATGAGTACTCACAATTCCGATGCTACCGGGAGAATTTTAATTTGCGGTGTATATCGGCTGAACATTTTTAGGAACTGCAAATTAAGCGAATGAAGACTAGAACAAATTGAAGGAGTTCTACTTCTTAGTGTGTAACATTTAAATTGTTAACAGGTTTCAAACATAACCGTCCAACGGAAGCTGGAAGCATCTAAAGACGGTGAGATGTTGCTTTGATTACCTTTATTATCTTGAAATACAATCAATATAATACTCTTTTCCGAAAACGCAGGTTATGTCGACCTACCTATTAGGTATTATCCCGCATCACTGAAACTTTGATGAAATTTCGAATGTTTGTCACAACCTGTAGACCTATTATTTGCAATTTAGCTTAAACATTTTATTTAGTTTTCCTTACTGCTGCAAAAAAGAAGTTAGGCTGGATTTCGGACAAAATAAAGGCCTTTTCAAGGTTCTCAAATTCTGAACTTTAGTTTCAAAAAAGGCTACTAAAACAATTAAAAATATGACATACTAACGCAATACTAGCCGTGCCAATAAGTGTTTCTTTGCAAAAGCAAAAAAGTTGCTGAGTTTGGAAAACATAAAGACTTAATTAAATAACTAAACAAAAAAGTTATACTCACATCATCATCTGAATCAGCAATTATGGAGCTCTCATTGACAGAGTTCGCTATTGCTATGGGCAAGCTTTTAGCGAAATTACTCATGTCTTTCACAGATTGTTTTCCTGGTATTGGAATCGCAGCTTCCAACTCAGCTAGAGCATCTTCAAAAATGAATTTTAGTTCATTTAATGCAAGCATTTAAATTTACCAAAACTTCTCACCTTCTGCATCTTCGGCACTTTCTTCAACATCCGACATATTAAGCGGAATCGATGTCCTTGGCGCAACTGAGTAATTCTCCACCCCTTCCAATTCAAACAGGCAATCTCCATCACCATCTAAGCCACCAACAGCACCGCCATTCGAATTGGCAGAATTGATGAAAAACATACCACTACCAAGGGAAGAACGGTGACCACCGGAAACAGCACCCATACCAGCAATACCTGTCTGCTGTTGTCTGTTAAATGTCGGACTGTTGCCGACACTCATTGGTGTACTGTCTGGTGTTGCTGGTGGAGTATCGAAGCTTGTTACCTTCTTGTTATTGAACGAGAATACACTCTGTGCAGAGACCTGAGTATTACTGCTATCCATGGCACCTGCAGAAGAAGTATTGGATGTTAGGTCGCTGCCGCCTCCAATAACGATTTTCGTCAGCGTGGTGGGTGTTGTCGGAGCACTTGCCGGATTACTGCCAGCAGACCCCATGGCATCAAAAATTTGATCAGGTACTTGTTTAACTAGACTAACTAATATTTGATATTCTTGCTCAGACTTTTCACGAAAGCTCTTTAAAAGGGCAAATTGCTGTTCCGTATAGCGCACTATACGTTCGTCTGTATCGGCGATTTCTTTTCGCAGTCTTGACTGTAGGTTTTGAGTAAGTGATCGCAAGCGATTGTTTGACGGACTGTTTTGCACGTGGAAGGAACTATCGTCGATCGATTTAAGCTGGTGGTTCATTATTTGAATACCAAATGTTTCCGAAAAGGACTTATCTACCTTGCGTTGAATAAGCTCTTCGTGGCTTGTCAGCAGATTGGAATTGATCAAATAGATCGCGTCTGAGGTGTGTTTGGCGCACAGAGCTGTATTGCAGTTGATGCAAATGTTAAGAACCCACGAGCTACAGGGAAGCGTGCAAATTAAGTCACGTTGTTGAATGTTTACTGATAGATCCGCCAGCGGTCCAATAGCCTAGAATGAAAATAAAACAAAACGAATAAATTAAAAAACATCTTCTACCTCACGTACGTAAGTTTGTTGTTTTCAAGATAAAACAGAACGGTGACAGAGGGTTAATATGTCTAGTCGATTGATTTTTTACTGGTTAGTCATATTCACAACAGTCGACCTTAGGTAAAAATATATTGCAGACATTGATAAGAGGGGGCTTAGGTGTATTTAGAAATGACAAGATATTTCAAGCGACCTGCAACTGGGTCTTCACAACTGTCTTTCCAAAATGTATTTAACCTTATTCTACTGTGATTTTAGGGCGGACAAAATAACGTATTTTGTTGGTATCTCAAGTCGATAAATATCTGCACATAACTCAAAATGTCACATTACACCAGTGCCAATCGATCTACACATAAAAATAAAGTTGCCACGTGCGAGTTGGAAACGCACAAGAAGGGTTCCGTACTACCGTACAATGTACTGCATATTGTTCTTATTTAAAATTTGGCATTAGTCTTCTTTTTGGAATAAAATCGAGTTGTGACTAAAAAAAAAACTCACTCTTTTTGTGATCCAATCACAAACATACGGCCTTCATATATTTTCCTTCACTTGTGCTGGAAGACTTTGCTTCTTTCCAAATTTCATGATTCTAGGTCAACGGGAAGCACTCCATATGTTTTGCTTGCCCTGCGAGTATCATAATATGCGGCATAAACGTCTGCGGTTTTTGACGGCGTCAATTTCGAAGCGCTTTTCTAACGAGTGGTCGTTTATAGTGCAAAAAGATTAAAACAGTCCGGATAAAGCAGCCGTATACACACAACTATAAGCTCTTAGCAGTATAATGATAAAATCTACAAATACCTACAGCATTTTTATTCTTAGTTTGAATAAAAAGTCCACTGGAGATTTACCTAGCAATTATTTACGCAAACAAAAAAAGATAAACAATAAGGTATTTCCAAATTTCTAGATTTCTTTGAAAAAGCCACCGATTTCCAGCATCGACAGTCAGGAGATTGAACTGAGAGAAAATTAAATTCAAGAGAAACCTGTACATAGACAGTCAAGTCGTTTGTATGATTCGGCTCCCACATACTTAAACTTACAACAAGTCAAATTCCTCCTTGTTCCTCGCCACAGTAAAATTCAAAGTATCGATCTGCCTTAGGTGAATCAGTGGATTTAATCTTATTTCAAGAATATGGTTTTATAATTGTATTCATTGGTTGATTGCGCTTCCAGATTTAAGGATCATGATTGCAATCACCTTTCATTTAACATAAAATAAATCCATTGAATGCAATATTTCTATTTTACTCATTTGTATTCATTGAAATTATACAAATAACAATACATATGCAGGCCAAAAGGCTAACTTCGAACAACTTGGGATGAAGAAGCTCCTGTTTATGGCTCAAAACAATTATTGAGTAAACTATAACTGTGACAAAAGCAAGCGCGTTTTGGATTCGCCAGACATTTGATCACTGACGAACTTTAAATAAAATTGATAAAAAGAAAATCAATCCATAAAGTCCTCCCCACTAACACTTAATTCAAAAGACTGAATAAGAATGATTGAATTTTATTGAATGCAATCTCTTCAATGTTAAATCAATAGTGATTGCACTTATATTTCAATTCTCAAAATGCAGCAATGAATGCAATCACTTTAATTCAATCATTTACATTAATTTTGGTAACACACGTCTTCATTGATTCTACGTTATATGCCCTTTCTTATAGACTCAATATCTATATCAATATAGTTTCTTAAAAAGTAATATTTTCATCTGCCTCTCTGAGCCACAAAAGAAACGAATTCCCTTCTGTGGCTCTCAGTCAAGTGTCACAATAAACGTATTTCATATCAAATGCCTTGCATTGAGCCCAACAACAAACCATAACAGATGAAACCTTGTACGAATGATAAAATCAACTACAGTATAGTTTTGTTATCGCAATAAACACTAAATTAGTTAAATAAATGCAAAAACAGAAAAAAAAGAATTTAACAGCTTGCCTGACAGCTGTAAACATTAGCGATGAATCTTAATATGGCTTGGTCGTGTTGTGTACCCCTGCAGACTATACTTAAACGTTTTTGTGACCATATGTGGGTGAACGTCTCCATAGCCGCCCACCGCACCGCTCTTCCGAACATACAATGTCATAAAATTAACTTGTGAATTAATATCGTTTTGTGAATTATTTTAAATTTTATCGCCAGTCAATCCCCTCGCACTCGATACTGCAAATATTAATAAATAAACAAGAAACAAAATAATAATAAAAAAAAAACTTTCTACAAATTTTGTAATTGTGGCACGTCGTCGTCGCCATCGAGAGGGCGACAGTTGTCTCGCGGCACTCCATAAAAGTACTTCTGGTTTTTGAGGATAGGCAAGATTCATTCGTATGGCAGCTGTTTATTAATTAAAAAAACGGAGACCAATTTTGATAATGTAGACAGAGAACTTGTTATTAGTGATTTATCCAGTAGAAATCACCATAAGCTTGATGATTATTTTGATTTCGTTTTCTATTCGAATGTATTTTCATTTCAGTTTCACGGTAGGACTTGGTTCACAAGTTATATTTTAAGGGCCCATAAAACTAAACGACATTTAAAGACACAAATGAAAAAAAAAGCTTGTCAGACAAGTTAGTTTTAGATGTTGCTAAATGGTCACATTCAACGCACACGAATAGGTTTAATAGAATGGATCTTTGGCATCTGAAAAGTTCTGAAAGGTCATTTTTATGAAAAATTGAAATACCATACATATATGTATGTATATTTGGCTTTTAAATAAGATCAACTGTGCAGATGAATTAAGATCGTAATCAAATTTACTTGTATACAAATCAATTCAGTTTTAGGTCTGGTTTATCAATATATGTAGACAGCTATTTGCAATGTGTGCATTATCTAAAACAACCTTATGTCCTGCTCGGAGATTTTTCACGAAGCACATCATTTGGTGTCGACTCCAAACTAATGAACAAAAAAATAGTTCAAGGTTTTGAGAAAAAAACACAACTTTATTGAATTTTTCGAAAAAAGCAACGATTGAATTTTTCAATTCGTAAAAAAGTACGAGTATTTTTTTCGGTTTCCCATGATTTGCAAAAACAAAAGAAATTTCTGACGATGCGTCATAGCTGGGAATGTGTTGTTTTAGTATCGGTAAGTGTCTTCTACTAGGGGGCGATACCAATCGACATTCAATAAACAAAATATTTGCGGTTGGTTGACACGAAAAGCTTAAGAAGGTATTAGCAGATCGAGAACGAAAACAGCTGATTCAGGCCATCAAAGTGGCTCGGAGTATCAATTTTCGAAACAACTTTTAATCATAATACATATAATTTTTGAGTCAACATTAAGAAATTGATGATTTTGTAATTTTATAGGGAGTACAAGCATAATTTCACAATAACCTTTGTTTGTTCTTTTAAATCACTTTTTTCGGTAGTTTTTTTTTTTATTTTACCGAGTAAATTTAAGCAGAAAGAAAGAAGCTTTTAAGTCATATAAAGGTTGCCCTCATTCTTATGACGTTAAGAAAGCAACAACAAAAATGTATAAACAAGTCATTGTGAATAAAAAGGGCGTATAGAGTTAACGAAAAGCTTGAGGTAATATAAACTTGTAAAGTATACGAATTTAGATAGTAAGTAAAATCATAATTTTTCATTAACTAAACAGGCCCGATATTTATTTATTTTTACGTTTATCTACAAAGATGATTTACTGAATCGGAAACAATCAAAAACAAAACGCAATACACACAACAAGATGCAAAGAAAAAAAAGCAGAAAAGAAACAATAATAATGAAAAATAAGATACATTAGTTCGCAATAATAGAGGAGAGAATTTGAATTATGGTTATCTTATTCACATATTTTTAATTAATAGATTACACGTTATTAAATCAATGTTAATGTGCTCAACTGCTCAAGCCAGCTCTTCATGATCATTTATCAACTGTAATGAATAGAAATGTAAAAAACAAAATCATTCAGAATCCCCAAGCGAGTTAAAGCGTTACAAGGCATATATGTATATACTATATAAAATAAAAATAGTAGACTAGGAAGAAATAAACAATAGCTCTGATTGTTATGAATATTCAACAAAAAAAAAAGGCAACCGGTGGAAATTTGAAAAAGGGATTAGAGAATCATTAGTCGCTTTGTTTAAAATGTATTCAGAGCAGTTCCGTGAACAAATTTATAGGCGACATGTTGAATGAAGGTCATAGGTTGTTTTGGAATGAAGAATAGAATTGTTTTGAAGGGTCTATAAAGTTTTGATCATTACACCTGCTGCTCAACCCACAAGCTGTTCCAGAGGCTTAACTTAATGATCAGGTCATTATTAGCTAATGTATCAGTAGAATTCTCAGTTAATTCATTTTCAAAAATAATTCGCCAGCTTTCGACAAAGTGAAATAATAATTGCTACTCATAATGTACGAATGCTTACCAATTGTCTACACAAAATTCTTTCAAATGTCAACCTTGAGAACGAATCATAAACAATACAATTTTTCTCAAGCAGTAAACAAATAAAATTCGTTCACCTCTTTGTAATTGCAGGTCTTCCTCTAAATAGAAACACAAGCATAAACATATTGTATATTGGATCGGCCTACATAATAGCAAGACGAGGGAAATAAAAAATTTCAGCCGCCACCCCACGTTGACTCCAATCGTATAATTAAATGCCGACACATTCTTTGGCTGTCATAACAAATAAGCACTAAGCGCACAATCTCAGCTTGTTAATGAATTTATATTTGCATAACAAGAAATAGATTCTACACAAAAAAAAAAATATATATATATACTTATACATGTGCATATAGGGTGTTACGGAAGAAAAAAAAAACTCAAAAGTCAAAAAGTTGTTTTCGCGTACATTGAAATCCTGAAATTGTAAAATTATGAATTTATTTAACGTATTTTTGTAACCAGTATTGAGGCTTAACATGTGTGTTGGATATTTGCGTAATCTCAGTCTCAGAATACGAGTACAGAGCTGAGAGCTACTCGATAAGATGGATTTCACAGCGAATTCTTGCTAATTTAACTCAAGTCGAAAGCAGGTCCTGGAAAAATCACAGGAATACCAAACTAACAGTCCGTCGATTATCAAGGATCACTTTTTCAATAATAAACTAGCATGCTCAAGAACGGAGTCATAATGCCGGTCATAACGATTTTTTAACATTTATCATAAATCTGTGCCACTTCTTGTATTGTGTATTTGCAAGTATTGAACGCGAAGCGTCAAAAATGGGACTTAGGATAAAACGTCCTAAACGCAGTTGACAAATATCTAGTAGGATCTGCAGTAAATTCACAAAAACCGAGCGAAGAAGCCTCATTGTGGACCGACGTTTTTCGTCTAAGAATGCAATTGAGGATTAAGGTCCCAAATCGTGCCGGTTGGCGAAAGAATGTAGTCTTGATCGCTTTGAAAAATAAAATATATGAAGTACAGTTTGGGAGAGAAGGTTCAGCGGAGTGCTGTACAAAAGCTGCAAAGCGACATGGAACTACCCAGAAGTCTATAGACATAACGATGCAGGGACATATAGCAAATTTATATCAATGTTCCGGCCTGAAAAGTCTTCGAATCAACACCAGAGGATTAACGGGGTAAACGAAGACTAACCTTCGGTGGTGTATACAAGTCGAAAAAGACCTCAATCAAATTAGTGTACGTTATTGGATGCAGTTAGGTGGAATGGATTTTTCGTTGAGGACAGCATTTGATCGTATTTTTATCAAAGTAACTTTGTTAAAAGTTTTATTTTTTAATTGCGAATTCCCACGTCAGTATAAAAATATTTTCGAATCATGAGGCCAAAATTTTTCAACATCGTTTTGTTAGGTAAGCCTTTATTTAAATGCAAATTTCACTCTTGAGTTCTCGCTGTGCTAGCAACATTTGTAAATACATCGTGCTACACACCGTTTTTTTAAACATTTGGAGGTGTTGCAATTCTTAGGCTTGTCTGACTTACGTTGCCAAGGTTCCACCACTATTCTTGGCCTCGTATTTGTTTTGTTCGGCATTGGAGAAGGAATCTTGATCTTGTCTTTTAATTGTTCTCTTCTTCATTTATTTGAAAATTTGTTCGTCTTCCACAGCATCATTTCCAAACAAATTCTTAAGTCATTTATTCTTACTGACTTGCAAATCCTCATGTCTACACATTTGGCTGAATCTTTTATCATGCATTCCAAATAAAAAAGATTGCTTCAACGTTTCACAACCGTCCATGTTTTTTAACTGACTAAATATCGAAAGAGAAGGATTCGTGTTAGAGGTGTTGATATTTTTTAGTTTGATTTTAAGAGACCTCTACGCAAAGATATTCCGCTCAACGGGATGAAGAAACATCTTTGTCGAAAGGTTGCAGAAGTTTCAAAAAATAATGGTTTTGAATATATTTTTCTTATGTTTTCAAATTATCGAAAAAAAAATCCTTGCATAAAAACTTCTCGGAATCAAAACATTGGAACTCGCGTTTTGGAAAATTTTAAGACAAAACAAGTCGCTTTGGTAAGGGGGTGCAAAGAATTCGAGTCTTATTATTTGTGGATCTACAACGTAAAGTCGTTAAATTCGTGAACATAAAATTTTTTTGAGAAGTTCGCACTGGATTATTGACCAGGTTTACGAAATAACCAATGAAATCTGAATAGCCCAAGAAATCTGGAAGCCAAACCATAAAAAAATTTAACGCAATTTTTTGATTCATAGAGAAAACTAAATTTGGGTCTAGATAGAAATGACTGCTTTTACAAAAACAAATGCTGAAATTTGTATAGACTTATAATATACTATACAACTTTGAGGATGGGACAATTATATATGTCTCATGGAAAAATGAAATCTTGGTGTCGTCCCTCATGACAATTTTCTCTCCAAATTTTTAACACCAAAAAATCTCGTTCACCAATGAGATATCTGTTCGAGCTGGTGCAACAATGCGTTGCAATATTTAATGTTGATGTATGCAAGTCTTTTAGCTGCAAATTTGGCCTATTTTCAGTTTGTTTAAGGAATTAAAAAACTTAGCCTCTTCTCAGCCTGGCCAGATATCAAGCAGTTCAATCATTCTGAGCTCAGCTCAGAAGGTCCGGCAAAAATTGGGGTGGTTTTCAAAAATGAGCGGCTTCAACTCACAAGAAATATTGTTTTCCTTTTTTTTCCATAAAAAATAAATAACTTTATTTCCACTAAATTCCACAATGCAACACCCTTTACAATATTTTTTTTGTCGGGCTTACTGGTCTGTCGGCAGTATGCTCTGCTGCCTTGTTGTTCCTCTCTCCGAAGGCAGACATGCGAAAATATAAACTCGCATTAGGTGTGAAATGTGTTGCCATTGTGTCAATTGTAGGCAAACCCCATGACGCGGCGTGGTGGGGTGAGGTGAAGGTAGCCAAATAGAAACTCTTTTTGTTGCTGTATTTTTATGCTAAATTCACATGCAAATATTTTAAGTAGCTTCGCTAGTTCGTCAAGTTTGTTTAATAACAAAATAAATATTTAACGCAGCAGCGACCAGACGGTTGCACGCATACTTTTCGCCAAGTTATTTACGTTTTCGCTCAGAGTTCCCCTTCAACTCAATATGTTGTGTTGAGGCAGTAATCGAAAAACAAACACAACAGTAGCCATAAGTCTAGACGGATTGTGTTATCAAGGCTTTAGGATTATCGCATAAGGCCCCTCGATACCATTTTTTGGCTCAATTAAAAGCTGCGAATCTTTCAAGATACTAATATTTGCTTAGACTGTTTTTAGGCATGAGGAAAGAAAATGGCGACCGATTAGCGGGTCATTGTGTTGCCATGACCATTTGGCTGTTAGTTACAATAATTTTTTTTTGGACGTTCGATTTAGGCTTCAAGATCAGATTTACATGTTCAAAAATAAAACCGGATAATTGATAGCTCTGAACCTTGAAATCATTCATATCTTACATGACAAGTGTTGTCAAGGCTTAAATTATGTTGATATTGAAAATGTGCTAGTCAGTTCGTTTTAAAGCCACCGCATAGCTTCGCATCATTATTCGCGTTGTGGACCTTTTCGATAACGTACCGAGGATCTTTTTTCATGACAGTTTTTCTCTCGAATAAATTATCAACATTTTGTCAGAGGCGGGCAAGAAACAATGTTTAAAGATCATTCAACTTGTTATAATTTTTACACAGCATGTGTAGAAGGACGAGAGGTGAGATACCGTGACCATTGGATTTGAATTGTTGCATGTAAAAACGAAAAGTAGAGTGGGGACCGCAGTCTGCCTTTAAGCGTGTATTAGGCTTAAGGGTAAACTTGAGAGCAGTCAATAATATTCGGGTGTTGCGAGTGCAATAAGGGCCAGAGCAGTACCATGGGGTCAGTCATGGAGGCACCTGGCCTAGAAATCCCGCTTTAATTTCGGTAACAGTATGCTATTTTCAGTGGAAGTATTTATTTATTTCGAAACGTCTTAAAATATATCCTTTGATCAGAGTGGTAAAACAATGGGACATTAGATTCGAAAAAAGGTAGATCACCAAGATCAGCGAGGATCGTGCCAAAAATTTCTATTGGCGTTGTTTCATGGAATAAGAGAACTAGGATGATAATTCTTATATCGACTAACAAAGATTGTGTAAAACAGAACTTTTTACACAAATATTTAAATGTTTTAAACGATCGGTTACAGCACACCTTACTCAAACACGATTCCAATAGACTATCGCATAAAATAGAATTGCTTTCAAAAAGTAGCAACATTTATTCATATACGAAATCTCAGCCCAATTAAGGTACGAATTTTCACAGGAAGCTTAAGATACATCAAGGCAAAAGCGTATTTTTGAAAATAAGCTTGCAAGTTTGCGGGGAATGAGAGGATGTGTTCAAGACTTTGCGTGAGCTTACTTCATTAAAAACACACGGTGTGGCAAGAGAACATATTTCTTCAATTACGACCCAATGCCAACACGGATTTAGACGGCAAGGACATATACAGGCCCAGTAATCACCCCGGACTGTAGTGTTCCCTCGGATAAAAAATGTAAGGACCAACAACTTCCCTGACAGTTGTCCTGACATACTATATAATAAATAAATATAAGCAATCGATCTTCTATACTGTGAGTGTCCCAATCTGGAAACACGTCTTAATGTTTCTCGAGGGCAA
This sequence comes from Orthonevra nobilis, assembly GCA_963555765.1. Lineage (NCBI taxonomy): Eukaryota > Metazoa > Arthropoda > Insecta > Diptera > Syrphidae > Orthonevra > Orthonevra nobilis. Next base: position 95,750,826 of record OY743224.1, read on the forward strand.
AGCGCATACATACAACAAAGAGGAGCAGTGAGTGTCGTAAAAATGATAGTCCAATTAGGAATTGAAATAGATTTTATAAAATTTCCCAATCCTAATCTGCGTATCAATGGTAATCGAACCAGGTTACATGTCACCAGAGAACCTATGACCTGTCATTTCAGCATTAACATTGCAATATTTTTTTTCTGTTTTCTCCGAGGAATCCCTACTTAAAAAGACTGGAGGTCGTAAAGAAAAAAAAAAATAGCCAGACAAATACCACATCTCAAAGATCCGACGTCTGTCAATAAATAACAGAAATTGACAACAACAATTAAAGCGCTACACAAAGACGACGTTTAATCGAATGCCTATGCTACTAGGTCACTATAATCGGGGTCCGTGGCCACAGAACCATCGATGGAAAAAACAGGCCAGATGAACTCGAAGGAAAAGGCTCGGCGCTGGGCCCAGATCTTAAAAACTTAAAAACTTGAGGTCACGCATATAGTTAATGGTTTTCTTAGCTCGTGTCTGATAAACAATGTAACAGAGGTAAAAGACTATTGCACGATTGCTTGTCTGCTTGTCTCGGTAAAAGCCCTCAACACCAAATGCTGGCAGAGTTTCCCACTTAGCATATGCAAGCCACTACAGTTCGAGTATGCGTTTTTTTTTATGTTAAGGATGAGAACTTCATATCTTTTGGTAAAATCATAAGACTTTTTTTAACTGCAGATCTTTTAGTACGACTTCATTCGCTTGATCCGAAGCGAATGAAAGTGAAGCCAGATTGATCGAGGCTTTTGGCTTGACGAAATATAAATTGATTGCTCTGTGATTGCATTGTACCAAAGAGGCTTTCGTTAGGCCTTGAACAAAAGAGCAAGTTCAATGGAAAGGATTCATGTTTTTGAAAAACAATAACTAAGGTCTTGCTTCATTTATGTGGGACTCATATCTTTACAAAATATACAATATAAATTATTGAAACTTCATAGTTAAGTTGTCATTTGTCTTATTACTCGGCGCCGAATAGAACTTCAGGCCTCCTGACTTTGAGTAAAGCCAAGTTACATTTGGTTCCTCTTGAGTGCGTGACGCTGCGACGTCTTCTATTCGCATGGAACACAACAAATAAAGAACTCGTGCACTTGCAAAAGATCCATTTAAGTACTTGATAACCTTCAGCCACTGCCAAGAGTCCAGTTAAAAAGTATGTATGTTATGGAACCACAATGGGCTTTCAGGCCTCCTCATTTCTTTAAAGAAGCGGAAAAAAGGGAGGATGAACTCATTTACAATAGCGTATTTATAAATCTTAGCTCAAACCGTAGCCATCAATAACCTTGTACATAGTTAAAAAATGGTTATTGTTTCCTGTCTAGCTCTCTACGAAGCCTTGCGACTACAGACAACTTTTTTGTTTTGAATTTTATGAGTATTTAACGCCGAGTGGAAATTCACTTCATACTAATGCACGAGTCTATGAATTCTAACAACTCGAAATAGTTTGGAATTGAAGGCTTGTCAATTGCCACTTCTGTCGTTTTCGTTATCGTCTCTCAGGCATAGTTGTCGCTCGGTTTGTAATTTACGCAAAGCTCTCTTTACTTGCTGATAACTCTTAATCATCGCGATGTTTTCTTTTTTTTATTCAAGTGAGTAGTCGATATGATACGAGTGGGGGCGGCTCGTGCACAGACTGATGGGCAGGAACAACAACAAAACCAAACTGGATAGAGGAGCGTCTGTTGTTCGCGCTTCTATAATTTTTTTATTTTTTTCGATAAACAACATTTAGAATTTGTCTGATTTTTTTTTTTGTTTCAAGCGCACGAGGCATAAACGAGGATGTATTTCCGTATAGAAAGTTATTTTATTGTTATTTTTTTTCGTAAAGCAGCCTCCTTTTTTTTTTTTGTTTATTTTGTTTCTTTGTCAGTATTGCAGTTGTTTGAGTTTTTTTTTTATATGGTGCGATGATGTCAACGGTTTAAATAACGCATAGAAAAGGGAGCATTGAACGATAATGGCACGATTCGCGTGGGGCGCAACTTTTTTGGCGAATTCTTTGAAAGCGGGGACCTTGGGCTTATTGACTTTCTGAGGAGTGGTCTTCGTGTCGGGTTAGATAAGAATCAAACTTTGAAATGCAATTGAGTTAATAGATTGTGTACGGAACAAAAATGATTAGAAATATACATTTAAATCTATTTGCGAAATTCGCTTATCAATAAATACAAACGCGTAATATGTATTTATGCACGCTGTTTGTCAACCAAAAGGAAATATCTGATTAGGGGAGGCGAGGAAATATTTTGCATGTCTGACACATGAAAGCAGCAAGATAATTGTTACTAAGGTCTTATTTTTTAACGTTAGCACGGAAATGAAGTGTTATCAAATTTAAAATTATAATAGGTAGCCTCTCGCGAGAGTCCTTGGCTCAGAGGCTGGTGCGTCGGTTGCTGCTTGTGAGGTCTCGGGTTCATATCTAGAACTGTATATCTATCATTTTTAAACGGCTCTTGCAGTTAATTAACTATCCTTCAAAACCACCATTTATGCGAAGAACTTATTTGATGTGGTTATATGTACATATGTACATTTATGTATGTATATGGATCGATCCATACTCATACAGAAATAGTTAATTGATGAATGCGAACGTTCAAGACAGATTAGTGTAGTGAAGACTCCAAATCAAGGTCAGCTGAAAGATATCGCCGCCGGATCTGGGAATGTGACTGAAAACCCGGGTGTGACCATTTCGTGACGATAACATTAAATCATTTTTTTTATAAAGATCATGCTTATGAGGAACACATCAATTGACGCTTGAAGACAAGGAACAGCGCCGAATTTTTCTTTTGGGTGCAGAAAACAAATGATCAAATACATGACATTTGACATAAGGTTTAACTTCTCTGGAATCCCAGGCGAAACATCGAAGCACTGGTTTGGTGCTGTTTTTTTTTTTTGGCTCGCCGACAGCACAGCACAGTTGATCTCATATTGCAGATGTTTGAACTTTTCCCATTTTTTTTTTTTGTTTAATTTTTTTGAACAAATAACAAACAAAACATCAACCTATACATAAAGCTGCCGTTGCGGGATTGTCGCTTATGATAGCTCCATCAATATCATAGAATAGGTAAGTGCAAAAAAAAAGGACCAATTGTGTACCTGGTGTACACCAACTTTAATTGTGAACTTTAAGATGTCTCCCACAGAAAAATACCTCTTTTTTTCCCCCCATACCATCTTCAAATTATTAATCATCTTTAAGGAGGTTTCATTCTCCAAAGAGCGCATATGATTCGATCATGAGTAAGTTTAATGTTATTGGATGAAGTATTTCTTCACCAACACTCACTGAAATTAACAATCAACAGGAACTAGTCCAAAATCTGTTTAAAACGCAAAATGGCCAAGCTCTTTAGCTGCAGGAATACACATAAATCATATAAAACTAACTTGCTATGAATTCCGATGGTTTGTGTGCGTTTAAAATTCAGAACACATTTCAAAAGCGACGCTCTAATTCAGATTCAGATATCAACGCATTTATACTTGGCGCAATGAAATTATTCAGCCAAGTGAATGATACTGATTATTCTGGTCTGGTGTCGGTCATGATACGCAGCTTTATTAATGGAACAGATTGATAAGTGCTTGAAATTTGAATTGTATGCGCGCAGTCAAACATGAGTTCAAAATATTTTAATAAATAAATTGCGTTTCTGGAAGCTGTCAAGCTTACTTTAAAGAGTTTCTCACTTTTTCTGGCACAACCTTCACATGCAGACACAAAAAGTGTGATTTAAAAGCTATGGAAAATTTAATCATTCCATCATCATAAAAAGTTGTGATGAACATAGTTCTATCTAAGGAATGCATTCCAAGGTACAAATTTCTTCCTTGTTTCTTTTTGATGAAGGATTTTATCACGTTTTCGAATTCCTATGATTCTCCTCGGCTGCGGCGGTGATATTATAAGCTGACTTAAACGGACGTACACGAGCTCAAAAAGTTCAAGTGCAAGAAGGAAGGTACCGTAGGACGGTTTTTGAATTTTCTACTCTTTCATCACGTTGCGCGAGTGTGTGTGGAACCATATCGTAGAGTTTTCTTACCAAAAGTTATAACACAACGGTTTTACTTTGGCAGTTCAACAATGCCGCAAAATTGAATATGAAAATATAAATTTTTCCGGAAGCGCGAAACATACTTTTGAAAATTTAGCGATCCAAGGCATACCACCATAGCTCCAAGTGAAGGATATCGTGGGGACCACAAACGGGAAGCATAATCACCAGTTATGCGAAATGGCTTATAATCAAAATCTATGGAAACAGCTTGTTGGTCCAGCAGGCTTTTTAATTATGATATGGCGATAAGAATTTAACAAGGACTGCATTAAACTAGGATTTCCTTCTACGCAGAAAAACTCTTTTGATTAAATCTTTTTTAATAAATGTAAGAACTTTAACTTCTTACTGCATTCCCTATTAATTTTGAAGACATTGTGCTACGAATTTGAATTCATCAAAAGGCTTCAAATCTAGAGAATGCAATGTTTTTAAACTGCTTTCTTTTAAGTTTTTTCGAGATCACTAATATTTGAGTAAAGGTCGTTTCTTTTTTTAACTTCTATACTTTTGACATATTAAAATCAATATTTTTTAGTTATTAAACATTAAAATCGATGCAATATGCAATGGTTGATTTAAGGCACCACCTAAAAGCGCTGCTGTGTTTTTATATCTTATATGTATATCTTAATAAATAATTGAAGATACATATATCATATTCTCGATCACGCGAATATAACGTGCAAAGATAAGTTTTTTTTTGACCGACTTCAGCGTCACTTATTGAATTTTGTTGAAAGCCTATGACGATATACATAGGTACAAGATTTGTTGAGCCATTAAAAAATTATGACTAGCATACAGAATATTTGCATTTGTGAACATGTATGTAAGTTAAGATTAAGATCAAGCTATTAATCTATTAATCTTAATATCCCATTCATTTAGATTTCAATCTTATGGTTCTGACGAAAAAAGTTCAAGATATTTTACGGTTCGCCTGTATGGGCAAAATGTGCAAAAATCCATATGCGTAGGCTTCAAATTATTCAAAATAAAACCCTAAAAATGATGATGAATCTACCATAGTTCTTTTCGACAGCCGAAATCCATACACTTACCGAAATCGAAATGGTATCGGTAATGGTATCGAACCATTGCTAGACTTTGCTCCAGATACAAAAACTCGTGTTTACTACCTGACAACCTTTATAATCTAATATGAAAAAAACTAACTTATTTCAAAATAAATTATAATCACTATCTTTATACTAGCTATACTAACATTCTAATACAAAATACTAACTAAAAAATTATTTATTTACAATATATTTATATTGATAATTTATTTTTTTAAATATTATTAAAAAGTTATTATTTATTATCAATTATTTATAATCTATTATTTATTTTTCATTTTATTATTATTTTATATTTATCATATTAGTATTTATTATTTATAACTTATTATTTATTATTTATAATTTATTATTCTTTTGTAATATCTTCTTTTCATTGTTTGGTCGTAGAGACTTAATTAGTCGAAAATCTGAAATCACCTCTTCTCTCTTTCCCCTTATCCAATCTGGGTCATTTATTTAATGAATGTTTCACTGTGGCTTTTCCTTCAAGTTTAAGATAAATCTGTGATATTAATTGAGTTAAAATAAGCTAATATTGCAGTAGTAAGGTAGTAAGAGACCATATCTCTGTAAACATATAATTATTCTTGAAAATATTGCATATTGAACATTTAATGCCACAAAATATAAAAAAAAGAAGATATTTTTTGAAGGTTTTAAAACAAAAATGAAAGTCAGTGTCGATTCTTCCACTCTTGGCATAATGCATCGCATTTCTGTATGAGTACTCTGTTTACAAAAACTTTCTGTAGATACTTAGTTCAGTAATATATGAAATGGTTACAAGTGTAATAAATGTTTTTTCAACACTTTGATTTTTATTGTGAATTATTCCTTTTAATTTATGTAGATTTTCTAAATAAAATTTCTTTGCTTTAGAAAATTCACTTTTGTTGAACTTCTCTGACGTTGAAACTCTCAATTAAGGTTCGAGGAATTGAAAGTCCGTTTATGAGTCATTATACGACGATGTCACTGTTTCATGTTCTTCACAGTAAGAACAAAAAAGGAAGAAATTGTTTGATTTTCTTTGAAAGGCGTAATTTTTGTGAAACATTTAAGGTATTTTTTCTATTGCAATTCGATTTCTAGGCTAACTGTTCTAATTTTTAGAATGTGCAAAAATATAAGCTATGACGTTCGACCGTTAGCGATCTTTCATCGTCAGGAAGAAAAATCTTTGGCCGAAATAGGGAAAATATTACATCTTCGAAAGTCTACTGTGCAATATATTTGTAAACGGTAAACGGTATTATAATATGGAAGAATACAGAATTTATGTAGCAACAAAGGACCCAGGAAATAAAAAGAAATCCCAAGTTAACTTCAGTTAAATTTAGTAAAATGCTTGCTGAATTTAATGGAATTAACGTTAACCCAATAACAATAAGGCGCACACTAAAAAAAAAATGGTTACAATTCGCGTGTATGTCGTAGAAAACATTTGGTCAGCGAGGTTAATAGAATCAAACGACTCAATTTCGCTAAAGCTTACAAAGATAAGCCGCTGGACTACTGGAAGAATGTCATATTCGTCGATGAAAGTAAATTTTCACTCTTCAGAAATGACAAAAAACAACCAAAGGTTACAGGGGACGTAATGAGGCTTATCGTGTAAAAAAACTTGTCGGCGACTGTAAAACACGGAGGGCAAAGTGTTATGGTTTGGGGTGCTATGGGCTTGGGGGAGGTTGTGGAAATTTAAAGTTCATTGAGGGTAATATGGATAAAAGTATATACCTTAACATTTTAAAGGAGAATTTAAAAGATTAAGCCATTAAATTGGGAAATAAGGATAGTTTCCACTTTTACCAAGACAACGATTCAAAGCACAAGGCATTGGGCGTACGTCTCTGGCTTTTATACAACTGCCCAAAATGCATTGAAACACCTCCCCAGTGTCATTACAGACATTAATCCCATCCAACATCTGTGGGCAATTTGGAAAGACAAATTAGGAAAACAAAGGCCGTGAAAAACAAAAAGGAGCTTCAAACACTCATATTGGAAGAGTGGCGCAAAGTTCCCCCAAATGTTACAAAAAATTTGGTTGAATCACTTCTTAGAAGACTCGCAGCGGTAATAAAGCACAGAGGAAATCCTACACCTTACTAATTGTATTAATCTTTTGATTTATTAAGTAAACATGTTTATTAACAAATCCTCGTACGAAAGTGAATGTTTCTTATTTTTTTACCTTTATATCATTTCAAATTTATTTTATCACTAATTTATTGAACTTGAACTTTTGTTTCTCTTTATCTCTAGTTGTTATATTGAATTAAAAGCATTTATGTTAAAATTGAAATCTTTTATTGTTTTTTTTTTAAATAATCACAAATAATGAAAAAAAAAACTATTATCGTACGAAACTGAATGTTTCTAAGTGTACATAGCTAAAACTGCAGGACTTTTCCAGTTCTTTTGTTTTCCGCGTTGTTCACCACAGTACATTCTTAGAACAACCATAATGATTGCACGCAAACTCATCTCTTAAAAGGTGCTTCATACCATAAAAAATCTGTCTTAATATTTTTAGATACAATCGTCTCAAAGCAAACATAATTTATTTTGAAATTTTCGAAAAAACATAATCCTATTCCAAACAGTAGCATACATACATACATATGCACATATGAAATACAATAACAATTGGCACGAACTCAAAAATAAAATCGAGGAAACAAAAAAAAAAACAGAAACGTACCTATGTTATTCCTTCAAACGAAACGAAAAGTGTAAACATAAATACATAAATAAATATGTTGGTATGTGCACTAATTAGACAGAAGATACAAATTTAAGCCGGTATATAGCAACAACAACGAGTATGACATAATATTTACGCGAGTGGCAAGCCTCAAAAGTACTTCAAGTTAACCAACATACGACTTCAACGTGCATACGAATGGAGACAAAAAAAATCCTCAAGAAATAATAAATAAAAACAAAATTGATTAACAGCACAAAGCAATGATGGAAAAAGAATGAACGAGAGAAGAAAAAAAAAAAAAACAAGAATAACAACACAAAAAGATAACTGAAGCTCTAAAGGAAACAAAAAACTTAGCTCATTTTATTTGTTTTGGTTTTCAAAGTGAAAACGAGTAACTTATTCTGGCACAAACGAGAAAAAAAAAACAAACAAACTCGTTTACCCATATTCAAGCCTACATATGGTATCTCTCCTGGGGTCTCGTCATACATGAGGCCCAAAAGAACCAGTATAATTTTACTTAGTGTGAGGTTCTAAAATCCGACGAGTCTGAAAAAGTTTTTTTTTGTTTTGTTTTTCCGCCCGCATCTAACTTGTCAGTTTAACTTGGCTGTTAAAAGCGATTTTATTAACTTAATTTTTTTAACCATAATAAAAAACAATAAACAATCAAGATAAGGGCAGAAGAGCAACACGAGTTTTTTTTGTATTGTTTTTAGTTAGTATTTCAAGAGAGATAACAAGAAATCTATTATGAACCGTGGCCAGTATGCCGCCAATTCAGGCTATTGCTCCAATTACCTCTGTTTTCCTACCGCTGGATTTAATTCAAAAAATAAAAAAACAACAGAAACTAAATAAATAAATGCAAAAATAATAAAACAAAAATCGCGCGTGGACTTAATTTATTGTTTTTATTTTTGTTTCATATTATCTTTAGTCAGCATGAATTGAAGCCAATCGCCTACTGACGATTATAGTCAGCAAAATGTGGGCAGCTCTCTCTTTCAGTGTTTATCGTAGCTTATCTGCCTTTTTTTAAATTAAGCCTTGAAGACAATAGTTCGACAACAAGATAGCCATTACAATGGATTGAAGTTCATACCTTCTTTGTTTAGAACTAATTTATTGAGGAAATATAGTAAATAACAGTTTATTGTGTACTGGGCGACTAATACAAAGATTAGAAATTTCACAATCATATCAGATCAAAGGATAAGTTGTTTGTACCAACTCCTTTTTTGGGCATTAGTCAGACAAGACAAGTATAAAAAATATAAATATATATTTATTTATAACTGGGTTCATATTTACAGTGACAGCATTTCAAGACGAAAAGATCAAATGTTGGAAGCTGTTTTCCGCAGTTAATGAAATTAAATTAAGAGTATGAGTCCAAATAAGGCTCACAAAAATTATTTGTTTTTAATAGCTATGATTGTACTTCAGCTGATTTTTGTCAGTGTGTAAAGAAAACTGGATTTGTTAGCCTGTGAATATACATATGACAGAATATTTTTGTTTCAATTCATGTCGAGGAATAATACCTTTATCCAGAAATTCAATCTGCTTGCAAGCAGGCGTCATAGAGTTTTAAATTAAAATATATGACTATGATGGCAAACTGTTCCGAATAATTAATAATTTTCCATTTGTGGAAACATTTAAAAATTCTACAACATCTCTTCTTCCTTCGTCCAATTTTTAGGTTATAATATTAACTAAAACACTTATTTTTGTTGTTACAGGTTTAGTATGGAATTCTGCTGTCAACGCGTTGAAAAAAAAAAAAAACGCTTATTTTTGTTGTTACAGGTTTAGTATGGAATTCTGCTGTCAACGCGTTGAAAAAAAAAAAAACGCGTTGACAGCAGAATTCCATACTAAACCTGTAACAACAAAAATAAGTGTTTTAGTTAATATTATAACCTAAAAATTGGACGAAGGAAGAAGAGATGTTGGACGCGCCTTTTTTCCGAGGGGTAGCTCTCGTCGTCGAAATGACGTCACAATGGCGGAGTTTTTAATATTTTTCACGAAAATTTCAGAAATTCTTTGTCGAATATGTATCTTTAATACAATAAAAAGTTTTAATAAAATATTGTATTTTTTATATAAAAAAAAACAATGTTGAAAACAGGCCGTTGTTTTTTCGAGGAAACCCATGTAACCCCTTAAAAAGGTCCATAAGAAAATAAAAACTATATATTAGTGTCCCAGTGCCACTTTGCCTTGTGAAGCATTAAAGATGAGGTTTTATAGCATAATGCAAGCACCTTTTGCACTTGCAGTTTTTGAAGTATATTTTGAAGGCAACGAACATTTTCGGTAGTTTTATATAGTTCAAAACACCTTCAATAGTTAAAAGTAATTAATTCTAATTCTACATTAAAATTAATTCTACAAGTGATTCCTCGTATTCCAGCTTTGCGTAATGCCTACCTTTGAGGCACATTCCTGTGCACGTTTTAAGCTCACTATTTGTGTTCCTATATGCTTATCACAGATATGTTCAAGCGTTTTCATAACTGTAAGACTTATTTTTCTGTCTTCTCCTGTTTTTTAATGGGTAGCCATTCGAACATCCTGTCATTGTTTCGGACGGTCTATGTCTTGTTGAAGTTTATGCCTAGCGAATTGTAGGGCGAGAAGGTTGTTGATTGAATCCGATCATGCAGAGCTTAATTTGATAATAATTTTTAAGTTAATAGTATCATATTTCACAAAAACACGGAGAACTTCGATTGTAGATGCTCATTTATTGACGACCCCAACAGAAAAAAAAAACTTATTGATAAATTTCAAATCAAATATTTTACTGTCCAATGTGAAGGAAACTGACATTTCTTCTTTTGACGCGGAACATATGATTTGAAGGTTTGTAATCGCTGATAACAAACCCAACATTCAGTTAACAGAACTCCTTAAAATATTCGAATTTCCAAAAATATTCGAGTATCAGAAAATTCACAGCCAAATGACAAGGTTTCCGTGTCTTGGTCAATCCTCTTTAGTTTCGAATACTTTAACTAGAACCAATTTTGTTCACCCTATTTTAACGTCAAAAACAAAAAGTGATGATGGCAGGTTTATACTTTACTTAACAACAAAACAAAAAAAAAAAAAATAGGTTTATTCAAAATTAAACCAAATCTGTGGGTTTTTATGAAGACTTTCAATTTTCAAATCCTTTCAATCTTCATTTAATTAATTTTTTAGGCAGTCGCGATTTGGAGTTGGAAGATTCATTCCAGACGTCGTCGTCGTCCTATTGCGTTTTTTTTACTTAAACACCGTACCTGGATAATTTTTCTTTGGAGGCCAAAATGCTAAATGTGGGTTTATTCGAAAAACAACACAAATTGTTTTATTGTCCGTTTCCGATTTGGTTCTTTTTAATTCCTCCTCTTCGACTTTAATCGACACACACTTCACCTACTTTCTCACGAATGCTGCCGATATTTTTCAATATTTTGCCACCGCTCTTAGACTTATTTGTGGTACATTTGGATGGCTTTTAACCAACAAACAACTAATTAAATGCTTTTTAGAAGACAAAGCATGGAAGTAAAGTAATTGCGTGATCAGTAGTGAACTGGAGAAATCATTGTGCATGCGAACATATGTTTGTGATAAAAGTACTATAATTAATTTTTACGCTCATACCTTTGTTGAGTACACTTTCCACAGAATACCGCTATAATAACAATGTATACCAACAAAAAAATATGTATGTTTGTTAATGCTGAGCGGATATTCAAGGGTTCAAACCCATGATGTGCCGTCTGACATTTCCCACAAACCCATCGATTATTCCGTTCGGAAAATCGTTGGCAAAAAAAAGTATAAAAGTATGCAAAGTTTTTAAAGTATGAACTACGAGACGTTTTTTTTATATTGGATATGTTTAAACTTTGAACGGGACGTAAGCTTCCCACCTGGGCCAAAAGGGTTAAGGCAAGCCTGTGCCCGCTTGTGTACCGGTTTAAATTTTTAGTAAGAATGTCTTTCAAAGAGACCAACTTCCATGAAAAAGCTTTTGGGGTAGCATTAAAAAAAATAAAATAAAATAATGATCTCAATAGTTCAAAAAAAAAAAACAACTGTCTGGAAATCAAGCTTATTGTCCATGTTCATAACATCGGCTACAGACGACATCATAGCACAAAAGAGTATTGTTGAGAACTTTAATATGATTTCCGACAGTGAAAGGTATTGCACAGGTGCATTTCTAAGTATATCGCAAGCGTTCGCCAGAAGACATCAGGAGTACCACAAGGCAGTGCGCTGTGTCCAATTTTATACTTTTATAACACAACGGATCTTCCAACAACGAGTGAGTTCATTGGTACATTCGCAGATGACACGACTGTTTTACGAAATGGTTATCGTCCAAGCTGGATTTCGTCTGGGCTGATTAAAAACCCAGAATATGACAATTGTTGGGTCCCATACACATATTTCCACAGACAACTTTTATAAGTTTAATGGAAAAAAAATTCACAACCAGCTCTAGAAGCAAAACAACTAATATGTATATGAAATTATACTTAAACTTGTTTCGTTCCATAGTAAACAATACGCAGTAGGTTCTGCCGCAAACAAGACGCTTGGAACCCATCCTCCATGGTTTATAAAACATCCACAATCTACACATCAAAGAGGAAATAATGATAAGCATCAATTTCACAACTCAAGATTGGAACCTCATACAAACAGGAAGAGGAGACAACGGCAAGAACAAGGGTGTTCAATAAGCAGAAAAAGTCCACAGGATCTAATAAGACATATACTGGTTTGAAAATTCGTAAACTTAGTGTATTATTTAAAAATTATTTTTGAATCAAAAAAAAAAATATGCTTTTAAATGAACTTCTAAATAAGATTTTTCTTATTAAAAATTAAAATCGCTAACATTTATTATACACTTTACAAGTTCATATTACCAACGATCTATTATTGTTAATATTTTCTTAATTATGTTTCAGGCTTAGTGATTTCATAATATGGCTGGGTCTCGACATGTAGGCAAATATATTACGACACAAGCTGTAACACACCACTATAGTCAATTGAATTGACCAACATAAGCGCACCTGTAAGATTAAATAATATGCGTCACCATCAATAGAAAAAAGTTTTATTCTTAAAAGCATTATGTGAAAAGCTAGATAAATTCAATTGAGTCATAAATAAACTCGCCCTTTACTAATCGCCCATGTCAAAAGAAAAACGTGAAGCAATTTGGCAGATCTAAATACAATGAAGTAATATCATCCAAGTTAGTCCGCTTAATCATACATAAATGATATTAAATCATTTGTACAACAACTTGCATCATGGTAAAATCTAAAGAACTTCTCACATCGATAAGCGTAAAGGTTATAGTTCCATTTGAACGATCATGCACACCTGGTAATCCAACCAAAAACCAATTTCAATTAATACAAAAATATATAATTCCATATGCTTCTCATGATCATAGCCATCAGTGGTGGTGGTTGGCCAGTCACTTTGTTCCACAGTTTAACTTGCCAGTACCTACATAGGTGTGGTGCTTATGCTAATCCAATCTCGCAGCAGTAGCAGCAGCACCAAGAAGAGAAACTACAATTGACACTTCATAACGACAACACGGACCGTCTATCACCTAGGTGCCAATGACTTTTGCCCTCCAATGGAAAGCTCGGAGTCCAGCCACAAAAAGTGTTGTCTCGTCTTCGCCGACCAGAAGTGTGAAAACATTGCGTGCACACTTAAATCGACTTATGCAACTATAGTACACGGAAACACTGAAAAAGCCATCACGGGCGCACTGCTGTTTAACATCTTCACATTGGACATGGTCCACATTTGGTGATGAACACCTAAATTTTGTTATTTTAATTTTTTATTTTTTTAAGCGTGGGCTGTAGAATTTGAAAACGAAAAATAAAAGAGCTTAAATAAATTGATGATGACAACTTTAATTTTATGATTGTTTTTTTTTTTTGTTTGGCGGGCAACCGTCGCCGTTTAAGCGAAATTAAACCAAATTGTTTAGATGGGCAGCAGTAAAACAGCAGCAGTTCTGTGGACTCGATTGACCCTAGTGGGGTTTCTAGAGCTGTTTTCATTCCCGACTTGTGTGTTTTTCGCTTACGTTTTCTTAATTAAATAATTAATTGTAATTGAGTTGATTTGAAGCAGCCAGCAGGAGGGATCTGTTCGGTTGTTGCTCACAATATCAAATTGATTTAATGTTGTTTACAAATAATTTTGTAATTCACGTTTCATTCATATGTGTGTTGATTTATATTTTTTTTTTTTGTGGAGACACTACATAGGCAAACATTGTTTGGATCATTTTCGGATAAAACAAGACAAATAACAAATTGGTATGCAATAACCTTTTGAAAACTCATCAAGATAAGCGATCAAATTGTGACACTTAAGGTCGTGTAAGCAAGTCTATGACGGCGGAATATTACATGGCTAATGATGAAAAAAAATTAAGTCTTCACTTGTAGAGTCAGACGTCGCCATATAAATAAATCGGCAAATAAATAAGAAAATACTTGGCCAAGAAAATTATTTAAAAATCAGTCTCTTCAAAAGGATACGCAAGTAGATAATGCACCATTTGTTATGGTCCACCATCGTACAGCCATATTGCTAGTTCTGTTCAACAATACTTTATCTATGCTATAATCCGGATCAGATTGAGTAGTTTTAAAAACCTCAAGCTATGGTAAGAGGAGTATTCTACGATGCCACCCTTCGCCTCGAAGCCTTTCGTTGACTAAGTACAAAACAGAGCATTAGCCTTAATACACATTTCACACATTTTCAATTTTAAATTTCACTCGAAAAAGAGTATAATAAAATTCATATAAGGAGGGCATGAAGCGTAAGTAAGCCCTCGTTTAGAGCAAAATTAACAGGGTGCAACATTTGAAGCGATCAACAAAATTCTGCCACTTGTTTCAATTTTTCAGCCGAACTGAACTAGACAAAAATTCAAAATAGTCAATGCTTTCTGTGATCAATGCATTATTAGACCAAATAATTAGTAATTAGATTTCAATTGTTTGACTTGATGCATCAAAATTAGACCAAAATTGTACAATGGGAGGACACCACCGTCCACTCTATTCATAAAAACATGTCCACCGGTAGTCAGATGGTGCCAAACGCTTCAAGTCTGTCAAAGAGCTTGCACCAAAAATCGCCAATTCTACATTATTTTAATCATATGGGATGACAGTTTTATTAAGAAAGGAAACCTTCTTTATTCGCCTATAAGATCTTTTTTGTGAACGCCTAAAGCCTTCACATTTACAAAAGATACTCAGTCTTGTCATGATTTTATGATCTTACTATAACAGCATTTAGAAACTTAGCTAGGCTATATGCAACTATAGTGCCCTTTAGATCGGAAGCGACCTAACCGATAACTTTAACGATAAAAAGCTATAGAGTAAAAGGCGACCCAATGCCGTGCAATTTTTTTAGATCGAAAGAATCATATCAAACTTACAAGCCAACAACAAACTTAGCTAGGCTATATGCAACTATAGTGCCCTTTAGATCGGAAGCGACTTAACCGATAACTTTAACGATAAAAAAAAAACTATTTAGTAAAATACGACCCAATGCCTTGCGATTTTTTTAAACTCGAAAGAATCAGATTAAACATACAAGCCAACAACAAACGCACGATCTTTTAGAAATCTGCTCATTTACTTGGATATTCTACTGACATTGGCATTGTTGAAAGAATACAACGAGCAGTCAGTGGTGTGTCTGCAAATATCGAAAGCTAAGCAGCAATAAACAAAAAGAGGACGCATAACTTGACGCACTCGACGAAAAGTCATATATATATTAGAGCTACATATCTAGTCATGTCCTAGGGGCAGACCAAACCTTAGGTGGCGAACACAAGTGGAAAGGACGACAGCCAACTGGGTATTTGCAATCGAAAGCAGTTAGCTAAGTATTTGATTGACAAGTGGGGCCTGGAGCAATGTGGAACCAATTCAACTCCATTGTGGCATCTTGTTATTATTAAATAATAACTTTTCTCAAAGAACCATATTCCGATTGTATGGTCATTTTATTAGGAAAAATAGTTTCCGCTTTATGTAGTTTAATGGAAGCAACGTTAAAAGAAATATGCGGACTAATTCCGAAGGCAAAGAAAACAACACATTGTCTTAATAAGAACTCAAGCAGAGAGAAAACTTCATTGAGGTTGTAAATGATCACAGCGAATACCAACAGACTAGCATCATCTTGATCCCTGGAAACATCGAGTGGAATGAAAGCACAGATGAGGGCGCTTGAAAAGGATGACCCGACTGAAGTAAAAAATTATTGCACATTCATATTTTTTCGATGTGGATAAAATAAGGTTAAGACGTATCAACTCACCATAAATTTACAAAATAAGTCTAATCTTATATGGCTTTCTGATGAGAACATCGCTCCACTATCCCTATGCCTGTCAAGAACATATTTAAAAGGGTATGTAAGGGAAGACGGATGAACCCATTACATTTGTAAATTATTAATTCAGCAGTTTAATACAATAGCTGCACGTGTCGATTGAAATCGTCACTGTTACAAAATATTAATTCGAGATGACATCTTTAAGACAAAATAAAATTCTTAAAACTTTCTCCAAAGACAAAAAATAAATTATTTCTCTTAATCCTACTCGAAAAGTCTGGCTTAAAGCTCATGAAAAAAATACTAATATCATAAATAAAGCAAATTCGTTGAA
Source organism: Orthonevra nobilis (assembly GCA_963555765.1). Taxonomy (NCBI): domain Eukaryota; kingdom Metazoa; phylum Arthropoda; class Insecta; order Diptera; family Syrphidae; genus Orthonevra; species Orthonevra nobilis. The sequence goes on from OY743224.1 coordinate 95,767,527, forward strand.
TATGATAATGACGCGTCTGGTCGTCTCGTCCCATAGTTTGCAATTGAATATCATCAGATAGTGAAACGGAAAACTTAGATAAACAAAATTATTTGCCTAAGTTTTGTTTTTGCCATACGACGCACTTAATGGGACAAATTTTATGAATAAATTGTTTTTAACTAAGACGACTGACATTCTGAGGCAGAGAAGATGAGACATTTTGTGTCACCATGAATATGAAATTATTCAAATTGGTTTGCTTCGAGCATTGAGCGAAGATTGACGAAATAAATTAAAAATATTGAAATCGAGTTCGGTTTTGGTATACTATTATGTTTGTTTATATGCCAAAATCCCAACCTAAGTGTTAAACTTTAAAAATTTTGTTGCACACATTTTTGTATATTAATTATTATTTTTGATTGAATATACAACAAAAACGACAGCTTTGAGGTAAATTTAAGGAAGTGTACCGGTATATGTATACCGAATGGGGGTACATCCTTGGCAACCGCTCTTATTTTTCTATATGAGAGTATAAGATCGTAACACTAGAACTAACAATTTGATCTTGACAGAGTTGATTCACAGATCAGATTATTTGGAGTTGAAGACTATATATGTAGATGAAGCCCCACATTTGAATGTAACAACTTTGATCGGAATGATTTTAGGAGAAAAGCTGCTTTAAACTTAGAATAAGAATAAAATTTGAAAGCGATAGTATCCATTCGAAAGCGATAGTATCGGTCCCATACTAGTATATTGCTCTGAAGCATATGCTCATACTAACCCGCCAATGTAGGTTCAAATTTCATTTCGATCGGTTTATTGATAATTTTAAAAAATAGTTTTTCAAGATCGTCCACCACTTGGTCAGGATTTTTGACAAAATTTGATCACTTTTAAATTTTTATGAAAATAATTATTGGAAGATATTCAGATTAATAAAGAATTGATATTGCAGATACAGCCGACACAAATAATTATCAAGAATTTTTCAAAGTCACCCAAATAGATACTTTATATCTGGAATTAGCATCCAGAATTAAGGGCACTTTTCAGCAATATGCAAAGAGCTAAAATACCTTCAAAACCAAGAAAAAGAACAATCAGATTTTCGTCCTATATATTTCTCTCGAACATAGAAAGTTATTTGATGATGTAAGCTGACCACGAAAACATATTTTGAAAATTCATTACAGGTGCTCAGTTCGGATTTGGACGAGAGATTTATACTGAATATTACGTCTTTGTTTGTTTGTTGATAAATATATTTTTGCAAGGTCTTTTTCTATACTTTTATTTTAAGCTATGATTTGTAATTCCTTTACATAGGCGAAACATGTCCTGCCACTTCCATTGTTATCGGTCTTCAAGCAGGGAACATGACTCGCGTCGCCAGTAATGCACTTCAGTTTGACCTCAAGCAAGATTTCAGGCGTAAAGTAGCCTGTAGATTCAATATTTCCTATTTATTGTCATTTTTTTACAATTTGAAAAGCAATGTGTATCAAAACATGCCTCTTTTTCAGAATAAAAATAAGCATAATTGAGATCAAATCCGCATTAGTGGATCGTTCAAAAACATCGACTCAATATATTCATGTGTAGATCAAATAAATAAAATATGAAATAAGTGTTTAATAACCTTTGAAGGCAAACAACGAAAATATCAGATGATAAAAACTTCTAAATAAACAAACAACGAACGAATTTCGAGCGCCACATTCAACTCCCCCAAAAAGGGACTTATTCATTGTATTTATTGCAAGTAATACATGAGGTTGTGTTTTTATTCGTATTTTACTTTACAATTTGCCTGAAAATTATTGAAAAAATAGGATTGAAACAAGAGCACAAAGCCAGATGATCATTTAAAAACAATTTTATATTCGGTTGACGTCAAAAATAACAAAAAATCCTACACTGCTGTTTGCTTTCAAAATACAAGTTTCACGAACTCTCAAAAACGTGCATCAGGTGATTATTTTCTATTCTCAAAAACAAACAAAAAAACAACAACAACAGAAAAATAAAAATGCGAAAATAAATTGAAGACTAAGAATAGAATTTGTGTAATATTTGTGTTTTTTTTTTTTTAAATAAGCACATTACATTTCTTGCGGGTTCTTCAATTCGAGCACGAAGAAAACTATGTTTGCACTTCTGAGCATGAATGTTTGCGAAACTAGGAAAACGCAAGCGAATGTTAACAAAAAAAAACCTTACTTTTGACATATAAAAGCAGCGTTCCCAAGAAGAAAAGTTCGAGTATTTATTATATTGGCAAGTAATTTGTTTTTGATTTTAGTACGATAGTCCTCACTAGACTACGTAGAGCCAAATCCGTTTTCAACTTGAGAGCCAAGTGAAATGATTTTTTTTCTTTTTAGAAAGAAAACAAATGTTATCATTGTTCGCTTGCATTATCCCAAGTTATATTATTATTTTGCTGACGTAAATACTAGTTTATTTTATATCATTTTTTTGATAATAAATAATTTACTTCATATGACGTAAATTGAAGTTTATGGTACGTTTACTGATCTGCGTACGATTAAAATGAACAATTTTCGTTCACAGCCTATAAAGGTCGATATAAGATACGCTTTCACAGAAATTTGTAAGAAAAAGGAGATGAATCAAGGCATAAACCGATGAAGAACTAAATATAACAAAACTGCATCCAAAAATAATGACACCACCCTTAAACGGAAATACAAACTGCTGTCTTGTAAAATTAAATCTTTAAAGCTGCAATTAAGGTACTTTTTGGAAATTGGGAAACCAGTTAATTTTCTAACTATAGAAGTTGGATCAATATTCTTCCGCTGCCAATCATTTCTATGCAACAGCTCAGTGAAGAGTTCTATCGTTTGTACTGAAAACCCATTTGATATCTGATCTGTTTCAACGTTAAAAAGATGAATATAAGAAATATAAGAAGATTACACCTTTGAGTATAAGCGATTTAAAGGCCCTAGATTCGAATTAATGCAAGACAATGATCTGAAAAATTCTATCAAACTTTGCCAAAATTACGTGTTTCATGGAGATAAAAAAGGATCACTGAAAAATATGAAATGACCTGCTTAATCACACGACCACAGTCATGTGGAACAGCGTTGCGTACAAATTCAAGCCTAAAATCGACAGAAAGTCTGTGAGATCAATAACATTGAAAACTATCAAGACATTGATCAGAAGACTTTCCGATCGACCTACGGTGCAAGTACGAGATATATTTCGACGAAAAGAGGTTGAACACTATTTTATTAATCAAGTATTTTTATAACTCAGGATCACGAAATTTCGTCGTTTAACAAAAAACACTTTATATTTGTCAAGTTATTACTTATAGTTTATGATAACTAAAACATAAAGAAAAATAAAGAATTTTATCTGACTTTTTCTGAATTTTTTCAGAATGAAAATAGTCCGTGTAATTCCAAAGAGAGCATTTATTTAGGATACATTTTTTTAAACTTGTATTTTGAATACAAGAAACTATATAAGAACAAAAGATCTTTGAGTTTTTGCCAATTTATTTGTTTTTGAGAGCAAACATAAGCTGTAATCCTTAACGTTCTCATTTTATATCATTTATGACGAAAATTCAAACCGGTAGGCTTAAATGGAGACGTGAAGGCTGAAAATAAGTTGATTGACATAAGCCCCGTTGAATATCCAACTCCAAAAACCAAAGGTTACCCCACCTAGGGTATTCTTTAGATATGGCCTCATGGGACTTCTTTTTGATCACAAATCCAGCAGGATATGAAAAAATACAGGGCCCCAAACGGGTAACGGGAAATTACATATACAAATCAGGTAAGGGTTGTTTTTTGCTTATTCTTACTTCAAAATTTGAAATGCGCGTTTTAAAAAAATATATGTGAAAGTTTTCTTCTTCTTCCCAGTTTAAGCTGGTTATTCTCAATCTGTGTCTTACAAAGAAAAAAGTAATAATATTGAAAAAATAGTCATGGAAATACTACCTAATTACAGTTTTAAAATAAGTCTCAATCCTCTTTAAAATAAATCTGACACTCATAACTTTGTCCTCATAATTCAAGAATAATCTTACATAGCTTTCAAATTAAAAAAAAACCTAGATAATTTCATGGCATCATTTATTGATTTTTGATTCATAAAACAGAAGAAAGCCTCTGCAGCTAGTGCTCAATTTTTTTTTGTATCACCATAGTAATTAAATTATTCTTATGTTAATAAATAATAATAATAACAATAGTTTTGAAAATGTTTTATAAAAAAAAATGCGGATAAGCGAAAATTTAAAGGATAGTGGAAGATATTATAAAGATCAAAATTCAAAGCACATATTTCCCCTTTTAATTCAAAAAACAATAGGAAGAACCCATGTTTGAATTATTGAGGAGAACTTATTGCTCAGTCGACTTGAAGATGGAAATTAAAAAAACCTATCAAACTGTACAAAATGTTGCACAATATTCAAAAGCGTTTAGTACATAATTTACATGATGGCAATCCAAAGCAAACCTTTAAAATACATACATATATCTAGTTTACGTGAAAATCAAACCAATACGTGAAGTAGCTAGGTCATATAGTCACGTGTTCAATGAGGCCAGTTTTGTGTATCAAATTCAATTTGTTATCTTGCTCGACAGCCAGTTTAGCTTTGATGTCCCTAATGCCCAATAATATAAAAACTGGGGCATTGGGAGTCTACCGCTTATCTGTCAATGATACACACAACATTTCTGATTCCTGAGGAACTGTGCAGCTGGTTGCTGCTTATTGTTTCGGCTCGAGGTTAAAGATAAAAAATTGTTTATGAGGTATAAAACATTGCTGAATGACGTCTGTAAAAATGGTACCTGGTATGCGGAATTATATCTTATTTGCATCTTATCCTACATGCATATATGTAGTTGGAGCTGGTGTTTTTCTGCAATAAAAAAATTAACGTCCATTCATTGTTTTGTTGGCTTTTCTTAACGTTCAAATTTGCCAACTAAGATAGGTGCGAGTTCTGTTAAATCTAAAATGTAAGCATAAGGTACTGCTTAATTTAAGTGCGGTATATCTCCTTTAAAACAACACAAACGAGAGAAGAAACATTATTTTAATATTGTTCTGCTTGTATGGTTTTAGTAGAGATGAGTTCATATATGTTATTTCTTTCCGTAACGCTTATGGATTATGGAATGGAGTAGTGATAGGTCAACGCAGTTGTTCTTCCACTTACCTTAGTAGAAGTCGTCGCAGTCATCAAAAAGCTAAAGAACAACAAGACCGGGATTTCAGACACATTGTCATGTGAACTTTTCAACCCGACAACTGAAATATCAGCTTTATATACCACATCTAAAAATAGGTTCGATTCTATGTATTGCAACATCTACCGAGGTATAGCCATACTCAATGCCACATACAAGACCCTATACAACTCTATGTTTGAACGTCTTAAGCCTTTTGCTCCACACAAATCAAACAATACCAGTGCCGCTCCCAGCTTGATAACGCGTTTCAGGTCGATACCAACCATCCATTGAATTCGGGGTCCCGGGAAAACTGATCTGGTTGTGTCGTACAGCGCTCGAAAATACACGATGCACCGTGAAGTTTGGACCCAAAACCTCTGAACTATACAAATACATGCACCGGATTTCCGCAAGGAGGTGCACTATCATGCGACTTTTTTAATCTTATCGTGAAGCAGGCGTCGACAAAGAAGTCTTTTTCAAGTCTATCCAACCTATAGGATACACAGACATCATCGCTCGTTCCCAGTGTGCCGTGGTTGGTCTTAGAATCAATGAGGACATGAAAAATATATGCTCTCAACCAAAAGTAGATCCGTGGAACATCACCTCGGCCAAAACACAACGATTGATAGCTGCAATTTCGAGGCAGTAAAAGAGATCACCAACCTCGGCACTTATATATTCTACACAAACGAAAACACAGTGGAGATCCGAGGGAGAATAAACCTAGGCAACCATTCGTACTTCGGTTCATCAAAACAACAAGTGGATCCTTGTTCTTCTAACGGGAATAAATATTGCTCTTCTAAACACAGATTTTTTTCCAATCCTGCTTAATGGAGCTGAATTTTGGATAATCAGCTTCATCAAATAAATAAAACGCAGAACATCGACTTCGATGACTCAGTTCGAAGTCAAAATTTTGAAGCCTAGGTTTACATTTATATGTAACAACGAGCAAAACTTTTCAGTGCCTTTTGGTTTCTTTAGTCAAATATGTTAAAGAAAGCAATCGAGGCCAACCGACTAGGGGTTCCGACTTATCCGGCAAAAGCAAAAATTTCTTCCAAAGGGTACGCATGTTTTTTCATCGCAGCAGTTTTGTGTTGATTGTGCAAGTCGCCATCTTTAGTCTTTTATTTGCTTTCCTTGAGATTTGGCGAACAAACGCAACTCAAAAACTAATCTTAAATGAAAAAGGAAAATTAATTTTTCAATGGACCTTTTGACATTTGGAGCAAATTGCAAAGAGGGGCGGATTATATTCAATACTTCCCACCGCGTTTTTCATCAAGATTCTCATTAAAGTAAGTGAGTAAATTAAATTCAATTGCATCATTGTAATTTCTCTAAATTGTGTTTATAAGTCCTTGTGAAAGGGCGCGAAAACAACATTAAACCAAGTCAACGAGTTGCGAAAATTTAGGTTTAAAAAGAATAAAGGGAACAAAAATTGATCTCCAATTTCAAAGTTCTGTGTGTAAACTGCATTTCGTCTTTCAAGTGATTTTGAGCAATTTTGCGTACAAAAAATAAACAAGTTTTTCTTGTTTATTCAAGCTTGGAAGCGGTAGGTTTCCACAAGAATGGTACACCTCTTGGCTGATTGGCATAGTTCTGAACAAACGCATCAAAACATCAACAAGTTTTGAGCAATCAAAAATATAAAATGTCTGTTTGTAGTTAAGAACGTTTGGCTTTGACAATACGTTTTCTAGCAAAGAAGATTTAGGATTTACACTAGGGCTCATGTATGATAGTTACAAATATCAGCAGCACAGATTTATTCAAACTCACCTGTTTGAAAAGATCCAAGCATTGGGAATAGAAGATGCTGTTCCTTGCGTACTTTTGCAGAAAATCATTCATCAGTTCGGTGATCAGCACGTCATTAGATCGATTCTCTTCGCCAGCAGTGCCAGTTTTCAGCTCAGCGCCCAGACCGACACCATAAGAGCTCCGATTAATATTTAACTGACTGCTCTTATCAAATTGATGAATATTGCCACAGCTGGGGCTCCTGCTGGTGCTACTGCCACCAACAAAATTCAAACACTTACATGAGATCAACATGGTCCACTAGATACAAATTATCAACAACTCAACTCTTGAGCAACACTTTTTTCGTTAAAATTAAATCGTGTAAAATAAAGAAATCGAAAATAAACTAATCCACTGCTGTGTAATTCAGTAAACCGCTTCACGAGGAGAGCTTAGAACTTCGAGGCAATTTGAAAATTGCAATGGGAAATTTGGGGGGCGGCCGGGTCTTTTTCGTTGGTTTGACCACACTTTTCTGAATTCTTCTCTGCTGCTGCTTGCTACTCCTCTGCTCTGCTCTATCACCAGCACACATACGCACACACTTTCAAATTGGATTTTGCCCTTCGTACAGCATTCGATGGCGAATTAATTAATTTATTTTTGTTTTCGTTATTTTTTTTTTTGTGCCTCAATTGTTCGCTGCTGCAGGCAAATGCTGGACATTCAACTAATTAATGTGGAAGCCGGCTAATTTGTTTATACTTCGGATTGCCTTTTTGTCTGTTACGCAGCGGGTCAAACGCGAATTAATTATTTTTAATTAAAATATATATGTAACACAATTAAAAGGCCAATTCCGCTTTACTGCAATTTGCCACCCGACGATCCCGAAAAAAAGCAACCAACATTACCGAACCAAACCAAATCACACAACGAGAATATGTATGAAAAAAAAAATAATTTTATTTCTTCTTTGTGTCGTTTTTATTTTATTTTCTTCTTTACTTCTATCTTTTTCTATCGTTTCGGTTGTGTATCTTCTTTGCCTTTATCGTTCATTCTTTTTTTTTTAATTTTTCACTCTTCCGTCAACTTGTGTGCCGAGTTTTTCTTTGTTTGAACATGGCAAGACGAGTTTCTGAGTTCACCATAGCAGTTCTGAGAGAATTGAGTTCGAGGTGAATTAACTGAATCTGACAGTTCAGAGAGTGTGTCTAGCAGTGAAATTTAATACCGAATTATGTCTCAGATAATATTTATAACGTCAATAGTCTTAAAAAAAGGTTAACCAAAAACGTTCTATTTTGTGCTTACATCTGTTTTACCAAACAGATGTGTGATCTAAAAGAGTATCACAAAAACGCTCCCTTTCTCAGTGGTGCCCTGACTGGACTAATATCAATTTAATTTCAATATTCTTGCCAAAGCACTACAAACCAGTCAAAAAGCATATAACTTCAATAAAAATTATAAAGGATTCAAGTAATCTTAAATCATTGCATTCATTTGCATCGCTTAAAACTACCTTAATCAAAGCATTTCGATTAATTCAAATAATTTGTCGTACAATGACTTCAAAATATATGTAGAATGAACGTGGAAATAAAAGCACTAAGTTGAAGTTTTTATCAAGATATTATTTCTCAGAAAATTTGTTAAATATATTTCAAGTGATTGTTAATATTTCTAAACTACATCAAATCTATTATTTTGTATTTATTTATTTAGCTCTATTTTGTAAAATTAGCTTAAAACAACCTTATAAGATTTTATATCTTGCAGTTAATTAAACAATCACGAAAATAAAATAGTATAAATGAATAAAAAATATAATAAAAAACACCCAACTTTCAGAATAAATCGCTCCAAACAGATAACATTTCAATATGTATCTACACAACTTATCCACAGTGTAACAAACAACAATTTTGGTCGTTTTGCACTGTAGAAAAATATTTTTAATAAGATGCACATTTTGAACAAGAGAATAAGCTGTTTTTTTTAACAAGCGTTTAACGATCGGGTACAAAATGTGAATTTGATGGATTGACTTTCACTTCGAAATTTCAATTCATAAAATAGCTCGCCACTGGTTACCCGCGTTGCCGCACGATTGAAAACGAAAGACGCACCAGATAATGGCGACGGCCTAAATACACTGATTTCACACCTTTGAAATTTATACGATATAACAACTTCGTTTAACCATGAGGGCCACGAAGTTATAAAAATGGGGTTGTATCTCTTGCTCTCAAATAAAGAATAAATATGTTTTTATACTGAGTATTTATTTATTGTCCGTACTAAATTTGGCAGTTTAACTCATTAGTACTTGATGAAGGAATGATTTGAAGCCAATTTAGGCATTTATCAACTTTTGTTTTTATGCTATCTATTCCACTCTGTTATAGAATTAGTTCTTGTAAGTATTGTCATGCCTAGCGGTACATCTAAATTCAAGAACAATTCACATTCCACGCAAAACACTAAAACAAACTTTCGCTCACTTTGGATACATTACGAGCAAGTGCTGCGAATTATGCCTGAGCATGGATAACATACGAATGTTTGTCATTCAAAGCAATTGTTCGAATTGCAGTAGCAAAAAATAATGCTAGGTTTCCTGCATTCAAATCCGTGCGTGAACGAAAGTATATTTAAATCCTTTTTATAAAATATAATAAATTTTAGAAAAAAACACCATTCGCCTCATTCATTCGTTTGGCTCATGAAATTCAAACAAACATCAATAAATGTATCGTATAAACCCATTGGTATGGTTGTTAAACACACTCATTTTGCCCCATAATTTCGCAACGAGAATCGCACTTTGACCATGTAAAAACTGTCATGTCTGCCCGCAATCCTTAGCCTTTCAGGGCTGGAACCAGAATTAGTGTAGAAATTTATAAATTTATTTGATTCGGACGGTCTAGTGAATATTCAGTCTAGCAAAAGGGAATTTAAATTGAAAACAACTTAATTTCAAACGCTACAATAATGAATCGATCTAACGTGTATGCGTAGATCTTATCGTAAAATTCATTAGAGAGGAGCAATTTTCTTTTCCACTCCAACGAATGGGGGCATATTCAACAGTGAAGTCGTCCTCTGCTAATCCTTTGCAAGAATCATCTAAATCTGGATTTGATAAATCAGCAATAACAAATATGAACGAGCCAAGTGACGAGCGCGAAGAAGGCGAAATTGTCGATGAATATGAGGATATTATTTCATCGGACGAGGAGATTTCAATGCGACAGCGTATTGAAGAATTGGAAGCAAAAAATGCAGAATTGGAAAAAATTGCAAACATATCGGGTGTCTATGGGAGTGGAACATACGGTGAGTTACGACGAACTATTGCCTCATCAGTATGGACATGTTTCAATTCTATGTAATCAATACTTTCTAACAATTTGTTTTCATGTTCACTGAAGAACGATATTCATGAAAATTATGTATATAAGAAGAAACATATGTAGATAAACTATTCTCTGCAGCACTTGTAAGTTGAGATGTTAAAGATAAATAGGATTCGTAAAGGTTCTTGTTCAGCAATCAGCAGTGATTTGTTTTACTGTACTTTCTTCTATAGATATTCGTATCCGAGTGAAGTATTGTATAAAAAAGTCTGAGAGATTCCAAGAACTACTTTATGGAAAATAAAAACAAATGTCGGTGAGCTCGAAGTTGTCAGAGAAAGAGGAGGAGAAATAAATATAGTTTGCGTTTCGGAATAACTCGGTGTAATTGTCCATTTAATATTCAAATATTCCCTCGTTACAAGGACATTAAAACAAACTGAGTTGCGAAACAGGATTGAATAGAACAGAACAAAGAAATGCATTCGCTTTCAGATTGCTGTCTGATTCTAAGAATTTTTTTTCGAAGCGTCTCTTTTTCCCAACTTCCTCATATTCTCACTATTTAGCGGGTTAGGTAAGAAACAAGTTGCATATATTGTTAGACGGTCTCCAGGCAAGATTTCAGCACATGATTGCAGGTGTTCCGCTCGTCTCCGACTCTCGGAAATATATATCGTCGAATTCTTTTTCGCTAATTACTTAAAATTCCGACTTGACAGCATATTATTGGGGGAGTTTTAAAATAGAAAATGCATTCAGTCATTGTCCATGACTGGCACCACTGGGCCATGACGCAATTTCGGTGATCAGCCAGATCTGGCCAGGTGATTGGCCAGAAATGCTGATCAGTTTACCCTAAAGCACTCATTCGCACGTTCCGTCTATTACAAAGCTTCCGTATTCCAAATATTAATTCTTTTGTGCATAAAAAACGTATGGGAGATCAAAAGCAAAATAAAGGCCTGCCTGCGAAAAAAAAATGTTGGCGGACAACAGGTTAAGAGCTTCCTTCTACTTGTGAGGTGGCAATTATAGAGAAGGATCAATACACTTTCCGAAATTATGACCTTTGTCAGAATTGTTGCTTCTTAGTGATAACAGAATTTTCATCTCACATTTTATAGGTATTAAAATTTGTACTCGTTATTTAATATTAAAATTTTTCTTTCTTTTTTCCTTTATAAGATCGCAATAAACAAGATGTAGGCAGTTATCAAGACGATCGTTACCCACTGGTTTCCATAGATATATCTGACGAAGAGGACTATCCGTCGCGTCAACAATTGTCACGCATTTCAAGGCGACGAAAATCATTCCAACATTCTCATTCACGTCACAAGATGACCCACACCGCCAGCAGCAGTCATAGTCGTCGCGAAAAATCATCTTCACCACCACCAGCGCCACTTTTCCGACCGTCAGATAAGCTCCTACTATCCATGTTTCATAGCCGCTTAACCAGCCATTCGCATTCCAGCAAAAGAAAGCGAAGGAATAAAAAGCCTCATTCCGTGAAATCGTCGCGAAAATCACGAGAATATTATGCCAGCGACAGCGAAGGTGACTGCAAATTTGATGCTGATGATAGCTGCGTTAACTTCAACGGCTTTGAAGAAGACTACCCCCTCAACCGGGACGAACTTCGAAGTGCTTTGGCTCGAAACACCCACCGCAAGGAACAACAGGTTTCATTGAAAGATCGTTTGATACGGCGAAAGGAAAACACGGACATCCTGAATGAAAAAATTGAAGGGAAATCAAAAGAGATTGTGGAAGAAGACTCCAAACCCGAGTTGCCTGCAGAGAAGTCAGAGCCAGAAAACAATATGGAAGAACAGGAACTGCGAATTATCGCTCTTAAATCGGCAGTTATACGAAAGCATTTGGTTCGCAAGAAACGAAACGAAAACGTTGCATATTCGCCATCAGATTTCGATGATATTTGTCCCAAAATAGCAGTATCGCCATCAATAAATAACTGTGAAGAAGTTGACGAGGCTTGCAACAGCATGGAAATCAGTCCAGTGCCATCGCCAACTATGATCCTGAGCGATGACGAGGGCATGAATACGATACCAGTCGATATGGACATCGCGAATAGCGACAGTGATTGCGAGTTACCGTCGTATGAAAAGTGGGTTCCAATCGAACAGATACCATTGCCGTCTGAAAAGGGTGGAGAGATGTATGCCCCAACGCCAATGAGATTGAATGGTGTGGAGAATGGAGGAAGAATCCAACCAGAATTAAATTTTAATAGTGTTCCTGTATCTCCCACATGTCTGGATTCGGAAGAAGAAGAGGAAGAAATAGCCTTGAGGGCGTTGCTTTTGGCAAAAATGAACTCGCCAAAAGGTCAGAGAGTCTCAAAGGAGGAACCTCGAAGGGAGGAAGAGGTGGGCACACCTGATCGCGAGATTTCTTTGGAGGCGGAAGCACTGCGAAATTTCCTCATAAACAACATGAAGAAAAAGGCCCAACGAAGACCATCGCCAGCAGGAGTCTTGAAGGAGGCGGTTCGTCGATTGACAACAAGGAATGAGAAGCAGTTGATAGAAACTTTAGAATCTAAGTCAGCATTCCAGCCGTGTGTCAAAATGGAACAGAAAGATCTTGATCAAGTTACAACAGAAATGGCTGAATTCAAACTAGAAGGCGAGTCCAAGGAAGTTGTTACGATTGGAGGCATTAAATCGCAAGGAGAAACAAAGAAATATGTAAACCTGGAACAAGACGGAAAAGAGACTATTATCGATCTTACAAAAGACAGCATAAATCAGTTGGCAATATTTGATTCAGTTGATGAAAGTCAATCACAAATCAAAAAGAACCCACCAGATGAGAAGACAGCAATAATTAATACAGAAAGAAATGAGCAAACAGATGTCTTAAAAGAGTTCCAAGACAATATTGTGGTTGTTAAGAAAGAAGTGGAATTAGCGAATATTCCCGAAGATCAAAAGAATTATTCTCAAGCAGAAAAATATGAAGTGCCAACAGGTGAAAATGGCTCTGAAAAAGTTATTGCAACATTCACAAAAACCAGCAATATCACTGCAAAGGAAGTTTCAAAAAAGCAAGTAATCATAAAACAGATTGATGATGTCACTCAGGAAAGAAGCAGCGAAGCTCCAAAAATAGAGGAAGAAAAAGTTGACAGTGAAGGCAAGTTAAATTCGCGGTTAATATCACAAGCCCAGCCAAAAAGCTCAAATGAAAAATGTAAAAGTCTTCCAATGGCGACACAGGTTCCCGTTAATAAAAAAAAAGTCTCTGTGAAAAAAGTCGTGAAAAACGAAAATGCAACCGACAGCAAAAGCAAACCTAAAGAGATTCAAAGTTCTGCTGCAGCTATACCAAAGAAAGTTGTCGAAAACAAAATAAAAATGATAAAGGGTAAAGACCATCACGCAACTCCTTTAATTCCAACAAACAAAATTAATGTGAAAGATGAAAACAAGACTGTTAATAATAAACCTAAAGTTCAAGCGGTTCCAAAAATTGGTCCTACTCCTCAAACAACCCCTAAGAAACTAGTCCAACATCACAATGCGTCCATAACAAAAATTGTTAAACCGAACAAAGTCATCAATCAGCAGAACATCGACTTGAAGCGAAAACCAATAGAGAAGTCCACCAAATCTCCGGTTCCCGTGAAAAAAGTTAAAATCGAAGATGTGTCATCAAGCAATCGCCTTATTACCACTGCTGACATGCCACAAGTCAAAAAGCTTGTTATCCAACTTCGCGCTTCCGATACTGAGAGCGACTACTCCGTTATGTCAGCTGATGAGTACAACGATGGTGAAAACCCTAGTCATGGCTATTTAATAAATCGAAGCATAACCATTGAGAATGATTTCTATGACATTGCAAGTCCAATCAGTTTGCCCATGGAATCGCCATACGACACCCCAACACGATCGGCTTCGCCTGCTGTAAGAGTATCTACACCACAACCAATTGTTGGAAAATCAATCGTTAATGATTTCTTCGAGGCGAAATTGGATCAGTTTTTGAAGAATGTTCGTTCGAAAGTTGCCGATAGTACAAATCAAGTAACAGAAGAACAAACGATTCCTGCTGCTGCTCCGCTTAACACACCAGTGGTGAGTACTGCCAAAAATAATATACATGCGAAAAAAATACTTGCTTTTATATTTTTTCCTCCCAGGCAGTTCGCCATTTACCACAGGCTTCTCAGCAGGAATATCGCCGTCTCATTAATCGCATGAAAATGCTTGAACGCCAGAAACAAGCAAAGAACTTAAAAGCAGTTGTAAAAGCTGCTGACGCTGACACGGAAGATGATCCAGGAATTTCGAAAGCTGATGACGATGACCAAACACTTGCAAAAAAGCTTCTGTTAAATAATTCATTAAAACTGCCGATATGTGATAAAACTAGCTTCGTTGCACAAGAGCAAAAAACAACGCCTGAAAAGAAGCCTTCTTCTTCGTCTGTAATAAGTCCACAGGTAGCCATTCCACCAAAAACAACGTCGTCCCCGCTTCAAACTTCAACCGTGAATCAATTAAGCTTGTATGAAAATTCCTATCGCAAAACAGGGTGAGCAACCATAAAACCAATTTTGGCCGTTGAAACGCGTTTAAAAAAACTTGATTTAATTTTCAGGACTAGTATTATTTTGCATTTGGATAAGAGCATCGAATTGGTTCAGGTGGCTAAGGAAGCCAAAATGGCAAAGCTTAAGCATGAGCACCGCCTGCGAGAGCTTCGCAAGGAGATGGAAGAGGTTCAGAAAAAGTTACAAGACCAACAGGAACGGATAACAAAAGTTTATCCAGAAATTTGTAGCTCCCATCGTCTCATTGAAGCCTTGAAAGCCAGGCGGGTGAAAATAACAAAGGCTGTGAATAATTTGGGACGGAGTGTCATTGGTGCCAGTTATTGGTATGTTTTTTTGTTTTTGTTATTGAAATTATATTATTTAAAATAATATTTTATACTTTTATGTTGTTCATTGGGTAATGAAAAACCGCTGTAGAAAAGTCTCCTTAGTATTGACTGTGCAATTAGACTGCAAAATCACTCCTGTTTTTCTAAAAACACATAATTCTTTCATTCTTTTTTTGTAAAGGAAACCCCTCTTTTGTTGGCGATGTATCAAATTTTGGTTTCCGGAAATCTTATGCATGTCTTAATTACTCCTTTGCAAGTCTCAATACCCCTAAAATATATAAAATAAATCTTATAGTGAACTTTTATCGTGCTTTGACACTTGATATAATCTTTTTAAAGGAGATGTTCTGGATCTAGTCTATAAAGGAATATACATTCTCTGTCAACAATGACGCATTTATTAAAAGAGACTTTGGTATGCTATGAAGCAAATATTTCTATCCGTTTGTATAGACGTTCTTAAGAATTCAACTCAAACGAGGAACTTATGATATTTCAGTCATTCCATCGTGTGCATTCATTCTCAAATAAGACTGTACGAATATTAATACGTGTTGCCAATTTAAACCTACTAACCCTTCCGTTTTTCTATACAACATTCATTTCAGTTGCCAGGACCATATATTTTCTAAATCACTTTCATATATAGTCTTTATTGTTTTTTTTTAGAAGTGAGTATTCTCTTTCTTTTCTCTCCTTTCTCTTAGCATTAACAATGATCAAAGACAAATCATATCAGAAAAATCAAAAAAACTAGCTGCAGAAATAAAACTTGTAAATACAATGAACCTTGGTGATGTAGAGAAATGGAAAAACCACAATCTAGAAAAAAGTTCAACAGATAAACCTACGATTGTCATTCCACCAAAAGACTTTCATATCATAAATATTAAGTCACAACCCGCCGTTCAAAATGATAACTCAATCATGCAATCATTAACAGAAAATGTGCCTGCAAACGATACTGAAAGTCCTATAGCGTCTACTCCAATTGATACATCTGTGCCTGAAGTTACTATGAACCTGGAATCTAAACTGATTGCTACAATTGTACCTGAAACAGTACCAAGGGAAGAAAAGCAAAATGTGTCCACAAATGGAAATGAAGTGGGTGAAGTTCTACAAATGATTCAACTTCTACCATGTTTTCAAACAAAAATCACATTTTTAATTTTCTATTTAATTGAATTTTTGTAATGAGATTTTTCAGGAGGCGATAGAAACTCAGCCTTCGAGTGATAAGCAACCGTTGGCAACATGTGAAGAGGAAGGTGAAGAAAAGGAACCACTTTTGGAGGGAGTAATACTTCAAGATTATGTGTCGCCATTGCTCCATCTTCGAGACGAGAGGTGTGTAATAGTTTTTTAAAGTTCTTTATATATTTTTGTTTGTTTTATGAATATGTGAGTGGATAGGGAATAAGAAACAGGGTGGTTTGATCGATGGAAGCACTAATATCTTTATAAGAGTTAGTGGAATGTTGCTTAGTTACAAACCTTAAGCACGCACTGCATTCCACTGTTTACTTACTCAATTTTGGCCACCTTGGTATGCTTTTCCATAATAACCAAGTATAAATGTGAAAGGATACCCTATTTATAGCGAACAAATAGGGATGGCGTCTCTAAAATCTGCGAAGCATCTGTGTTTGAGACGACCGCTGTACTTAGGAATTTTGTACGCAACGCTGCTAAGACTATGCGATAGCTGAAGGTCTTTTTTCAACTATTAAGTGACGCAGATTTTTTGAGCTTTTTGGAGCTATTTACAAATAATAATTTTTAATGTTCTTACCTATTCATAAATTCAGTGCAAAATTGTGAAGTTAATATATAAATATTTTTATATTGTATTAAAAAAAATTGGATTCACTTCACTTCAACAAAAACTTTTGGCGATTGAGCTATATCAATCTATGAGGAGTTTAGCAGGCCATGTTCTCAAACATTGAAATTGGTAAAAGGTCCATCTGTTCACTCAAAAGCGTATAGCTCACAATAACAAGCACATCTTGTTGCGAACATTATGCTCCACTGAAATGGCTCGCCATATCCATATTCGCTTGTTTCTTTTCATTTTATGTATACAATTTATTTGAATTGAGGAGATGACCTTCTGACTAACGATAAACTTATGCAAATCATATAAAACCAGCAGAGACAAAGGTCAATGTGATATATTCTTTTCTTTTTGGCCTCTTCTCTACTCGTCGAAGTTATCAATAGCCAGATAAACGAGTGCTTTTAGGAAGGTTTGATCAGCACTCTTTCCGCAACTTTACATTGGTATTGCCACCATTCGATTCTCATTAACGCCGCACACCAAGTTACTGGCTATTACAAAAGTTTGCCGTATCCCAAAAATATAAAAAAGTTTTAAAGTTTTAAAACATAAGCTCGGGAATTGATTCCATTTAAAATAAAATAGTTAAAAACAAAAAAAAAAAACAACAATGTGTCTCAATCCTTTTAAAAACCTTCACCCTGTATTTGCATTCCTTATCGGCGCACATCAACAAGGGTTGTCCGTTTAATGCCCCATTAAGAAAAGCTAATTTAACTTGCAAATATTTCTATTTATAAACTACAAATGAAATTAAACAGACAATCCAAACCCATCCATGCGTATAAAATCAATATTTCTATTATTTAATTGATTATTTTTCTTTTTGTTTTACATTGATTATATTATAAAATTGGAACATGTTCCTTTTCTTGTGTTTCGTTCTTTTCTTTTACCTTTTTCTTTCTTGGTTCTCTATATATACGGACACATTTACAAAACTTTGCGCAGGCAAATCAATCCAAATGGTATTGTGTGTCCGTATCAATTGAAGGGTCAATGCGATGATAAGGACTGTAAATATACACACTTGGAAGAGTAATGAAGAAAGTGCCAGAGTTGAGGAGGTCGAACAAAACAAAAAAAAAAACGGAGACTTAATACTTTTGTTTTTCTTGTTTACTTTCTTTCCGCTTGTCACATTTATTCGAGGTGATATTGGAGCTTTCTTTTACACGGTCTGTGCTCATCATTAACGATATTCAACAAAGACAAACGTTGTAAAATAATTTCAGTACTCAGGGTAAGTTTACTAACTAACATACCAGTTACAGTGTTAAGGGACCTTTCTATTCTATGATTTTTTTTTCTTTCTTAATTTTTCATCCTTATAACACTTCTTTACTAAATTCACTTTGCATATATATTTCGGGGTTATTAAAGAGAACTATTTGATTAAGGATCCTTTTTTTGTTTTCACTTCTCACTTTTATTTTTAATTTTGTACACAAAAAAAAATAAAAAAAAAATAGAAAATGCTAAACACACAAGACACATTCATTACAAACAATCGTGTTAATTACACCCGGAACAAGTTAATACATATATTTCCCTTTAAAAAATATTTTGACTTATTTTTTCCCCTCAGAAGAAGCAAAAAAAAAACCAAAAACAAAAAAACAAACAAAACAAATACAAACAATAAAACATTCGATGAGACGCAAAAAAACAAAGAAAATTTAATTCATTTTCTTTGTTTTTAATTGTTCGATTTCTGTGTTTAATTTTTAATTTGCGATAGAAAACTGCACACTTGTTTCGCAAAACAAACTAAATCTAAATCTAAAAATACATGCACGATTGGATTGTTCGGTGAGAAAAAAAAGCCTTAGTGATCAACGGTATTGAACTAAAGTTACATATTATTAAATATTTTAAATTTAAAAGATTGTTTGCCAAATACATATTTGATTTCATAATTTTTTTCTTAATTGTAATGTTAAATGATATATGTAAATATAGAATTAATTTGATTGAAAAACAAAAACTTAATTTGCTATTTTTTTCCGTTATAATTTTATTAATTTAATTTTATGCGTTAAATTAAAAGTGAAAACATTTGTTATTGTATACGTTAAGGAAAATAAAGTTCAAATAAAAGAATGATAATTTATACGAAAAAAATAAAAGAGTTCTGTGTTTTTTTTATTTTCGTTGCCAAGAAGTCTTTCCAGGTTGACATTTCGATTTAGTTTTCTTTCCCCCACGAATTAACTGCAGGAAAAAATATAATAATTTCATTTGGAAAAGATTAAAGAATCGGGCCAAGTGCGAGTCGGACTCGCTCAACGAAGGTTCCGTATACACTTATAAGTACAATGTTAATAGATCGTCCATCACGGAAACAGAGTCTTGAAGTGTTTTCCCGCCAAAGTAAGTATCAAAATATACGGCAAAAATAGCTATATCCATAACCATTAAGAAACTTTATGAGGACAAGGTTGGTGACAGACAGACGGACAACAAAGTTATGATACAATGGATCAGTTCTTCGCTTTGAGGAACGGAATCTTAAAAAATTTCTATCCTGTGAGTACCAAAGAGAGATATCGCAAATAAGTTGAGGAATAACCAAAAAACCAACAAATTAATGAGCGTTTAAATTTCGAGAATTTTCTTCTTTATTTGTGTTGATTTTTCACAAAGTTCCCGAAAAATAAAATAACATCTTTCATTCAATAGCCATAATATTATTGTATCTTAATGTCGACGGAGTCCAAAAATTAAAGAGAATTGTCCCTTTTGGTGCTTAAACCACAATAGGCAATTTTATCCTTGCAGGCAATGTAAACTTTGTCATATTTTTCTGTAGAAATCATGGTTGATCCCGGTTTCGAGCTTCACACTTTTTAGATGAACCACATCCCATCAGCGAGATTGAGCTTAATGAACTCGATGGAGAATTGAATTTGTCAAAACGAATGGCGAAAATATTGAAGTCGAATCCTAATATTTTGAAAGCAATTAAACTAAATATAATAATAATGATAGAAATTGTTGTTAGGTTGAGCTCAAAATAAAAAGGGTTTAAGACTGCATTGTAATGTTGGAGAAAAAATATAAAAGATCCTTCATTGATCAAATAATAGCGCGATAGCCTTCTACCAATACATGCGAAAATAACACCAACATGGCTCAAATTTTTATTTAACAAAAAAAAAGTGTTGACATGATCAATCTACTGTGGGTGAGAATACCATGGCTGGTGTTCTAATGTTGAAGTAAAAGACGATGCTCTTGACAATCATAAGAATCCTGATTATGACGTACGTTTTGAGACGTTTCATGCAATGGATTTTTTTAATTTTCACAATTTTAGGGCACGGTGAGAGATTTCACCAACGGAGCGGTGCCAAGAACAATGGGAACCATTTATTATTATTAAGTTGGGAGACTACTGCCGGTCACTTCATCAATGTGCGCACTGTAATCAAGGGAGCAGCCAACCTTTAAGGCTATCAATAACACCCTTAAAAAAAAACACGAGATATGACAACGAGAGTGTGTAGAAAAGGAAAGAAACCTATGGGGCGCATAAGAAGAGGGTCCAAAGAAGAACTCGAGTCGCTTTGAAAGAGGACAGAGCTAGAACAGAAGAAGGTAAACATAAATGTGAAAAAAGAGCGTACGCAACCTCGATGCGTATGGATATCGAAAAGTCCTTGCAAAACAAGCACTAAGTCTTCGTTAAGGGAATCGTGTGACCGGCCAAATGGACAACAATGCTTCAATTCAAAGAGGATCCCCGAGTCCCAGCCAATGCTTCATGACCAGGCGACGACCGAACCTCTGGTTCAAGGATGAACTACTAGGAGGTCGAAGACCTAATAAATTAGCAAGGTTTTCTCTTAACAAATAGCTGAAGATAATTTTCGCATGCATTGCCAGGAAAATTTGTCCATTGTTACCTCTAATGAACTTCTCGTTCAGCGATATATGTGTGTACATATATTCGAATTTCTTGATTTCGGGTGTTGATGCATATAGCTCCAAGTGTTAACAAAAACACCACCGGGGCTTTTGTAGATAGCCTATGGATTTGATAAAGATGAAAATATATTTTACAAGATGGACCGGCTAGCAGTCGAATTGACGCTTCAGTTTATAAGGGAATGGTAATGAATGTGTTCTCAACAAGGAAGTGGAAGTCAAAATAAAATATTGGATTAGGTTGTAGCATTTCGTAATTTTTTGAAAACCGTATTGCGTTAGTGGTATTTTACAGCACTTCGTTTCTGTGCAACTGAGAGCTACCAGCGACCACGACGCGAGCGTTCGAATAGAGTAGATGAGCTTATCTTTTTCCAAAATGTTTGTTTTTGAACACCAACGAAAAAATACATGTGCATTAAAATTTCGGCGCGACAGGTCATGGATGAGTAGAAACTCAGCTTCACCATTTATGTGTGCGCGTTCTTAGCATAAATCTACAGTCTCTTGACGACTTATTTCGGCCCTGGAAGGTAGGTACTAACGCTCAGCAGTCCGACGCACTGCCAACTGAGCCACGAAATCAAAATCAAAAACACATTTATCAAGATACTATATAAACATAAGCATGTATGTATGTATATACAAAATTTAAAAAAAATGAATAAAAAAATTAATGAATAGATAATCATAAACACGAATTACTAATATCAAATATGAGCAACAAATTAACAGGTTATTAATAATAAACAAATAAATTAACAGGCTGCCAAAAAACTTCAAATAAAAATATAAACAGTAGCTAAACATTGCTTTATTGTTAAGTTATTGTTTCACATCAAATTGATTAATGGTTGTATTGCTGGAATTTAACATCTGACATTAAATATATCATTTCTCGTAAATTGAACATGAGCTTTCGTATTATCATGTTTTGTAGAATGATCCATAGAACCCTCTTGAAAATCGTTATGTGAATTATAATTTTATTTTCATTTGAATATATAAATAGTGATATTCTGTTTATGAAATGCTTTGCTTTATTTTGTTTATTATTATAATATTGAAACGCAGGTTTTGAATAAAACTTATGGGAAACCTGCATAAAAAAAATTATTATCTTATAACAACTCAATGCATTTTTAATACAAGAAAAATGAAATGCTTAAAGCAGTTTATGTAAATAAACTATAGGATTACAACTTTCTATAGCCCGAAAACTTGTTCAGTTAGCTGGGATGCATTTGCACTCGAGAAAAACGTTTAAGCTTGCGAATATATCTTAACTTTACTCAACTACTTTCCTGGCCCTTTGCTAAACCTAGTTCTTATTCTCTAATTTTTGTATTTTTAAATTTACTTTTTTGTTTTACCTTTCTATATAACATTAATTTATAACAATCCAATTACTTTATTATACATCTCTGTGCGCCGACCAAAGTCCTTATTAAAACTGGTCAACTCTGTTCCAGCTTTTGACCTGATCTTGACAGCCACAAAAAATGTTGGTGGTGCTTTGGCGCAAAAGCTTTATCGCGGGTTGAAACGGGGGCGCAGTCTCCATTGTAGTTGAGTCGTATAACTTTACTTGAACAGCAGATCAGGGCTTAAGCGGGCCCGCCTTACTATTCTAGTTCAAACCGCCAGAGTCGAAGTAGAGGGAGGCCTTTGGAGGAACAAAACCGATAAAGCTCACACTGCTGGTAGGAATACAAATAGTTGGGGTACAAAGCCCCATTATTCTTGCATTGTGCCTTCTGACTTTGGAGTTCCACACAAACGAAGACAAGCCCTGAGACATTATTTTTCCAACATGTAGCAGATGGCCTTAAGCCAAGTATGGAGTGGACTGCTGTGATACAGTCTGTTTTTTATGACTAAAGTTGCTGGGTGTCTTGCCAGAGCGACCTAAATGGGTTTGTTAAAATAAAGTTCTTGGTCTGAGCCAAAGGTACATGTATGATTACACTTCGGTGTGCTACTTTTTGCCCGAGCTGTTCCATGATCAAAAATGTTTGCCAATTCTTTCTGGTGTCCAAAGTGGCCCTTCCCCCAAAACGTAACACTTAATCTTTGCATTTTAGCAAATATATTTCAAATTTATTTATTCAGAGTTGAATGTCAAGATGAAAGTCTGAACAAAAAAATCAGAAAATGTTCTTTTTCTTTTATAATAAAAATAAAGTGAACTAAATTGTTTTTTTTAATTGTAGCTTACGACCATAATATAATTTAAAAACTACCTTCGAGTATGTTAGCCTGGATAAGTTTACCTTTAGTTCAATAATCCAAGAGGCATCAATGTGCTTGTCTCGTCGCTGTAGAAAACGGAAGTATAATTCATAATTTCCGTTCCGGCAAGTGCTTTCGACAGAAAAGTGCTTCGGATTAATACGATTTTATGTAAGAAATTTGCCTTTTCAAAACTGCGCCTTTTCCTCACCCCTTGTAAAAATGTTTTTAAACGTCGTCAATTTCATTTGCCCTTCTGCCTGCCTCGTCAGAAGACAGACATTCATACGAAGTTGTTTTGGCTTATCTTTGAAATAAACAATTTTAGCGGTGTCATCAATTGATTGTAATTCCATTGCAAATAGACCTGTTATTGTAACTAATCTGCGATGTTGTTTTTGACGTACTAAGCGTGGCTTGCATTGACGTATACCTCGCAATTCGAAAATCGAAACTTAAACCTGCATCAATATGAAACCTAATCACCGGTGATAAGCACTTTAACTACTTAGTCTTCACCTGTTACATTGCACGTTTAACCCATTAATTAAGGCATTATTGTTTCTTATCGCTTCTCAATTGAAAAGTCAATTTGAACTCTGATTAACATCGAAAGTAAAGCTAAACCTTGCGGTAAATCTGAAAATAAAAACGCTTCGAACGAACGCCGGCCGTTCAAAGTACACGAAGGCCAGCCAATCTTTATATTGAAATGACTGAGCAATCAAACAATAATAACAAAACAGCTTTTTTGTTGCTCTCATTTGTCTGCATCGTGGTCAGGCCGATAAGAAGGTCAACATTTTACAGGTGATTCACCTCAATGTTTTTGCTATTGGGATCACTCACTTTCCCAGGGATGCATGGATTTTGTTTTTCATTGATGACCTACGAATATCATCCATCAGACAGAGAGATCGGTAGTCAGCACCTTCTAGCATGCTGGCAATAATTAAAATTGAAAGTCAACACCCCTCTTTTTTTTTTGAGGGATGTTCTCCTTGTGCGGGTAGATATCGCCAATGTGAGATTTAGTTACACAAGTCAAAAATATATATCCCCAAAGTTCTAAGGGGTGATGATTATGAAATCGTATGCGACTATTGGTGCCGTAGCAATAGGCTGTTTAATAGGCTGTTTATGTTGTGAATAATTATGCTCAGGCATAATCGCATCAACCTTGTAGCTTAGCCTTGATCGAAGTGGGCTATCAAAAAATTTGCGAAACAAAACCACTACGACGGACGCCGTCCGGGTAAGTTAATCAAGCTTAACTGTTTATATTAAGACTAAAAAAGGAGATTCTTCGAAATGGACACAGTGATAGGCAAAGTGAAAGAGATAGAGGTTGGAAAAGTTTATCATTTTTTTGCTTTTTGAATTGAATACAATTTTTGTAAACAACATTTTATTAATAATACTTGACATGCCTTTAGCAATTTATAAAGAGTATGAATGATGATAAAATAAAATATATAAATAACAAAGGAATCCACCAGACAATAAGGGGAGAAAAGGTCACATTGTATTTTCGAAAGTTAAATAATAGCCTATGAAGTTAATAGAAAAGCGGTTTCATCACTTTGCAGGTTCAATTATCAGCGTTACGTTTTTCAATCCAACGCATTTATGAATCAATTTTTTATGTCAACCTGAATATCCAATTTTAATTTGAAGACTATGTTTCCCAAAGTCATGTATATAAAGCTTGTTGGTCAAACCTATTTTGTGGCACGATAACTTATTTGGGAGTAACAGGTGCTCAATTCTTTATACCAATGTGATCCTTGTGATCCTACAAACCTTATTGCCGGTTGCGAATCATCGTAGAAAAGTCCCTGTGATCCAAATGAGGGTTATGGGACATTATGTAACTCTTGCCCGTCATTGCTCCGAATGTGTGTGTGTCCACGAATCAGTGCCACAAAGTCACATCGCTGTATTTAGTATTGCTTGACCGCAATTTCAGAGCAGGTCTCGAAAGCAACTTGGCTATTGAAGCAGATGTACGAGGTTTAACCTTATCCTTTTGATACTTTTTTTTTAGAACGATGTGCGCTACAGCAGCGAGCTCTCTTGTCTCGAACTCAGTCCACCCCCGCACTATTCCATTCCGACTGATATGCAAAGAGATTCCAAAAACGGTGTCTTTTCCTATCGAAGTCGCGGAATATTGTGAAGAAAGCACCATTGTTCTTCTTCTGTCTATTTTACCCATCATCATTATGCAACATAAGGCGTGTCTGTCTTCGTTTTATGTGTAGAAGTGCAAGGGAGTAGGACCTAAAAAACCAATGCTTCCGGTGAAAAGACACTTGTTTCATGTATTATTAATAGCTCGACGAATTTGACGTTAGTCCGCAGATTTTGCTGAATATCCTGCGCTATTGCTATCGCAGTTTCCCTTGAAATTCTTGCTTCCCTTAGTTTGGGAATGATTCTCAACTCAACTGGATAGGGTAAGTTGAATGTCCAAGAACTAAGGCCAACCACTTGCTGTAGACTTCTTGTTGTAGGGAACAAGCCTTCGATGAGTTCGCAGTTCGCAGATAATGCCTCCGTTCACGGCGCTGTTAGTGAGGCGGTATATTGCTTCTCCTTATTATGAAACACTTGTGTCCAATAACGGGATCCTACTCTGTTTTTTTTATAAGGATCAAATAAGCTTCCAAGTATGTTCAGACATGCCAGCTCGACAATCAGGGTTCCTTGATTTGGCTTGATTAGCCTGGGAAGTGTATATTAGTTGTATATATTTGCAGAAGAAAGATAATTGAATGTTCACAAGTCGGTTGAGGTGGTGCTCAGCACGTTCACCAGAGTACAAAATATAATGCATGTGGAATTAGTTGTTACGTTTGGAGACATGGATCCATTTTAGCGTACCCGGGAGCAAGCAGTAGTTGAAACAGTGGATTCCACCAGACGACACAAGTTTCATAGAAAGCGAAGACCATGCCATCGATCGGCCGGAAAAGTAAACTTTTTCGATCAAACTTGCCGATCTTTTTATTTTGAAAATGGAAATCCGAAAACCGGAGTTGACATGAAACCGAAGAAAATTCCCTCCTCTGTAGTTGCTATTGCCAAAGTGTGCGAATGGCGCTACGAATTGCTGCCTCGTTTACGGTATTTTCCAGATCTCCGAAAGTATCTGATTTTAACATTTATTTGTTCTTCGATTTAAAGAAAAGAACATACTGAGTTTTGTATCTAGAAGCTATTGGCTCATCTTTACTGCAACGGTGCCTCAGGCAGTTGTGAATTCCTTCCAAGTTTGAACTACAGTTTCACGACAACATGCTCACGATTTTTTAGATTCCTAAACTTGTAGATCCACTTGAGCCAAATACTTATTTACTTTTATCAGGCCATCGATCCTTGGAGGATTTGGAGCATGAACTTCCTCTTCCGTCAAATAGATTTTAACATATCATGCATTGGTGCATTGTCATGTTATAGATGCCAGTTCAAGTTATTTCAATTTTTATAAGTGATCCCACAACACTGCTTGATAAACAACTCCATCATCGATTTTGCATATTCGTGAATATCTTTTTGAATGCATAGCAGCTATAACATTTTCAGCTTTGTTTCAAGAAAGAGTAAGCTTTTTCATATATTTTTAGAATACTCTTCCAAAAACTCTGGCGGTTAAGCTACTTATTTTTAGGTAAATGCGAGTTTTTTGGAGTAACAAACAACTCACCTCTGGAATACAACAACAATAGCCGCTTTTTGTGAAGGAAAAGCTCAAAAATTCTTGCTAACACATTGAACTTACTAAACCAAATTGATCGTAATTGTTTGCTCCTCAATTTTTTGTGTTAAAATTAAACGCGTTCAAGGGGCTATGAATACCCTTATGATGCTGACATACATATAACGCGGTTGGAAAGGTACAGGGAGGAATCATAGATAGGCGCCGATGCACATTGTTTTTGAAATTTTGCAAATCGTTATGAATACGGTGCATGGATTTTAAGAGATCTTTCCATATTCGTGTTGTGCGGCTAAAAAACGAAGCTCTAAACTTAACTGTATGACTTAAATTGGGCTTGAGATGTGGGTGTTCCGGTGAAAGTTATAATTCGCCTAATTCGTTGGAGTACTTTTTGTGAAAACAGGAGTCGGTCGGCTATTAATTTAGTTTTATCGCTCTCGATTTTGAATTTTGTATCAAAATTTGTATATCAGATGGGTTTAGGTATTTCTTGCACCGCTTTAGGAGTATAAGCAGCATTTTTGGCGACATCGGTTACGTGTTTCTTTTAAGTTAAGTTTGTCCTGACGGTTTATATCTGCTAAATGACAGCATTGTTTTTTGAAGACATTAGTTTCCATCCTGTTCAATGAAGAACGTCATCAGAAGATGAATCACATGTATTTCTAATGCAATTGTATTTTCGAAAAAAATTGCTTGATGCCAGACTCTGAAAAATGGATTTTGAATATCAACCGCAACAATATTACTTTCACCAGAAAGATGAATCGTTTGCATCCATTTTGCGGTGCGACATAGTATCAAATTACCAGTGGAATCTTTTCTACAAAAATTATTATTATGAGTTTTCAGAAGAAACCATCATTTATATTTTTAACCTCCATATTTACGAACTGGTGCCTTGTCAAGCCATTGTGTAAATAATTTGGCTGAAGTTAAATGATATGTTAATAACTGTGCGAATTTGTTTTGTTATATTTTTTTTGCTATAGAACCTTGCAAGGATTAACCATAAAAAAGGGTCAAAAATGTATTTACTTAATTTATGTAGATTCTATGGTGAGCTATCCTGCCAATGATTGTACTACTATACGTCCTCTCCTACCTAAACGATAAACAACTACTGGAACTTAAAGAACCCATTCCAATAAGATGCACAAATCTAATGGCTACAAATATTGTTGTTGATGAGAGGAGCTAGTAGCAGGCAAATGCACAAATATTATGATCTTCAACGTTCAAATCGATACGTGTTAGCAAAACAAAATGTTTCAATAGTCAACATCGTTATGTAAATATCTCATAGGCGCAAGTTTTGAGAACATGCTAGAATTCAACAAACTACGTACTTTTTTATTTGAAACGAGGTGAGCGGTCTTCATATTTTGTGCGTCTCGTTATTCGTATAATAATATAAATGAAAAATAATGAAAAATAGAAGAAGAAGGAACTGAAAAGAAGAGTTTTTTTTTTATTCAAAGCCGTTTAAGCTATCGTTGACGTCTTCAATTTACTAAACTCAGTTCCTTTGCGTGTATCCGCAATTGCTTGGTTCATGAACCTGAAGTTTAGTCTTCGCCTTCTATACGCCAAACTGGTGACTACGATTCGAAGGCACTCTTAGCTGGAGCATTAAATTTAATTCGCTTGATGTGATCGGATCTTCACAAGGGTTTTCGTTTGTGGAGTTTGTATTTATCCCGAAATAGATTATCGATGTCTTGTCGACAGCAGGAATTTTATTTTATCCTCAATAATTTGAAGACCAACTCTTTTGGCATTTTCTTCACTCGCTGAGATGAGGGCACCTTGTTTGCAAGCGAATATGTCAGATATATTTGACAGATTTCGAAAAGATGTTGCCTTCCGTGTTTACACATGCCCGTCGCACTATGTGTTAAAATTTAAGTGAAAGAATTCAAACGCACATCGGAGTTAGTCTGAAATTAATCACAGATACTTTGTTCAAACTGAACATTATATGTTTCGAACGTTGTGCGACACAACCGGATCGGCCTTCGGTTTGAATATTATAAGTGGATTCTTTTTTGTGTTGCAAAATGGCTTTAGGTATTTATGGACAAAATCGAAAGGGTCTTTTTGACGATAGTCATTCCAACACATAGCTCGACTATAGGACAGATAGAGCAGGCATTCCAGTCTACGGATATGCTTTACTATCTGACGGATAATCTGGTGCATGCTATCCTCAACTTCATCTCCATTTTACTTTTAAAGTCTTGCTTGTTAAATATCTGAATTTAGAGCTTTGTTGTACTTAAGCTTTTCAATGATTACACCGATTTCTTCAACTGCAGTTGGAACAGCTATTTCATCGACTGGAGTTGGATTTTATTCACATCCTTTCTACTACTCAAGTAAGTATACCATTCCTCCTACGTATCGGTTACAAGATGGAGAGACTGGGTGCCTATTTTGTTAACTCCGCAAAAAAAGAAAAAAAAACAATAGCGACTTTTGTGGTGTTGGTTCTCCTGATATTTTCTCAAGATATCTTGATAACATGAATAAGAAAGGCAAACAAAATATGACACAAGAGAAGCAGTACGCGTCAATCTCTACCTTTAACCCTTAGTTCCATTTTCTTCTCTTACCGCAGGAGTGGAGCGACATAAACGTCATTTCCATCTCAAAGTTTATCTCTAATGAACAACAATTCCTTTTGTCAATTACTTTCCTTTCTGCCTTGTTTGGAAAGAACATAACATTTTTGCTAAAAGAATTCATATACGTATTTGGATGCTTTTAGGCTTCCATTTAAGAAAGATACATTCCAAAACCTTTTAATCTTAACTTTGTCCTTTCATGTAGCTTTATATTAAAAATAAAAAACGAATTCATTCATATTTTTTTATTAAGATATTTATTTTTGTATTTCGCTTTTAACAAATAATTTTCTAAAACATTTACAAGATCACAGATCAATATAGCATTAAGCAATTCGCTGCCTTAATTTAAAAGACTATCCAAACTTCTTTTTACTCTTAAAAATAAACACAATTTTTTGACAATTTTTTGAACATCAAAAGACAAAACATAGACCACGTATAATGATGTAAGGGAATAAATACAAAATAATGGTGATAAAATAATTTACAGTAAAAAATATAATATGCATGCATATAGATTGCAATAAAAACTTGCAATTTCCTTTATGTACAGATTTTCTCTTATGTATTTTTTCCATAGTAAATATATTTATGACACCATCCCTGCACGTTATCCTCGTTGCCACAGCACAAAGGATATACAATTTCGGATTTTGTTACTTTTGCGCAACGCATGCACAATTCCATAACATCCATGTCCATGTCACATTTTTGTAGTTTACGTATCGTGTCCAAACTCAGATCACCATAATATTCACTGGCATCGATGTGCGCTTCATCCTGATGGCGTGTATTATGATCTGATGGTCGGCACATCACTATAGTGCATATGCAAGCAATAAAGATCAGGCACAAAGTCGAAGAATGCATCAACTGGAAGTGGTTAAATTGTGATTGTTTAATAAGTGTGTCCTTTTGAAAATAAAATGAAATGATGTCCTCGTAAATGAAATGAGTATTACGTTAACGTTGACTTAGTTTTTCAAAACGAACTAATAATGATATGAGTCAATTTAGCTATTTATTAACTTTTGATCATATTTAATAATCTAATATTAATTCCGCATGACGTTTTGAATAGATTTCGGTCCTTTTTGATTCTCACACTTTTGAATGATTTCACCAAATCGAGTCTTCTGATGGATTCTCATAACTTTTTATGAAAATTTTAGATTTTAATTTAAATAAACTTATTAAACCGTTTAAGAAAACTTATAGGCACAATACGGTTGTCTACTCTTATATAGAGGGCGGTAACAAGCAGTTTCTCGACCAACTAAAGTATAAAATTTCCTTCTCGGAACAACCAAATAAAAAAAAAGAATCAATAAAGATTAGACTTAATTGTCTTTTTGGCATGTCTGGGTGACAATGTGTGCGCCTTTCTGCCAATGAGACATGTAGCAGACTTTAGCCTCCAGTTGAGAGCAATAAATTTGGGGTCTAGGTCATCTTTTATATTCTTCTTGACATTTATTTCATGAAAGATTTGATTGCCTGATAATCATTGAATGTAGTTGGGTTTTATATGATTGATAATCATTCCTTAGGCTTACAGAAGTAGTTTTGGAAATATAAAAATTTTGGTTACTTTGACTCCATCTGTTTTATATTTCAGGATAGCTTGCTTCAATATTTTTTAGATTTAAGGGTTCTTACATTTAAAAAAAGTCTATTGCTTATGGCAAGCTTATTTGAATCAAGAAAGATACTTATCAAATAAAATATAAAGTAGGTTGGTGAAACTTTAATCAATATTCAACAAAACAAATGCATAATAAATGATGGAACGAAATTATCCAAACATTTCATTACTTAGTATTACATATTTTATACAATTTTTTTTATTTTATATTGAAGAAATGAAGAAAGCATTTTCCTCGCCATAAGTATACGATTTTTGAGTCAACTACGAGTAAGT
Organism: Orthonevra nobilis; assembly: GCA_963555765.1. NCBI lineage: Eukaryota > Metazoa > Arthropoda > Insecta > Diptera > Syrphidae > Orthonevra > Orthonevra nobilis. The sequence goes on from OY743224.1 coordinate 95,799,099, forward strand.
GTCATCACGGTTTAAGAATGCGTGCACATTTCTTTTTTGACAAAATGATTTAAGGAGAATTATTTGACAAAATGATTTAAGGAGAATTATTATGCACTTTATAATAATGAAAACAAATATGTATTTAAAACTCACTTTAAACTGCATTTTTTAAATTAATCTTGTTCGTAAATTCGTAGCAATAACAAAACAAATTCGTAAACGTTCAAATTCACAGAGCGATTGTGAAACAAATCAAATTTGACCGAAAATAGATTATTAGTAAGAGTTTTTGTATTCAAACACGGGCTTCGTTGGGAAACTGAAATACTTCCTCGATATCGGACAGATTTTATATACTGGAAATTTTGTTTTGAAAATTCCCCCACCTATCTCAGGGGCTCTCTTTCGCACGAGAATAAACAGGACGCCCATATAACAATACACCACTAAAGGGGCCAGAAAAGTAATCTCTCAGCCAAAGCCAGATAGCCTAAAAATAAGGCTAGTGTCAAGCTGAGTGCAAGTAAAAAAATTTTGAAAAAAGGCCAAAAAGATGATAAGGACTGTGTTTGTATTCTAGTCACCACCCACAAGGAACTCCTGAACACACATCCGAGTTAGAGTGTGAAATTGAAAAATAAAAAAAAAACAAAAATAAATAAACAAAAAAATTTCGAAATCAGTTTATAGACGAACCGTTCTTACTCATTGGTACAGACTTGGTGATAAGGCAAGCTCTTTATCTCGTTTGTTCTGTCAACTGGCGTCAGCCTTTGATTAGCATGTGGCTTGTATTGGTTGGGGCATGTTAATCGTAACTACCGGTAAGTAGAACGTGGTCTACAGGCGGCGCTTCTACAGAGAAGTAAGTAAGCGTGTGTAAGCAGCACACCATTTACAGAAATTCAATGTTCTAAAATAGCTATAGGTTTTATTAAAAGCAGTTTCATTCTTTAAATATGCTTGTGGCGTGTGTCAGAAAACAATTCATCTGGTTTTGTACAGTGAATGCCCCTGAGTTTCACGCAGGTCCGTGAGTTGGATGCATACTTCACTCGAAGATGTTTCTTGGCGTTATCTATGTCTCGTGCTAATAATGTTGCACTGGCCGTTTTTCATGAACGCAATTAAAACCAGACATTAAAGCATGTAAATCAAAGTTCAATTTTAATTGCCCGGCGATAGGGATGGTTCAAGAGAACGTGCGCATATGTTAGCAGGAATTACATGCTGCACTTGTAATTTGTTTTCATTTAATTTTCATAGATAAGGCGATCTAAACGTATGTATTTACAATTATGCCTTGCGGGGATAGAATGTCATCATACGATGATTATTATTATTAACTTCCTTAATATGTCCCCTTGAGCTTGAGGCTTTTATAAAACATGTCAATGTTGAATTATTATGTGGTTTGATAAAGTAATTAGATTTGCGTTTTGAAAGTGGTGCAATAGGATTAAGAAGAGAAAGGAAGTTTATTCGGGGCTTTTTAAAAAACGAGGGATGAATAAGATCTTGAAATCTGTTCAAGACCACTGAAAATTAGCAGAAGTATTACCAGTTCTGAAACTGAGAAAATCATCAGACGAGAAAAATTCGTACAGACCGGCATAAATTTATCCAAACATACAAAGATCATCGGAGAAAACGTCTTATTCCTCAATCAGTTTGGTTTCAGAGTCAAGAATTTGAAGACTGACCAGGTTTGTAATAAAAACCAACGAAAAAAAAACCTTGGGAGAAAAATCTTGTAAGGCATATTTTGACAAAAAATGGCATGAAGCTTAAGGTATAAGCTTGCAGAGAGTTTTCCCGATACAGGAATGTTTCACAGAAAAATTCTTTTCCGAGTTAAATACAAGTTTATGAACTTAAAGAGACTGCTTGTACTTTATAGTAAGAAGGCGTTATAAAAGCTACTTATAAAAATATACAAAAAAAATTAGTAACCGCTTATTATATATGTACATATTTTGATCATTTTTGTTATGATGATGTAAGGCTAATGAGCTCGTAATTTTTGGCATTTATATTATTTGATACATTCATTCTATTCTTTACTTCTGTCTTATTTGGATTGGTTACGATTCCAATTCGAAATGATTATCATATATATATTTTTACCAGCGATTAGATGGGGTTTAAGTTTGAGAATCCTCGCAGCATACTGCGTGGTGCTTGAACTCTGCGTTTCTTCGGGGCAAAGACAAAGGAGTTGTTGGAAAGTCATAGCTGCGATTAGCGGAGCATAGATAAAATATATTCTTCTTCCATTTTATCTTTGGAAGAATTTTATCAGTGAGCGGAAAAACTAAGTCATCCCCATGTGCGACTTTTTTTGATATCCTTTTCTGATTAGATTTAGATTAAGATGTTTATATTTAACGTCCAAAAATATTTACAATCATGACTTAAAATTAGACTTATAACTAAGGTAAGGTTTTGTCGGCTCAACAAAAAGGGCCCGACTTGTTTCATTTGGTATTTATACAAAATATTTTTTTTTTACAAAAATGTATTACAATGGCGACTTAATCTTTTAGGTGACTTTATGCAATTTTCCAAACATTTTGAAAATTTTTTTAAAAATGTATAATTATAAAACTAATTACAGGGTCCTTACCTCTGTAATATCGGCTGTCAGCTTTTTCGTAAAACGAAGTCTCGTAGCAATTTACGATGTCCTCGAATCTCTCGTCGATGATCGCTCTTGGGCTGAGATACCTCAGCGCTAGTTCTAAGGTCTGCTGGCTGATGTTCCTGATGTCTCGGTTTGGATGGTCCTTTAGTTTGTTCAGTATCCTTCCTGAAAGCTGTAGCATGTATAGATCGATTGGCGTCATGCCAGCATCTTCATACAGCTTCGTGTTGCTGAAGTATTTCAGCGTGTCCGGTTTTCGCCAGAGTCCTGTACAGGACCGAAGCATCCTTCTTTGCATGAGTCTGATTTTCTTCATGGTTGTTGGTGATACCGTGAACCATATTGGGCAGCCATAGGTTATTACTGGTCTTATGAGCTGCTTGTAGACCAGTAGTTTGGTTTTCTTGCTTAACCCGTTCCTCTTCCTCAGCAGTGGGTTCACAAGATGTAGGGCAAAGTTGGCCTTTTTCATGACGTTGTTGGCATGGGCGTTAAATCTGAGCCGCTCGCTGAAGTTGATTCCCAGGTATTTTGTCGTGTCTTGTGGCACAATTTGTGTGTTGTCCGGGAGGATTAATTTGATGTTGCGACAACGTGCTGCAAATTTTCGTCTTCCTCTGGTTGCCGTCGTTGGTGTCCTGAAACAGATGAGTTCTGTTTTGTTGCTGTTGACTTTGAGTGCCCACTTTGAGTAGTAGTCAAAGAGCTTCCTAATGTGGTCCTGGATCCTTCTTGCTGCTATGGTCGGTGAAAGTGATGCTGCGTATGTGATGGAGTCGTCCGCATATAATACGGTTTTTGTTTAAGGATCGTTCTCTGGCTGATCTGCCCTTTAGATGTTGAACACGTTGGTGCTGTTATTCCTCCTTGCTGGACACCCCCTCTTAGGGGCTTCATGGATGAAGAAGCATCAAAGACCTGAACAAAAAAGAACCTATTTGTTAGTGAACTAAGGATTATTCTTACCAAATGTCTGGGAGATATCCTTTTCTGTAAAAACCTCTAGGATTTGGTTCATGGTTTAAATTAACTCTCCGGTAAAATGCTTATTGGCTAGTAATATTTTGCTGACGACCTTTCTCTTTTTTCGGAATAAACTTGTTAATACGTTAGGTTCAACGTCAATTAAATATGTGATCCCGACCCGCCCGAATAATTTGTAGGTCCTAAATTTTATTAGCTATGTCATCTTTCTGTATGTCATTTGACATTTTGATGTATACGAGGCAATATGGGTCTATTGGGATAATTTTGTTCTGTCTGGATCTTCGGCTATGAAATCAATTAATTCACTCATTTTGGTTTATAAGTTCTTTTATTTGCTCATTTGGTTAGACGACAAATGAAGCGTTCGTATTAATACAAAAACCCAAAATTATCCCAAAGGAGGAAAAAAGGATTAAATGTCAATTACTGGCAGAAGTGTCGAAGTCTTTAGTTTTTAGACGAATGTTTTAATTATAAAATTGAAAAAGACAAAGAGTTATGTAAGAATTCTGTTCTGTCTGTAAAAGTATGAAATGCAGTGTGTTTAATTATAAATATTTATATATATGTGTCTATATTTTGAAAAACAATTTATCAGAAAACTGATTTGATTTTTATAGAATAAATGAAATTGTTTGCTTTTTTGGCAGTTTTTATTATTAAACTTAACACCAGACTTTAAAGGTGTTCAGTAAGCAATGATACCAGGTTGGATTCGAAAGCTTAATTTATTTTCAAGATATTCGAGATGAAAAAATACACACAAGCGTTCGTACGTATGCACACCCACACTCAGCTGACCTCAAGACGTGGAGATATGTTAGAAGTGAAGATATGCCTGAAGACAACTTAATAAAAGAGTAGACAATATGAACTGCAAGCTCTTATTTAAATAGAGATTCGATTTTAGTTTGGCAAGTAAATTTATGTTTTATTTTTCCAGACATCCTTTTAAGTTATTGCAAAAATTGGAGGTCAAAACTTGGTTTTCGAAAAGAACAAGAATTTTCAGTTGAGAGTAGAAACAAATGTTGAACTATTGATTTTGGCTGGAAATGTTAGTCATCTAGTCTAGTCATCAACTAAAATCACGTGGAAATGTAACAAACTATGTATTTGTTTTTAGTTGCATTTACTCAAACTGTTTGCTTATTCACATCAAGCGCTTGTGTCATTGGTCAGTCATTCACGCCAACACATGTCTCACTATTCAAAAGATGAGCGATTGCTACCTTCACTACGATTTGAACGCTCAAAAGTCACTGACCATTGTCTATGGTCGTGTTCATATAGTGCTTTTGACATATGTACATTTTCCTTATCACCCGGTTTGTATTATAGTTCATTCATAACTATTCCAATTTTATTATTATAAAATCAACGAGACGGAAATCTATTGAGGAAAATAAATTATTAAGAAATCTGTCCCACCTCTACAGCCTTATCGATTGCGGAGTTTATTTTTTGTCAAAAATTTTCATAATATTTGTTAAACTGAACAACATGCAGATTATTACTTTTGCAGCCCATGTCCAAAAATATTTAAAAGAAGCGATTCTTTTAATCAATTAATCAAGTACCAAAGTCTAGACTAGAAGCCACATTAATTTTGAACTTGGATAAAGCCATGTTCAACAACAATGCTGACTAATAATATGTATGATGAACTTGATGTCCTTTCGCGCACACATGATTAAATAATAATCGCTTATGTCGTCTTAAATTTGACACAATTTTTGGAGACAATCCGTTCAGCTTTTGGGCGCATGTCATTCTGGTATTTTTCCCATGAGACTTTACTCCATGTTTTGAGGAAACATTTCTTATGTATGTCATTGAAATGTTTGATTTGAAACTGAGTGTAGCGGCTAACGCGGACAACAGAATCAAAGATGACCCTGTGTGCGCGCCACAAGTTGACATGCTTTGATTTTCGCGTGGATTCGACATGAGTGTGACCTCCTTCAGTATACTTAAGGAAAGTTCATTCTGCCCCTCCTCGCTTATTATCATTTATATTAACATTAATTCGTATTGTCGCTTAGACGTCTGATCAACTTTTTTTTTTTTAAATTGAATCAACTTTGCGGAAGTAGATTGTCAGAAAAAATTTAATCCTGTTTATACAAAAAATATAAATAAACAAAAAAATCAGAAAAAAGGTGAGCGCGGATTAAGTAAGCAAGATTAATCGAAGAACGGACAGAACTGGTATTAATCGGTAAGATGGTATTTTTAACAAAACATTTGCCGCTGCCTCACTCATCGATATCCTCAAGCAAAAGACACAGCCGTCTAAATGAGGATCTTTTGCTTGTTCTCTACTGATCAAAATAAATTCTGTCGATATTCGAAAAAGCCAAGCGATAGTTATCTCTCACGAAGCTTCTGACACATCTTGAATATGATGTCAATCAGAAACTATTTTTCGCGAAGTTGTGGAACTCACCAGGTACCACGATTCAGGTTTCTTCATGTAGAGTGTATAGAAAAAAGCTCCACCACAGAGAGTCATCAAATTACTCCTTATGAATAGCTAGGTATAGAAAGACTTAAACTTCAGTGGCACAAAGAAGTAGAAAGAGACATTAAACCAATAAGTGTACGCTATTATAGGCTGTCAGCTAAGGACCGAGTTTTTGGTTAAGGTCCAGCTCCAACAAGTTGCAGAGATTAGTAGAACTCAGATGGTTTTTGGTTTCGTTCGGAATCTTTTGGTGGAGTTAACGTTTTTGCTGTTCTAAGCCTCGAACTTGGGACATATCAGTTAATCCAACTTAAGGACAGCCGCTGATCCAATTGGATAAGTGGTTCAGGAGGACATCAATGAAGTTCTTAACTCTGTGAACGCCTTTCAACTCAATAAGAGCAGAATTCAAAGTTCCGAACCGTTCAGAATGGAATTTGTTGGTGGTTAATCTTTTACATCAAATTCATCCGTAAAAGAAAACGAGACAGGATTATGAATTACTCGTCGCTGATATGAACATATAAGCTTGTGACGGACAGATATTTGAGGAACAGATTGATTTGAGTCGTGATTCATGCTACTCAAACTCCCCTGAATCGCTTCCACATAGTATGTTTTGCTCGTCTACGGGATCACCTTTGAAAAATGCTTAAACGTTTAGATTCTATATTAAACCACATGATTTTTTTTTCTTCTTTCACTTCTCTTTTCATTGATGCCAATTTATTTATTTATTTATTTTCATCAACCAGCTTAAGCCTACAAGATTACGAATTTGGTAACTTATTTGTCTATAAACATTAATTATTAAAGTTACTAATAAAATATCAGGAATTTAATTTCCTAAAAGGCAAAACACAATGTTTTTGAAGCACTCTCTTGAGATGTGAAAATCAACAAATCTACAAACTTCATTAAAGGACTTAAGAGCTCTAGAAATTGGTTCATTCTGACCATAGTTTGTTCTATGCCCCGTTTGAAAGAAAAGATGTCGTTCTCTTAATGGCTGTTTCGGTGCATAAATAGGGAGCATGGATAAAAATAGGGGACTTTCGATCCGGTAACATAAAATATCTCTTATAATTATGATTTCGTGGGAACGCCTTCTTGCACTAAGACTCAATATGCCAAGCAATTGGCATTTGTAAGATGGCTCAAAATTCCAACGCATATTAAAAAATATATATTTAGTGAAGCACCTTTGCACTCTTTTAAGCCGATCTGAATGGAATTTATAAATTGGATTCCAAATAATATCCGCATATTCAGAAGAAAATTCAGTCAGAAAACTCCTTTGAGTTTCTCTTAATAAACCCAACTAACAAGTTAGCTTTCGCTACTATGTGTTCCAAGTGATGAACAAACGTAAGCTTATTATCAATAATGACACCAAGGTCTTTTATTTTGTCTACTCTATCTAATGATGTGAGTCCAACACAGTAAGTATAAGAGAGCTGTATTAGAACTCTCGAAAAAGAGATTATGAAACATTTTTGAACATTTAAATTCAAGCAATTTTTGACACACCATTTATATAAATGCTCAAGATCCTTCTGCATTTTCATACAGTCGTCTTGACTTCTTATTTTCGAAAAAAGCTTCAGATCATCCGCATACATTTAGCAATGACAGAATTCAAGATATTTTACGATATCACTAATGAAAATTATAAAAAGAAAAGGACCCAGGTGACTTCCTTGCGGAACTCCCGAAGTACAAAGGATAGGCCCTGAACAATGGTTATCCACGCTGACTCTGAGTACCCTCCCGATCAAAAATGATGTAATCCAATTCAAAATTGATGAGTGGAAACCAAAACTTTCCAATTTTTTCAATAGTAACTTATGATTCACAGAATCGAAAGCCTTACTGAAGTCTGTATAGATGACATCAACTTGACAACCTTTTTCAACAGCATTTATTACATATGATGTAAAATGAATTGAATTAGATGAAGTTGAATGTCCAGAGACAAAACCATGCTGGAACTCAGATATATGCTCTTTAATGTGAAAAACTAATTTCTCCTTTACAATGTTTTCAAAGAGCTTTGTTAAAGCAGATAATTTACAAATTCCTCTGTAGTTTTCTACGTTGTTTTTCGGACCAGATTTGTAGATGGGTACCAAAAAAGAATTCTTCCAATCATCGAGAAAAATACCCGAGATGAGCGATGTGTTAAATTTTTTGAGCAACGGCAAACATAAGGACATGTAACAGTTTTTAAGCACTATTGGAGGTATACCATCAGAGCCTGGTTTTGGATTAGCTTTGAGGTCATTCAAAGCAGATTCTTTGTCATGCCTATCTAATTTTAATTTACCAATGTCGATTTTGGTTACAACAGATCAGAACAATAGATATCGAATTTTTGTAAAACATTTGTTTTGGTAGCCCATTTGAACATCGCTTTTGGTTAATGAAAGACCAAAAGGATTTTGAATCTTGTTTTAGCTTATTTTCAATAGTATGAACATAATTTTTATGTAAAAACTTACTAAGAAATGCGCAATCTCTCCGAAGTTTGCAGAAAGGGGCTTTATCCGATTCATTTCCTGTAAGTTTAAAACGTTTATAGGCTTTGGACTTAAGATTTTTTAAGTGAAGGAGATTCCTATTGTACCACGGGGGCTTGGAAATATTCTTCTTTAAAGAGGATGGAACAAACTTGGAGAAACCAATATTAATTTAAGAAATAAAAACATTGTACATATCACGTAAGCAAAGAATTTCAAATTCCATATCCCAATCAATTGAATTAAAAAACGAATTCAATCCAGTAAAATTACTCTTCAAGAAATTTAATGACCGGGAAAAAAAATGTTCACTCAAATAATCATAAAGTTCAATTTCGATTGACAATTGTTTATGATAAATCGAATCATTTCAAAGAGGAAAGGGTGCTTCAGAAACGTGTGTTTTTACTTCATTAAAATTAGTAAATACAAGATCTAATATTCTATTTTGAGAATTCATAATTAAATTGATTTGGCAAAGATTGAGAGAAAACAGGCAGTCGATAAAAGCTAATTCATAACCTTTTTTTACGTTATTAGGAATAAACATTTTATCGTTATCGGACCAAGACAAATTTACATCACCAATGTTAAAATCACCAAGAATACAAATCATTTCAGTTTATTACAATTGTTATATAAAAATTCAAAATTATCTATACATTTCTCATAAGTCTCTATTTTACTTCCGTATGGAATATAGGTCCCAATAAAATTAATACGCGTACGTCCAGTTTCAACAGCAATGCAAATTTGCTCAACATCTAAAATCGCCAGTGTAACTTGTTTACAGGACAAATCTGAGCGAACAGCTACAAGCACACCTCCACCACGTTCATCGGCATTAGTACATCGGTCTAGGCGAAAAATGAGCTATCAAAGATTTCAGCAGACAAAATTCCAGGATAAAAACAAGTTTCCGTAATGACGATTACGTCATAATCGTTGTGACTTGCAGCCAGAAACAGGTCCATAGTCTTCGTTCTGCATCCACTGGCATTGTGATAAAAAACTTTTAAGGGTTGCTGAAGGCCAGCTCTCTTATTATCTTAACTGGGCTTAGTTTTTTTTTTTACTTCGCACGAAAGAGCGAATCTTCACCCCGCTAAAAGTTTCCATCAAAGATTGATTGATTGGTCTTTATAAAAAAAGATAATTAAATCTCAACTGTATATCTAATATGATTGTTTTGCTATATTTGCTTATAAGTGTAGTGTGATGATGACACGACCTTTTAGTATTTCATCATACAAAAGATTCTTTCGAAACAAGGACATACCCATAGTAAATGTTAAACAACATTCTTTCGCGCCCATGGCACCTTATTAAAAACTTATGCTAGTCTCATCTTAGATACTATGTTCAACACACCTTACAAAAAATACCAAAGTAAACAGCAAGTCTCTAGCATATAAATCATCTATTTATGCGCACTTTATCTGAATCACAACAATCTGCTTTTGAATGATTGAATTCAAGCGCCATTTCATTTGATGTTGTTAATGAAGTCGTTCCAGTAAATAAGTTAATCAAATTCAAAATCATTTCAACGTCTTAATTCATCTAAATAGTATGAAAATTGCATAATCACTTGTAAACGTAAGACGTCTCGGGCGATACGACGTGTTTCGAATGCAATACGCCCCGCTGCTGCATACCCCTACAACATTTTTTTTTTTATAATTTATTCATTCACCCCAGGAAGTATCTGTCAAGTTTCTAACGTCAATTCCTTCTCACAATGTTCGAGTAATAGTAAATTGAACGAACATAGAAAAAGGCAAGCTTTGGATGGGACTTAATGCGATACAGTGATACTAGATCATTGACTTTTAATAAATAGGCACGCTCTGTTGGAAGGTCAGATGATTGGGGGAAAAGTTTGATGTATTAAGAAGTCTTGATATTGTTTGTTTGCAGAATGCAACGTTCGCTGAAAATGTTTTAATTTCACACGCAAACATGCTTGAATGTTTCATAAGCTTTCATGTTTTAAAGAGATTGACAGTGTTTGATAATAATTGCTATTTCGAAGTGATCTTTGACAATTGTATTGGAAGACATAATTCAACAAATATAATCAAAGCGAATATCTTCCGTGTTCTAACGACCATAAAAAGCCGAGTATTATTGTTGACAAACATTTTCATAAAATGAGTGCACCAGCCTCATTTTTTCATTGTTTCCTCTAGAGCACAACCTCCTAGTATATCAACTAATGTCGGATAAAATACTACGAATTAAGCGAATGTTTATGAGTCGATATCAAATTCACAGTCCCAGTTCAGACTCCAACCCATGAAGCAATTTAATTTCAAACCACTACATAATCTTTCCACACTTCTCCTAAACATTATTCTCGTTTTGTACAAAATGCATTATTAGAGCTGTGATAATCCCTTAGGAGCGAATATATTATGAAATAAGTGAGCAAGAAAAAGGGACGGTGCACATAAGTGCACCTCATACCCAAATATCTTTTGCTCAATAGATAAGGAGAATCATGCCGTGAAACCACTGGAAAAATAAGGGGAGAAAGTAAAGAGGACAAAAAAACTTCTATATCCTTAAAATATAACAAATGAAGCCATGAAATGACTTGTCTAGCTTAAATTTGACTCATTTGTAAGCAATACTAGATATCCAAAAGAATTCAATGAACAGACTCAGAAATAAAAATAAACTTCAGATAACCCTTATGTGTGATCCCCGCTGTCGCTAGCAACCTCATCCATCCATCTTCAAACTCCGATAAAAGGTCGAGTCGCTTTAAGGATCAGCCAGTTGATCACTTTACTATCTTATTCTGCCTACTCTTGAATCAGATTGTTTTATACTTAGAAAGACAAGCGTAGCGTTTTTAAATATAATCATAACAATAACTTAAGGACCAAGTCTGAATTTAGAGGAATACAAAACTTGAAATTTTTTTGCTGCGGCCCTGCCTATTTTCCCATAGTGCGGCAAAATTTTTGAAAAAAAACATCTTCAACAGAGTCCTAAAGGAAAAGTCTATAGAAGCTATTTGCAACACAATCAGCGAAGGATTGTAGCGATCTGGAATAAGCATATAAGACAAGATTTTAAATTAAATTTATAAGAAAAAAATGGGAAAGATCTGTTTGTTTAAAGTTGCTACAGCAAGATTCCCCTACATTTTCGCGGGATAATTATATCTGAAGGACAGGACAAAAGAGTTCTCTCCTTTTTTAAGTCTCTCTCGAACCAAAGTCGATCACACACGTTGTCAGACAGATCATATGAATTGGGTTTAAATGTCTCTACTTATATCAATCGGTGTTAACGCTGTACCCACACGCACACAATTACCAAGCTATCACGTCTGAGTCGTGAGCTACACTGAATATAAAGGAACAAGAGCTTAAAACTGAACTGACTAAATATTTACTACACTTATATAATGTTTATAGTGCTGATAGTTTTGCTATATTCTGTCCTGGTACCTGTATGTTTCGGTGTTATTTAAAAGGCGTTTTACGTCAAAAAATAACTTGCCAGGATTTTTTGGTCATTTGTCCCTTTTAACATTGGAATTTTATATTTTCATGTTCTCCAAGAACTTGAATTCCCTCGTCGTTGAAGTGCCACTTCTGAAAGCCACAGTTTCCACCATCACCGTTTCTAAATACCATGTTGTTGATTTATTTCGAATGAACTTCTTTGTTTACATTTTGCCATGGAACTATACTTTCATTTAATTTCTATGGTCTTTTTACATTTTGTTATATTCAATTATTTTCATTTGCTGTTTAGAAAACTTTTTTTTTGTAAATATCTGCCCCTGCCAAAGTGGCGGACACTGCGGTCTGAAGGAAAAGACCTTTTGTATCTTGGGGAGTTTGTTTTGGCTAACAGACATTCCATCCATCTGATGAAAGTCAGAATGTCTTTAGCATTGGATTGTCTTATGTCCAATGGGGAACTAATCTCTTTAACCAAATTATTACAAAAAATGTGTACAGCCGTTTCGTCGTCTTTCAAATAGAGTCGGCATTCGGTGGGTGTACTGAGCCCTAGCGGCAATGGCCTGAGAGGAAGCTCACGAGCTTGTAAATGTTCTCCTTATTTCTATGTAAGAGAAGGGATTGATAAGAAATTAAGATGGTCTCTGTCCTGGTAGATTTCTCCAGTGGGCAATGCGTAGCTTGTTTTCCCACTTATTGGTCAGACTTGTGGTCGTAGTCCAGCTTATGCCACAGAAAGGTTCCGGACTATTGAACGCGGTTTGAGAGCTAGCTCTGACTAGTTCGTCCACAATTTCATTGCCCATCCTAACATAACTTTGTTACATCTGGCCAGGGATTGTAAGGCGTCGTAGCAGCTTTTGGCACATTTGGATTCCACTAGATTGGATGACAGTGCCTTGAGCGCAGCTTGGCTATCTGAATATATTAGAATTCTGTCCCTTTTATGGCCTTTTGCAAAGTTTTCTATGGCACAGGATTCAATGGCTTCTAGTTCAGCCTGGAAAACGCTTGGATGTTTTTCCATGGGTATAGAGATTTTAGTGTTGGGACCATAGACACCGGCACCTACTCCATTTGCTATTGTTGAGTCGTCAGTATACCAAATTAATTTTCTGGGATCGGGGGCAAGTGTGTTGCTCGACCATTGATCACGGTTAGAAATATTTACCCAAAGCAGTATGTTGCCTTCATCCAATCTGGGATAACGTTGGACTTTTTCCAGCTTTTTAGAAGTTGTTACTTCTAAAGTTTTGGGCCACCAAATTATGGCTGCGTAGGAAATAATAGGTCTTACCATCGTGATGTACAGCCAGTAAAGCATCTAAAGTTTGAGACCCCAAGTCCTACCGTAGAACCGCTTACATGCGTATGTAGTGGTTTGAGAAATTCAGATGTTTTTGGTTTCCATTCAATTCCCTGGGTGGAGCCCGAAATGGGACGGAGGATTTGATATCGACTTATTAGCATTCGCTAAGTTCGAAGACTTTTATTTGGCATTAGTTTGATATACTCTGAAAGTTTTGGAAGACTAAGCTTAACACCCCGCTGTCAGTGTTATGTTTTCACAGCAGTGCCATCTGCAAATAATCTACAGAAACAAATATTTTTTTAACAACACGAACTAAGAGTCCTAGCCGAGACAACAATGGCATTCGTCAGTAAGACTACTGTCACTGGTCGACCAATCCAGTGATAGCGCCATTAATTTTATCCCAATGACAAATGGTGACTGGAATAGGAATCAAACCAATCAACTAAAGCAATTGGAAGACAGGCGCAACATGCTAAAGTTACTATACTTTATTCAAAATTAAGCTGAAACAATTATAATAATAATGGTTTAAGTAGAATAAGCAGAATATTTACCAAAATATAAGGGTTAATAGAGTAAACTCTTACTGTGCGAAAAATATTAGAGTGTGCCAGTAATCAAACAAAATGTTTTATGTAAGTTGCATTGTAAAAGTTTGATATTTAAACTGATTGCTGATCCTCAGAATGTTCGGAGGACTTTGCTGAAAAGAATGATGATTGCATGTTCTTACTTAAACTTAAAGTAAAATCTTTGTTTATAAGTCATTTGTTAAATTCTTTTGGGAATCGATTTAAGTGCATAGCATTTTGACTCACAAAGCCATATCCTGATTCTTCGTAAATTTTTTTACTAAACTGTTTTAAAACCCCTGTTTAAGTGTTTTAAGACAAGTCCTTTTTAAACAGCTTTTTGGTAAGTTAATCCTAAAGTGGAAGCTTTATATCATTACTTTTGTCCAAGGAGATTGACATTGAAATTGTAAATTCGGGTCTGACATTGGTGAGCCGGGCAGAAATGTATTAGTTTGGGATCATTTACCTTCGTCACTCAACTACTTCAGCGGTTGCTCCGTGAGTTGCGCATAATTTTTTGTATTCAATATACTTTACATTTTCTAGAACAATCCAAAAGCTCAAAATATTTTTAAACGCGATTAAAAACTGCAAAAAGTCAGTCGTTTCGTAAACGTGCGTCGAACTTCGTATAGCAACAAATATGTATACAGATAGTAAAAAGCGAGCGCCACACGTGCCGCTTCGCCACAAACAATTGCCGTCTAGTCGTATACAAATGTGAATATTTGAATATTGTTTTTTTTTTCGTATTCTTATTTGATCACTTTGAGGCCTTTCTGTCTGAATGACATGTTCTTGAACCCATACCGCAAGTGTTCACTTGAATAAATCGTGAAATTTTATACTGAAATAATTGCAACTAAATAACTAAAATTATCGCCAAATAGATCGATTAAATTTGTTAATAGTGGCGTACATTTTCAGACATGGCTGACTGTACATCCACTTGTTGCGCAGTAAATTTAAGGTCAAGATTAGCTATCAAAGATAGACAACCATAAACAGTAATGCCTTAACCTGATTCTGACCTTTTTAGACGCGACGATCAATATTTTTTCATGAATTGGCTTTAACTTTATTAAAAATTTCGCGAATAGTCTTCAATTTCGTAAATAACATGAATAAAGAACATGTCTTTTGTAAAGTTATCGAAGAAATAAAAATGTGGAGGTTAGTTTTTTTTTAAGAAAGAAAAGAAAAACAAAAAAAAATAAAGAGAAAATGTGTTGGAAAATATCAGGAAAACCGTAACATACTTGGGTTGTTCTTAACAAAAAAACTTGGCAGAAATAATTTAAGCATAGTCTTGGATTAAACAATTTTCATAAATTTTTTGTGGATTGAAAAAAGCTAGTTTACAGTGATTTATATGCACTCTGACTGCCTTTTATTGGCATCTAGATTCAGAGCCCGACTGCTAATGCTATCAGCTGCACGAAAAGGAGGTTCGGCACTGGGGGCTTAAGTGTATCTCAATCTTAAAAAGACATAGTCTAAGGAGAGCGAATTGCAGACAGATAAGGCATTTTCCACCACGAAGGTAAAAAAGTATGGGCTCTTAATATCACCGTATATTTTAAAAAATAACAGAGACCATATGAGGCTGCCAACCCGCCCAAAATTTTCGTAAGAGTTTTTGAAAAAAACAAAACAACTGGGTGCAGGTGGATAAAAGTAGTTAGTAGCTATAGCTATAGCTACATCATAGCTTCTTACCGATAATGACCATGAGGTATTGATATGAGGGTCATCCTTAGTTTGGAGTGCTTTGAATGAAATCTACTATTTAAGTACGAGGAATAGAATCTGGACATGTTCACGGTCCAACTCTCCTGAGATAACCTGCCTCCCGAAAGTTTTCCAGTGCGACCAGTGGAATATTAACTTTACCTAAAATATCTTGAGCCCGCTAATTGACCAAATTTTAACACTGCGCCAAATTCTGGAAAAGATGAACGGATTCCGAGTCTTACCTATTCATCAACCGCATATGACAACATCCGCACGTTTCAGCGTGACTTCCGGCCCGGTAGGTCAACAATTGACCAAATGTTGAACCTTTCCCAAATCTCTGAAAAGACCACAAATTTTACGTCGGGACTCACCTTTAGAGTCAATGCAACTCTTTAGTCGAATAAAATGACATACATCGTCTGGAGTTATTCAGCATTGGGTTTATTCGGGATCTTGGAAAAGTGATTCAGCTGTGCCCTCCGGAAAAAGTTCCATTGAATTCCGGCGGGGAGATACGCTACCATGAGACTTCTTACATCAGGGCATTTGCTAACTCGGAAGGCACAGTATACAAAAAATCTGCGCAGCTGGGATATGCAAAGGCCATACCTGGTGTTTTCGTACCCCAGAGTATATATCAACTTCAGGAATGACACGTTTTGAGGATCGGCCAAGACTTTACAGTGCAGGTACTGAATAAAATTCTAGAAAAGATAATCTTTAAATTACAGCAAGAAAAGATAACTTCAAGTTAAAGTTTCCATGCTTAAATTTACACGGAAGACCTAATATTTGTCCAGACAACTTGGAGTATTGGGGCCGGGATCGAAAAGAATGGAGGGCGGCCGTGTCTCTTGCAGAGACTCGAGAGAGTCTCATGCATCCATTCGGTCAACATAGAGAGCAAATCATATCACATTGCTCGCAAGGAAAGTCAATAACATGACCCATTGCTGACATAAAAACTAGTTTATTGGTAAAAAAAACTTTGATTTAGAAAAGAGTACATATAGTAAATGACATCTGAATTATGAAAATCAGATACAGAGAACTCTCAATTTCGCCACCATAATAAACGTTAATTTTGAACCTCACTCAAATTCGTCTGATGCAACTCGTTTTAATTATTAAGCATGATTCGATTTATCTTCATGTATAAGAAATTCATTTGGTCAAACTGTTTGACATTTCGTTGCGGCATTTGATCCTCCTTATCATGTGCCGTCTAATTTCTGCGCCGAACTCCTTCCAAGTCCGAGGCGTCCAAAGTTCAAGACAACGGAATAAAAACACGATTTTTTAGCGAAATTTCTGCTCTGCCAAAATTTCTTACAACAAAATGAAATGTTTGTATTAAATATTTTATATTACACAAAGTCATAAGCACATGTCATTTCCAAACTAGACTAATGTCTTCTGTCCAAAAAATTTATATAAAAAAAAAAATAATAAAAATATTATATTTGCATAACACAACGTCAGACGTTGATTATCACGACGATGATCGTCGTTCCTCCAAGGGGCTTGGCACTAAGCACCGTCACCACTTTGCGGTCTTGTTAGAAATTTTAATACAACACTAATAAATATAGTATACGAGTACAAAGCCTGACTGAGTTGTGTTTACCTCATCATCGACAAGTCGCGTGCCGTCGAGGAAAGATTAATGAAATACCAAAATGAAAGAAATAAACCAACAACAATTTTGGGGAAATAACATTTTAATCTCAAGAGATCTCGTGTATTCCAGTCACTCAGTGGTTACCAATCGGATCATACCACTTTGTCGCTATGCCAATTAATTTGGAAACTTTTGATCATCGAACAAAATTTATCAACGACATAGAGGGCAAGTTTTTGACAGTAGGTGTCAAAGGCTGTTTCCTCTACTGATTGAGCTTCAGCAGAAAAGAGTTCCGTTCTATAAGATGATTGTTTCATGTGTCATGTTGAGCTATTTGTTACTAAGAAGGTAAGAACTTAGAACGAGCTGATATACAGGGGAAAAACGTCATCTGATCATTGATGCAACAACTTCAAATTGCGCACTGTTCGTTTGTTATAAGGAGACAGTATCGTGTAAGATCACAGCTTTCCATATTGCCTGCCTTAGGAGGAAGTTGGCGGTGCCTGAGCATTTTTTTATTATTTGCTCGCTCTCTTGAAGAGGGTTTGACTATTCTTAGCAGGTGTAGGAAAAAAGTGGTGGTTTGAAACTCAGATGAATTTTGGTTTCATTTCCCTCATGAGTGGTGTCGAAATTGGGACGGAGAAATGTATCGACTTATAAAGCTCCTGCTACAAACCGCATAAAACTAATAATGTTACAAGTTTGTGTCGATATTATCACACCGTGGATCGAACAAATTTACCGTCAATGCCTCATGCTATAGACTATACTCCCATTAGCCTCTACGATTTTCTTTTGATGATCTTGGAAAGGTTGTTTCATAAGTACTACATCAAGGGTGTGATTGAGGATAAGTATTTATGTAAATCACATAATGCCTACATTAGAGGCAGATCGGTCGACACTGCACTAACTCAGAGATAGCCTTAAACAATATGAGTATTGAAGGCATTCAAAATTGTACTATATGAACAGAGCCCGCATACACAAGAGACTGTGCAACTGGATCGGCCTCATGCTGAACTCACGCATTATAAATTCTGCATTCGTTGCAGAAAGAAAGTCAAACGGCTAATGTCTTCGATGTGGATCAGAGAACGTGGACTGGACGCCAAATCGTCAACTGAAGGAGTGCTTTTCACTAGGAAAAGAACGATACCAACGTTTACCCCCCAAAGATGTAAGGCATTGCTCCGAAAGTAAAAGTGAATGCAAAATATCTTGGTGTCATTCTACACTCAAAACTTAGCTGGAAAGACATCATTAAAAACCGCCTCAGAAAGACATGTGTAGCTTTTTACGTGTGTAAAAAATATGTTCGGCAACACTTGGGGACTCAAACCGGCTCACTGGCTATTCACCGCGATTGTGAGACTTGGTTGCTTAGGAATGAGTGATCGATACTACCCGCAGTACTGTTGTCAATGCTGAATCTGCTACCACTGGAACTGAACTGCAGCAACAGAGCGGTTAAGACAGCGTTCAGATTAAAAGAAGCATGTCTTTGGGTAGATAGGGCCTACCGTCTATCTATCCTACTGATATGGGAAGCCTTTAAGGAAAATATTGAAACGGACTACATCATCCGAGGTTACCGAGGTGACAGACATACTACAAGCCACGGAAATGATCATTGGAGGTAATTTAGTCGGCAAGGTCATAACTACACAGTCAGGCGGCCATTAAGGCTTTGAACTTGGCCCAGATAAGATTATATCAGCAGTCAATATCGTCAACCTCTGTTAGGTGCCAGGTCAACGGAAGATAATAGGGAACGAACTTGCTAAGAGGGATCAGAACTGGAAATTAGTCGAATTCTACCCTTTGCTAAAACGCCAATAGCGCTCTCAACAAAACTATTTGCAACAATGGCAATAGCCAGGCTCTTATGGCAAGTCATCAAAGCTTATAGATCCAGCGATCTCATAAATTAGCATCGAAAGGATATCCGGCTCTTCTCAAGCATAATAACAGGCCAGTGCCTAACTCATGCGGAGCGACTCGGTATGCCACGGCTTTTGCAGAAGCTGCAGGGAAATCGAAGTAAAATAATTTGTATGCCATCTGTTCTGCGAATGTTCAGCACTGGCCATAATATGATTTCGAATGAGGCTGGTCGACCTGGGTAATGCTGGCCCGAGATTCCTTCTGAAATTCAAACTTTTTTCGGATGGTTCAACTGTTAAACTATAATTTTCGTTTTATCCATAGGTACATCTCGACAAAAAGTAAGTTAGTTTTAGGACACCCATACTAACTAACTAACCAAGCATAACTTACTCTAGATTTACATACTAGAGAGTTTTTTTTTTTTTTGGAAGATTTGTTCATCACCGTGCAGTCTAAACAGAGACAACTCGAAAGTCGTCAATTTTGAGTTTTGCTTGTATACGAATGCTTGGTGATCGTAAAAATAGATTGCATTTTTAGCCGCAGTTTATATACAGTGAAATTTAAAAAGTTATTTATGTTCTTAAATTGAATTGAGTTTCATAACTTACCTAACAAAAAAATACAGGAATACGTTTTTTTCGTTTCCTGAAAAAATACTAATTTCGAATTTGATATCATCTACACAAACCATTATTTTTGAAAACATGAACTATTAATTCCAACAGCTGGTACACAAACTACTACAGCAAGACCACCCACTTGGTCGGACTACCATCGGACTTTTTTTAGGGTTCGAACTTATAGTATTATTATTTTTAACAATATAACTAATTATTATATCCAATGAAGGAGCCTTCATCATGCTTTTTTCTCCGTACGGCGTTTGTCTTATATTATTTCTGCATAGCGCAGGGGGTATTGTTTTTTCGCATTCTCTTGGCAAACGATTGCCGTTGTTGCGAAATAAATAAGGAGAACCGAGTTTATTTTGGCAGTGTTTAGGCAGTCGAAGAGCGGATCAATTATTTAAGCGCATATCTTTAAATCACCAATCGATAGGTCTCAGATTCTCAGTCTCGAACTTTTACTTAGTTTTCGAATCAGTACCAGCCACCATTTGTCGTTGAGATCAAATTAAAGGCGGTTATTGGTGTGGTTGTAGTTATTACCCTACGGCTTGTCTTGCTGGAGTTCCAAGTTCGTGTCATCAAAATAATGATTTGTGAAGAAGATTAGTCAACACTGACAGCAGTCTTCCAAACCACAAAAACTTTACTTATAGTAATATATATATAATATAATACTGTGAATTTTGATAATACACACTTTTGAAATTTCACAGGACAAAGAAGGCTCAGAAAAAACACAAGTAAATGTAGAAAATGGAAACGGGGTAGTATCTAGTAGTTCGATAGGGTTGATATCCTTGGACAGGTAAACAGGACAGGGTTGATATCCTTGAACAGGTAAAAAACAGGCGAAGCTCAGCAGAACCCTCGACGAGACGTGAACACAGCCAACTCAGTCATCGCATTGCTGAAAAGCTTCATAGGAATGAAGCGGGATATTTTTCATGGATGTGAAAGGAAAGCTGCTGAGTTGGTTTATTGCACTGATATTGTAAATGAAGCCCAGCGCAAGCTCAAAATAAATGTGCGTTTAATACATCATAACAGTGTCCAACCACCAGGAACCCAGAGTTTACTTCATGTCAATCAAATTGAATATTTATTGAGGCAGAGGCATGAGGCATTCATACAAACTATCCCTTTTAAGGTTTTTCAACAATGGGAAGAGATACTACAGCAACTCCAAACTAAGTAGTAACATATAACCATAATATAATTTAGACGATCAATTGGGACATGAACTGGCTTTTTGCGACGAGTTTCAAAGAGGCGAGGAATATGAACAAGTCATTAGTCAGAAGATTTGGATGTATAAATTCTTCCTTTGAAAAAAATTCAAATATTGTTTGTGAACCTCCCACCCATTTTACTAGCCTAGTAGCCCACGGGCTTACAGATCGTAAATGCGTCACTGTTTATTTCTTGGAGTTTTTTTTTAAGTCACAGTTGTAAAGGAATTAGTAACAGTCTCTGGAAGTTTTCAAAGAGAATATTCTAGAATATGTAGTATGAGAACTCATCACTTATTGAAAATGCGGCCAAAAGTAATAAAAAAACTTTAAAGATGATTGAATTTTTTAAATCAAAGGAAAAATTATGAAATTATTATGAAATATTGATTTTATAGATACAGCGAAGTAGCATTCGATGAGTGTTTGTTGACCATATTCGCATTTGTATGAAAAATAGTTGAGTCATTCCGGACATAGGTATTTAGTTCCCGGATATACATATGTACATGTCTCGATCTGGGAGGTTGCAATCTCAGCTTCCACTTGGGTCAGACGGCAGGTGTCGACGTGTCATTCAAAATCCCAGACGAAAACGATTAAAATAAATGCGAAACAAAAATTTATTTTTCGTTTGCGTGTATCAACGTTCTTTTCCACCCACCACAAGATGACCTTACGTGAGCTGTGCCAACTATGCCCTACGATCCCAAAAAGACCACCAAAAAACGTGGCATAATAATTTTTATGGAATTTTTAACGGCTACAGCGATAGATAGTATAAAAAATATTCCGAACGAAATACACAATAAGTTTATTATACAGAAAAGCCGACCAATCAGCGGCCTCAATACCGATGCTAGGTTATCAAACAAAAGTTATTGGACATTTGAAATAAATAGACACGATTGTGTTAACCAACCACAGACTTACGTGCCAGAAGAAACGTTCTTGAACTATTCAAATTTTGGATTATCTGTTCTGTGCCGTGTTTATTGTCGCGTTCTCTTAATCTTAAAACAAAAAAATAAAGGCCAAAGGAACGAACGTTGATCTTTTGTGTTTAAAAAAACATTGAATAGACACGCGGTCTTAAGATTTGCTTTTCGTTATTTGGAAATGAGTCAGAAAGGCATGGTAAGGGAGAGGTCAGACATCCAGTATAACAAATGGTTGTGGGAGAAGATTTGTATGCTCTAAAAATGCAAGGCACAAACCAGTCGTCTATGAAAGCAAAAGCTTCTTTGTAGACAGTGCACGAACCAATAAAGCTATAATTAATCAGAGGAAAATGATCAAACGGAGCAACAAAGTTCTAAAGATTTCAAAATATAATATCTTTAAGATTGATCTGCCTTCCATATTTGGCGGTTTTTAGCACGATGCTTGATCCTTGAACACAAAATTCGGCCTACACTGTCATCACGGAGCTATGATTCGAAAATTTTAAGCTAAGGCATTTAAAATTCTTCTTCGCTTGTTTTGGCCGGGGTTTCGTCCAAAAGATCTTTTTTTGACCGGCTACATAGAGAGAGAGTTCGAAATTGGATTTAGATTTGGAATAGTTGAAAGGATTTGGACCTCAAATCTTAGCATTGTGAGACACAAACGTCTTTGTAATGCATTATATAATATACGGCTGTTATATGACGGATGATCTGATCTATAACACCAATCCGACATTTTATAGTTTCAGTTGCAATGTTGTATTAAAATAATTTGACATTTTTTTTCGGATAAAAATGTACTTTAAGATACATTTTTAATAGACGAATCCTTCGTCTGTTATTTTAATTTTCGATATCAATTGATTTGTTTCGAAAACAGTTTCGAAAGAGAATCCATCTATTCATCTGTATCTCAATCAAAATAAGAACGAACAGCTAAGGTGGTGTTCTTTAAACGATCATGTGAATCCCATAAAAAGGCAAAGAAAGACGTTCAAATACAATCGCGGAAAAAAGGGAGTCAGACCAAGAGACGTCTCATTATTATTTTTGAACACACGAGTAAGGCTTATGAGTGGACTATCTGGGATGCAGAAGTTCGTGGGTTATTTGCGGATCATGACGTTAATACTCAATTATTTATAGGCCCCAGCTATGAAGTCTCTACAGTCCTTAACTTACTACTTCCACATACAAACAAATATAAAAAAATTTTGCGTGACTTCTGCTAATGGTTCATTGAAATTTCCAATAAAGTTTTTTTTCAATCAATTCTTGTCATTGGCTTTTTTTAAATTCACAGTTTTTGATAAGCTGCATACAATTTATGACACTGGATTTTTTACAAGTTCAAACTCCTTCATGCGTTCTGTTCAACATAAAACAGAGCCGTCGCAACTGCAGATTAAGGGATCCAAACAGAATTTGTTTAATGATTTTAGGATCTTTTCCATTTTGACAGCTCTTGCAGTAGTCATAAGAGTCTGCGCCTTGTCTTATTATGAGGGAAAGGTGAGCGCAATACTATCATGCTATTTTCGAATCAGTACCAGCCACCATTTGTCGTTGAGATCAAATTAAAGGCGGTTATTGGTGTGGTTGTAGTTATTACCCTACGGCTTGTCTTGCTGGAGTTCCAAGTTCGTGTCATCAAAATAATGATTTGTGAAGAAGATTAGTCAACACTGACAGCAGTCTTCCAAACCACAAAAACTTTACTTATAGTAATATATATATAATATAATACTGTGAATTTTGATAATACACACTTTTGAAATTTCACAGGACAAAGAAGGCTCAGAAAAAACACAAGTAAATGTAGAAAATGGAAACGGGGTAGTATCTAGTAGTTCGATAGGGTTGATATCCTTGGACAGGTAAACAGGACAGGGTTGATATCCTTGAACAGGTAAAAAACAGGCGAAGCTCAGCAGAACCCTCGACGAGACGTGAACACAGCCAACTCAGTCATCGCATTGCTGAAAAGCTTCATAGGAATGAAGCGGGATATTTTTCATGGATGTGAAAGGAAAGCTGCTGAGTTGGTTTATTGCACTGATATTGTAAATGAAGCCCAGCGCAAGCTCAAAATAAATGTGCGTTTAATACATCATAACAGTGTCCAACCACCAGGAACCCAGAGTTTACTTCATGTCAATCAAATTGAATATTTATTGAGGCAGAGGCATGAGGCATTCATACAAACTATCCCTTTTAAGGTTTTTCAACAATGGGAAGAGATACTACAGCAACTCCAAACTAAGTAGTAACATATAACCATAATATAATTTAGACGATCAATTGGGACATGAACTGGCTTTTTGCGACGAGTTTCAAAGAGGCGAGGAATATGAACAAGTCATTAGTCAGAAGATTTGGATGTATAAATTCTTCCTTTGAAAAAAATTCAAATATTGTTTGTGAACCTCCCACCCATTTTACTAGCCTAGTAGCCCACGGGCTTACAGATCGTAAATGCGTCACTGTTTATTTCTTGGAGTTTTTTTTTAAGTCACAGTTGTAAAGGAATTAGTAACAGTCTCTGGAAGTTTTCAAAGAGAATATTCTAGAATATGTAGTATGAGAACTCATCACTTATTGAAAATGCGGCCAAAAGTAATAAAAAAACTTTAAAGATGATTGAATTTTTTAAATCAAAGGAAAAATTATGAAATTATTATGAAATATTGATTTTATAGATACAGCGAAGTAGCATTCGATGAGTGTTTGTTGACCATATTCGCATTTGTATGAAAAATAGTTGAGTCATTCCGGACATAGGTATTTAGTTCCCGGATATACATATGTACATGTCTCGATCTGGGAGGTTGCAATCTCAGCTTCCACTTGGGTCAGACGGCAGGTGTCGACGTGTCATTCAAAATCCCAGACGAAAACGATTAAAATAAATGCGAAACAAAAATTTATTTTTCGTTTGCGTGTATCAACGTTCTTTTCCACCCACCACAAGATGACCTTACGTGAGCTGTGCCAACTATGCCCTACGATCCCAAAAAGACCACCAAAAAACGTGGCATAATAATTTTTATGGAATTTTTAACGGCTACAGCGATAGATAGTATAAAAAATATTCCGAACGAAATACACAATAAGTTTATTATACAGAAAAGCCGACCAATCAGCGGCCTCAATACCGATGCTAGGTTATCAAACAAAAGTTATTGGACATTTGAAATAAATAGACACGATTGTGTTAACCAACCACAGACTTACGTGCCAGAAGAAACGTTCTTGAACTATTCAAATTTTGGATTATCTGTTCTGTGCCGTGTTTATTGTCGCGTTCTCTTAATCTTAAAACAAAAAAATAAAGGCCAAAGGAACGAACGTTGATCTTTTGTGTTTAAAAAAACATTGAATAGACACGCGGTCTTAAGATTTGCTTTTCGTTATTTGGAAATGAGTCAGAAAGGCATGGTAAGGGAGAGGTCAGACATCCAGTATAACAAATGGTTGTGGGAGAAGATTTGTATGCTCTAAAAATGCAAGGCACAAACCAGTCGTCTATGAAAGCAAAAGCTTCTTTGTAGACAGTGCACGAACCAATAAAGCTATAATTAATCAGAGGAAAATGATCAAACGGAGCAACAAAGTTCTAAAGATTTCAAAATATAATATCTTTAAGATTGATCTGCCTTCCATATTTGGCGGTTTTTAGCACGATGCTTGATCCTTGAACACAAAATTCGGCCTACACTGTCATCACGGAGCTATGATTCGAAAATTTTAAGCTAAGGCATTTAAAATTCTTCTTCGCTTGTTTTGGCCGGGGTTTCGTCCAAAAGATCTTTTTTTGACCGGCTACATAGAGAGAGAGTTCGAAATTGGATTTAGATTTGGAATAGTTGAAAGGATTTGGACCTCAAATCTTAGCATTGTGAGACACAAACGTCTTTGTAATGCATTATATAATATACGGCTGTTATATGACGGATGATCTGATCTATAACACCAATCCGACATTTTATAGTTTCAGTTGCAATGTTGTATTAAAATAATTTGACATTTTTTTTCGGATAAAAATGTACTTTAAGATACATTTTTAATAGACGAATCCTTCGTCTGTTATTTTAATTTTCGATATCAATTGATTTGTTTCGAAAACAGTTTCGAAAGAGAATCCATCTATTCATCTGTATCTCAATCAAAATAAGAACGAACAGCTAAGGTGGTGTTCTTTAAACGATCATGTGAATCCCATAAAAAGGCAAAGAAAGACGTTCAAATACAATCGCGGAAAAAAGGGAGTCAGACCAAGAGACGTCTCATTATTATTTTTGAACACACGAGTAAGGCTTATGAGTGGACTATCTGGGATGCAGAAGTTCGTGGGTTATTTGCGGATCATGACGTTAATACTCAATTATTTATAGGCCCCAGCTATGAAGTCTCTACAGTCCTTAACTTACTACTTCCACATACAAACAAATATAAAAAAATTTTGCGTGACTTCTGCTAATGGTTCATTGAAATTTCCAATAAAGTTTTTTTTCAATCAATTCTTGTCATTGGCTTTTTTTAAATTCACAGTTTTTGATAAGCTGCATACAATTTATGACACTGGATTTTTTACAAGTTCAAACTCCTTCATGCGTTCTGTTCAACATAAAACAGAGCCGTCGCAACTGCAGATTAAGGGATCCAAACAGAATTTGTTTAATGATTTTAGGATCTTTTCCATTTTGACAGCTCTTGCAGTAGTCATAAGAGTCTGCGCCTTGTCTTATTATGAGGGAAAGGTGAGCGCAATGCTATCATGTCTTTTTTTATGGCGAATATTTTGGTCTTCAGAACACCACCGAAATACATTGGTTTGATCGCCAGATCTCCAGTTTTTTCTGCCGGGTATTTCCTCACAAAATTGGGCACATCTGAGCGCCGAGTGCTTCCTCCTTCAGGGTCTTTTTTTCACGTAAGCTTCAAATTTATTCAGTCCAGAGGTATTTCTATAAGCTTTGAAGCTCTAAATGCTTCCTTTTCATATGAAGAGTACAAGATTTGTCTGTCCAAAGAATAACATCTTTTAATGATGCTTCAATAAGACTATATACTTCATCGGCGTATGTTGCAAATTCAATACCTTTTAGGAAATACCTTATGAATTTGTGAATTTACCACTCATTAAATGGCAGAGGGTGGTGGTAATGATTCGTTCCAAAATCGTCAATTAAAACATCAAAAATAATATCAGATTTTCATCTGCCACTTTTTTTTATATTCCATTGTGTAGATTTTCCGATGAGTTTTTTTGTTTTAACCGCAAAGTGAATTATGCCATTGAAGATTCATTCTCAAATTCATTGTCAATAAACACGAACGCAAACAGAGGTTTCAGGAAGGAATAGTCTCGAGGGATAACTTGAAGTGAAACTCAATTCGCAACCTCACCCAGAGACGCTCTTAAATCAAAGCAAACCAGGGCACAGTCACACTCTTTTCCAACCATCCCAATTTCAAATATAGAACCGGAAAACTTCAAATCCATTGGGTGATATATCCTTCAGCATAAATCAATTTCCAGCAATGCCAAGCATGCCGCACACATGTCAAAGTATCCCTCTAAACAGTGGATACCCAAATCTTAATCCACCCACGGCAATGTCATCGATAAACGATGACAACGATCACAACATCAACACATTCGTCCAAGTAGGTGTGCATACATATCCGGAATATTTCCTTAAGGCAGTAAAAAACCTTTTTTTTGCCGCCTTGTATCTTTCCGTATGGGGAAACCCTACGAAGATAATTCCAGAAATTCATTGCGAATTCCAGTGACACTCTTGTCAGGGCAATACTGTTTTTAGTTTACAACGATATAGTTTCCTTTTGTATGCGTGAATACACACAGAATAACTCCCGCCGAAAATTGATCCAATATAAGCAGGCACGTTGTGTGTTGTGGAGTGGATTGGATTCGTGAGTGTTAAGGGACTCTATGAATCTATCATTTTTTATGCTAATCGGGTCAACATTTTTTCTTTTGCATGGTCAACTTCGTGTTGTCACGAAAACAATTTGTTTATTGAGTGTTAAAATTTCATTCCCCCCGGAAACGAAAGAGGGAATTATTTGAGTTGGATTTTTTGTGAATCAAATGCTAGTAGCTAAATATTGTATTGATAGATAAAATTCTTAAAAATGTATTTTAATTTCTTTTTTTATAATTTACAATAAATATTTAACAATTGGCAATTTCTGTTTTTTTTGGAGTTCTTTTGTTTTAGTTTATTATTTAGTTTATATTTCACACTGGTTGTGGTTTGGTTGCGCAGTCTTAAATCGGTTGTGTTTCGCAGAATTTACTCATACGTGTCACACCCCACTAGTCAAATATTCCGGTGCCTCTTCATATTTTATTTAAAGACTGACTTAAACTGTAGCTTTTGTTTAATATTAACCCACCGAAGAACTTCAATCTATTGCCATGTAGGGTACTCCACATACCTACGTTTTTAAGTTTTTGAAGCCTCTCAAATCAAAATCCTTTAATATGACTCTATTTATGTTTAGTCATTGAAGTAATGATTTGGTGTCTTGTTCTAGTTGCAGCATACATTCCTCAGGATTCTCTCCCTCAGCGTATGATAGTATATCACCAGCATAGGGAATTATTTTGCAGGATTTTAACACGGTTGGCATATCATTTGTGTAAATTTTAAACGAAAGTGGACCTAAGATCGATCCCTGCGGTACACCATGTTCTACATCGATCAACCCGAATTAACTTTTATTAACTTTAGTTCTATTTGTCAGATATGATACGCATGCCATTTTTTCAACAGAGCCATCAAATTTTTGTCTACTGCCTCCATCCTTCCATAGGTTTGTCACATGGTTAACAGCTGTTTCGCCTGAGTACTTTTTTCCTGAACCCAGACTAGTATGCTGATATAATGTTGTTTCTTTCAATGTACTCCAATGTGGTGTAATTTAACAACTGTCACCGGTATCTTTTCCACTGTTCGCAGAGTATTTACAGGTCGAAACTCATCGTCTTTTTTGTGCTGGCAATTTTTTTGACTGGTATTACCATTGTGTTCTTCCAAGCGTTTGCAAACACTACCGTCAAAAGTGACTTTTTACTAACCGGAGTATTGTTTTTTCTGATATGTCCCATTTATCAATTATCATACTTGGACAAATTATTTAAAAGTTCGTTTTATTTTTCAGAGTCTTTGTTATAAGGTTGAATCGAAAATTATTTAAAAAAGTCTTCATCCGCAATACAGTCCATTTAATACACAATCGGGTCTAAGCTAGGTGCATGCTCTCCTGAATCTAAACGAAGCAGTAGAGGGTCGCAATGAGGTGTTTTTTCCTGATCTTGTATGGTTCCATATGAAAGGAACCAACTCTTCGGTCGTTCCATATGAAAGGAACCATACAAGATTTGCATCTCGGTAGCATTGAAAATCGATGAATCACTCACAAGAGTCGTTTATTTTGTCTTGGTGTAACAGCTCTTATTGGAGGTCTCACGCCACGTCTCACAAATGTTGGGAGTTTAACCTTCAGTTTTGTGCCGATTTTGAATGGTTCAGTTTTATGGAGTTTTATGGAGGAACATCAATCACTCGCGAGAGGTGGGGCGTGTAAAAGAGTCATTATATCCTCTTAAAAATGTGTCATAAGTGCTCTTCACTATGACTGGTGAATACTGAGCCACGACCGAAGAGTTTTCAAATGCCGCAAATTGATTTATTGTGATTCTTATATATATTGAACTTCAATAGGACTGCACAACTTGCTTTCGTGAGAATGGACATTTTGGAAAATTCGTATCCGGCCATTTTGTTGAATTTCACTGTCCGTCAAGATCGCTCGATTTGGCCGCATGCGCCTCCTGTCGTCGCCAAAACTATAAAAACAAGACAAGAAGGGCCCAAAGGGTCTTCTTCCAAAAGAAATAATAGAAAACTTAATGAGCATTACCAACAAAAAATAATAAATTGTCGTTTTATTTTAATGATTGACGGAGCAAAGCAACATCGGGTGAGTGTTTTTCGAGCACCCTGTATATTTTTTATTTTAAGTACTGAAGTACTTATTCAAAATGTGATATTAAACTTAATTATTAAATTGTTAAGAGAAGTATAAGCATTTGAATTGATAATTTTGCGTTGGTGCTCAGGAGAGAAAGGTTGGAAGACTAGTAGAGGAAACACGGTATTGAGCAGATTATTACTCGAAAATGTTTGAGATCAAACTGTCTTGAAAATTTTGAAAAGACTCAAATCGATAAAAGTGCATTTGGAACGACACAGTCGATTGTCAGAATTTAAGGAGACATTATATGAATCCCGCCAAAAGGAGATTGTACCTCCATTGTACTTAAGCTTGAAGAGAAACTGACTTCATCACGTCTGAAACAAAATGTGCGAGAAGATAAAGGTTGAACGTATTGTTCTTCACGACACAAAACGTCATGCAAAGTTTTCACAGTTCTCAACTCATTTTGCTGTGCAGGATGACGATGTGGAATACTAGTTGCCTTGTGGTTATCTAGGTCAAAAATCCTTACGATAAGGTGAGCCGCTTGATTAACATTATTATCGAAATAATCCTGACAAATTTAGACCCCCAATAAAATAAATACTATTTTGTCCATCAGCTTGCACGACGTTGACGTAATTTCAAAATTAATATAATAATTGTGAATGAAGGCAAAATGAAACCGAACATGTGTCAAAGCACCAGAATATGTAAGGTTCCGGGAATAGAGACTAATGATGGATATCAATGCCGATGGATATCAAAATGAAAAATGAAATGAATTTTTGGCGGACAGCGCCTGATCTTTCGATCCAAGTGTCTTTTCTTCGAGCCATGTTTAAAGATTTTTAACATAAATTCATCAAATTCGGCCAAATCTGAAAAACACGGTGGGTAGGCAGCGTTTAAGAGGACACCTTTCATCATTCATTTTACTTCACTTTCGCGTTGAGTCGGTCAATTAGTTCAGCACTACAGTACAGCAGCCAGCACATTTCTTTCTTGTTATATGTAGGTTTGCATCCAAAGACTGTTTTTTGGTGGTTTCACGGCAGAGCTATTTGTATAGAGTGAGTAAACGCGGTACCCACCTTCATTTAACTCAATTTTTCATGCAGAATATTCAGTACTCGTTGCTGTTGTGTTGAAGCAGATGGAACGGTTTCACAAGAATAGAAAATAGAAATACATAAATAAATCTTTTTATACATGCTTCAAATCGACTGCCAGCAGCTGGAGTATTTTTGAATCACGTTCACTTCCATTTTTAACTGAATTACGAGTACATTCAATTTGATTTTCTTCCCTCAAGGAATTATATGTATTTCCGACTAAGCGTGTAAGAAAGTGGAAAATTACAATTCCCTTTGTTCAATTTTGTGCTCACCATTCCTCTTCGCTTGATGTTTTGTCAAACGAAAATAATCGCGCACAAAGAAATGCGAAACGATGTAAGAACTACTCAGCAAATAATGATTGGCTCCCACAGCATCGCACGTACAAGATAACCTTAGTACCTCAGCTCATTATCATGTCGTTTGTAACAGTTATATCTGTCTTTAAGCTGAAAGCGTTTAAAATGTATTGGCAATAATCTGTAAACTAAAAAACCTAATGGAAGGCAATCAATCAGAGTCTGCATCGCGCCCCCCTTTCCAAATGAAGGCCTCGTTTGATGAATGAAAATCAATTTCTTTTCAAGTGGACATGACATTAAACTGAAATCGAAGTGATTTACTTTTCTTTCATTTTGTTTTGCAATGCTTCGTAAATCAATGTCAAAAGTTTCGCATCCGCAAATAGCAGAAGGGTGAGATTTCAAAAGTGATATTGCAAGTGTTTGCATACCGCGTTCCTGTGAGTCCGCATGAACTTTCTGCCAAGGAAATCAAAATATCTGAAAGTTATAACTCAGAAAGTTGTTGTTGTGCCGGAAAGTATCCCCAAGACTTTAAATTCTTTGCTTCATCGCAAGGGTGAAACAATCGACGGCAAAGTTTTCACGGAACACAAGAAGAACCGAGCTAACATAATATAACTCAACCGCGAAGTATCAAAGGCAAGCAACTTCGAGTACTTTCAACGATTCTTTTCCGCATCCTTATGCAAGTATTCCACAAAGCGGTTAAATGTTGGGGAAAAAAATATGCGTCTTATCCTCCGCAGGAGCACATGCATGGAACAATGTAGATACATATTCGTAAGGCTCAGGAGAACAGCATGGATCTAACAAGCTCTTCAAATAGATTTATCTTAAGCAGCCAGAATTCGAAAGAAGTTTTCAAACAACTTCAAGCAACCAGCCAAAGCACTTTTTTACATCCTTGCGATTGTAATGCAAGAGGAACGCCCTGCTATGACTTAAATAAACAGATTATACTCGTTGCAGATGAATATGAATATTTTTTAAAGCGATGACTGTATCGCAACAAGGAATGGGAAACCCTACATGAACACCCAAATGAAAGCCCCCTTGGGAGAGTTTCATAAGTTTCGTAGATGCAAAACCTTCCGCTCCACTGATGTTGACAGCGAGATGGTACTAAAGAAGATATGCATCCTCAAAGAGCAGCCCCCCATGTCTACTGTGAAGAGTTAAATGCACATGGAAAAATATATCTTAGAAACATTTGCCGTATGTTAACGTTACACAGGTCTTGGCATAAGTTTTCTGTTGCCAAGAGAAAGTTTTCTTTGTCAAGATGCAGGTAGGGTTTCCTTTCCAATTGGAGTTACAACTTTAATTAAAAATTATCCAGGATTGTGGAGCAACGACGGTCTTTGTCTTGTAATTATTCATACTGTAGGGCAGCTTACAATCCTATAGAATATTCAATGAGTCATGGTTGTTGAGTTTTAATCATTGGGTACTGTTATTGTCTCTGGACTTAGTTCAAATGCTTCTTAGTGTCCCAGTTTTTCAGTGCGAGATCAAACTCGAGTTAACCTCAGAAAAAAAAATTTTTCAATAAATTTTAATCCTCAGTATACTCCGAGTTATCCCAACAAATTTGGTGAGGTAACTCTGGATTAAATGGGCAGATGGTTTTTGACAGATACTGAAATACTGATTTCATTTCTATTCGTGTGAACATTTTAATACATTTTTAATGAAAATGAATTTATTTTAGCTTTATTCAGATTTTAGTTTTTTAACATTTTGCACTTTCAATCCTTCTTATAGTTCGCTTAACCCTTCAACATCACTTTTTAACGTTCCCCACGCCCTTTTGAGCCACATTTCAATCCGTAGAGCAACGCTACTCTAAGACCTTTATTTGCTTTTGAATTTACACACAAAAAAACAAACAAACTTTGACTGCATGTCAATTTTACTAGTTTTAACTTTAGCCATCGGGGATGGGCCATTCGGACTTCTAACTCATTTTCACATTGTACCTGAACCAATTCGACATGTTCGGAGCAAAGATCGGAAAAAATTTCCGAGAATGAATCATGTTGGTAAACAAGGCTCGAGGATGGAATGTTTAGGGTGGTGCCATCGCGGTAACTTTTCTATCACATTAAAAGTTGTTAAGTTATGTGAAATACAAGCCTTGGAAAAAATAGAGCCCCTCTGAACTGGATGCATATTTGTCATGTTAAATTAGCCGAGCTGATTACGGATTCTCTGGCTAAGAATCAAGGCAATATTTACACTTGCCTCGGTCGCGAAAACTCTACGTTATATCCAGGATGAGTTTAATGCCCTCTTGAAAGTGTCTATGAAGCAGTGTGAAAATTTCGCGTTCTAGTGGAACTTTACTCCAAATCTTACTACTGGCATTCATTGAAGCGTAATTTAACTGGAAAAGGCCGTTTTAACTCTCTTATAAAGTAACATAAAAATAAAATAAGGACTGTGATTTTTTTTTAAACAAACGTTTTGAACGTTTAAAGTTTTCCTTAACATTTTGATTTTCTTCAGTGTTTTTGGTTGTAATATATACTGTACTTTACTTGCATAATTTATACTATATCTAAAGATTTATGTATCAATTATTTATATCGCAGAAGGAACTTTAGTCACTATATGAGGGCTCATCAACTTCAGACCAAAGAAATGGTTTCTGGTCGGATTTTATGGAAAGTAGTCGATCAGATTCAACGAGAAATCTGTTAAGAACAACTCAGTTTTCATTATAGCTGCTGGGTTTTTGAACGATTTTGTCAATATACTTTATGGTTTGTCTCTTGATCTTAGTTGGGCTGCTGAACCGATCGCGAAGTACAAATTGATTCATTTTCCATGAACATGTTATGCTCGCGATTCTTCCTAAAGCTTTTTGAAGTATTTTATTTGAAGGGAATTAATTTCGAGCAACAATTTTGACTTTTTGCTTTGTGGTGTCGTATTGTGGAACACTCAACTTCGCGTAGTCCAGCAGAATTTTGCAAAAAACCTCGGATTTCGTATTTCAATATTTTTGTTACAAAAAGGATCTCAGAGCTGAAATTTGAAATACGCACTCAGTTTAGGATGCTCGTGGTTATCACTACCTCAGAAAACCATATTTGCGATGTCGTTAAAAAAGTGCACTTTGAAATCATGGGCTATAGTCCAGCAGAATTTTGCAAAAAACCTCGGATTTCGTATTTCAATATTTTTGTTATAAAAAGGATCTCAGAGCTGAAATCTGAAATACGCACTCAGTTTCGGATACTCGTGCCTATGAGCATGTCAGAAGCTGATATTTGCGATGTCGCCAAAAAAGTGCACTTTGAAATCATGGGCTATAGTCCAGCAGAATTTTGCAAAAAAACTCGGATTTCGTATTTCAATATTTTTGTTAAAAAAAGGATCTCAGAGCTGAAATCTGAAATACGCACTCAGTTTCGGATACTCGTGGTTATCTATACCTCAGAAAACCATATTTACGAAGTCGCCAAAAAAGTGCATTTTGAAATCATGGGCTATAGTCCAGCAGAATTTTGCAAAAAACCTCGGATTTCGTGTTTCAATATTTTTGTTAAAAAAAGGATCTCAGAGCTGAAATCTGAAATACGCACTCAGTTTCGGATACCCGTGCCTATCAGCATGTCAGAAGCTGATATTTGCGATGTCGCCAAAAAAGTGCACTTTGAAATCATGGGCTATAGTCCAGCAGAATTTTGCAAAAAAACTCGGATTTCGTATTTCAATATTTTTGTTATAAAAAGGATCTCAGAGCTGAAATCTGAAATACGCACTCAGTTTCGGATACTCGTGGTTATTTATACCTCAGAAAACCATATTTACGAAGTCGCCAAAAAAGTGCATTTTGAAATCATGGGCTAAAGTCCAGCAGAATTTTGCAAAAAACCTCGGATTTCGTGTTTCAATATTTTTGTTATAAAAAGGATCTCAGAGCTGAAATCTGAAATACGCACTCAGTTTCGGATACTCGTGCCTATCAGCATGTCAGAAGCTGATATTTGCGATGTCGCCAAAAAAGTGCACTTTGAAATCATGGGCTATAGTCCAGCAGAATTTTGCAAAAAAACTCGGATTTCGTATTTCAATATTTTTGTTATAAAAAGGATCTCAGAGCTGAAATCTGAAATACGCACTCAGTTTCGGATACTCGTGGTTATCTATACCTCAGAAAACCATATTTACGAAGTCGCCAAAAAAGTGCATTTTGAAGTCATGGGCTATAGTCCAGCAGAATTTTGCAAAAAACCTCGGATTTCGTATTTCAATATTTTTGTTATAAAAAGGATCTCAGAGCTGAAATCTGAAATACGCACTCAGTTTCGGATACTCGTGCCTATCAGCATGTCAGAAGCTGATATTTGCGATGTCGCCAAAAAAGTGCATTTTGAAATCATGGGCTATAGTCCAGCAGAATTTTGCAAAAAACCTCGGATTTCGTGTTTCAATATTTTTGTTAAAAAAAGGATATCAGAGCTGAAATCTGAAATACGCACTCAGTTTCGGATACTCGTGCCTATCAGCATGTCAGAAGCTGATATTTGCGATGTCGCCAAAAAAGTGCACTTTGAAATCATGGGCTATAGTCCAGCAGAATTTTGCAAAAAAACTCGGATTTCGTATTTCAATATTTTTGTTATAAAAAGGATCTCAGAGCTGAAATCTGAAATACGCACTCAGTTTCGGATACTCGTGGTTATCTATACCTCAGAAAACCATATTTGCGAAGTCGCCAAAAAATTTCATTTTGAAATCATGGGCTATAGTGCAGCAGAATTTTGCAAAAAACCTCGGATTTCGTATTTCAATATTTTTGTTATAAAAAGGATCTCAGAGCTGAAATCTGAAATACGCACTCAGTTTCGGATACTCGTGCCTATCAGCATGTCAGAAGCTGATATTTGCGATGTCGCCAAAAAAGTGCACTTTGAAATCATGGGCTATAGTCCAGCAGAATTTTGCAAAAAAACTCGGATTTCGTATTTCAATATTTTTGTTATAAAAAGGATCTCAGAGCTGAAATCTGAAATACGCACTCAGTTTCGGATACTCGTGACTATCTATACCTCAGAAAACCATATTTACGAAGTCGCCAAAAAAGTGCATTTTGAAATCATGGGCTATAGTCCAGCAGAATTTTGCAAAAAACCTCGGATTTCGTGTTTCAATAATTTTGTTAAAAAAAGGATCTCAGAGCTGAAATCTGAAATACGCACTCAGTTTCGGATACTCGTGCCTATCAGCATGTCAGAAGCTGATATTTGCGATGTCGCCAAAAAAGTGCACTTTGAAATCATGGGCTATAGTCCAGCAGAATTTTGCAAAAAAACTCGGATTTCGTATTTCAATATTTTTGTTATAAAAAGGATCTCAGAGCTGAAATCTGAAATACGCACTCAGTTTCGGATACTCGTGGTTATCTATACCTCAGAAAACCATATTTACGAAGTCGCCAAAAAAGTGCATTTTGAAATCATGGGCTATAGTCCAGCAGAATTTTGCAAAAAACCTCGGATTTCGTATTTCAATATTTTTGTTATAAAAAGGATCTCAGAGCTGAAATCTGAAATACGCACTCAGTTTCGGATACTCGTGCCTATCAGCATGTCAGAAGCCGATATTTGCGATGTCGCCAAAAAAGTGCACTTTGAAATCATGGGCTATAGTCCAGCAGAATTTTGCAAAAAACCTCGGATTTCGTATTTCAATATTTTTGTTATAAAAAGGATCTCAGAGCTGAAATCTGAAATACGCACTCAGTTTCGGATACTCGTGCCTATCAGCATGTCAGAAGCTGATATTTGCGATGTCGCCAAAAAAGTGCACTTTGAAATCATGGGCTATAGTCCAGCAGAATTTTGCAAAAAAACTCGGATTTCGTATTTCAATATTTTTGTTATAAAAAGGATCTCAGAGCTGAAATCTGAAATACGCACTCAGTTTCGGATACTCGTGACTATCTATACCTCAGAAAACCATATTTACGAAGTCGCCAAAAAAGTGCATTTTGAAATCATGGGCTATAGTCCAGCAGAATTTTGCAAAAAACCTCGGATTTCGTGTTTCAATAATTTTGTTAAAAAAAGGATCTCAGAGCTGAAATCTGAAATACGCACTCAGTTTCGGATACTCGTGCCTATCAGCATGTCAGAAGCTGATATTTGCGATGTCGCCAAAAAAGTGCACTTTGAAATCATGGGCTATAGTCCAGCAGAATTTTGCAAAAAAACTCGGATTTCGTATTTCAATATTTTTGTTATAAAAAGGATCTCAGAGCTGAAATCTGAAATACGCACTCAGTTTCGGATACTCGTGGTTATCTATACCTCAGAAAACCATATTTACGAAGTCGCCAAAAAAGTGCATTTTGAAATCATGGGCTATAGTCCAGCAGAATTTTGCAAAAAACCTCGGATTTCGTATTTCAATATTTTTGTTATAAAAAGGATCTCAGAGCTGAAATCTGAAATACGCACTCAGTTTCGGATACTCGTGCCTATCAGCATGTCAGAAGCCGATATTTGCGATGTCGCCAAAAAAGTGCACTTTGAAATCATGGGCTATAGTCCAGCAGAATTTTGCAAAAAACCTCGGATTTCGTATTTCAATATTTTTGTTATAAAAAGGATCTCAGAGCTGAAATCTGAAATACGCACTCAGTTTCGGATACTCGTGCCTATCAGCATGTCAGAAGCTGATATTTGCGATGTCGCCAAAAAAGTGCACTTTGAAATCATGGGCTATAGTCCAGCAGAATTTTGCAAAAAACCTCGGATTTCGTATTTCAATATTTTTGTTATAAAAAGGATCTCAGAGCTGAAATCTGAAATACGCACTCAGTTTCGGATACTCGTGCCTATCAGCATGTCAGAAGCTGATATTTGCGATGTCGCCAAAAAAGTGCACTTTGAAATCATGGGTTATAGTCCAGCAGAATTTTGCAAAAAACCTCGGATTTCGTATTTCAATATTTTTGTTATAAAAAGGATCTCAGAGCTGAAATCTGAAATACGTACTCAATTTAGGATACTCGTGGTTATCTATACCTCAGAAAACCATATTTGCTATGTCGCCAAAAAAGTGCACTTTCAAATCATGGGCTATAGTCCAGCAGAATTTTGCAAAAAACCTCGGATTTCGTAATTCAATATTTTTGTTATAAAAAGGATCTCAGAGCTGAAATCTGAAATACGCACTCAGTTTCGGATACTCGTGCCTATCTGCATGTCAGAAGCTGATATTTGCGATGTCGCCACAAAAGTGCGCTTTGAATCATGGGCTATAGTCCAGCAGAAATTTGCAAAAAACCTCGAATTTCGTATTTCAATATTTTTGTTATAAAAAGGATCTCAGAGCTGAAATTTGAAATACGCACTCAGTTTCGGATACTCGTGCCTATCAGCATGTCAGAAGCTGATATTTGCGATGTCGCCAAAAAAGTGCACTTTGAAATCATGGGCTATAGTCCAGCAGAATTTTGCAAAAAAACTCGGATTTCGTATTTCAATATTTTTGTTATAAAAAGGATCTCAGAGCTGAAATCTGAAATACGCACTCAGTTTCGGATACTCGTGGTTATCTATACCTCAGAAAACCATATTTACGAAGTCGCCAAAAAAGTGCATTTTGAAATCATGGGCTATAGTCCAGAAGAATTTTGCAAAAAACCTCGGATTTCGTATTTCAATATTTTTGTTATAAAAAGGATCTCAGAGCTGAAATCTGAAATACGCACTCAGTTTCGGATACTCGTGCCTATCTGCATGTCAGAAGCTGATATTTGCGATGTCGCCAAAAAAGTGCACTTTGAAAATCATGGGCTATAGTCCAGCAGAATTTTGTAAAAAACCTCGGATTTCGTATTTCAATATTTTTGTTATAAAAAGGATCTCAGAGCTGAAATCTGAAATACGTACTCAATTTAGGATACTCGTGGTTATCTATACCTCAGAAAACCATATTTGCGAAGTCGCCAAAAAAGTGCATTTTGAAATCATGGGCTATAGTCCAGCAGAATTTTGCAAAAAACCTCGGATTTCGTATTTCAATATTTTTGTTATAAAAAGGATCTCAGAGCCGAAATCTGAAATACGCACTCAGTTTCGGATACTCGTGCCTATCAGCATGTCAGAAGCTGATATTTGCGATGTCGCCAAAAAAGTGCACTTTGAAATCATGGGCTATAGTCCAGCAGAATTTTGCAAAAAACCTCGGATTTCGTATTTCAATATTTTTGTTATAAAAAGGATCTCAGAGCTGAAATCTGAAATACGTACTCAATTTAGGATACTCGTGGTTATCTATACCTCAGAAAAACATATTTGCTTTGTCGCCAAAAAAGTGCATTTTGAAATCATGGGCTTTAGTCCAGCAGAATTTTGCAAAAAACCTCGGATTGCGTATTTCAATATTTTTGTTATAAAAAGGATCTCAGAGCTGAAATCTGAAATACGCACTCAGTTTCGGATACTCGTGCCTATCTGCATGTCAGAAGCTGATATTTGCTATGTCGCCAAAAAAGTGCACTTTGAAATCATGGGCTATTGTCCAGCAGAACTTTGCAAAAAACCTCGGATTTCGTATTTCAATATTTTTGTTATACAAAGGATCTCAGAGCTGAAATCTGAAATACGTACTCAATTTAGGATGCTCGTGGTTATCTATACCTCAGAAAACCATATTTGCTATGTCGCCAAAAAAGTGCACTTTGAAATCATGGGCTATAGTCCAGCAGAATTTTGCAAAAAACCTCGGATTTCGTATTTCAATATTTTTGTTATAAAAAGGATCTCAGAGCTGAAATCTGAAATACGCACTCAGTTTCGGATACTCGTGTCTATCAGCATGTCAGAAGCTGATGTTTGCGATGTCGCCAAAAAAGTGCACTTTGAAATCATGGACTATAGTCCAGCAGAATTTTGCAAAAAACCTCGGATTGCGTATTTCAATATTTTTGTTATAAAAAGGATCTCAGAGCTGAAATCTGAAATACGCACTCAGTTTCGGATACTCGTGCCTATCAGCATGTCAGAAGCTGATGTTTGCGATGTCGCCAAAAAAGTGCACTTTGAAATCATGGACTATAGTCCAGCAGAATTTTGCAAAAAACCTTGGATTTCGTATTTCAATATTTTTGTTATAAAAAGGATCTCAGAGCTGAAATCTGAAATACGTACTCAATTTAGGATACTCGTGGTTATCTATACCTCAATTTAGGATACTCGTGGTTATCTATACCTCAGAAAACCATATTTGCGAAGTCGCCAAAAAAGTGCATTTTGAAATCATGGGCTATAGTGCAGCAGAATTTTGCAAAAAACCTCGGATTTCGTATTTCAATATTTTTGTTATAAAAAGGATCTCAGAGCTGAAATCTGAAATACGCACTCAGTTTCGGATACTCGTGCCTATCAGCATGTCAGAAGCTGATATTTGCGATGTCGCAAAAAAAGTGCACTTTGAAATCATGGGCTATAGTCCAGCAGAATTTTGCAAAAAACCTCGGATTTCGTATTTAATATTTTTGTTATAAAAAGGATCTCAGAGCTGAAATCTTAAATACGTACTCAATTTAGGATACTCGTGGTTATCTATACCTCAGAAAACCATATTTGCTATGTCGCCAAAAAAGTGCATTTTGGAATCATGGGCTATAGTCCAGCAGAATTTTGCAAAAAACCTCGGATTTCGTGTTTCAATATTTTTGTTAAAAAAAGGATCTCAGAGCTGAAATCTGAAGTACGCACTCAGTTTCGGAATCTCGTGCCTATCAGCATGTCAGAAGCTGATATTTGCGATGTCGCCAAAAAAGTGCACTTTGAAATCATGGGCTATAGGCCAGCAGAATTTTGCAAAAAACCTCGGATTTCGTATTTCAATATTTTTGTTATAAAAGTATCTTAGAGCTGAAATCTGAAATACGTACTCAATTTAGGATACTCGTGGTTATCTATACCTCAGAAAACAATATTTGCGAAGTCGCCAAAAAAGTGCACTTTGAAATCGTGGGCTATAGTCCAGCAGAATTTTGCAAAAAACCTCGGATTTCGTATTTCAATATTTTTGTTATAAAAAGGATCTTAGAGCTGAAATCTGAAATACGTACTCAATTTAGGATACTCGTGGTTATCTATACCCCAGAAAACAATATTTGCGAAGTCGCCAAAAAAGTGCATTTTGAAATCATGGGCTATAGTCCAGCAGAATTTTGCAAAAAACCTCGGATTTCATATTTCAATATTTTTGTTATAAAAAGGATCTGAGAGCTGAAATCTGAAATACGTACTCAATTAATGATACTCGTGGTTATCTATACCTCAGAAAACCATATTTGCGAAGTCGCCAAAAAATTTCATTTTGAAATCATGGGCTATAGTGCAGCAGAATTTTGCAAAAAACCTCGGATTTCGTATTTCAATATTTTTGTTATAAAAAGGATCTCAGAGCTGAAATCTAAAATACGCACTCAGTTTCGGATACTCGTGCCTATCAGCATGTCAGAAGCTGATATTTGCGATGTCGCAAAAAAAGTGCACTTTGAAATCATGGGCTATAGTCCAGCAGAATTTTGCAAAAAACCTCGGATTTCGTATTTCAATATTTTTGTTATAAAAAGGATCTTAGAGCTGAAATCTGAAATACGTACTCAATTTAGGATACTCGTGGTTATCTATACCTCAGAAAACCATATTTGCTATGTCGCCAAAAAAGTGCATTTTGAAATCATGGGCTATAATCCAGCAGAATTTTGCAAAAAACCTCGGATTTCGTATTTCAATATTTTTGTTATAAAAAGGATCTTAGAGCTGAAATCTGAAATACGTACTCAATTTAGGATACTCGTGGTTATCTATACCTCAGAAAACCATATTTGCGAAGTCGCCAAAAAATTTCATTTTGAAATCATGGGCTATAGTGCAGCAGAATTTTGCAAAAAACCTCGGATTTCGTATTTCAATATTTTTGTTATAAAAAGGATCTTAGAGCTGAAATCTGAAATACGTACTCAATTTAGGATACTCGTGGTTATCTATACCTCAGAAAACCATATTTGCGAAGTCGCCAAAAAATTTCATTTTGAAATCATGGGCTATAGTCCAGCAGAATTTTGCAAAAACCTCGGATTTCGTATTTCAATATTTTTGTTATAAAAAGGACCTCAGAGCTGAAATCTGAAATACGCACTCAGTTTCGGATACTCGTGCCTATCAGCATGTCAGAAGCTGATATTTGCGATGTCGCCAAAAAAGTGCACTTTGAAATCATGGGCTATAGTCCAGCAGAATTTTGCAAAAAACCTCGGATTTCGTATTTCAATATTTTTGTTATAAAAAGGATCTCAGAGCTGAAATCTTAAATACGTACTCAATTTAGGATACTCGTGGTTATCTATACCTCAGAAAACAATATTTGCGAAGTCGCCAAAAAAGTGCACTTTGAAATCATGGGCTATAGTCCAGCAGAATTTTGCAAAAAACCTCGGATTTCGTATTTCAATATTTTTGTTATAAAAAGGATCTTAGAGCTGAAATCTGAAATACGTACTCAATTTAGGATACTCGTGGTTATCTATACCTCAGAAAACAATATTTGCGAAGTCGCCAAAAAAGTGCATTTTGAAATCATGGGCTATAATCCAGCAGAATTTTGCAAAAAACCTCGGATTTCGTATTTCAATATTTTTGTTATAAAAAGGATCTGAGAGCTGAAATCTGAAATACGTACTCAATTAATGATACTCGTGGTTATCTATACCTCAGAAAACCATATTTGCGAAGTCGCCAAAAAATTTCATTTTGAAATCATGGGCTATAGTCCAGCAGAATTTTGCAAAAAACCTCGGATTTCGTATTTCAATATTTTTGTTATAAAAGTATCTTAGAGCTGAAATCTTAAATACGTACTCAATTTAGGATACTCGTGGTTATCTATACCTCAGAAAACAATATTTGCGAAGTCGCCAAAAAAGTGCACTTTGAAATCATGGGCTATAGTCCAGCAGAATTTTGCAAAAAACCTCGGATTTCGTATTTCAATATTTTTGTTATAAAAAGGATCTCAGAGCTGAAATCTGAAATACGTACTCAATTTAGGATACTCGTGGTAATCTATACCTCAAAAAACAATATTTGCGAAGTCGCCAAAAATGTGCATTTAGAAATCATGGGCTATAGTCCAGCAGAATTTTGCAAAAAACCTCGGATTTCGTATTTCAATATTTTTGTTATAAAAAGGATCTCAGAGCTGAAATCTGAAATACGCAATCAGTCTCGGATACTCGTGCCTATCAGCATGTCAGAAGCTGATATTTGCGATGTCGCCAAAAAAGTGCACTTTGAAATCATGGGCTATAGTCCAGCAGAATTTTGCAAAAAACCTCGGATTTCGTATTTCAATATTTTTGTTATAAAAAGGATCTCAGAGCTGAAATCTGAAATACGTACTCAATTAATGATACTCGTGGTTATCTATACCTCAGAAAACCATATTTGCGAAGTCGCCAAAAAAGTGCATTTTGAAATCATGGGCTATAGTCCAGCAGAATTTAGCAAAAAACCCCGGATTTCGTATTTCAATATTTTTGTTATAAAAAGGATCTCAGAGCTGAAATCTGAAATACGTACTCAATTTAGGATACTCGTGGTTATCTATACCTCAATTTAGGATACTCGTGGTTATCTACACCTCAGAAAACCATATTTGCGAAGTCGCCAAAAAAGTGCATTTGGAAATCATGGGCTATAGTCCAGCAGAATTTTGCAAAAAACCTCGGATTTCGTATTTCAATATTTTTGTTATAAAAAGATCTCTGAGCTGAAATCTGAAATACGCAATCAGTTTCGGATACTCGTGCCTATAAGCATGTCAGAAGCTGATATTTGCGATGTCGCCAAAAAAGTGCACTTTGAAATCATGGGCTATAGTCCAGCAGAATTTTGCAAAAAACCTCGGATTTCGTATTTCAATATTTTTGTTATAAAA
Organism: Orthonevra nobilis; assembly: GCA_963555765.1. Classification (NCBI taxonomy): domain Eukaryota; kingdom Metazoa; phylum Arthropoda; class Insecta; order Diptera; family Syrphidae; genus Orthonevra; species Orthonevra nobilis. The sequence continues at coordinate 95,843,549 of OY743224.1, forward strand.
AGGATCTTAGAGCTGAAATCTGAAATACGTACTCAATTTAGGATGCCCGTGGTAATCTTTGCCTCAAAAAACAATATTTGCGATGTCGCCAAAAAAGTGCACTTTGAAATCATGGGCTATAGTCCAGCAGAATTTTGCAAAAAACCTCGGATTTCGTATTTCAATATTTTTGTTATAAAAAGGATCTTAGAGCTGAAATCTGAAATACGTACTCAATTTAGGATACTCGTAGTTATCTATACCTCAGAAAACAATATTTGCGAAGTCGCCAAAAAAGTGCACTTTGAAATCATGGGCTATAGTCCAGCAGAATTTTGCAAAAAACCTCGGATTTCGTATTTCAATATTTTTGTTATAAAAAGGATCTTAGAGCTGAAATCTGAAATACGTGCTCAATTTAGGATACTCGTGGTTATCTATACCTCAGAAAACAATATTTGCGAAGTCGCCAAAAAAGTGCATTTTGAAATCATGGGCTATAATCCAGCAGAATTTTGCAAAAAACCTCGGAATTCGTATTTCAATATTTTTGTTATAAAAAGGATCTTAGAGCTGAAATCTGAAATACGTACTCAATTTAGGATACTCGTGGTTATCTATACCTCAATTTAGGATACTCGTGGTTATCTACACCTCAGAAAACCATATTTGCGAAGTCGCCAAAAAAGTGCATTTGGAAATCATGGGCTATAGTCCAGCAGAATTTTGCAAAAAACCTCGGATTTTGTATTTCAATATTTTTGTTATAAAAAGGATCTCAGAGCTGAAATCTGAAATACGCAATCAGTTTCGGATACTCGTGCCTATCAGCATGTCAGAAGCTGATATTTGCGATGTCGCCAAAAAAGTGCACTTTGAAATCATGGGCTATAGTCCAGCAGAATTTTGCAAAAAACCTCGGATTTCGTATTTCAATATTTTTGTTATAAAAAGGATCTCAGAGCTGAAATCTGAAATACGCAATCAGTTTCGGATACTCGTTCCTATCAGCATGTCAGAAGCTGATATTTGCGATGTCGCCAAAAAAGTGCACTTTGAAATCATGGGCTATATCCAGCAGAATTTTGCAAAAAACCTCGGATTTCGTATTTCAATATTTTTGTTATAAAAAGGATCTCAGGGCTGAAATCTGAAATACGCACTCAGTTTCGGATACTCGTGCCTATCAGCTTGTCAGAAGCTGATATTTGCGATGTCGCCAAAAAAGTGCATTTTGAAATCATGGGCTATAGTGCAGCAGAATTTTGCAAAAAACCTCGGATTTCGTATTTCAATATTTTTGTTATAAAAAGGATCTCAGAGCTGAAATCTGAAATACGTACTCAATTTAGGATACTCGTGGTTATCTATACCTCAATTTAGGATACTCGTGGTTATCTATACCTCAGAAAACCATATTTGCTATGTCGTCAAAAAGTGCATTTTGAAATCATGGGCTATAATCCAGCAGAATTTTGCAAAAAACCTCGGATTTCGTATTTCAATATTTTTGTTATAAAAAGGATCTCAGAGCTGAAATCTGAAATACGCACTCAGTTTCGGATACTCGTGCCTATCAGCATGTCAGAAGCTGATATTTGCGATGTCGCCAAAAAAGTGCACTTTGAAATCATGGGCTATAGTCCAGTAAAATTTTGCAAAAACCTCGGATTTCGTATTTCAATATTTTTGTTATAAAAAGGATCTCAGAGCTGAAATCTGAAATACGTACTCAATTTAGGATACTCGTGGTTATCTACACCTCAGAAAACCATATTTGCGAAGTCGCCAAAAAAGTGCATTTTGAAATCATGGGCTATAGTCCAGCAGAATTTAGCAAAAAACCCCGGATTTCGTATTTCAATATTTTTGTTATAAAAAGGATCTCAGAGCTGAAATCTGAAATACGTACTCAATTTAGGATACTCGTGGTTATCTATACCTCAGAAAATCATATTTGCGAAGTCGCCAAAAAAGTGCATTTTGAAATCATGGGCTATAGTCCAGCAGAATTTTGCAAAAAACCTCGGATTTCGTATTTCAATATTTTTGTTATAAAAAGGATCTCAGAGCTGAAATCTGAAATACGCACTCAGTTTCGGATACTCGTGCCTATCAGCATGTCAGAGGCTGATATTTGCGATGTCGCCAAAAAAGTGCACTTTGAAATCATGGGCTATAGTCCAGCAGAATTTTGCAAAATACCTCGGATTTCGTATCTCAATATTTTTGTTATAAAAAGGATCTCAGAGCTGAAATCTGAAATACGTACTCAATTTAGGATACTCGTGGTTATCTATACCTCAGAAAACCATATTTGCGAAGTCGCCAAAAAAGTGCATTTTGAAATCATGGGCTATAGTCCAGCAGAATTTTGCAAAAAACCTCGGATTTCGTATTTCACTATTTTTGTTATAAAAAGGATCTCAGAGCTGAAATCTGAAATACGTACTCAATTTAGGATTTCGTATTTCAATATTTTTGTTATAAAAAGGATCTCAGAGCTGAAATTTGAAATACGCGCTCAGTTTGGGATACTCGTGCCTATCAGCATTTCAGAAAACTATATTTGCGATGTCGCGAAAAAAGTGCATTTTGAAATCATGGGCTATAGTCCAGCAGAACTTTGCAAAAAAATCTCGGATTTCGTATTTCAATATTTTTGTTATAAGAAGAATAAAAAGGATCTCGGAGCTGAAATTTGAAATCCGCACTCAGTTTGGGATACTCGTGCCTATCAGCATGTCAGAAGCTGATATTTACGAAGTCGCCAAAAAAGTGCATTTTGAAATCATGGGCTATAATCCAGCAGAATTTTGCAAAAAACCTCGGATTTCATATTTCAATATTTTTGTTATAAAAAGGATCTCAGAGCTGAAATCTGAAATACGCACTCAGTTTCGGATACTCGTGCCTATCAGCATGTCAGAAGCTGATATTTGCGATGTCGCCAAAAAAGTGCACTTTGAAATCATGGGCTATAGTCCAGCAAAATTTTGCAAAAACCTCGGATTTCGTATTTCAATATTTTTGTTATAAAAAGGATCTCAGAGCTGAAATCTGAAATACGTACTCAATTTAGGATACTCGTGGTTATCTATACCTCAGAAAATCATATTTGCGAAGTCGCCAAAAAAGTGCATTTTGAAATCATGGGCTATAGTCCAGCAGAATTTTGCAAAAAACCTCGGATTTCGTATTTCAATATTTTTGTTATAAAAAGGATCTCAGAGCTGAAATCTGAAATACGCACTCAGTTTCGGATACTCGTGCCTATCAGCATGTCAGAGGCTGATATTTACGATGTCGCCAAAAAAGTGCACTTTGAAATCATGGGCTATAGTCCAGCAGAATTTTGCAAAATACCTCGGATTTCGTATCTCAATATTTTTGTTATAAAAAGGATCTCAGAGCTGAAATCTGAAATACGTACTCAGTTTAGGATACTCGTGGTTATCTATACCTCAGAAAACCATATTTGCGAAGTCGCCAAAAAAGTGCATTTTGAAATCATGGGCTATAGTCCAGCAGAATTTTGCAAAAAACCTCGGATTTCGTATTTCACTATTTTTGTTATAAAAAGGATCTCAGAGCTGAAATCTGAAATACGTACTCAATTTAGGATTTCGTATTTCAATATTTTTGTTATAAAAAGGATCTCAGAGCTGAAATTTGAAATACGCGCTCAGTTTGGGATACTCGTGCCTATCAGCATGTCAGAAGCTGATATTTGCGATGTCGCCAAAAAAGTGCATTTTGAAATCATGGACTATAGTCCAGCAGAATTTTGCAAAAAAAAAAATCGGATTTCGTATTTCAATATTTTTGTTATAAAAAGGATATCAGAGCTGAAATTTGAAATACGCGCTAAGTTTGGGATACTCGTGCCTATCAGCATTTCAGAAAACTATATTTGCGATGTCGCCAAAAAAGTGCATTTTGAAATCATGGGCTATAGTCCAGCTGAATTTTGCAAAAAAACCTCGGATTTCGTATTTCAATATTTTTGTTATAAAAAGGATCTCGGAGCTGAAATCTGAAATACGCACTCAGTTAAGGATACTCGTGGTTATCAATACCTCAGAAAACCATATTTGCGAAGTCGCAAAAAAAGTGCATTTTGAAATCATGGGCTATAGTCCAGCAGAATTTGGGTTTGGGATACTCGCGCCTATCAGCACGTCAGAAGCGATGTCGCCAAAAAAGAGCATTTTGAAATCGTGGGCTATAGTCCGGCTGAATTTTGCAAAAAACCTCGGATTTCGTATTTCAATATTTTTGTTATAAAAAGGATCTCAGAGCTGAAATTTGAAATACGCACTCAGTTTAGGATACTCGTGGTTATCAGCATCTCAGAAAACCATATTTGCGATGTCGCGAAAAAAGTGCATTTTGAAATCATGGGCTATAGTCCAGCAGAATTTTGCAAAAAAACCTCGGATTTCGTATTTCAATATTTTTGTTATAAGAAGGATCTCAGAGCTGAAATTTGAAATACGCGCTAAGTTTGGGATACTCGTGCCTATCAGCATTTCAGAAAACTATATTTGCGATGTCGCGAAAAAAGTGCATTTTGAAATCATGGGCTATATAGTCCAGCAGAACTTTGCAAAAAAATCTCGGATTTCGTATTTCAATATTTTTGTTATAAGAAGGATGTCAGAGCTGAAATTTGAAATACGCACTCAGTTTAAGATAGTCGTGGTTATCAGCATCTCAGAAAGCCATATTTGCGATGTCGCCAAAAAAGTGCATTTTGAAATCATGGACTATAGTCCAGCTGAATTTTGCAAAAAACCTCGGATTTCGTATTTCAATATTTTTGTTATAAAAAGGATCTCGGAGCTGAAATTTGAAATCCGCACTCAGTTTGGGATACTCGTGCCTATCAGCATGTCAGAAGCTGATATTTACGAAGTCGCCAAAAAAGTGCATTTTGAAATCATGGACTATAGTCCAGCAGAATTTTGCAAAAAAAAAATCGGATTTCGTATTTCAATATTTTTGTTATAAAAAGGATGTCAGAGCTGAAATTTGAAATACGCACTCAGTTTAAGATAGTCGTGGTTATCAGCATCTCAGAAAGCCATATTTGCGATGTCGCCAAAAAAGTGCATTTTGAAATCATGGACTATAGTCCAGCTGAATTTTGCAAAAAACCTCGGATTTCGTATTTCAATATTTTTGTTATAAAAAGGATCTCGGAGCTGAAATTTGAAATCCGCACTCAGTTTGGTATACTCGCGCCTATCAGCACGTCAGAAGCGATGTCGCCAAAAAAGTGCATTTTGAAATCATGGGCAATAGTCAAGCTGAATTTTGCAAAAAACCTCGGATTACGTATTTCAATATTTTTCTTATAAAAAGGATCTCAGAGCTGAAATTTGAAATACGCACTCAGTTTAGAATACTCGTGGTTATCTGCATCTCAGAAAACTATATTAGCGATGTCGCGAAAAAAGTGCATTTTGAAATCATGGGCTATAGTCCAGCTAAATTTTGCAAAAAACCTCGGATTTCGTATTTCAATATTTTTGTTATAAAAAGGATCTCAGAGCTGAAATTTGAAATACGCGCTCAGTTTGGGATACTCGTGCCTATCAGCATGTCAGAAGCTGATATTTGCGATGTCGCCAAAAAAGTGCATTTTGAAATCATGGGCTATAGTCCAGCTGAATTTTGCAAAAAACCTCGGACTTCGTATTTCAACATTTTTGTTATAAAAAGGATCTCAGAGCTGAAATCTGAAATACGCACTCAGTTTAGGATACTCGTGGTTATCAATACCTCAGAAAACCATATTTGCGAAGTCGTCAAAAAAGTGCATTTTGAAATCATGGGTAATAGCCCAGCAGAATTTTGCAAAGAAACCTCGGATTTCGTATTTCAATATTTTTTGGTTATAAGAAGGATCTGAGAGCTGAAATTTGAAATACGCCCTCAGTTTTGGATACTCGTGCCTATCAGCATCTCAGAAAACTATATTTGCGATGTCGCGAAAAAAGTGCATTTTGAAATCGTAGGCTATAGTCCAGCAGAATTCTGCAAAAAAATCTCGGATTTCGTATTTCAATATTTTTGTTATAAAAAGGATCTCAGAGCTGAAATTTGAAATCCGCACTCAGTTTGAGATACTCGCGCCTATCAGCACGTCAGAAGCGATGTCGCCAAAAAAGTGCATTTTGAAATCATGGGCTATAGTCCAGCAGAATTTTGCAAAAAAACCTCGGATTTCGTATTTCTATATTTTTGTTATAAGAAGGATCTCAGAGCTGAAATTTGAAATACGCGCTAAGTTTGGGATACTCGTGCCTATCAGCATTTCAGAAAACTATATTTGCGATGTCGCGAAAAAAGTGCATTTTGAAATCATGGGCTATAGCCCAGCAGAATTTTGCAAAGAAACCTCGGATTTCGTATTTCAATATTTTTTGGTTATAAGAAGGATCTGAGAGCTCAAATTTGAAATACGCCCTCAGTTTGGGATACTCGTGCCTATCAGCATCTCAGAAAACTATATTTGCGATGTCGCGAAAAAAGTGCATTTTGAAATCGTGGGCTATAGTCCAGCAGAATTTTGCAAAAAAACCTCGGATTTCGTATTTCAATATTTTTGTTATAAAAAGGATCTCAGAGCTGAAATTTGAAATCCTCACTCAATTTGGGATACTCGTGCCTATCAGCATGTCAGAAGCTGATATTTGCGATGTCGCCAAAAAAGTGCATTTTGAAATCATGGGCTATAGTCCAGCTGAATTTTGCAAAAAACCTCGGATTTCGTATTTCAACATTTTTGTTATAAAAAGGATCTCAGAGCTGAAATCTGAAATACGCACTCAGTTTAGGATACTCGTGGTTATCAATACCTCAGAAAACCATATTTGCGAAGTCGCCAAAAAAGTGCATTTTGAAATCATGGGTAATAGCCCAGCAGAATTTTGCAAAGAAACCTCGGATTTCGTATTTCAATATTTTTTGGTTATAAGAAGGATCTGAGAGCTGAAATTAAAATACGCCCTCAGTTTGGGATACTCGTGCCTATCAGCATCTCAGAAAACTATATTTGCGATGTCGCGAAAAAAGTGCATTTTGAAATCGTGGGCTATAGTCCAGCAGAATTCTGCAAAAAAATCTCGGATTTCGTATTTCAATATTTTTGTTATAAAAAGGATCTCAGAGCTGAAATTTGAAATCCGCACTCAGTTTGAGATACTCGCGCCTATCAGCACGTCAGAAGCGATGTCGCCAAAAAGTGGATTTTGAAATCATGGGCTATAGTCCAGCAGAATTTTGCAAAAAAACCTCGGATTTCGTATTTCTATATTTTTGTTATAAGAAGGATCTCACAGCTGAAATTTGAAATACGCGCTAAGTTTGGGATACTCGTGCCTATCAGCATTTCAGAAAACTATATTTGCGATGTCGCGAAAAAAGTGCATTTTGAAATCATGGGCTATAGTCCAGCAGAATTTTGCAAAGAAACCTCGGATTTCGTATTTCAATATTTTTTGGTTATAAGAAGGATCTGAGAGCTCAAATTTGAAATACGCCCTAAGTTTGGGATACTCGTGCCTATCAGCATCTCAGAAAACTATATTTGCGATGTCGCGAAAAAAGTGCATTTTGAAATCGTGGGCTATAGTCCAGCAGAATTTTGCAAAAAAACCTCGGATTTCGTATTTCAATATTTTTGTTATAAAAAGGATCTCAGAGCTGAAATTTGAAATCCTCACTCAATTTGGGATACTCGTGCCTATCAGCATGTCAGAAGCTGATATTTGCGATATCGCCAAAAAACTGCATTTTGAAATCATGGGCTAAGGTCCAGCAGAATTTTGCAAAAAACCTCGGATTTCGTATTTCAATATTTTTGTTATAAAAAGGATCTCAGAGCTGAAATCTGAAGTACGCACTCAATTTAGGATACTCGTGGTTATCAATACCTTAGAAAACCATATTTGCGAAGTCGCCAAAAAAGTGCATTTTCAAATCATGGGCTATAGTCCAGCAGAATTTTGCAAAAAAACTCGGATTTCGTATTTCAATATTTTTGTTATAAAAAGGATCTCAGAGCTGAAATCTGAAATACGCACTCAGTTTCGGATACTCGTGGTTATCTATACCTCAGAAAACCATATTTACGAAGTCGCCAAAAAAGTGCATTTTGAAATCATGGGCTATAGTCCAGCAGAATTTTGCAAAAAACCTCGGATTTCGTATTTCAATATTTTTGTTATAAAAAGGATCTCAGAGCTGAAATCTGAAATACGCACTCAGTTTCGGATACTCGTGCCTATCAGCATGTCAGAAGCCGATATTTGCGATGTCGCCAAAAAAGTGCACTTTGAAATCATGGGCTATAGTCCAGCAGAATTTTGCAAAAAACCTCGGATTTCGTATTTCAATATTTTTGTTATAAAAAGGATCTCAGAGCTGAAATCTGAAATACGCACTCAGTTTCGGATACTCGTGCCTATCAGCATGTCAGAAGCTGATATTTGCGATGTCGCCAAAAAAGTGCACTTTGAAATCATGGGCTATAGTCCAGCAGAATTTTGCAAAAAAACTCGGATTTCGTATTTCAATATTTTTGTTATAAAAAGGATCTCAGAGCTGAAATCTGAAATACGCACTCAGTTTCGGATACTCGTGACTATCTATACCTCAGAAAACCATATTTACGAAGTCGCCAAAAAAGTGCATTTTGAAATCATGGGCTATAGTCCAGCAGAATTTTGCAAAAAACCTCGGATTTCGTGTTTCAATAATTTTGTTAAAAAAAGGATCTCAGAGCTGAAATCTGAAATACGCACTCAGTTTCGGATACTCGTGCCTATCAGCATGTCAGAAGCTGATATTTGCGATGTCGCCAAAAAAGTGCACTTTGAAATCATGGGCTATAGTCCAGCAGAATTTTGCAAAAAAACTCGGATTTCGTATTTCAATATTTTTGTTATAAAAAGGATCTCAGAGCTGAAATCTGAAATACGCACTCAGTTTCGGATACTCGTGGTTATCTATACCTCAGAAAACCATATTTACGAAGTCGCCAAAAAAGTGCATTTTGAAATCATGGGCTATAGTCCAGCAGAATTTTGCAAAAAACCTCGGATTTCGTATTTCAATATTTTTGTTATAAAAAGGATCTCAGAGCTGAAATCTGAAATACGCACTCAGTTTCGGATACTCGTGCCTATCAGCATGTCAGAAGCCGATATTTGCGATGTCGCCAAAAAAGTGCACTTTGAAATCATGGGCTATAGTCCAGCAGAATTTTGCAAAAAACCTCGGATTTCGTATTTCAATATTTTTGTTATAAAAAGGATCTCAGAGCTGAAATCTGAAATACGCACTCAGTTTCGGATACTCGTGCCTATCAGCATGTCAGAAGCTGATATTTGCGATGTCGCCAAAAAAGTGCACTTTGAAATCATGGGCTATAGTCCAGCAGAATTTTGCAAAAAACCTCGGATTTCGTATTTCAATATTTTTGTTATAAAAAGGATCTCAGAGCTGAAATCTGAAATACGCACTCAGTTTCGGATACTCGTGCCTATCAGCATGTCAGAAGCTGATATTTGCGATGTCGCCAAAAAAGTGCACTTTGAAATCATGGGTTATAGTCCAGCAGAATTTTGCAAAAAACCTCGGATTTCGTATTTCAATATTTTTGTTATAAAAAGGATCTCAGAGCTGAAATCTGAAATACGTACTCAATTTAGGATACTCGTGGTTATCTATACCTCAGAAAACCATATTTGCTATGTCGCCAAAAAAGTGCACTTTCAAATCATGGGCTATAGTCCAGCAGAATTTTGCAAAAAACCTCGGATTTCGTAATTCAATATTTTTGTTATAAAAAGGATCTCAGAGCTGAAATCTGAAATACGCACTCAGTTTCGGATACTCGTGCCTATCTGCATGTCAGAAGCTGATATTTGCGATGTCGCCACAAAAGTGCGCTTTGAATCATGGGCTATAGTCCAGCAGAAATTTGCAAAAAACCTCGAATTTCGTATTTCAATATTTTTGTTATAAAAAGGATCTCAGAGCTGAAATTTGAAATACGCACTCAGTTTCGGATACTCGTGCCTATCAGCATGTCAGAAGCTGATATTTGCGATGTCGCCAAAAAAGTGCACTTTGAAATCATGGGCTATAGTCCAGCAGAATTTTGCAAAAAAACTCGGATTTCGTATTTCAATATTTTTGTTATAAAAAGGATCTCAGAGCTGAAATCTGAAATACGCACTCAGTTTCGGATACTCGTGGTTATCTATACCTCAGAAAACCATATTTACGAAGTCGCCAAAAAAGTGCATTTTGAAATCATGGGCTATAGTCCAGAAGAATTTTGCAAAAAACCTCGGATTTCGTATTTCAATATTTTTGTTATAAAAAGGATCTCAGAGCTGAAATCTGAAATACGCACTCAGTTTCGGATACTCGTGCCTATCTGCATGTCAGAAGCTGATATTTGCGATGTCGCCAAAAAAGTGCACTTTGAAAATCATGGGCTATAGTCCAGCAGAATTTTGTAAAAAACCTCGGATTTCGTATTTCAATATTTTTGTTATAAAAAGGATCTCAGAGCTGAAATCTGAAATACGTACTCAATTTAGGATACTCGTGGTTATCTATACCTCAGAAAACCATATTTGCGAAGTCGCCAAAAAAGTGCATTTTGAAATCATGGGCTATAGTCCAGCAGAATTTTGCAAAAAACCTCGGATTTCGTATTTCAATATTTTTGTTATAAAAAGGATCTCAGAGCCGAAATCTGAAATACGCACTCAGTTTCGGATACTCGTGCCTATCAGCATGTCAGAAGCTGATATTTGCGATGTCGCCAAAAAAGTGCACTTTGAAATCATGGGCTATAGTCCAGCAGAATTTTGCAAAAAACCTCGGATTTCGTATTTCAATATTTTTGTTATAAAAAGGATCTCAGAGCTGAAATCTGAAATACGTACTCAATTTAGGATACTCGTGGTTATCTATACCTCAGAAAAACATATTTGCTTTGTCGCCAAAAAAGTGCATTTTGAAATCATGGGCTTTAGTCCAGCAGAATTTTGCAAAAAACCTCGGATTGCGTATTTCAATATTTTTGTTATAAAAAGGATCTCAGAGCTGAAATCTGAAATACGCACTCAGTTTCGGATACTCGTGCCTATCTGCATGTCAGAAGCTGATATTTGCGATGTCGCCAAAAAAGTGCACTTTGAAATCATGGGCTATTGTCCAGCAGAACTTTGCAAAAAACCTCGGATTTCGTATTTCAATATTTTTGTTATACAAAGGATCTCAGAGCTGAAATCTGAAATACGTACTCAATTTAGGATGCTCGTGGTTATCTATACCTCAGAAAACCATATTTGCTATGTCGCCAAAAAAGTGCACTTTGAAATCATGGGCTATAGTCCAGCAGAATTTTGCAAAAAACCTCGGATTTCGTATTTCAATATTTTTGTTATAAAAAGGATCTCAGAGCTGAAATCTGAAATACGCACTCAGTTTCGGATACTCGTGTCTATCAGCATGTCAGAAGCTGATGTTTGCGATGTCGCCAAAAAAGTGCACTTTGAAATCATGGACTATAGTCCAGCAGAATTTTGCAAAAAACCTCGGATTGCGTATTTCAATATTTTTGTTATAAAAAGGATCTCAGAGCTGAAATCTGAAATACGCACTCAGTTTCGGATACTCGTGCCTATCAGCATGTCAGAAGCTGATGTTTGCGATGTCGCCAAAAAAGTGCACTTTGAAATCATGGACTATAGTCCAGCAGAATTTTGCAAAAAACCTTGGATTTCGTATTTCAATATTTTTGTTATAAAAAGGATCTCAGAGCTGAAATCTGAAATACGTACTCAATTTAGGATACTCGTGGTTATCTATACCTCAATTTAGGATACTCGTGGTTATCTATACCTCAGAAAACCATATTTGCGAAGTCGCCAAAAAAGTGCATTTTGAAATCATGGGCTATAGTGCAGCAGAATTTTGCAAAAAACCTCGGATTTCGTATTTCAATATTTTTGTTATAAAAAGGATCTCAGAGCTGAAATCTGAAATACGCACTCAGTTTCGGATACTCGTGCCTATCAGCATGTCAGAAGCTGATATTTGCGATGTCGCAAAAAAAGTGCACTTTGAAATCATGGGCTATAGTCCAGCAGAATTTTGCAAAAAACCTCGGATTTCGTATTTCAATATTTTTGTTATAAAAAGGATCTCAGAGCTGAAATCTTAAATACGTACTCAATTTAGGATACTCGTGGTTATCTATACCTCAGAAAACCATATTTGCTATGTCGCCAAAAAAGTGCATTTTGGAATCATGGGCTATAGTCCAGCAGAATTTTGCAAAAAACCTCGGATTTCGTGTTTCAATATTTTTGTTAAAAAAAGGATCTCAGAGCTGAAATCTGAAATACGCACTCAGTTTCGGAATCTCGTGCCTATCAGCATGTCAGAAGCTGATATTTGCGATGTCGCCAAAAAAGTGCACTTTGAAATCATGGGCTATAGGCCAGCAGAATTTTGCAAAAAACCTCGGATTTCGTATTTCAATATTTTTGTTATAAAAGTATCTTAGAGCTGAAATCTGAAATACGTACTCAATTTAGGATACTCGTGGTTATCTATACCTCAGAAAACAATATTTGCGAAGTCGCCAAAAAAGTGCACTTTGAAATCGTGGGCTATAGTCCAGCAGAATTTTGCAAAAAACCTCGGATTTCGTATTTCAATATTTTTGTTATAAAAAGGATCTTAGAGCTGAAATCTGAAATACGTACTCAATTTAGGATACTCGTGGTTATCTATACCCCAGAAAACAATATTTGCGAAGTCGCCAAAAAAGTGCATTTTGAAATCATGGGCTATAGTCCAGCAGAATTTTGCAAAAAACCTCGGATTTCATATTTCAATATTTTTGTTATAAAAAGGATCTGAGAGCTGAAATCTGAAATACGTACTCAATTAATGATACTCGTGGTTATCTATACCTCAGAAAACCATATTTGCGAAGTCGCCAAAAAATTTCATTTTGAAATCATGGGCTATAGTGCAGCAGAATTTTGCAAAAAACCTCGGATTTCGTATTTCAATATTTTTGTTATAAAAAGGATCTCAGAGCTGAAATCTAAAATACGCACTCAGTTTCGGATACTCGTGCCTATCAGCATGTCAGAAGCTGATATTTGCGATGTCGCAAAAAAAGTGCACTTTGAAATCATGGGCTATAGTCCAGCAGAATTTTGCAAAAAACCTCGGATTTCGTATTTCAATATTTTTGTTATAAAAAGGATCTTAGAGCTGAAATCTGAAATACGTACTCAATTTAGGATACTCGTGGTTATCTATACCTCAGAAAACCATATTTGCTATGTCGCCAAAAAAGTGCATTTTGAAATCATGGGCTATAATCCAGCAGAATTTTGCAAAAAACCTCGGATTTCGTATTTCAATATTTTTGTTATAAAAAGGATCTTAGAGCTGAAATCTGAAATACGTACTCAATTTAGGATACTCGTGGTTATCTATACCTCAGAAAACCATATTTGCGAAGTCGCCAAAAAATTTCATTTTGAAATCATGGGCTATAGTGCAGCAGAATTTTGCAAAAAACCTCGGATTTCGTATTTCAATATTTTTGTTATAAAAAGGATCTTAGAGCTGAAATCTGAAATACGTACTCAATTTAGGATACTCGTGGTTATCTATACCTCAGAAAACCATATTTGCGAAGTCGCCAAAAAATTTCATTTTGAAATCATGGGCTATAGTCCAGCAGAATTTTGCAAAAACCTCGGATTTCGTATTTCAATATTTTTGTTATAAAAAGGACCTCAGAGCTGAAATCTGAAATACGCACTCAGTTTCGGATACTCGTGCCTATCAGCATGTCAGAAGCTGATATTTGCGATGTCGCCAAAAAAGTGCACTTTGAAATCATGGGCTATAGTCCAGCAGAATTTTGCAAAAAACCTCGGATTTCGTATTTCAATATTTTTGTTATAAAAAGGATCTCAGAGCTGAAATCTTAAATACGTACTCAATTTAGGATACTCGTGGTTATCTATACCTCAGAAAACAATATTTGCGAAGTCGCCAAAAAAGTGCACTTTGAAATCATGGGCTATAGTCCAGCAGAATTTTGCAAAAAACCTCGGATTTCGTATTTCAATATTTTTGTTATAAAAAGGATCTTAGAGCTGAAATCTGAAATACGTACTCAATTTAGGATACTCGTGGTTATCTATACCTCAGAAAACAATATTTGCGAAGTCGCCAAAAAAGTGCATTTTGAAATCATGGGCTATAATCCAGCAGAATTTTGCAAAAAACCTCGGATTTCGTATTTCAATATTTTTGTTATAAAAAGGATCTGAGAGCTGAAATCTGAAATACGTACTCAATTAATGATACTCGTGGTTATCTATACCTCAGAAAACCATATTTGCGAAGTCGCCAAAAAATTTCATTTTGAAATCATGGGCTATAGTCCAGCAGAATTTTGCAAAAAACCTCGGATTTCGTATTTCAATATTTTTGTTATAAAAGTATCTTAGAGCTGAAATCTTAAATACGTACTCAATTTAGGATACTCGTGGTTATCTATACCTCAGAAAACAATATTTGCGAAGTCGCCAAAAAAGTGCACTTTGAAATCATGGGCTATAGTCCAGCAGAATTTTGCAAAAAACCTCGGATTTCGTATTTCAATATTTTTGTTATAAAAAGGATCTCAGAGCTGAAATCTGAAATACGTACTCAATTTAGGATACTCGTGGTAATCTATACCTCAAAAAACAATATTTGCGAAGTCGCCAAAAATGTGCATTTAGAAATCATGGGCTATAGTCCAGCAGAATTTTGCAAAAAACCTCGGATTTCGTATTTCAATATTTTTGTTATAAAAAGGATCTCAGAGCTGAAATCTGAAATACGCAATCAGTCTCGGATACTCGTGCCTATCAGCATGTCAGAAGCTGATATTTGCGATGTCGCCAAAAAAGTGCACTTTGAAATCATGGGCTATAGTCCAGCAGAATTTTGCAAAAAACCTCGGATTTCGTATTTCAATATTTTTGTTATAAAAAGGATCTCAGAGCTGAAATCTGAAATACGTACTCAATTAATGATACTCGTGGTTATCTATACCTCAGAAAACCATATTTGCGAAGTCGCCAAAAAATTTCATTTTGAAATCATGGGCTATAGTCCAGCAGAATTTTGCAGAAAACCTCGGATTTCGTATTTCAATATTTTTGTTATAAAAAGATCTCTGAGCTGAAATCTGAAATACGCAATCAGTTTCGGATACTCGTGCCTATAAGCATGTCAGAAGCTGATATTTGCGATGTCGCCAAAAAAGTGCACTTTGAAATCATGGGCTATAGTCCAGCAGAATTTTGCAAAAAACCTCGGATTTCGTATTTCAATATTTTTGTTATAAAAAGGATCTTAGAGCTGAAATCTGAAATACGTACTCAATTTAGGATGCCCGTGGTAATCTTTGCCTCAAAAAACAATATTTGCGATGTCGCCAAAAAAGTGCACTTTGAAATCATGGGCTATAGTCCAGCAGAATTTTGCAAAAAACCTCGGATTTCGTATTTCAATATTTTTGTTATAAAAAGGATCTTAGAGCTGAAATCTGAAATACGTACTCAATTTAGGATACTCGTAGTTATCTATACCTCAGAAAACAATATTTGCGAAGTCGCCAAAAAAGTGCACTTTGAAATCATGGGCTATAGTCCAGCAGAATTTTGCAAAAAACCTCGGATTTCGTATTTCAATATTTTTGTTATAAAAAGGATCTTAGAGCTGAAATCTGAAATACGTGCTCAATTTAGGATACTCGTGGTTATCTATACCTCAGAAAACAATATTTGCGAAGTCGCCAAAAAAGTGCATTTTGAAATCATGGGCTATAATCCAGCAGAATTTTGCAAAAAACCTCGGAATTCGTATTTCAATATTTTTGTTATAAAAAGGATCTTAGAGCTGAAATCTGAAATACGTACTCAATTTAGGATACTCGTGGTTATCTATACCTCAATTTAGGATACTCGTGGTTATCTACACCTCAGAAAACCATATTTGCGAAGTCGCCAAAAAAGTGCATTTGGAAATCATGGGCTATAGTCCAGCAGAATTTTGCAAAAAACCTCGGATTTTGTATTTCAATATTTTTGTTATAAAAAGGATCTCAGAGCTGAAATCTGAAATACGCAATCAGTTTCGGATACTCGTGCCTATCAGCATGTCAGAAGCTGATATTTGCGATGTCGCCAAAAAAGTGCACTTTGAAATCATGGGCTATAGTCCAGCAGAATTTTGCAAAAAACCTCGGATTTCGTATTTCAATATTTTTGTTATAAAAAGGATCTCAGAGCTGAAATCTGAAATACGCAATCAGTTTCGGATACTCGTTCCTATCAGCATGTCAGAAGCTGATATTTGCGATGTCGCCAAAAAAGTGCACTTTGAAATCATGGGCTATATCCAGCAGAATTTTGCAAAAAACCTCGGATTTCGTATTTCAATATTTTTGTTATAAAAAGGATCTCAGGGCTGAAATCTGAAATACGCACTCAGTTTCGGATACTCGTGCCTATCAGCTTGTCAGAAGCTGATATTTGCGATGTCGCCAAAAAAGTGCATTTTGAAATCATGGGCTATAGTGCAGCAGAATTTTGCAAAAAACCTCGGATTTCGTATTTCAATATTTTTGTTATAAAAAGGATCTCAGAGCTGAAATCTGAAATACGTACTCAATTTAGGATACTCGTGGTTATCTATACCTCAATTTAGGATACTCGTGGTTATCTATACCTCAGAAAACCATATTTGCTATGTCGTCAAAAAGTGCATTTTGAAATCATGGGCTATAATCCAGCAGAATTTTGCAAAAAACCTCGGATTTCGTATTTCAATATTTTTGTTATAAAAAGGATCTCAGAGCTGAAATCTGAAATACGCACTCAGTTTCGGATACTCGTGCCTATCAGCATGTCAGAAGCTGATATTTGCGATGTCGCCAAAAAAGTGCACTTTGAAATCATGGGCTATAGTCCAGTAAAATTTTGCAAAAACCTCGGATTTCGTATTTCAATATTTTTGTTATAAAAAGGATCTCAGAGCTGAAATCTGAAATACGTACTCAATTTAGGATACTCGTGGTTATCTACACCTCAGAAAACCATATTTGCGAAGTCGCCAAAAAAGTGCATTTTGAAATCATGGGCTATAGTCCAGCAGAATTTAGCAAAAAACCCCGGATTTCGTATTTCAATATTTTTGTTATAAAAAGGATCTCAGAGCTGAAATCTGAAATACGTACTCAATTTAGGATACTCGTGGTTATCTATACCTCAGAAAATCATATTTGCGAAGTCGCCAAAAAAGTGCATTTTGAAATCATGGGCTATAGTCCAGCAGAATTTTGCAAAAAACCTCGGATTTCGTATTTCAATATTTTTGTTATAAAAAGGATCTCAGAGCTGAAATCTGAAATACGCACTCAGTTTCGGATACTCGTGCCTATCAGCATGTCAGAGGCTGATATTTGCGATGTCGCCAAAAAAGTGCACTTTGAAATCATGGGCTATAGTCCAGCAGAATTTTGCAAAATACCTCGGATTTCGTATCTCAATATTTTTGTTATAAAAAGGATCTCAGAGCTGAAATCTGAAATACGTACTCAATTTAGGATACTCGTGGTTATCTATACCTCAGAAAACCATATTTGCGAAGTCGCCAAAAAAGTGCATTTTGAAATCATGGGCTATAGTCCAGCAGAATTTTGCAAAAAACCTCGGATTTCGTATTTCACTATTTTTGTTATAAAAAGGATCTCAGAGCTGAAATCTGAAATACGTACTCAATTTAGGATTTCGTATTTCAATATTTTTGTTATAAAAAGGATCTCAGAGCTGAAATTTGAAATACGCGCTCAGTTTGGGATACTCGTGCCTATCAGCATTTCAGAAAACTATATTTGCGATGTCGCGAAAAAAGTGCATTTTGAAATCATGGGCTATAGTCCAGCAGAACTTTGCAAAAAAATCTCGGATTTCGTATTTCAATATTTTTGTTATAAGAAGAATAAAAAGGATCTCGGAGCTGAAATTTGAAATCCGCACTCAGTTTGGGATACTCGTGCCTATCAGCATGTCAGAAGCTGATATTTACGAAGTCGCCAAAAAAGTGCATTTTGAAATCATGGGCTATAATCCAGCAGAATTTTGCAAAAAACCTCGGATTTCATATTTCAATATTTTTGTTATAAAAAGGATCTCAGAGCTGAAATCTGAAATACGCACTCAGTTTCGGATACTCGTGCCTATCAGCATGTCAGAAGCTGATATTTGCGATGTCGCCAAAAAAGTGCACTTTGAAATCATGGGCTATAGTCCAGCAAAATTTTGCAAAAACCTCGGATTTCGTATTTCAATATTTTTGTTATAAAAAGGATCTCAGAGCTGAAATCTGAAATACGTACTCAATTTAGGATACTCGTGGTTATCTATACCTCAGAAAATCATATTTGCGAAGTCGCCAAAAAAGTGCATTTTGAAATCATGGGCTATAGTCCAGCAGAATTTTGCAAAAAACCTCGGATTTCGTATTTCAATATTTTTGTTATAAAAAGGATCTCAGAGCTGAAATCTGAAATACGCACTCAGTTTCGGATACTCGTGCCTATCAGCATGTCAGAGGCTGATATTTACGATGTCGCCAAAAAAGTGCACTTTGAAATCATGGGCTATAGTCCAGCAGAATTTTGCAAAATACCTCGGATTTCGTATCTCAATATTTTTGTTATAAAAAGGATCTCAGAGCTGAAATCTGAAATACGTACTCAGTTTAGGATACTCGTGGTTATCTATACCTCAGAAAACCATATTTGCGAAGTCGCCAAAAAAGTGCATTTTGAAATCATGGGCTATAGTCCAGCAGAATTTTGCAAAAAACCTCGGATTTCGTATTTCACTATTTTTGTTATAAAAAGGATCTCAGAGCTGAAATCTGAAATACGTACTCAATTTAGGATTTCGTATTTCAATATTTTTGTTATAAAAAGGATCTCAGAGCTGAAATTTGAAATACGCGCTCAGTTTGGGATACTCGTGCCTATCAGCATGTCAGAAGCTGATATTTGCGATGTCGCCAAAAAAGTGCATTTTGAAATCATGGACTATAGTCCAGCAGAATTTTGCAAAAAAAAAAATCGGATTTCGTATTTCAATATTTTTGTTATAAAAAGGATATCAGAGCTGAAATTTGAAATACGCGCTAAGTTTGGGATACTCGTGCCTATCAGCATTTCAGAAAACTATATTTGCGATGTCGCCAAAAAAGTGCATTTTGAAATCATGGGCTATAGTCCAGCTGAATTTTGCAAAAAAACCTCGGATTTCGTATTTCAATATTTTTGTTATAAAAAGGATCTCGGAGCTGAAATCTGAAATACGCACTCAGTTAAGGATACTCGTGGTTATCAATACCTCAGAAAACCATATTTGCGAAGTCGCAAAAAAAGTGCATTTTGAAATCATGGGCTATAGTCCAGCAGAATTTGGGTTTGGGATACTCGCGCCTATCAGCACGTCAGAAGCGATGTCGCCAAAAAAGAGCATTTTGAAATCGTGGGCTATAGTCCGGCTGAATTTTGCAAAAAACCTCGGATTTCGTATTTCAATATTTTTGTTATAAAAAGGATCTCAGAGCTGAAATTTGAAATACGCACTCAGTTTAGGATACTCGTGGTTATCAGCATCTCAGAAAACCATATTTGCGATGTCGCGAAAAAAGTGCATTTTGAAATCATGGGCTATAGTCCAGCAGAATTTTGCAAAAAAACCTCGGATTTCGTATTTCAATATTTTTGTTATAAGAAGGATCTCAGAGCTGAAATTTGAAATACGCGCTAAGTTTGGGATACTCGTGCCTATCAGCATTTCAGAAAACTATATTTGCGATGTCGCGAAAAAAGTGCATTTTGAAATCATGGGCTATATAGTCCAGCAGAACTTTGCAAAAAAATCTCGGATTTCGTATTTCAATATTTTTGTTATAAGAAGGATGTCAGAGCTGAAATTTGAAATACGCACTCAGTTTAAGATAGTCGTGGTTATCAGCATCTCAGAAAGCCATATTTGCGATGTCGCCAAAAAAGTGCATTTTGAAATCATGGACTATAGTCCAGCTGAATTTTGCAAAAAACCTCGGATTTCGTATTTCAATATTTTTGTTATAAAAAGGATCTCGGAGCTGAAATTTGAAATCCGCACTCAGTTTGGGATACTCGTGCCTATCAGCATGTCAGAAGCTGATATTTACGAAGTCGCCAAAAAAGTGCATTTTGAAATCATGGACTATAGTCCAGCAGAATTTTGCAAAAAAAAAATCGGATTTCGTATTTCAATATTTTTGTTATAAAAAGGATGTCAGAGCTGAAATTTGAAATACGCACTCAGTTTAAGATAGTCGTGGTTATCAGCATCTCAGAAAGCCATATTTGCGATGTCGCCAAAAAAGTGCATTTTGAAATCATGGACTATAGTCCAGCTGAATTTTGCAAAAAACCTCGGATTTCGTATTTCAATATTTTTGTTATAAAAAGGATCTCGGAGCTGAAATTTGAAATCCGCACTCAGTTTGGTATACTCGCGCCTATCAGCACGTCAGAAGCGATGTCGCCAAAAAAGTGCATTTTGAAATCATGGGCAATAGTCAAGCTGAATTTTGCAAAAAACCTCGGATTACGTATTTCAATATTTTTCTTATAAAAAGGATCTCAGAGCTGAAATTTGAAATACGCACTCAGTTTAGAATACTCGTGGTTATCTGCATCTCAGAAAACTATATTAGCGATGTCGCGAAAAAAGTGCATTTTGAAATCATGGGCTATAGTCCAGCTAAATTTTGCAAAAAACCTCGGATTTCGTATTTCAATATTTTTGTTATAAAAAGGATCTCAGAGCTGAAATTTGAAATACGCGCTCAGTTTGGGATACTCGTGCCTATCAGCATGTCAGAAGCTGATATTTGCGATGTCGCCAAAAAAGTGCATTTTGAAATCATGGGCTATAGTCCAGCTGAATTTTGCAAAAAACCTCGGACTTCGTATTTCAACATTTTTGTTATAAAAAGGATCTCAGAGCTGAAATCTGAAATACGCACTCAGTTTAGGATACTCGTGGTTATCAATACCTCAGAAAACCATATTTGCGAAGTCGTCAAAAAAGTGCATTTTGAAATCATGGGTAATAGCCCAGCAGAATTTTGCAAAGAAACCTCGGATTTCGTATTTCAATATTTTTTGGTTATAAGAAGGATCTGAGAGCTGAAATTTGAAATACGCCCTCAGTTTTGGATACTCGTGCCTATCAGCATCTCAGAAAACTATATTTGCGATGTCGCGAAAAAAGTGCATTTTGAAATCGTAGGCTATAGTCCAGCAGAATTCTGCAAAAAAATCTCGGATTTCGTATTTCAATATTTTTGTTATAAAAAGGATCTCAGAGCTGAAATTTGAAATCCGCACTCAGTTTGAGATACTCGCGCCTATCAGCACGTCAGAAGCGATGTCGCCAAAAAAGTGCATTTTGAAATCATGGGCTATAGTCCAGCAGAATTTTGCAAAAAAACCTCGGATTTCGTATTTCTATATTTTTGTTATAAGAAGGATCTCAGAGCTGAAATTTGAAATACGCGCTAAGTTTGGGATACTCGTGCCTATCAGCATTTCAGAAAACTATATTTGCGATGTCGCGAAAAAAGTGCATTTTGAAATCATGGGCTATAGCCCAGCAGAATTTTGCAAAGAAACCTCGGATTTCGTATTTCAATATTTTTTGGTTATAAGAAGGATCTGAGAGCTCAAATTTGAAATACGCCCTCAGTTTGGGATACTCGTGCCTATCAGCATCTCAGAAAACTATATTTGCGATGTCGCGAAAAAAGTGCATTTTGAAATCGTGGGCTATAGTCCAGCAGAATTTTGCAAAAAAACCTCGGATTTCGTATTTCAATATTTTTGTTATAAAAAGGATCTCAGAGCTGAAATTTGAAATCCTCACTCAATTTGGGATACTCGTGCCTATCAGCATGTCAGAAGCTGATATTTGCGATGTCGCCAAAAAAGTGCATTTTGAAATCATGGGCTATAGTCCAGCTGAATTTTGCAAAAAACCTCGGATTTCGTATTTCAACATTTTTGTTATAAAAAGGATCTCAGAGCTGAAATCTGAAATACGCACTCAGTTTAGGATACTCGTGGTTATCAATACCTCAGAAAACCATATTTGCGAAGTCGCCAAAAAAGTGCATTTTGAAATCATGGGTAATAGCCCAGCAGAATTTTGCAAAGAAACCTCGGATTTCGTATTTCAATATTTTTTGGTTATAAGAAGGATCTGAGAGCTGAAATTAAAATACGCCCTCAGTTTGGGATACTCGTGCCTATCAGCATCTCAGAAAACTATATTTGCGATGTCGCGAAAAAAGTGCATTTTGAAATCGTGGGCTATAGTCCAGCAGAATTCTGCAAAAAAATCTCGGATTTCGTATTTCAATATTTTTGTTATAAAAAGGATCTCAGAGCTGAAATTTGAAATCCGCACTCAGTTTGAGATACTCGCGCCTATCAGCACGTCAGAAGCGATGTCGCCAAAAAGTGGATTTTGAAATCATGGGCTATAGTCCAGCAGAATTTTGCAAAAAAACCTCGGATTTCGTATTTCTATATTTTTGTTATAAGAAGGATCTCACAGCTGAAATTTGAAATACGCGCTAAGTTTGGGATACTCGTGCCTATCAGCATTTCAGAAAACTATATTTGCGATGTCGCGAAAAAAGTGCATTTTGAAATCATGGGCTATAGTCCAGCAGAATTTTGCAAAGAAACCTCGGATTTCGTATTTCAATATTTTTTGGTTATAAGAAGGATCTGAGAGCTCAAATTTGAAATACGCCCTAAGTTTGGGATACTCGTGCCTATCAGCATCTCAGAAAACTATATTTGCGATGTCGCGAAAAAAGTGCATTTTGAAATCGTGGGCTATAGTCCAGCAGAATTTTGCAAAAAAACCTCGGATTTCGTATTTCAATATTTTTGTTATAAAAAGGATCTCAGAGCTGAAATTTGAAATCCTCACTCAATTTGGGATACTCGTGCCTATCAGCATGTCAGAAGCTGATATTTGCGATATCGCCAAAAAACTGCATTTTGAAATCATGGGCTAAGGTCCAGCAGAATTTTGCAAAAAACCTCGGATTTCGTATTTCAATATTTTTGTTATAAAAAGGATCTCAGAGCTGAAATCTGAAGTACGCACTCAATTTAGGATACTCGTGGTTATCAATACCTTAGAAAACCATATTTGCGAAGTCGCCAAAAAAGTGCATTTTCAAATCATGGGCTATAGTCCAGCAGAATTTTGCAAAAAAACCTCGGATTTCGTATTTCAATATTTTTGTTATAAAAAGGATCTCAGAGCTGAAATTTAAAATCCGCACTCAATTTGGGATACTCGTGCCTATCAGCGTGTCAGAAGCTGATATTTACGATGTCGCCAAAAAAGTGCATTTTGAAATCATGGGCTATAGTCCAGCAGAATTTTGCAAAAAAACCTCGGATTTCGTATTTCAATATTTTTGTTATAAAAAGGATCTCAGAGCTGAAATTTGAAATCCTCACTCAATTTGGGATACTCGTGCCTATCAGCATGTCAGAAGCTGATATTTGTGATGTCGCCAAAAAAGTGCATTTTGAAATCATGGGCTATAGTCCAGCAGAATTTTGCAAAGAAACCTCGGATTTCGTATTTCAATATTTTTTGGTTATAAGAAGGATCTGAGAGCTCAAATTTGAAATACGCCCTAAGTTTGGGATACTCGTGCCTATCAGCATCTCAGAAAACTATATTTGCGATGTCGCGAAAAAAGTGCATTTTAAAATCGTGGGCTATAGTCCAGCAGAATTTTGCAAAAAAACCTCGGATTTCGTATTTCAATATTTTTCTTATAAAAAGGATCTCAGAGCTGAAATTTGAAATCCGCACTCAATTTGGGATACTCGTGCCTATCAGCACGTCAGAAGCGATGTCGCCAAAAAAGTGCATTTTGAAATCATGGGCTATAGTCCAGACGAATTTTGCAAAAAACCTCGGATTTCGTATTTCAATAATTTTCTTATAAAAAGGATCTCAGAGCTGAAATTTGAAATACGTGCTCAGTTTGGGATACTCGGGCCTATCAGCATGTCAGACGCTGATATTTGCGATGTCGCCAAAAAAGTGCATTTTGAAATCATGGACTATAGTCCAGCAGAATTTTGCAAAAAAAAAAATCGGATTTCGTATTTCAATATTTTTGTTATAAGAAGGATCTCAGAGCTGAAATTTGAAATTCGCACTCAGTTTGGGATACTCGCGCCTATCAGCACGTCAGAAGCGATGTCGCCAAAAAAGTGCATTTTGAAATCATGGGCTATAGTCTAGCTAAATTTTGCAAAAAACCTCGGATTTCGTATTTCAATATTTTTGTTATAAAAAGGATCTCAGAGCTGAAATTTGAAATACGCGCTCAGTTTGGGATACTCGTGCCTATCAGCACGTCAGAAGCTGATATTTACGATGTCGCCAAAAAAGTGCATTTTGAAATCATGAACTATAGTCCAGCAGAATTTTGCAAAAAAAACCGGATTTCGTATTTCAATATTTTTCTAATAAAAAGGATCTCAGAGCTGAAACTTGAAATCCGCACTCAATTTGGGATACTCGTGCCTATCAGCACGTCAGAAGCGATGTCGCCAAAAAAGTGCATTTTGAAATCATGGGCTATAGTCCAGCTGAATTTTGCAAAAAACCTCGGATTTCGTATTTCAATATTTTTCTTATAAAAAGGATCTCAGAGCTGAAATTTGAAATACGCACTCAGTTTAGAATACTCGTGGTTATCTGCATCTCAGAAAACTATATTAGCGATGTCGCGAAAAAAGTGCATTTTGAAATCATGGGCTATAGTCTAGCTAAATTTTGCAAAAAACCTCGGATTTCGTATTTCAATATTTTTGTTATAAAAAGGATCTCAGAGCTGAAATCCGAAATACGCACTCAGTTTAGGATACTCGTGGTTATCAATACCTCAGAAAACCATATTTGCGAAGTCGCCAAAAAAGTGCATTTTGAAATCATGGGCTATAGTCCAGCAGAATTCTGCAAAAAAATCTCGGATTTCGTATTTCAATATTTTTGTTCTAAAAATGATCTCAGAGCTGAAATTTGAAATTCGCACTCAGTTTGGGATACTCGCGCCTATCAGCACGTCAGAAGCGATGTCGCCAAAAAAGTGCATTTTGAAATCATAGGCTATAGTCTAGCTAAATTTTGTAAAAAACCTCGGATTTCGTATTTCAATATTTTTGTTATAAAAAGGATCTCAGAGCTGAAATTTGAAATAC
The DNA here is from genome assembly GCA_963555765.1 of Orthonevra nobilis. Classification (NCBI taxonomy): domain Eukaryota; kingdom Metazoa; phylum Arthropoda; class Insecta; order Diptera; family Syrphidae; genus Orthonevra; species Orthonevra nobilis. The sequence continues at coordinate 95,869,014 of OY743224.1, forward strand.
GCACTCAGTTTAGAATACTCGTGGTTATCTGCATCTCAGAAAACAATATTAGCGATGTCGCGAAAAAAGTGCATTTTGAAATCATGGGCTATAGTCTAGCTAAATTTTGCAAAAAACCTCGGATTTCGTATTTCACTATTTTTGTTATAAAAAGGATCTTAGAGCTGAAATCTGAAATACGTGCTCAATTTAGGATACTCGTGGTTATCAATACCTCAGAAAACCATATTTGCGAAGTCGCCAAAAAAGTGCATTTTGAAATCATGGGCTATAGTCCAGCAGAATTCTGCAAAAAAAATCTCGGATTTCGTATTTCAATATTTTTGTTATAAAAAGAATCTCAGAGCTGAAATTTGAAATCCGCACTCAGTTTGGGATACTCGGGCCTATCAGCATGTCAGACGCTGATATTTGCGATGTCGCCAAAAAAGTGCATTTTGAAATCATGGACTATAGTCCAGCAGAATTCTGCAAAAAAATCTCGGATTTCGTATTTCAATATTTTTGTTATAAAAATGATCTCAGAGCTGAAATTTGAAATTCGCACTCAGTTTGGGATACTCGCGCCTATCAGCACGTCAGAAGCGATGTCGCCAAAAAAGTGCATTTTGAAATCGTGGGCAGAATTTTGCAAAAAACCTCGGATTTCGTATTTCAATATTTTTGTTATAAGAAGGATTTCAGAGCTGAAATTTGAAATTCGCACTCAGTTTGGGATACTCGCGCCTATCAGCACGTCAGAAGCGATGTCGCCAAAAAAGTGCATTTTGAAATCATGGGCTATAGTCCAGCTGAATTTTGCAAAAGACCTCGGATTTCGTATTTCAATATTTTTCTTATAAAAAGGATCTCAGAGCTGAAATTTGAAATACGCGCTCAGTTTGGGATACTCGGGCCTATCAGCATGTCAGACGCTGATATTTGCGATGTCGCCAAAAAAGTGCATTTTGAAATCATGGACTATAGTCCAGCAGAATTCTGCAAAAAAATCTCGGATTTCGTATTTCAATATTTTTGTTATAAAAATGATCTCAGAGCTGAAATTTGAAATTCGCACTCAGTTTGGGATACTCGCGCCTATCAGCACGTCAGAAGCGATGTCGCCAAAAAAGTGCATTTTGAAATCATGGGCTATAGTCCAGCTGAATTTTGCAAAAAACCTCGGATTTCGTATTTCAATATTTTTCTTATAAAAAGGATCTCAGAGCTGAAATTTGAAATACGCACTCAGTTTAGAATACTCGTGGTTATCTGCATCTCAGAAAACTATATTAGCGATGTCGCGAAAAAAGTGCATTTTGAAATCATGGGCTATAGTCTAGCTAAATTTTGCAAAAAACCTCGGATTTCGTATTTCAATATTTTTGTTATAAAAAGGATCTCAGAGCTGAAATCCGAAATACGCACTCAGTTTAGGATACTCGTGGTTATCAATACCTCAGAAAACCATATTTGCGAAGTCGCCAAAAAAGTGCATTTTGAAATCATGGGCTATAGTCCAGCAGAATTCTGCAAAAAAATCTCGGATTTCGTATTTCAATATTTTTGTTCTAAAAATGATCTCAGAGCTGAAATTTGAAATTCGCACTCAGTTTGGGATACTCGCGCCTATCAGCACGTCAGAAGCGATGTCGCCAAAAAAGTGCATTTTGAAATCATAGGCTATAGTCTAGCTAAATTTTGTAAAAAACCTCGGATTTCGTATTTCAATATTTTTGTTATAAAAAGGATCTCAGAGCTGAAATTTGAAATACGCACTCAGTTTAGAATACTCGTGGTTATCTGCATCTCAGAAAACAATATTAGCGATGTCGCGAAAAAAGTGCATTTTGAAATCATGGGCTATAGTCTAGCTAAATTTTGCAAAAAACCTCGGATTTCGTATTTCACTATTTTTGTTATAAAAAGGATCTCAGAGCTGAAATTTGAAATCCGCACTCAGTTTGGGATACTCGGGCCTATCAGCATGTCAGACGCTGATATTTGCGATGTCGCCAAAAAAGTGCATTTTGAAATCATGGACTATAGTCCAGCAGAATTCTGCAAAAAAATCTCGGATTTCGTATTTCAATATTTTTGTTATAAAAATGATCTCAGAGCTGAAATTTGAAATTCGCACTCAGTTTGGGATACTCGCGCCTATCAGCACGTCAGAAGCGATGTCGCCAAAAAAGTGCATTTTGAAATCGTGGGCAGAATTTTGCAAAAAACCTCGGATTTCGTATTTCAATATTTTTGTTATAAGAAGGATCTCAGAGCTGAAATTTGAAATTCGCACTCAGTTTGGGATACTCGCGCCTATCAGCACGTCAGAAGCGATGTCGCCAAAAAAGTGCATTTTGAAATCATGGGCTATAGTCCAGCTGAATTTTGCAAAAGACCTCGGATTTCGTATTTCAATATTTTTCTTATAAAAAGGATCTCAGGGCTGAAATTTGAAATACGCGCTCAGTTTGGGATACTCGGGCCTATCAGCATGTCAGACGCTGATATTTGCGATGTCGCCAAAAAAGTGCATTTTGAAATCATGGACTATAGTCCAGCAGAATTCTGCAAAAAAATCTCGGATTTCGTATTTCAATATTTTTGTTATAAAAATGATCTCAGAGCTGAAATTTGAAATTCGCACTCAGTTTGGGATACTCGCGCCTATCAGCACGTCAGAAGCGATGTCGCCAAAAAAGTGCATTTTGAAATCATGGGCTATAGTCCAGCTGAATTTTGCAAAAAACCTCGGATTTCGTATTTCAATATTTTTCTTATAAAAAGGATCTCAGAGCTGTTTGGGATACTCGGGCCTATCAGCATGTCAGACGCTGATATTTGCGATGTCGCCAAAAAAGTGCATTTTGAAATCATGGGCTATAGTCCAGCTGAATTCTGCAAAAAACCTCGGATTTCTTATTTCAATATTTTTGTTATAAAAAGGATCTCAGAGCTGAAATCTGAAATACGCACTCAGTTAAGGATACTCGTGGTTATCAATACCTCAGAAAACCATATTTACGAAGTCGCAAAAAAAGTGCATTTTGAAATCATGGGCTATAGTCCAGCAGAATTCTGCAAAAAAATCTCGGATTTCGTATTTCAATATTTTTGTTATAAAAAGGATCTCAGAGCTGAAATTTGAAATCCGCACTCAGTTTGGGATACTCGCGCCTATCAGCACGTCAGAAGTGATGTCGCCAAAAAAGTGCGTTTTGATATCGTGGGCTATAGTCCAGCTGAATTTTGCAAAAAACCTCGGATTTCGTATTTCAATATTTTTGTTATAAAAAGGATCTCAGAGCTGAAATTTGAAATACGCACTCAGTTTAGGATACTCGTGGTTATCAGCATCTCAGAAAACCATATTTGCGATATCGCGAAAAAAGTGCATTTTGAAATCATGGGCTATAGCCCAGCAGAATTTTGCAAAAAAAAACCTCGGATTTCGTATTTCAATATTTTTGTTATAAGAAGGATCTCAGAGCTGAAATTTGAAATACGCGCTAAGTTTGGGATACTCGTGCCTATCAGCATTTCAGAAAACTATATTTGCGATGTCGCGAAAAAAGTGCATTTTGAAATATAGTATATAGTATATAGCATATATAGTATAGTGAAATATAGTGGGCTATAGTCCAGCAGAATTTTGCAAAAAACCTCGGATTTCGTATTTCAATATTTTTTGGTTATAAGAAGGATCTCAGAGCTGAAATTTGAAATACGCCCTCAGTTTGGAATACTCGTGCCTATCAGCATTTCCGAAAACTATATTTGCGATGTCGCCAAAAAAGTGCATTTTGAAATCATGGGCTATAGTCCAGCTGAATTTTGCAAAAAACCTCGGATTTCGTATTTCAATATTTTTCTTATAAAAAGGATCTCAGAGCTGAAATTTGAAATACGCGCTCAGTTTGGGATAGTCGGGCCTATCAGCATGTCAGACGCTGATATTTGCGATGTCGCCAAAAAAGTGCATTTTGAAATCATGGGCTATAGTCCAGCTGAATTCTGCAAAAAACCTCGGATTTCGTATTTCAATATTTTTGTTATAAAAAGGATCTCAGAGCTGAAATCTGAAATACGCACTCAGCTAAGGATACTCGTGGTTATCAATACCTCAGGAAACCATATTTACGAAGTCGCAAAAAAAGTGCATTTTGAAATCATGGGCTATGGTCCAGCAGAATTCTGCAAAAAAATCTCGGATTTCGTATTTCAATATTTTTGTTATAAAAAGGATCTCGGAGCTGAAATTTGAAATCCGCACTCAGTTTGGGATACTCGCGCCTATCAGCACGTCAGAAGCGATGTCGCCAAAAAAGTGCGTTTTGATATCGTGGGCTATAGTCCAGCTGAATTTTGCAAAAAACCTCGGATTTCGTATTTCAATATTTTTCTTATAAAAAGGATCTCAGAGCTGAAATTTGAAATACGCGCTCAGTTTGGGATACTCAGGCCTATCAGCATGTCAGACGCTGATATTTGCGATGTCGCCAAAAAAGTGCATTTTGAAATCATGGGCTATAGTCCAGCAGAATTCTGCAAAAAAATCTCGGATTTCGTATTTCAATATTTTTGTTATAAAAAGGATCTCGGAGCTGAAATTTGAAATCCGCACTCAGTTTGGGATACTCGCGCCTATCAGCACGTCAGAAGCGATGTCGCCAAAAAAGTGCGTTTTGATATCGTGGGCTATAGTCCAGCTGAATTTTGCAAAAAACCTCGGATTTCGTATTTCAATATTTTTGTTATAAAAAGGATCTCAGAGCTGAAATTTGAAATACGCACTCAGTTTAGGATACTCGTGGTTATCAGCATCTCAGAAAACCATATTTGCGATATCGCGAAAAAAGTGCATTTTGAAATCATGGGCTATAGCCCAGCAGAATTTTGCAAAAAAAAACTCGGATTTCGTATTTCAATATTTTTGTTATAAGAAGGATCTCAGAGCTGAAATTTGAAATACGCGCTAAGTTTGGGATACTCGTGCCTATCAGCATTTCCGAAAACTATATTTGCGATGTCGCCAAAAAAGTGCATTTTGAAATCATAGGCTATAGTCCAGCTGAATTTTGCAAAAAACCTCGGATTTCGTATTTCAATATTTTTCTTATAAAAAGGATCTCAGAGCTGAAATTTGAAATACGCGCTCAGTTTGGGATACTCGGGCCTATCAGCATGTCAGACGCTGATATTTGCGATGTCGCCAAAAAAGTGCATTTTGAAATCATGGGCTATAGTCCAGCTGAATTCTGCAAAAAACCTCGGATTTCGTATTTCAATATTTTTGTTATAAAAAGGATCTCAGAGCTGAAATCTGAAATACGCACTCAGCTAAGGATACTCGTGGTTATCAATACCTCAGAAAATCATATTTACGAAGTCGCAAAAAAAGTGCATTTTGAAATCATGGGCTATAGTCCAGCAGAATTCTGCAAAAAAATCTCGGATTTCGTATTTCAATATTTTTGTTATAAAAAGGATCTCGGAGCTGAAATTTGAAATCCGCACTCAGTTTGGGATACTCGCGCCTATCAGCACGTCAGAAGCGATGTCGCCAAAAAAGTGCGTTTTGATATCGTGGGCTATAGTCCAGCTGAATTTTGCAAAAAACCTCGGATTTCGTATTTCAATATTTTTCTTACAAAAAGGATCTCAGAGCTGAAATTTGAAATACGCGCTCAGTTTGGGATACTCGTGCCTATCAGCACGTCAGAAGCTGATATTTACGATGTCGCCAAAAAAGTGCATTTTGAAATCATGGACTATAGTCCAGCAGAATTTTGCAAAAAAAAAACCGGATTTCGTATTTCAATATTTTTCTAATAAAAAGGATCTCAGAGCTATAACTTGAAATCCGCACTCAATTTGGGATACTCGTGCCTATCAGCACGTCAGAAGCGATGTCGCCAAAAAAGTGCATTTTGAAATCATGGGCTATAGTCCAGCTGAATTTTGCAAAAAACCTCGGATTTCGTATTTCAATATTTTTCTTATAAAAAGGATCTCAGAGCTGAAATTTGAAATACGCACTCAGTTTAGAATACTCGTGGTTATCTGCATCTCAGAAAACTATATTAGCGATGTCGCGAAAAAAGTGCATTTTGAAATCATGGGCTATAGTCTAGCTAAATTTTGCAAAAAACCTCGGATTTCGTATTTCAATATTTTTGTTATAAAAAGGATCTCAGAGCTGAAATCCGAAATACGCACTCAGTTTAGGATACTCGTGGTTATCAATACCTCAGAAAACCATATTTGCGAAGTCGCCAAAAAAGTGCATTTTGAAATCATGGGCTATAGTCCAGCAGAATTCTGCAAAAAAATCTCGGATTTCGTATTTCAATATTTTTGTTATAAAAAGAATCTCAGAGCTGAAATTTGAAATCCGCACTCAGTTTGGGATACTCGCGCCTATCAGCACGTCAGAAGCGATGTCGCCAAAAAAGTGCATTTTGAAATCGTGGGCAGAATTTTGCAAAAAACCTCGGATTTCGTATTTCAATATTTTTGTTATAAGAAGGATCTCAGAGCTGAAATTTGAAATTCGCACTCAGTTTGGGATACTCGCGCCTATCAGCACGTCAGAAGCGATGTCGCCAAAAAAGTGCATTTTGAAATCATGGGCTATAGTCCAGCTGAATTTTGCAAAAGACCTCGGATTTCGTATTTCAATATTTTTCTTATAAAAAGGATCTCAGAGCTGAAATTTGAAATACGCGCTCAGTTTGGGATACTCGGGCCTATCAGCATGTCAGACGCTGATATTTGCGATGTCGCCAAAAAAGTGCATTTTGATATCGTGGGCTATAGTCCAGCTGAATTTTGCAAAAAACCTCGGATTTCGTATTTCAATATTTTTGTTATAAAAAGGATCTCAGAGCTGAAATTTGAAATACGCACTCAGTTTAGGATACTCGTGGTTATCAGCATCTCAGAAAACCATATTTGCGATATCGCGAAAAAAGTGCATTTTGAAATCATGGGCTATAGCCCAGCAGAATTTTGCAAAAAAAAACTCGGATTTCGTATTTCAATATTTTTGTTATAAGAAGGATCTCAGAGCTGAAATTTGAAATACGCGCTAAGTTTGGGATACTCGTGCCTATCAGCATTTCAGAAAACTATATTTGCGATGTCGCGAAAAAAGTGCATTTTGAAATCGTGGGCTATAGTCCAGCAGAATTTTGCAAAAAACCTCGGATTTCGTATTTCAATATTTTTTGGTTATAAGAAGGATCTCAGAGCTGAAATTTGAAATACGCCCTCAGTTTGGGATACTCGTGCCTATCAGCATTTCCGAAAACTATATTTGCGATGTCGCCAAAAAAGTGCATTTTGAAATCATGGGCTATAGTCCAGCTGAATTTTGCAAAAAACCTCGGATTTCGTATTTCAATATTTTTCTTATAAAAAGGATCTCAGAGCTGAAATTTGAAATACGCGCTCAGTTTGGGATACTCGGGCCTATCAGCATGTCAGACGCTGATATTTGCGATGTCGCCAAAAAAGTGCATTTTGAAATCATGGGCTATAGTCCAGCTGAATTCTGCAAAAAACCTCGGATTTCGTATTTCAATATTTTTGTTATAAAAAGGATCTCAGAGCTGAAATCTGAAATACGCACTCAGCTAAGGATACTCGTGGTTATCAATACCTCAGAAAACCATATTTACGAAGTCGCAAAAAAAGTGCATTTTGAAATCATGGGCTATAGTCCAGCAGAATTCTGCAAAAAAATCTCGGATTTCGTATTTCAATATTTTTGTTATAAAAAGGATCTCGGAGCTGAAATTTGAAATCCGCACTCAGTTTGGGATACTCGCGCCTATCAGCACGTCAGAAGCGATGTCGCCAAAAAAGTGCGTTTTGATATCGTGGGCTATAGTCCAGCTGAATTTTGCAAAAAACCTCGGATTTCGTATTTCAATATTTTTCTTATAAAAAGGATCTCAGAGCTGAAATTTGAAATACGCGCTCAGTTTGGGATACTCGGGCCTATCAGCATGTCAGACGCTGATATTTGCGATGTCGCCAAAAAAGTGCATTTTGAAATCATGGGCTATAGTCCAGCAGAATTCTGCAAAAAAATCTCGGATTTCGTATTTCAATATTTTTGTTATAAAAAGGATCTCGGAGCTGAAATTTGAAATCCGCACTCAGTTTGGGATACTCGCGCCTATCAGCACGTCAGAAGCGATGTCGCCAAAAAAGTGCGTTTTGATATCGTGGGCTGAATTTTGCAAAAAACCTCGGATTTCGTATTTCAATATTTTTGTTATAAAAAGGATCTCAGAGCTGAAATTTGAAATACGCACTCAGTTTAGGATACTCGTGGTTATCAGCATCTCAGAAAACCATATTTGCGATATCGCGAAAAAAGTGCATTTTGAAATCATGGGCTATAGCCCAGCAGAATTTTGCAAAAAAAAACTCGGATTTCGTATTTCAATATTTTTGTTATAAGAAGGATCTCAGAGCTGAAATTTGAAATACGCGCTAAGTTTGGGATACTCGTGCCTATCAGCATTTCAGAAAACTATATTTGCGATGTCGCGAAAAAAGTGCATTTTGAAATCGTGGGCTATAGTCCAGCAGAATTTTGCAAAAAAACCTCGGATTTCGTATTTCAATATTTTTTGGTTATAAGAAGGATCTCAGAGCTGAAATTTGAAATACGCCCTCAGTTTGGGATACTCGTGCCTATCAGCATTTCCGAAAACTATATTTGCGATGTCGCCAAAAAAGTGCATTTTGAAATCATAGGCTATAGTCCAGCTGAATTTTGCAAAAAACCTCGGATTTCGTATTTCAATATTTTTCTTATAAAAAGGATCTCAGAGCTGAAATTTGAAATAGGCGCTCAGTTTGGGATACTCGGGCCTATCAGCATGTCAGACGCTGATATTTGCGATGTCGCCAAAAAAGTGCATTTTGAAATCATGGGCTATAGTCCAGCTGAATTCTGCAAAAAACCTCGGATTTCGTATTTCAATATTTTTGTTATAAAAAGGATCTCAGAGCTGAAATCTGAAATACGCACTCAGCTAAGGATACTCGTGGTTATCAATACCTCAGAAAACCATATTTACGAAGTCGCAAAAAAAGTGCATTTTGAAATCATGGGCTATAGTCCAGCAGAATTCTGCAATAAAATCTCGGATTTCGTATTTCAATATTTTTGTTATAAAAAGGATCTCGGAGCTGAAATTTGAAATACGCGCTCAGTTTGGGATACTCGGGCCTATCAGCATGTCAGACGCTGATATTTGCGATGTCGCCAAAAAAGTGCATTTTGAAATCATGGGCTATAGTCCAGCTGAATTTTGCAAAAAACCTCGGATTTCGTATTTCAATATTTTTGTTATAAAAAGGATCTCAGAGCTGAAATTTGAAATTCGCACTCAGTTTGGGATGCTCGCGCCTATCAGCACGTCAGAAGCGATGTCGCCAAAAAAGTGCATTTTGAAATCATGGGCTATAGTCCAGCTGAATTCTGCAAAAAACCTCGGATTTCGTATTTCAATATTTTTGTTATAAAAAGGATCTCAGAGCTGAAATCTGAAATACGCACTCAGTTTAGGATACTCGTGGTTATCAATACCTCAGAAAACCATATTTACGAAGTCGCAAAAAAAGTGCATTTTGAAATCATGGGCTATAGTCCAGCAGAATTCTGCAAAAAAATCTGGGATTTCGTATTTCAATATTTTTGTTATAAAAAGGATCTCAGAGCTGAAATTTGAAATTCGCATTCAGTTTGGGATACTCGCGCCTATCAGCACGTCAGAAGCGATGTCGCCAAAAAAGTGCATTTTGAAATCATGGGCTATAGTCCAGCTGAATTTTGCAAAAAACCTCGGATTTCGTATTTCAATATTTTTCTTATAAAAAGGATCTCAGAGCTGAAATCTGAAATACGCACTCAGTTAAGGATACTCGTGGTTATCAATACCTCAGAAAACCATATTTACGAAGTCGCAAAAAAAGTGCATTTTGAAATCATGGGCTATAGTCCAGCAGAATTCTGCAAAAAAATCTCGGATTTCGTATTTCAATATTTTTGTTATAAAAAGGATCTCAGAGCTGAAATTTGAAATCCGCACTCAGTTTGGGATACTCGCGCCTATCAGTACGTCAGAAGCGATGTCGCCAAAAAAGTGCGTTTTGATATCGTGGGCTATAGTCCAGCTGAATTTTGCAAAAAACCTCGGATTTCGTATTTCAATATTTTTGTTATAAAAAGGATCTCAGAGCTGAAATTTGAAATACGCACTCAGTTTAGGATACTCGTGGTTATCAGCATCTCAGAAAACCATATTTGCGATATCGCGAAAAAAGTGCATTTTGAAATCATGGGCTATAGCCCAGCAGAATTTTGCAAAAACAACCTCGGATTTCGTATTTAAATATTTTTGTTATAAGAAGGATCTCAGAGCTGAAATTTGAGATACGCGCTAAGTTTGAGATACTCGTGCCTATCAGCATTTCAGAAAACTATATTTGCGATGTCGCGAAAAAAGTGCATTTTGAAATCGTGGGCTATAGTCCAGCTGAATTTTGCAAAGAAACCTCGGATTTCGTATTTCAATATTTTTGTTATAAAAAGGATCTCAGAGCTGAAATTTGAAATACGCCCTCAGTTTGGGATACTCGTGCCTATCAGCATTTCCGAAAACTATATTTGCGATGTCGCCAAAAAAGTCCAGCTGAATTCTGCAAAAAACCTCGCATTTCGTATTTCAATATTTTTGTTATAAAAAGGATCTCAGAGCTGAAATTTGAAATACGCACTCAGTTTGGGATACTCGCGCCTATCAGCGCGTCAGAAGCGATGTCGCCAAAAAAGAGCATTTTGAAATCATGGGCTAAGGTCCAGCAGAATTTTGCAAAAAACCTCGGATTTCGTATTTCAATATTTTTGTTATAAAAAGGATCTCAGAGCTGAAATCTGAAGTACGCACTCAATTTAGGATACTCGTGGTTATTAATGCCTCAGAAAACCATATTTGCGAAGTCGCCAAAAAAGTGCATTTTGAAATCATGGGCTATAGTCCAGCTGAATTTTGCAAAAAAACTCGGATTTCGTATGTCAATATTTTTTGGTTATAAGAAGGATCTCAGAGCTGAAATCTGAAGTACGCACTCAATTTAGGATACTCGTGGTTATCAATACCTCAGAAAACCATATTTGCGAAGTCGCCAAAAAAGTGCATTTTGAAATCATGGGCTATAGTCCAGCAGAATTCTGCAAAAAAACCTCGGATTTCGTATTTCAATATTTTTGTTATAAAAAGGATCTCAGAGCTGAAATTTGAAATCCGCACTCAGTTTGGGATACTCGCGCCTAGCAGCACGTCAGAAGCGATGTCGCCAAAAAAGTGCGTTTTGATATCGTGGGCTATAGTCCAGCTGAATTTTGCAAAAACTTGGATTTCGTATTTCAATATTTTTGTTATAAAAAGGATCTCAGAGCTGAAATTTGAAATACGCACTCAGTTTAGGATACTCGTGGTTATCAGCATCTCAGAAAACCATATTTGCGATATCGCGAAAAAAGTGCATTTTGAAATCATGGGCTATAGCCCAGCAGAATTTTGCAAAAACAACCTCGGATTTCGTATTTCAATATTTTTGTTATAAGAAGGATCTCAGAGCTGAAATTTGAGATACGCGCTAAGTTTGGGATACTCGTGCCTATCAGCATTTCAGAAAACTATATTTGCGATGTCGGGAAAAAAGTGCATTTTGAAATCGTGGGCTATAGTCCAGCAGAATTTTGCAAAAAAACCTCGGATTTCGTATTTCAATATTTTTTGGTTATAAGAAGGATCTCAGAGCTGAAATTTGAAATACGCCCTCAGTTTAGGATACTCGTGCCTATCAGCATTTCCGAAAACTATATTTGCGATGTCGCCAAAAAAGTGCATTTTGAAATCATGGGCTATAGTCCAGCTGAATTCTGCAAAAAACCTCGCATTTCGTATTTCAATATTTTTGTTATAAAAAGGATATCAGAGCTGAAATCTGAAATACGCACTCAGTTTAGGATACTCGTGTTTATCAATACCTCAGAAAACCATATTTGCGAAGTCGCCAAAAAAGTGCATTTTGAAATCATGGGCTATAGTCCAGCTGAATTTTGCAAAGAAACCTCGGATTTCGTATTTCAATATTTTTATTATAAAAAGGATCTCAGAGCTGAAATTTGAAATACGCCCTCAGTTTGGGATACTCGTGCCTATCAGCATTTCCGAAAACTATATTTGCGATGTCGCCAAAAAAGTGCATTTTGAAATCATGGGCTATAGTCCAGCTGAATTCTGCAAAAAACCTCGCATTTCGTATTTCAATATTTTTGTTATGAAAATGATCTCAGAGCTGAAATTTGAAATTCGCACTCAGTTTGGGATACTCGCGCCTATCAGCACGTCAGAAGCGATGTCGGCAAAAAAGTGCATTTTGAAATCATGGGCTATAGTCCAGCTGAATTTTGCAAAAAACCTCGGATTTCGTATTTCAATATTTTTGTTATAAAAAGGATCTCAGAGCTGAAATTTGAAATTCGCACTCAGTTTGGGATGCTCGCGCCTATCAGTACGTCAGGAGCGATGTCGCCAAAAAAGTGCATTTTGGAATCATGGGCTATAGTCCAGCTGAATTTTGCAAAAAACCTCGGATTTCGTATTTCAATATTTTTGTTATAAAAAGGATCTCAGAGCTGAAATTTGAAATACGCACTCAGTTTAGGATACTCGTGGTTATCAGCATCTCAGAAAACTATATTTTCGATGTCGCCAAAAAAGTGCATTTTGAAATCATGGGCTATAGTCCAGCTGAATTCTGCAAAAAACCTCGGATTTCGTATTTCAATATTTTTGTTATAAAAAGGATCTCAGAGCTGAAATCTGAAATACGCACTCAGTTTAGGATACTCGTGGTGATCAATACCTCAGAAAACCATATTTACGAAGTCGCAAAAAAAGTGCATTTTGAAATCATGGGCTATAGTCCAGCAGAATTCTGCAAAAAAATCTCGGATTTCGTATTTCAATATTTTTGTTATAAAAAGGATCTCAGAGCTGAAATTTGAAATCCGCACTCAGTTTGGGATACTCGCGCCTATCAGCACGTCAGAAGCGATGTCGGCAAAAAAGTGCATTTTGAAATCATGGGCTATAGTCCAGCTGAATTTTGCAAAAAACCTCGGATTTCGTATTTCAATATTTTTGTTATAAAAAGGATCTCAGAGCTGAAATTTGAAATTCGCACTCAGTTTGGGATGCTCGCGCCTATCAGCACGTCAGAAGCGATGTCGCCAAAAAAGTGCATTTTGAAATCATGGGCTATAGTCCAGCAGAATTCTGCAAAAAACCTCGGATTTCGTATTTCAATATTTTTGTTATAAAAAGGATCTCAGAGCTGAAATTTGAAATCCGCACTCAGTTTAGGATATTCGTGCCTATCAGCATTTCAGAAAACTATATTTGCGATGTCGCGAAAAAAGTGCATTTAGAAATCGTGGGCTATAGTCCAGCAGAATTTTGCAAAAAAAACTCGGATTTCGTATTTCAATATTTTTTGGTTATAAGAAGGATCTCAGAGCTGAAATTTGAAATACGCCCTCAGTTTGGGATACTCGTGCCTATCAGCATTTCCGAAAACTATATTTGCGATATCGCCAAAAAAGTGCATTTTGAAATCATGGGCTATAGTCCAGCTGAATTCTGCAAAAAACCTCGCATTTCGTATTTCAATATTTTTGTTATAAAAAGGATCTCAGAGCTGAAATTTTAAATACGCGCTCAGTTTAGGATATTCGTGGTTATCAGCATCTCAGAAAACCATATTTGCGATGTCGCGAAAAAAGTGCATTTTGAAATCATGGGCTATAGTCCAGCAGAATTTTGCAAAAAAACCTCGGATTTCGTATTTCAATATTTTTGTTATAAGAAGGATCTCAGAGCTGAAATTTGAAATACGCACTCAGTTTAGGATACTCGTGGTTATCAGCATCTCAGAAAACCATATTTGCGATGTCGCGAAAAAAGTGCATTTTGAAATCATGGGCTATAGTCCAGCAGAATTTTGCAAAAAAACCTCGGATTTCGTATTTCAATATTTTTGTTATAAGAAGGATCTCAGAGCTGAAATTTGAAATACGCACTCAGTTTAGGATACTCGTGGTTATCAGCATCTCAGAAAACTATATTTTCGATGTCGCCAAAAAAGTGCATTTTGAAATCATGGGCTATAGTCCAGCTGAATTTTGCAAAAAACCTCGGATTTCGTATTTCAATATTTTTGTTATAAAAAGGATCTCAGAGCTGAAATTTGAAATACGCACTCAGTTTAGGATACTCGTGGTTATCAGCATCTCAGAAAACTATATTTTCGATGTCGCCAAAAAAGTGCATTTTGAAATCATGGGCTATAGTCCAGCTGAATTCTGCAAAAAACCTCGGATTTCGTATTTCAATATTTTTGTTATAAAAAGGATCTCAGAGCTGAAATCTGAAATACGCACTCAGTTTAGGATGCTCGTGGTTATCAATACCTCAGAAAACCATATTTACGAAGTCGCAAAAAAAGTGCATTTTGAAATCATGGGCTATAGTCCAGCAGAATTCTGCAAAAAAATCTCGGATTTCGTATTTCAATATTTTTGTTATAAAAAGGATCTCAGAGCTGAAATTTGAAATCCGCACTCAGTTTGGGATACTCGCGCCTATCAGCACGTCAGAAGCGATGTCGGCAAAAAAGTGCATTTTGAAATCATGGGCTATAGTCCAGCTGAATTTTGCAAAAAACCTCGGATTTCGTATTTCAATATTTTTGTTATAAAAAGGATCTCAGAGCTGAAATTTGAAATTCGCACTCAGTTTGGGATGCTCGCGCCTATCAGCACGTCAGAAGCGATGTCGCCAAAAAAGTGCATTTTGAAATCATGGGCTATAGTCCAGCTGAATTTTGCAAAAAACCTCGGATTTCGTATTTCAATATTTTTGTTATAAAAAGGATCACAGAGCTGAAATTTGAAATACGCACTCAGTTTAGGATACTCGTGGTTATCAGCATCTCAGAAAACTATATTTTCGATGTCGCCAAAAAAGTGCATTTTGAAATCATGGGCTATAGTCCAGCAGAATTCTGCAAAAAACCTCGGATTTCGTATTTCAATATTTTTGTTATAAAAAGGATCTCAGAGCTGAAATTTGAAATATGCACTCAGTTTAGGATACTCGTGGTTATCAGCATCTCAGAAAACCATATTTGCGATGTCGCGAAAAAAGTGCATTTTGAAATCATGGGCTATATTCCAGCAGAATTTTGCAAAAAAAACCTCGGATTTCGTATTTCAATATTTTTGTTATAAGAAGGATCTCAGAGCTGAAATTTGAAATACGCGCTAAGTTTGGGATACTCGTGCCTATCAGCATTTCAGAAAACTATATTTGCGATGTCGCGAAAAAAGTGCATTTAGAAATCGTGGGCTATAGTCCAGCAGAATTTTGCAAAAAAACTTGGATTTCGTATTTCAATATTTTTTGGTTATAAGAAGGATCTCAGAGCTGAAATTTGAAATACGCCCTCAGTTTGGGATACTCGTGCCTATCAGCATTTCCGAAAACTATATTTGCGATGTCGCCAAAAAAGTGCATTTTGAAATCATGGGCTATAGTCCAGCTGAATTCTGCAAAAAACCTCGCATTTCGTATTTCAATATTTTTGTTATAAAAAGGATCTCAGAGCTGAAATTTGAAATACGCGCTCAGTTTAGGATATTCGTGCCTATCAGCATTTCAGAAAACTATATTTGCGATGTCGAGAAAAAAGTGCATTTTGAAATCATGGGCTATAGTCCAGCAGAATTTTGCAAAAAAAAACTCGGATTTCGTATTTCAATATTTTTGTTATAAGAAGGATCTCAGAGCTGAAATTTGAAATACGCGCTAAGTTTGGGATACTCGTGCCTATCAGCATTTCCGACAACTATATTTGCGATGTCGCCAAAAAAGTGCATTTTGAAATCATGGGCTATAGTCCAGCAGAATTTTGCAAAAAATTACTCGGATTTCGTATTTCAATATTTTTGTTATAAGAAGGATCTCAGAGCTGAAATTTGAAATACGCGCTAAGTTTGGGATACTCGTGCCTATCAGCATTTTAGAAAACTATATTTGCGATGTCGCGAAAAAAGTGCATTTTGAAATCGTGGGCTATAGTCCAGCAGAATTTTGCAAAAAAACCTCGGGTTTCGTATTTCAATATTTTTGTTATAAGAAGGATCTCAGAGCTGAAATTTGAAATACGCGCTAAGTTTGGGATACTCGTGCCTGTCAGCATTTCAGAAAACTATATTTGCGATGTCGCGAAAAAAGTGCATTTTGAAATCATGGGCTATAGTCCAGCAGAATTTTACAAAAAAAAATTCGGATTTCGTATTTCAATATTTTTGTTATAAAAAGGATGTCAGAGCTGAAATTTGAAATACGTACTCAGTTTAAGATAGTCGTGGTTATCAGCATCTCTGAAAACCATATTTGCGATGTCGCCAAAAAAGTGCATTTTGAAATCATGGGCTATAGTCCAGCTGAATTTTGCAAAAAACCTCGGATTTCGTATTTCAATATTTTTGTTATAAAAAGGATCTCAGAGCTGAAATCTGAAATACGCACTCAGTTTAGGATACTCGTGGTTATCAGCATCTCAGAAAACCATATTTGCGATGTCGCGAAAAAAGTGCATTTTGAAATCATGGGCTATAGTCCAGCAGAATTTTGCAAAAAAACCTCGGATTTCGTATTTCAATATTTTTGTTATAAGAAGGATCTCAGAGCTGAAATTTGAAATACGCGCTAAGTTTGGGATACTCGTGCCTATCAGCATTTCAGAAAACTATATTCGCGATGTCGCGAAAAAAGTGCATTTTGAAATCATGGGCTATAGTCCAGCAGAATTTTGCAAAAAAAACCTCGGATTTCGTATTTCAATATTTTTGCTATAAGATGGATCTCAGAGCTGAAATTTGAAATACGCGCTAAGTTTGGGATACTCGTGCCTATCAGCATTTCAGAAAACTATATTCGCGATGTCGCGAAAAAAGTGCATTTTGAAATCATGGGCTATAGTCCAGCAGAATTTTGCAAAAAAAACCTCGGATTTCGTATTTCAATATTTTTTGGTTATAAGAAGGATCTCAGAGCTGAAATTTGAAATACGCCCTCAGTTTGAGATACTCGTGCCTTTCAGCATTTCAGAAAACTATATTTGCGATGTCGCGAAAAAAGTGCATTTTGAAATCGTGGGCTATAGTCCAGCAGAATTTTGCAAAAAAACCTCGGATTTCGTATTTCAATATTTTTTGGTTATAAGAAGGATCTCAGAGCTGAAATTTGAAATACGCCCTCAGTTTGGGATACTCGTGCCTATCAGCATTTCAGAAAACTATATTTGCGATGTCGCGAAAAAAGTGCATTTTGAAATCATGGGCTATAGTCCAGCAGAATTTTGCAAAGAAACCTCGGATTTCGTATTTCAATATTTTTGTTATAAGAAGGATCTCAGAGCTGAAATTTGAAATACGCGCTAAGTTTGGGATACTCGTGCCTATCAGCATTTCAGAAAACCATATTTGCGATGTCGCGAAAAAAGTGCATTTTGAAATCGTGGGCTATAGTCCAGCAGAATTTTGCAAAAAAACCTCGGATTTCGTATTTCAATATTTTTTGGTTATAAGAAGGATCTCAGAGCTGAAATTTGAAATACGCGCTAAGTTTGGGATACTCGTGCCTATCAGCATTTCAGAAAACTATATTTGCGATGTCGCGAAAAAAGTGCATTTTGAAATCGTGGGCTATAGTCCAGCAGAATTTTGCAAAAAAACCTCGGATTTCGTATTTCAATATTTTTTGGTTATAAGAAGGATCTCAGAGCTGAAATTTGAAATACGCCCTCAGTTTGGGATACTCGTGCCTATAAGCATTTCAGAAAACTATATTTGCGATGTCGCGAAAAAAGTGCATTTTGAAATCATGGGCTATAGTCCAGCAGAATTTTGCAAAAAAACCTCGGATTTCGTATTTCAATATTTTTGTTATAAGAAGGATCTCAGAGCTGAAATTTGAAATACGCGCTAAGTTTGGGATACTCGTGCCTATCAGCATTTCAGAAAACTATATTTGCGATGTCGCGAAAAAAGTGCATTTTGAAATCATGGGCTATAGTCCAGCAGAATTTTGCAAAAAAACCTCGGATTTCGTATTTCAATATTTTTTGGTTATAAGAAGGATCTCAGAGCTGAAATTTGAAACACGCCCTCAGTTTGGGATACTCGTGCCTATAAGCATTTCAGAAAACTATATTTGCGATGTCGCGAAAAAAGTGCATTTTGAAATCATGGGCTATATTCCAGCAGAATTTTGCAAAAAAAACCTCGGATTTCGTATTTCAATATTTTTGTTATAAGAAGGATCTCGGAGCTGAAATTTGAAATACGCGCTAAGTTTGGGATACTCGTGCCTATCAGCATTTCAGAAAACTATATTTGCGATGTCGCGAAAAAAGTGCATTTTGAAATCGTGGGCTATAGTCCAGCAGAATTTTGCAAAAAACCTCGGATTTCGTATTTCAATATTTTTGGTTATAAGAAGGATCTCAGAGCTGAAATTTGAAATACGCCCTCAGTTTGGGATACTCGTGCCTATCAGCATTTCAGAAAACTATATTTGCGATGTCGCGAAAAAAGTGCATTTTGAAATCATGGGCTATAGTCCAGCAGAATTTTGCAAAAAAACCTCGGATTTCGGATTTCAATATTTTTGTTATAAGAAGGATCTCAGAGCTGAAATTTGAAATACGCGCTAAGTTTGGGATACTCGTGCCTATCAGTATTTCAGAAAACTATATTTGCGATGTCGCGAAAAAAGTGCATTTTGAAATTATGGGCTATAGTCCAGCAGAATTTTGCAAAGAAACCTCGGATTTCGTATTTCAATCAGCATTTCAGAAAACTATATTTGCGATGTCGCGAAAAAAGTGCATTTTGAAATCGTGGGCTATAGTCCAGCAGAATTTTGCAAAAATACCTTGGATTTCGTATTTCAATATTTTTTGGTTATAAGAAGGATCTCAGAGCTGAAATTTGAAATACGCCCTCAGTTTGGGATACTCGTGCCTATCAGCATTTCAGAAAACTATATTTGCGATGTCGCGAAAAAAGTGCATTTTGAAATCATGGGCTATAGTCCAGCAGAATTTTGCAAAAAAAACTCGGATTTCGTATTTCAATATTTTTGTTATAAGAAGGATCTCAGAGCTGAAATTTGAAATACGCGCTAAGTTTGGGATACTCGTGCCTATCAGCATTTCAGAAAACTATATTTGCGATGTCGCGAAAAAAGTGCATTTTGAAATCGTGGGCTATAGTCCAGCAGAATTTTGCAATAAAACCTCGGATTTCGTATTTCAATATTTTTGTTATAAGAAGGATCTCAGATCTGAAATTTGAAATCCTCACTCAATTTGGGATACTCGTGCCTATCAGCATGTCAGAAGCTGATATTTGCGATGTCGCCAAAAAAGTGCATTTTGAAATCATGGGCTAAGGTCCAGCAGAATTTTGCAAAAAAACCTCGGATTTCGTATTTCAATATTTTTGTTATAAGAAGGATCTCAGAGCTGAAATTTGAAATACGCCCTCAGTTTGGGATACTCGTGCCTATCAGCATTTCAGAAAACTATATTTGCGATGTCGCGAAAAAAGTGCATTTTGAAATCATGGGCTATAGTCCAGCAGAATTTTGCAAAAAAACCTCGGATTTCGGATTTCAATATTTTTGTTATAAGAAGGATCTCAGAGCTGAAATTTGAAATACGCGCTAAGTTTGGGATACTCGTGCCTATCAGTATTTCAGAAAACTATATTTGCGATGTCGCGAAAAAAGTGCATTTTGAAATTATGGGCTATAGTCCAGCAGAATTTTGCAAAGAAACCTCGGATTTCGTATTTCAATCAGCATTTCAGAAAACTATATTTGCGATGTCGCGAAAAAAGTGCATTTTGAAATCGTGGGCTATAGTCCAGCAGAATTTTGCAAAAATACCTTGGATTTCGTATTTCAATATTTTTTGGTTATAAGAAGGATCTCAGAGCTGAAATTTGAAATACGCCCTCAGTTTGGGATACTCGTGCCTATCAGCATTTCAGAAAACTATATTTGCGATGTCGCGAAAAAAGTGCATTTTGAAATCATGGGCTATAGTCCAGCAGAATTTTGCAAAAAAACCTCGGATTTCGTATTTCAATATTTTTGTTATAAGAAGGATCTCAGAGCTGAAATTTGAAATACGCGCTAAGTTTGGGATACTCGTGCCTATCAGCATTTCAGAAAACTATATTTGCGATGTCGCGAAAAAAGTGCATTTTGAAATCGTGGGCTATAGTCCAGCAGAATTTTGCAAAAAAACCTCGGATTTCGTATTTCAATATTTTTTGGTTATAAGAAGGATCTCAGAGCTGAAATTTGAAATACGCCCTCAGTTTGGGATACTCGTGCCTATCAGCATTTCAGAAAACTATATTTGCGATGTCGCGAAAAAAGTGCATTTTGAAATCATGGGCTATAGTCCAGCAGAATTTTGCAAAGAAACCTCGGATTTCGTATTTCAATATTTTTGTTATAAGAAGGATCTCAGAGCTGAAATTTGAAATACGCGCTAAGTTTGGGATACTCGTGCCTATCAGCATTTCAGAAAACCATATTTGCGATGTCGCGAAAAAAGTGCATTTTGAAATCATGGACTATAGTCCAGGAGAATTTTGCAAAAAAACCTCGGATTTCGTATTTCAATATTTTTGTTATAAAAAGGATCTCAGAGCTGAAATTTAAAATCCGCACTCAATTTGGGATACTCGTGCCTATCAGCATTTCAGAAAACTATATTTGCGATGTCGCGAAAAAAGTGCATTTTGAAATCGTGGGCTAAAGTCCAGGAGAATTTTGCAAAAAAAACCTCGGATTTCGTATTTCAATATTTTTGATATAAAAATGATCTCAGAGCTGAAATTTGAAATACGCACTCAGTTTAGGATACTCGTGGTTATCAATTCCTCAGAAAACCATATTTGCGATGTCGCGAAAAAAGTGCATTTTGAAATCATGGGCTATAGTCCAGCAGAATTCTGCAAAAAAATCGGATTTCGTATTTCAATTATTTTGTTATAAGAAGGATCTCAGAGCTGAAATTTGAAACACGCCCTCAGTTTGGGATACTCGTGCCTATCAGCATGTCAGAAGCTGATATTTACGATGTCGCCAAAAAAGTGCATTTTGAAATCATGGGCTAAAGTCCAGGAGAATTTTGCAAAAAAAATCGGATTTCGTATTTCAATATTTTTGTTATAAGAAGGATCTCAGAGCTGAAATTTGAAATACGCGCTAAGTTTGGGATACTCGTGCCTATCAGCATGTCAGAAGCTGATATTTACGATGTCGCCAAAAAAGTGCATTTTGAAATCATGGGCTATAGTCCAGCAGAATTCTGCAAAAAAATCGGATTTCGTATTTCAATTATTTTGTTATAAGAAGGATCTCAGAGCTGAAATTTGAAATACGCCCTCAGTTTGGGATACTCGTGCCTATCAGCATTTCAGAAAACTGTATTTGCGATGTCGCGAAAAAAGTGCATTTTGAAATCATGGGCTATAGTCCAGCAGAATTTTGCAAAAAAACCTCGGATTTCGTATTTCAATATTTTTGTTATAAGAAGGATCCCAGAGCTGAAATTTGAAATACGCGCTAAGTTTGGGATACTCGTGCCTATCAGCATTTCAGAAAACTATATTTGCGATGTCGCGAAAAAAGTACATTTGAAATCGTGGGTTATAGTCCAGCAGAATTTTGCAAAAAAAACTCGGATTTCGTATTTCAATATTTATGTTATAAGAAGCATCTCAGAGCTGAAATTTGAAATACGCGCTAAGTTTGGGATACTCGTGCCTATCAGCATTTCAGAAAACTATATTTGCGATGTCGCGAAAAAAGTGCATTTTGAAATCGTGGGCTAAGGTCCAGCAGAATTTTGCAAAAAACCTCGGATTTCGTATTTCAATATTTATGTTATAAGAAGCATCTCAGAGCTGAAATTTGAAATCCTCACTCAATTTGGGATACTCGTGCCTATCCGCATGTCAGAAGCTGATATTTGCTATGTCGCCAAAAAAGTGCATTTTGAAATCATGGGCTAAGGTCCAGCAGAATTTTGCAAAAAACCTCGGATTTCGTATTTCAATATTTTTGTTATAAAAAGGATCTCAGAGCTGAAATTTGAAATACGCACTCAGTTTAGAATAGTCGTGGTTATCTGCATATCAGAAAACTATATTAGCGATGTCGCGAAAAAAGTGCATTTTGAAATCATGGGCTATAGTCCAGCTAAATTTTGCAAAAAACCTCGGATTTCGTATTTCAATATTTTTGATATAAAAAGGATCTCAGAGCTGAAATTTGAAATACGCACTCAGTTTAGGATACTCGTGGTTATCAATTCCTCAGAAAACCATATTTGCGAAGTCGCCAAAAAAGTGCATTTTGAAATCATGGGCTATAGTCCAGCAGAATTCTGCAAAAAAATCTCGGATTTCGTATTTCAATATTTTTGTTATAAAAAGGATCTCAGACCTGAAATTTGAAATCCGCACTCAGTTTGGGATACTCGCGCCTATCAGCGCGTCAGAAGCGATGTCGCCAAAAAAGAGCATTTTGAAATCATGGGCTAAGGTCCAGCAGAATTTTGCAAAAAACCTCGGATTTCGTATTTCAATATTTTTGTTATAAAAAGGATCTCAGAGCTGAAATCTGAAGTACGCACTCAATTTAGGATACTCGTGGTTATTAATGCCTCAGAAAACCATATTTGCGAAGTCGCCAAAAAAGTGCATTTTGAAATCATGGGCTATAGTCCAGCTGAATTTTGCAAAAAAACTCGGATTTCGTATGTCAATATTTTTTGGTTATAAGAAGGATCTCAGAGCTGAAATTTTAAATACGCCCTCAGTTTGGGATACTCGTGCCTATCAGCATCTCAGAAAACTATATTTGCGATGTCGCGAAAAAAGTGCATTTTGAAATCGTGGGCTATAGTCCAGCAGAATTTTGCAAAAAACCTCGGATTTCGTATTTCAATATTTTTGTTATAAAAAGGATCTAAGAGCTGAAATCTGAAATACGCACTCAGTTTAGGATACTCGTGGTTATCAATACCTCAGAAAACCATATTTGCGAAGTCGCCAAAAAAGTGCATTTTGAAATCATGGGCTATAGTCCAGCAGAATTCTGCAAAAAAACCTCGGATTTCGTATTTCAATATTTTTGTTATAAAAAGGATCTCAGAGCTGAAATTTAAAATCCGCACTCAATTTGGGATACTCGTGCCTATCAGCATGTCAGAAGCTGATATTTACGATGTCGCCAAAAAAGTGCATTTTGAAATCATGGACTATAGTCCAGCAGAATTTTGCAAAAAAACCTCGGATTTCGTATTTCAATATTTTTGTAATAAAAAGGATCTCAGAGCTGAAATTTGAAATCCGCACTCAGTTTGGGATACTCGCGCCTATCAGCACGTCAGAAGCGATGTCGCCAAAAAAGTGCATTTTGAAATCATGGGCTATAGTCCAGCAGAATTCTGCAAAAAAACCTCGGATTTCGTATTTCAATATTTTTGTTATAAAAAGGATCTCAGAGCTGAAATTTAAAATCCGCACTCAATTTGGGATACTCGTGCCTATCAGCATGTCAGAAGCTGATATTTACGATGTCGCCAAAAAAGTGCATTTTGAAATCATGGACTATAGTCCAGCAGAATTTTGCAAAAAAAACTCGGATTTCGTATTTCAATATTTTTGTTATAAAAAGGATCTCAGAGCTGAAATTTGAACTACGCACTCAGTTTAGGATACTCGTGGTTATCAATACCTCAGAAAACCATATTTGCGAAGTCGCCAAAAAAGTGCATTTTGAAATCATGGGCTATAGTCCAGCAGAATTCTGCAAAAAAAAATCGGATTTCGTATTTCAATTATTTTGTTATAAGAAGGATCTCAGAGCTGAAGTTTGAAATACGCGCTAAGTTTGGGATACTCGTGCCTATCAGCATTTCAGAAAACTATATTTGCGATGTCGCAAAAAATGCATTTTGAAATCGTGGGCTATAGTCCAGCAGAATTTTGCAAAAAACCTCGGATTTCGTATTTCAATATTTTTGTTATAAGAAGGATCTCAGAGCTGAAATTTGAAATACGTGCTAAGTTTGGGATACTCGTGCCTATCAGCATTTCAGAAAACTATATTTGCGATGTCGCGAAAAAAGTGCATTTTGAAATCGTGGGCTAGAATTTTGCAGAATTTTGCAAAAAAACCTCGGGTTTCGTATTTCAATATTTTTGTTATAAGAAGGATCTCAGAGCTGAAATTTTAAATACGCCCTCAGTTTGGGATACTCGTGCCTATCAGCATTTCAGAAAACTATATTTGCGATGTCGCGAAAAAAGTGCATTTTGAAATCATGGGCTATAGTCCAGCAGAATTTTGCAAAAAAACCTCGGATTTCGTATTTTAATATTTTTGTTATAAGAAGGATCTCAGAGCTGAAGTTTGAAATACGCGCTAAGTTTGGGATACTCGTGCCTATCAGCATTTCAGAAAACTATATTTGCGATGTCGCGAAAAAAGTGCATTTTGAAATCATGGGCTATAGTCCAGCAGAATTTTGCAAAAAAAAACTCGGATTTCGTATTTCAATATTTATGTTATAAGAAGCATCTCAGAGCTGAAATTTGAAATACGCGCTAAGTTTGGGATACTCGTGCCTATCAGCATTTCAGAAAACTATATTTGCGATGTCGCGAAAAAAGTGCATTTTGAAATCGTGGGCTAAGGTCCAGCAGAATTTTGCAAAAAACCTCGGATTTCGTATTTCAATATTTATGTTATAAGAAGCATCTCAGAGCTGAAATTTGAAATCCTCACTCAATTTGGGATACTCGTGCCTATCCGCATGTCAGAAGCTGATATTTGCTATGTCGCCAAAAAAGTGCATTTTGAAATCATGGGCTAAGGTCCAGCAGAATTTTGCAAAAAACCTCGGATTTCGTATTTCAATATTTTTGTTATAAAAAGGATCTCAGAGCTGAAATCTGAAGTACGCACTCAATTTAGGATACTCGTGGTTATTAATGCCTCAGAAAACCATATTTGCGAAGTCGCCAAAAAAGTGCATTTTGAAATCATGGGCTATAGTCCAGCTGAATTTTGCAAAAAACCTCGGATTTCGTATTTCAATATTTTTCTGATAAAAAGGATCTCAGAGCTGAAATTTGAAATACGCCCTCAGTTTGGGATACTCGTGCCTATCAGCATCTCAGAAAACTATATTTGCGATGTCGCGAAAAAAGTGCATTTTGAAATCGTGGGCTATAGTCCAGCAGAATTTTGCAAAAAAACCTCGGATTTCGTATTTCAATATTATTGTTATAAAAAGGATCTAAGAGCTGAAATCTGAAATACGCACTCAGTTTAGGATACTCGTGGTTATCAATACCTCAGAAAACCATATTTGCGAAGTCGCCAAAAAAGTGCATTTTGAAATCATGGGCTATAGTCCAGCAGAATTCTGCAAAAAAACCTCGGATTTCGTATTTCAATATTTTTGTTATAAAAAGGATCTCAGAGCTGAAATTTAAAATCCGCACTCAATTTGGGATACTCGTGCCTATCAGCATGTCAGAAGCTGATATTTACGATGTCGCCAAAAAAGTGCATTTTGAAATCATGGACTATAGTCCAGCAGAATTTTGCAAAAAAACCTCGGATTTCGTATTTCAATATTTTTGTTATAAAAAGGATCTCAGAGCTGAAATTTGAAATCCGCACTCAGTTTGGGATACTCGCGCCTATCAGCACGTCAGAAGCGATGTCGCCAAAAAAGTGCATTTTGAAATCATGGGCTATAGTCCAGCTGAATTTTGCAAAAAACCTCGGATTTCGTATGTCAATATTTTTTGGTTATAAGAAGGATCTCAGAGCTGAAATTTGAAATACGCCCTCAGTTTGGGATACTCGTGCCTATCAGCATCTCAGAAAACTATATTTGCGATGTCGCGAAAAAAGTGCATTTTGAAATCATGGGCTATAGTCCAGCTAAATTTTGCAAAAAACCTCGGATTTCGTATTTCAATATTTTTGTTATAAAAAGGATCTCAGAGCTGAAATTTGAACTACGCACTCAGTTTAGGATACTCGTGGTTATCAATACCTCAGAAAACCATATTTGCGAAGTCGCCAAAAAAGTGCATTTTGAAATCATGGGCTATAGTCCAGCAGAATTTTGCAAAAAACCTCGGATTTCGTATTTCAATTATTTTGTTATAAGAAGGATCTCAGAGCTGAAATTTGAAATACGCGCTAAGTTTGGGATACTCGTGCCTATCAGCATTTCAGAAAACTATATTTGCGATGTCGCAAAAAATGCATTTTGAAATCGTGGGCTATAGTCCAGCAGAATTTTGCAAAAAAACCTCGGATTTCGTATTTCAATATTTTTGTTATAAGAAGGATCTCAGAGCTGAAATTTGAAATACGCCCTCAGTTTCGGATACTCGTGCCTATCAGCATTTCAGAAAACTATATTTGCGATGTTGCGAAAAAAGTGCATTTTGAAATCATGGGCTATAGTCCAGCAGAATTTTGCAAAAAAACCTCGGATTTCGTATTTCAATATTTTTGTTATAAGAAGGATCTCAGAGCTGAAATTTGAAATACGTGCTAAGTTTGGGATACTCTTGCCTATCAGCATTTCAGAAAACTATATTTGCGATGTCGCGAAAAAAGTGCATTTTGAAATCGTGGGCTATAGTCCAGCAGAATTTTGCAAAAAAAAATCGGATTTCGTATTTCAATATTTTTGTTATAAGAAGGATCTCAGAGCTGAAATTTGAAATACGTGCTAAGTTTGGGATACTCGTGCCTATCAGCATTTCAGAAAACTATATTTGCGATGTCGCGAAAAAAGTGCATTTTGAAATCGTGGGCTAGAATTTTGCAGAATTTTGCAAAAAAACCTCGGGTTTCGTATTTCAATATTTTTGTTATAAGAAGGATCTCAGAGCTGAAATTTTAAATACGCCCTCAGTTTGGGATACTCGTGCCTATCAGCATTTCAGAAAACTATATTTGCGATGTCGCGAAAAAAGTGCATTTTGAAATCATGGGCTATAGTCCAGCAGAATTTTGCAAAAAAACCTCGGATTTCGTATTTTAATGTTTTTGTTATAAGAAGGATCTCAGAGCTGAAGTTTGAAATACGCGCTAAGTTTGGGATACTCGTGCCTATCAGCATTTCAGAAAACTATATTTGCGATGTCGCGAAAAAAGTGCATTTTGAAATTATGGGCTATAGTCCAGCAGAATTTTGCAAAGAAACCTCGGATTTCGTATTTCAATATTTTTGTTATTAGAAGGATCTCAGAGCTGAAATTTGAAATACGCGCTAAGTTTGGAATACTCGTGCCTATCAGCATTCCAGAAAACTATATTTGCGATGTCGCGAAAAAAGTGCATGTTGAAATCGTGGGCTATAATCCAGCAGAATTTTGCAAAAAAACCTTGGATTTCGTATTTCAATATTTTTTGGTTATAAGAAGGATATCAGAGCTGAAATTTGAAATACACCCTCAGTTTGAGATACTCGTGCCTATCAGCATTTCAGAAAACTATATTTGCGATGTCGCGAAAAAAGTGCATTTTGAAATCATGGGCTATAGTCCAGCTGAATTTTGCAAAAACACCTCGGATTTCGTATTTCAATATTTTTGTTATAAGAAGGATCTCAGAGCTGAAATTTGAAATACGCGCTAAGTTTGGGATACTCGTGCCTATCAGCATTTCAGAAAACTATATTTGCGATGTCGCGAAAAAAGTGCATTTTGAAATCGTGGGCTATAGTCCAGCAGAATTTTGCAAAAAAACCTCGGATTTCGTATTTCAATATTTTTGTTATAAAAAGGATCTCAGGCCTGAAATTTGAAATCCGCACTCAGTTTGGGATACTCGTGCCTATCAGCACGTCAGAAGCGATGTCGCCAAAAAAGTGCATTTTGAAATCATGGGCTATAGTCCAGCAGAATTCTGCAAAAAAATCTCGGATTTCGTATTTCAATATTTTTGTTATAAAAAGGATCTCAGAGCTGAAATTTGAAATACGCGCTCAGTTAAGGATACTCGTGGTTATCAGCATCTTAGAAAACCATATTTGCGATGTCGCCAAAAAAGTGCATTTTGAAATCATGGGCTATATTCCAGCAGAATTTTGCAAAAAACCTCGGATTTCGTATTTAAATATTTTTGTTATAAAAAGGATCTCAGAGCTGAAATCTGAAATACGCACTCAGTTTAGGATACTCGTGGTTATCAATTCCTCAGAAAACCATATTTGCGAAGTCGCCAAAAAAGTGCATTTTGAAATCATGGGCTATAGTCCAGCAGAATTCTGCAAAAAAATCTCGGATTTCGTATTTCAATATTTTTGTTATAAAAAGGATCTCAGACCTGAAATTTGAAATCCGCACTCAGTTTGGGATACTCGTGCCTATCAGCACGTCAGAAGCGATGTCGCCAAAAAAGTGCATTTTGAAATCATGGGCTATAGTCCAGCAGAATTCTGCAAAAAAATCTCGGATTTCGTATTTCAATATTTTTGTTATAAAAAGGATCTCAGAGCTCAAATTTGAAATACGCGCTCAGTTAAGGATACTCGTGGTTATCAGCATCTTAGAAAACCATATTTGCGATGTCGCCAAAAAAGTGCATTTTGAAATCATGGGCTATAGTCCAGCAGAATTTTGCAAAAAACCTCGGATTTCGTGTTTCAATATTCTTGTTATAAAAAGGATCTCAGAGCTGAAATTTGAAATACGCGCTCAGTTTAGGATACTCGCGGTTATCAGCATCTTAGAAAACCATATTTGCGATGTCGCCAAAAAAGTGCATTTTGAAATCATGGGCTATATTATAGCAGAATTTTGCAAAAAACCTCGGATTTCGTATTTCAATATTTTTGTTATAAAAAGGATCTCAGAGCTGAAATTTGAAATACGCGCTCAGTTTTGGATACTCGTGCCTATCAGCATGTCAGAAGCTGATATTTGCGATGTCGCCAAAAAAGTGCATTTTGAAATCATGAACTATAGTCCAGCAGAATTTTGCAAAAAAAAATCGGATTTCTTATTTCAATATTTTTGTTATAAAAAGGATCTCAGAGCTGAAATCTGAAATACGCACTCAGTTTAGGATACTCGTGGTTATCAGCATCTTAGAAAACCATATTTGCTATGTCGCCAAAAAAGTGCATTTTGAAATCATGGGCTATAGTCCAGCTTAATTTTGCAAAAAACCTCGGATTTCGTATTTCAATATTTTTGTTATAAAAAGGATCTCAGAGCTGAAATTTGAAATACGCGCTCAGTTAAGGATACTCGTGGTTATCAGCATCTTAGAAAACCATATTTGCGATGTCGCCAAAGAAGTGCATTTTGAAATCATGGGCTAATCCAGCAGAATTCTGCAAAAAAATCTCGGATTTCGTATTTCAATATTCTTGCTATTCAAAGGATCTCAGAGCTGAAATTTGAAATACGCGCTCAGTTAAGGATACTCGTGGTTATCAATACCTCAGACAACCATATTTGCGAAGTCGCCAAAAAAGTTCATTTTGAAATCATGGGCTATAGTCCAGCAGAAATTTGCAAAAAACCTCGGATTTCGTATTTCAATATTTTTGTTATAAAAAGGATCTCAGAGCTGAAATCTGAAATACGCACTCAATTAAGGATACTCGTGGTTATCAATACCTCAGAAAACCATATTTGCGAAGTCGCCAAAAAAGTGCATTTTGAAATCATGGTCCAGCAGAATTTTGCAAAAAACCTCGGATTTCGTATTTCAATATTTTTGTTATAAAAAGGATCTCAGAGTTAAAATTTGAAATGCGCACTCAGTTTGGGATACTCGTGGTTATCAATACCTCAGACAACCATATTTGCGAAGTCGCCAAAAAAGTGCATTTTGAAATCATGGGCTATAGTCCAGCAGAATTCTGCAAAAAAATCTCGGATTTCGTATTTCAATATTCTTGCTATTCAAAGGATCTCAGAGCTGAAATTTGAAATACGCACTCAGTTAAGGATACTCGTGGTTATCAATACCTCAGACAACCATATTTGCGAAGTCGCCAAAAAAGTGCATTTTGAAATCATGGGCTATAGTCCAGCAGAAATTTGCAAAAAACCTAGGATTTCGTATTTCAATATTTTTGTTATAAAAAGGATCTCAGAGCTGAAATCTGAAATACGCACTCAATTTAGGATACTCGTGGTTATCAATACCTCAGAAAACCATATTTGCGAAGTCGCCAAAAAAGTGCATTTTGAAATCATGGGCTATAGTCCAGCAGAATTTTGCAAAAAACCTCGGATTTCGTATTTCAATATTTTTGTTATAAAAAGGATCTCAGAGCTGAAATCTAAAGTACGCACTCAGTTTAGGATACTCGTGGTTATTAATACCTCAGAAAACCATATTTGCGAAGTCACCAAAAAAGTGCATTTTGAAATCATGGGCTATAGTCCAGCAGAATTTTGCAAAAAACCTCGGATTTCGTATTTCAATATTTTTGTTATAAAAAGGATCTCAGAGCTGAAATTTGAAATACGCACTCAGTTTGGGATACTCGTGCTTATCAGCATCTCAGAAAACTATATTTGCGATGTCGCGAAAAAAGTGCATTTTGAAATCATGGGCTAAAGTCCAGCAGAATTTTGCAAAAAAACCTCGGATTTCGTATTTCCAGGTATTTGTTATTAAAAGGATCTCAGAGCTGAAATTTGAAATCCGCAATCAGTTTGGGATACTCGTGCCTATCAGCACGTCAGAAGCGATGTCGCCAAAAAAGTGCATTTTGAGATCATGGGCTATAGTCCAGCAGAATTTTGATAAGAAGGATCTCAGAGCTGTAATTTGAAATACGCGCTCAGTTTGGGATACTCGTGCCTATCAGCATCTCAGAAAACTATATTTACGATGTCGCGAAAACAGTGCATTTTGAAATCATGGGCTATAGTCCAGCAGAATTTTGCAAAAAAACCTCGGATTTCGTATTTCAATATTTTTGTTATAAAAAGGATCTCAGAGCTGAAATTTGAAATACGCACTCAGTTAAGGATACTCGTGGTTATCAGCATCTCAGAAAACCATATTTGCGATGTCGCCAAAAAAGTGCATTTTGAAATCATGGGCTATAGTCCAGCTGAATTTTGCAAAAAACCTCGGATTTCGTATTTCAATATTTTTGTTATAAAAAGGATCTCAGAGCTGAAATCTGAAATACGCACTCAGTTTCGGATACTCGTGCCTATCAGCATGTCAAAAGCTGATATTAGCGATGTCGCCAAAAAAGTGCACTTTGAAATCATGGGCTATAGTCCAGCAGAATTTTGCAAAAAAACTCGGATTTCGTATTTCAATATTTTTGTTATAAAAAGGATCTCAGAGCTGAAATCTAAAATACGCACTCAATTTAGGATACTCGTGGTTATCAATACCTCAGAAAACCATATTTGCGAAGTCGCCAAAAAAGTGCATTTTGAAATCATGGGCTATAGTCCAGCTGAATTTTGCAAAAAACCTCGGATTTCGTATTTCAATATTTTTGTTATAAAAAGGATCTCAGATCTGAAATTTGAAATACGCACTCAGTTTAGGATATTCGTGCCTATCAGCACGTCAGAAGCGATGTCGCCAAAAAAGTGCATTTTGAGATCATGGGCTATAGTCCAGCTGAATTTTGCAAAAAACCTCGGATTTCGTATTTCAATATTTTTGTTATAAAAAGGATCTCAGAGCTGAAATTTGAAATACGCACTCAGTTTAGGATACTCGTGCCTATCAGCATATCAGAAGCTGATATTTGCGATGTCGCCAAAAAAGTGCACTTTGAAATCATGGGCTATAGTCCAGCAGAATTTTGCAAAAAACCTCGGACTTCGTATTTCAATATTTTTGTTATAAAAAGGATCTCAGAGCTGAAATCTGAAATACGCACTCAGTTTCGGATACTCGTGCCTATCAGCATCTCAGAAAACCATATTTGCGATGTCGCCAAAAAAGTGCACTTTGAAATCATGGGCTATAGTCCAGCAGAATTTTGCAAAAAAACCTCGGATTTCGTATTTCAATATTTTTGTTATAAAAAGGATCTCAGAGCTGAAATTTGAAATAAGCACTCAGTTTAGGATACTCGTGGTTATCAGCATCTCAGAAAACCATATTTGCGAAGTAGCCAAAAAAGTGCATTTTGAAATCATGGGCTATAGTCCAGCAGAATTTTGCAAAAAACCTCGGATTTCGTATTTCAATATTTTTGTTATAAAAAGGATCTCAGAGCTGAAATCTGAAATACGCACTCAATTTAGGACACTCGTGGTTATCAATACCTCAGAAAACCATATTTGCGAAGTCGCCAAAAAAGTGCATTTTTAAATCATGGGCTATAGTCCAGCAGAATTTTGCAAAAAACCTCGGAATTCGTATTTCAATATTTTTGTTATAAAAAGGATCTCAGAGCTGAAATCTGAAATACGCACTCAGTTTCGGATACTCGTGCCTATCAGCATGTCAGAAGCTGATATTTGCGATGTCGCCAAAAAAGTGCATTTTGAAATCGTGGGCTATAGTCCAGCAGAATTTTGCAAAAAACCTCGGATTTCGTATTTCAATATTTTTGTTATAAAAAGGATCTCAGAGCTGAAATCTGAAATACGCACTCAATTTAGAACACTCGTGGTTATCAATACCTCAGAAAACCATATTTGCGAAGTCGCCAAAAAAGTGCATTTTTAAATCATGGGCTATAGTCCAGCAGAATTTTGCAAAAAACCTCGGAATTCGTATTTCAATATTTTTGTTATAAAAAGGATCTCAGAGCTGAAATCTGAAATACGCACTCAGTTTCGGATACTCGTGCCTATCAGCAGTGCATTTTGAAATCATGGGCTATAGTCCAGCAGAATTTTGCAAAAAACCTCGGATTTCGTATTTCAATATTTTTGTTATAAAAAGGATCTCAGAGCTGAAATTTGAAATACGCACTCAGTTTAGGATACTCGTGGTTATCAATACCTCAGAAAACCATATTTGCGAAGTCGCCAAAAAAGTGCATTTTGAAATCATGGGCTATAGTCCAGCAGAATTTTGCAAAAAACCTCGGATTTCGTATTTCAATATTTTTGTTATAAAAAGGATCTCAGGGCTGAAATCTGAAATACGCACTCAATTTAGGATACTCGTGGTTATCAATACCTCAGAAAACCATATTTGCGAAGTCGCCAAAAAAGTGCATTTTGAAATCATGGGCTATAGTCCAGCTGAATTTTGCAAAAAACCTCGGATTTCGTATTTCAATATTTTTGTTATAAAAAGGATCTCAGATCTGAAATTTGAAATACGCACTCAGTTTAGGATATTCGTGCCTATCAGCACGTCAGAAGCGATGTCGCCAAAAAAGTGCATTTTGAGATCATGGGCTATAGTCCAGCTGAATTTTGCAAAAAACCTCGGATTTCGTATTTCAATATTTTTGTTATAAAAAGGATCTCAGAGCTGAAATTTGAAATACGCACTCAGTTTAGGATACTCGTGCCTATCAGCATATCAGAAGCTGATATTTGCGATGTCGCCAAAAAAGTGCACTTTGAAATCATGGGCTATAGTCCAGCAGAATTTTGCAAAAAACCTCGGACTTCGTATTTCAATATTTTTGTTATAAAAAGGATCTCAGAGCTGAAATCTGAAATACGCACTCAGTTTCGGATACTCGTGCCTATCAGCATCTCAGAAAACCATATTTGCGATGTCGCCAAAAAAGTGCACTTTGAAATCATGGGCTATAGTCCAGCAGAATTTTGCAAAAAAACCTCGGATTTCGTATTTCAATATTTTTGTTATAAAAAGGATCTCAGAGCTGAAATTTGAAATAAGCACTCAGTTTAGGATACTCGTGGTTATCAGCATCTCAGAAAACCATATTTGCGAAGTAGCCAAAAAAGTGCATTTTGAAATCATGGGCTATAGTCCAGCAGAATTTTGCAAAAAAC
This sequence comes from Orthonevra nobilis, assembly GCA_963555765.1. Classification (NCBI taxonomy): domain Eukaryota; kingdom Metazoa; phylum Arthropoda; class Insecta; order Diptera; family Syrphidae; genus Orthonevra; species Orthonevra nobilis. Next base: position 95,903,209 of record OY743224.1, read on the forward strand.
CTCGGATTTCGTATTTCAATATTTTTGTTATAAAAAGGATCTCAGAGCTGAAATCTGAAATACGCACTCAATTTAGGACACTCGTGGTTATCAATACCTCAGAAAACCATATTTGCGAAGTCGCCAAAAAAGTGCATTTTTAAATCATGGGCTATAGTCCAGCAGAATTTTGCAAAAAACCTCGGAATTCGTATTTCAATATTTTTGTTATAAAAAGGATCTCAGAGCTGAAATCTGAAATACGCACTCAGTTTCGGATACTCGTGCCTATCAGCATGTCAGAAGCTGATATTTGCGATGTCGCCAAAAAAGTGCATTTTGAAATCGTGGGCTATAGTCCAGCAGAATTTTGCAAAAAACCTCGGATTTCGTATTTCAATATTTTTGTTATAAAAAGGATCTCAGAGCTGAAATTTGAAATACGCACTCAGTTTAGGATACTCGTAGTTATCAATACCTCAGAAAACCATATTTGCGAAGTCGCCAAAAAAGTGCATTTTGAAATCATGGGCTATAGTCCAGCAGAATTTTGCAAAAAACCTCGGATTTCGTATTTCAATATTTTTGTTATAAAAAGGATCTCAGGGCTGAAATCTGAAATACGCACTCAATTTAGGATACTCGTGGTTATCAATACCTCAGAAAACCATATTTGCGATGTCGCCAAAAAAGTGCACTTTGAAATCATGGGCTATAGTCCAGCTGAATTTTGCAAAAAACCTCGGATTTCGTATTTCAATATTTTTGTTATAAAAAGGGTCTCAAAGCTGAAATTTGAAATACGCACTCAGTTTAGGTTACTCGTGGTTATCAGCATCTCAGAAAACCATATTTGCGAAGTCGCCAAAAAAGTGCATTTTGAAATCATGGGCTATAGTCCAGCAGAATTTTGCAAAAAACCTCGGATTTCGTATTTCAATATTTTTGTTATAAAAAGGATCTCAGAGCTGAAATCTGAAATACGCACTCAATTTAGAACACTCGTGGTTATCAATACCTCAGAAAACCATATTTGCGAAGTCGCCAAAAAAGTGCATTTTTAAATCATGGGCTATAGTCCAGCAGAATTTTGCAAAAAACCTCGGAATTCGTATTTCAATATTTTTGTTATAAAAAGGATCTCAGAGCTGAAATCTGAAATACGCACTCAGTTTCGGATACTCGTGCCTATCAGCAGTGCATTTTGAAATCATGGGCTATAGTCCAGCAGAATTTTGCAAAAAACCTCGGATTTCGTATTTCAATATTTTTGTTATAAAAAGGATCTCAGAGCTGAAATTTGAAATACGCACTCAGTTTAGGATACTCGTGGTTATCAATACCTCAGAAAACCATATTTGCGAAGTCGCCAAAAAAGTGCATTTTGAAATCATGGGCTATAGTCCAGCAGAATTTTGCAAAAAACCTCGGATTTCGTATTTCAATATTTTTGTTATAAAAAGGATCTCAGGGCTGAAATCTGAAATACGCACTCAATTTAGGATACTCGTGGTTATCAATACCTCAGAAAACCATATTTGCGATGTCGCCAAAAAAGTGCACTTTGAAATCATGGGCTATAGTCCAGCTGAATTTTGCAAAAAACCTCGGATTTCGTATTTCAATATTTTTGTTATAAAAAGGATCTCAGAGCTGAAATTTGAAATCCGCACTCAGTGCCTATCAGCATGCCAGAAGCTGATATTTGCGGTGTCGCCAAAAAAGTGCACTTTGAAATCATGGGCTATAGTCCAGCAGAATTTTGCAAAAAAACCTCGGATTTCGTATTTCATTTTTTTTTTGTTATAAAAAGGATCTCAGTGCTGAAATCTAAAATACGCACTCAGTTAAGGATACTCGTGGTTATCAGCATCTCAGAAAACCATATTCGCGATTTTGAGTCAATAATATCTTAATCCTTTTTTTTTTAACTTTGCAGATGCAGTCTACAAATTACTGGTCTTGCAGCTGATCCATAACTGTGAAGCAAATAGCTGCAATATTTTTCGGAGTCTTTCTTTTTTTTTCAGTTAATCATTATAGCTCAAAGAGATTCATTTTAAAGGGGTGGCAAAATGTGGCACAGGATAGATTTTTCTGTTTTTTTAAATAGTCAGAGAAGCAGAAAATGTAAATTGACTTGTCTACACGTATTCACAATTTATATCCTCTCTCTTTTTTTTTCCTTTAGCCTGAGTGAAAATCGAACAGAATGGTAAAAGAAAATAAAAAAATTAAATCTATTTACTTTCCCGTAAAGTGTAAATGTTGCAGACATAAAATATTTGTTAATATTTTTTTACTTAAAGCTGCAGTTCAGTACATTGCTTCAATAAATCGAAAAATTCTACATATATTTTTTTTGAAAGCGAAAACTGGACTAAAGCAGCTTGTTGCATAATAAATTATGCAAGTATACACTTAGAATAGGCTTAAATGAATGTTTAATTATATTAAGATTTAAGTAAGACCAACTTAATTTTTTGAATCAAGTTTTGCCAGATATTGATTATTGCACAGTGTACGGAGTCTGTTTTCTATGTCATGTCATAATCATACTTGTGAACGACACGACAACAATCAACCTATTCTGGCTAACCGAATTTTTAGCATCTCGATGATATAAGGCATAAAACTTGCAAATACTACGAGTCCACGCAGCAACCTGGCACTTTCGAGATGGTCGAACTGCAAATAAAACTAACCACGTACTAACATATGCGAGATATGCTTTCAACGTTCTAAATGATGTAAAAACTTCCATAAGTTTCAGAGCCCGCATATCCACATGAAACAAATTCAAAGCCTTGGCATGATAAGAATACCTACAGAGAGCGCCAGAACTAGATACTCTCTCGTCATTGTTAAGCCACCATACATTCTAACCAAATCTGTAGAACCTTTATTGAAACACTTCAAAGAGGAAGTCGTGATCACAACAGGCTACTTAGCGCCGCGAACACCGCAATCAAAACAAGGGCGCATGGGAAGAATATCGAAGCAGGAAAATTAGAAGAATGAATTTTGAAACAAGAACAATATCCGAAGACAATAATATCCCAACAACGGGCAGTTGGCTTCAAAGCTGGAATGCAGCAATGGAAAATTTTTGTTAGCTGCATTGCCAACAAGTACTTAATGGGCATTAAGTAGAGAGAGAGAGAAACCTCATCTTTGAAAAAACTCATAATATGACTCATATTCAAGAAAGACGATCCTTTTTCCTCTTTTAACAACCGTGATATAGCTCAAGTAAATGTAGCGTTTGAGATTCTATCACTTGAAGCCTTTCTGCAACACATTTATTCGCGTGAATCAGGATAACTTTCGACTCGGCGGATCGATGATCAACCAAATTTTAACACTTATGCAAACCCTAAAGAGACCAACGAATTTCATATTCATATTTCACATTTCATGGCGATATTCACTGTCGGATTACATTCAAAGCATCTCGAACTTTACAAGCATTGGCCAAATTCGGGAACCTGTTTGCACTGTGCCTTCGTTGCGGCTTCTATTGCAAATGAAGAATAGGTGAAACAAGTTCGTCATGAATGAATTTATTAGCATCCGTTCACCACCTGCAACAAAATGTCACTATTGGTAACTGCAACTTCGAAATGTTTAAGGAGTAAGTATGAAATTCATAGATGACACTTTGGTTGGGATTCGGTGAAGACTTAACCTAGAATACGTTGCATTTCTTCGTTTCGGTGAAGCGTTCAAAGCTTCTGAATCGGAGCCCAAAATTCATGATCTACCAAACACTGAACCTGCTTTTTCTGTAATAAGGAGTCTAGTGAAGGATGATTAGCAGAAAACAGAGCATTCATTAAAGACTTTCCGAAAGGATGAGAATATATAGTCGTGAAGTCAATGTTGATTCATCGAGTGAGTGGACAAAAATGCCCCACCAAAAAGGATTTTTCTTCCGGGAAGTTCATACAAATACAATATTGCCAGTCATCTACAGAAAGCTTTGCAGTTTCCGCTGAAAAAAAATCCAAGGAACAAAATAGATGGAGTAAGATAGTGACGCAATAAAAACAATGTCATTCAAATGGAATTTAGTTTCACCACGTTTCAAATGGATTTGGCTTTAAAGTGCACAAGCAGCTCGTCATGGTTTTATTGGATTGACTTTGATTAAGATTGAGAGTATTCGAAGTAATAAATTTTTTTTTTTATCCACTGAATGAAGTAGTTTTTGGCAAGTGAACCCGAGAGTTTTACTCAAAAAAAAAGGTTGGCTGATAAATTTACTTATTTTTTCCTAAATGTCAACATTGTTTGTTGTCAGACAGGAATAGATAAACGCGTATTTGTATATTTTTTTTTTGCTTTCAATAAATTTTTAAAACCATGAATCGTTCGTGCCGGCAGAATGTCAATAATCCAGATAGGCAGTGTGTTTATTATTTGCATATACCATTATTCGTAATGGATGTGGTGAGAATGTTCCAGGATCATCCGAAATACAAGAATGGAATAACACAAGATGATATCGTGGACATTTTAAAGCAGGAGTAAATGACACACAAATTGCAATGAATCATAATAATTTTGTTAATTTTTAGAAAATTTGCTAATGGTGATCTTTCGTCTCAAGTTGAATCGGCTATAAAAAGTCTTGAATCATCAGGATATTTATTTTACATTGGAAGCGGGTATAGAACACTGGGCCCCCTAGCAAAACTTGCTGTTGCAAGGACGCCAAAACAACGGAAAACTGCATGGGCAAGGATTCAGGAAAAGATTTAAGTGCAGACTATATATTTTGTTACAATGTATATATTCATACATAGATATGTGCTTATTATTATAAAAAAAGGAATGGGGGCGAACAAATTTGAATTTTTCATTTCTGTTGCTATGTGATTGCAATTTTACTCAACCAATAAGTCTCTTGCCTAATATTGGGAAGGATTTTGAAGTAGTTAAATGCAAGGAAATCTTTTTCGAATGCGAAAAAAGGAGATCATCATTTAAAAGACTCCATTTGGCAGAGCACTCTTTCGACATTAGTTTCAGACATCAATTGAAACTTTAACGCTTGAAGATAACCAGGTGCCTGTCTTGAAGATATCGGAAAAGCAATCGATATGGTATGGATTGAAGAGCTAATTTACAGCTAAATCGACACCACCTTATAGACGATCGAAGAAATTTGAGGTTTTTGATGCCACCAATGGTTTGTTACAGGATACAGTGATGGCATCGATACTCTTATATTTACATTTCTAAAATGAACAGGAGCTTGGATGGTACACAAGCATTCGCTGATGATGTTATCTTGTATGTTCGCAGTTCAAAAAAATATACAAAAAGACATACAGCAAAAGTTTATGTCGCTCTTAAACTCTTAACTCTTAAACTCCAACTATCTAAGATGCTTCCAAGCTATTGTTCATCAAATTCTAACCTATGTTAATCCAGTTTTTTTTTTTTTTTCAAACTTGTTTATTTCCACCATAATTTTAACAATTTTCTTAACGACAAACAAGATAAACGCTAAATCAATAAATTTACATTTTCGTAAAGAGCCAACTAAAAATTGGCTCTCATTACTTATAATTTTATAATATATACTTAGACTAAATTACTAGAACATATTTTGTTTTGTGATATTTATAATTTATATATAATTTAGTTTCGAGAAGAAAAGGTGGAGGTTAAAAAACTTCTCATAATAATATATTTTTTAACAAAGAACGAACAAAAACAAACGAAAAAAACAGTACTTACAAACTAAGATAAAACGACTTAACCTAACTTAGCCTAATTGTTAGCTTCTACCCAATCTAGCCACCAGTATTTATTTGAATTTGACCTATTGTCATTATTTACATCTCTATCAGGTACGCTCATGCAGTATTTCCAAATATTGCTTTCATCGCTTGAGAGTGCAGGCACATGGAGGATTCGTTTATCTGTTGCTCTTCTAGCAGCATGATATATGATAGGGACATTACTCGAGTCTGAAAGATATGCATATGCATCCAGATAAAGAAATGCTTCAGGTGGTATATGTCCACTTATCAATGAATTTCTAAAATACCCAGGGTTAGGATAAAATAAACCCGATATGAATTCATTCTCAATAACATTACTCGACCGCGCAAAATGATTCCTCGCAAGGTCTAGAATGACATTGTCAATTCTAGACACGCCGGAAGCATCCAATAGCCTTTTGTTGTTGACGTAATGCCGAAAGTCGGAATGAGCGCTTCTGTACATTCCCGTGCATGCTTGAAGACATTTCCTCTCAAAAATTCTGTACTTCTCCATATAAGATGGGCTTATGTTCCACCACACTGGACTCGCATAAGTCAAAATTGGATGCACAAAAGCTTGGTAGCAAATGACCTTCACATCTGATCTCAAATAGTTGGAATAAAAAAGTTTCTTCAGCGACATAAATGCTGCCCTTGCTTTTTTTAATTGGATATTAACATGATCATTATAATATAGGAATTTAGTCCAGTTTGGTGGAACAAAAATCCATCTTACATGGAAAAATATAGAATATTCGAAAGAAAATGCGTTCAAGCTTGTACTTGGTTATAAAGAAGCGCGAATTCAGAATAAAGCATTATGTTTCGAAGAAGGTCCTTCTTCCTCTGGCGATATAGGATAGACAATTTCACTCTAATTTTTATAAGAAATCAATTTGCACGATCAGAGAAAGTAACTGAGAACGAACTCATATCGGGCTTTTTTATCCTTATCCTGAGTATTTCGAAACACATAAGCAACTGGACATATACCACCTGAGACATATTTGTATCTGATTGCACATGTCGGACTCGAAAAATGTTCCCACTTTATACGATGTCGCTGGAAGGGCAACATACAAAAAATTGGTCTTTTATGAGCCAGAAAACTTGGAGTTTGAGTCTGCTGGATGGGGGTATTGTATGAACGTACCTGATTGCAGTATGCTTAAAAGGACAAATGTTGGTGTCTTGACTGAATTAAAGCTACCATTTAGTTTAAGATTAAATTAAGTTTTTATAGGTTATGTTACGTTACGTTAAGCTAAGTTAATTTATTTTGAGATAAAAGCTCTTAAGCTAGCTCGTAAAGTAAAACACGATAAAAAGAACACTTTTTTTTCTATGTTACTAAGAATACGTATAACTGTAGACTGAAGGATTCAATCTGCCACAGTGTTGTACCATTAAAATTAAGTTATGTTTGAGATCGTTTTACTCGTTTTTCCTTTTGATTATGTAAAACTATTGATCCATTGTGATAATATGTGAATAAAACTAAAAAAAGAAAGCAGTCTTGCTTGAATAGCCCGGATTACGAGGTACGAACAAATTAAAAAAAATATAAGAGAAAAATTTTAAACAGTAAAGATAATAAATGAATAATAAAAAATCTAATCCAAAAAAATTAAATAAAAGTTGTACATTTTGCGAGAGTTTCAAAATGTGACATTCAACGTTCACATTTTACCACAATTTATAGAAAAATTAACTCAAATTCATTAACAGAAACCTTGAGTCGTCTTTTCTCAAAGATTCGTATATAAGAAAAACTATCGTGTGCGCATATTAATTTGAGTAATCATACTGAACTGTGTCATCGGAACTATGCTCGACTAATGGTAAATGGTGCTTAAGGATATCTGCAGGAGCACGGCTGATGAGGATAAAGATGAGATAACCTGAAAAATACTACTCCGTTTTATAACGCCTGCGAGTGTATGTACCCTTATACAGGTTTTTCAAAGGCATAGTAAAAAAAAGGCATAGAAAAAAGAAAGACGATTACACAAGTCGAAGTGGAAAGAAATCGAACAGCCACGAAAATTACCACAGTCGACAAGGTCACTCAATCGCTTATCCATAGAGCTATCTATAGCTCACAGCAGCCAAAGCACTCGCTATAGAGTCAGCGAAACAAACGGACAATGTTCCGCGTATGCTCAATTTTTACAGTTGCTGATGAATTTTGAATGCACAAAGTTTGATCTGCACATGAAATAAAACTTTTTTTACAGAGTCAAAATCATGAGTACAAAATAAGAAACGAAAATATCAAATTAAACCATATTTAGTACTAAATGAAACAAGCTTAGAAAGGACCACATGCAAAATCAGGTGAATTGCTTGCCTTGGTATAATCGTGCCAATAAGCTTTCTGAGTATTTATCAAATTCAAAAGTAAATGCATTCTCATACAGAAAACTTCTTATTTCAAAGATTTGAAAACTAACAGTAGTCTTACCATTGACTACATCGTTCCACTGGCTTATACGCAAATTAACCAAAGCCTTTAACAAATGCTGCCCGAGGTTTGCCAGCGAACTTATAAAATAAAGAACGGAGAGAAGAAAGCGATTGCTCCTTTGGTAAAATAAGAAGCCGGAACGCACCTTAAAGCTAGAAAGAGGTAAAATTAGAATTTATTCCCAAGGCAGAGTAATATAATCATGCCACCATGTCATGAAATATTACTACCTTTATATTTTAGAAGAAGAACGCCACGTTACTTTAATGAGCAAAACTTCCGAGGCACTCAGCATTTATACCTTGAAAGTTAAGACCTCACCACAAAGAATAACATATTGCTTTAACTATCTGTATTGGAAAATAGATTGACATAGCAGCCCCAAAAATTTGTAAAATGGTCATTGGACTAAGCATAAGCTCTTCGACTAATGTATCTATGAAAATAAAAAGGATGCTCAGTTGCTTCTATTACAGTGCACAATAGAGCTTTCAATGAACGATTTGATGAATTTTATTTAAGAGTGCAAAGTGGTTTAAATTAACCACTGCGTCCATTTTTGAGTATGTAGTATAGTTTAGGGAACCACAAGGAAACCGGTTCCGGTTCCGGTTTGTGCGTTTATTTACTTCTTCGGGCAGTAGGTTTGCTCCAAACTTACCCCAGCCATAATGCATAGTAGTATGGTAAACCATACCAAGGGTCTATACTGTGCTTATTCATAATAAAATGAAAATATTTCGAAAGCAAAAATATGTCTAGTTTGAAAATTTAATTCAAGTTGGAATTAATTTCGTTTAAGTAATAAAGAAAATTACTAATCTTATATAAAAATTCTTTTCAAAACAATTTAAGGTGGCGTATACGTAATTATTTCCCCACATTTGCGAGGAACTTCAGATAATATTTTAGGAGCAATTTTTTCAAAATGCCTTATTTTAACTTATCAACTTGAACAAACCTAAGAATTCTATTTCTGTTATCATGCTTAAATGTATCCACTAGTTGAAAATCTATTGAAAATAAGACAAGGGATACTCAATGATTAAAAATCGAATTTTCATACAAAACGATACATTTCCATGTCATTTTTGTATCATGGTTAGATATTTTAAGAGTTTAAAAAAATTACGTATTTCCTATAGTCGCTGAAGAAGAGCTTTCATGTAACAAGAGTGTAATTGATGAACAAAATATAGAAAGGGAAGAGAAGTCGCCTAGCGATGATTGCGATCGTAACGAGAAAGCATATTTACAATGTTTCCATGACTTTTTTCCTCCACTTAACATCAAATGGGCACATTTACAAATGCGTTTTATTTTTTCCAATTAAAACAAATATGTAGGAATAAGTGCTTGAAGCAGTTAAAAATATAAGATCAAGATAAAAGTTACTGTTAACAGCTCTCAAAGGTTTTTTCTCATTACTAGAATGTAGTTTAACTTGGAAATAAGCCCCTTTGAACAGTCACTCCTCATTTATTAGTAAAAATGATTTTTTTAAGGGTTTTTGCTTGTGATTAACGTTTTAAAGTAAATTTCATGTAAATGTCGACTATGACCAAGTTTCAAGTGATCCTTACGAAGAGTCCAATTTTGTATCAGTTTTTCGAGCAATAATATGTTGTTGCGTTGTGGTCCTAGGCTACAATTGACGCTGATTTCTCGGCATAGTTGAGTTATTCGACGTTTTCTCAAAATATATAGTCAAATCGTACGATCCAGCCGGCAAATTCACCCGTTCAAAACAAGAGACAAATTGCATGTAGCCTTGCTGGAACCACATGTCGACCAGGCTAGGCTCGTGCGTTTTGGGCAAAAAGAGAATCGAAATCATTGAAATGTAGCATGTCTTATTTTATACGGGCTACTGATTCCGCCGAACCATAAACCGCACAAAACAGTGCATTTTTCGGATGCATTGGCGGCTCTGGAGTTGCCTGAAGTTGCTCATCGGACCAGATATGACAGTTTTGTATATTAACATAACTATTCATCCAGAATTTAGCTTCTACATAATTGAGTAACGCAATCCTTATTACTGTGAAAGGCGATTAATGTGCAAATCACAATGGCTGAAATTGTCTGCTCGATAATTACTATCATAAAATGGTCGAAGTGCACGAAAAATATTTTTTTAAGAGCTCGATTTTCGATACCAAAATTAATTATTTTTTATCGTTGTCCGAGTGTTAGTCTTTCTATAATAAAATAGCAATGCAAACGGACTAAATTTGACTTTGACATATGTCACGAATCAGGCGAAAGTTGTCAGAAATACAACACTGAAAAATCAAACTGCAAAAAATCACCCATTATATCTCATCAAAATGCTAAGATACCTTATTTTATATTCAATTCAATCAATTTGCGTAATTTTAATGTTCTTCCTGGCATAATACGTTCTTCACTTCAATTTCAACGAAAGAACTTCGTGTTCTATAAAAAAAGTAATAATAACTTTCTTACACCGCAGTGGCTATTAACTTAATATGAACTATAAAATTTCAGTTGAGCTTCATAATAATTTTCCGTTGCATCCCTATGGGCACTTCAACATCATAAAAAGACCAAACCAAGAACGCAGCTTTCCAAACTTATTATGGTGTTGTAAATATCTTTCTTTTTTCTTTTTTTCTTACTTTTTCATTTCTGTGACTCTAAAAACAAAAAGTAAAGCAAAGCACACTTTTACGACAGACAAAATGCATTAAAAGCTCAATTGTTCAACATTCTCACGTGATTTTATTTATGTTTTCATAAAATTTTGTTTTTACGAGGATATTTCATATTTAAGATAATAAAGGAAAACATAGCAACACTTAAACTGCAATGAAAAGCTTAAAAGGAAAAAGGAGAGTAGAGTGCGACTCGAATACGCATACGAAGGGTTCCGTTCCACCTGCCAAATTTTTTGTGAATTTTAAATTTTTCATAGTATTCGTTTAGGCTTGAAATTGAGACGATTTTCAAATAACATGTCTTTTGAAGGAGGGCCAGCTTTTATTGCAAATGTCTACCTATTAAAGTTTAGAAAATACAGCTCGATTGGAGTTGGACGGACGGACGTACGGATCGCGGAACGGATATTTACTTAATAAGAATCAAAACCTGAAGTCGATTGATATTTATTCAATAAACAAAGTCATCTCCAACCGCGCTTTTATCCCCTCTTATAGTCTCTTCATTCGATTATTATTTTGTAGATGAGTTACTGTAGTCTGAGCGTTTCAAATCATGATAGATAAACATAATATGATGGCATGTAAATCAGAGCCAAAGACCGACCTTCCCTCGAGAATGCTTAACTTATTAATTATTATTTGTCCAGTGTGTGGGGATGGAACTGAGAAACGGGAACAGATGTGGGCACACATATTCGGGTATAAATAGACCTGTAAAATAGTATCTTTTAACTATGAGGCGTGTTTTTTGATGGGCTTTAACCCCCATCACCATACGAGTTTTCGGAAATTTACATGCAAATTCAAATTTTTCCTTCTATTCCACACCAACATTGATAATCTGTGTATCACAGATGCTTGCTCTTTGGGCACATGTAGTCCCTTGTCTGTATCAAAAGGTCTGCAATTGAAAACTTTGAGACCATTGAGGACTATGTAAATTTATTTACCTTCCTTACTAACCTTCAATTTCAGGAATCCACTTTTCCCACTTGTAGATATGATGAATTTACAATTTTAAATTGAAATTTAACTCTTCCTTCATAGATATGTATACAGAATGTGTTACGATTTATTTGTTTATTCGTACATTATTCAAATTGGACTTTACAATGGCTAAGTTTGGACAAGAAGTGGTATCGGTTAGCTAAAATCCTCTTGAAAAATCAACGTCATCACCGTCGCCATAACATGTGGCTCAAGTTCGATGAGAAGTGAGTGGTCGACCGATTAGTGGTTGAACGTAGTGGGTGGCTTTACTGTAGACATTACTGCATGACAAGCCATGCTGTACTTCGTGTCGTCGGAGTAATGGTTTGTATAGATGGTCTGTCATTGATGTTGTGAAGGCATAACAATGACAGTAGATTGATGAACCACGAGTGTCTAGTATATTAAATGATTTCGAATAAAAAACAGTGAATTAAGCGAATGCTTAATCTCTACCCATGACGCAATAGAAACAAAAATTCATCTGAGTTTTAAGCCACTACTCAATGTTTTAATTCTTCCCCTTATCTTCGGCTCGCACTTTATGAAACGCATTCTAAAGGTATTCATAATCCCATGAGAGCGAGTAGTTTATTAAAAATAAAGAAAAAAATACACATTGGACGTAATTTTAGTTCCGTGCAAACAAAATGCAAATCGAGTTCAAATCTCACAGCGAGATTCGGACAAGGTGACATTTTTAAAAATATCATTTAAACGTCAAAGGTTGTTTTTCGTAGTGTCTAGAGGTTTCTATTATTCCATACATTCTATATATAACAGAAATGCTGAAAAAAATTATAAAAAATACAGTTGGAAATCAATAGCCTTGCCATGTAATTCGATGATAAAGAGGGAGCTGAATTCATTTTAATATAGGGTGGAAGAAACCCAGCTGAAATGTACGACAGAAGGTGTTTCTCTATCTCTTTGGGATCTTCCAATTTTGTGTGGTTCTTCATTTCTAGCACTCGTTTTAATTGTAATAGATTTCGAAATAATTATTTAACCGTTTTTCTGGATCCAGCTGGTTCGTTTTAAAATTAAAGAAAAAAACATCACTAGTTCAGCGTAAACTTGAAATTTGAATGTTGTTATAAATATTTGTCGAAAATATTAAATAAAATAAACACATAAAATAATTATAAAAAAAATTAAAAGAGTGAGAAAAACCACACCATGCTTGATAAACAAAGCCGATCGGCCAAGGCTCCCGGAATACTGAATTTTGATTGGCTGTTGAATGCAGAGCGTAAAGGCGAGTGAAAAATTGGTAACTTGCACTCAAATCGCCTAAAACTATGCAATTTCAGCTATGAACTATCAAACAAAATTCTACTCGTATGTGATTTTTGTTTTGAGTAATAAAAATCTTATTATTATTATTATTACAATTTTATTGACTTATAAATAAACAACTAAGAAGTGAAGCGCGAGCTTTAAGAAGTAATTTAACAAATTTCTCTTTGTAAATTACAACTACAAAAAGGCACACATTTTGTTAAAACACAAATAAAAGTTGGCGAAATGGGCACTAAGCTCAAAAATCCTTAAGTCTGTCTCGAAATAAAAGTTCACCTGCAAATTGAGATCAATTTTTAAGACCTCATTCAGGAATTCTTGCAATTCAGGAAGGTTCAGTTCTTCAGCTTCAGCCTTGAATATGTTTTGAAATCCTAAAAAGGGCAATTATGAAATTTTCGAAACCAAACTTCGCAAAATGTTTTGTTCATGTAAACTTTAATGAAAAGGAGGTTACGCAAAATCAGTTGAGTAGTTTTCTCGAGCTACGGCAGAATATTTGAGGTTGGGAAAAAAGACTGGTGGGAGGAGAATAGTTGATAAGGTAAAAATTTACAGAATTGTGTCTTCTTCACAACAGTATATAGAATTAATCACGGCTTAAGTGTTAAAAGTGCTTACAAAGCTCTTAGAAAGGAATTTCAACTTTATCTATCCTCATCGATCAAACTTCTAGAATATGTTGTACGACATTATTCTTCTATAAATGTAATATCTTGTAAAATGTAGTGACTTCTAAGATTCTAAAAAATTGTCAATTACGGAGGCATAATCTGGGTACCATAGGTATTTGAAATTTCACCATTCGACTTTTATTAATAGTGATGCCCTAAGTTAAGGTAGAGCAACAATATTCGAACAATTCACGATGTACGAGTATATATCCAACGTAAACTTGGTTCTTTCGAGCCAATGTTTTTCAGTCACCTGATCATTTACTTCATGGTTATGATTGGTTTTTGAACTTAATTTTTAATAGTTAAATAATATATTAAAATAACGACTCAGTTTCTTTGTTTAACATTCATTAAGAAAAATCAAATGTATAATCTTTCAGTCAATCGGAGTTGTATTTCAGCTGGAAAGACTTTAGAAAAGCTTCTACTGGCATCGGAGCTCGTAGCAATGCTTACCTATATTTAATATTTATTATGTTTGATTCAAACACTCAATCTAAAAGCATCAAGCAGATCGGAAGTGGATATTTGGCTATGACATCGCAGAAAGAGTTTTAAATTGCGAATCACGAATATTTGCTGGAGGACGATCAGATCAAAAATTTATTAGAAGTTTATGGAATCAATCAACGAAAGGATGTTATATGAGAAAGGGGTATGAATGCCAGAAACTATGCCGAAACAGTCTATGTTGAAGATACAGCAATGTTATTGTATCATATTTCAAATAATGTGAAGAAACAACTATTTTCGGCAGAGTAAGAAACGTGCTTTAGCTATAAATGGTTTTCGTACGGTGTGTCGGTGACTTTTTATAAAATAACAATTTAAGTGTGAATCAGCTTGAAAAATATGTCCAACTATGTATTGATCGTTGCTTGTACTTTTGAGGAAGGAATCTCAGGTTCATTGACAGCCACGAAATTGACACCGCATACCCATAGCCGAGCAAAGAACCGACGTTAAGACTCGAAAGGTAAAAATTCGTTTCGTAAAAGAGCAAATGACGCCCTGCGTATTGCAGTTGCAGTTTTTCACCGTTTGTTCTTCCATGTTGTTTGAAGTGGCTGGAAATGGTGGTTATCGCAGTTTCTACAAGGCTAATGTGCGGTGAAGATTTTACCAAACAACATACTTTTTGGACACAACTTTACATAAAATTCAAATATATTTTTGAACTCTCAATGCTGCTATTCACTATGGCAGAATTGAATTGAATAATTCCTAAAAAATTTGACAAAGGATTAAATTTTTTTATTGTTAATTTTCAAAACTAATGTGATTCCTAAAAAATATCATTTATTAAAGCAAAGTCGTATGATTAAAATAAAAAACAAGTAAAAATTTGAGTACTGATTCTTTTCGGGTTGCGTACCAAAATGGTGCCAACGGGACACTCCGCTGGCTATCTGTACATCCGCTCGCCACAGGGCTGTTTCCTCTAACCGCAATAGATAGATACCTTTCAGAAAATGTGATATGAAGTTTAAAATTAAGAGGGTCGATTTTTTAACAAAAGTATTTAAAATTATTGTACAGTGGTGCAGAACCCTTCGTGCGCATGTTCGACTCAGACTCTTTTTAAAGATGTTAATGAATTCGCTTATATGCATAAAAGTAACATTAAATAACTTTTAGCACATCCGTAAGATTGTTGCGTCTGCTGTGAGATGATTCGAAAATGATTTGTTTGCTTAGCGGAATTAAGGTTTTGCCCGATTGTCTGAATTTGTGAAACCAATAGTTTAAATTATTCGAAAAAAGATCGAAACATACTCGATCAAAATTAAATGAAAGAGGAGAATATTTGAAATATTTGAATATATTATCCCTGATAAATGTATAGTATATAAACTTTTGGTTTGGCAGACAACTTGTCAAAATGTAAGAATGTTTGCAAAAATGATTGCAACTTTATTACGAGAAATAAGAGTTTCTTGGCGTGATATATTGATTAAACGATGCCAAAGGAGGCCAACACACCAAATTTGCCTCAAACCAATAGAACGACAATGAGACAATTGAAAGTATTGTTTTGTAGAAGGGTTCTTAAAAAGCTGTTGAATTCTTAACGAGGAATAATTTCATACTTCCAAAGCAGGTAACAGTTGAGACGATACAGAAAATCATGACAGTGATGAAAAATTCAACAATTTATTAAAATTAAAGTTTAAATATTTAAAACTACCACAAGAGATTTTCGTTGGGTCAGTTCTCTAAGATTAATTCAAATTCAATTTATTTTCAAATGGTCCAAAAAGCACAACAACTGTGGACAATAAATAACTCGACAATAAAATAGTTCATACCTTCATTAATTGATATGCAAACTGCATTTCTATTTTGATGTTAGAGAACAATTTCAGCACGAAAAATGTTTGCATGTCCAGTTTATACAAAATATGCGCCCACAATTTCCCAAATGGGTAGTTCAACATGCAATTTCATTCATAAATAACCATTATCCTGCATGCAATGTAAATGCTTTTGATTTCGCACACCCTACACCTGCATCCTTTCAGCTTGCTGTAGAATGTTGGAAGCAAAATTTAAAGCTCACTAGCTTTGCAACTGTTTAGATACATAGATATGTATTTATATTCATATTGCATGAGAAAATTTGTCAGGATATGATTTCTATTACATCTCTAGCGGAACTTCAAAAATATTTTCAACAATCATTGTAGCCCATAGAAGCTTTGGCTTTGGTTATATAAATTAAAGAGGGAATGTGGCATTGAGTGTAGGCTTACAAACAAGCACACTTTAGGAATTTTTACATTCATGATTGATAACAATTTCTTCAACTTTAAGGTTAGAGAAGTTCCTTCGCATACTGCAATTATTTGGGCCCGAAAATTCAGCTGTATAACAACACCCGCCACGTATGCAAAAATCAAAGGAAAAAAATGGAAAAAATACTGAAATGCCAGACTCGTAAATATAATTCACTCCCTGAAAGCGTATGTATATTCCCAGAACGTGATATTATCTGCAGAATGTGTTTCTTTATGACCAGAGAGCGCGAATATTAACGCGTTTAGCATTATTTACGTTCGCGTTCTATAATCCATTAACTCTGTTCCTTCCAATGCACACATTGCTTCGTTGGATCCTTGCCTGAGCATGTAAATTTCCATCTCATGGCTTAGGAGCCAGAGCTTAGGAGGCAGATGGTTGATGGTGGTACAATATCGTCGAGATGAAACTTGGTAGCGAATTTCAAAGTAACTACACTTGGTTGCATTTTAAGATATGTTCTTTTGCCGGAAACAAGATTTGTTACAAAGTACTTCGAAAGTACACGAAGAAGGAGTTTTCCGAAATGATTGTTTAGATAAAAAGAGAACTGCCGCTTGGACTAGCAAAAGGGTAAATGTTTTGATGAATCAACAGTTGAAATAAAGTGAAATTTCAATTTGAAAAGAGGACATCGACCTTTGAATCGGAAGTGTTATGTAAGGAGACTTAATATTCCGTAGAATCATCGCTATACAACTGATGGGACTGCTTGGGCCAAGCAAAAAGAGCATTAAAAATATTAGTCATCCACTATGAGGACTGGTACAAGGAGCTTAAACAGCTCACTTTTGGATGTCAAATCCACCTGAAAAAACGTCTATGAGCCCCACGACAAGATGCACAAGAAGGTTGTCAGAAAAAACACAAGTCTTCAAACAACACAGATATTCAGCCAAGTTCTATCTTTCATTTTTTTTATGTTGGAAGCTTTGATATGATCCGTGTCAGAGCTGAACTTTAATATCAAATTTTTGTTATTATTAATGTATGTATATATTCCACCGACGAGCTCTAACAATGTTTGTGAGGAAGTTTCAGCTGCTTTAAACAATGTGTCGGATAATCTGATGAAGTTTTAATATTAGGCGATTTAAATTTACCTCTTTAAAAATATATGTATATATTTAGTAGATGCGTTAAAATACTAACGATTAAATACGATACAATACGATCGTAAAGGATACGATTTACAATCGTTACCCTATATGCTACATTCCTTAGTTACAGTGTAAATTATATTTTTAATAAATTTAGTTTTAACATTGAATAAGTCAATAGTTGACTGAATTTGTTCCCTACTTGTATTTTAGAAGATTGAACATTTCTTAAGTTTCTTACATCAATATTAAAATGTATTTTGTACAAAACATTCAGCAAGCTTATAGAACCATTAAACAGTTCTGAAACAAGCAAAGCCTTAGGTAGAATATCTTTCTTTTACGTTTCGATAACAGAGGTAGATCGATAAGTTTGAGCTGGTTTACGTAAAGCGGGAGATCATACATATTTGTCCATGGAAGGAAACGCAAACCGAATCGGAAAAATATTCTCTGAACTGATTCTATTTTAGTAATACGATTGCTTTAGGATGGTGATCATATGACGCACTCATACTGAAGAATATAATGGGCAAGGTTAATGAACAGAAGTTTTTAGACATAGGGGTCTTCGAATTTGTGTGTGACTCTTTTTACAAATCGCGAAACATAGAAACTACACGATTAAACACACTTATATTAAACACACTTATATTCATATTTAATGTCAAGTGGTTATCTTACACAGAATAATTGTCGTTAAAAAAGGTATTTAAAGTCTTAAATATCTTAACGCCATCAGCATACATAAATATCGAGCGGTCTTTTATGATATTTGGATATTTACAAATAGGACCAACAAGATGGAACCCATGTGGCTCCCTTGAGGTACGTCAGAGTTTAAATATTTAATTTAATATGTATATGCTTTAAATTGGAATTCGTATCATCTGTTTCAATATATATATATATATTGAAGCTTCATTCGTATTCATCGACCTATTCCTTACAAAATCATACTGACTGTCACAAATAATGGAATCGGCTTTTAATACTAACGATTCAACTAGGGATTAAAAAAAATACGATCTGACGATGAACTTAGTTCTTATATGTTATTCGCCATTCGTCAATTTTTCTTAATTTTATAGCGTCTTGTGGATCACAGTAAATAAGCTGTACAAAAAACTGAATGAACATACAATTTGACCTTGTCTTCTTCCTCGCCTATGAATAAAATTGACACATATTATAATCATCTTCAAATCATTACATATCACGACGAATTTCATAATGACGTGGAAAACAAATATCTGGAGTTTGGGTTTAAGAATATTGGCTTGAATTTTGACTTTAAAGATTCCTTAAAGGAACTGTTGAACAAAAGCTTGAAAAAATTGTATATGAATATATTTGACTGCTTTGTCTCATCTGTTCCAGTTGAAAAATTGCGCAGGGGTTCGCTAGCAATTGCCACTGGATACAATCAGTGCAACAGTATCTTTAAAGTAACAAAACTAAGGATTATGATCGCTTCGTTTCTCTTCATATAAAATTTTTGAAAACTTCAAGTTGTCTTTATGACAGAATGCATATACTATATATCTTCTAAATAACCCTTGAATAAAAAAAAGAGGAAAAAAAATTGCAAATAACAGATGTTCCTGATAATGTGGAACTTCATCTTGCTCGACTTGGAAATGACACCACCTGCGGACCTGATGGGATACCTCCAATGATTTTAAAAAGTACTGCTGTAGCTGTCAAAATTTTTTTTTCTAAAGTTATAGAAGAATTGTATCATAATTTCGGTGTACAAAAAATGCTGCAGGTTTTGTGTTACAAATGGTGCCAAAACCAAAAAAAGTTGTAAACCTTTCTTTTTTGATAAATAGGATGGCTTTGTAAGATACAAATGCAATGTGACTTATGTATTGGAGTTATCTTCATTCACTAATAAAACCATAGAAGAAGGAAATCAAGTAGACTGTGTATCAAGTAGACTGGAGTATCCACATAGGCACTCTTTTATAAATAACATCTTCAAGAGCTCTAATTTATGCGGATGGTATTAAAATATTTAAGGGTATTCACAATCATTCGGACTGCGGAGCTTTGCAGGATGACCTTTATTCTTTCTTCTTTGCAAAAATGACGGTAAGTTTGTGATTTTGCATCAGCTATTTGCTTTTTGCTGACTCAACAGCAATTCCTTATACCAAAATAATTGCAATACAAACACCACCGTACGAATTACAGTTGCAACATGTGTTTCACACCTCAACTTAAACAAGGGAACTTTGCAGTTTCCAAATAAATTCTTACATTGACAATGTTCGAACAAGGATTTCTCGGGCTCCCAATCAACATTAAAAGTTTTAACGTTTTAACGTATCTGGATGCTCCTCAAGAAACAACACTGAGAGGAAGCAATCAAAAATGCCGGGTCTGATGGACACAAGTGCATGCATCTACTCACGAGATTAAAAAAACGACTCTATACAAAAGAATGAGAGCTGGGCATGTGTTCTATGGACGAAGAAGAAGGATCGAATATCAGTCTTTCGGTAGGAAGGAGGATCAAATGCACAGAGGAATGATGCTAGTAAATCAAGATACAAAGATACTATAGTTATTCTGAATTTACTGCTATCGAATAATATTGCGATTTAAAAATTTTGGCTGGTAACCACACACGGCCGATTTAACAGGATAAGATTTTTTTTTTTCTTTCTGTCTAAATATTTTCTTTTGATATGTAGTAAAGTTTGTTTAACTATTGATTCAAGAACATATTTGGGAACATGGATAACCATACATCATTGTACACAAAAATAAGTAGTGTTTTGGGTGAAATAGTTTCTCCGTTTTTCTCAATAGTAAAATTTTGTAAATGTAATATTCTTTCACTCACCGATTCAACTAAAAGTTGCAATGAATTGAAATTGCCCAACAAGAAAGTGCAAAAAATAAAATTCCACGATGTACTTTTTTAATAATCATTACTTTCTACAAAAAAATCGCAGCATGTCTTCCATAACATCAGTTTTTTTTTTCATTTAAATATAATCCTTACGACTTCAAAGACCTTAACGGTTAACCAAATACAATATTAAAGACTCATACTCGTAGGTCGTTAACCAGGGTCAATTTTGGATGTCCTTTAAAGTAACCTTTATGGGTCGGATAAAGATTGAAATTGTATCTCATCATTTCGATTTCCCGCCGACTAGACCCAGCCTATCGACAAAGATACACATGTACGTATGTTTTCGTATGGACGTGCGTGAATTTAGAACTTTTTGTTTCGTTATGAACTCTCTTACCCCTGGTCTATTGTATCTATTATATCTATTGTATAAAACAAAATCTTTGCGAGTCACGTATCTTTGCCAAGGAAAAGGTGCACGGTTGAGCGTTTCGATTAACTTGCAAGTTATAGATCTAAAGATTGAGTGATACATGCTTTACGACTGAATAAAATGAATTTCGAGACATACAGTGAGATAATATTAAGGGGCCTGTGTTCAAAGTATGAAAGCAATGACAATTCATTTGGATTGTAATTATGAGCCTCAATAAATGCTTACTACTTCATTATAAAATTTTTATTTCTTCCTTATTTGGAAATTGTGGTGAAAACAACATTAATCGCTCTTATAAAAAACTAATTGTCTATTTTTCTTATCAGCCCACGCTAGTCACTAGTCAGTCACAGTGTTTTTTTATGTTAGAATAAGAATAGTAGACTTTAACCCATAGGAAATAGCCGAAAAGAAAATATTGAATCTTATTGCTACTTTTGATTACATATCAACAATGTGTCATGACAATTCGACTAGAAACTACTCTGATAAAAACAAAAGTGTGAGGTGACGCAAAAGTCTATCTATATGTACAAAATTCTCGTGTCACAGTGTTTGTTACCAAACTCCTTAGAAACGGCTTGACCGATTCTTATGACATTTTTTGAGTATATTCGGTGGGCCTGAAGATAGGTCGTAAACCTATCAGCGATAAGGGTGGTCGACCCAAAAATTTTTTTTTTTTATTTTTCGGACAAATTTTTATATTTTTATTGTATTTATCCTCTTATTATAATTTATATGATTAAGCATTAAAAAATACATATAGCCCTACCACCAACCCTCATTTTTTAATAGCGATATTAGTACTGTAATAATCTTCAACTCTCAGTGGTCAATAACTGATCAATTATCATTCGATTAGTTGCCCCCGAGTCGTCTACCGGTGTCATTTCTCACCCAGCAAACATCATGGAGTAGGAATGAGAACGAAGCCGGTCTTCTGTCTTACTCACAAAAACATCCTCCTAATTTGACTATTTTTTTTGTGTTAGTATGATTTTCAAGAGATAAAACTTTAACTATTTTAAGATAGTAAAGTAAAGCACTCCATTCCTCAATCAGTCATAGATCACATCTCCACGCACTCACAATCAGTTATTTTATTTTACTACTAAAATGTTAACTTGAAATGATTTGTATGGCAAAACAACGTTTGCTGGGTCGCTAGTAATTTTATAAAAATGAATTAAGGAATTTTAAATTTAGAGCTTATGTCCACTCATGTGTTCAGTCCCAACTTAGCCTCCTTCTATTAAACAACAGAGGAACGAAGTTTTGAGCCGCGGAAGGATATTTGTTTTATTTTTGAAATCAGAGGGATTTTATTATGTAAATATATTGTTTGCCCCCTTTAACACTTCGTCATACAGTAGTTCAACTAATAAGCCAAAAGGCATGAAAAGTACCAAAATAATTTAAACTGTATCGAGTTCTATTTGCCTAATATATGTAAATTTTTCTTCCTTCATTGTGACTAATTTGAAATAATTTTATCTTTATTGCTCAGAAAAGCAAATGGATTCCAACGCTTTTTTTGTAACACAGCGGTCCGAAATTGATAGATTGAAGAAATCGAAGACTTGAAATGATTCGTTCAGGATTTTTGATTTTTCATTTAAAATTTCACATTTTAACTCGGCATTCTGAACGTGTCAGCTGGATTCGAGATATGATGCGGAAGTCTCTGCCAATTCTAAGGGATAAATTCCATTGCTTTGCGATTATATGAATGTTTTATTCAAATCGTTCGGACTAATGCCATCAAAGCCACGACTTTTATTTATTTATTTATAGTCTACAAAGCGTTGAAACGACCTGAGCAACTCCAATGATGTTTACTCAGTAAAAATTTAATTCACAAAAAATACGTGCATATTAAGTTGTCCCTCACGCCGAAAGCACTTCCAAGTATCGCGGATAAGCTACCGTACTGATTTGAAAATAAAACGCCCGTATTTTACAAATATTAAATTATTCAATATATTTTTCAGCAGACAAAGAGGTTTTGAATGCACAAACAAAATCTACCAACAAATTTGTCCAGCACAGCACGAAATGGTCTAAATAAAATATTCTAAAAAAAATTGGGAAAAAATATACTGTTGAATTTTATATCTTTTAATTGGATAGAATCCACAGTTAGTTTTTTTATGAAAGTATTTGCAAATTTGTTTTGAATTAACATTCGAAATTTTCTGTATAAACAGATAAATATGTTTTATTTCTTCGATTTTCTAAATACTTAAGAAGAAGGGGGATCAAGATGCATGGGTTCAATTTAAAGTGCGAAAAAAAAACTACTTCTAGAGATCAATGTTTCAACTTGAAACAATACCGAAAACTACACAGGCCAAGGGTAAATGAATTCTGCTTCACCAAGCAAACACCGTGAATTAAATTCAACACAAATTTCTTTCTTTATGATTAGACAAATATTCCACGAAAAAATAGGTTAGATATTCGATGAGGCAAGCACTAAATTCAAAAAGTACAACGAAGTAAATATCATCTTATGCAAAACTAAAAAAAGAGAGTAAGAGTGAGGACAGCAGTAACATATTTGTAGTATCCTCAAATATTTTCATGGCTCAATTTCAAACTCTCATTGCCTGAGCAATTTCCATCATTGTTTACACTTTTCAAAGAAAACAAGAAAACTCTGCACGGAATAAATTGCAGAAAATAGGAAAAAGCAAATTGCAATTTTCTCTTAAGTACACAACCTTAACAAGTAGTTAATTAAAAAAAAAACACAGAAAATTAATTATTTCACGCAAATGAAATGAAATTTGCCTTCATTGTTTTTCGTTCCTAGCAGAGGCTGCTCGAAAATAAGTTAAAAAACATTTTTTTTATTTTTCATTTGGCATATCTGTCAAACATACGAGTAAATTCGCTGCGAAGAATGATGAAAAGCACGAGTAAATATGAAAAAAAAATGCAAATTCGCTTAGGAAGATAAATTAATTTAAAAAGTTTTCATATTATTGCTTTGAAACAGATAGAAGGAAAAAGGAAAAATATTTGTCTACTCGTAAGTACGAGTATGTCTATAATGTTTAACTAATATATATATTTTAGAAATTTCCAGCTATCAGGTTTTGAACTGTTGCGCACGTTTTCCACTGCTGCTATTGTTGGTGGACATGGATTAAGACCCTACTATCATCCAACAGCGAATCTATTGACTTGCAATGTATTCATTGTGGTGGCCAGACGATTGAAAAGTAATAAAAATGTTCATTTGATTTATGTCCAGTGGTCACCTCGTTTTCTTCTTATATTATATTGTTTTGTGTGCCATCTTCATTGCAGGCCTTTTTTTGTTGTTGCATCTTGGGTTTTTGAAAACAATACGAGCAAATGTCCAAAATGTCATAATTTTCTTCGACACTTGTCAAATTGCGAGTGATTAATTTATGTCGGGGCTTATTTCGGGAGCTGCTTTTTTTCAAATATATCACTTCAAGGTGTGAATTTTATAAAAGGAATCTCAATCTTTGCGAAGGCCCCCCGTTTTTAAGCCCGTTTGGATTTAGGCCAAAGATCCGTAAAAGAATAAAATTTAAGTGCTGGAGATTTCTGTAAAACAAGGACGAATTGATATGCACAAATGTTCATAAAACAAATTGAACAAACAGATCGTAATTTTCTTGGAAAATTGAAAAAGATGGTCATCAAATCGTTATAAAGAACGAGAACATGGTAAAGTTACTTCTCAATTTAATCTATAAATGAAACGGCCGTGAATGTGTTTGTTAAAGAAAATTTATGTGGTGTGGGCAAAATCGCAAGAAGAAAATAATGAAACACTCTTGGAAAACCACTCTCCGGCTGCAAGGAGGTGAATCCACCAATTCGAGCAAAAAAAGGAAAGCAGGATGGTCGAAATCATCTCTGATATAACCAGATAATAAAGCGCTGGCCACCTTTGTACTTAGGCTTGGAGACTTATGAACCAATTAAACTGAAAGCCTTAGAACATCTGATCGGCACACATATTTACTTTAATCCAATGCATATTCGAAAATATGTTGGTGCCATTCAGGTACAAGTATGAGGCCAATTCCTAGCTGCACTAGTGGGCGTTAGTTCGTCTATTATATATGAGTCTGACGGTGTGCTGGAGAGTGCAAAGGAAAACATTGTTACAGAACGTTCTCGTGGACCACTTTCTTTTATTGGCGAAAAACAAACTTCGTCTCGTACGATTTTCATTGCACAAATAAAGCCCAATATTGGTTGATAACTAAAGTTTTAATTGAAAGATAATTTTATTAACTCATTTCCTTCCTTCTTTCTTCTTAAGTTATTAGTCAGATCTACAAAACTAATAGACGTCCATGAATAAATTAGTTAAGTCGTAGCTGATTAAAGAGAAAAGTTTCACAAACTTCATGGCATGGCTTGAAAGAAATATGAAAAACAAGAGACTTGATAATTGCATTATACTGTTTCTTTTATTTAAAGGGGAAAGTAAAAACAAGCAAGTAAAACAGCATCAAAACATAGCCGATAAGAAATAATAAAATTTTAAACGAATAATTTTTCTTTGAGGATAAAAATGGTGCTATAGAACTAAAAGAATAGAATAGAAAGGATGCTAAGAGTTCGTTCACCTCTTGCAGTCCTCCGGCTGTATAAATGCCTAAAGAAGGTTTATGAGGCTTTTCGGTCTAACCCCCGATATTTCGGCTACGAATTCATCGCAAGCCACAAACGGTGAGCTTTGCTTTACTCAACTTCTACAGTCTGCAATAACGTGACAAAAAGCATTCAGGAATATTCGTCATACACAATTGAATCATTCTTAAAGGCAATAAGTTTGTTGGAAAGTGTATACTATGTTTATTCCATCGATTTTGTTGCATCTAAACAAACGCATCTAGATAAAACGCATTTCGCAAACGTGAACCTTACTTCATTAAATTCATGCACGAATATTTATCACGCTGATATGTAAGTCGATCTTCTGGCCAACTTCTTCTTCTACATGTTTTTTTGTTTTTTAGAAAAGTTTCAGAAGATTATCGCTGAAAACTTCATGGGAAATTGAAGAGGGACTCGATATTTATCAAAACCACGGTGATCACCGCGTTGAAATATATTTGGCTCAATAAAATTATGAACTTAGTTCGCAGAAAGCTCGTAAAAATATCAACTACCTAATAAACCTCAAAGTGATACGAGATAAGAAACAGTTAGCAATAAAATATCCAAATACGATTCGAGTCGATTTAATATCAATGTGGTGGAAAGAGTTCCAATATATCACTATGAAAGGCGTTTCCCAAGTCGACGATGGTTAACAAGATTTTGAATAAGTTGTCTTTATACCGTGGTTACTTTATTGAAATGCTGAAGTCTTTTCAAGAACAGAAATGGTTATAGAACTCGACAACTTGCAGCGGAAAAGTGTGACGCTTCCCGGATTGCTGCCAAGCAATACAGAATGTTTAATACCATAAAACTCCCGGAAATGACTTAACAGCCTAATATATTCTCGATGAGTAACCATAGTTGACTGCAGTTAAATGTTTAAATATAATTTTTGCTATGGATGGTGTTTCTCGCTTATTAAAAGTCGCAAAAGTGACAATAATCTCAAGGCATCGAAAGTCACTTAAGATAAAAATAAATCCTGTAGACGGCTCAGCTCGGCGAAAGGGCATAGCTCTCAACCCCTTTGTTATGTCTATCTTACTTAACTACATTACCTGTGACCGGATATTGAGTAGTGCGCCATTATCATTGAGAGGAGGTTGAATATCCAAGTCAAACTGAACTTTAACGTGCCTGTGCTACACAAATCGGTGGCTTACAAAGGCTTCAAATTAACATAAATTAAATCATTTATAACGATGTAAACACTATTGTTTGGAAATTATTTGTAGAAATGGTCGGGGAGTATGTAGAAGCTTCATTCGATAGTTTTATGCTTTTTTCAATTGGAGCATGTGAAAAAATTTTCCTTTAGTGCGCATTTTCACGAAAAGTTCGCATGAGCTCAATCAAGGCCTCATGTCTTAGGTTGCGTCTGATAAAGAATCCACCACGAGTTTTTTTTCGATCTAGAAGCGACATAAGAAGATGTCAACGTCTTTCTATCTTCTATTTGCTCTTCCCATTTCTTGGCTTTCCAAAGATCCTTACTTTCCATGTAGAGATCTGAAAGTCGTTGTGTTTTTTCGTTTTCGTGGATCTTAAGCAGTAATGTTATTATTGTTCGAGGCTTTTTCTTGTTTCACCATTTTTTTTGCTGCTCTCGTAGTATGTTCCTTAAGGATGTGCCCCCCGTTTGTTTATTTTTTGGGCGATACCTCATTATAAGGATTTCTTTCTCACATCTGAGACGCATATTTCAGCCTATCAGATCAAGGTTGACAAAATGCATCGTACTATGGACAAAATTCTGATATATTCGATTTGTGTACATTTAAAAATAGGATTCTCTCTTTCTCTAATTCCATCCCTTTGCAATAAAATATGTTGATGTCCAAACAACACTATTCATCACACAATGATTGATCTTGTGAGTCTTGTTTTTGTTTGTAATTACAATTATGTCATTCTGAATTCATTTGTCAGTGACTGTCACTATCAGCTGAACAAAGGAGAAAAGAAACGAACCAAGATTTCTGCCAATTAATTTCTGCAAATTAAATCAAAGGCAGCACAGACGTCAGAATGCGTACAGTCGAAAGGACTTTCAACAGACTTTTCATGAACTTGAAGAAAGAAGCCGGACGCGCATGAGAAGTAAAATATTGCCTCTCTAAACAATATTTGGTTTGGAAGAAAGTTGTGTTAACTGGCAAGAGCAAGTAGAGTTTGGTGAAAAAGTGACACTGAAATGGAAGTTTAAAATCTTCAAGGAACAGGTGGACAAAGTGTTATCGTGTCGATGACCCATCAATTAAGGTTTGATCCTGGCTAGATATTTCAGCAAGATAACGACCCTACATACACCTCGCTAATAGTTAAAGAATGGTTGTTATCCTAGGCTCCAAGACAATTGAATTGTGACTTCACTTATTTTTATTGTAAGCTATGTCCCTTCAGGGAGTGGAGTATATATAGTATCTACGAAAAACACATATACAATATGTATTGATTTTATTTTTGATCTTAATGATAATTCATCGAATAGTATATGTGTGATGAGATATTTGCACTTTCCCTCTTAAACGGATTTAGCTTTTTTGTCCCATATAAGTTGAAGAAACATTTTTTTAGCCTTCATGGCAACATTGAGAACCAACAAAACAAGGCACACAAAAATTTCAAAATGTCCGAGACTATGTAGTTTTTGGTAATCTGTGTAGAGGCTTTCCGCATTGAAAATCTCCAGGGGCGTTTTACAAAACACATTTTTCGGAATATGAACTTGGACTTTGAAATCCCTTTCCAAATTCGATGGCAATAATAAGGCATTACAACTTTAAGTTTTAGAAGAAAAGCTTGCGACATCATGTTTGTTGGGAATTCGCAGAACTAATTATGGGCAGAAATAGCATATGTCCAGAACTATTGTGTGATTCAATGAAGTTTGTAATTGTGTTGATTAACATTTTTCTCGTGATCACAACAAAAGTGTTTTACTTTATTTGTTGGCTTTCTCTTAGTCTTAAGGAATTAATTTTCTTTTTATATATCTTATAATAAATATTTATCTACTAGAAAATGATATTAATAAATAAATAAATTCTCCCCCCATTGAGTTCGAACTTAAGCCCAATAGCGCATTTGTGGAAAAGCACCTCCATAAACACCGAATTTCATCAAAGGCGATTCTAAAGGAAGCTCTCAACCTGATGATTTTAAGCAAAATTTGTCTCATCTATGCCAAGTCAACTAGAAGCTGTCCTTAAATCTGGTGGACGCCTAACGAGATACTGACAGTCTGATTTCCTGAAAATATTATTCTTGTTTGCTGAAGTAATCAAAAAATAATAAAAAAATGAATTTAATCTAATATGTAATGAATCTTTGTTTTTTTGTTCTGATACTTAAATCTTAGTCTTTTTGAGTGCATTGTGTAGGCAGCGAACATCATTTATATGTGTCGTACAATGAATTATGTCGCCCTATATAAATTGCTGGTCTTTTAGAGTAGGGGAGCTGACCTAGCTGTGTGTCCCATTAGATAAAAGAACTTGGCATACGATCATAGTTGGTTCGATATGAAATAGTTATTTCATGAACAACGCAGTGAAGCTATTTTGCTTTTCGACCTACCACAATAAATAGACAGCCTTTAAAGTTACATTTTCAATACGGAACATTTAGACAACGTCCAATAAGCAATTTTGATATTTGTTTAAGTGAGGTTTTAAAATTTAACTTTCAGACAAACTTCACGAACTTAAGACACCGCTATAAGTAGTATTTGAAAAATCGTCTTTTATCGTGTCAGTATACTGAGCACACTGAATGTACAAATAACTTGTATCAATCTTCATTTTTATTTTCCCCTCGTTAAACAATTTAAAGTTATTTAATAAAGGTACACCCCCGTACGAGGTACTTGTGTTTCAAACACAATAACAAGCTCAGTGATCGGAATTCTTAAGTAGGGGGCGCCGTACTTGTTTTTTTCCCGTTTGCAGACTTTTTAATTTGATACTCCCTCGAGGGGTCATTTATATACAAAAAAAAATAAGAGAGGAAATCAACTAATAGGTAGCTTCATCCTCTTTTCTGGTGTAAAGAACAACAGCTGTTCGGATTGTATTGCAATTCCCCGATTGACTTTATTTTCCATCCCTTCGTAACGTAACAAGCGTGTAAATTCTTATTGAAAGCAAATGATATTACATGTGGCCTGTGCCTCAGGTTTTATTGGAAGAACGCAACTTGGTTATTGACTCAATTTATGAGTAATGGCTCTTGGGGATCTCGAATCTTTTGTCTCGCTTACTTTGCGTGCCAGTGGGGGTTGGCTGTTATCGGGGGAAATATCTGGACAACCAGGATTCAAATATTGATATTCCTGAAATTGTTTGCTTTTATTGTACGCGTAAGTGGTTGGCATTGATACTTGAAGGTTAGATGTTTGTTTGGCGATGG
This sequence comes from Orthonevra nobilis, assembly GCA_963555765.1. NCBI lineage: Eukaryota > Metazoa > Arthropoda > Insecta > Diptera > Syrphidae > Orthonevra > Orthonevra nobilis. Next base: position 95,933,361 of record OY743224.1, read on the forward strand.
TGGAACTGTAGAGAAAAGATATTCGTTATTGGAAAATATGATTGAGGGGATGAAGTGAGTTTGGGAGGGTCTACAGAATTGATAAGGAAAGTTTTATGGAGAGGTTGTCCTGTCTACTCAAATCAATTGGAAAATAAAGCAATATAATTTTTGAAGTACGTTGTAAATTTTTTAAAATCTTTATTTTTTGTTTTCACTCTTACGCCGATTTCATGTTATCAAGTGTTAGCTCAATTATAGGACTAATTATGTTTAAATTTTTTTTTCAATACCATGTCCACTGCAATTGTTTGTCTTGTACAAAGTTAAGCTGTTCGGAAATTATAGTAAAATACTATGACAAAACGGGCTTCCATGCAAAGTTACAAAATGACAAAACAGAAAGTTTATGAATTCATCCACCTTGATTGCAACTAAAATATTCCGTTCTCAAACGGTTCAAAGAAACCCTATTTATAAACCTCCGGTGTCCGTTTGTCACAGAGCTGTATCTCCTTAACCGTTGAAAGAGACACTAACAATTTTCACAGAAGGTGAACTGCTAACTTAACAACAGTTTAAAGTATGCAATCATTTCGTCCATCCAACTCAATGCAAAAACTCGAATTCCAAAAAGAAAAATGAAAAAAAAAACATTTTTCAAAAGATCATTCGTTGTGTACTTGTGGAAAGAAAGTTTAAATGTTTCTTCCCAACTAAACGAAGTGTCACATTTATGTACACGTGCTTTGCTTTCGTGGCGACGTTTTTTCTATCTGAAAAAATTAATAACATTTTTTTTTGCAATATTTAACAACCCCTTTTACAGCAATTTCTTGGATCTTAAACTTTAACACGCGTTAGGGTGAGAGCTGACACTAATACCGCTACATTTTTTTGAATTTCATCAACGATGCCGAACGAATTTCCACTCGGATGAATACCTCTCATGAATATGCTAAAAAGGTCAGAATCATACATTCACACATTTCGACACCTTATTTAATCTTGTGGTCGTTTTAAATCCTTATTTGTGTAAGCTTTTTAATTTCCCATCTCGAAGTTCTTATTCTTATTGGAATTACAAGTAAACCGATATCGAGTTTTTATTCTGTCTTTCTTCCTCGTCCATATTTATGTGCGGTGCTATGAGAAATCTAAAATTAAATTAATATAGTTTTGCATACTCTTAGAAGACGCGGAACCCTTCTTGTAAGAGTCACCTCTCACTTGACTCCTTTTTTGTGTTTTTACCCAATCGGTCATTTTGAAAGTTCGGACGACGAAAATGAGTTGGATCAACTGATAGGTCCCAAGTTCGAATCCTAAAAATTCGATGGCGTAGGATTTTTAGTTTAAGTCAGAAAGAGGCTTACATTTAAATTGTTTTGCTTATAAACATGGTTGTAGAGGGATTTGACTGGACAAACGTAACGGATAATGTCGACGAAAGTTGAAAAGTTTCAAGAAAATGTAGAGTCAAATCTGTAAGTTGACCGGCTATGAAACTCTTATTTGGATCCGATAGACTATTTTCTTTTTATTATTTACTACTACACTTTTGTTAGTCGTCTTTTCGTGAGTCCAACTTCATTCCTCCTAAGTTAAAATCATTAATGGATGTATGGATACACATACTATATAGAGATGAAGTGATAACATTGCAACAATTATTAGAATTAATTATTGTATCTAGCAGCGTTTAAGATACCGTGTTATACGATCGTTTCTCCAACCGAAGTTATTATTGCAACATATTTCGATAATTGATAGACTTTGGTTTCAATGATGCAAGTGAAAGTCAGAGTTTATAGCCGGTCATTAATATTACGCAAAAGAAAAAAAAAACACTTCATAAGGTTTTCTATGGAATAAATTGCAAAACAAGGGGGAAAAGATATTATTTCTGAAAATTAAAAAAAGAGGAGACAAAATGGAGCCGTGTGACGCACCAGCATTTATGTGGGGAATATAAGAGAGGAAAAAGGGTCCGATATAACTAGGATTTAATGGCTCGGAGGTCGCTGACCAATTGATTAAATAATTTGGCAGTTGCATGCATTATCGACAAAACCAATTGATGTTTAACTCTATCAAATGGTCTTAAATATCAGGTCATATAGCATATGGTTTCATGAAATAGAGATTTGACTTTTAAAAGGACGGGCTGAATAAATGTTATAATGCTTGTTTTGTTTAACAGTGTATATTTTTTTAAGCAATTGTCATTCTTCGGACGATATGTGTCAACATTTCTTGACTTTCCAACGATTAGTTTGCAAGTTGCAATGGCTTAAGAAACGTAACGAAAATCCTGTGCCGATATTTATTTATTTAAGTCTTGGGCTCAACAGTTTGTTTTTGCAATTTCGAATGAATTTAAAGGCGTTTTTGTATGACAATGTGTTCTGCGCTATGAAAAGATTTTTCAGTAATAAATATCCTCCTTTATTCTTTGGTATCAATACTATTTCATAACATGCTACAAATACTAATCAATAGTGGACAAGGCAATGCTAATGAGGAAGATCCTGTCTAGTCATTAGAACAATTAGAACAGTCAACAGAATTCAGATAACAGGAAATAAAGTCATTGATTTCCTCGATGCTCGTGATTCGGTGCATCATGGATTCAAGAGAGACACCTTAAAACTAAATGTTTGCCTAAAAAAAAATCCGCCAAAAAAGTGAAATAATGTGCTTTCGCACTGGGTTGTCATTTCGAATCCCTTCAAATCGTATAAATGCTGACATGATTCTGCCTTTTCAAATGGATCCTTCGAATGCGAAAAATAAATTGACACGTTTAATTTCTTTAAGCAATCGGTTTTCAATTTCGTCCCTTTGAGCGCAAAACTTTTTTATTAATCCATATTGGGCTATTTAAAACGAACGAAGTATAAAAGGGTAGTTTAAATATTAATATTGGTTGATCAAAAGTGATGAAGAGTTCAAGTCTGGAATGGAACTGACAATGGATGCGCTTCAGCTTCGATTAACTGAATTATTTAATTTGATTTCAAGCCTCTCTGAATGCATTTGCAATCAATTGCAATTGACTTTCAATATTATTTGGTTTATTTATATTTATATTTTTCAACATTCAAGCATTTTATCCATAAGCCGAGAAAGAAAAATTTTCATTTATGATTAACTCTATTAAATTCTGAAAAAAATTTGGTATTGAGTGGAAACGCAAATAAATTTCATTCGAAAACTTCGATGCAATTTAAGTGCTTCCTATCGAGATATTACGAGCTAACTAAATTAGTAAATGGATTCCATTTTAATTTATTTATTGAATGCTTTCGATAAATTCCTTTCAAAGCCATATGCTCTCATGATTTATTTTCGTACTTGTTCTATTTTTTTTACTTATTGTGAATCAAACTTTTTTAAGCTAGAAATCTTCAGGCATTACATAAAAAAAAACATAGCAAGAAACGAAAGCAATAAAATATAAACTCGATAGGGAACATAAAACTGAATTTCGCTGGCACTGTCGCCGACAGGAATGTTTACCTCCTCCTACAACCACTGAACAGCAACTGCATCCTCGAAATGTCCATGGAATGTTCATATCTATAGAGCTCAATAAATAAAAACAAAACACAAATAATGGAAAGCTCGTAATGGGAATCGATTGCAAAACTAGAGTGCACTGTTGCATGATAAAAAATGAGAAATACTCCTCGAAAGGGACAATCATGTAGTCTGTGATTTTGTGAATATGAATAACTTTCGTATTGTGGGCCATTTTAAAGCGATATAAATTGCGTTTGAACATTTGGTTTGTTAATACTTGCTAACTTCCAACAGGAAAAAAAAAACAAAAATTCTGTGTCCCCGGAGCGGTCTTTTGAGCTTGTTGAACAGCCAGAAGTTGCACGGCGCCAGATCAGGTGAATACGGTGGTTGCGGAACGATATGGGTTGAGTTTTTGGCGAAATGATCACGAATTACGAGTGCGGTATGGGATGGTGCATTATCGTGGTGTAAAAACCAAGAATTGTCTTTTCACAATTCCGGCCTTTTTAGGCGGATAGCGTTACGCAAACGACGCATAACGTTCAAATAATATTCCTTGTTGACTGTTTGGCCGGTTGGAAGGAATTCATAAAGCACAACACCACGATAATCGAAGAAAACAGTCAACATGACCTTGATTTTTGAGCGACTTTGGCGCGGTTTTTTTGGTCTCGGCTCTCCTTTGGCACGATATTCGCTCGATTGATCGGTTGTTTCGGGGTCGTAAGCATAGATCCAAGTCTCATCGCCAGCTATAATGCGTTTCATGACATCCTGGTAGTCGGAAAGCATTGTTTCACACACTTCAACGCGACGCCTTTTTTCCAAAAGATTCAATGTTTTCGGTACCAGTCGAGATTTGACGCGCTTGAGGCCCAAAACGTCCTTCAAAATGGTATTGACTGAGCCTTTCGATAAGCCAACTTCATCAGCAAGGTCTCTAATCGTTAATCGATGGTTTTTCAACACCAAATCTTTGATTTGTTGGACGTGAGCTTCATCGGTTGAGGTTGATGGTCGCCCAGAACGCTCTTCGTCTTCGACACGTTCACGGCCGGCTTGGAAATCACTATACCACTTGTAAACATTTTTTTAGACATAGCCTCATCATCAAAGGATTTCTGCACCATCCTCAACGTATCCGCAGCAGAAAATTGATTCCGCAAACAAAATTTAATGCAAATTCTTTGCTCAATAAATTTCGACATCGCAAAAAACGAAAAACTCACTTTTAGCAGCTCACAAAACGACGCGTATCTCAAACACTATGAATATATTTTGACATGAAATTTCACATAGATGTCACCGACAGTACTACCAACCTAAAAAGAAAGAAAAAATTTCAAATCCTTCGACGCGCGCAGTTTAAATTCATATGTCACCTTATTTTTTGGACACAGTATTATTTGTAATAAATAAAAAGTCCTTTATGTTTTCTTATAACATATGTGATACTGTTTTAGGCCTATTTGGTTGCTTATTTGATCCTCCTTATAAGACCATCAAGCAAATTACTTTTTTTATATCTAAGAACCAGTTAGTTTTAAAAAGATAGCAGACATTAAAAATTTATATTCCATGTAGTTTTGTTGAGTTTTCATAGATGTATTAAACATGAGAAGAGCGGAGTGGATTTGTTTTTTTAGGAAGGTCTTGTCTTTAAAAGAAGATATCTGTTGTATTAGAAAAAAGGCAAAAGAGTTGGTTTAAATGATCTTAATCCGCTGGTTTATTATTAAAAAAGAAAATTTCTTACAACAATATATATATACATTTATGTAATTTTCGTGGACGTTTCGACTGAAAAATAGTAGATATTTGCCGATAACATAAATAAAAACGGTTGATGAAAATTTGTTTGTTGGGGTGAAAAGGTTACCGAATTTGGAAAAAAAATATTGGCTCATGTTGAAATTTCAGTCGTAACCAATTGGAGAATTTTAAGAAGAAGCTCAGGAATCCAAAATCAAAGACTACAAAAAATATAGGTATGAGAGTACAAGGATGCGACAGAATCGAGATCATTTAAACATTGTGCCTCAACGGACCAACTTATTTCATCGCTAAGGCATCAGAATCGAAAAAAATTTCAAAGCATGTAAGCCTCCAAAAATAGTAAGTTTATAAGACACAGCATTGGTTCTAAATGATTTTGATGAACGTTTTCAAAGAACATCATTATTTTCATATGCAAATTTGGTTCGTTTACTTTTCCCTTCACGTTTTACATTTAAATGAATTACTAGAATAAATTTTAATAAGCTGATATGTTAAAAAATAAAGAAAAAAACTCTTTTGATAACTTCTACTTTACTTTCTCGTTTACCTTTACTTGTTCTCTCCACTGTTTTGCTTTAATAAGACTTCAAACGCACTATTTTATGTCAAAATATAAACCCAAGATACAATTTATGCAATATTTTCGAAACTTCTGTTTTTTCCTCTTTGCGAGAAAGACTTATTTCAGCAAAAGTTTCTTAAAAACTCTATAAAGCATTTTCTTGAAATTTTGAAGAAAAAAGTTGACAGTTAAAATATCGTTATTGAAACCCATCATCAATTGTCCAGCAAGTCCTGAGGGCTACTCCCCAAATAACAGAACTGACCAACAAACTTTGTTATAAGAAACATTTTGCCTCGAGCATACGTGTTTCCTGAGCACGTTCACAGAACTTCACAACACGTCCTTCAGTACTTCCTCTTTTATTTCAACTAATTACGACAAACTATCGATTGCTGATGATTACTTGAGTCTTCCTTAATTATTTAGAAGTCCACACATGGCGTAAATTTCTTTCATCGTTTTTTTTTATCGCTTTTCCTTTTGTTTTCGCTTCTTCATTAATTCCCCTTTGTTTCGGGTAATTGAATACACATACGCGTTACGTAAATGTGCCAGAAAACGGAAGATTGCAATCATTTGTCCGTTTCATTAATCACGGTAAGTTAGCTTTGATTTAAAAGGATAATAGATGAGATATTCGATTTGGGTCCTCACAGGCTCATCACAAGACCCATCATCAATTGCCAAGCAGTCCTTGAATCTTGAAATTGGCTGGCAGTCTGCCCGCAAGACATTAAACTTATGCAAGATGAAAAGTGAAATTGCTTTTGGTCCTTGTTTTAATTTTATTTCATTTCCGCTTTGGTGAAGGTTGCCAGGATATAAGTAGATAGCTATTGGCGGTGTGATGTCATTTGTGGTACAGATGTTTCATTGTTTTTTAATATTTTTCTGTGTACTTCAGCTGCAGTTCAGTTATGAATAAGATATGAAACAGGAAACGTAGACAAAGAAGGGAATATGAAAGTCATGACCTTCGTGTAGGTACTGTATCGACCGAAAGTATATCACCGAAAGGCTGCTTTTTTTAACGTTTTATATGAGACCATCGCCAACTTTATTTTATGACTCACCATAAGACATCTTAAGCTGTTATGTCCTGGTCCTAATCTGCCTGTTGAGTTTCGAGTAATCTTCCCATATTTGTTAGCACAGAACTTACGAACGAGCAATTTAACCAAAAACGCACAACTATTTTTTTATTAAGTTAAAGGTTTATGATTTGATATGAAATGTCCCTATTCGGGCGCCAGTGATGCAGTAAAGACCGAAATTACTGGTTAGTTTTACATACTGATTCCCTTTATTGAGTAACAGAAAGCTATACATAAGTAAAATAAAATTAATTTAATGGATGATATATGAGGCAATGTTCTTGCCCAGAGACTGATTTTAACGTTGATACTAAAATTGGTACCAAGTCATTTCGACACCAAGTACTAACGCACTTATCTGCCGAATTTGGTACCGGGTACTAGCTAGTAATTGGCATCAGTTAGTCGCTTTAAATCGGTAATCTAACGGCGTTAATATCTGGATTAAGCCAATTTCATTCTCTCTGTTTTAGTTTTTTACTGTGGGATGGATTTTTGGCGGTCACTGTTTGTTTAACGATTTCGACGATGAAGAAGAAATGTAAAATCGTCGCTTTGCCCTCAGCGGAACATTGTGAGCATTTGGAACGAGGTGCATTTTTTTCGTAGTTTTCGTCGAAGACAATAAAAAAGCTATTTTTACGTTCTTCACTTGAAAGTGGAAGAATTACAGCACCCACATGTGTGGGAACACCGATTTGCACTTTTTGCTCACCGCAAAAAATAATAACTGCATGTGCGATACTGCATGAAATATGCATTGATGCCAACGAATTGGAGCCATCCGTGAACGCAGAAGATAAAAATTATATTCAATGGATAAATAACAGGTGAAATACCTGATGCACCCCTTGGCAATTAAGGAAGGAAATCGAAAACAGACAGTCGTCGGAGAGGTCTTTCTCCTGAAAATTGCTTGGATACAAATATGCTTTATTACGCTTTACTATTTTATGGAAACATGAAATATATAAAATCGTTATTAACTTAATTACTTCAAGCTTTCTTTGAGTTCACTTAAAAACTCGAATTCTTACAAAAGCTTATTTACAAAAAATAAGCTAAAGAATAAACTTGAAATATCATACAGATAATCAAACAATACAAGCTTATAAATATTTTAAACATATAAATGTGTGAAACAAAGAAACATGAATTGCCACGATAAACATCCGCGAAAAAGGATGTGAAGAAATGCTAAAGTAGAGGCTTTTCGTTGGTACTGAGTACGAGAGATAGTAATGGACCAGTTAGACCGCGAACTTAGTCAACTTAGTACTCATATGAAAAAATCGACCGCTAATTAAATAAATTTTAAAAGCAATTGCTGTCATTCGTGTGAATAAAACGTTCCTATACTTTAGCATGTTCGAAGACCTGGAATTTTGCGTCTTAGTTGTATGCCTTTTATTCGTGCCGATTTGAGCAAACGCTATTTTCGAACAAAACAATTGCTTGGATTAGTTTTTAGGGTTCCGTTCCTCAAAAGGAAAAACGGAAACTTTATGGGATCACTTCGTTGTCCGTCTGTCTGTCACGCCTCTTTTCCTGATGAATGCGTGAAGGTATTAAAATGAAATAAATACCAAATACTTATACTAACTACAAGTTTCTAAGCAACTTTCGTTGCGCGAGTCCGACTCGCATTTAATCGTTTTTTTAGTTCGTGTTGATAGTTGTTATAATTTTTCGATACCAATAGTCGATGTATCACTCCAAAAAATTACTATTGTTGATATTTAGCTGCTCATTACATAGTCTGATTTGCCTCAAATTTAAAAATGCCCCGGCAGAGGACAATTGAAATAACTCAATTTCTGTTTTAGTTCATGAACTGAAAAATAAATCTTCCAGCCCTACAAACACATCGAACGCTACTGAAAGCCCTTTTAACAGCTAACAGTACGATCTTCTCAGATTTCTGCTGGGATAAGAGTGGTTGAAAGCAAAGGCAATATTTTTATATCCAAATCGCACCCTGCTACGACCGTCAACAACATAGAAAAAAATATATTCACCTGGGTTATTTATCAACCTTAATGGCAAATGCATCTATTTTACGATAATGGACTTACTGAACGAATGATAAAATATGAAGGGTTACCTCGCAAATGTTCAATGTTATTGCGAACTACATTCTTTTATGTGGCTTAACTACATGTACTTAAAAGTGAACATACCATTAAGACTTCAGTCACCATCAAACACCGAGTGGTTGCTTAAATGTCCTTAAACTCTCTCCAAAGACCTTAAACTAGATTGCGTGACATTTTAGTCCATTCATACATCCATTTTTACACTTCATAAGTGCTTCAATGTCATGGCCGACCGACACCAACGGCATCAGTGCACCAGTGCATCAGTTTGTAAGTGTTGCAGTGCTCAAGTAGTATCCTTAAGCGCAGTCACAACTATTAAGTGCAAGGATAAAAAAAGAAAAATATTTATATGTATGTAGGTAGTAGACAATGAAAAAAAAGCCCTGCAACAAAAATAATCTGAGGATTACCCTCACCTGTTGAAAAAAAGGACGTCTGAAGGCCATATAATTGTAGATACTTTCGAAAAGTCCTTGATGATGCATTTCATACGTCGTTGTTTCCTTTCTTGACTTGACACCCAATACAATTTAGTAACTATAAATGTGTTTGGTTTCTAAGTCCAAAAAACCTCGATTAATCATTCCAAAAAAAAACATCAATCAAAATTGAATCAAGTAATTTGAGTTTATGGCAAGGACAAGTTTGGCTTCGCACCAAACAAGACGTTTGGTCGGCACAAAATGACTTTAAACGTGAAAAAAGTGCGGATGAAGAGGGCAATGAATAAACACCACCACCAGAAGCACAGATGAAATACTGTTCTTTCTTTTGTTCTCCTTGTTTATATTATCTCAATAAGATTTTTTCCGTTTCCGTTGTCATTTTCATTTCATTATTTATATTGTTTCTCTTCCGTTCTACACTAATGGTAAATAGCGGATGAAAATAAAGAGGAATAAAAACTTTAATTTTCACTATTGTGATTATTTTTTTTTTGTTGCCACTCTTTTATTTAAGTCAACACAACTATTTATTTAAAAACAGTTGAAAAAAAAACTGAGCAGGAGACTAGTTGGATTCATGGCTTTTATGATAATTATCTTTACAATTGCAATGGAGATATTTCAGACGTAAATTGATTAAGTACTTTAGCGACAGCAATTGAAAAACAACTTAGGCCATTTTCTTGATTGCACTTAATAGCATTATAAAGGGGGGAATTTATTTTACACATAACAATTTTGGGGCGGAAATTTGGATTAAAAATAGTGTAAAATTACAAACTTTCAGCCGAGAAGTTTCTCCCACCGAGCTGAAGTAATGTTCAGCAAATGATCCATTTCTTTCTTGTAAATAGTTGTAGATTTTGATAGTCCTTCCCAGGCTGATTTCGATATTTAGCAGTGATCGGAATTTCTAAGATATGATTTAGTTTGAATACGTCTTTGTCCTTTTCTTTTAAGAAACCTATGATTTGCTTCATGAAATGAAACGACAACTCAGTTTTCAGATATTGTGAAAAATCACAAGCTTTTTAATCTACGAGTCATTCAATTTTGTCATTTGGCTTTCCCTTGACGTTTTTTTTACGAAATTAATTGGTTGCCACATGAGTTTGTTTCTTTTTGCTTATGATGCTAATAATGTTAAATAACGATTAAAAAAACGTTAAGCTACAGCAACGTGGTGGCTAAGGATGTTTTCATGCGTCAGTGTTGCAGATATCCTCTTGAATCATGAAAAAGGAGAAGCATAGACTTTTTGGATTCACATTTCTGAGATAATATTGCATGCTCTGCCGTAGATTTATGGATCAAAAAATAAAGAAAGGGGAACATCAATTTACGAAATGGTCTCAGCTTAAAACTGCTTTGGGATGAAATTGATATATTTGTAGGTTCGTTAAACAGTGTCCAGCATCGACAGATTAATTAAGAGAAATATTTCAAGTAGTCTTGAGATAAATAACGTTGGAAAACGCAAATAAGTTGATCGATTGAATGTCGGAAAAATTTGTGCAAGTATCAGGTGGATTTTTGATGAAAATGAGGACGACGAACCATATTTTATAAGTCTATTCAGTTATAAGGCTTACTAAATTAATTTGGCTTAGTAAATTTAATGTTGAAGAAGCTATTGCAATAAATTTTGATATATAAATAAAAAAGAAAAAACAGAATTTCATAAAATTTGTCTGATAGAATGAATTGTCCGGAATCTTTTGAAAGGCAGTGTATGTAGCTACTTGCATGTACGTATTTAAAAAAAAACACAAGAAAACATTTCAATTAGAAAATCTTTTCCTTAGAAAACATATATGATTTTAACAGAACAAATCAAATTGTCCATTTTTTCGACAGTTTTCTTGTAATAAAAACTCAGGTGTTCATTTTGCAATTACACTTCGAGTCAGAATCGAAAGCTTGATTCGTTCTCAAGTTAGTTCCATACGAAAATATCCGCACAAACGTACGTATGTACGTACACACACGCAAACACCCTTCAGGGAGTAATGGAATCCGACTTCTGGGACCTCGAAACGAATAGAAATGTCAAAATATAAAATTCCGAAAATCGGACCAATTACAAGAACTTCCAGATGGAAAGTTAAAAATATTGTAGACCGTTTGTCTATTTTCTCGAAAGTGCTGGAGGAGCTTATCCGTAAAGAAAAATGTAATGTATCTTTTCAACTCGTTCTAGTTTTTTGAAACTCATGAATTATGACGACACGCCAAGTTGGTGTGTTAAACGAGGTTATTTAAAACTTGTGAACTCGTTCAGAGAAAAGTCAGCTCTAAAAAACTATAACACACTTTTTGTCCAGCTTCATTTAAACACATAACCGGGACGCTATTATTTATAAGACATGCTTAGAAGCATTCTACCCAAATACGGATGTACCTCGTCGGAGTGCAATTACATAATTTTTGTGAACAAAAAAAGCTTCACACGGTGACAGGATGGATATATTATATTAGCTGCCATGACTCATATAGAGATTTTCTTACACATTGAGTGTCGTGGTAATTTTTCACGTGGCTTTAGGATCGACGATTGTCTAAATACTAACAAGATTGGAGGTTTATGATCAACCTAATACAGCCTGCTAGAAAACTTTATTCAACTTCGAGATTTGTCAAAAACTTATCGCTTCAGAAAGATTGAACCCTTTAATATGCATGGACCAACAGCAATGCTAAGAAATCGAATAGAATGAAGTGGGGGCAGTGATGTCCAACAACGGATTTTCTGACTTAATCTGGTGAGGTACATTCTCTTAATCCATTCAAAAGTTTGGTCGCTTTGGTCCCAATGCAGGTACTCGTTTGCTCCCCCTATATTTAGTGGTCCAAGGAACATATTGAATTCAAACTGTTCGTTTATCCAATCGCGAAGAAATGCCTAAACGAGAGTGACAGAGCCTGACTACATCTTAACCAATTCCGCAACAAATTTAGTATCAAAATTTCTAACAGAAGTTGTTTTCACATGAATTGAATTAGCTCCAATGTAGAGCTGGCCGTGAACACTGTTAGTTACAAGGCAGACTTCGAAATAGGATACGACATAACTTGAGTAACTTTAAGGCAAAAATCCCATCCATTCCGCAAGCTGCTATAGGTTCATGGAAGAGGTAACTTTTAAAAATCAGTGATTTGTAGATGGACCATGATAAGCTACAAATCACTCGCTTTTCTTTACAGGTCAAACCGAACTGTGATCTATGCGAGTTATCGGGCCAACCAGTCATATTTTCTTGCAGATGAAGCTATGCAATAGCAAATGAATGGATCTAAACATCGTGTCCTTACTTACTGTCTTACTTAATTTCGCAAGCTACAGAGGGATAAGTGGTTTTAAATCACGGAAAATTTTTTTTTTTTTTAAAATATTGTATGAATGACTTAAACCCCGCGCCATGAAAGGCCGGAATCAATCAAATCTTCACACTACGAAAAATCTTTGAAAAACATAGTAGGTAGTTCCACTTCAATAATCACCATTAGAAATTAAAAAGCTACAAGGAAGTTTGACCTGAACTTGATAGTCCTGATATACATACATACATTAACACAAAGGACTAGAGCTAAAGTAAATAAGAGCAAATTTATCCAGCATATTACAGAATTCATAAAGGACATTTAGGAGAAACGGAGCTTTTCTCGTTGCTCACATTTCAGAATATGTTGTTATATGAGCCTTTCCGAGTCATAAAGAATTTTTGTTTTACAATTTCCCTGCATTTCTATCGCACAAATTAAATTTCTTGATTTCGATCTCAAAGACGAAGCAAAAGGCGAGGTCACCTGGACACAAGTATTTTCATCACATCTTTTGTGTTATTTGAAGATTGCATCGGATTTCCCTTCAATGTGATTTCCACGTCGAGTGTGTCTAGGTTTCGAACAGATATTCCTAGAATTTTTCTTTCCCTTTCTTTGCAAAAGGACAACGTCCAAGTGGATAAGGACACATAAAATAAATATCATATTGTTCCGTTTGTTATACAATATTGTCGAAGGGTCAAAGGAATGAATTCAATAAGATGATTGATAAGTCGTTTGAATGGATTGTTATCCATCATGCTACATGAAGTTTTTTCTTAAAATCCTATAACTTTTAAGAGAACAAACTTAAACAGAAGTCCAAAAAAAGTTTTTGAAAATAATCTCACATGTCATTTAAATTATTTTTAGCCTATCATTGATAGTGTCGTTGGATAGTTGATAGTTACGTTCGAATATGGAAATACTTTGTTTAGATTTGGTTGGACTGAGTTTAAAATGTACTCAATTTAGATAATTTTCCACAACCTGTGTAAAGTAGTGCATTTCGACTTGTTTTATCCCCAATTTATTTGCAATCAAAAGAATTTATAAACAATTAGGAACACAGGATGGAAAGGATTTCTGTTTGAGATAAATACAAATCATTGAATTCGCTCGATAAATGGGTTCATAACAATTAGGTTTTAAGGATAAAAGCACTCGGTTGATGAGTCTTGTTTCTCACCGCTTTTCAAGCTTTTGAGGCTTATTATGTTATCTTTAAAAAAGTTCACCACCACCGTCTTGTGCAAAGACATTTCATAGCCTTACAGGAAATAGTCTAATAAGGCTTAATCGCACAATCCTGGTGGCCGATGAACAAGTTTCGCGAAATATATCGTTCGTTTCCTTCAGTATGTTGATTGAATAAATAAGTTTTTACTTAGTGTGAAAAGCTATACATTTGGATCCATGATATGATTATTGATATCGTGTTCGATGTGGAAAGACAAAATTTATAGTCACTTGGGATAATCGCATTCACAAACGATTCACCAAGTACAAAAGTTTGCGAGCAAATAGGCATCGCCTGAACCTCCTGAAAGTAAGTAAGAAAGCTCGATCGAACAAGAAGTTCAAGGATAGGATGAGGTCTCCACGCTAGACACTCCATCATGATAAATGCTGATCATGACCGACTCTGTTTATTCCGTCGTGTTTAAAGGCATAATGAATCAATAAAGCCTAGAGCCCTACTCAGGATGCTGTATCAACCTGTTCTTTATTTGATTTGTAATATTTTCTAATCGATTGGCAGCACAGGTCCGTTGTTTTTCTATTCTCTGTTAAGGTTTTATCCTCCAGTTTGTGCTTGTTGTTAATTGGCTTTCGGGCCGGTAAGTTATATAATAATTAATGCAGTGATGATGAAAACGAGCTTTACGTTGGAGGTGATACATCTGATAACGAATAAGATCAAATTATCGACGACCGAAGATGACATAATTTTATCGGCTTTGCGTAGTAATAGTCACAATTTAATGAAAGACTTGTGAGTTCCGATAGTATTATATTGTAAAAATATGTATAAATGGAGTCGAATACAACCATTGTCGTCAAGGGTTCCAAAAATAAACATAATATTGCATCCACCAGGATGTAAGACATTCACGAAAAATATTTGAACGGTGACAAGGGCTGGGTTGCGAGTTTTTGATACAACGACAATTAAACGTATTACATCGTATGCTAACATTAAAAAAGGCTAAGGGTGACAGACACAATTTCGACCAGGATCAGGGCCCAGGCAGTATTCGACCATCAGTAACACGTGAACAAACGGGAAATGCATTACGTGCGCTGCTTGATTTGTCCTACATGTCTAGTCTTTTGAGCATGCATGGTCTTATAACAAAATAATTGTTTGATAAAGAAACAGGGGTAGGCAGGCTTCTTAAGGGTCACAATGCCTGGCTCAAGGTTTGAATTCCTACTAAATTCCTTGCGATTTGACGATCGAAATACGAGAGAAGATCGTCGCAAAAATTACCGACTTGCTTCAGTTAGAGAACTTTTTGATCCATAAAGAATTAAATGACATGTCCGGTTGCTATACCATGGATGAGCAGCTGCCGCAAATAAGCCTGATAAATACGTTATAAAGATAGTTTTACTTTGTGACACTAAAACATCTTATATGATCATCAGGAATCAACCTATTGCGTATTATTATCTTCAGACCATAGCTGAACCTTTTCACAGTTCAAGCAGAAACCTTACCTGTTACAATTGGTTTACATCCATACTATCGACAACTATTCTCTTTTATAAAAAGAACCGTTTTTGGAGATACAATTATAAAGAAATACTGGAGCCATTCAAAAATCAATCGAGTTTTGAAAAAAACTGGACCCCTGATTAACATAAGAATTCACTTGAAGACATTAACAATGGAAGCAATTGAGTAACGAAAAAAATTGCCCAATATGCCAAATAGTCAATGGAATTTTGAAGAGACCTCATATCACAGAAACACTGGCACCTGACCTTCCAAAACAAGGATGCAGGTTTCATCCCAACTCGAAAGACTGAAAAAGTTAAACCTTTTGTAACAAGTGCAAAGCACCCATCTGTGGCGCCCATCAAATAAAAATGTATGCCAAATGTATTAAATAGAAGTTTTAGTAAAACGTTTGTTTTTCTATTCAAATATTAGTAAGAGTGAAAAAAAATATTAAAAATTGTACAAATACTTTTATTTAATAATATCTTGAGGGTTCTTAAAATCCACCACAAATATTGGTAGTCTTCTAGAGACTATTTGGCATAAACGAACGAACCCCACATGCGGACCAGAATGGATGCAGAAGAGTGGGAAGAAGATATAAATTGATATGGGCATGTCTGCTTTTCACAGACTTTATATAAAAATATTGACGATGTATAAAGCTAGTTCATTGTGGAATCATGATCAGCCAAGGTGGCTTAGAGGCTAAACATGTTATTGTCAATCCCATTATGTGACTAATTCTCATAGACTTGAAGCCCGTAATTTTTCAATAAGTCTATTATAAATTTTTTTAACGTTAATCAATGGGTTCGAATATTTATCTTTAACATATTTATTAAAAAAAACTGATCGAAAATAAACACCCTGTGTGTCGAGTGTCAAGATGTTTTGACTGACATTCACCCCACTAACAATTCACCAAAGTCAAAATGCAAATAAGAAGTTAACATGCACATGCAAACAAACAAAGACTTACCTGAAATATTCTTAAGATGACGTTTTGCAGTAGATCCTGGTTCGACGTTCACAGCTCTCGCAAGGATCACAATAATCCAATCACAACACACAAATTTATTGAAAAAAAAAAATTTAATTTTGAACAAATTTCGAAAAAAAAACAACAGAAATGTCAACAAATGTTGTGAGCCTGCATCGACTGCTTTTTCATGGATCATGCAGTTTCATTCTCACATGCGCACTTCACTTAACACAACACAATGGCAAGAGAGAGACTACACTATGGTAATGGGTAAAACTTTTCATTTTAACTACACACAAAAAGCAGACGATAACTTGGCCAGGATGGCTCTTCACACATAAGCACTTTGCACTTTTGCATCGGCAGAAGGCCTGTAGGGGAGGGAGTGAGAGATCACAAAACACTTTCATGATGGAGAGGGGGAGAGAGCACTTTTTACTTTGGGGCAAGGGATATCGATTTAAAGTCGCGCACTAGTCACTTTTCACTTCACTTTCAGAACTTAACACTCAAACACTTTACAAAACACTGCGCCGCAGGACGGCTGCGTTCCGGCTTTTATACAAAATCCCGGGCCGAGCTGTCTGTCATCCTAGATGACATCTTCCAGTGGAATGTCATATTAACTGGAAGGGAAGGAGTTTTGGGTGGAATTAAAGGCATAAGCTTTCGCAATCGCAGTGGCGCACGCATTTTAAAGGTGAATGCGCAGGGTTTATATGTTTATATATTGTAAATTTTCCATGTAGATGAACATACATATCTAAAATGCAGGATATTTTTTATAAAAGCACAAGGATCAATGAGTTATTTTGTTATTAATGTCGACAAGCAACCAATTCTGAGGATTATTTTTAGGTTAAGGGTTGTTCGTTCACACAAAATGTGGTGATTTGATTGCCCATGCGCGTCGCGCGCTCTATACCTTCTTTTACATTCGAGGAGTATGTGATGGGGCCAGTGCGAATTTGTTCTGGTCATTTGCTCCAAATTAGACAAGAAGATCGAGGGTTAAATAAAAAGCGTGAATTTGTTACGCTGTTAAGACTAAGAAACATTGAGCTCCACATATAGTAATCAAACAAACCACAGCCTTCAAATTAAGAGACGAAGTAAGTACTTAATTTGGTGAATATAATGTAAAGAGGAAACAATTCGAGTTGGAGGGTGAACTTGCAAGATTTTGGCTGCCTAAGCTATGCTGCTTTTTGGGGAAATGTTCTCTCAGGAACGGCGAAGGCTTGTAAGTTGCAGTTGTTTTTTTCAACAACTTGGATCTGCTCTTACCAAACTTCAGGTGTGCCCACTGGTGACTTGCAGAAGAGCGGCATATCAACGATATTTGGTCTGATACCACAGTCCTGTTTTCATTCTTCTTGCTTTTTTTCACATTGATTTTATAAAGATATCCTGCAGCCTTCTCAAGACCATGACTGAATCATTGCTCTAAAGCACCTAAGCGAGATTCTTTTCCAACAATAATCTGTCTTAGTGATATGCCTAGCACTAATCAATATATTGTTATCATAGAGCTCAGTCCATGAAACGGAAATTCAGAATAAATAACTAAAACGGATTTTCTTGCTTTAAATTAAAACTCATTTCTGCGGATGTTTAATAACTACATCCTTTTCAGGTACAATTGCCTACATTTACGATTTTTATTTACATAACTTTACAAGTATGGTCGGAAAGAGAGGCGAAATGAGTATTGAAATACAATTATCAACGTTGCCATCATCAATTCATATTTGCCCCCTTTAGCTATCCTTTTTAACCCCATCGATTATTCAACATTGTTGTCACCACGAATGAGTGTCCCCATTTATTCAGCTCTCGCTATGTTGCGAGTACTTGGTATTTCAGTGGCGTATGTCCCGTATGGTATAAATTTCCAATAAAAGAACATTGTTTTTTATCGCATTATATAGCTACCTGTGAATGTTCCCGGAAATATCGCAGAAGATTTTTCGAAAATAACATTATTGTAAGTCAACTATGATTCATATACCTGGAGCATGAAGCGAATAATAGTCTTGAATAACCGTTGGCTTAAAGCTTTACCGGCAAGTCGATAACTCGGTATTTAACATACGAATGACACGCGTATAATAACGCGTAGTGCTGTAATATAACTCATTCAAAAGTAAAGGCATGAAATAATGTATTTTAAATGCAGGATGAAGTCGTATTCCCGATTATTTTCGTTACTTTCCATTCAGAAACCCATTTTAAGCGTGAATATATAAATCGGAACAATTATATGGCTTTCGTCGCACATTTCAAATGCCACAAAATAAAGAAGCCAGCCTAAATTTTTCAGTCTAATGAGCAGGTGAAGCCTTACGAATAATTCAAATAGAGGCTTATCAAATATTAGCTTCAGTTTCCTTTTTTATGAGAAACATTTCCACGGTCGAAGATGAGGGACATAAATCGGGAACAATAATGAAATCTGAAGTTAACTTCATCCACAAGAGAGTAATTTTGATTCGCTGTAGCAAACAAGAGACCATTTACGAAAACTATAATGAGATTCGGGTGCTCTCTACCGAGCCTTGTGGTTCACCAGCATTTTCGTGGTACATTGTAGAGTTGATTCCCTCCAATACTAAGGGGTTTTTCAGTAGGAATGACAACTTTGAACTTATTTTATGAATGCATCCTTTTCCTTATAATCGGACTGTCATTATCAATTTATTCAGTAAACTCAACATTTTCATCATGGTACACGAACGTCTGCAAATTTTAAAAATTTTCTAACAAAGTTCGGAGTCGGTGACCGCAACTTTAAGATCGTTTACTCCAATTTTCGGTCGTTATTCTCGCCCAGCTAATTACAAGTTTATCGTTTATCGCTGCCGTTCAGATGTCCGTAGTAAACGATCCAAATCAGTCAATTCCACGGCGTTCTTAAGAATTGAGCATCGCTCGGACGACATTATGGCGTATTTTGCTATTTTGCCCGTACAAGATCAAGCTGACTCGAAAATTGAATTGAATTGATGGACCATTTGAAGTGACGTACGTTCTTCGAACGGGCTCTGGAGAAGATGCGCCAAGATAATGAATTTCATCGTAAAATAATCTTCAGTGACGAAGCTCATAGCCACACAGCATACTTTACAATCGATTTATTGAAGAGTAAGTTTGATGAGCGTGTTAACACAAGAAATGGTTCAGTCGATTAGCCGCATCGTTCGTGCGATTTAACGCCTCTAGATTATTTTCGTTGGGGCTACGTCCAGTCTTTGTTTATGTCAACAAGCCGACGACGTTGGGAAAGCTCACAGCTAACATTGGACGCGAAATAACGGCCGAAATGTGTGGCCGAGTCATAGAAAATTGGTTCCAACGCATCGAATTGAAGTTTCTAATAGAAGGGTTCTTTCGACAATATGGCTTAATGTCAGACTTTGTTAAACGTAAACCTATTAATTATTCTTTCACCTAAAATGTGCAGAATGGTTCCACTTTGAGATATGCCATCAATTTACCTGTGGACCTTCTGCTGCGAAATCCATACTGCCTGTCAATAAGTAGTGGTGAAGTATGGTGGTTGATAGTTGGAGTGTGAAAAAGATTCGCTTTTCTTTGGGCCGGCTTTACAAACGCTTCTACCAGGAAGGGGCCAGAAGAGTAGGATAGATAAAAATAGCTTACGCAATAGTTTTGCAAGTGAAAATTGTCAACCCTTACAAATCTGGGAGAAGTCTTGTAAGGACTTGGATCCAAATGCACTTATTTGAATAAAAAGCGCGCACAATACGCAACTCAACGTAAGAACAACAACCGGTACAACAGAAAGAATGTCTTTAATTGCCTACTTTGTGCACTTTATTCAACCAGAGCTACGCATTTGATAACATACTGAAAGGTGTGAGGAACGTCAAATACTTCGGAAAGAACAAGTCGCAAAAAAAAAGTCGAAAAAAAATACTTTCCTTGATTCTCCACAGTCGCGGCAAAAATGCAGCTCAAAGTTTAACAGAAATTTTCTTTTATTTATTTTATTTAATAAGTAAAAGTAAAAACGATCTTTGTTTTTGTTTTAGAATTCAAACCCAATGCTACAGCATTAAAATTCCTAAGCAAAAATACGCTAAATTCATTCTCACTCAATTTAACGCAAAATAACTATAAAAAAAACATTTTTTTACATTCCATTATTACCCAAATGAAAGTCTTCTGCTTGATAAACATTCATCGCCGATCATCGTCGTTAACACGAAAAGGAGTAATTTCCAGTTTCGACAATTTTTTCAAATTAGTAATTATTCAAGAAAATAAAAACTAAAACAAATGAAACCAACGAAATGTCTTCATAAGTCAGAAAGATACATAACTTCCTCATCGTTATTGACTCACATAAGCCGCAAATGGGCCGTAGTAATAAAACAAAGGATATAATCCAAAACTTTCCTCGCAAAGTCGTTAATCATTTTTGACCCTTTTTAACTTTCTGCTTGACTGAAGCAGATGAAACGAACAACAATAGCCCGGCCTGGCCGCTCATTTAGATTGAGAAATAAATCACCGGTCCTTTCGTTTATTGCTGGACTTTTTCTTTTGGGGACAAAAGCGACTGTAAAAACTGTATTATCATTCGAAAGGCGAAAAGCCTCGAGTGGGTGTGTGTAGTATCCACGAGCATGTAGTTGTCCTGGGCGCCTGAAATATATTTTAAGGAAATACAACTTTTATCTGATGATGGACTTCGTTAGCTTTCCGAAAATACCTTGTGCCATATATCAGAAAAACAAAATTTGTATGAGTCTTTTTTGGAAGAGGAGGAAATATATCTAACCAGGTGTTTTCACTTTTTATTCTTAAATCTGCCATTCTGGAAGTATTGGTAATAATGCGGGACAGTCAAGCTTGCAAGATTGCAATGCTCACCCATTTTTTCCTGACAAGATGAGTTTTCAAGGATTAAGTGTTAAGTGAATGCTGGTGGAAGGCTTTAATTTGCTTCATACGACATCAAATTCCTTTACTGAGATTTCTGACTTAATTATATGCAATTCCAACTAAATCATTCAACTACTTATTAAACTGTGCAGTGTTTCGCTTAAAGCGGTTTCCTATTTGCCAAAAACTTGTTTGGCATCCTTTCTCCTTAACCTCGAGAGCTAAACTTTCACAAATTAGTTTTAACGATGCTGCTTCGCAATGCTGTACTATTGTACAATGAGTACATGTTTATTTTTTTTTTGGATGCAATTTGCCGATGCTTTGTTATTAAGTTCTCAATTGTTCTCGTTGGCATTGTATCACAAAATAAACTTTAATGAGGCAAACTATAAGCGCATGGTACACTGAAATTTAATTTCACCCCACGAAGTTGTTTGTTCAACAAAATCAGGATATTAGTGGAACTCGAAAACGTTTGCGGGCTAAATGTAGCACTTTAAGTTCGAATCAAGTGCAGTTTCCGGCATGGCTCTGATCTCTGGATTTTCACTTGCACCTTTTTTCAATTTCTTCTGATGTAGTATGAAAAACATTATGATTTTTCCTATAAATAATGCTCATGTAACGTCAGTGAATGAATGTTGTAACATGACAGGTGTAATTTAATCCGGTCCTGCAGATTTGTTGAGTTGGAAGGCCTAAATACATCTCTATGCTCCCCTTTACGAATAATCTGTGATGCCAAGGTTTCTTGGCTAGATTCCGTCCATGCGCCATAAGCATTTTTTTTGTAACAGATTGAAGTCGCCTTGATTTCTGTGCGTTATGGTTCTATCAAATTTCGCAGGACAATACACTTTTAAAAAAAAACATTTGAACTTGCTGACAACTATAGATAGTGATTCATTCGCTGGAGCGAACTACCGACTGCTTCCGAGGATTAACTTGTACTCAACATTTGCGAAATTTGAACTCCAAAATGTGACCCATAGCAATTGTTTATTTCCACTATTTATATAAACATTTTTTAGCAAAGAAACAGGATAAACGTTCAAACATTTTTTTTTACATTATTATTCAAAATGGCCGAACTGAAGTTGGCTCTCATAACTGAACTTGTGATTTAATTTGCAATAGCATAAACCTATTCGTATAACAATATGTATTTGAATTATGAAATAACGAGGAAGAAAAGATGGAGGCGAAAAATCTACTTTTAATTGATATTTTTACACAGAAAACTTACAACCTTAAATAATAAAACAAACAAAAAACAAAAAAAATAACTTAACCTAACTTATATTAAGTGCCAGCTGAATGTGTAGGCACATAGAGAATTCTTTTGTCTGTATCCTTTTTAGCAGCATAACAAGTAATAGGAATGTTACAAGACTCTGATAAGTAGCCATGTGTATCCCGGTATAAAAATGCCTCAGGAGGTATCCGTCCAATTTCCAATGAATTCCTAAAATACTCAGGGTAAGGATAAAACAAACCCGATATGAGGTCATTCTCAGTAACATTCGCTGACCGCGCGAAATGATTCCTCACAAGATCCAGGATAACATTGTCAATCGTGGACACACCGGAAGCACCCAATAGTCTTTTGGTAGAGACGTGATGCCGAAAGTCGGAATGAGCGCTTCTATATAATCCCGTGAAAGCTCGTAGGCATTTTCGCTCGAAAATTCTGTATTTTTCCATAAAAGACGGACAAATGTTCCACCATACAGGACTTGCATATGTCAAAATTGGATGCGCAAAAGCTTGGTAGCAAATGACCTCCACAT
Organism: Orthonevra nobilis; assembly: GCA_963555765.1. NCBI lineage: Eukaryota > Metazoa > Arthropoda > Insecta > Diptera > Syrphidae > Orthonevra > Orthonevra nobilis. Next base: position 95,956,592 of record OY743224.1, read on the forward strand.
CGGCTTTTAGAAATAAATAGCTTGATAATAGTTTTATCTAAAATTTTACTCCAAAGTATTTTTGTAGCATTATGATTTTTTTTAATGTGACAAACTCAATATTTCTCCCTCGAGTGCACTGCAAATCAAATTTAAATTGACCGGTTTTCAATTTGAACAAAAACACGGTTTATTGATCCTTTTAATTCCTTACACTTTATCCACATTTTAAAATATTTAAAATTGCCAATGAAAATTTACAATTGATCAAGTAAATTTAAAAAAAAAATATAAAACCTGCGCAGCCACCTTAAATTTGCATCCCCAAATGCAGTTGGGAAAGCTTAGACCTTCATTACCACCCAAAAAGCCATCCTTTCCAGTTAATATGACATTCCACTGGAAGATGTCATCTAGGATGACAGACAGCTCGGCCCGGGATTTTGTATAAAAGCCGGCACGCAGCCGGCCTGCGGCGCAGTGTTTTTTAAAGTGTTTAAGTGTTTAGTTCTAAAAGTGAAGTGAAAAGTGACTAGTGCGCGGCTTTAAACCGATATCCCTTGCCCCAAAGTAAAAAGTGCTCTCTCTCTCTCTCTCTCCACAATGAAAGTGATTTGTGTTTATTTGTGATTTGTGATCTCTCACTCCCTCCCCTAAAGGCCTTCTGCCGATGCAAAAGTGCAAAGTGCTTATGTGTGAAGACCCATCCTGGCCATGTTATTGTCTGCTTTTTATGTGTAGTGAAAATGAAAAGTTTTACCCATTACCATAGTGTAGTCTCTCTCTTGCCATTGTGTTGTGTTAAGTGAAGTGCGCATGTGAGAATGAAACTGCATGATCCATGAAAAAGCAGTCGATGCAGGCTCACAACATTTGTTGACATTTCTGTTGTTTTTTTTTTTCGAAATTTGTTCAAAATTAAATTTTTTTTTTCAATAAATTTGTGTGTTGTGATTGGATTATTGTGATCCTTTCGAAAGCTGTGAACGCCGAACCAGGATCTACCGCAAAACATCATCTTTAGAAAATTTGGGGTGAGTCTTTGTTTATATTTATCAATATTTGCATGTGCATTTTAACTTCTTATTTGCATTTTGACTTTTGTGAATTGGGAGTGGGTTGAAATGTCAGTCAAAACATCTTGACACTCAACACACAGGGTGTTTATGTTTAACAGTTTTTTTTTTCAGACTTTATTTAATATTTCAATTAATAGCCAAATCGAAAGATGGAAAATAGGGATTGTATTTATATGAATTAAATGATTGTATGCTAAGTGAAAAGAGGGGACGCTCGGGTTGTCAATGATTTTTCTATGTTTATGATTAATTTAACAACAGGACACCGTTTTTATTTTCTAGTTAGAGTGCCGGATTACCAGACTTCTTTTCAAGTTATAAGAAAGAAGTATTTCTTCACAAAATTATGAAAAGCTTTGGCATAAGCGAAGTTCTTGAGAATTGTTGCGTATGCGTAAAAGGAATCCTTTCTAAGGGACGATACTTTACTATGAATTGCGGTCCCTTCTACCTTCATTCAGTCAGTTCTTTTGTTCTGCTGCGCGGAGTGAATCCTTTATTTACATTTCATTGTTAAATAAAGTATAGCGAGGTTTTGATTTACTCGGGGGTGTGGATACCTGCGAAACATCATACATTTATCCATCCAGTATCCAGTGTTGTGCTTAAAAACGCTAAATAATTTTTTGACTATTTGTCTGTTTATCTTGAACGTACTTTTTCTTCTTTTTTGGAGAGGTTTTTGCGGGTTGTCTTAAGCCAGCGAACTTGTCCCTTAGTATTAAGAATTCGATATTCTTTATTGTCAAGCTGTCCGCTCCTTGAAGCGAATGAGCCTGGGCTTAGTCTGTCTTCTATCCTTTCTTAGATATTTCTTAGCCAGAATGGTCACCAGAGTTTTGCCATCCAGACTACGTACGGCGCGCAAAGTTCATGGTAATGTTTTTTTTGTTTTAAAAAAAACCGAAGTAGCATGGTTATTCTCTGTCTGGTGTCAACATTTGCTATTTAAGAGCCTGTTTCGGGCGAAATGGTGACGGCCGGATATATTCTAATACTTATTTTACTTCAATCGCAGCGAAATTTCCCATTATGCTTTGCACCGTCTGTCCATCGTTGAAAGTTGTCCCTAAATATTAACCCATAACATTTCTTCGGAGGTTCTGGGCTCAAGTTGTACTGTACATCGGGTGTTCGCGAGTCTTTTGACACAAGGAATCAAATCAGCTTAATTGACATCCAATTGTTAAGAAAAGGTTCCCACTTAGATGACTGTCATTGAAAAAAAAAACTACTCTATTGCACTTTTCCACTATCAATTAGCTAATTCAACATAGACACATCCTCCTAAGTATCGATCTAGTTTGCGACCGACTAGAATCTGATAGGCACATTTGGATAGTTTTCTTTGCCTTGGAGTGAATCCTCAGTCCATTGTTCTCCACAGGTTTATTTTGATTACTTGATCGTTGAGCTGCTTGGGAATAAACGGAAAGAACGTCTATTGAGTCATTCATTTTTGTATTAAATTGACTTAATTGAAAACACTCAGTTTTATACCAAATAAAACTTCATCAGTGATATATTTTTTGATCATTATAAAGGAAATGGGTTTATTTTTAAGACTAGTTTTCTTCCACTTCAGTTGTTTGCGGCGAACATTTGTCGCCCTTACCACCAAACATGGAACGCATCAGCTAGATATTTTCAACTATAAAACAACTTTGTTTTAGATAGGAATATAGATGCTACACTGCAGACCATATGTCATTGTTTTTAAAATAAAACATTATTTCAATATTGAATGGTCTTGCGTCTTCAATGCCGCAGGTCTTTAGTGAAACATTGTCAAGCTTACGATTTATTAATATGCCATTCTTAAGAAGGTTCGCAGAAGTGATTTCTCAATTTAAAGATCCGCCAGCGTTTGTGCAATTTACTTTGAATTGACGTTGTGAAAGAAAGCCAACTTAATGTTTCCGTTCATTTTCATGCTCATGTCACCTCTCAAGACGAAATTCTTTCTTTTTTGTTCACGTGACAGCTTATCCCATCACGTATATCGGAGAAGTATAAAAACTCTTGCTTTCCCTCTTTTGATTCGAACAATTAACCCTTCACACCAACTTACTTACTTTCGAATTTGATATCGTTCCTTGGGAAAAAGCTCGATACGATTTAGTCCATTTAAATCACCTGATGAGCTAACATGAAGAACTTCCCTACTAGGTATCATCTTCGAAGTTTTCAACTACCCTATAAACGGGAGCCTTCTTGAGTGAGGATGACCTCTGTAGAAGTTTCATTGGGAAGCCAATCTATTTGTGTGTGTGTCATTTGCAGTGTAGCACGCTCGAAAGTGGCTTCAAAAATTTCCCCACAGTAGCCAGCACTTGAATTCAAACTAAAGCAAACCACTCATCTTTATTTTAAACCCAAGGGGGAAACAAAATATATAACCACCCATCCCTCAAGTCTTGAGTATACATGGGGAAAACGTATCGAAAGTGCATACGCTTAAGCACACGTATTCATTCAAAAAAACTGGTCTCACAATGTATCCAGACTGGAAATGAATGTAAATATTGGCTCAAGTTGAACTCAAAATGGTGGCTGCAGTACTGTCTGTTGATAGTCTCATTACACTTAAATGGTGAAGCGTATGTACGTGTGCACACGACCTTTGCAAAAAGGAAAAACGAACTAATTCACCCTTGGCGTTGGCTGTTTGATTTGTGGATCCATTAGGAAGAAAATCAATAAACTATATGTATGCGATCGATTGTGGAGTGAAAGTGAATCAACATGGCAACCTTCGTTGTCTTTGTTGTGCGGTTAGAATATAACAGAAAATGAGAGAATGTTGTCGTTGGCTTTGGGGTTTTTTTTCGGTCCGGTTGGCCATTGTTTTGTTTCGGTTTTGTCCTTTGTCAAAGCGTGCTGTTTCTTTGAATCACATTCAAAAAGAACAAAAGAGCTAAATGTAAAGCATCGTGAGACAAAAATGTATTTTTTCCAAAAAGGATTGTGGACTGAACACTGTGAAAAACGTCATCTTTTGTTTACCCAATTACCCAGTTCATGGTAGGAACATGATATATACACTAAAGATATTTTTTTGCGCTCTCAGGATCCAAACAATTTAACAATTGAAAATTACTACAAAGAAACTCGTTAACCAAATCCTTTTATAGGCAATTGTCTGTGGAATGGTTTAATTATGACCAGGGTCATCTCGTAATCTTACTAGAAGGTTTTCAAACAAGGCTTTGCCAACTTTTTTTTACGTAAAACGAAAACCATTTGACGTATTTCAAAAACATAATTTTCGGCTTGAAACGCAATCAAAACATTAATGAATGAAATTCGACTTTGTTCATATGGTCAAGAATTTTTGATGACTCGGCCACACATTTCGGACGAAACGGCCGCTTTTTGAGTTCAATGTTGACTCTGAGCTCTTCCAAAGTCGTCAGCTTGTTGGCATAACCAAAAAAAACGGTGCCCCAAAAAAAAAAACAATCTAGAGGCCAAACGACTTGCCGATTTCTTGAGATAACACGCTCATCAAACGCACTCTCCAATAAATCGAGTGTCAGGTGAGCTTTGGCACCATACTGTTGAAACCACTTGTTGTCCAAGTCCATATCTTCCGATTCGGGATGATCGTTATCGTCGACGAAAAAATATGGCCCAATAACGCCTCCGGCATGCAAACTGCATCAAGCAGTTATTTTTTGTGGATGACGTGGTGGTTCGTGAAGAAAATTTGGATTTTCACCCGACCTATAACGCATATTTTGCTTATTGACTAACGCATTGAGCCAAAAATGAGCCTCGTCAATGACGATGATTTTGCGATGACATTCATCATCTTGGCGTACGTACGTACGAACGTACGTCGCTTCAAATGGTCCATCGGCATCAATTCTTGAGTCGGCTTGATCTTGTATGGGTGTTGGCCAAGATCCTTAAAATACGCCATAATGAGGTCTGAGCGATGCCCAATTCTTGAGAACGCCATGGAATTGACTGATTTGGATTATTTGCTACGGACGTCTGAACGGTAGCGGTATTTTTGACACTTCGACAAATTTGTTGTCTCACTGACGCGGCAACATCACACAACGATTATTTAGTTTCAAATTTTTGCACTTAACTTTTGTTATTGCCTGTTAACCAGGTCGAGAATTATAACCGAAAATTGAAGTAAACGCTCTTAAATTTGCGGTCACCAACTCCGAATTTCGTTAAAAATTTTTTAAAATTTACAGATGTTGCTCGTTCGTGTACTTTACCGTGGTGAAAATGTTGAGTTTACTGAATAAATTGACAATGACAGTTCGATGATAAGTGAAAGGGTGCGTTAACAAAATAAATTCAAAGTTGTCAAGTTCTTATTGGAAAACCCTTTATGTTGTTTGAAAATTGTTTGTAGGTACATAAAGTATGTTCCAAGAGCAACTTAAAACTACTGTTGCTGGCTACGATTATGGGTGGAGTAGACAAAGAATGGCCCCTGTTTTGACTCCTTTATCTTGATCCCTTCTGTGCGGGTTCAACTACTTGATCATTTACCATCAAAATACTATATTTTGGTTCAGCGTTATCGTCGAATTAACACTTTAAGTTTGACACTTTAATACTCCCAATGGAATCTTTTGAAGATATATTTTGGTCAATTCTGCAGTTCTTGGAAACGATCGATTTATAAGCGGTTTTTTTGTACTCAAAGATGAAGTCATCTGAAAATCAAATCATCTTGTAATATCTGTTTTATCTACCAAGGCATGTTTTTGAATATATTATTAGTGTAATGACGAATTCAGCACATTTCTACGTAAAATGTGTGACTCTCTAGTGTAACTCAATTTAATGAAGCTTTTGTTTATTGTTTTATACCTGTGAATATTCTCCCAAAGTATTTGCGCTGTTTACAAACTCACGTCAGGAAACAAAATCATCTCTTCCAAAACGCCTATTAAACATAAAAGTTTCTTTCCATCCTCCACGAGCGAATGTTTTGTTTTGCGAGCGCTGCTCCAAAGTTAATAGATATATAATTGCTTTCTGAAGGAAAGTTTAAGAAATAATAAAAGCACGGTCGTTTTAGGCGAACGCTTTCATTACGGCAAGAGAAACTCACATGCTTTCTCCAGAAATTTTTTAGAACTGCAAAGCTTCTACCAAAAGTCTGCGATAACATGTTTAATTTATAACACAAATTATTAAAATGCGTTTAAAGATATATTTAAACTCTATTTCAATTTGTCAGAGTAGTAATAAGTTGGCAGGAAATTGTTTTTACATATTTTGGACAATCAGTTCCCTTGGGTGCCACTTCTTGAGTTCTACAACAATTCTACACACGTGCACGAAATCTGCGCGGACGAAGTCGCAGGACACAACACGTACTGAATATAATGAATAACTGTTTTTTTTTTTTTAATTTCTAGTTGGTGGAATTTTAAGTTGAGTTTTTCTTTATATAATTTTATACCATAATTGAACTTGGCTCTAATTTATGGAAGCCTGAAATCAAGTCAACTTCTCAAATTATATCCATTTCTATACCCAAGATCCGAATAGTAAGAGTAGATTAACACTTGAACTGTCGCGATGTTTTCGATTTAGGTTCAGACACTATTTGGTTTGAAATCGTATTAAGGGCGTAAGAGTGGTCGATTAAGTGTTTGGTCGTCAAACTTTACATTGGTTGTGTTTGGACAATTTTTGAAAACACCGAAATTGCATATGCAGTTGTACGCGAACTTATAGCGAATAAATAATTAGATAGCAAGTTTTCCGTCCTTGTTCGGACTCCACTCTTGGATATGATATAATCTCTCAGTTCGTTTCCTTATCCTTCGGATCGCTCTATACAAAATGTATCATCATGCAAATTATAAAATACATTTTTGTTAACCAATTTTTTTAAATAATGAATTGTTGGAAGTCCACCGAAAGGACAGATTTGTGAACAAATTGATCTCCGGAAACTCTGTCGAAAACTCATGTTTACTTCAGTTCTCTTCTTAAAGTTTTGTTCGGCCGCTAAGTAATCCAACTCGGCAGGAACTTTGTTCTGCAATCGTGTGTCGTGGTAGTCCGTATACACTCCTCTTTTTTTTTCTGATGATATGATATGATTAAACGACGAACATTTGTATGTCTTTCAACACGCAATTTTTTTAACCTTTAAATAAAATAATATTTTAATTTAAAACGAGTATAAAAGAACAACAATAGTTATTACCAGATAACCCATGATGAAGCAAAATACCACTCAATTGGGGACATAAGGATTAATTGTGTGACAAATTTGTGAATGAGTGATTTTTTAAACGGAGACTTTAATTGAGCACAATTTTTCACGAAAAGGACGGCTATGGGCATATCCGAAGCGAATATTTGTTAAATAACATTCTAAGCCTTTTTCTCTCAAATTAATAAAATTCTTATTCATTTTAATGGCACAATAGATGAATAGGACCTGAGTCACTCCATCCAGCTAAAAGCTGGACAAGAAGGGTATACTTAATTGACACTTAGTTGGCTCAGTATGATTGCAAGTATGATGTTTTCCGTTGTCACATTGTCTCTCTCGTATAGATTCGGAGATTTTTTGTATCTACATGTCCTTGTCATCGGAGTTATTATATACGGAACCTCCAGGCTAGATCTATATAACACTGCAACCCGTAGAGCTCTTTGTTGATCCTTTTACTCCACATTCTACATAGGTGACCATAATGACAAAAGTTTTTTATTAAGTTCGTTCGGTCATTCGAAATGAAGTTTTATTAGTCAATTAACTTATAAAGTCAATTTATTGCCGCTCGTTGCTCGACAAAGCCATATGCGTCGATAATGTCAGTCATTTTTTGTTAATGCATGTCTGGAGACCAATCATTGCCGTTGTGCTTTCGCAAAGGCATTATATTCCAATTACGTTAAAATGTAATTTGCTGATTTTAGAAAGATTGTACCTTCGGTGTTGGCGTATGAGCTTCAAGTTATCCTTTCTATAATGATATCATAGAAGTCGCATGACAGCACGCGGCCTTGTCGAAATATGCTTTGCCATCGGTAGAATTAACAGACTTAACATTATTTGGCAGGTGTGGGAAAACCAAGCTTGACTTTATGCAACTCGTCTCTATTTTTCATATTCATAATTTATGTATCTCTGTATAATACATGTATCTCCACGTTTTAGTTCCCAAGAGTAAGATGTTATTTTTTCTTGAAGGATATCTTAGTCTGTAAGTGAACTCCTGCAAATGTTTCGTTAAATTTGATAAAGTGGTTAAAATTTATGAATTTTATAGCAAAAAGCTGTCAAAAAAGAGACAATTCCACTTGTTCTGTTAAAATCAAATTTATAAATCCATTTGACTTACAGTTTTGAATTTGTTTTAAAAGATATAAACATATGTACTACTGTGTCCAAAAAATAAGGTGACATTGTATTTATTTTGAAAATTCTTTATTTATTCTTCCAAATCAATTTCATCCCCTTCAAAGTAATCCCCTCCCGATGCAATGCACTTATGCCAACGGATTTTCCAATCTTTGATACACTGGTTGTAGTCACTTTCCGGGATGGCCTTCAGTTCCGTCTTCGCTACGGCTTGAATCTCCTCTATCGTATCAAAACGGTGTTCCCGGAGCGGTCTTTTGAGCTTGTTGAACAGCCAGAAGTCGCAGGGCGCCAGATCAGGTGAATACGGTGGTTGCGGAACGATATGGGTTGAGTTTTTGGCGAAATGATCACGAATTACGAGTGCGATATGGGATGGTACATTCTCGTGGTGTAAAAACCAAGAATTGTCTTTCCACAATTCCGGCCTTTTTAGGCGGATAGCGTTACGCAAACGATGCATAACGTTCAAATAATATTCCTTGTTGACTGTTTGGCCGGTTGGAAGGAATTCATAAAGCACAACACCACGATAATCGAAGAAAACTGTCAACATGACCTTGATTTTTGAGCGACTTTGGCGCGGTTTTTTTGGTCTCGGCTCTCCTTTGGCACGATATTCGCTCGATTGATCGGTTGTTTCGGGGTCGTAAGCATAGATCCAAGTCTTATCGCCAGTTATTATGCGTTTCATGACATCCTGGTAGTCGAAGCATTGTTTCACACACTTCAATGTTTTCGGTACCAGTCGAGATTAGACGCGCTTGAGGCCCGAAGCATCCTTCAAAATGGTATTGACTGAGCCTTTCGATAAGCCAACTTCATCAGCAAGGTCTCTAATCGTTAATCGATGGTTTTTCAACAACAAATCTTTGATTTGTTGGACGTGAGCTTCATCGGTTGAGGTTGATGGTCGCCCAGAACGCTCTTCGTCTTCGACACGTTCACGGCCGGCTTGGAAATCACTATACCACTTGTAAACATTTTTTTTAGACATTGCCTCATCATCAAAGGCTTTCTGCACCATCCTCAACGTATCCGCAGCAGAAAATTGATTCCGCAAACAAAATTTAATGCAAAGTCTTTGCTCAATAAATTTCGATATCGCAAAAAACGAAAAACTCACTTTTAGCAGCTCACAAAACGACGCGTATCTCAAACACGATGAATTTATTTTGACATGAAATTTCACATAGATGTCACTGACAGTACTACCAAAAAAAAAATTTCCAAATCCTTCGACGCGCAGTTAAAATTCATATGTCACCTTATTTTTTGGACACAGTAGTATAAATAAGTGTATACGTTGGCGTTCATAAGTTTCCGGACAACACATTCTTTCAAAGAAGTTCATATAAAATTTTTGTTTTTTTCCATTTTATTTTTAAAATTTTTTGCAAATAGAAAGAAATATTATGTTAACCTAGCCAAGTGACTGAAATTGGGATATTTAAACATAATTTGAGCCAATATGGCCGTAAATCGTGATATTAAACCGATCAACTTCTTTATGCTTTCTTTTGATCTAATGGCTACCTAAAGCATCTCCTAAATTATAACTTCTGATGGCTGAGCTTTCGTCAAGCTCTAAATAATAAAGGTGTGTATAGAAAAGGACACAAAGATTATCACACATGCGGGTGACTTAGATGTTGCGATCACTGGTAAATGTCTGCCGAAGATAAGTAAGCTATCGAAATCCGCGTGACGGGAACTATAAAAATGTGCACACAAAATCTCTCCTCAAAGACCGAATTGCCGATTTTTACCAGAAAGAGAGAGATCCCATGCTGAACCCTTTCTTTGCTTGCAAGCAGGACTTTCCACAACTTAATACTTTCATATTTTAAATTAATTGTTTTCTTTACAAATCAGAAGACCCTGATTTGTATCAATTAATTAATATCAAATACTTATAACCGATATCCCTTGAAGGTGTAAATTCAAGCTTCTTAAGCGACGTAGTCAGCAGATACGACTGGATATACCGCATACTTTCAAACTCGTATGGGAATCAAAACCTATGTAAAGGGTGCTTTCCGTTACCCGAATCATAAAATTTGGCAAGAAACAATTTCACTTCTTTTTCAAATCACAACACAATTTTGCAAAAAGAACTAGGCTAAGCGAAATTACAGTGGTACAATGTCCGTGCATGTTCATGTGCATGTCCGACTCGCGCTTGGTTATTTTTTTTTTCAAGAGCCATGACTGAATTCTAGCCACTCATTCTCTAAAAGCAGCTTTTTCAAATGTTCTCGTGGAATAAACTTTGTTGCCGTATTTATGTTGGCCAATTCTGCGTATTAATGAAAAAGTTCAAAATAATTCGGTTTCTCATTTCTAAAATTGTGGTCGAGTTTAAGTTAACATTTTCACAAAGTGCAACAACTTTCCCATTACGCATCGCACTAAGCATTTAAAGTTCTTCAAAGTTAAATAAAATTCAAGTATTCAAGTTTTTACACTCATCGAAACCGGTCCTTAAAATCCAAACAGCAAACTGAAACAAGTGGAAAATGAAATATCCCTTTAAGCTGAAACGAATAGAAATTGAAAGCGAATTGCCCTAAAGTTTAAGTTTGTTTTGAAATTTGGTTTCGAGTAAAACTCTCACCCATAAATAATGAGTACAGCGAGACCTTTTCCAAGCTTCATATACTCAAATTATTTGTAAATACACATCTATATGTATCATACTTAGATTTCACAACCAAGAACAGAGTTGAGTTAACATAAGTATTTTGTTCATCGCACAATGTATTTGTTGGGTTACAAAAACATTTGAAAACGACCTCGGTTATACTTTAAAGTTTGCCAAGTTTTCTGTGGGCACTGCACAACCTCTATTTCGGTCTGATTTGTTTGGACACGATGATGGAAGTTCTGATATAATCGATTTCAACTATGTATGTTTGAAAATATTACGTAAACATGGCATGATTGATGGTTCGAAAGGTCGAAACCGTAATTCCTGCTAACATTATCAAAGAATCAGAACTTTTGGGTGTAGTCACTGACATTTAGTGACCCTAAATGTAAGCTATTTGCGGATTCCCACATATCATAGAAAAAATTCAATGGAAAATGACGAAAAGGCTTGAATAGAAGGATTTTCATCAGATAAATGGGTTCCATTATCACTAAATGAAATCAATGACATCTGTCTGCCATCGCAACATGGGTTGAGTTTTATATAAAAAAAATCGTTCGGTGTATCTGCTCTTGGCACATCGTTTTCATAAAAAGAAAATGGAATGATTGCATCTTCTAAGAAATGGAAATGCATTTCAACCGAAAATCTACATAAGGATTTCTAAATTAATGAAAAAAGCTCCGGCGATGATTGGATTTCAAACTTGAAACAACCTTTTGTCTCGTATTCTTTGTTTTCGCAACTTGAGCAATCATATTGGTTTCGCAGTAAATATAATATGAACGATATGAGTTTTTGAATAGCAGCAGAAGTCTGTATTCATTCATTAACCATAAATCAAAAATGAATAATGTGAATAAACTCATAATTTTTAAAGGAATTGTGAAGATAGACACACATCAAGATAAAAGCGAATTCAATACATGGTCCTTAAAATGATCCAATTTTTATTAGCTAAGGCTTAACGCTATCAGTACCGCTTATAAAACAATGTTTTATAAGTGACAGTGTTACTCATAGAGTAATACCCATCTTGCCACAGTCATCATTTAGCATGGTGTTAGTTGTTAGTAAACAACAGGGATAGCCTAACACCATACACAAATACACATAAAAAAGAAATGCAAAAATGTAATTGGTAAGTAACTTCAAATGACATGCACGTTAAGAATAGATACGTCCAAAAGTTTACGCTTGAGTGTCAGTTTACTAGAAACAACATCGAACATGTGACAGTTAGTATTAGATTGTATTGACATCCGCGTTAGGGGTTCATTGCAGCCGTAGTTCGTACGGTGGTATTTAATGTCAAAAAAGTTAGTTGATCGGGAATTAAATGACTTAACACTAAAATTAACTAGGGTAAGAAGTGCTGAGTGCGGCTATAAGCTGATGCAAAAACACAATATCACAGACTTCGCGACGTTTTTGCAAAGAATCAAGGCCGATAAGAAGAAGACGGTCCTTATAAGGTGGAAGGCGAAGAGGATCAGTCCATGATAAATGTCGAAGTGCGAAACGAACAAATTTGCGTTGTACAGACTCGATACGGTCAATATGTGTCAGGTAATACGGTGACCACACATTGGAGGCGTATTCAAGTTGTGGCCAGACAAATGTTGTGTACAGGGTTCTTGTTATTAATGGACATTTAAATTCTTTACTCCAGCGCTTAATGAAACCGAGGAGGGAGTTACTTTTGTTGACAATTTGCTCAATATGAGTTGAGAAGTTAAGATTTTGAGCGAATTGTACACCTAAGTCCCTTGTCAGGTTAACTTTGACCAGCGCAGAACTATTTAAGGCGTACGTATAGGTCAGAGGTTTTACGTTTTCTAGAAAAGGACATGTTTAAACATTTAGAGATGTTTAATGATAGCCTATTGTTGGAGCACCATTTTGCGAAAGAATTAAGGTCATCCTGTAGAGCCCAACAGTCTGAAAGATTGTTAATTCCGTTAAATATTTTTATGTCGTCGGCATAAATTAGAACTCTAGAGTTCTTGAGCACACTTACAACATCGTTAATAGATATAATGAATAACAGAGGACCTAGGTGGCTACGCTGAGGCACACCTGAGGTAGCGTAAATTGATTTAGAGGTTGATCCCCTAAACAAGACTCGATAGGTTCGTCCGTCAAGAAACGAGCAAATACATTCCACAAAGGATGCAGGGAATCCAAGGGCTTTCATTTTAAAAGCTATTAGCTTATGGGAAAGCTTATCAAATGCCTTACTGAAGTCAGTGTAAATGCAGTCGACTTGACCCCCTTCTTCTATGCTTTATTAGTAAAAGAAGTAAACTCCAGCAAGTTAGTCACAGTGGATTTGTTTTTTACAAAACCATGCTTATTTCGTGGCCTTCTTCTTATAGCAGAAAGAAAATATTTTTTTTACTATTGATGTATTTATTTTTCAATATATTTTTTATCTTTCGAACGTTAATATTATATTTTTGTAAATACATATTAAAATGTATTATTTTGTTAATATACATCATATTTATTGGAATGATGGATTACTTTCTGTTTCCTCATTTTTATTCTTGCATTTTATAAAAATCTTTACTGAAACCGCTTCTCTTCTCGCTGTGAAGCTCGTTCTTTGGATAATTACAAAGGTTTTTCTTGTAGTTTCTCTTTCAACCCAGAGCAAGGTATTTAATACTATATCTCTTACGTGCAACATAGACAGGCTACAATAATGTATATATAGTAGGAATTTTCCGGATTTCGAGAAAACGCCTCCTTGAATCTAGAGTCACTCAAAGTACATAAACCTATGAGCAGTTTATCTGTATGGGGATATCACGAATTAAATCAGTTCAATGACATTTTCTATCCTTCTTTCTATCCACCAAAATTGGTTTTGTTGCTAAGTTACATTTTCTGTAACATGGGTTGATAGCGTCGTACTGTAACTGTAAATGAAAGATGTCTATCCTCAATCAGGTCTTTCAGTGGAACGCCTCAAGAGGAATGAAGTCAAAGTCGAATCTTTTCCATCAAGCTATCAACGACGATGAACGTCCCATATTGGGTTAGCTCTTTTGACAAAGTCTCTGTCATGGCATTGGCCGCTTTGGCAATGGCTGGTTTGCTAAAAAAGCATATATTGAGCTAGAATATCAAAGGTATAAAACTACGCCAGTGTGTTGCTCGACTTGCTCCTTAGAGGACGCAATAACGGCTAACGGTTTGATACTTTTTAAAAATCGATCTTCAAATTGTACGCATAGTTTGACAGTATCTTACCTTATTAATTGATCAATTCTCATCAGGTCCATAATCATGTACAGAGCACACAGCTCTAAGCTTAACCTTTTCCTCCACACATCATTCAAACCAAAATCCACATGAATATTTTTCTAAGCAAAACAGTCAAGATATCTTTTATCTATCATTAATTAGGCTATGCTTTATAGATTTGAATGATAAAGATATTTAAAAAGTTGCTCAACAGGGATTTGGCTTTTATAGTCTAAATGAATCACTGCCAAAGTTTCCTTTAACACTTGATGCAATCTGAACCTTTTAATTTTTTTTATAGCCGAATGATTTAGTTTCTGGTATATTTTTGTGATTTTAGCCATGAAACTTTTCTTTAAAATAAGCCCGGAAATGCTCATGTTAATCCTGACTTTACTAAAGAAGTTATTGGTTCTCTGGAATGCCCGGAAATTCCAAATACTTAAAGAGCATTTTGCATCCATTGCAATGTGCACAATTTAGTGCTGATCTGAGGATCACCAAATTCAATTGTCAATTCAATCCTTGTCCTTCGTACGGTTAGATTTCGTTCTGCAGCAAAATCGTTCGTGATAAAGTCGACACATAACGCGGGGGAAAACGATCAGCACTCGAATTCTCTTCGTTTACATCCGAAGGCGGTTTTCCTTTTCAGATTGTGTCGAACATCAAAAAAAAAATCAATTCGTAATTTTGATAGATAGATAGATAGATTCATTTTATTCGAAATAAATATTACAAAAAGCTGGAGTTACCGCACATTTTACAATTCAGAGATACAATACAAATGTATATTCCTACTGAAATATTATCTAAGTGTTATGGAAAATTTTAATTTAGAATATAAATATTATGTTATGTTAGGAAGGGAAATTCGTGAAAACCCTTCGCAAATACAAAAAAAAAAGAAAAGAAAAAGAAAAGAAAATACAAAAAAAAAATCGTAATTTTGATGAAGCTTCAATTTGGTACGGATATTTGAACCCCTATTTGACGTTAACTATGTCGGTTCTTGTGGCATATTGTCGTAGTTGTTATCAATTGTTTTGCATTCGCTCAATTCGGATAATTAGACATTAACATACTCATAACTTTTGTGCAGGTTTAAAGGAACTCATTTAAACCTCTAAGTAACTTCTAGGACTTAAAACTATGTTCTTTCTCAACAAACACTATAGCATTTTTTTAAATCTGAATGCACCTCGCAGAACGTAAATCATTTCTAATTTATTTCACAATAACATTTTTTCCCCACTTTTATTGCCTTTTTTGATAAAACTGGTGCTAGTTGAGTACCCTGCAGTGTAGTTGCACTCCACTAATCTTCGTTTGTACTGCCAGTTTAGTCATGCAGTTCGTTTCCTTAATTCTTTGTTTTTTTTATCGTCTTGAAAATGTCCCTGCAGACTTTAACCATTGGCCACCGTTTTTGTGACTTATGCTGGCTTTCGACTTTCGTTTCTTGGAACAATTCCGCGAAGCAAAAAATTTATTTGTGTTGTTGTTTTATTGTACCCTCGTTGCGTCCTGGACTGGATATCAGGCAGAAAATCATAAAACGCTACCCATAACCAACCTTCGGTTAGAACAAAAACGAAAACGCAGTCACCAAGGAGCCTCAGGCGAAGAAAAATAAACAAAAAACTAACTGAACCGGCTTAATGCGAAACGGTAGGGATATACTCGTAAATAAAAAAATGTCAGGGTTTTTATGGCATTAAGCTACTTTGGCCGCAATGACTGTTTTAAATAAGTTTTTTTTTCAGTTGGAATTAAAGACTTCCAAACGAATTGATTAACTTTCTGGAGGCAAAGTTTTTAGCAGTTAAATGTTGGATTAGAAAGCATAATACTCTATGCATAAGTGTGAAGGGAAAGCTATTAAAAAATCTGTTGGCTCGTCAAAGACAAAACAACATTATTTTGATTGAACAACAGACAATGTTAGTTTAATATATTAATCGAGTAATATCTGAAACTGCAGGGTTATTACACACCCCCAATATTTTTGAATATTTTTTTTTTATTTTTCGAAAGCCTTTAAGCTCTTTGATCACTATATCAACTTTTAAGCAAACAACACGGCAACACAAAATACTTTAATTTATTTATATAATTTATTTCGGTCCAGTAATTGAATTAAATGATTCGGATGCAATTTAACAAAAAAAAAATAAATACAAAAAAGCTACAAAAAAAATAATTTTTAATAACTCGTATTAACCCCCCTTGTTCTGTGCGACTCTTCTTCCATAGCGTGATGCAGCTCTCTGAGATTTGCTGGATCGGATCAGGACCGGACTTCGAGCATGATTGTATCATGGGGAGTTAGACTGGGCTAACAGATATTCTATAATTCTGATGAAGGTCAGAATTTCTTTAGCCGCTCTTTGAAGAAAAAATGCCTTCTTAGCCAAATTAGGTCTGGCCATTCTCAAAGAATGTATAAAGCCTATTCGTTGTTTTCCAACCAGAGTCGGCACTCCTTGACTTTACTAAGTCCTAACTTGGTTGGATGTGATCACAAGCGGCAATGTCCTGAGAGCAAGCTGATGAGCTTTCTATTGTTCTCCTTATTTAGTTTCAGTATTTCTCTGTAAGAGACTGATCAGTTGGTTTTCCAAATAACTGGATCAGACCTGTGGCCGTATTTCAGTATACGCCGAAAGGTTCCTGGCCATTCGATTCCGTGATGACCTGTATCGCATCCTTATTTAACTTTGTTGCGTTGGGCTGGGGATCGTTAGGCATCGTAGCAGCTATTGACAGATTTGGATACCACAAGATTGGAAGACAATGGTTTTAGCGCTGCTTGGCTCTCTGAATACCTACATGAGAATTCTGCCCCTTTTTGGGCCTTAGCGCATCTTCAGTGTATCGATGAGCAGTCAACACGCCACCTCCAGGCCCCTGATCTGCTCTTACAATGACCTGGAGATATTACTTACTGCCTTTGGAAATCTTTTCAAATCGTGTCAATCTTAAGCTTGATCTTCTATACACTGCGTCCATCGTTGTCTTGGAGACAGGTTCTACATTCATCCGACAAAAAAAGCCATCTCCGTTGATCAAACGTCCATTTAAGGTGTTCTCTGAAACCACCTGCTGCCAAATTTCTCCGGAGTGTCCACACACAACTCACGTTGTGTCTTCATTGGGGCTCTCGGCACGATTTAAATGCATTGATCGTATCGATCGGTGGTATCGCTTAGTCAGTGATGTTATGACGAGAAAGCGGTCATCCTGCTGTTAAGTCACACAATGGCGTCCACCTCCCCGTTGTCTGGCGTTGCCTTATGCCTCCACGTATATATAATTGAAGAGGGTAATTTCGAATAAAGCGCCAAAAACTACCAAGTCTATATCGACTTTATATATTACATACATGCGTTTATGCGTGCTTCCAACGAGAACTGTACTTCAAAAATGTAGTATGACTTTATTTAAAACTTTTTTTTTCGCATACGTCCGATCTTTGCTCAAAACGAGGTGACTGTGCTATAGTTCTGTTCTCAAGTATACATTGAACGTGCTTTATTTTTTGTTTTAGTTCTAAGAGGAATTATTCTGGGATTATATTCTGCGAAGTCCCAGATTTTTGGTTTATTCTTTTCATTAAATGTAAAACTTCCACTTAATACTTTGCTTCTATTTAATTCCTTATAAGTTTTGCAGTCAGCATAATACGAATTATTTACAATAATCAAAAAGCGTCGTTAAAAAGATTGCAAAATTTAATACTGCTAGAATTCTTTGAAGACTTTGAGGCATTTGAAGTCCTTTCCAATAATATTGATTGTAAAATTGATGATAAAATTGAGATCAATTAAATTAAAACACCGACCACTTAAACGCCCTCTTGCGATATTTTTTAAAAATTTAACTTTATTTCGCACAAACCAAAGCAGCAGTCAAATTGGGCAAACAACAAAAGGACATTCGACTAAGACACACTAGACATAATACGCTCTGTAATTTTTTTCATTCCCAATGTGGTATAGTGCACTATTTTTTGACGTATCTAATATCGTACGAATATACATACTAAAAACCCTTTGAAGGGACTTTTACCAGAAGTCAGACAAGCGATCATTAAGAGTTAAGTTAAGTTAAAAACTTAAGTTTTTATATATTTTACTCGTTCTCAAAAGGTTATGTGAATTCTATTACAATTCTCGTTGCACAGAGCGAGCACACAGATGAGGAGATGAAACAAAAGGTTGTGTAGTGGTTTGCAACTCAGATGCATTTTGAATTCATTTGCTCCATGGGTGGAGTTCAAATTGAACTTGAGAATTTGATTTTGACTTATTAGCTTTCACTTAATTCGCTGGATTTTAATCAACCGTTGATACACTCGAAAGTTGTGGTTTTGAAAGATAGGTTCATCACCCTGCTTCTACTCAAACAATTATATTTGACAACACAAACAAAGAACTCCAGCTGATACGGGTATCTCTACAGCAAGGACAACCAACAAAGTCAAACTTCTTTTCGCCATTAATTTGATTTCAATGTCAAGTGGTCACTGGAACAGATTCGAAAACTGATTGATCCAATTGAATGAAATGCATTCCATGAATACATTTCGATTTTTGAATATCAAGCAAAAAATCCTGCAGAAGTGATCTCAGTTGTGTCATAAACGCATTAAGAAGTTTTCTTATTTCGAGATATTGCATAGGTTGAGATCGTTCTCAACTATCGTACTGTCTGGGACATTTTATTCACATGACTTGGCACCGCAATGCTGAGTCATTTCTGATTTATTTTTTTTGGTTTTTCTCTTATTTTAAAGCTCGATGTGCTTAAAAGTCTGAAAACTGAACTGTCCCGACCTGATGCACCCTTTGCAGCTCGCGATATACAATGAATTTTGCATGACACTCTCGATCATGTGAGTGAGTAACGTAGTTATGTCTAGTTGAAGAGTATTTGCTATCATAAAAGGCGCACAACCCAAATTGATTTCAAATAAGTATGGCAAACAGCTTAATCTCCTAAAATTAATATTTAAAAAGTTCCAATTGGTTCTTTTCCTAGAGCCAAACTACTGTTTGCGAAACTGGGTCCGAATTATCCGAATGATCTTAAAAGCTGTTATCCTGGAGTAGTGGAATAATGAAATAAAATTTGTACATGTACTAACTGATTGTTTTGATAACCCACGCATTTCTATGCAACCGAGTCAAACACTTCTTAGTCCGCTTTAGATTTTCGCAGTAATTTTACCTGATACAATTCCGGGCACCTTTGTTTTATGATTGGAAATCTTCCAACAGAATTACTGTCATAGAAAAGCTTCTCAGGTCATTTGGAGTCACTTATTTAATGTAGGTTTTAATCTCATCATTTGTGCGAAATATGAAACGCGTTTACACGAATGGTGAATCAAGGCTTTTTCTAAAAAAAGAGACTTACCTTAAGTATTTGCACAAAACTGTGTTGAAAATAGACGTTTGAGATCCTCTATCAAAAAACAAGATTAGTTTGATTTGTTTGACACTTTTGAAAGCGTATTCCTTGAAGAATAATATTTGGAAACATAATCTATCATGCGCTTTAAATTTTTTTAAAAAATTAATTAATTTTTGCGATGCTTTCTTTTTAGCGTCGATAAGGCAAATTTCACTTCATAGATTTTACTCTTCAGTATTCAATGCAAGTCCGAATCGATTCGTTGTTGCATTGAATTCAATTATACAATGGCCTCTTCTATGGAATGAAAACAGACAGCAGTACTACCCTTGTCCATAATGTTTTTCCTGAAGCCCCATAGCATACAAGGAAATCCAATAAACGTAATGGTTTTGCATTTCAAATGCACCATCATCGTAGGTTGTCCCAAAGCGTACACCAACCTAATGATTGGCAGAACTGCGGGTGTTGTTATTCGAACCAGAGAGAATCATGTTGCTGGACACGTGAAATGTACTCCGAGAAACAATGTTCGTATAGATAGATGAACATGGCCAGAGTGCAAACAGGAATCACATTTTTCAAAAAGCAGACAGCCAGGTGATAAGCATCTCCTGGATGTACTGTACTCCTAGTTAATTAAACTCGTGGGCATTACGCTGTGGAAGGTATTATTATCTGAAATGGAAAGCGGTATTTAATTAATTGGCATGGATAGGGAGTAAAAACTGGCTTAGTCGTAGACAGTCGGTTGATGTTTATAGAATGATTGATGCGGCTTCGGATGAATCCATTAAAATGCCCTTAAAAAGAGAATTAAAATTACTGTTGTGCAGCATTTGCATGTTGTAATGTAATGCCCAACTCATGGTATCAAGTTTCTAAAAACACGATTTTCATATCAGGAGTCAATTTGAGGAGTTTGATGTTCTTCAAAAATACGTCAAATGAAAAAACATGTATTTCAAGCCAAACCAAATGGCAAAAAAATAGTAGGTTAAAGTTTCAGAAATGACCACAATGTGCTGCAGTTTGTTAAGCGAATGCCTTTCAATTGAATCAATTGATAGTTCCAGGTTCGATTCTGAAAAAATCAAGTTTCCAAATTTTGTCAAGTCACCGTTTGTTTTTGTGATCAAATAAATCTCAGTTTCAGTTTGAATGCATTTTTTTATTTACTTATAAGAACTACCAGGGCACTAGACAAAATGCTTCAATTAGCTTATATTAACTTACTTTACTTAACTATTTTACTGCCCTTTTGGGCGCTCTGTGCTGAACCTAGTATAAAACTCTATGTCTTTCGACTAAAACTAATTTTATTAATTTCTTAACACAAACAACTTTAAACCTAAGTAAATTAAAAAAACAAGAAAACTATGGGCGGACGTATTTTAAATACATACTAAAATTTAATTAAAAAACAATGCATACATCTAAATATATATATCTACCTTAAGATCTAGGGACAAATATAAAATATAAATATATATATACTTTAGTAAAAACATATAAATTTTGTTTCTTAATAATTAAAAAACAAGTTTTTTCTTTTTGAAAAGAAGAAGTTTCTTTATATTTCTTTTTGAGAAGTTAACAGCTTCGTGGTTCAAGCAATTCTGAATCTTAATCTTTAATGAGTCCTTTTTAAACTACTGTTGGTTGTTATGCTGTACGTGATGTTATTCCCTTGTTATTTCCCTTATCAATGCTAGTCTTTGTAGTCTATATTGTAATGTTACGGACTTTTTGGCATCGTCCAGAAATAGATAAGACTTCTTGCTTGGACAGGGGTTTTCCTTATCTAACAAAGGTTTTTATAAAAAGAAAAAGATCTCGACTTTGCCCCATAAGGTGTCCTAATTTTGAAGGGTATTGACGAGTTCTTTACAAATTTCCTGACAGCCACCAAAATTATCGGTGCTACTTCTGCGCATGTGCGATATTGCGGGTTGGTACCGCCCTGCTGAACCGAAGACAATCGTCGGAACTTTGTATGAAGTCTCGATCGTAGTAGATTCGCCTGTACGGACTATGTAAAATATAAGTATCCAACCTTTAGAGTCGTAATAGAGGACGGCCTCCGGAGGAACTACGCCACTTAGGTGAATACTGGGGTAGAAAGCTCCGAAAATCAGATTGTTGATCGAAGCCATTGCCTTGCATTGTGCTTTTGGATAAGTTTTAAAGAAAACTCTTCACTCTGATCAGGTTGGCCGCATTGGAAAGGATTTCTTTTCGATAGAATTTTTGCATTGAGACTCTAGAGCTCTATTTAAAAGAAGGCAAGCCCTGGAGTGGTCGACCAGCTTTCGCAACCTGACTGCTAAATAAGCGAATTCTAATGAGTCGATATCAAATCAAAATACATCTGAGTTTTTAACCGGTACCCAATCTAGCCATTCTCAATTTTATCCTAGTGCTCGCTCTAAGCAACATGCATTATAAGAGTTGTCATAACCCCTTGAGAGCGAGAAAAACGGTCTTCTTCGTGTTTGACAAATATTAAATTTTCTTCAAAGTCACGTTGTTGAGAGTACATCAGTCTTCTAGTGTGTTCAAAGACTTACAAAATGTTGAAAAAGTGTTTTTACAACGATACTTTATCAAAACAAAATATGTGTGGCACACACACTTCTAAAGGCGTCGTGAGTGCGCCGTGTATAATGAACACCGTGGTAAGCCCTCCACTAACGGAAAACATCAAGGAAATTAGAGAAATATTGACTCAAAACTGCAAAGAGAACTTGCAGAAGACTTGTACATTGCTATGTTTTAAGTTCGAAAACTGTTATCCGTGGATAATTGTTTTAAGATATAGAGCCTCCGTTGATATTCCAGTCGTCGTGCTTTCTTCCACCTTAACTCGACAAATGATTTGGTGCATGCTCCTCAACCCGCAGTTAGTTGATTTATGCCTAGGTCTGTAAATCGGCTACATTCAGCTTCTTTTCAAAACTCTGTTTTGGTCATTATCGCTTAGAAGGTGCGAGGAATGCTGCTTGACTACATCCACATTTCCCTACTTATCGGTTGCAAGATATCCTTTAAAAGGACTGCCTGTTTTTTTGTAGCCAAATAATGCTTCCGATAGCAATTTGATGTTAGACACTTCGACGTGGGTTCGTACCTTTATATGCATTCATTTTTTCCTTCCTTGTTTAGTTTTGAACCCTTCCCTTGCTACTCAGGTCTTTCTTTGCAGCACCTTTGTAAGGTCGTCATGTTTTACATTTTCCTTCTGTACGATCTCCTCATCTTACACCTTAATTAATGCATGAAGTGGTATTGACGTTTCTAGGAGGATAGGGCTAATTTGTGAGCCTTTCGTTTAGATGTTTTCTACAGGCACTGACAGTGATTCGCTATTAGCCTCAAAAGAATCGCATATTCGGTTTTGCGTCAATAAGAGCTTGTTCGTTTTAGCTCGCACTTCGACTTTCTGGAGATCGTCAGGTCCAGGGTGGATCTTCTTAGAAAGAATTCTCTTATAACTCGTAATTGTCTGTGTTTCTAAAGACTGTTTTGCAATTGAAATGCATTATTGTTTTTGCATTGACGTCTCAGTTTCCGACAGTCTGCATTAGACCCGTGCATAAGGATTCATCTTCAATCGGCATGAAACGGACGCTGTAGAATTTGTCCTTGCCTAATTCAAATATTTTAAATGCGAAGTTTACTAACTTCACATGACCTCGTTGACCTCTCTCATATTTTTGCTTTTTCTATTAGTGGTAGATTTACCAGCAGGCTGGGTAGGATTGAGCCTAAGGCAGTATATTTTTGGGGCGGCAAATTTGCGAGCGGTTTTTTTTTACTACCATATAAATAGAGTCTCACAGATAGAAGTACGCAACAAATTTTGCTGATGACTTTCCTTTTTCACTTGTCATTGCACATTCCGAGAGTAGCAAACTTCCATAATCTGCAAAACAGCTAGTTCGCCGCTTGGCGCCTCCCAACCAGTAATCGACCTCTACACCCACTGCCTTTTTGATTTTAATTTAACTGTAGTAACTAATTTAGTGAATAATTTTACCAATTTCAATCTTATGTGTTCAAGAATGCATACATATTCGAAGCCACATATCTACGCAAAGCATATTGGAAAAACCAGCTTCTCATCATTAGATAGTTTATTATCGTTTCTGCGGAAACAGAGTCTACAGAACGTTTATCCGAACTTGGAAATACCCCTTCGTAGCGATGGATTGTTCGGTCGAGAAACTCTTATCTTGTTTAATAAGAGTGAACAATTATCTGAGATCGACCCTGAGCCAAAAAAAACTTAAACGCTTTAGCTCTTTTGTGCATAGAGTCGGAATCAATGAACAAAATTACTTACGACGATTTCATCGATGATTTTGCCAACAAAAAATCGCACAAAAAGGTTTTGTTACGAAGAAACAAACTTTTATTACTGAACTAAGTTGATTTTAATTTTTTGTCTGTCAGTGCAAAAATGAACTAAGTTGATTTTAATTTTTTGTCTGTCAGTGCAATAAAGATTATTTATTCACGTTTACCAAATGTACATTATTGAGCAAGTAGCACACATTACGCCGCTCGTTCATAACTTATGTTTTGTTAGCTCAAAAAAAAATACCTAAACATTATTTTACGTGTAATTTCAACGAAATTTTGGATTGTTAATGTAGGAGATGACATTGTAGAGGCAAGGGCGGCAAAAATTGTATAGCCTGTACCTTGAAAAATTCGTAAATCCACCACTATTTTGGCGCAAGGAATTTTGCGACTCCATTATTCAGAATCGGTAGCAAGAAGAAAGTCAAACAACGATTAAGTGACTGAAGCTTAACTTTTTAATTTAAATTAAATAACTAAATGCAGTATCGGTTAAGAAAAAACAACATGAGACATTTAAATGAATTTCTCAACCAATTTCCAACAAAATTTGTACTCAACTGTTACGAGAGAAAACAAACAATTTCAATTACAACAATGTGGTTCAAAACTTCAACTAAACCATGACCAGCGTTCGCAAAACACTATTCACCTCTTTTCCATTAGTGCGCTTGTAACCATGTAATTGCGAAAAATCATGAATACGATAAACTGCTTCGCTGAAAAACCAAACCATCCATTAGTTACCATAACAATGTAATGAAATACGAAACTATACACCAGCCAGAGCTTACCTGTTCCCACATTTTGCACAGTTAATTCCGCAACACTTGACCTAGCCCTGATGGGGAATTATTATTGCTCGTGCTCATTTTAGTAACCTACGAGTCCTTTTTACTGGCCACGCATGGAATGCTTTACACATACACATTCAAACGAGGGTGTATGCGTCAGTGGAGTGCTTGGTGGTTAAAATCTGGACTTGAATTCGTTTAAGTTTATTTTTTGGGAAAAGGATTCTAGTTGTATGCCTGACCCCTGGAAACATAGGGCAATGACCATAGACTGCCAATTATTAATGAAGTGGACATCAAGCAGCTATGCAAGTATTCATAGAAAATGAGTATCTGTGCTTATTTTCGAGTGTTATTTTATGTATGTACCAGGACATGCGTTCGTGAACATGAGGTAACCTGATAACTTACACGACCCGGGAGACGATTCTAGTTGAAAACACTCAGGGACTACAACAGTTACAAAAGCATAAAAGGTTGGTAATGCATTGCTGTGATCCTTTTGAGGCTTACCGTTGCTTTGCTAGTTCGTATGCTTATTGCGGCAACAGCGTAAATAAATAAATGAGTCCCTGTTTTTTATATCATTATTCTGCATTTGAAGTTTTTTGTTACTACATGCAAATAAAAGTTCAATTGTGTTCTTGTCAAAGGATTTGTTTTTTTGTTACTTGTAGGCTAGCGAAGGTGTTATGATAGATTCTTTTATTTAGGCAATCCTTAAGGGGGCCTTGCAGATACATGTTACTTAAAGAACGTGCAAAGTAATAATAAATTTGAATAAATGTAAAGAAATCGCATACGCGATGTATTAACTGAATCAAAAAAATAATCGTGACTAAAAAAATTTGATGTGTAATTTTGGGGCTGTGTTTCTGACACCCATAATTAAGTTCAGAGCCGATGATTTTTCTTAGGACGAAATTTATCAACTAACAAGACAGCAAAGAAAGCTTTTATAATAGAGAGGATATTCGCTATTAGCGACGGCCTTTCGCCTTTCACTTTCTCTCGCATAGAAAGAGCTGTCACGCAAAGATCAATGTAATAAGAATAACTTCATATTTTCATTATGCTTGTCTACATATTTCGTATATAAGAGTTCTGTGCCTAAAAGGTGCAAATGATATTCTAAAACTAAGGTTCTGCTGTCCGTCCGTCCGTTTGTATATATCTGTGGCCGCTGTATAGACCATATTTAAATAAGATATAGTTAAACATAAATTGGATCCTCATGCAAAAAATGTGTTTTTAAAACACAATTTGACAATATGAAGTTTTGCATGCTGTAAGGTTGAACGGAACCCTTCATGCGCCTGTTCAATTCGCACTTGAATCATTTTTTTACAATCAATGAATGTAGACAGGAAAACGGCTGAAATGTTATGCGTGAAAATAGCGATTGGTTTAAAGTTGTCCAAAAGAAATCAAAAATGCGTAAAAATTTCCTTTTGACCTGTACCCAGAGGGTACCTATTACGCAGCCTCTACTAAACATCCGTCTGTCTGTCACAAGGCTATATATATTCAAATTAAAATGTTAACATGTAATTAATTTGAAGAAAAATCATTTTTTCAAACGAAGGGTTTAAAAATTATAGAAAGATATATTTTATTTGGTATCGAAATTTTACAAAAAATTAATTATCTATCGCATTTTTGACACAAAGATATGATAATTAAATATTAATATCTTTCTACTGAAACAGGTTATGTTTTAAATTACATAAAAAATTTGCGATATAACATTTTGAATCTAATAAAAAAAAAATCTGCAGAAAATTGGTAAACAATTGAATGAGAGAAATAAATTCCTAGATAGGGACGTTTAAATTATAAATAAATAGTTCAATGATTACAAATGGCTATAAAATAAAATAAAAGCGAAAGCGGAAAAGAACATGTTCCTTCGTACATAAATAAATAAATAGCTTTATTTATAAATAAATAAATTAAAAGTCAATAAAGAATATAATCAAATATAGAATAATAAATAAATAATAAATATAAATAAATAATAAATAAATAAATTAGTAATTGATCTATAATGAACAATTAACAAGACCGTTATCAAATTTTTTTTAACTAGTTAATTGGTTAACCAAAATATTTTCTGCGTATGCACAGCGAACCATAAATGTTTTCTATAGCATTTGGATTCTTTCGAAGATCAATTGAACATTCCCTATTTGTTGAAGATCACATGTAGAGTAATGCCGGGGTAGATTGAGCCTCATTTTAAGCAGATTTGCAATCTTGTTTGAATATGCGTTTTGTCACAATTCCCCCAAACTTGACAACCATAAAGTAGAATCGCTTGGAATATTACTTTATGGATGATGATTTTGTTTGCATTTGATAATTTCGACTTTTGATATGTGAACGGGTATAGCATTCAAGTAGCGATGTTTATTTTATTAAATGTTTTTGAAATATGATCATTGAAAGTCAGTTTTTTTATCTAAATGAATCCTCAAGTATTTTATTGATAATTCCCTTGAGTTGATTATACGGTAGGTAACAAGTTTTTTTTTTTTTCTTGTGAAAAAAAAAAATTGTATTTATTCCGAGCTAACCTTTGTTTTCCATTATAGTTTAGTATAGTTTAAAGATGAGAATATTGCTGTATCATTGGCAAACATGGCGGATTTACAATCACTTATTTGGGGAAAGTCAGAAGTATATGTGTTGTATAAGATCGGACTAATAACAGAAGGGCAGTTATTAACAAAGTCTATGAAACTACGATTTGAAAAAAAAACTTTGGATAATTTAAAACAGATGTAATGCAAAATGAAATAAGACCATCGTGCCATAGGGTATTGAATGCTTTCTCAATATCCAAGAGAATCATTTCTGTCGATTTACAGTCATTTTGATTTCGGTCAAATTCTTCACACTTTGTGAGACGTAATGTGAAAGCGATGGAAAGGGTTTAAAAATGATGAATTAATGGGATCACAATTAAAAGGTTTTTTTATGCGGACTTATTGTGGAAAGGTGAGAACTTTTTTGCAATTTTGTGCGAGAAATACATTTCAAAGCAACTGCAAATTCATTTGGAATTCGTTGATGAATGTCAGAATGTAGTGGTGTTATTGCGTTCTTCGTTTAATAAAAACCTTTTATTTTAATTTCTCTCATTGGAATTACATGTAAGCTGATTTCAAGCTTTTACTGTGTAAAGAAAAGGTTCAGAAAATGACTACTGACTAATGTCGTATCGCGTGACAATATTACCAATTGGTTTACGCGTACATGTGTGCGATGCTATGAGAAATCTGAAATTCAAGAAATATTAATTGTTGCATACGGTTGGGTAGTGCGGAACCCTTTATATGCGATTAAGACTCGTCGTAAGCTTCTTTTTTATGATTATTTCATGTAACTGTTGACCTCTACTCTGTTCTAAGTTCATTACGGAGAGTCCAATTTTGAGCCATATGGGTTGGTAGTTCACTAATAACACTTTTAATGTCGTCTTCCAAGGCTACACAATATGCGCTATTTGACGTACCATCGGTCCAAAACGAGACGTAAATTGTTCACCGAACTACATGTCGACCAGGTTTGCACGAGTTGAACCTGAAGCTTTTGGGCAAAAGCAATTTCGAAACCATTGAACGAAAACGAGCGACATTGACGGTAACGTTGTTCTCGCGGTAATTTTTAAAAACACAGGGGCCAATGATTCCACTGGAACATAAACCGCACCAAATAGTGCATTTTTTCGGGTGCATTGGCAGCTCTTGGATTGCCTGAGGTTGCCAATCGGTACGAATACGGCACGGAACACGAACGTCGATACTAAAATTCAAATAATTGTGCGAGTTAGCGTTGTTTGGATGTAAGGCTTTCCACGATGATAGAACACTGAAAAGCCACGCAGCAAAAAACATCAACGATTATAATTATACAAAAATACCAATAAGTGTGCTATTTAAAACGCATTCGGAATTCGGGCTTGAATAATTACATTAGTGCAACGGTCGTTAATGGTTCGAAAATGGCTCATGAAAATTTAATTGCAAACATTATTACTTGTACTCTAACATGAAAATTCATGCATAAATACAAATATTAAATAGCAGAAATTAATGGGATATTAAGTGCGACCATCAGTTTAGATATCATTTCATAATTTGGCATTATCTGAGGGGGTTTAGCACTACGTGCGATAAAAATCGTCGACATGACCAGGGCTTCTTAAAATTACAACATATAAAGATAAACGTGTTTTCTGTTTTTCATTTAAAACATTCCGCAAGTACTTGAACGCTAACATTACATATTTGATTAGAATATCAATTTTTTTATTGCCGTTGAAATATAATAATAAAAGGTCATTTGTTAGGTTCCACTGTCTAAAATATATATTCTAGGTGAGAACTTTGAATAATTTTATAAATTAATCTAAAAAAACAGACATTGGCACTCCATTTTTTTCAAAATTACATTCACTCCAATTACGTTTATATTGACGAAGTTTCTACTAACTCGAATCAATCGAATTCGACTTTTGTTTGAATTCCGTTTGTAAGCCGGCGGACAGATTTCATCACAAGATGTTAATAAAATGCTAAAAGGCTGATATTTTTTGTGATCCTAAGTGCTTAAAGTACTGTTTATTAAATGGAAAAAAAGTGCGTGAATTTACTCTCATATAACAAAAAGATGAAAGTAGGTAACATAATACAATCCGATGACCTAATTGTCACTTAAAAGAGTTCAAAGTTAAAAGGAAAGTTAATATTTTTCTGCTGAAGAGGCAGCTGTAGTAGTGCTCCAGATCAAGTCGCCTCCAGTGCAGTTCAAATAAATAAAGTCTTGGCTTTTCCGAACTAGGATACATCAGTATTATCTGCACACAGAGAATCCCCGAAAGGGGGCGTATTCTCCCGACTCCTCTGGATACTGGTAGTGAGCGAAATTCTTATGATACTTTGTCATATCGACTGCAAGCCAATAGCTTATGCAGACGACTATTTGTAAAAGGAAAATTTCCATAAATAAGCTAGCAAAGCGGACAAGTAGAGTAGGTCTGGATTTAAGCCCGTCTATAAAAAAAAATCTCATACTGTTCACAAGAGGATACGAAAAAGAATAAGAAACTAAGTGTCACTAGTCAAGCCAAATACTTAGGCGTAATAAAGCAAACTAAGCTGAAAACTAAACATTTAAGAACGTATTAGGAAGACAGCGATGGCTATGTATATATGCAAGAGGGTCCTCAACCCCAAATGGTGACTGAAACCGAGATTGACGTACTGGATGTATACAGCAGTTGTCAGACCAATCCTAATATATAGCATCCTCGTATGGTGGCCAGCAATGAACATAAAAGAAAATCTGAAAATGATAGGCAGAAGCCAGAGATCGGCGTGTATATGCATCACGGACACCTTCAACCGCCTTGGAAATTATGATACAACTGCTTCCCGTAGACATATACGGTAGCCACCAAAGCAGAGATTAGGTTGAGTGAGTGTAACCACTGAAGCAGAATACAAAGCCCAGGTCATATGGAAATATCTATCTTAGACTTCGAAAAACACGCTAGAAATCTACTCATCTGGCAACCTAGAAAATATGTCAGAAATTAAGATTTAGAACATATCAAAATTCATGGGGAAAACAACCTGGTTATAGCTGGTAATTAAGTGGACAATCTCTACAGAGACCACTTGGATACCAACAGGTATTTCTAAGGTATCAGTTAGTCCCCCCTGGCCAATGAGAAAGCGGTGTATCAATCACCGGTTAGTGATAACATAATGGATCAAAACAGTGGGTCACTACTATTTCAGCTGTTACAATCACACTTACCTACCTAGCTACCTACCCTTCTTATCTTGATCGATTACTTGGAGTTTTGGAAAACCGTCACAAGGCATTACTAAACTACTATGAATCAGTATGGTTTTCGTGGTTCGTTAGCATATCTTAGAGTCACTATCTACATCTTTCTCCTCGACTGTTATTTCAAAACTATTTGATACAGAAACTACTCAACTTTGTTTGTGTTTTTGTGCCTCAAAAACATGAAAAAAAAATTGTCCACCATTTTATTTCCATTTCCGCACAATCCAAGTAACTCAATTTGGAAATAACAATTTATTGCATTATAAACAATTCTACTATTAACCACAAATTTTAACTGAGTTGATTACAGCCACAAATCATCCGCATGTCACGTTTACAAAACAAATCTCTCTCATATAACTAGATAAGAGTATGTATCTATCAACCTATTTCAAAATGAAACGAACCTACCTTCACTCTCACCTTGCATGTAGACAATTCGCAAAATGACATTTAATAATATTATTATGTATAAACAAAAACAAATGGAAAATTTATTTGAAACGTTGCTTAGGGTGTGAACCCACTTTCGCGTGACAGGAATATTGGGTTGTACAAACAATCCGTTTTCGTTAATATTAGAACTTTAATTACAAAAACTTGTCAAGCTGATTCTGAGTACCGTAGTTTATTATTCCGATAGGATAATCAGTGTGTTTATAGTACACCGCCGTATTCGTGCAGTTATGCTTATTTTAATATAAATTCAAATTTTATATATGTTTTTCCATGAACATTTTAGTAGAACAATAATTGCCTTTTGAATGTTGCCCTAAAGGTTATTCAATAACGTCATTTATTTAGGATGCGAGGAGTCGGAACATCAGAAAGTTAATATTAAAATTCCATTGAGTTGCGATGTATGATCGTCAATCAATGAGTGGAAGTTCAATTTAATTGCTCATGCGGTTTTTGACTATTGCAAGAAGCTCTATGATTCTCACTATAAACAGGGTATCACAGCTATTAAACATCGTACAAAGCTTAAATACGAGGCTGTTTGATAAGTAAGTGAAATAAGTGAAATACTTGTCTTTTTTTCTGCAAATTACAATTTTGCCACTGATTTCGACCCTTCCACAAAAAAGGCATTTGATGCATCGATGATTTCTTCATTCAATTTACGCAGATCCATTATTTCATTTTTAGAAACAAGATATAATCGCACGAATTCATCATGAAAAAGCAATTCATATCGAATTGTTTCCACAATTCATCAGTAGCTACGAAATGGCGTCAAAATTCACCAGAATTAAGTTTAAAGAATCTCAGTTTTTGGTTCACCGTCAGAAACCGCTGTTATCTCAGGTACCTTGACGCGGGGTTCGTCCAGCACAATATCGTGGATTTTATTGATCGTTTGTTTGTGTTCTATTCCATGCGAGAGATCAGAGTTAAAGTATTTAATAGATTTGTTTGTTTTCTTTTTTGTCAATACCGATAAAAAAAAGGATAGTAAAATCTACTCTAAGCGATCAGAGTGCATTAAAGTCTCTGGTTCATCGAACATCCTCCGTATGAAAAGAAACGAAGACATATGTATATAAGTACACATCTCTCCAAATTATTGGTTTGTTTTAAGAGTCGGGTATTTTCGAAAAAATTCGCGTTCTATTATCAAGCAAGTTAGTGTAACCAGCGTGTTCGGCGTTGTCGGTAGTTTTTCATAATAGTCACTAGATTTGGTCTAGGTTTGAAAATTATTTGATCCATCAACACTTACAATCATGAGCCGAGGCAACTTTTCCATAGGTTTTTCAATTATTTCTTTACTTCCATCAGTTCTAAACATTCCGCTTTGATGGAAGTTCCCCTTTAAAAGATTTTATTAAGTTTCACCTGTTCCGATGTCTGTTATCAAATTTTACAACCGATTTTTGAAACATTTTCTCAACCGCTTTGGCTGAAATTTTGCGTACATGGGCTTGAGGATTAGTAAACGTTAAAATGAGTAACATCATTTCGAAATAGTGCATTACATCTTTTTTTCAACTCTTTGAACCTCCTCAACAGACAACATCACAGACACGAAGTTTTATTCGTACCAGATGAAGATGGAACTAGAAGAAGACACTTTTGAAGGCGGTTATGGGATCTCTGTGATAAAACGACGCAACCAACTCGGTTCTAGCTAAAATAGAAGTATTAACTGCTTTGTTGTCATTATGAAACAAAATTTTCTTTTTCACAAAATTGGTCACTCTTTCATTACTTCAATGCTTCAGTGAGTTTGCATGGGACTCGAAAGCAATTATCGCACGCGGTCATCAAATATCATGTTGTGGATTTTCTTCACCATATCTGGGGTGATAACCTCAGTTGGTCGACCAATGTGATATTTTTCTTTACAATGCAGAACAGATTCCACCAGACTTTCAAATGGTGACCAATTTTCACAAAAAGTGCAACCCTATTACTAAGGCTCCACTGTCCGCCCGTTCGTCTGTAACATGACTGTATCTTCTGAGCCGTAATGGCGAGTCACTTAATTTTTTATTGAATACGTTCTTCTGTGGTCCATACACAAGACTTGCGCGTTTTTTTTTTTACTCAAGAATATATTAAAAAATGTGTAGTGTAAAATATTTTGCGGTAGTATGGAACCCTTCGTGTGCCTATCAAATTTCGGATCAATGAGAACTTAAACTTGCCAATTATTTTAAACAGTACAATACACAATGTTTACGAACTCTGTCATTTACGATGTAAAGAATACACAAAACAAGACATCGAAATGAGATTGGAAATTTAAAATGTGTCTGCAACCAAAGTCAAAGTCCTTTTAACTGCTGCAACAACGATGTATCTCATCAGATCACAGTCGAATAAGCAAGCAATTTCGACAAAAAAAACCATTCTATTAGTAGCCTTAAAGTTAAACAATAAATTCCATCTAAGCACTCAAGGATATTTTTTTTCTGTGTCTAACAATGTCATGTATCCATGTGGTAAAAGTTTCAAATTCTTTTATAGTCGATAAAGTTTCCCTTAAAATAAAAGAACAAAGAAAAACCGCAACTTGGGCCACAAAAACACCCTGTAGACCACAAGAAGAGTATGTCCTCCTACTTGTTTTGTATTCGCTCAAATTCCTCTTCTGTTTATTTCGTGTCTCTTCTTCCACAAGGCCCATTTAACACACGCATAGCCACCAAGTACCCCGCCGCAAGACCTCAAGGAAGCCTAAATGTGTAACCATCGGAGCGGGTAATATTTAAGTGTGCTACTCGTACATCCGACTGTAGTTCTCGAAAGGATAAACGGAAATGGTGTATTTTGGCTGTTTATATGGCTTCTGGCTCAAAAATACCAAAAAAAAAACCTTCATTGTATGCAGATAAGGGATGCATTTAAACTTTAAACCCACGACATGCAAAGAATGGCATACAAGCCCATATCTTTCGGGAGTAGAAGACAATATCCGTGGTACAAGTATGTGTTGATAGTCGAAAAGTATCCGTCTCCCTTTACATGGACAGAGGTGCTTGCCTGTGCTTACATAGTTTTAGACAATTTTTGTCCTCGCCGAGGGATACAGACAATAGGCAAGCTAACACCATCGACTAAGAAGCGCAAAACTCTGATAAGCGCTAATGCACATGGCTTGAGCTAAAGAATAGACTGGATGCTTGCAGATATATGAACAAAAAAAAAGCTCATTAAAACGATAAAGCAGAGGGACCCAGTGGAAATCAGGACACAAGAAAGGCGAATGTCCTTCGTGTAATTTGTGCCACGCAGAGACGGTCTGCGATGTAAATCTCGGATGCAAATTTAATTAAAAAATTACCTATTCATGCAGAGTGGAGGGCTTTGTGTTTTAAATAATCGCAGAGGAACGCAGAAGCCAAACGAACGGATGCAGGGAAAAGAAATAATGCAGCGCAAAAGCGTCTTAATTAGGTAAATATTTGCACTTGGGTAGACAGGAAACTATATTCAGTTCATTACCCCGCGTCTTGGTGGTGGTTAAGTGGCTGCTTCCTTTGATGGCTAGCCAATAAATTAAATTATCAAAGATTAATGACGAAAAGCACACAAAAAAACAGATTTGATGAACAAAAGATGAACGAAAATAATGAATAAACTTTTTGATTACTTTTCCTTATTCTTCAGGATGCATTCTCTTGAAATAAATTTTTCATTACTTGTTCTGACTTTCCGACAGAAAAGTAGGGAAAGAAATGTTGTTTTTTAATCTGCCCGATTTTTGAAAATACAAATGTGAGCATGCATGTACGACTAATTCCACTTCTTGTAGTTGGATCCATTGTTCTTAGAAGGATGTCGGTGTAGGTAGGTTTTTTCGCCCAGAAATGGAATCCATTTCTTCTCCGGTGGGTAGTTTGATTCGATGTAAAATCGACAATAGAGTTCTGTTAATAATTCTTGCCACCCACCACAATTGCTGGTGTTTTTTTGAACATCTGATAATACTCTGCTTTACCGGAGAAGATACATGAAACTGCGTGAAGTGCTAGGTAGTGAAATCCTAATGGGAGTATGAAGCCACGAATGGACACGTACGCCTTTGGAACATATATCGCAGAATAATTTAATGAGGACATTGTCCGCCCTGATAAGGTTTATTCCATTGTGCAGAACTAATAATAGTGGAAAAGATTTTTAACTTCTCATCTGCAAGTTCTTGTAATCGTTTCGATTTTCGATATTAAACATTTTTACATATCTCCACGTATGGAGGTCCCAGGAGTCGGATTTAATTGTTTTTAGAAAGATGTATGTGTGTATAGGTACATTTAAGCGGACGTCTACAACCCTGGCACATGAAAATATCCTCAGACAATTGTAGAGCTAACATTTTTTTTTTTACACACGTGCTGCAGCTTGACGCTTTCTCGTTTATCATTAAATTATAAAAGTAAAACGAAACTCATAGGGCAACTTAAATGATACAATTGATTTCGTAGAAAAAGCATCAAGAGAAAACAAAGTGGCAAAGTGAAAACACGTTGAAAAAATTGCATTACTCGTATGTTTAAAAGCGTCTTTAAAAATATCCGAAGATTAAGTTTGTTTACCACTGTTGTGATTTCTTATCACGAACCAAATCCATTTCCAAAAAATGACATAGAAATAAACAATCTCTCAAAATCGACCTGTAAGCAGAAGAAAGACAATGATCGTATACTGATGTAACCCCAGTTCTAAAGTGGTGGAAATTTCTCGACTTAAACAAAGTAGCTTTGAACCCTTCCTTAAAGGACATAAAGCTAATCACAAAAATGGAAATTTCTTGCAAAGAAAAGCAATCTACGTACGATGTCGCAGACATAACTTCTAAAAAATATTGGAGATGGAGTTGACATGGACAGTCGATCAGAGTGTTTATATCGAAACAACAAATTAAATTCTGCAAAAAAAAAGAATAAAGCCTGGTCACCAATTTCCATTTTGCTCATTTCAAAACAACTTTTTTTTGTTTTTGGTAATAAAAAAAACTTTATAATATCGTGTACAACATTCTTCAGTTGTGCCAACGCTCGCAACGTCTAGTCTATGGGATTAAGGAAAAAGGTTCGAAAATTCTACGAACTGATGAGCCAAACAAGACGACGCAGATGAACAACACCGTTTACCAGACCTACACGAAGTAAAGAAAGCAAATATCTGACATTAAGTCTAATAAAGACGCTGGAGCGGAGGGCTTAGCTGACGAATTTTTCAAATCGGCTGCGATGTATTGGTTAGGAGTATGCACAAAATTATCTCCAACATATGGTCGTGCGCGAATGATGGAGTCTCAGCATTGTTTGTCCAATCCTGAAGAATTTAGACCATCTAAACTGCACCAAATAAAGAGGTGTCAATATCCTCAACATTGCCTATAACATCTTCTCTGCCGACTTAAGTGAACGTCTGAAGCCGTTCGTTAATAACCTGATAGGTCCATATCAATGTGGCGTTCGACCAAAAGTCCAGAAAAAATCCAGCAGCTCCAAATTACCATCTTTTCATCACGGATGGAGAACTCAAGCCCCTGCATTACGGTCGGCAGAGACCCCACCGACCCATGTCAAAAAGGGATTAAGACTGTCATTTCAACATCATACTTAGTGAAAAAGTGATTAACCTTTTAAAGGGCTGTTCAATAACAGTGCATTTGTGAGCTGTAAGGCAAAAAAATCTGCAGTAAAACTAAATTTTTAGTGGAAATCGCACCCAAATCAAGTTCTTTTTATATTAAGTGGAGTTCCGTGTCAACGAAGGCGATTGCGAACAAGTAGCTTGCGCACACTTTAGCGTGCTAAAGTGAAGCTTCAATATTTAGCGTGGAAATGCGTAAAAGTATTGAAGACTTAACTGCATCCTTAACCTTCCATGGCCTCAATCCATGTTGGACCTTCTTAAAGAGCAAATATTGATTTTATATCTTTGAGAATACAAAAACTCCAAGAAAGATTAATAAATAAGCGGATTTTTGTTGAAAATACTCTTACTTATTTTATATTTTATAAAATCCTCGAGTAAATTTCTCATAAAATGTTTATACATTTGTTAGTACACATCGATCTGTTTATTTTATGGACTTATTAATTCGTTGATCTATTAAATTGCAATAAAGCTTTGTTTATTATTGAAAAACAATTTTATTTATTTCAGTAGCAAAATAACTTAATAACGAATTTCTGTAATGCAAAATGTGTGTTAACCCCAATATTATAAATATGGTTTCGAAAAATAGATATCTTTCTATCATCATCTCAACCGCATCCGAGCTAACTCAAAAAAGTCAATAGAAGTAACTCTACTATTCTTCATATTTGAATGCGCTTTTCAAGTTCATATTAACAGACCTGGAATCGTGCCCTGTTTCTTACCTTCATTCCGCATAATTTCTGAAAGCAGCAGACCGAACAGAAGATTGCAATTCAAACTTTCCCATTTGAAGCTTTCGAAATTATTTGCCACTTCACTCGATTCAGTTTACTTAAATCGCATTCTCATGTCTTAAATGATTACTCTTAATTGTTCCTGATGTTATTCTGCGAATTCCTGAATCTCAGTTTTAAACGACTTAATCTGTGTATGGATAATAGTCAAGTCTTGAGTAGCTCCCGGAGTAAACATGATTCTAACATTCAGCGAGCGAACTTGTTTATTGTGTCAAAGATTTGAATATCGTGGTCGGGTGTTAGCTCAAATCATAGCCGCTATCTAGACTGACACGCGGCAAATGTTAGAGTACCACTAAGAACAGAGGCACCACGAAAAGCCTGCATGTCAGTAAAACTATCCAATAACTACGATTATAACTGGTTAAAGGCAATCAGCACTTCCACGCCACCATAGATGAAGTTAAATATTTCAATCCACCACAAAAGTGGTCCTGTCTTAGTTGTAGGAAGTAACAAAAAAAGGTTCGCTAAAAAGACTACTGAGGTACTGTTGTCGAATCTCTCTGTCAAGTTCGTCCAAAAGCGGCTAGTCGGGTTATTGGATAAAACATTTCATATTCGACTCGTCCTTTAACTAAACTTTCGAATAGTCTGTACTGTTTCTTCCCCAATTTGGCCGCCTGACGTCGTTTTGACATCGTATTCCTAATCGACCGTTAAGGCCTGCGATTGAACTCTACACAAACCTTGTCAGCTGTAAGTCACCCATCTGACTTGCTTATAATTTTCCTACTGTTTTGATGTTGACTTGTATGGAACATCCAGTCCTCTTTTGGGTCTTAGCATTAAGTGCTCCTTTCAAACGACGTACTAGTTGCTGGGAACAAAATCTATCCCTTTGTGTGTCCACCACGAAAACCTTCTTAAGTTAGTTACAATAAAAAGGATCAACCAATTTCCCGCTTCAAATAATTTATTTTTATTTCATTACCTTCGTAAAACTTCTTGTCTTCTTGCCGGCTCCTTCGCCTAATTCCCATCCCCTTCATACTTTTCATTAAAACTTTTTTATATCTGACTTAAAAAAAGCATCCCTTTTCAATTATCCCAAAATACTTCGGAAACGGGAACTAATTAATCCCACTCAAAATAAATACAGAGAGGGGAGGGGGGATATAAAGGACGTTTTATTTTGATTTATTTTTTTTAATTGCAATATATTGAAAAAAGAAAGGAGGAGGTAAAAAAGGATACCAAATATTTTTTTTGCGTTTACTATTTTTCGTTGTCAATAAAATAAGGGACCATGACCACTGATGAGACTCATTAAATAATCAACATTATACAAAGACGTGATTCTCTTCATCGATATGACAAATTCTTAGACTCAAAGGAATTGAAAAGAAATGATATAGACAAGTAATGTCAGAGAAATTTGAAACATGGAAAGACATGACATTAAAGGGAAAGGACTTTCTTTGTCTTCTTTTATTTATCTGACCCGTGGACTATGCAATCATTGATGTCAAGAAAGAATAAAGCGCTTTGAATTGGGGTGTACAGATACTTTAAAGCAATCAATTCGTCTGCACTCATTTCAGTTGGTGGACGAAGTTTTGATTTTAAAAATTAAGTTGCAACGTTGGACAGAATTTCGAAAACAGACATATATCCTGAAAATGCAAAACTTACGTTGACTTATCAAAGGAAGGGCAATAAGGGATAAACAAATATAGTGGAAGCAAAGGTTCTACCGGCAAAGAACGGCCGGCAAGGATCCGAGCTACAAACAGATTATACTCCGCGGAAAACGCGGTCATGTGCGAGTTATTAACACACACGAAGGGATCCGTATCACCGCACAATATGCTACTTTACATAATTTTTCAATTCTTGATTTTTCAAAGTCTACGTCTTTGCCTAAATTTGCTATTTTAAAAAACACGTTTTAAACCCGCCTTTATCTAAATCATTTTGTGATTATCGGGGCATAATGGTGCGTGTCCATTTGGAGCAATTTTGTTAGTGAACTCTCGAGACTTACTCTCGGGTGGCTGTCCATTTGGGAATGACATTTTAGAAATTTTGCTATCGCGAGCTCTCTTATAGAACGTCGAGAGCTTTTTTTCCTGAGATTACTTTCATGATCGTGTCTACTTGAAATATTTCTTATGCATTCTTATAAACGAAAGGTTACTTGGGTTGGGCCCATTATTTAAAAAAAAGTCACTTAATTAAGGGAAGTCATACCAGTCTGTAAGCGTGCGCTCGTAACGCTTTGATTTCTATTAACCGGGAAGTCAGTTCATATGAACGTATATCATACTCGAAGAAAAAACTATAGGTGTGGTTTTCTGTGTAGTTGATTCATATCATTCAGTATCTTTTTTTTGGCACTCATGCATTTCACTGATCGTCAGGGAATGGAAGATGTATTTAAGCAGCATTTCCACCAGTTGTTAAATGGAATACCCAACCAACTGAATTTGGGATACCCGGAAAACTGATCCGGTTGTATGCACCATGCAATTTGGACCCAAATCCTCCAATGTAAAACGTGTTATTAGAATGAAAGACGATAAAACAAAAAGCAAGTAGATCCAGCGAGCAAAATCTCGCCAAACAATTTTGTGCTAATAACGCAGATCATCTTCTTGGAAACTCATATATTCTCCACCATCGACATCACTCTGCAGATCCGGTGGAGAATAACTCTAGGCAACTATGATCTAAACTCTTGACACGAAGAGCTACGATCTCATCGAAACGAATCTCCGGCTCAAGGATCAAGCTATAGCTGTCGCTAGGCCGTGAGGAACGTCCGTCCTGGAGGACAGTTCTGTCTTCGGCTCTGATCCTTCCAGGATCGTTAGCCAAGTACGAATAAGAAGAAGCATCGATACTGGTGGCCATTACGAGCAGAAGTATGTTTTTTGATG
This sequence comes from Orthonevra nobilis, assembly GCA_963555765.1. Classification (NCBI taxonomy): domain Eukaryota; kingdom Metazoa; phylum Arthropoda; class Insecta; order Diptera; family Syrphidae; genus Orthonevra; species Orthonevra nobilis. The sequence continues at coordinate 95,997,156 of OY743224.1, forward strand.
TTAATTATTTCGTCTGAATCTTCTTTTTCCGGCGAATACTTCAAGCTTGCTGAATGTTTTGCCCTCATTGGGTTATTATTTTTATTCTTTTCTTCTGGCCTTTGCCTCTTGGAAATTAGTTTTGATACATGGCGATCATCCAAAAAGCAAGGTTTTCCCTTTTTAGGGTCGGATCAATTCGATCGTTCATTTGTAAATGTCATGTCTGTGTTGGACTTGCCGCTTCGCTCTTCTTTTTTGTTTTCAACAGTGGTTCCTTTGGAGAAATTTTACGGTGCAGTTCCGGATGACTTCTCCAATTTTAAGAATTTCATTAGGGCCACATACGAGTGCATGTTTTTGTGATCCTCACGTTTTTGAACCGATGTTGAATTTTTTGTGGTTAATTCAAACTTTCACGGACTGGTTCAAAGTCCGATATAAAGTGCTCTTTCTGATTAAGTGTGACTGGGTCTCTGTCTACCATTCTATATTTTCGGAAAAGGTGGGTTCCAGGAAACTATGTATGTTGGCCTGCAGAAGCACTACCTCAGTGCCCGATCATTTGTCGACAGCTGATGGCGGATGGAGTTAACACATCGTCCAAGTTTGCACTTTTGCTCGTCGAGTTAATATTAATTTTTTTTATTTCTCTCGCGAAATGAGTAATTTGTTGTTTTCCAAAGAGTTTCAACAGACTGTTTCGTCTAATGTCCATTTTTTTGCCATATTGACTCTCGGACAGCCTATCGCAAAATGCGAACTCAGCGAGCTAATTTTCGATAGTGGCAAACACATTAAGAAAATTGCAAGTGTCTACTATTTCGGTTCAAGAGAAACAACTCTGTGACCGACGGACGGATAGACAGCAAAGCCACAGTGAGATAGGGCTCTGCACCCTTTGGATACGGGGTAATCCTAAAACTAAATGGACATTTAGCATGAAATATCGATGAAACAGAAAAATGCTAAGACTAAGACAACGGAAAGCTTTAAGTAGTATCGGCGAATAACGTTCTATAAGAGAAAGAAATCTTAAATAACTTGGAACGGAGCACATGGTAAGAAAGAATAAGATAAGATAGAAGAATAAACTGGGGCCTGGCCAGTGTTTTAGCTAGAAATGGAAATAACCGAAACAATCTCGTATAAAGAACGAAAGGAAACTAATATCACGTGGGCAAGAAAATATTAGACAACTTTAACAATTCAAAGGGCAAATGACAACTGTACAATTTATATATTTTGAAATTTGAATTCAACTTGAATTATGTAAAGCATTAAATAAAGAACATTTTCACTTTTGTAAGATCCGTCTTTATTTTCCTTGGTCTTAAGACTGACTCTTACGTTTTTTCTTTCTTAATTTCTTTCCTTGATTCTAAAATGCAGAAATACATGAACGCCGGTTATCGACTCTTCATTTCTGTTCTATCGGCGGTATCGTTGACGATGCGAACGGAGGAAAAAAATGCATTTGGCTCGTGGTTACATGTAACACTCGTGATAAGAAATTTCTCGCTATAACTTTCCGACGAAAAATCTTTTAAGTATGGAGTACCGCAGGACTCCAAATTGGGGCAAATACTTTTCACTATATATATACGAATGGAGCATACTATTCCGCGCGTTTAAACAGGACTTCAAAAGCGTAATCTTTGGAATGTTATTTCATAGTTGGGCAGATTTTTTGCTAAACGAGTACTGAAACAGGATTATACCCACTGGTACAATTGAAGCTTCAAAATGGTACTTCAACTTCATTGTGGGGAAATTGTACAAGGAATTATATAGCGGATATATAAACTGTACAACTCTGCTGTCTGCATAGTTAAAATGGCACGAATTTGAGACCGTGAATTTAAGGTCCGAAGCTTGGAGAATATTTACAAACTCCTACGCTGGAGTATGATAAGCGATTCCAAATACCCATTGAACATGTCAACACAAGAATCCCAAACTTCTACAATGAGTATGGTAAAAACCAAATTTAGTTTCTAAATTCTGTTTAAATTTTTTGTTCATCTGATCTTTATTTTGTGTAACTACTATTAAAATATAATAGAAATGAAGAACGTGGTATAACCTACTTGCTAATTTTTATTGTGTGAATTTCTATAGTATTGTATTGTTTCATGTAAAATAACATCCTGCAGTCCTTGAATTTTTGGGAATCTTAACACTAATAGCAACTTAAATTCATTCATTCGCTAAACTTTCATCGTAAATTAGGCGTCTCTTGAGTTATGTATACATAAATACAGGCTCGAAGAACATGTGTGGATCGATCTCACATTTGTAATCAAATGCAATCTCTAAGTTGACTGTGATTTATAAGCGGGGATGTGCTCGAGCTCAAGACCTTACTCAGCTATGCGCAAATGCAGGAAACGCATAGAAAAGTGATAAACGTTTTTGATCACGCGGTAACACCTTATAATCTACGCTGAGTCCAATTTGCCAACAAGACTGTCCCGGTTGTCTATTATATGTTTCATCTCACTGAGCCTTGCCTATATACTACCATAGTCATGGTTGTTGGCTTAATATCTTTAACTTTTACAGCCTCGCTTTAAAGGAGGAAAAAATAATGATATAATAGGTACGATAATAGGACCTTTGTGCGTATATCCCCGATCGTTATTTTGCTTCTCCGTCAATACTTTTCATGTTTGTTTTTTCTTTTTCATAATGTATGTTAACAAGGATGCCAAGGACAAGTCAACATACCAAGGTCAACCGATGGGGAGTTTTGAATCAATTTGAAATTTTTCAACAAATGCTTTCACTCAAATGCGTTCGAATACATAAATAATTATAATCAATCAAATTCACCATTTTACTGAAATTATTCCATCTAAATGATTTCCCTAGAAAGAACATTACACAAGCAAATTCCTCTTTTTAATTAAAAATTAAAATGATTTCTACTCGGGCACATTTTCAATAATTAACACTTACACTAGAATGAAACGTCAAGCGTAGGGGTAAATCAATTAAATGATCGATTGTGGGCGCGCATTGCGGACATTTTCATGCACACTTCGTGTGCGGTTCATTGAGCCAGTTCCAACGAAGACTTAATCAAATAGAATAGCTTTAGCACGTTTTGCACGTTTCGCAAATGCCTTATCAGTGCTGACTGAATAAAGCGACACGCGGTTGATGGTTAACCTATTGGGTCGCCTTATGATGGAATGACCGCAATTACTTCGCTTTTTACTTTTATTAATTGGGATGTAAAGCATTTGTTTCGAACCGAAAAAAAAAATAAAACGAGGGAAATACATGCGACATGTTGGAATTGTATGGATTTACCGCAGGATGATTTTATTTTAAATGTAATGTAATCGATTTATAAAGGAAGAGACAAGACGGAACTGCTCAGGAGTTCAGCATGACTGTAGTTCCAGCTCTATTCTTCTTTCTTAACGGATGTCTAGTTTCTGCCAGTAATTGATCCCCAAAAGTATAATAATAACGGATTATGGACTGGTCAAAGCGAACAACTTTTATCATTTGGAAATGTTATTTTAGATACACCCATAAACATGTCGCAAATATTGCAAAAAAATGTTTTTTGTCTCCAGCTGAGTCGTTTGAAAAGAAAATAGAATTTCATATCGTTTAAGTTAATCATTTCATTTTAACACTTTCTACACTTCCGAATATGGTATGGTAAAAATTGTATTTCGTATCGTACCACATTATGTATCTCTTTTTCTCTCAGCGCTTTGTCTTATATTTTCAGGAAAACATTCTGGGTCAATGATTCAATCGCCTTTATATAAGGATCAGATAGGCTTGTTGCTTGGTCAAAACTCTTCAACTACAGTCTTAATAGTTTCACGACTTCAACGTTCAAACCTTTCGTAGCAATCAAACTAAATTGGTTTGAGATGTTTTTGGTAAAATACTGAAAACTTTATCAGAGTAAACTAAACATTTGAAATGATCTGCAGGTTTCAAAGGCTCATACTGTTCCCGTTCTTAACCCTAACCACTTTATCAACATTGAGTATGAATAATGGCATAACAAACTGAATTGATGTGATTTTTTTACTGTTTTGTGATTAAGTGAAGTGTGCTTTAATTTTTATACGATTTTTTTTACGATTAAGATTTATTTTTATTAAGTCTAATATTTACAATTTTGACTTAAAACTAGACTTATAACTACAATTTATGTATTGTTGGCTCAACAATAAGGGCCCAACGTGTTTCAGTTGTGATTTTATATAATACTAAATTTTCTTTACAAAAATTGTGAACATGATATGCTTAATCTATAACTGATTTTATATCCATTTTCCAAACATTATGAAGATTGACTCTGAGGGACTTGTTTTAAAAACGAAAAATAATTAAAATATTACACAGGGTATTAACCTCTGTAGTAGTTCATGTTGGCTTTCGTGTAGAACGAGGTCCAGTCGATGATCTCTTGAAGGTGTTCATCGATGATTGTCCGTGTGCTGAGGTATCTGTGGGCTGGCTCTATTTCTTGCCTGCTGATGATCCTGATCTCTTCGTTAGGGTGGCTTGCTTACCCTTCGATGATTTTTCTTGACAGCTGCAGCATGTATTCCTTGATTGGTGTGATCTCTGCGCTTTCGTACAGCGTTGTGTTGCTGATTGAGATTCCTCCAGAGTCCAGTACACGATCTGAGGATTTTCCTTTCAAGATCTAAATTTTCTTGATTGATGTTGGCGGCACCGTGAACCAAATTGGGAGGGCGTAAGTAATTACTGGTCTTATAAGTTGCTTATAGACCAGTAATTTGGTGCTTTTATGCAAACCACTTCTCCTTTTTAGGAGTGGGTGCACAAGACGAAGGGCGAAATTGGCTTTCTGAATAGGCTTTTCAGCGTGTTGCCGCAACTGGAAACGCTCGCTGAAGGTTATCCCCAGGTACTTTTTTTTTAGCTGTGGAGCAATCTCCTTACCATCTGGCAGCGTTATTCTCATGTCGTGGCATCTCGTTGCAAAAGCTTTCCTACATCTTGTTGCTGTGGTCGGTGGTCGGAAGCAAATGAGCTCTGTCTTGCTGCTGTTGATCCTCAGTCCCCATTTCTTGTAGTAGTCCCATAGCTTCGCTATGTGTTGTTCTACCCTAGCGGCTGCTATTTGCGGGGCTAATGACGTAGCGTATGTGATGGAGTCATCTGCGTAGAGGAGTTTCTTTGTTCGGGCGTAGTTGGCTGGCTGGTCCGCTGTTAGGATGTTGAAAAGGATAGGAGAGACCTTTCCTCCTTGTTGAACTCCTCCGAGAAGTCTTCGTAATGTTGACAGTTGATCCTGAATCTGAAAGAAAAAGAGTCTTTCTGTTAGTGAATTAAAGAGGATTTTTACCAGAAGCTGAGAAAATCCCATTGTCTTCATTTTGTAGAAGAGGACCTTAATCCAGACGCTGTCAAAGGCCTTTTCTATGGCCAGTAGGCAAGCCCCTAAGATTTCCTTCTTATTTAGACTTTGGGCTTTAATTTTTATAATTTTTTTTTATCTTTTTGTAGTTGTTTTGTTACGAGTTTTTTTTTTTTTTTTTTGCTTTCAAACAAACGAACAAAATGTGGATTGAAGACTCGCTATGGATTTTGATGAAGAGGTTATTTGAAATGTTCATGAGAATTTCTTCAAATGAAATTATTTATTATTATTATGCTGAAAAGGATATGAAAATATGCGCCAGTTGATAAATATTGTCTTGTTTTCTAATAATAAGTTTTCCCTCGATTTTTGACATTATTTTTACTATACGTCTTTGGATAGAATTAAAGGAAACTCCAATGCGATTGTTGATTAAGTGTAGCTTCCACACTATAAAACTTGATGTACGGTTGTGGTGTCGTGACAAAGTAAACTCTCCTTTTCTTAAATCAAGGACATTAAAATTGTGTCATTTCTCTTGTTTAATTACCAAATTCAGAAATGCTGAAAGATAGCTTCTAGCCGTCGTTATTTTCGCTGATACCTCTCTTTTGGATTTAAACTAACCGCTTTTCGCGAAATGTTGTTGCTTTGGCTGTGCGTCCTTTATTCTCTCCGCCATAGTTGAGGGAACTGCAAGATTGTTCCTTACTTTTATTCAGCCTCATTACTTGTTCTCGGCGAGACTTTGAAATGCTTCAAAACATATATTTTTCCTTTTAATGTCTCTATCAACGTCTTTCTGTGCCCACTTTTGTTTTAAATTAAAAATAAGAGTAGTTTTCAAATATTTATTAAAAAATATCTTCTTCGACATGAACTGGTGAAACTTTGTATATCCTTTCTCAGTAATTCATTATTTGATTTAAAAAAATTCTATTGTACTTTTCAGATAAGCTCTTAAATTTTATGCCTTTTTTTTTGGTAAAATCTACAAAACATTTTTTCCAGTGGTTAGTCATTAACACCTCAGTGAGTTTCATTACTACTGTAAGTAGGTAAGATCCACGAAATAAACATTGTGCGAATTCAATTTTCTTAAAATAATGATAAGGAACGATTTGTGTACCGAAACTTAAATACCAAAAAGAAATAAAAAAATCCATTTGATTTTCTCTCGGTATTTTTCTTAATCAAATGTTAGTGCATTGTGATATTCAATAAAAGTCAGAATATCAATAAATTTTCTACCCAATTTTTATTTGAAAATTGTTTTTCAATAAATGTTTGTCTTTTGCCATGCCTTGACTTAACCTTCTTAACTTAACTTTTTATCCGAAACTCCTTTCAGACACAAACAACTTTGCGACCAAAGTCATTGAATCAATCTGCAGCAAATTTCGAAACCAAAAAACATTTTCCCTAGGCAAGGTTAAAAGTGAAATTACTTTCCGCTTCTTCTTGTCTGCCTTTCAACTTTTATTTTATTCCTTCTTTTGGGTCATGGCTGTATTTTGAGTGCTTTGTTATTTGCATTATAACGATGATTCTACATTCTTATTTTTTTGTTCTTGCCTTACAACAAACTATATTCATATTTCTCTATTCCTCTCTTATGTCATCCTTGGCCGCTAGCCAACAAAATAAAACATAAATCGGGAAAAAAATTAAAGAAATGAGTTTCACTTTATCTGACAGCACAAGGGAAATGGATTTCCTGTACTTTGCTGACATTTTCATATTTATTTCAAGTAAATTAGAATTTTTTTAATGAAAAATAAAATATCCAGCTATGGCCAAAATAAAAGCTAAACTCATTCATTCCTTTGACTTGAACATGGATTTTTAGAAATTGTTTTGACTTCAACTTGAATTCAGCGCTAGATGGTCCAACTGACTTAGCGCCTGCCTATAGATTGGATCAGTTGATAGGCTGCACGTTCGCATCATTGGGGTATTCAAATTAATTTAACTGGTTGCCAAGCGATAATTATCTGACCGTGTCATAGTGGTAACTTAATCTCTTGTCGTGCTTGAGTTCAGTGATCATAACACAAAAAGTCACTGCGGATCGTTGACATAATATAAAAAATACTGCGAACAGAGAGAATGCAAAACAAGACGAAAACATAATTTTCGCTTTTAAGTCAAACGCTACATATCGGAAAAATCGAAGACAAACACAACTACGCAATCTTTCACTGGATTGGTCGACCAGTGATAGTAGTCTAACTAATGGGTGTCGTTATTGTAGTGGTTGTTGTATCGGCTTTATTTCTAATTCGTGTTTTGAAAATAGTAGTTTATGTCGATCGTGTGGCTCTGCTGTGAAGTCATAACACTGAAAGCGGGGTGTTTAAGCTAAATCTTCCATACTTACCAAGTTCTTATATGAAACTAATGTCTAATAAAATTCTGCGAATTATGTGAGAGCTAATAAGTCGATATCAAAATGCTCCTTCCCGTTTCGGGCTCCACCCTCGGAAGTGAGTTGAAACCAAATACATATGAGCTTCTCAAACCACTACATAAACTTTCATTCTTCTCCTGATTCTTCCGCTCGCTCTGTGCTACACGCATTATAACAGAAGTAGTATGCTCTTGAAGAGCGAGCAGATAATAAAAAAAAAAAACGAGCATCCAGAGATCTTGCTTGTATCAAGGAAGCTATTTGTTAACCTAAATTTTTAGTTTGCTTTTAAAATCCGAATATGAGTAACATTTGCAAACAATAATACCATTTCGCTTTACTTAGAGCTTAGCAAGTTTTGTTGACTGGTTGATATGGTGAACTTTCTGAAAATGTCACTATTTTAGTGGCATATTATTTTTCTATTGCTTTATTATCTATCTCCAGCTGGAGCGATCTCTTGCTAGCTGCTTCCAGTTGCGTACGCCAAGTTTGTTGAGGTCCCCCTCAGGTTTTGTACGCCACCGTTACCATGGGTATTCTCATTTGCGTTGTCTCACAGGCTCAGAATCGAAGATTCTTTGGCCCGGAGTTAAATTGTCCATCCAAGGCGTTGGATCCGTAGACTCCTGTGCGTAGCTCGTATAACTCGTGGTTGAACCTTCTCCATCAACGTAAATGGGATCGCACGCAGAACTTTCATTCGCTCTACGCCTTAAAGCTTGACTGGAATGATCAAAGTTTTGTACAAAACCAGCTTGGTCTTTCGAGAGATTTCGCTTTTTCTCAATTGCCTCTTGAATCAAAAAAAGAAGGTTAGCAAGAGTAGATCTGCGTTTGATCTCATCGCTGATCTCATTTACTGAGCTCACTGCGGAGCCGATGTAGACGAAGCCCTTTACTTCCTCGAAAATATATCTGCCTATTGTGACTGTCTGGCCAAGTCATCGGTGATGCGCGTCCTTTTTTAAGACAGCATATATTTTGTTTTGCCCCAATTTACCGCCAAACCCATTTTAGCCATTTCCATTTCAATACTAGCCAACGCCTCATAGACGTCTCACTGCTTTCGTCCAATCACGTCAATCTCATCCGCGTTAGCTAGTAGTTGAACTAACTCTTGGAAGATCGTGGCGCTAGTGTTGACCAGTAATTTTTGCACGATCCTCTCAAGAACTAGATTAAAAATGTCACATGACATCGCGTCGCCTTGCCTAAAACCTTTTTCGACATTAAGGGTCTCGGTTAGTTCGTTACGGACCTTAATGGAGCAGCATAAATTCTCCATCGTCATCCTGTACAATCAACCGAGATTGGTACAGAGGTGCTTTTTAGCTCGTCTCTATACACGCTGTCATATGCGGCCTTGAATCGACGAAAAAGACGGTGTGTGTCAACTTGCATTTCCTGCGTCTTTTCCAGAATTTGCCACAGTGTGAAGATTCGGCCTATTGTGGACTTCCCTGGCCTTAAACCACACTGACCTATTAGGTTGTTGACTTAAGGTTTAGGGCGTTCACACAAAACGGCAGAGACGAGATGAGATATTAAGGAGACTTATCCCTCGATGAGATTTCCTCCGACCATTTCTAACAGATGAGCTGGTGCATTGCGTCCAACCAGATCGTTACAACCTACTCTAAAGAGCTCTGCATCAGAACGTCCGCATCAGCAGCTTTGTTAGGCTACATTTATATTGATCGATATTGCAATTTTGACCTCATCCAGGTCGGAGGGACGGAATTCTGCCTGACAGCGTTATTGGTGTATTCATCGTCGTTTAACAGTCTTCAGAAATGGTTCTTCCAGATTCTCAGTATCGACTGCGATTTTACGGCAAGCTTCGGTTGAACTTCGTATCCTTGTGATAGTTGCTTTTCCTTTCGGTAAAACTTTCGTATGAAATGAAACAAACCTTTGTATTTTAAAGCTTAAGCTCGAAATCTTCTTTTCTTTCCCGTGCAATTGCAAAAATGTATACATTTAACAATGTTAAACCGAAAAAATAATTGTTACCATTATTTTGGCCTTAGTTGCTAATCAATGTTTAAATTGCGAGACCACACGGACATTCAACTGAAGCGATTACATTCTTATCACAATCTTACAGTTCAGTGAATTCAAATTCATTGAGTCAGACAAACACGATTAATTGCTGGCTAAGGTATTCAAATTGCAGTTGGAGATAGCCCTAAAAACTGATGAAACGTCGATGGATTCGTGTTCGCTTTTCATGTGAGTAATGATTGCTTTGAGATGTCGTATTTGGTAGAGCAAGTCGCAGCAAATCGAATAGCTTTGCCGAACTGTGTGTGATTCAGAATTGAAACTTTGGATTGTCGTTGACATTTCATATTAAAAAATAAGACTTAATTACAACAATTTAGTTTTTTTAATATTGTTAGCATGGTATTGTAAACGCATTATTTAGGAGTAGATAGACGAGGCTTTTCTTTTCTTCTTCTGTTTTAAATTTTCCGCCATCGTTGAATTGTCAACAATCTAGTACCATCGCGATGACTTTTAAAAGTCCAAAATAGGAGGTAAATAAAAACACATCACTACAAACTCACGCAACATGAACGGTAACGTTTTATGAATGTTTTCATCAGGCGCTTTCTTGTACACCTATAGGGAATTAAGTAGACAAAATTGAACGTTTCGTGAAGACAATAAATGCGAAGAATCCAAATCGTATTCGTCCTACGAGGTCAGCTCAGTTAACTGCATAGTAAGCCTAGTAAATCATAGTTGTGCATATCCAGAAGATCTCAAATTGGGCCTTAGCACAAAAACTTTGCATGGCGCTAAGATCCCAGCCAACATGCTTATAAAGTTCAGTGGGCACAAGATTTGAAGCAATTACGCGTACAAAGCAATACTTTCGATTATTAAGAAATGAAAAGATTATGATGGAAGCTTATTTCCATTGGCATTCGAAACCCAGGAGAAATAATGAGCAGCTCTTCCTCCACAACGAGTGACAGTCCGATGCATTTCATGGATATCGGAAGTCATTGAGCATTAATTTTTTTGAAGAGCGATTTCGATCGCGTTTCCGAACGATGCTCACTGACCTTTTTTTCTAAAATCGATGCTATTTAAATGGACGATCTTTTTTTTTTCCCCTCTATCGAAGAGTTTGGGTTAGATCAGATGGTTGAGGATTTCCATGTAGGAATAAGGTCTCATAAATCGATTGGATTGCCTAAGATCATCCTAGGCGAAGATTGTAGCGATGTTGCTGTTGTCCAATTGAGGCTACAAATTGGTTCTGTACGAAACGAGCGTATTATCTGATTCGTTTCTCTTGTAGCTTCGCAGCTAAACTGCAGTTTTATGGCGAATCTGACAGCTATCTTCCTAATAATGCATCTTGCCGGCATTGTGTACAACCAATGTATAATTTTGGGTGAGAAACGTCTGCTGGCTCACAGCGGACATGTGGATATGTGAATTTCAATTAAGTCGCTTGTCCTGTTTATGGTGTTGTTTATCGCTATAGATTCTTTGAGAAGGGCACTAGAACGGTTTTACTGGGATTGATCGATAATCCTTCTGTACTACACTTTTCTGCAACCTTTATAGAATTGTCGTGTCGAGCTTATCGATATAACCGATAATAAACTTCAGGTCATCGGCATTACCTATGGTTATGTAGTTAACAGTTTGTCGATAGCTTTTGACCATAACAAAGAGGAGATAAGCTTCGCTGGTGGACAACCCTTGGCTGTAGTTACAGAAACCGGCAATCGTTTAGAAGAGGAAATAAAAGAACGACTTCCCAGCATGGCTCTGATCCATTGTTTGGTCGATACAAACCTCTTCTTCTGATCGTTCTTGTGATCGAGTCATAGCCAGCGTTATCGAGAGCGCCCTTGATGTCGAGGAAAGCGCAAATGACTATTTCTTTTGAATCGAATGTCTGTAAAACGAAATAATGCAGAGCACCTGTGGTATATTTACCCATCTTTGATGTAAACGGGTTTAATTTTAAAGGGTTGGACAACTCTAAGTTGTCTCTAATGTGAACATCAATTAATCTCTACATCTGAGTACATTTCCCGGTATGAAATGAAAACCACATTAACCTTCCTCCAGACGGCGCGTATAAATCCCCAGTTGTAGCCAGCTCTAAATAAAGCTGCCGATTCCGGTAGGTTGAAATCAGTTGATTTCTGCAGTTATGCTGCGAAAAGACCATCACTACACTGAGCTTTGAATGGTTTATTCAGAAATGCTTAAGCAACGTTGGCTAGTATAAAACACAGAAAATTACATTTTATCTCGCTCAAGGGCGACATCACAATAAAAACTAGTCTTCTCATAAACTTCACACAAGAGACTAATTTAATTGGCTGAGAAAAAGCAACACTATCAAATAGCTTGCTCTCAAAGTTGTGATTCCATTGTTGACCTAAACACGAATGCGTCTGATTTTGAATAAAAACCTAATCTTCATATCAGTGTTTTGCGTTACAATTTTTACAAATTCGAAGACAATGTTAAAATGTCCACATAAAAAAAACCATTGTGTTCCTGGTTTCTTAAATGTACTCATTGTTTTCGCTTCTACAAAAATCTGCAACTATTTATTAATAAAAACATTAACGAATGAATTTAAGACTTTCTTAAAAAAAAAACATTGGAGACATTCGAAACAGGTTTCGAAATCAAAGTCGCCAGGATTGATTTTGTATTTCTTTAAGGGTTTTCAAATTAGTGTCTTCATTGATGTGTTTCAAGGACAAAAGCATTTTTTAAAAAGAAAGTTTATTTTTAGAAGTAAAAAACAGCATAAACCAAAAGACCTTCACAGCTTTAATATTTCTTGAATATCCAGCCTCATTTGGGTGCGTATTCTAACGCATTTCATAACTGCGGCCTGATGTTGTTTAAGGTGCTTCTTTTCATTTCTTAAATTGCAAAGCAGTCTTTACGCCTTTGGTGTACTCTAATGATGACCTTGAAGCCAAGTTCGGTGGTTAAAAATTAAGCTGCTATTGTACTTTTTCAATTGTCAACACTTTTTAAAAGTTCGGCGCCGATTGATCTTGACCATAACTCAAAACTATTGTTTTCCTGAGATTCCTGTATTTTTGTTTATATTGAGTCTCAACTGAATATCGCTATGGAATTTTACATCTTGAAATGTAAGCTTGATTGAGAAAACTTGAGTGATTTCTGAATCTGATTTCAAGATTGCTTTTGGAAAAATATTTTATTGGAAAGGAAAAAAAGCGAAGACTGGAAAAAACATTCCCTGAACATAAAAGAAGAGTTAACAATTTTATTCAAAAATTGAGAAGGGAAATTAATGCCTTGAAAGAGGAGAGTCAGTTAAAAACTACATAAGAAGTTTGACTAACGAAAAGGCAGCTGATTATTCTTTAGGTAAAGAAACAAAAAATATCAAAAGCTTAGGTAAGCTGATCCCGCCAATCAATACACCTTATGGAAACCGGGCACAAAATAACAGCCCAAAAGCCAGGAAACATTTTTCGGCCACATATGGAGCAAGATGTATTAACATTGACTTATACTGAAGTCGTAAAAGAATATGAAGAAATAAGAACCATGACACCAAATGAAGTAAGAAAAGAGATCAGAAATAATATGAATCCAAAAAGCCCCCGGCTATACTAAAATAATTACCAAAAAAAGCTTATGAACTTAACTCTTGCATCGTTCAGGATAAATACGTTTCCACCTTCAACATCATCATGATAGCTAAACCTGGGAAGAGAACTGTCATATGACAGGTCTATTTCATTACTGCCTGTAATACCTTAGCTTTGCGAAAAACTTCTCTCGTCCAACAAGTTAATATTATCATAGAAAGGAAAAACCTTCTTCCGAATCATCAGTTCGGCTAGATAGAATCGAATAAGCATGGGAAGAAAAAAAAAATATTCTGCAATGTTTCTAGATGTGGCACAAACATTTGATAAAGTATGGCATGAACGACTAAGCAATAAACTCAGAATGCTTCTCCCAAAACAATACGCTGAAATCTTAGTTCTAAAAGAACGTTTCTTCAGAGAAAAATAAGAAGGTTCACATTCAGAGATTAAGGATATAAAAGCAGGAATACCACAGGAGGATGGTGTGCTTGGTCCAAACATATATATCCTGTAAAAGAGTGATCTCACTGAACTAGAAAATAGTTCAGTGGCTAAATTCGCATAAGCAGTAGGAAAAAGTAATCAAAAATCCACGCAACAGTTAAAGTTCGATGAAAACGGACAATGTACGGTGAATGGACAAAAAAATGGCGGATAAAAGAAAGGGAAAATCCTTCACCTACAGGGAAATAACATGTATCCCGGTAGATATTAACCGAAAAATAGTGAAGTATGCAAACACATTAAAATATCTTGGCATAACCTATATAAGAAAAAAGAGGAATTGGAAATACCTATAATACATAAAAATGAATTGGTTGATAGGAAAAAAGTCATCAGTATCAACTTACAATAAACTGTTGGTATACAAGCAAAAATTGTAATCAACATGGACATATGGTATTCAACTATGGCGATGTACTAAAAAGAGCAAATATTCCAAAACAAAATACTGCGGAACATTATTGCAAATAACGTTTTTATCCTAAAAAACGTGATTTTATCATATTTTTTTTTTGTTTCCGTGGGTAGGTAAAAACCTTTATAGGCACTATGAGGACCGTCCGCGCGTGCTCACTAAAACTCTCTACAAAACCGTATCTTCCTGACTTCGACAAAGTTTCTTTAACAATTAGTTTAATTTCCTGCATGCTATCGCATTCGGTAGATAGCTTTTCAGTGAAGGCACCTATAAGTACTATCATTACAAACGGTTTTTCCTAAAGGCGCTAGATCGAACGTTCCTGTTCGTTGTAGTCGGCGCACAAGCTTAGTCATGTCCAAAGTTTCATACCATGGAGCATTTTTAATTTTATTTACTATCGATCTATTGCATGTCTTGGTACAACCCCATAGTTATATCCCGTTCGTCCTATAAGGTTTTTGCACTTGTTTTTATAAATAAAAGCAGTTTATTATATAAGCTTAGTTTTGAATATCTCCCGAGGAACCTGCATTGCATTTCTCTAAGCCTGATTTCGAGCTCGTTGCACTTTTTTTCAACGTGTGATTTCAATTTCAGTTTCGCGACTTAAGGCGTTCCTAAATATTTCGTCTCGTTCGCCTAGGTGGCGTCAATTTCCTTGGATTCTGAGCATTAAGTCCTGTTACTGACACGGAAAAGTCTGTTTGCAAGGTAACTTTCTAGTATTTTACGCAATTTCTCCGGTAAAATAAGACTTTGTTTATACTTCAATCCATCGTCCATCGTGCCATACTTGAGCAAAACTTTTTCGCTCCAGGGGCTTTTTCAAATACGTTTGTTATTCGATAGACCTAATCGATTGTGGAATGATTGACTCTAAGGCAAAACTGGCTGTCCGCTATTAATCGTCATACTGAAATTACCGCTTGCAATCGTTTGAGCAAAAGTTTCTCAAAGACCTTAGATATTATCGGCTCGAGTGGAAAAGGTCAATATGATTTTTTGTTGTTTGGTCTTTTTCAACGTTTGGGAACCCTTACGGCTTCTGTGACTTTCCATTCCCTTGGGCCATATGAAATTCTCAAGCAAGCATTTGAAATATACAAAAGCTTGACTAACGCTTTTCTAGTCAGCTTCTTTAAAATTTCACCAGTAACAAGATCGTATACCTAAGCTTTATTATTTTTTTATTTCCTTATGGTCTGTTGAAGTTCAGACAGTGTTACGGTTTTCATTTTTAAGTTGTCCGATCCGGTATTGGACTTGAATCATATGAAAATATGCATAAAGGAGCATAATAGAGTGGCAACAGGTAGAGTGACTTTTGCCGTCAACTTTAAAAAAGAAAAATCATAGAAGAAGGATCATTCTAAAACGTGGTTACTAAAACTGTTCTCGAAATTCTGCCGCATGCTACACTCACTACGAGGCATTAGCCGTCAAAGAAGAACCAATGAGGACGTCAGTTGTCGACTTGTCTTAAATAAGCCAAAAGCCGAGACAACGCTATTCACAAGAATTGTCGAGAAAAAAATACTCATCATTTAGTTTCACGTGAGGAAGATGATTTGTTGGGAAGATATGAGGTTGCACCATGTAGGCAACACAAATAATCATTAAAGGCTTTGTGGTGTGAGAGATGAAAGGCAAGATGTCGGCTTCATCCAAAATTATTTCTAATTTTTAGGATAAATGAAGAGAGTTAGACCACTCATATTTTTAAAATCCTATTTTATTAATCAAATTTAAATTCTTGTTGCTTAAAACATTTCCACGAAATCGACTGGTCACCTTAATTATTTTTCCAATTAAATATTGTTATCAAAACCATGATCAAAATGACAAAGTCATGTGCCGATTGATGATGTGTAAATTCATCTTTATTTTGTCTTATCGTAATATGACTCTTACAAAAAATTTGTGTCGTGATTCTCTCTAAAAATATCCACTGTCCTTCTTTGAATGGTGTCATCGCTGATTCATCGACCCGTGCCTCATTAACTTGATAACAAATCAATGAGTTCACAAATCAGTATCGTTATCTGATGCGGCACATCAGTGCGTTCATTTATTTTCTGTAAATATTTGCCTCTATTTGGTAACTTACACTTACTAACTTCCATCCAATTTTTCATACATCAAGTCTTTGTTATCACTATGGCAATGGGCTTTATTGTTCTCCTTCGACACGAATTTCAAGAGCACTTGGTTTACCCTAAGCCAAAGATATACATCCACTTTTCTTGCGCTGTCGAAATAATCTATTTTGAAATTTGAGTGATTATTCAAATTGAAAGTATTATCTTAAGGTTGGTGGGCGGAAATATTCTGTTTCACAAGAACATTTGGGTAAGCTGCGGACAACCAACAAACAACAAACAACAACAGCTTAGCTAAGGGGAAACAAGTCTGTATTGTATCTAGGTAATTTAAAATAAGTCACGTTGCTTCAATATTTTGGGTGGATGCTTGTTTGAGCTATTTTACGATAATGGAGCTGACTGACTATACGTTATCAAAGTTTCAAGGACATTGTTGACTCAAAAAATTGTTTTTCTCATGACAAAAACAACACTTTGAAGTGGAAATATTTTATGACAACTTTATTTTATATTTATGCTATCGTCATCTAATTGGCTCAAGGGGGACGTGAAAACTATTTTATACTCTATGTGGTGTAATGCTGATTAAAAACCAAGCACGATTCCTTAAAAATAATAATTTGAGGAAATTGCGAAAAACTTCACGCTGCGGCCTTAGCACTTTTCATTCGGAAGTTGTTGTTATGGCTACGATTTATTTATACTTCCATAGCTCGACGTTTTTATGTTTGAATGAATATTTGTTTGCCCATTTATGGATAACAAAAATCTTTTCTAAATTGCTCCAAAATAAAATCTCTAGCTGGTTCTACCATCACCTGTTGCGTAAAAGGTTCTGCTGCGCCTAAGAATAGGGACTCTTATAAAGCGGAAAGGATATAAAGAAGTACAGAGACCACATCGGAATACTCGTTCGATATATTTTTGTCGGTTGCGCCTCAACCAATAATTCAAAACATCCAGTGAATTCTACGCTTAGGTTTTTTTTGAATGCGATGTCCCTCTGCTTTAGATTCAAAGACTATTCGAACGGAATTGCTCATCCCCCCATTCACGTTTTATGGTCCATTGTGATGCAACAAGGGTTTTTTGAATTGGCCTTTTATCGGGGAGAGGTGAGGAGGCTACTGAGGGCTTCAAAGCGAGCACGGAATGGGTAGTAGGAAAGGACCAGTTTATATCTCCAATAAATCGGGCGAAGTCTTTTGGGCTTGCTTGAAAAAGTTCAGCATGGGCTTGGACTTTGCAGGAATGCTTTTACCCGGCAGACAAGTAAATTGTATCGATTTCGGCTTGAAATTGCAGGGATCTGATGTGCGGACGGAGAACTCTAGGTTTAGGTTATTTGAGAGAAAATGGAAGTTTAAGCTAAGGCCATAAAATTTATCAGCAGGTTGCGAGTGTTGACTTGGAGCACATGTGTGTTTTCCAAGATCAGCCATAGTCTTTTGATTTGATCGAGGTTGGATTTTGTCTGCCCAAATAGACCAACCAGATGTTCAGCGTGGGGCTCTAAGCATTCACACAGTACGGCAGAAATGATCTAAAAGGTTACATAAAGAAGACTCACTGTAGTTGGCAGAGTCTTCTCTTTTAAAATCGGAATAACGATGCTGATGTTCTATTTTCCCAAATTTTATCCACTCGACAAACGTTTGAAAATGATGAGGTGTATTTTATGACCAGGTCTTCTCGGCTTTTTGGCATTGAGATGTTTTGACTCTTGCAATTTTAGCCGTGCTTAGTTGCACTAGTTGTAAGAATATAGGGCTTCGAGATTTGTTTTTTTTTTGTATAATTCACGGACATTCAAGGGAATTATGGATAACCTTATAAAGTAAAGTTTTACCCAACGTGGGTATAAAGAATTAAGGCAAACACCGAGCAGTGATCGTTACATTTAAACTTAAACTATAAAGTTGTAACGAGTGGGATATATTGAATCGGGAAGCACTCTTCACTTTGGTGTGATGAACAAAAGGACAGTACTTCCAAAAATTTGGTCTAGTTTTCACGCAAGTCGAGTGTTATGGTGAAAATGCTTTGGGGTTGGAATCTAACTTTTTAATTCACTAAACTCACTTTTTATGAAAAAAGCTTTTAAAGCGGGAAAGTCAGGAAACATTGAAGTTGGTCGATTGGATTCGTAAAATATTACCTAATCTAACAGGTACATGATAACATTGGGAGCACTTGTCGATAAATGTAAGGTTCATTCAGCGTTGTGCGAATATATGAATTTCGAGTATGTGTCCATTCCAATATTCAACGAATATCGGTCGTTACTCAATCATATTCCGAGAAAATATAAACGTAAATGTAAAAAGAGCTAAAAAGTCGTTACCTTTCAATTTCCTTAGTCAGATATAAGGGGCATGAATTTGTGGTCAAATATCAAAAACTCATTGCAGATGTATGCATTTTTGACAAGAGAACCTGTTGCAAAAGTCTATCAAAATGCCTTAAAATATCAAGTTAAATAATCTTTCCTTTTCCACCGCTTTTCGGTGGGATGTACTACCAGATTACCAGTGGACTGCAAGTCAATAAGAAGCTTTCGTGTTCCATGATATATTATAAGACACATCGTTTTTTGTGTATCCGAGGTGAGATCAGATGAGTTTGATAGACGAAAAAGCCTGTCTCTCTCATCGAGGAAGGTAAAGGGAAATACGATCTGAACCAGCGGATTTGTAAACATCAAGATTTGAAAGTACTTTTGCTCCTGTAGGAGTGCGAAAGTGGTGCTTCCCTTCTATATTTTACACCGTCAAGTACATGTGAAGGCAAACATAATCTGAAAGTTATGAACAAGCAACTAAGTGGTCAGCGGGCACATTTGCTTCGTTCAAAGAACTGACAAACTGACTTCTCCGGAATTAGAATTTGCAAAGACCGTACCTCATGTTAGCTTTTGTAAAACTGTACTCACTACAGTGCTTCTCATTCATGAGGCTTTGTAAAAGCTTTTTGAAGATTATCCTGGAGTTAAGACAGCACGAAATAGACAGGAACTATTTTGCAATTTCATACGAGACTTAATAAATTGCAGAGATACGTTGCGGATACATACATACGGATAGTCTTCAAATTCAGTTTGCAACTACGTAACCACTAATTGGTCTATTTACATAATTATGCGCTGCGCTGCGCTGTTTGTTGGTCCTCAATTTTATTCTTTATTTGTCGCAATTATTTTCGAATTTTATTCGCTTTGGATACAAATTTCCAGCTCACATTATTCCAAAGTCGAATTACTGTTTACTCAATTAATCGTGTGAAAGTTTACCTCGGTCATTTGCGCCGCACTTTAATCAGCAACAACAAACAGACCTCGCCTTGCAGTTGATTATTTATAAGTAAAATTTAAAATAAGTAAACAATTTATAAAGCCAATTAAAAATTCATTAAGTTCACAGTCAAAGTGCATAAAGGCATGAATATGTTCAGCATTCATTCCAACCATGCATTACACGATGTAGTGTTTTATATAAAATATCTTTCTCCGTGTGAATGCCATCAGCTATATCATCATCAGTTGCTTTATTAAAAATTCAATAGCGCAAAGACAAATGTTCGGAAATAAAAAAAAGAAAAAAACAAAATATATACGAGCACATATATAAAGAGCTTAACAACATAAGATGCATCCAAACTTCTACCAACAACGATGGTTTACAAACATAATTTATATCAATGATAGATTTACGGGAGCGCTATTGACCGTCAGTCATAAAGATAGTTTCTATCACTTCCAGTAGCCGGCTTGGACAGAACTCTACTAAGTAGGGATAGGACATTTTTTGTTTATTGTACACTCCTGTCCAAGAGAGAATTAGTGACAATTTCTTTGCGTACAAGTATTGTGATGAAATTCGTTGAAGGAAGGAAGACTATTTTCCTGGATCGTAAAATATAAAAAAAAAACGATAAAACAATGTTTGAAAGAGTCAATTGACTTCGCTATGCTTTTCTTCCCTATAAGCTTTAATATTGGTTTTTGACTGATTTTGATCGCGTGTGTGCAAAGTGGTTTTTGGTGCTCTGGTTCAAACTTGAGACATTAAAATTATAAAAAACGTAAGACTTTCGCGCAAATTTGGCACCTCCGAATGCGTGGCCAATCCAAAAAAATCGAAAATCTTAATGCAAATCAAAAAGAGTTTTGAAGATAAATCTGAGCTGTGAGGCACACCAGCATTTTTATGATGAATTTCAGACTTGCAGCCGTCTGCAACCAGGATTGAACGGTTTAAAGATGAATCATTTAGGATGTAACGAGGGATTTAATTTTTTGCGGATTAATTTTGGCCAATAAATATTAATTAACGCTGCGGTACACGCCAGATTACGTTTTTATACCAAGCTCCTTCTTTCAGTCATTATAAATTTTAATTATTTAAGAGAACTACTCGGAGACTAGACAAAAACGTTAAAACTAGCACTTAAAGGCTCTTTCATAAAGCGCTACCTATCTTTAAAATAAAATAAAACAAAGTTTGTGTGAGACATCATCTACATTTCGTTTAAAAGGCATTATGTATGGAACATAACATCGTTCATATGTCTGCCGCGGCTTCTCTGGGAGGCGTGCATCCGAAATGTCCAATTTTCCATGATTCTGGCGAAAAAATCAGGCTCATGTTGGCTTTGAATGCCACATAGACATGCGACTTAAGAAAACCCCACAAGAGAAATTCAATCCCACGGTATCGGTGGCCAGTTCACATCACCTCCATATGAGATGACCATGCACTCGAATCACTCGTGCAGAATTTCCAATGTGGCGTGAGCTGTGTGTTACGTAGCGCCATCCTATTGAAACCACATGTCGTTGGTGTCCATATCATCCAATTCAGTCCAAGAGAAGGTGGTAATCATCGACCTATAGTGCTCACCGTTGACGGTGATGGCCAAAGAAATTTGGACCTATGACGTCGCCAGCCCAAAATCCTTACCAAACAGTAAGTTTTTTCGGTTTGCATTAAACATTCTTGGATCTCTTGTGGATTGGTATCGCCCCAAATTCTACAATCTTGTTTTTTGACGTACCCATTCATACAGAAATGGATCGCTGAAGATGATTTTGCAATGAAAATTGGGGTCAGTTTCCACCTGCTCCAGAACACATTCAGCGAACACATATCGTTGTCTATGGTTCTTTACCTTCAGCTCCTAGGTCAGTTAAAATTTGTAAGGATGCAGGCACAAATCACGATGCAAAATTCGCCAAGTTAGGGTCTGCGAAATGCCGAGGTCTTGTAAGCGTCACGAAATCGTCTGCATCGGATTCTCCTACAACACTCTCACGGGCAGTGACGTTGTTTTCGGTAGATCTTGCTCTTTATCGATGAAAGTGTGTTGTTTGGCCATTTACTGAACTAGTGGACTCAAATTTATCTCAATTTTCCTTAACTTATTTGCTATAACTGTGCGAACGCTCTTAACTGAACCTAGTTCTTGTTTTATGTCTTTCGACTTAAAGTTATTATTTAATATATGTCTTAGAATTAGCAATTATTAAACCAAACGCTATTGCCCGTTTGTTGGGTACTTAGCCCTGCATATTCCTACGTGCGTCTCTTGCAATGAACATTTGCAAGTTGGTCCATAAGCACTTCAATATCTACAATTAACCCTCAGAATCAGGCTTCGCCGATAACTTCCACTAGAGTCATAAGAAATCTGTGATAGTTCGTGCTATATTTTCTTATAATTTGCTGGCACTCAAGGGATTATTACTACCCTTATATTGCACAGACTCAGCAAGGTGAAGAATTGATTAACGGCTTGAAACTCAGATGAGTTTGGTTTCAAAAACAAACCAAAAGTCGACAATTTGTTAATGACTTTTTTTTACATCAATCAATTCGCAGTATAATCGAAATGTAAGGTCGAAAGTTCTGTTCTTAAATTGGCTGATCACTCTCCTGTCAAGTAAACGAATTCGATTCATAATTGTTTGTTCTGTTTTGGTTAAACATTTTTGCTGTGCTTAAGACACAAGAATATAGTTGAATTTTTTATTGATTGATAAGGAGCAATTTTTTTTTGCGCAAAATTATTCTGAAACAACCCTACTCAAACACGTCCTTTTTAAATTTGGTACAATATTCATAACTACTACCTGACAACATAACGAGCGATAATTTTTAAAGTAACATTTAAAACAACGTGTTTTATTTAGTTATCTGCCATGGTTTAAATTGGAGCGAAAAAATTGTCTCGGTTCAAAAAAATAATTTAACAAAATTATCCGTGAAACAACAAAAATAAAAAACACATTTAAGACCAACCATAATGATGTGTCAGTTAACGTCAGCTGTCATCCTGCTGTTATGACTGAAAAAGGAAAACGGAAGCAACCGTTTTCTCATTCCATTCAAACTTTTAATTTTTAGATTAACTCCCGACGGACTGAATGTATGTCATTTAATTAAAAACTTATTCCTCAATCCGCAGGTAAAAATAAGTTTAACCAGAAATTCTTATGGTTCACCATCTGCAAAAAACTATCAGATTTATATCTATATCTAGTTATCTAGATAAAATTAAATGGATGTCAAAACTATTCACATCGGTCACCATGCCATGATGCAAATAAAATCATCAAAGCGTACGTTGTCACTCAGATGCCACTCGATTGTCAAAAAGTTTGTCCTGTTAGCATATCTCACAATCCCGAAAATTTGTACTCGAAACAAAATGCAATTTTAACTCTGTTGCTGCCAACAGCATCCGTTGATGGATACTTCATAAGGCAACAGAGTTTTGAATTTGAAGTTTTGAAATTTAAATTTATTTTAATTGATGCTCATGAGGGAGTTTCTATTCTATTTGTAATTCCCCCAGTCCTTCTTAATTGGAGTCCTTCTCCATTCCGAGCGTTCTTTTTTGTTTTCCTTTTCTATTTGCTACTTCGTTTTTAGACTCATTCAATGACAACTTGTTTTTTTTTCAAGTTCTTTGTTTTCTTTTTGCAAAACTTTTATCCCAGCTTAATTATTTTAAGCTCTTTCTCTGGTCCGCCCTCGCTCACATGCACTCTGTTGACTTTAAATAGTTCAAAAGTACTTTAATTGTTTATCTTCTTATTTGCTTAACTTTTCATTCAGTTTTGTCTTACCCTTGTGGACTTTGAACGCAAAGCCAGTAAAGATTATGTATCTGTCTCGTACACACATGAGTCAATGCTTTTTGAAAGCAGTTGTGAGTGTTTGGTGGTGGTGATGACTCAATGTTGATTGTTTGTTGTTATTTGTTTTGGTTAGTTTTTTGCTTTGTTTCGAAACCCATTTTGGCGTTATGTAACTATGCATGTTTTTTTTTGTCAATGTTTCCAAATTGTTGTTATTGTTATTTTTAACTTAACTTCACTTTACTCGAACTAGTTCAGAAGAAATCTGGCAAAAGTATCAAGTGATATTTTACATTGTTTGTATGCCGTAGGTCCACTTTAAATCGCAGATGGAACCCAAACCAAAGCACTTCCTTAAAAATATTCACTTCCCTCCAAAGTTAAGATATTCATACATAAATACCTGGATATGAATTTCTTGCATCTGTGTCAACAAGCTCTAGTCTTTGCATGATGTTTCTACATGTTTCCTTATTCTTTGTAGTTTTTTGCTTGGCACATGACGAAATGTGCACATAAATACCTTTTCGCCTTGCTAAGTGTAATCGGTTTTAAGTCACCAGACGAAACTTTGATTTTCTAAGCTTCGGGACCACCCCTCCGGTGAATCTAGACATATAATGCCTTAAGTAATTATCGACAACTCAGTAATAATATAATAACGTACAATATTCTAGCGCTTTTATCGCAGCAAGACTGTCTATGAAAATGGAGTAGCTCTATATCTTGAAGAGCTAATAATCTCCGCCTAAAATACGCTACAGGTGTCTGTGAGTCTTAGAGATAGTCTAAGAGATGCCTTGTTGAGGAGATTATACCAGAAGCCGTCAGGTTCAATGTCTTAAAACCATACGTGTACACGGAATTTCATTACTTCATGTGACTGTTCCACTTTTCCATGTTCACTTTAAGAAATGTTTGAATAAGAATATCAGAATTTCGTCTATAATATTTGTATAAGCATGTCACGCTGCTAGACAAGTGTCCCATACGTAAGCATGAGAAGGATCATCATTTCTTTCCCGTATGGCACACCCTTGGGGTGAACAATAAACTACTACGTAAAGAAGAATTGTTTTTTTTTTTTTTTAAATCCTTTCACATTTTTGAAAACTCTATGAATACGTAGAAATTTCCCCAAGGAGCACTGCCTTCGCATGTAGTTACTTTTGCGCGGCGAAATTCATATGTATGTGGCAGACCCAGCCTTTTTTTCTTTGCATAAGATTTTTCATATCTCCTACTCTCCTAAACTTTTGGTCTCGTTTTTAGTAGACTAAGAAGAGCCTGGCCAGCTTTCCTAAAAAGTATCCACCCATTTCTTTGACGTTCCTTCTTTCTGATTAAATCTAAATCAATCGTCAGATTCTAAACTTTCTTGATTAATATCAGTCTGCAATTCACACTTCCATCAGGTGAATCATATTCGTTCAATTTTCATAGTTTCTTCCGCCGGTGCTTATTAGGAATGTCAATATTAGCAATAAGCTGAAAAATGTGGATGTTTCTTTAAGCGCTTCAAGATATTATTTTCTATCTCTGATATTGCAAGCTTTGTAAAAACTTTCTAAATGGGACTCAATATAATACTTTAAAGATTATTGTTCAGCATTTTCCAATAAGGATACTCCATTTTATTAAACATCTGCATTCTTTCCCCTATAAATTCATCTATATGTATTAATTGCTAAGTATAGAGATTTTTTTATTGGTTCAAAACTCAATGCTCGATGCTCACTCATGATCTGATCTTTCTTATTTGAAGTTGGATTCAATATTATCGTCAATGGCGAATGCAATAGGCGAATTCGCGATTGAGCCTTACAAAGTCTCGTGTCCAGTTAATTTAAGCAAGAAATCCAATCCTCCCTAAATCTTTTTTATCTCAGAAAGCTGAGAGAGAATGAGAGACGTTCAACATGAAAATATACAAACAAGCTATACGGGAGTCTAAGAAGCAATCCTGAGTAGATGACTGCCAAAATATTGAAATCCCGACAGAGTCTGCCAGGGTTTGTGAAATCCTGTCAAAACATCACTCCAATCCATGTTTCCTTAAGAAATTAGACAGAGTGTAGACAGGTTTAGCTTCAGAATATTTAGAACTCCTAATGAATACCCACTTCACCGGATATCGAGACAGCAAAGCTGAGGTCACCAACTCACTTTGTCCTCAACCGTGTTCTTGAGAAAATATCACATCCCTCATTACTTATGAAAAAATTTCATTGGCCACTTCCAGCTTCGCTACTTATAGATCTCCAGGCCGGAACGGCAAACTACCCATTACGCTGCAAAAATTGCAAGATTTAGTAATTCCATGGCTTATGCCCATCTATAGAAGTTGTATCCTTAACAACCACGTCCCCGATTCGTGGCGTCTAGTTCGACTAGTCTTCATTCCTAAGATGGGTACACGTGTGCAGAAAAGCGCAAAAGATTAAAGGTCAATTAGTCATTCATTTGGAACATTCTCGAACGAATCCTGGACAACCACATATGGCACCCTATAATAGAAACATCCCTATCCTAATCCCAACACGTATACTTTAAAGGGAGATAGACAGAAACGGCTCTCCACGAAGTTGTGCGTTATATTGAGAAATCGCTTTAATGTAAAGAGTGCCCACTAGCTACCTTCTAAGACATGGAAGGTCCCTTCAATAACGTTAATAATAATAATAATCAAATTCTATAGCAGCGGTATGCCACAGGTCGGTGTCATCTCTCCGCTTTTTTGGCTTATTGTCATGAAAAACATATTATCAAAAATAGACAGGGATCGGGTTAAAGTAGTGGGCTACGCGGATGATATGGTGATCAAGATATCAGGAAAGTTTCCGTCTGTGATCAGTGGGATCATAGAGGGCGCACTGGGTAAAGTTTGTATCTGGGCTTCAAAACGCGACCTTGGTATCAACTCAAGGAAAGCGGAATTGGTGTTATGCACCACTAAAACCTATATACCCTACTTGCCACTCCCCCGTCTTAACTGATCAATAGTATGGTGGCCAGCCCTAAGGAAAAAATACAATATCATTAAACTAAATAAACGTATAGAGAACAGCATGCATTGGAACCACAGGAGCTCTGCGATCGACTCTGTCAGATGCTCTGACGATAATGCTGCGTCTCCTACCTTTGTACCTGCACATTAAAAATACTTCAGCACACAGCGCCATCAGCTTCAGAGGGTGTGGAAGCTGGACATCAAAACCCTATGATCATAGAACAATACTTGATCTCATACCAAGAGATTTGGTATCATCATCAACGGACTATATGGTCCCTAGAATATATCTATCAAATGACTTTGACATTTTTATCCCAGAAAGAGCGGAATGAAATAGTGGACAGATTTCAACTGGACAATCTCCACTGACGTCTCTAAGATGGGTGGCGGAGTCGGTGTGGGTGTGTTCTTGGAATCTCTGAACATCTGTTTAGCCTATAGACTGCCCGACAAGTCCAGCGCTTTCCAAGCGGAACTTTTTACAATCCAAAAAGCATGTCGTCAAATCAAAATACATCCAAATACTCTGCTAAGCCAGAAGGTTACCATTTGTGTTGATAGTCAAGCAGATACCAAAGCTATTGCCTCCTTTACTTCACATTCAAAATTAGAACAGGAATGCCGAGCTGAAATAGCGTCGTTAGAAGGTCAGCTTATGGGTTGTCGGTCACATAATCATACTTCCTTGAGGCAGCAAACCTTTGATGCGCCAGACTGTTAAACTGTGCAACATCCAGGAAAATATGGCCTGAATACAAACAATGAAAAACAAAAGATATCCTTCGGCGAACCCACCATGATATTGCTAGACTTGTGGCGGTCCGGACAGGTTACTGGCCGATTGCAGATCATGCCGTTAAACTACGTACCCCACATTACTCACATTGTCGTAGCTGCAAAAGCACAGATGAGAGGGAGACCCTTGCACACTTCTTTTGCGGTTGGAAAACCCTTTTTCAACTCAATTGATGAGATTTCTGCCAAAGATATTAAGGAACGAATGTCCCTCTTAAATACATCGGGTTGGATTTAGATAAAGCTCAAATACTTCTCATTAAAAAGGGAAAAGAGATATGGTGTAAAAAAGGTACATCGTACTAATAAGGTTCTTACTGAAACACCACTCCTTGGTATGTAAAGTTTGACAATTCAGGAATCAACTTTTGGCACGTCTAAATAAAATCCACTTATTACAACTGAAAGAAGTTAAGAATTGCAAGCACCCGTCTCGTTTTTCTTTTTGTTCTAGCAGGGACGTGGTTACATTATAAGGGTATCCATAAACCCTTGAAAGAGTGTTTGTTAACGCAACCTGACCAATAGCAATCTT
Source organism: Orthonevra nobilis (assembly GCA_963555765.1). NCBI lineage: Eukaryota > Metazoa > Arthropoda > Insecta > Diptera > Syrphidae > Orthonevra > Orthonevra nobilis. Next base: position 96,025,045 of record OY743224.1, read on the forward strand.
CACTGAGAAAAAATTTTTCACCGTTTTTATATTTAATTGTTCACCCTTTCGAAGCCTTTTTCGAGTATGTATCGATATTTGTTTTATAACCTCTTGGTTATTCCTTGTCAAAAGTCATCCCCAAATAGTTGAGCATTGACAGTTCGACAATGGCGCTACATTCAAACCGACACCTCTTATTGGTTACCCCATTAGGTTCGGAGCAAAACACTTCATACAGAGAAAACCCTGCCCTACCCCACACAACTTCTGCCATTCAACTTCGTTTCCCTCATGAAATCGTGCATCCCAGAATGGTATACTCACGTTTTTATGCTCCAGTATATTTTTTTTATTTCTCGAAGAAAACAAAAATTACGTATACGTCACGTTGGCGTTGGTTGCATCTTCTTCTTTGAGCTGATTTTCAGACCCATATCCGTCTTCCATTGATTTTTTGTATCTCTTTTTTTTTTTATTTCCACCTTCTCTGTCCAGCTGTTTGCCATCCAAAATGAACACAAATTTATCTGTTGCACGTGAAACATTCATTTGGGTTCATTTATCGTGTTCATTCCACATGAAAAGAGCAAGACCAACGGCAGAGAAAAGAAAATGAAAGAGCGAATTGAAGTGCTTGGTTTGGTGGACTTTGGACGGAGACTCAAGCAACAGAATTTGAACCTTGGACTCGAACGCGATTTGTTGTTGTGAGTTGAACGGCATCTGTTTGCTTGCTTGCAGTAAAATTTATATGTCAGATACATTACAGGTGAAAAAAAAAACAAAAAAATTGTGTGTGATACGTGGATACTCGTACGGCGCGTCGGTCGTGCCCGCGTGTAGATACGAGTGTGTTTCCCTTTTGTTTTTGTTTACATATTTCTTATCCGTTTTCTTTTCTTTGTTGTACACCTTTGTTTCGCGACCGATACTTTTCAGATACAGATATGTTTGTAGATACATACATGTTTGAAATATGTATGATATCGCACGCATTCGAATATGAATATACGTACAGTAAGTGTAAAAAGTCTGCGTACAAAACACACACAATTTTTTATTTGGATAAGAAACTAATTATTTTTAATTGAATTCAGTTAAGACAATATTAATTAACTAATTGTAGAACAAAAAACAAAAATAACTTACACTAAAATTAGATTTAAGTTACGCAAGACAAAGATATAGCACAGAAAAAGTGTGCGTACATTACATAAAATAAGAAAATATAAATGATTTAATATTTTGTTGGGCACCCTCGTCTGACTTCTTTCTATGGTCTTCTCATTGAATTAACCAAGCTTTCTAATCTTCTTGAGTTATTTTGCTCCATTCTTAAAGCGGCTTTCCTTTGAATGCGGCGGTCCAACAACGCCGCGGTCCAACTGATTTGGGACCAGCGTTGCCAATTTAGTGCTTTCAGCGTTAATTTCAGTGGTCAAAAAATTATTTCAGTGCCCAAAAAATCATTTTAGTGCCCGGGCGTTCTTTTAGTGCTTCATTAACTCTGCTTTTTGACGCTGAAACCAACCAAAATCCTTTTGCAAACATTTGCAATAGCAATGTTGAAAGGGTTTTTAGTCAAGCAAACCTAGCCAAAAACAAACTTAGGAACAAAATTGGTTTGGAGATGTTAAAAGCAATTTTGCAAATTCACTTTAGTTTGCAAAGAAATCAAAAGTGCTGTAATAGTAACAATTTTCCTGGAAGCTTGATTTGCAAAATTGGAACCTTTATTAAATGGAACATTTTTTTTTTCCTGTACCTAAATACTTGAATAAATTTATAATTTATTTTATTTTCGTGCCATCGTAGAAGTGGATTACCAATAAATATTTTTACTGATAGTTAAAAAAATGCAATAATTTATAAATAAACAAGCACTTATTTATTTTTGGAAAACTTATATGTAACCAATAAAAATTCTTATATAACAATAATTATAAACTAATGTTATGTTCAAAGTTAATGTCCTATGAATGACGGTGCTCATTACTTAGTTTAAGTTTAACAAATTTTTAATTGGTCTTTATACAATATTAAAACGAAAATGTTTGTGTAAATGTTGATAAACAAGTTTTAAAAAAGTTGCAAAAATTACTCTTTTAATTTTTTTTATAATTCTTAAACTTTAAACTAATTTCAACTGACCTCAGCCGTTCATTATTTAGTGTATCTTTTTCAGTTACGCTAATACAGTAATTCCAGTCAGGAGCTCTATAGGACTCTTTTGTCTGTTTGGTATATAACCGGAATGTTGCTAGAGTTCGACAAGTTGCCATGTGCGTCTAAATACAAAAATGCCTGAGGTGGTATGTGTCCCTTTTCTAATGAGTTTGTAAAATATCCCGGGTTAGGATAAAAAAATCACAATTTAAGTTCATTCTCAATTACGGAAGTCGGATGAAGCGCTTCTGTAAATCGCGTGCAAACTCGGAAGCACCTTCTTTCGAAAACTCTATACTATGTTCCACCATACTGGACTCGCATAGGCCAGAATTGGACACACAAAGGCTTGGTAACACTTATTTACGACTAGAACTAAATAAATGTTTTTTTTTTTTGGGAAACTGGAAAATTATTTTTTTTTTTTGGTGCGCAAGGTATCAAAATTAACGCTGAAAATATTAGGAATGGTGCTTTGGCTCAGAATAAAATTGGCAACACTGTTTGGGACATTAAACAGTAGCCAAAGCTTTACAATGTGAGCAATATGCTTGGGATCATTATCTTGCTGAAATATAAAGTAGAGTTTGTTGGCACTTTCACGGATATTTTTTATTAATACTGGAAATTGTCCATTCTAAGTTCCCAACCGCTATTGCTGGCGTTCAACCCTAAACCATGACCACTCTACCAACACGTTTCACTATTGGGAATAGGTTTTCTTTGTTCCATTCAGTTGCTGGTTTTCACCAAACAATACCGCGTCCATTCAATCCAAATATGCAAAATATACTTTCGCCTGAATACAATACACTATTCCAAAACTTTCCGGTTTGACAATATGCTCTTTGGCATAAGCAGCACGCTTCCTTCGGTTGGTTTTTGAAATTCAAGGTTATTTCCTGCCAGATATTTCTTACGGTAGAACAGCTAACTGTCTTGTTAAACTTTTCTTCGATTATCTTCACGATTTTAGGTCAACTTTTTCGTAGATTTGCTTTAATTTCAGCCAAAACTGAGCGTTTTTCTCTGGCTGTAAGTAGTGTTGGCCTCCCAGATCTGTTTTTAGAAGTTAAATTCCCGGTTTTTGCGTAATTTTGTAATTCTCTTTGCACGGAAGAATGAGGTTTATCAATTATTTGGCCAATTTCTATTTGAGTTTAACCATCCGAACATAATTTTACAATTTTCGAATATCCACTGATAATTCCTTGCTCATTGTTATAGTTTCACAAAAAAAACTTTCAAAAGTGAAGGCGATAATAATAATATGTTTTTGCGGATACTCTAATATCCAAAAGACTGAATCATCAATCCTACATCAAAATATTTCAATTTTTCATCAGAATAAAGTTTTTCAGGTCTTTTTCTTAAAAGGCTGATAATGTACGTAGAATTTTTACACTAGCTGTAAATATCTTTAATTGAACCAGAGCTTTTGTTTCCTGCGGCTTTCTACATGTAGCTTCGGGTCGTTTCTACATAGGCAAAAAAGCGTGCAGCCAAACCCGACAATTTCGGCAGTAAAAAATGGTTAATAGGCTGGTAGGCTTCGTCCAGCGCTTATCTGGCATTGCGGACTGATGCTGGCTCTGCTTTTGGCTTTGCTTTTGGGTAAATGGTCGAAAATTGATAGGTTTTCCAATACCTTTTCTGTGTGCGGGTGCGGTCACAGTGATAAGTAATTATTCTCATACCCTTTGAAAGCCTTTCGTGCGAAAGTATAATTTCGTCGGCAGGTGACGATAATGGTTGTACCTATAGAGAAGCCAAGCTAACTTAAACGTGTGTTGCTTCCAAAACTGATCATAATTATCAGGTCCTAATGACGGGCAGGGGCAGATTGGGATTACGTTGGGGATTATGTCAGATTGTTGACAGTGATATGAGTGTTTGAGATTAAGGTGGCAAGAAATAAGGTTAATTGGAGGTGTCTGCAATAATTTTGCGGTGTGTTTTTACTAGTAATGGAATTTGACTGAAGACTTTTGCTTGGGTGTTCTTCGGAAAATCAGCCCCCGAATGTTATTCAGAAACAGCAGCTTGAAGGCGATGGAAATTGCTTGAGGTAAATTTGCTGGCACAGCAGGAGGCACCTTATAGCCATTGAAAATTACCTTTGGGGATTTGATTCATGACATGGGAAATAAATTTTCCTTGTTTGTGTTTTTTTGGATAGGGAAACTCACTCCTAATCATTGTGCCACAATTAATCACGTCAAAATTAAGTAATTGCTTTAATTTTGGAAACCAACCCACTTCGATGAAATATGTTAACATAGAAGCTTTAGATAAGTGTGCTATCAATGAGAATTATGGTGTTGACATTCAAACCAATATGGGCACCAAGACTTGGTAATGCTTACTTACACGTGAGCAGTAATTAGTCCCCAAACACTTTATTAAAAACTGAAGTATATTTATTAATCAATGCGAAGTTTATCAACAAAGCAAATTTAAAAGCGAGTCAGAAGAAGTGTCTATGTACATTTTACAGATATAAAAAAAATCGCAATAATAAACGTTTTTTTAAGTTTTACGAACAAAACTATAGAACAACCAATTTTCTTCAAAAAAATTAAAACAGTGCAGCTCATAGTCCAGTCAAAGCTTGCAAAAAAATCCCTTAATTGGATATAGTTCGTAAGTCATTGAAAATGTATATATTTTGTTAAAAACAAAATAAGTAAAAACTGTAGAAACTGACCATATGAAACAAGCAGATTACTGCAAATTGTTGCACTTGAATATGCAAAAGTCTTGAAGTCCCCCTGCGTCATTGAATGTGCTTCAGTCTACATTAAGCTTACCTACGTGTCATTTGCGTCTTCTGTTTTTGGAACAGGGAATGGGTTCCTTTAACATTCTTTTACCGAGTTCATAACTGTCTCACTTTTGATCAATAAATCAATGAACTTCGGAATTACGATTAACTCAATTTAACAAGAGCTGTAAATTTAAATTTAATTTTAAATAGCTGTGAGGATTTCATCCCGTAATCGTCCATTGAGGTCAGCTGAAAATATCACAGTCGCGCATGAAAATATAATCGCATGAATTGGCCATCCACTCTATATTCATACGTATTTCTGTCAACATTTGTGCTTGTAATATTGCGTAAAGAGACCAAGAGATCACTTTGTAATCAATTGCTTGTCAAATGAATTACCAGTTCTATATAATAAATGGTGTTTTTTTTTGTGTATGGTTTTTAAACTGTTAACGCTGTTTCTACAGATTGTCAATATGACAGTTGAAAATTGATTAATAATTTATACGTTTTGCTATTTTACGATGAAAAAATTTACACAAGAGCAACACGTGCAAATTGTACAAACTTTTTTTGGAAACCATGGCCTGTTTCACCAAACTTATTGTGCGCTACGTCCATTTACGGTCGACATTATCGTCCTTCTGGGCAAATTTTCTGAACATGATGAATTGTTTTCGAACTATGTGTACACTAGAAGATAATGCGATAAGATAAGGCCCAGCTTGTACAAGAGTTGAAACCGCGAGACCATTATGTAGTGAATGGGCCGATTCATGATTCAGCTTGATCCTCATTTCAAACGCAAAATTTTGTTCTTTGGTTTCAACAAGCAGGCGCAACTTGTCACACAGCACGCGACACCATCAATTTCTTGCGGGGAAAATTTGCTGAACGCATAATTTTGCGTAATGGACCTGTGAACTGGCCACCATCCTGTGATCTCAGATATTTTGATAACTTTCTAAAGGGATATGTGAAGCCACTAGTCTTTGCCAGTAAACCAGAGACATAGGACGATTTGCAAGTCAACATTCGCCCTGTATTTGCTGATATACGTCCCAAATTGTTCGATAAAATTGTCCAAAATTTGAAATTACGATTGCGCTTCATTCGAGATAGCCGAAATCATTTTTAAATATTGCGGAATGAAATTATCTTTTAATTAAACGTAAAATGTCTGTGATACATTAACATAAGCTTCAAGTATTTTATTTCTTAATTGCACATACATGTATGAAACTCAGAGGATAGTCAAAATTACAATTACAAAAACATTCAAAAACATGACAAAAAAAAACAAAAAACGCGTCTCTACTGAAACAAAGGATGCAGACGCAATTATTCTACTCAAACTCAAAATCATGGGCTACAATTCATGTTAATTCGTAGCAAGACGGTTAAGCTTTAAAAATTATTAATTCATAAACAAAAGACCTCTTAAAAAATTTATAGGATGGCCTGTGTTTTGGGATGAGTTGGTTGTTATGTTAAATTAACAAAAAACTTTCTTCGTTGTTTGAAGTCTGTTAAAACTAGGATCACTATTTGCGAGTTACTCTTACACTTGTTCAGTTTTATTGTATTTTCAGCTCCCCAAAACTTTGAATGTAACATTACCTTTTCCGGGTTTTATTATAACGAATTTACATTCTAAATTTACACTTTTCATCACTTTTTCTTTGTTTTTTTACGGCTTCAAAAACCTAGCTATAGAAAAGAGTTGTACTAGAAAATGAAACAAGGGATTTTCTACCTTTTTCCTCATAATTACAAAAGAACAGTCCAGTGCTTTGCCATCTCAGCAGATCTCTCTCTCCTCAAAATTGCACATTTTCGGTGAACAAAACTTTAACATTCATAAATGCAAAGCTAATCATGACTGCAGTATTTATTAAAACGGCACAGTCATCTCAATGCTACCCAAGTACTCAGTCAGTAAACTTGCAGTTAATGAGGGCCTCGGAACTACCCAAGAAATAACACGCCTAAGAATTAGGTCCTAAAGTTATACTCAACCTCTAGTCCTAATTACACTGTTGCATATGTATAGCTTCATGTACCTTGGTAATCCCCTCCACCACCTTTTCACTATGGAATGCGCTTTCATCTCACCTAAGTATGCTTCCACATCCCTCATTTTGCTCCTTTTCTTCGAATCCTTTGCGACCTTCACAACGACAAGGCAAGGGAGATGCAGAAAAGTTTCAAACGAAAAGCGAAAAACTTTTATAATAAAAATCCTCTTCTCACTTACTCACGAGATGAACAAAGCGCAAGTAAAAAAAAAAGTAAAGATACAAGAGAGGAAGAAAAAAAAAAAATTACGAAAACTTGGGTCAATTTATCCTTTGCTTATACTCATCACCACATCAGCCAAAAGAGTTTGGAAAAAAAGTCCTTAAATTTAAGGCAACAGGCAAACGCTGTATGGAGCAGTATAACCCAAAAATTTAAATATAAATTTGACGTGAATGGGAGAAACACTGTCGTATACATATGTACGCAAAACGTTTAACACGATTCGCCTTCACCCATACCCGGAAGTTATGTATATGAAGTGCAGATAGGCATGCTGCTATAAAGGAATACCATCAACACGGAAGGAGGCACGAAGCAGTTTCTGCTTGCGGTACTAGAAATGATGAACAAACTTTGATATGGTTTATTTTTCTTTCTTTTTTTTCCCATCACATCCTTCAGCCGCCGACATGATATTACAAATATTTTGATCCACTTGATGAGAGCGTAGATGTGAAACATTTAAAATTGGATTTTCAACTACAAAAAAAAAAACGAGGAAAAAATCGAGAACACGTTGAGAGGCTGTAGCCATGAGAAGAGGAACCAAACATGATTAATGAGATGCGTTTACATCCTCGAAAAAGTTTCAATTTGTGGCTGGCTTCAAGGTTTACCTCTTCAATGGCGAGGCTTTCAAAATATTATAAATGAATTTTAAAATATGACTCTGACTGACAAGGAGCTTTAAAAATCGAGGAACATTTATTTTGAATAAATCAGCGAAAAACAAGGAAACCACGAACATTATACATTTCCGCACTTCTGAATGTCCATGAATTTCAAAGCGGAGAGAATTACTCGTTTAGAAACAAGAAAATATCAACAAATGTACTTAGATTGCCCTTTAATGAACTTTAAAAAAACATACAACCGTAAGCTTATCTTAATTTATTCCATACTTAACTTATGGCCTTATCCATCTCCAGTCTCCTGATACTGGTTCATGCTGTTTTAAGGATCAATCAGTTCATGACATAACAGGGTTGGCCTACCACCATTCGTATCAGATAGATTAATTCTTTTTTGTCTCCCTGGCGACTATCCCATCGCATTTCTTGTTCTTGTTCGATGGTAAATTATTGTGCCCACGACATAAAGTCGTCATGCCTTTACATACAGAATCAATGGCCTTCTCTTCTATGGAGAAAATACCCTCGTCATTAGCAATAAGAATGTGTTGATCTGAACAGAGAAAAGCGAACAAATTCGAGTCGGACTCGTACACGAAGAGTTCCGCAGCACAATATCTAACACTACATATTTTTTGAAAAAGTGAAATAAAAAATTAAAAAACAAAGAAGAACATATTTTTTTGTATAGAAACCCCTTCTGTATCTGTACACAAGCGTATTTCGTTGGCATCCTTCGTATACGGAATCTTAAATAAAACGCAACTTATGCGATAAAATGTTTTAACAAAGCCATTTTAACAACACAACAAATAATTCAATCAGCAAAGAAATAAGAGTATTAAGTCGTTAGTTTAAGAAAGATATACTCCCGCATTGTTTAGCCAGCAGCATGATACATACTATAGATTTAAAAAGATCTTTAATATATAGTCTTCAGGTTTAAAAAAATATAAAACCCTTTAAATGTTCACGCGCTCTATATTTCATTATTTAATTAGGCTTAATTTTAAGATACCCTTAGATTACGACTCGCTGGCGCCTGCCTTTCAATTGAATCAATTTTTTGGTCCTGAATTCGAATTCCTGACTGATTTTGAAATTTTATCAAGTTTTCGAATCTGGTCTAGTCACCAAGTGCTGTTGGCAAATTAACAGCGCTATCACAGGCTGGTCACAGGTCGACCAGCGATAGTAGTCTGTGCATTGGCCTTTTTGTCCCAAATAATAATTTGTGTACATGGTCTCATTGGTGAAAGCTTATATGTAAGTCGATATCAAATTCTCCGTTCCAATCCGGACTCCACCCATGGATCGATTGAAACCAAAACATATAATTTCAAACTTTCTTCTTGTCTACTTGACCTCTGTAACATACATTAAGAGTATTCATAATTCCTTGAGAGCGAGCCAAGTTCGAAAGAGTCCTACTTCTTTATTAGTAGGGCTCCTTACCCAAAGGGTGCCACCGGAACTCTATTACTAAGTCTCCAATGTCCGTCTATGTGTCACAGAGCTGTATCTTTTGAAACATAATAGCTAGACAGTTGCAATTTTCACAGAATGTGTTCCGCTGAGGCCGCTGTTAAAACAAATTTAAAAAAAAAATGATATTAAGTTACAGTAAAGGAGGTTCCCATACAATAAATTTGTTCCTTAAAATCGTAACTCAATTCAAATAAAGTAAAAGTAGGCAATAATTCCGTCTCTTGGGGCAGATGTTGTCATGCGACGCGACAGCTAGTGGTGATTTTCTGAACCCTGTTCGACACATAGTAAAGGCTTGGAATCGTTCATCATGCAATTTGAATAAAAGAAATTTTTCAAACGATCATTTATCTACTTCAGACTTTTCGTAGATATGCGTGAATCCAGGTATTTTTTTTTGCGATTTCATACGATAAATACCTTCATCTCAAACCGATTGCAAATTCATTCGGAATTTGTGGTAAAGAATCTCAAAATGTAATGGTGTTGGTGTTAATTCAATAAAGTTCGCTATACAACTAAACAAAGTGTCATATCCCTTTATGTACGTGTTTTGCTTCGGTGTTGGCATTTCTCTCAATTTTGAAACTAAATATAAGCTTTTCCTTCGTGTCAAACAGGGTTCAAAAAATCACTACTCGGGTCGCATGGCAATATAATCAATTGTCAATTGGTTCACTCGGTAATGTGCGCTTTGCTACGGGAAATTTAAAATTATATAAAAGTAAAATATTGCATGCTGTAGGGTGGTGCGGAACCCTTCGTAACCCTTTTTTTAACACTTCCCTCTGTCCTTACAGTGATAATCAAGAAACAAGTTATCATAGTTGAGGGGGAGAAGGTCAAATTCTTCTTCAAAATGACATTTTGGTCACAATTGGCTCTTTGTAATTCTCGATATGCTTGGACTTTACTGCTTTATTTCAATAAAGGATCATCCAAACAGAGCGGGCTATTGAAGTTGAGTTCTGAAGGAACAGCTGTCATTTGTGTTTTTAAAAGATTACTATAACTATTATTCACTATTACTTTCCCACCATTTGAAAGTGTTCTTAGTTTTCAAACAAAAGTCGGCTTAAGTAATCGTTTTATGCACCACAAATTTGGATGTTAATTGTGTTGGATGAAAGTATTGCTTGTAAAACGATCCCATTCTGTATTTGTATTTGGTTGATTTTTATCCTAATAGCTGCTGCACTTTCACAAGCATCGACTTCAATATAGTATTAAATAAATTTAATGTTTAAATAAAAATATTTTGAATATTTTATTGTTTCCAATTTCTATGCTCATTTGTAAACGAAAGTGATCGATATGCATTTTTTTGACCAATGTGATTTAATCTCACTTAACTCATAGAAAAACGTTCAAAACTGAAAGGTGCAAATAAAATTAATTAAGGTTGGAAAAAATCGAACCGGGTTGACTGCCGTTGCCTTCTATTTGCCGAATGCTAATATAGTATACTTGACAGTGAATCAATCAATTTAGAGCCGCAGGTACTTGAGCGATTATGTCAGTCCTTCTTTTATTCTTCCGGTATAAATCACTCATTTTGATTCTTTTTTAAATCTTAGAAATTCCAACGTTTTCTTTATTACTACGATCGGTAGTAAGTTTTCAATTACATGCCACTCAGTGTTGTAAAAAAATGGTCGCATTTTGAAGCCTGCTGAACGAAAGAATTGAAAATGTTAAATTATGAATGGATTTGGATGATTCGTACTTAATTGGGTTTAAAGCATCTCAATTTTCTTAAACTTGCCAACAACAAGTGGCTTCATTTAGAAGCATTCAATACATTTCGGAGGACAAGAGTTTTGTCTGGCTGTAATCCTTAAAATAGACCAGACTTGTTTGTGGCATAGATTTGAACCATTGACAGACACATTTGCCTGATTTTCTTGTTAAGAACTGGCTCAAAGTGCTGATTGTTTCGAGACAATCGTCAAACATTCTTGATATCCGAACTTTTAAATGGGCTTATGTCGACTCTGATAACTTGTTAGAAGCAACACTCGTTTTCAGAGTACGATCGCAAACGTCAACAATACCTCGTCACTATGCTGCGCGTTAGTACACCATTTAAGGGTGCACAACAACCCCCGAAAAGAACAAATGTGAGCAGATGAAAAAGGCAACAGATAAGGCACAAAAGAGCACGCTGCGAAGAAAAACTCGAGATGTAAAAAGAGTTTCTCTGTGATATCAAAGAGTCTGGAAAATTAACATGTAATTTTCAAAAATAAAAACATTTCTGCTGGCTTCCAAACAACAAGCAATTGTGTTGTGTGCATATTCAAAAAATCTCATAAACGCCTGAACAGCTGTTGAGATACTCAAAGGATACTGACATTATTACTCATGATCAACATGACTGAGGAGATGCTCTGCAAATTAATGACGGAAAAGCAAAACATGTTGTCGAACAAATATTGAACAAAACCATCATGCTCGAAAGTTACGTATGAAAATTAACTCCACAAAAATCACCTTGGTGGATATCCTAAAAAGAATAATCTTAGGCAATCGACACCTCTTTGGTTTGTCCAAACAACTGCAATTAAAACTCCTAGCTCAAAAGACAAAAACTAGTGTTCTTCAAAACGGTCATATTCTCTGTTTTTTCTCTGCTGTGTAGATTTCAGATTCGAAAAAAACTCTTAATTGGAGTAAAAGTCTTCCTCCGATGTGTGTCTTGTCTAGAACGCAGACACCCGTCGTGTTGGAATTTTTTTTTTTTCTAACATATCAGTGATTTAAATTTCTGCGAATGCGTATTATTAAGCTACTTAAAGATACGAAATACGATTAAAGACCATTGGTAGTGCTTAAGAAGTTAAGCACTAAGTAAGTTTATCGAAAGGTGGCTTACTATTTTTTTCCTAGACCCTGCAATCAATCTATAAAAGAAACTAACGAATCTCAGATTTTGTTCGCTTTAAGAAAACCAACGGAGAAGCATCACGGAAGTTAATCATAATATGAAGTGGTTCAAATAAGTCTCAGATATCCATCAATTGAATCAAGAATGATGGATTTTCTTAACATCAATTGTCCGCATAAGGTCCTTCCAATTTGCTCCCATTCAAGCTTTACATTATTCGCTTAATGCTCATTTACCTCCTGAGCTTGTAAATGAATTTCAATCTTGTGATAATTCCGAAATTGAAAAATAAAATCCAACATAAAACGAAAGCAACAACAAAATGCAAAAGCCCACTCACTCAGCATGTCCATACCAATATCTCCCCATGGCTCCAAATCAGCGAGAGCAATCCATTGAAACGTGCCTGGAATGTCAATTGATTTCGTTCCATTTTAAGGACTTTCCCTTTCTAAAGCCTACCACCCATTCGACGCGTGTGTTCAACACAAAGACAACTTAATGACAGTCGTAGTCAGAGAAATGTCCTACTGTCCCTGCAGGCATCATCCCCATCATCATAGGCATCGTATTTGCCATCTGGCAAGCAGCAAGGATGATGTAAAACATTCAAACGTTGAATACCGGAAAATCGCAGCGAAACGTTTGCTGCCTCCCAAAAGAGGCCGAAATTGCTGCTCATCGATTGTTACACGGATATTTGTGCGGATGCTTTCTTCCGTATCTATTCCTCTACTTGCTCTGCATCCGTGTCCCATATTTCCATTCGCCAATTGAAAGGTGACGTTTTGGCTGCCACCCCCAATAAATATGAAATTGTAAATTGACAGTGCTATAAATTTTGCCGCATCTGGGGGGCGCTGCGGTTGTTAATTGAATATTTTCCGCGCGAAATGGAGTGTAAACACAAGTTTGACACACGCAGGTATAAAAATCGGCAAAATCAATCGCAAATTTCAAATTACACTCCTGCACCAATCAGCTAACCAAGCCTAAAAGTTTGCCTTTAGGTTTGATTATAATTAATTAACAAATGGAGAACCTACAAACCGCCGCCGGAAGGGACGCTAGAGCGGCGAATGCTCGAAAAACATTTATCAATTTATCACCGACCACAAGAATGGCAGCTCCAATTCATTCGTTTCGTTTTTAGAATCCATTAAGGTTAATCCATTGAAGGAAAAAAAAACTTTCTACCGGTAGCCAGGAAACGTCCTTTTTCCGGCCTTAAAGCAGTGGACTCCACGATGATTCATTGTTTTGGGTGAGGTGTCTTCCGAATTGCGTTCGTCTTCGCAGGCAACTCACTTGAATTGCCAAGAGAAACCAATGGCGTGTATATTAAGTCATGCTTTTCTATAAGGAAACGAGAGGGTTTTTGTTTGCTTTTTTTAAGGAATGCGTTTTATTTTTTTGTCAAGTTTGCGTGGCTAGTGCGCTGAGTATGAGGTCGTAGGTTCAGTTCCGAGAATTAACATTTGGCATTTTTCACGGTCACTCATCTAGTGAGTAATTGGTGAGCCTCCAAAGAGTATAAAACTGCCGTCAGGTCAACTTAAGCCAATAAATTGAGAATCCAATCCCCACCATTTGTAAAAACAAGTTTTTTTTATTTTTTATTATTCACTTGATGTTGTTTTGCTAAATTTTTAAAATTAAACGATATAATTTTTAATTTTTCTTAAATGTTTATTTGGACCTTGGGCTGTTTTAACCTCGTCTATGGGTTGAATCGGGCAATAAGTTCCGGTGCTCTTGTTGCCATCTTATATATTTTAGAATCTGAAGCTCTTAAAACCCCTAAAGAAAAGTTGTCTGGAGTGGTCAAACAGGGCTATCTCTCGAGGCAGCGATACCCGCAAAGTCGGACATAAGACGCCAAGGAAACGAATCGAGCACGAGCTTTGTTTGTGCAGTTACATCATCCTGTTAGAACCACATGTCCTCTATTCCGAATTTATCAAGAAAAACTCATTCGTCATGCTTCTGTTTCAATCACCAGTCAAAGAAACCGTTTTGGGCATGATGTTCTTGAAAATATTAGTTCATCAAATGGCGCACAATGCAGAAACGTTGAAATATGGAATGACTTTTCGTTATTAATACGTGAACTTTCATTGCCCCTGATGCGCAAATTTGGAACGAAATGGGCCTTGTCGCTCATATTGAGTTTTGAGCGAAAATTGTGCACATTGTCGTTTAGGTTGAGAAAGGCGTAAAGGCATCATTGACGAGCAAGCATCATGAAATGTCTGCAGATCTTAAGGGAAATATTTCAGTACAACGTGGTACAGAGACAAACGTGTGATGCGCTTCATGTTATCCGGTTGACAATGACGGATCATCCGCGACTTCTCCTTACAAAGTCAAATGCAGCAGAATGTCCGTAAAATCTGCACCAAAATTCACGTTGGCCCCAAATCACTGATGAATTATTTTGCAAAAAAAAGTCACAAGTATACCGCGATCTTGAGGAGTAAAGCTTTCCATGGCTTATCGACGTTTACGTTGTATTTTTATAGCATATTGTACATAAGTTGAAAATTGATTTATAAATAGATTTTCAATGATTAGAAATTGATTGAATTGTATCAACTTCTTATTCTTTTTATCAAAAACCGAAATCTAGACTGGGACAAATCAAAAAATGTAATTTAGCAGGACGCGAAAAAATAACTCGAAATTCTCTATTATTGAGTTGTCTCAGTTTTTAAATATAGATGTGCGATTCTTCTGTAATAAGCTCTTCCCTACACGGCTGCACCGATTTGGTGAAATTTTGTGCGGATTTTTGGATAATTACAATTCACCCATAAATATTTTTTTAATGAATAATTGACCGATGATATTACTGAGAAGTCAATAATCAACCTGCTGAGAACATTTTATGATTATGTTTATGCATGTGGGTTCCCGTGACTGAGTGGTAGTTGTGTCAGCTGCTGAGCACGAGGACCCGGGCTCAAATCCGGGTGAGAACATCTTTGACGGCTCCGCCACTTTCAGGTGTCTGTTAATCTTCCGATGAGTACAACTGTATAGAAAAGCTTTTGCGGTAGCTCGAAGTCGGCAGTAAACTGTAGGTCCAACCCCCACCGCTGTAAAAAATTTAGCACGCACACACAAATGGTAAACCTAGGCACTGGCTCTCAAAAGCGCTGTCGTGTGGCATCAAATAACGCCAAACGAAATAAGACCAAATCTGAAAATTTTGCTTTACTTCACTTTGCAAAAGTTCATATTTTTATCGCAGGTACTTTTCTTTTCCTCAACCATAACCACCACCTTTAGTGAGTGAGTGTTTAGTAAAGTCGTGTTTTTCTATTGCTGCTAAGTAATGTCTCTAAATTGTGCTAAGTGCAACACTAAAATAAAAACTTTTGATTGTGTATCTTGTGGCATTTGCTACGTTAAAGTGCATGAAAACTGTGCTAATATTAATAAAAATGCATTAGAATTAATTAAAATAAATTCTAATCTGTGCTGGAAATGTGAAAATTGCTCAAATAGTCCGGTATCATTGTGCTCTCAAAAGATCAATGATCTCTTTTATTCACTAAATGAGCTTAGATCTGAGTTTGAACAATTTAAAAACACTCAAAGAGTAAATGCAATAATTACACCGCGAACAAAAAGTGATGCTAAAGCCGAACCGCAAATTGTAACACGCTCAAGGCTTAAGCATAAAGTGATTGAACATCTTCGCCCCTCCTCGTCTAGAAATAGAATCATTTCCTCTCCTTCTCCTCGTTTGAGTCCAAATAACGCTACAAAAAGTTCTGATCCATGCTCTTCGCGAAAAGTACAATCCGTAAAGCAATGTACTAATATTAGTGCTGCTCCTGTTATTGAGTGTGTTTCTCCTCTCCCAGCTGATGCGAATTCAGCTTCTCCAAAGGAATATGTTGACACTCTCTCTGTAAACACTGGAGATGTATCGAAATCGAAAAATGTTGCTGTTTCGTATGCTAATGTTGCTGCTGCACCCGCTACGTCGCTTGAAAGCGTCCCTGCTATTACTGCTGTACTTGCTGAGGAATTAAACTCTGAAGTTATTCCGCCTAAAAATGCGATTACCAAATCGAATTTCAACAAACTTCCTGAGGTCGTCTTGGGAACGAATGACGCAATTTCGGATCTGCATGTTGTGCGCAAATTGAAGTGGTATCATATCTCGAGCTTCCACCCTGATACTACCGCAGAAAATATAATTTCGTATGTATCATCGAAACTTGACGCCAAACCTGATATGTTTTCGTGTTTTAAATTAATTAAGATCAACGAAACCATTGATTCACTTAAGTTTATAAATTTTAAAATTGGAGTTCCTAGTCATTACGCGAGTTCAATCTTTGATGGAAACTTTTGGCCAAGCGGGGTGAAGATTCGCTCTTTCGTGCGAAGTCAAAAAAACTAAACCCTGTTAAAGATAATAAGATGGTTGGCCTTCAGCAACCCTTAAAAGTTTTTTATCACAATGCCAGTGGATGCAGAACGAAGACTATGGACCTGTTTCTGGCTGCTAGTCACAACGATTATGACGTAATCGTCATTACGGAAACTTGGTTTTATCCCGGAATTTTGTCTGCTGAAATTTTTTGATAGCTCATTGTACAATGTTTTTCGCCTAGACCGATGTACTAATGCCGATGAACGTGGTGGAGGTGTGCTTGTAGCTGTTCGCTCAAATTTCTCCTGTAAACAAGTAACACTGCCGATTTTAGATGTTGAGCAAATTTGCATTGCTGTTGAAATTGGTCGTACGCGTATTAATTTTATTGGGACCTATATTCCATATGGAAGTAAAATAGAGACTTATGAGAAATGTATAGATAATTTTGAATTTTTATATGACAATTGTAATGAAACTGAAATAATTTGTATTCTTGGTGATTTTAACATTGGTAATGTAAATTGGTCTTGGTCCGATGACGATAAAATGCTTATTCCTAATAACGTAAAAAAAGATTATGAATTAGCTATTATCGACTGCCTGTTTTCTCTCAATCTTTGCCAAATCAATTTAATTATGAATTCTCAAAATAGAATATTAGATCTTGTATTTACTAATTTTAATGAAGTGAAAACACACGTTTCTGAAGCACCCTTTCCTCTTTTAAATGATTCGATTTATCATAAACAATTGTTAATCGAAATTGAACTTTATGATTATTTAAGTGAAAAATCTAGTTTTTCCCGGTCATTAAATTTCTTGAAGAGTAATTTTACTGGATTGAATTCGTTTTTTAATTCAATTGATTGGGATATGGAATTTGAAAATCTTTGCTTACGTGATATGTACAATCTTTTTATTTCCAAAATTAATATTGGTTTCTCCAAGTTTGTTCCATCCTCTTTTAAGAAGAATAATTCTAAGCCCCCGTGGTACAATAGGAATCTCCTTCACTTAAAAAATCTCAAGAACAAGGCCTATAAGCGTTTTAAACTTACAGGAAATGAATCGGATAAAGCCCTTTTCTGCAAACTTCGGAGGGACTTCGCAGTTCTAAGTAAGTTTTTACATAAAAATTATGTTCATACTGTTGAAAATAAGCTTAAACATGATTCAAAATCCTTTTGGTCTTTCATTAACCAAAAGCGATGTTCAAATGCGCTACCAAAACAAATGTTTTACAAAAATTCGATATCGAACAATGTTCAAGATTCGGTTGAACTGTTTGCCAAATTCTTTGAGTCTGTTTTTCGTCCTACTGTTGTACCTACATATGTAGAGCCATTCTCAGAATCCAAAATCGACATTGGTAGATTAAAATTGGATAGGCATGACATTGAATCTGCTTTGAATGACCTCAAAGCTAATCCAAAACCAGGCGCTGATGGTATACCTCCAATAGTGCTTAAAAACTGTTGCATGTCCTTATGTTTGCCGTTGCTCAAAATATTTAACACATCGCTCATCTCAGGTATTTTTCTCGATGATTGGAAGACTTCTTTTTTGGTACCCATCTACAAATCCGGTCCGAAAAATAATGTAGAAAACTACAGAGGAATTTGTAAATTATCTGCTTTACCAAAGCTCTTTGAAAATATTGTAAACGAGAAATTAGTCTTTCACATTAAAGAGCATATATCTGAGTTCCAGCATGGTTTTGTCTCTGGACGTTCAACAACATCTAATTTAGCTCATTTTACATCATATGTAATAAATGCTGTTGAAAAAGGTTGTCAAGTTGATGCCATCTATACAGACTTCAGTAAAGCGTTCGATTCTGTGAATCATAAGATACTACTGAAAAAATTGGAAAGTTTCGGTTTCCACTCATCAATTTTGAATTGGATTTCATCATTTTTAATCGGGAGGGTACTCAGAGTCAGCGTGGATAAGCATTGTTCAAGGCCTATCCTTTGTACTTCGGGAGTTCCGCAAGGAAGTCACCTGGGTCCTTTACTTTTTATAATTTTCATTAATGATATCGTAAAATATCTTGAATTCTGTCATTGCTTAATGTATGCGGATGATCTGAAGCTGTTTTCGAAAATAAGAAGTCAAGACGACTGTATGAAAATGCAGAAGGATCTTGAGCATTTATATAAATGGTGTGTCAAAAATTGCTTGAATTTAAATGTTCAAAAATGTTTCACAATCTCTTTTTCGAGAGTTCCAATACAGCTCTCTTATACTTACTGTGTTGGACTCACACCATTAGAAAGAGTAGACAAAATAAAAGACCTCGGTGTCATTATTGATAATAAGCTTACGTTTGTTCATCACTTTGAATACATAGTAGCGAAAGCTAATTCGTTAGTTGGGTTTATTAAGAGAAACTCAATGGAGTTTTCTGACCCACATACTCTATTATCCCTTTTTATTGCATTTGTTAGGTCGATACTTGAATATGCGGATATAATTTGGAGTCCAATTTATAAATTCCATTCAGATCGGCTTGAAAGAGTGCAAAGGCGCTTTACTAAATATATATTTTTTAAAATGCGTTGGAATTTTGAGCCATCTTACAAAGCAAGATGCAAATTGCTTGGCATATTGAGTCTTAGTTCAAGAAGGCGTTGCCACGAAATCATATTTATAAGAGATATTTTATGTTACCGGATCAAAAGTCCCCTACTTTTATCCATGCTTCCTATTTATGCACCGGAACGTCTATTAAGAGAACGATATCTTTTCTTTCAAACGGGGCATAGAACAAACTATGGTCAGAATGAGCCAATTTCTAGAGCTCTTAAGTCCTTTAATGAAGTTTGTAGATTTGTTGATTTTCATATCTCAAGAGAGTGCTTCAAAAACATTGTGTTTTGCCTTTTAGGAAATTGAATTCCTGATATTTTATTAGTAACTTTAATAATTAATGTTAATAGTCAAATAATTTTCCAAATTTGTAATCTGTTAGGCTTAAGCTGGTTGATGAAATAAATAGATGAAAGATGAAAGATGAAAGATGAAATTTGCGAATTCTTCTTCTGCTAGTTTCTTGACGGCTTCCAGATTAAACGTAGTAGATTGATTTTACAATATCCCATAAATTCTCAATTGGGTTTAAGTCCGGATGGTATGGTGGTAGGCTGAGTACGTCATGGTCTGCTGATCTTATTAAGTCGTTTTTTTTCACGCTGCGAATCCAACTTGCTTCGTTTAACTATATCATATAGTTCAACTTAAAACATTGAAGAGCCGTGTGCTTTTTTCACCAGCCAACTAATTAACTCACATTCTGTTGCTGATGAAGTTGATGCGCGGTTTTTTAATTAAAGGCTTAATAGAGCCTTATTTCGCTTCGCGAAAGTGAGACAAAGCCATACAAAATTTTGTGACACGAACTGAAGCATGAGACTGTTCTTTAAAAGTTAAAAATTATAAAATAGCTTGTAATATAAATGAATAAATATATGTAAATAATTGTTAGTGAAATTAAGGAAGAGTTTTCAAAAACTTCACTTAAAAGTTGCGGTATTCGGGAAGTGTTTGAAGAAGCCTGTGACGAAGAAGTTTTTAACTTTGCATACTAGTTTCTTAAACTAAAAGGTGCATTTCTCATTTCAAATTCAAATTGGCGCGACTTTAGGGCTTTTATTTTCACAAATTCTCCAGAATGAAATGTGATACTTATAAATTGATTTAGCATCAAATTTTAGGGACTAGTACATCGTTGCACAATATTTATACCTACACTCACATATTGTGTGTGTGCGCTTAAAATTTTGAAATTTGATGCTGAACCATTTCGAAAGTTGCGGCCTCAGTATAACATAAGTATATGAATATTGGTAAAAACATTGTGCACCTAGAACTATAAATAAAATATTAATGTGCAAATATCTTAACACTTCGTTCTAAGAAACGCTTATTTCAGATTGATTTACGCAAGCAAAACTTTGAGATTCCATGAAGAGGAAAAGTTCTTTTCATTTGAAAGTGTCTTGGGCTTTCGTGAAAGCCACACTAGGGCCTGTTTCACTTTTCAAAACGAAAAAAGGCCAACTTTGGCATTATTTTAGCAAAGTGAAATAAAGTCAAGTGTTAAAATATAGTCTTATTTCGTTTGGAGATATTTCAGGGCGCCGAGCTGTCGCGCCACAATTTTTTATTTTGTTTTGCTTTTTGTTATGATAATGTATCAAACTTGGCGCTGATTTAAGTCATCATAGTTCTATTTAAATTATGGAGTGTTAAAAGACTCACCGAAAGTAAAATGTTTAACTCGCTTACAGCAGGCAAGACATGACAACGTCTATCAGGGCTATCAGGTTATATCTACAAGGCTGTCGCTCCGGTGTGTGAGCAGCTATAAACCTCTCAAGAACCACATTATAACTTATTTAATTTACGGAGAAATTGTAGCTTCAGATTAAGATTCAATTGATGACAATAGAAAAAAAAAACATCTTATATGATAAGGCTTCATCTCCGCATCTGGCATTTAAGCTAATGAATAACTAGAAGAGATTGAAGAGAAACTTATGTATCCTGTCTGGTGTATTTTTTTATGGTGCCGGTATTGCTTTTAACTTGAATCGTAAAAACCATGACAACTTGATTTGTCCCCTTTCTCACAGTGAATATGTTAAACAATAATTTTATTGAGTAATAAATTTTACTCAAGATATTTTGTCTCGTACAATAGTAATATTAATTGTGCAGCGAGATTACGAATAAATAAAATAGAAATTTTCGCCAAAGGAAGATCTATTCAGCAAACCGGGAACAGTTCAAATATATAAATAAGAAGACGTTATGCAATGGAAAGAGGTGCAATTGTGACATCTTTATTTTGGAAAAATGACCTCTGATTCTCATTATCTTTAACATCCGTTTTCTCATCGATCAACACAAATTTTTCAAGAATGAGTGCGAAAGACGTAAGAAAGAAGCCATATTATACTTGATTCTCACACGAAGGATTCCGCCCTTCCGTTTTCTTTAATTTAAGATTTCTTATAGCTTCTCTCATACATACGAACGAGTAAGCTAGGCAAATTAAAAGCTCGGTATCGGTTTACTTGTAATCACCATAAAAATAAAAATTACTTCGAGATGGGAAATTAAAAAGTTTGAAAAAATTATGATTTTTATTACTATTATATACTCGACAATTATCTAAAAATGGCTAAACTACAAAATATCAAATTAACATCAAACTTAAATATTATTTAATAAAAACAGAGCTATAAATAAACTATATTTTTTGTCTTTTTTGCGGTGCATTATTTTTTACGATGCGCGAACTTGCGACATATAATTGTCCATGCGCGAAACAGGGAAACCCCAAGTTGATTTCACAAACTAACAACGACTGACCTTGCGATTAATTTATGGTTATAGCAAAGGCCAGACGCTTGGGAAATTGTGGCCGCTTGGTAAATCCGTTGGAATCGTCGGTATACGCGGGATCAAGACATCCTCTCCTTTGTATATTTCCTTGATAATCTTGGCCTCTATGACGTTATTCATTAGTTTTTTCACAGCCAAACTCGTTCCATTGCACAGTCAATGTTGATTTACTATATATAACGCAGCATGAACATAACTGATCCTACTTTTAATGTTAAATTTTATGGTGGTATTAACTGTGTCAACTGATTTGTAAGAAAACAACTCTCGTGGATGTAAATTTTGAGTGGTCGCATTGAGATCATCGGCATATTTATTTTTGGCCGCCAATATTGCTCTCCCACTTAGCCAATTATGGTTATTGGCTAGTTGTTCTATGTCCGGAAAAATGCGCTAAATAAGCTCCTATTTTGAGTCGATGAAGTGGCAGAAATCCGTGGCTAGTGTTATTAATCTGGTCGAGGTATCAACTGCGATCTAATTATAACCAATATCTAATTACTGCTTCGAAAACACAATCGCAGTTTGATCTTGTTGCAAAAATACTCGCAATTAAGTTGTTAATTGGAAAGCATTTACGTGTTGCCACAAATAAGATGATTTTAGACATGCGTTCAGTTGATCGGGTAATTACTGGAAGAGTCTGACGAAAATCACCTGGTAACAGAATAATGACTCGACCAAAAATGTTTTGGTTGTCACGAAGATCTTTTAACATTCTGTCCAGTGTACACACGTGCTTCTCTGATTTGCATATTTAGTGGTAATTTCAAGGCAGAATGTGCAGTTCGTCCACCTTCTAATATCATGATCAATGTCTCATTGTAAATTTCTGCAGTAATTTGTAGTGAGTGATTCAAAGATTTTTATAACTGAAATATAAACATTCGACAACCGACTGGCAATCAGATATTTTTTTTTTTCATTCCAACAAAAAAAATATTGTGTGTGAAATGGCAAAGTAGGTAGAACAGTTTATATGGAGAATCAAATTGTTGTTTTGACTATTTTCCTTGTAATTTGCAAGCCTCTCCTTGACTGCGAGAAAAAGATTTAAAACTTAAATCGGCACAGCCCTTCTCGAATTTTTACGAGACAAACGAACAGCAATTGCTTTTTATATAGATTAAAAGATTGTTTGATGCAGACTTACTGTAGAAATGTGTGAATCTATGATTCTGACGCAAAATAATTCTGGAGCATTTTTAAATTATAGTTGTCATCATTTTCAAGAAATTGCTTTAAGGGGGTATTCTAGTCTAGAGGCATGAATTTCATGTTATTTTTGAAGTTTCATAAAAAAGGCAATTAATATTTTTAGCATACAATTTTTTTATAAGCTATTTATTAACATAACAAGAATACAGAAAACAATCAAAAAATAAAAAAAGTTGAAAATTTCAAAAATTAGCAGTTGATGAAGTGGGGGTCTCAAAAAATTGGCGCGTAACCATACCCACGATTTCAACCCTCCTAGCAATCTGAAACCAAAAAAAAGGGTTAGAATAATGTCGCAATATCTGGAACTAGGGAAAATTTGTAAAGATTTTTTTTTCACAAAATGGCGACTGCCTGAAAAAAAAAACAATTTTTGTGCCACTTTTTTTGACTGTTTCGAATTGTTTATTTGTCGAAAAAAAGTAATAGAAATTCGGGGATGGGGATATTTCCAGACATAGACAAGTCTATAAAGAAGATTCTCCTAAAATTTCAGGTAAATCGGTCTAACAGAACCTGAGAAATCGTGGATATTGTTTTTAAAAAGACATTTTCGAGAAAAACAAGTTTAAAGTTTCGCGTAAAGTTTTTCGCAGTCTAAGTCATGAAATGATAAAGTTGACTTATATTTATTAAATCTGCCATTCCTGCTAAATACATCTCCTCGACTTCGAAAAAACAATTTTCCCCGTTTCTCTCTTCATATCGAGCAGTTCATGATGGTATATATTGTTCACTATCGCAACCGCATTGTAATGCAATTTTAAAACATAGTCCGCGATAGGGTATTCTCGAAAATTGAATCGCTTTCTTGCATGAAGTACACAAATCTAAAGAAGAAATCATTGAAAACACTGTGAAAAACTCCAAAACACAGTAGCCGTAATTATTTTCAATGATCACCTCTTCATTATTTGATTTACTCAATTTTGCTGCTGATGCACTCGTAAAACTGGTGTCTTCGTATGCCGTGATTCTATTGCCGTGAAATCGCCTCTTTGTTTGTCGATCTGGACGCGTAGACGCGTAGACGGAGAAGCCCTAATGTCTTTTGTTCGATTAGTTCCGGCCGAACCAGTTTGGATGCCGGGTCAGCAAAATACCGATTATCCGAAAATAATATGAATTTTGAAAAATCATCTTGTAGATAAATCGATTTTTTAAAATTTCGAGCCTAGAATACCCCCTTAAAGAAGAAAAATAAAAAATATGTTAACATTGAATATCCTTATTGGCCTTAAATACGTTATCAACACACACAACTTCATTGAATGATTACATTTTTATTTATTTTTCAACCCTTTGTTTTAAGTGATTTATTGAAATACTGGGACAATCATTACTTACACACTTCGAAATCACATGCAATATTTTTTGTTATAATTTTGTTTTTAGAAAATGACATTGCAATCAATCAACATGAATATATGGATGTGTAACATGAATTCGTTTGGTTGTGCAGAAAACTATTCAACATTCAATTCGCATTAATACCACTACCATTTTTAAATTCATTCCACAAGTTGCAAAATGTTTTAATTTTTTTATAAGAATTTAAGCTTTTTACCTTGTGTTGAATGGACGGGTTGATTGCCTACTTTTTAAAGTTGTTATGTTGCTCCTTGGCACTCATTGTCTACCTTCAGGTGTAAAGTTGTGATTTTATGAAACACCTTCTTATTATGTTGACCCTTTTTTATTTCATTTGATTATTAGTTGTTGTAGCGGCAAAAGCAGTACACCTCCTGTTAAAATTGCAAGTGTCTTCCTATAATGGCTTAGAAGATACAGCTCTGTGACAGACAAACGGACGGATGGACAGCGGATTCTTAATAAAAAGGTACGGAACCCTAAAAACGGTCTCAGAATTATCTGTCCGACCTCTAAGCAGCGGAGTGAAAATAAGTTTATATCAAACCCAAAGGAGTGGAAAGGAAAGAAGGAGTAGAGGCAGATCTTTTACTTTACTTTACTTTACTTTACTGGAAGGGGTACTCTTAGACTACTCAATCGCTTTCAAAAAAGTGGTTTTTCAGCAAATATCTACATAGTATGAGGAAAATTGGAGACCGGGCTTGGTTGTTGGCGAATCAACTTCGCGTATACCAAATGGCTCTGGACCAGATTTCAGTTGATAAGGGTTTGAAGCATTGATAGTGCACCACATATTTCCTATTCAAAGGAAAAACAAGTTTGAGCCCAATTAAGTGACCTGTGATGATACAAAAGCTTTTTGCTGAAATAGTTGGCCGTGTCTTAAAATGGTTAAATCTTTAAATATATGCGCACAGACAAACGGCACGTGCTTTTGGCTCTACGAATTTGTACCCCTTTACTACTGCTACAAAAAAAGGTTAATTGCAGACATAAAGACTTCAACCTCAACAGAAAACAATAAAAACCAAACATTTAACATAATTTCATTATCTAACCTTAAGCCTCCATTAAATACTTAAAACCAAATGCCCGCTCGCCCCCTTTAATTAAAAAAGAAAACAGAAGTCCTTTCCTACCGACATCCTAGTTTAAACACGAAACCATAATAATTCATCCCGAAAGTCAACACGGCAGTAGCCAGTCATCCTCAAAAACAAAACAGCTTTTCGCTTCCGTCATGGTGACTCGAAAGGACCAAAGTGCAGCGACTAACACGAAAAAAAAAGAAAGAAAGGCAGACACGAATAAAAAACAACTTGGAAATGAAAAGACAGAAAATAAATAAAAATGCGAACATCATGAGAAAAGGGAGAAAGGAAAATCAAATACAACATCTTGGCCATCATGTGTCTGTGGTCTTTATGAAAACACAAAGCCAGTAATAAACCGGAAGGACATATTGGACTGAAAACAACTTTTGACTAAAATCGAGTCTTTTATGGTTTGCCTGTTTGGGCCAAAAACCAGTCTGCTTTCCACTTCCTTTATTCAATTTCACATCCCATTGTCCTATCAATTGCCTGACAGTACCAGATTCTTGTCAGTTGACTCGAAATATTTACTTACTATTGGTCCTACAAAAACCTTTATGCGTTGATCGCAAAACAACACTAAATTGGTTGTGAGGGTTTTTGAATAACATTTGTTCGTGACGTATTAACGCGCTTCGGTTGGATTTGATTTTGACATTGAGACCTTTGGTGACAGATTGACGGCGACTCAAGAGCAGTTTCCAGAAAAAAGGTTGATTTTTATCATTGGGCAGTGAACTGGATTATTTTTTTTAAATCTCTTAAGAGTTATGTGACGACTTATAAAATCAGAACAACACGTTTGACAGCAGTGCAAATTAATTTAAGGAAAGACTAAAAATAAAGTAGATAAGGTCGATATCCTTACCAACAGAGTATTTGCGTAAATCTAGTTTAAATGCAACCAAGAAGAACTTTAAATGGAAACAAAAACGATCTTTCTAGAGCTTTATCCATTGCTTTTCTTAGTATTTCAGGTCCCAGCGCTCTCACTTCTTCTCGGATATTGGCCTTAATCTGTTGTATGGCTCTTGGCTTGTTGACATACAATTTACTTTTGAGGTATCCTCAAAGAAAAAAAATCCGGAGCCGTAAAATCGGGTGAACGCGGTGGCCAATTAAAACGCGATATTATCCGATCACAAAAAATTTCCATCGGGAGATCATGGTGGGATTATCTGTGTGAGCTGTGGCTCCATCTTGTTGGAACCGCAATTCTGAATGGTTCTCTAATTCTGAACTTATGAAATTTTCTATTATTGCCCGGTATTGTTCACCGTTTTCGAAAAAAATCGGGTCCAATGATTCTTTCTGAGGTTATTCCACACCATACTACGCATCTAAGTAGGTGCATTTGACGTTCTATATTAAGTTCTCTTTTTTCGATGCCCCATATTCCGTAACTTTGTTGCCATTGAGGTCAAAATGCGCCTCATCGCTCATTATGAAATTGTAAATAAACACGTTGCTCTCTCGGAACATGTCTTGAAAACGCCGAGCATACTGAATGCGTATTGGTGGATCATTTTTTTTTTTCAAATCATGAACCAATTGAACCTTTTATGGAAAAAGGTGTAATTGCTTTAAAAGTCCTTGCAAAGACCGCCTTAACATTACTACTGAGAAAGTCGTCTGGTGGAAGTTTCGGGCTTATCCTCCATACTTACTTGCAATGTTCACATCATTCTGAACTGCGCGAGGTTTTCCAGCACGCGGAAAAATCACACATAGCCCCTTGTTGCTAAAAACGCTGGAGCAATCGATAAAATGTTCGACTTTCAAAATAAAGTTGAACCACTTAAGTCCTTTCCTGTGTGCTGAATCTTTTCATCAAAAAATTTCCAAGTTTTTCATAGTTCTGAAAAAAAAATAAGTAAACATAAGATGTAATAATTGAATTTTAACGTTTCTTTTGCGCCAGCCTGTATTAATAAAAATATATTAATGGTAATGGTTTAACACATAAATTTGCTGGTTTTAAGCAATTTCCAAGGCACGCTTTTTATGGCGTAAGGAAGCTGTTTCGAATGCAGCTCAATGTGAAATTTACAAAAAAATATATCTGGATTTGGATCTAGATTACGTATGGCAAAAAAAACGTATGTGACTGAAATGTTTACAACCCTGATTAGAATAAGGTGAAGTACGAAACATTTTGTAAACTTTAAAACTAAGAGGCGGCATTTTCGCATTGACTTGTTTTGTTTGAACGATCATTCGCCTATTTTCGATAGCCCTCTTTATATTTTTTGTCGCTTTGTCATCTCAAGATATATTTTATTATTATTTTTTTCATTATTTTTACATTTAAAACAAATTTATTTATTTGCTTTTTATTATAATATACATCTTCTAAAATTATTATAAGAATAGATAGTGGCATAAGTAATTCGTAGTTCAATAGTCTTAAATGAAACTACACAAATTATAACTTCAGAAATTTTGAAGAAAGTGTGGTGACCAAAAATTCAATTTTAATTCAAAATTTCCAAAGTTGAACTTCGAAGATAAAACAAACAGATATAAACACCTTTTTTATTTTGGTTGACAGATCATCAACACAAACCATTATTTTAAGATTTAAACTGTAGCTTGTCCACTTTGTAAGTCAGACTTCTATCGCTGGTCAAAAGCTTTAGCACCATTAAATTGA
This sequence comes from Orthonevra nobilis, assembly GCA_963555765.1. Classification (NCBI taxonomy): domain Eukaryota; kingdom Metazoa; phylum Arthropoda; class Insecta; order Diptera; family Syrphidae; genus Orthonevra; species Orthonevra nobilis. The sequence continues at coordinate 96,053,415 of OY743224.1, forward strand.
CGGCAAATAGTGACTGGACAAGATTCGAAAATTAAAAAAAAAAGATTAAATTGCAAGACTTACTCTATGATTCGAATCTGTGACATATTAGTTGATCACGTTAAACAGCAGGCCCTTGCCCAACTCCGCCACCAAGCCGCACAATAACCTAGGGTTCCTAAAATAAGTAAATACATGACAACTGTCTAACCTTTAAAGCAAATTACATTTTTGGGGGAGAGAATTCAGTTCCTATACAATTATATTATGCAAATAAAAAGCTATACTGAAGAAAAATTACTAAAAAATCCTTAAATTTAATATATGAAAAAATTAAATAAAAATATATTAATAAATGATAAAAACAATTAATCTTATATACAAAAGTTTATAAACATGCATATTAACAGATTTATCAAACAAATGAATAAGAAATAAATAAGATTAAATAAAACAACAAAAAATTAATAAATATATGAACAACCAAAAAAGTAAATAAATAGATTAATAAATAAACCAATAAATAAATACAGACCATGAATTTAAATAAATAAAAGTGAATTAACAAAATATTAAGACCTATTTTAATTACAATTGAAGTGATGCCGGGAAAAGTTTTACATCATCTTCAATAATTTAATTTTTGAAACTTGTTATCTCCGAATGTGAGATTTTGCATGCGGAGAGATCCGAGTTTGATCGCTTGAAATATAATTTTAAGTATGATAATTTTGTTTTCGTTCGACAACTGTGATTTCCTTTTTATGAAGGGGTAAAACATAAAAATTGCAGTTTTTCATTTTTTAAAAGATTTTGTTATATGCTCGTTAAATGTATTATTCATGCCAAGGTATGGATGGTTCCCAGGTGAACACAGGGACGTTAATACGAATTTGGTAAATAGGGATATAGCATTTATTGCTTTCTTTTTCGTGAGTAAAATTGCATTCATCTTTTCCACAAAAGCCTTAATTTTTATTTGTAATAAAATATTAAAAATATTTCAACCGCATTACGAAGGTTCTCCTCAATATTGAGGGAAAATGCATGCGAAGTAAAAACTGTTGTATCATCAGCATAACATCAGCTTTAAAAGGGCTAAGAACTGCACCTTGCTGGGCACCTAAAGGATTACGAACATATTCATTTCAATACATTGTTGCTTTTATAATGTCGAACATTTCTATTTCTTATAGTGGTGATGTATTACGTATGACTGTCTTATGTTATTTGAAAAGGATTCGAGACAATATTTTCAAGGAGAATCTTGATACAGCCTACACTTGAGGAATCTCTAGAGTAATAAACATATCGTACAATGTTGCCTTAAGTAAAAGCTAAAATTTATTGAGTCCAAATGTTCTGAAAACAAAAGTTCTTCTCTATGAAATCCCAATTGTGTCACACCGTAAAATTAACCACCTTCATGCACACAGATTAACCTGTATACTGATCCGCATAAGGGGACTTCCAGTGTCTTCCTGGTCATGTGAACTTTACGACTTTAATTACATCTAAATTTCTGCTATAACATATGTATATACATATATATATATATGCCTATATTCAAAACTTTACATGCGTAGAAACACTTCGATGTTATTTCAGAATTTACTCCATCAAATTGTGGTTGCTTAGCCAAAAGCCATTGAGTAGAATTCCTTTGTCAAATTAATGAACTCGATCTAACAACAGTATGCCGAGTTTTTCCCATTATTTGATTACCCCCTTAATATTTACTCTAGATAAAGACTGACGAGGTAAGCGGCGTTGATGCTGTTTGCCATACACAAATCTCTGATGTTAAGCTTGTCTCCTACTAACTGTTTGCGGACAGTTTGTTTCATTAATCTGAGAAACACGAGTTAAGGTCTTTAAGTGTTATTCAGGTCCACTACCACGTAAATGACTTGACAATTTTTATAATAACCAACTGATCTGATAATGGGTCTTAATATTTCACGAACATGTCAGCAACATTTCGTCTTTATTATAAACAGTAATATTAGAAACTTCTGGAAATTGTTGATTTTCAAAGTAACACTTCTATCAGGGGATCGATTTCCGTCACGTAACATTTCACCGGCTTGATTGGTGTTATTTCATAGTGCAAACTTTCATCGGAGGTACTCGTCCTCACCCCCACTCAGCCAATAAAGCTGTATTGAGTATTAAATTGCAGAGAACTCGAGATGCAATCAACAGAAAATGCAGTACGTTCACGGGCACCTCAGCGTTAAGTAAGTGAATCATGATTAAATGGTGTATCAGTTACACACCAATGCCGCACACCTGGCAAACCGACAAAGAAGCAACAGTAAACCGCAGGTATATTGCCCTTAAATATTTAATTAAAGTATTAAACGCTGCAGTGGTTTGTAATTAAAATTGCAGTGGAGCTCCCAAAAGGTGAATTGCAAATGAAATTAAAATCAAGTTTAAATTCGAAAACTGGTACAGTCATGTGGATTTGTTTGTCTTGTTTCGATTGATTCATTTGACTTTTCATTCAATTTGAATTGCAACCACAAAGTGGAAAAATGTATTGATAAATTGGAATCTGGATGAGAATAAGTGGATTTCAAGATCAAAACATAAAATGTCGATTTTCACCAAGAATAAATTGACTTTTAATCCTTTAAATCTCCTTTTAGTGAATCCACTCACTTTGTTTTATTGCATTTTCGCAGATTAGCTCGCATTGAATAAACACACTTGTGTAATGTTTGAGCCTTTAACACGATCTTTTCTTTCGCACCATATAAATAAGTGAATTGAAGTATATCACTAGTTAAATTTATAAATATCAACAGTTATTGTATTGTTTGTTTTTTTAAATCATTGCTAAAAAAAACTATGATTCTATTGGAGCAAAAGAATCATTCTTATTACGACCAACCCTTAACAGCTGAAGTCGTATTTGCAATCTCTTATTCAAGAAGATTATTCCATCGCTGAAATTCAAATAATCTTATCTTTTGTGATAAAATAAAAATTGTAATATTGTAATATTTTATTAATAAACAATATGATTTGTCCATTATTAATTCATTGGGCTAGTTTTATTATTTTTATGATTAAGAGCTTTATTTTATTTCTGAAATATAGTAACAATTCTGCTTTAAATTATACTCATAACTTAACAAAATGTTGATTTGATTGACAAATAAATCCATATTTTGACTGTAAATATAAGTAAATATTTTCCAAACATTTTAAAGATTGAAATAGATGGAAAAAATAAAATGAAAATATATCGCTCCCCTAGATCTAAACTGAAACAACTCAAAAATTGTGAGTTTCAAGTTATCCTTGTACACGAATGCGCGATGATCAAAAAACAGATTGTTTCTAAGCAACAATCTATTTATGATTCAAAGTTTCATAACTTTCGTAATAAAATATGCAGCAATACGTTTTTTTTCTGTAATACCTGCAGCCCGCTTTCTTGTACAATAGTGCCCCTCGCAGTTGATTGCGTCTTCAAATCACTGGTCGATGAGTTCAGATAACTCATTTCATTCATTTTAAAGCATTTTTATTAATTCATTCAATTTTACTTATATGCTTGACAAAAATGCTTAAAGTTGGCTTAGTTAACTTATCTATTTACTGGCCCTATGCGGGTGCTCTAAGCTAGAACTAACAACTAAAAATATGTCTTTCGACTTATATTTACTTACTTATTTTTTAATAACTATTTAAAACAAAGAAAATATTTATTTTTTCAAAAACTTAGTATATGTACTTTTATTTTTATGTTCTTACCCAAATTAGCCCTAAATACTTAACTAAACTAATAAAAACCTTAAATTTTAACCTAACTTAAAAAAAATGTAAACTACTTACTAACTTAATACTAATTAATAATGCTACCTTAAACATAAAATCCATAATCCTGCCAGGACATGCTATCCGTTTTTGCCATAAGGGCACTCAAAATAAATATATACGACAGAGTTCTACTCCTCGTCCAACCACCAATTGTCGACATTGCCATTCGACGTTTGCTCTGCCGCGGTCTGGTACTGCCCTGCTGACCCTAAGGGTCATTAGGGTACCGCTTAATCTTGGGCCAGAACTTTTCTATCAAGATAGAGGAAAGCTTCATGGGGAATAAGGCCGTAAAGGCGCACTGTCTCATTTTACATATCATTGGGGTAAAAAGCCCCGGAGATCAAGTTGTATGTCCTTGTTCATACGCAAGGACAAGTTGAATGAGGGCCGCGTAGCAGATCACCTTTACCTTGGCATCGAGTTGAATGCTGTGAAACAGTCTCTTTGTCAAGGCAAAGGCCGCTTTGGCACTGGCCAGATCAGTATCTTTATGTTTGTTAAAATATAGACACTGATCTAGCCAGATCTCAAGGTGTCTAACAACACTTCGATTCGCCATAAGCTGACCGTTTTGTTCAACGATTGAGAACATTTAGAAATCGATCTTCAGCTTCAAATCGTCGCAATATCCCTGAATATTTTCGAAGTCACTTTGCAAAAGACTTACGATGACCTCGATCTTCGGACTTGACCTGTACGCGATCAAGTCATCTGCGTACGCTATGCAGAGAGATCCTACAAGATCGCTTTTGAAGATCGAAAATAAAATCAGCGAAATAACTACACCCTGTTGTCGACCGTTGTTAATATCAAAAGTCCCAGCAGACGTCACAATGCCGTTTTCCACAATAAACTGTCTGCTGGGGAGCATATCTAAGATTATGTACAGCAGCGGTTTGCTTATGCCGAGCTGGTCCAGCTTCAAAAAGAGCCCCTGCAACCATACGGTGTTAAAGGCCTTTTCCAAGTCAATCAACAAAGTACCCGTGCGTTGTTTCTTACCTTTGTTCCATTGGATTTTCGATACCAGTTTAGACGCGGCATGTATGCAATCATGCCCCGCTCTGAAACCGAATTGGTTATCCGGAATAATATTTTTGTCCTCAACCCACTTGGTCAGGGCTCTATTGATCACTTTTTCAAAGACTTGGCCGACATTAGGAAGGAGACTTATCGACCGGAGATTTGCCAGATTGAATGAACCTTTGTTCCGTTTAGGAATTGGTTATACTACCGTTGTCTTCCAATGAGCTGAATTATGTGCATTATTCAGCAAATTGTTAAACAGGATAGTGTAAATGTTTACCGCTTCTTGGACAGCTGTTTAAGAACAATGTTCACTTTCACTTCTGGTTGAACCGAAGATAAACAAGAGATCTTCCTTTGATATGTACGGAGGATGAACCTCGTCATTGGCGATGACATCATTTGCCAAATTATCGTCATTGAACAAAGTAAAACCAGTGCTCTCCAAGATATGGTTCGGGCGAGTGCTAACAGTTGTAACAGTTGTAACAGTTGTGTTCATTGTTTTTCCATTTAGTTTGTTTTTTATCAGAATCATATGCAATAACGCAGCATCTTTCATCAGCCATAAATACCAGGATCAGGACTTGTCTATAGTATTATATTAGCTGCGAATCCTGCTGAATTATCTAAACATTTAATTCTGTAGACGTTTTTTATTCCACGCTGGCAAAACGAATGCGTAAGCTTTTTCATCTATCCTGGTCCTCGGGGGTCTCTTTCTGAGTAAATATAAACTTCATTTGTCTAGCCTGCCCCTTGAAAATGCGTTTCTTCTTCTCCCTACAATTACAGACCATAGCACTTACGTCCCTTCTTTCTAAGGTCATAGAAACACTAAAAAAACGTCAGCTTGTGAAATATCTTGAATCACGAACTCCTAAATGACCGTCAACAGGTCCACATTTGATTTGATGACCTGTCTTACCGAAAAGTGGAACCAATCTATGCATAATTTCGGCGAATCAAAGATAGTTGCACTTGATATTTCAAAAGCATTTGACAGAGTCTGGCATCCAGCTCTTTTGTCGAAAATGCGTGCATATGGGATCGGTCAGTCTCTTCGTCGTTCGATTAGAAACTACCTTTCAAGTCGTACAGTACAAGTTGTATTAGACGGTTTCAAGTCTGGAATTCACCATACAAATGCTCGTGTTCCCCAAAGCTCAGTTTTATCTCCGATTCTCTTTTTAATCTTTGTTAACGATCTCTTTGTCTATCACATCTAATCCAATATATTCCTTCGCAGATGACAGTACCCTCATTTTCACAAATGTGTTTAAAGACTCACGTCCCTGCTCATCAGGACGTAGATATTGAACGGCAACGTATGTTAAACTAATTAAATTCTGATATTAATAGCCACAATTTATGAGGCTTTTATTCGGCCTAAAATGGAATACAACAACCTTGCAGCTCCTAGATATGTTTCTTGCCTTTTTTGCTTTATCGCTATTTCTACCACCAATGCTCTGACGAAATAGCTAATTGCATGCCGCTCATCAGAATACCCTTAAGCCTACTTTTGGCGTACTGTGAAACGCACATTGCGCATGTGGAATGTGCTACCTTGCTCTATTTTTCCTTAGCACTGCAACTTACAGCAATTTAAAACCAATGTGCACTGGTTCCTTCTTTCTCACATTTTTACTTCTGCTCGTGCTGCGAAAATCACTGTAATGAGACTTTCAATCCCTTGAGCACTTGAGCAATATTTAAAAAAAAAAAACCCAAACTAATTCAATTCCAAAAAGCATCCTAATACTTGACATATTGCCATATAATTGTTAGGATCACAGAAATGCTGTTGGCTGTTTTAAGCGCTCTTTTCTAAATCTATGTTCATCCATTAAATCCGGCTGCTCTTTTGCTGCGGCGCCCTGGATGATATCAATAGATTGCTAAAGTTCCTTTTCTATTTCTCATGGCAATTCATCGATGCGTTCTTTTCACAATCTTTCCTAGAGCCTTCCAAATAAGTTGGTCAGGTCGTTGGTTTTCATGCTATTTCTGTTTTTAGGAGTCCTTCACTTAGTTTACGTATAAGTGGTAAGGAGGTCAAAACTTTCCTCGACTTTTGTGGGATTTTAACGAACGCCTCTGCGACAAAATAAAAATCTAAAAACCAAAGAGCTTTTTCCGTTGAAAAGAAATCTGCGAATTATATACCGGCCTCAAAAAGAGAGCTCATTTTGAGACAAAATCACCGCCTGTTGAGTAAATGATCCGAAAGGACTTAATAAGCATTCTTCCTCCAGCTAACATACGTGTGAACAACATAAGCTCATCTATTTTCGGTTGCGAACTTTGGTGGTGCAATCTTTGAGTCCATGTGCAAGACCACATAGGCAGTCATTTTTGCGCGAGAACGCTATCATTGTTAAACAAAGTTATCGTACTCGGCTAAGTTTTTGTGTGCGTGCTCGGACTCTCTTCGATAAACGGAATGTTTAGACTTCAACTTGTTTTCAAATTGTTTACAAATATGAGACTGCTTCCGAAAACATGCTGTCGAAAATACATCTTCGTGTGGGACCACCAAAAAAGGGCCTCTCATTTATTCCTTGTATTAAAGTAAATTGTAACTAAATTACAAACACACATCAACAGCAAGAGAAGAATATTAAAACAAAAGCAACACACACAAAAAGAAAAGTAAACATAAGTAAATAAAAATTCGTTCTTTCTTCCTTTTGTACGCCTCGTCAAATTTCAATGCATTCAATTTTTTCGGAAAAAGGGAAAATTATATTCATAGAAAAACTTATGCTTCTCAGTTTTGTTTCTTCGTTTAGAAAATATCTGTTTTCGACATCCTTCGATACTGGAAAAGGTTGGGTGACCTGTTATGTAGATCAATCAAGGACTACACTTAACTTTCCACATGCTTGGATCCAATTAACAAACTCACACCTTGTGTATTTTATCCCTTTGATTGACGAATCAACATTCCAAAGTGGAGGGTCTTGCATGTTTTCTAATTGACACACCACTTAACAAGAATTGGTTGGGAAGCAATTTAGCTTGCCCACAACATCAGTTTCCGGTTTGATGATGAAAAAACCATTAATTAATATATTGGTTCGGTAAGATGAGTTTTGGGAAGTGAAGAATATTCGGTCGATTATGTGTACGTTCAGTCGGAGGCAAATGAAACCGCGCACTTTAATCAACCACCTAGTGGACGAGTTGACGCTCTTGAAAAACTTGAGAATTTCCCTTATAAGTTTTAGCTGGTATCTTCTCTATGTTATGATTTGTTGTCCAAGGCTTTTCTGTAAAGTGGAAAAGTGACAAACAAGGTGTTAGTTAGATGTTGTACCGCGTGATTTTCCACTTGCGGATCATAATACCAATGCCAAAGTTCCCCGAAAAAGCTTATCGTGAAGTGGCACAGTCGCCTTGCCTCGTTCTTGATGGTATTGCTACATATATCCAAGAACCAAAATGATGTGTCCTCTTGACAGATATTGCTTAGAACAAGTAGACAAACGTGTTTTTAGTAAACAAATATGAACCCTTCACAGCGGCAATAATAATTAAGAATAAAGGACAGTTAATGTGACACAATTTTTATTTCATCATTAAAAATTGTTATGTTTAATTTCATAAAAGCCCCTCAGATGCGCTTTTTAAAAATATATCCTTTTTGGATTTGTGACTCTGTGGTGTGTCACTTACATCATGGCAATTAATATTTTTAACCATCCATTTTTTTATTAGTTATTTATTAACATAACAAGAATACACAACCATACCCACGATTTCAACCCTCCAAGCAATCTGAAAAAAAAAAAAAAGATAATTAATCTAGAATAATGTCGCAATATGTGGAACTACGGAAAAGTTGAACAGATTTTTTTTTCACAAAATGACTGCCTGAAAAAAAACCATTTTTTGTACCACTTTTTTTTACTGTTTCGAGTTAAAAAAAAAAGTAATAGAATAGTAGGATTGTTCCAGACATAGACAATTTCAGGTAAATCGGTCCAGTAGAACCTGAGAAATTGTCTGTATTGTTTTTTGAAAAAGACAGTTTCGCAATCTAAGTCATGAAATGATATTGTAGACTTACATTTATTCAATCTGCCATTCCTGCTTCATACATCGGACATTCCTCGACTTCGAAAAAACTATTTTCCGCGTTTTTCTCTTCATATCGAGCAGTTCTGGCCTCCTTTGATGCGCTGGATGCTCGTATCTCGGAGCGGTCAATCCGGGTGTTGCCTCGTTTCACAGCAAATGAATGAGCTTCCTGGCCAATTTCCATTCCCATAAGCGCCATCAATTGGTAGAAGCCTTCATTAAAAATATTTCACAATATTTTTATTTCACTCACAGCACATTTGTACGTCCACGTTATTTGAAGGTTTGAATTCAACTGTTAACAGCTGGACGTAAGTGAACACTAAGTATAAAAGACACAAGTCACCTAGGGTTCTTGTATTACAATATATACGAAGTACAAAAGGTTTTACTGAGAAAGATGGATTCACGTAGACGGAGAATCCCTTATGTCTTTTGTTCGATTAGTTCCGGCCGAACCAGTTTGGATGCCGGGTCAGCAAATACCAATATCTTCGAAAATAACTCGAATTTTGAAAAATCCTTAAAAAAAAATTGTTTTAAATTTCTAGACTAGAATACCCCATTAAACTAGAAGATATAGCGGAATATCTTATTACGAATATTTAGCATTTCTTTGGGGAAGTGCTAAAATGAAAGGTTTTTTAATTGCCATTGGATATGACTCGCGTTTGTTTCCTTACCTGGCCTGTGGTCGTGTATAAATTAAAACCAAACTCATCAATTAACAATAAACAGCAATCAATGCAATACAGTGTTCATCCAAACAATTTCTATGGAAACTACGCTTTTGTAAAATGGCACCGTTGGCACCGCTTGCGTAGCGAATCCTCAAAACAATTTAAAATAAATCTCCGTTTTGTACTCTTACACCGAAGGCACTACGGTTTTGTCTTTGCATTTTTGCAAGTCATTTTTATCTTCATCTAACATCCATATGCCAAATACAACAACACTATACTAATGAGTTCCCATCAAGCAAGAAATAACTCACATTTCAATATCCTTCGTTGAAAATGCTTGTCATTAATTAATTCTTGCCTTCAACTATAACAATCCTAAAACAAATTACAATTCAATTTCTCATCAAGAGCACACTCATTTCCAAAAATGGATCTCCTCAATCGCATGACTCAAAATAAAGCAAGTTGTATAGTAAAATGGACGTGTTATCTACACAAAATATAATTGAGATACGTTTTTGCCAGACTCTATGAATCAATGCATTTGATCTCTTCAAAGAATATTGCCAATCTATTCTCAATGCAAGCTGAAGTCAATCAAACCAAAGGATGTGCAAAATAGGAAATGTGCTCCTTTGTCTGTACAAGAGAAAGCTTATTCAACTCAATCGGTTATGAAATCGAATTGAGATCTCGTTCGAAATAGACACGAAATCATTTACTGAAACAAGCCTAAGCGGAAGCATGGTATCTGAGATCTCTTGGAAATTGTTAACAATTTGCATCGTATACCAGATTATAATTGCAATTGACTATCCAGAGGACTTGATTTTGTGCATTCGACTCAACCATAATCATTCTATTACTTTCTGGTGCGTATGCACCAGATTCTCAAAGAGACCCTCATTTAATGCGGATACACTTTTGAATTCGAATGTTTGTCAATTGATTTGCAAAATATGGAGCTCATAGAGTCATATGATTCATACCTGAGTATATTGTGTACCCATATGATTAAGTCTTTAGTTGAATTTCAAATCAAGGATTAGGAACCACTTCTCTCACTGCAAGGCCATCTGTATTATTATCAATAACTTAACGAAGGTGAGGTTAGGCTATGTTATAGTGGCAGCCATAAGGCACACTTAGGCTAGTGTTTTGGCCCATTATGATACCACGAGTGGTGCATCGATTACCGATCTATTAATATTGTAGATGGGCGGGGGGAGTTTGTTTCTCTAACGAACCTGACAAGGTTTTCATTGTTTGCTTCAGCAAGTTCTGTTAAAAATGTTAAAAAATGTGAACCCAGATTCCTTTATGCATTCGGGAGATGAGAGACGCTTTCCTCCTCTTCTTATGAGCGGCAGCTTCTGCAAAAGTTATTTTACTGTACGCCTAGCCTTTCCCTGTTTGTTATGGAGAGGTTTGTCTGGCGATGTTGCAAGTTAGTTTATTTACCCATATTGAATTCGTTGAAATAAACTTAAGTGGTCTGGAATGCGGAAGGACAGTTCTAGGTTATGATTACTATGGCTGTACGGGAAGTTAAATCATCTCCAAGAATTGTGGAGTGACTAAAGTCAGTTTTGATCCATGGTGAAATTGCATTGGGCCTTGCCGACACAAGCTTTGCTTTTTATCTGATAACAATGTTATAGGGGAGCCAAGATAGGATACTGAACGTATCACAACAGCAATGCTTACTGATTCTTCATGAGTTGTATAACAAAATAAAACAAGAACTTCCTGATGGGAAGTTAAAAATACATAAAAAATATAGATAGGAGTTGTCAAAGCACGAATCTTAAGATTCTGATCGTTTCTCTTTATAATACTTGAAAGAATTTACTAACATTTACTTGGAAAACCAAATCGTTTTTTAGACTGGATATCTTGAGTTACCGTACAATTGCTCTGTGTATTCTTAAAAAACTGAGAGAGGTATTAAAAGGCTCTGTAGTGCTTTTCGCTTGAGGTGCATCGAAGAAGCATGAAAATGTCCATTCATAAAGTCCTAACTCACGGTATGAAATGCTTGTATTTGCATGAGCTTCTAGAGGACTGAACTGTTTGTGAACAGCAACAGAATTGCAAAGACTTATTCCCGTGTACATTTTTCGAAAGAAGCTCCTAACTCACATCTTTCTGCAAAAAGCATCTGACAATACAATAAAATCACACTTTGCTTTGTTTTATTTGTTTTATACTTAGTATTGATTTTTATTAAAATTTTGATTTTCTTTTCTCTATTTAATAAAAGAAAACACTTAAAAGTTTGAAACACTTAAAACTTTAAAGATGTAAATCTTTCAGTATATCTCCAATTACCAATAATTCTATTGAACTTCCCTCCAGTTTGTCTTCATATACCCTCTGAGATTGCAAATTTTAAGCTGAACCGACACAATGATAGTCTGACTTTAGATCACAGGCACACTTATACTTGCCTGTATAGCTTGATTTGCCGGACTATCTTTCTCCAGTCAAGCACACCTTTTTGTTAATCAGTTTACTTTAAGTAGCTGCCTTTTCTTAAAATGCTTGCTGTATTTTTCGTTCTACAAACATGTTTTGTCCATATATTTGTCAATCCACCTTTAAGCTTTATTCTTAACCCTCTGACTTATTTTTCACCAGGTCAATTGAACGTATATTCACTCCAAAAAAGCATACCGTTGCCTCTCACCAACTACGCCTATGTCATCTCTCCCCATGTATTACTCGGTTTCATATACACTCCGTCTCACTTGATTATGAACAGGCATTTTACGATATATTCCAAACCTTTCGCTGATCTAGGGAAAAACGAATTACACAAGGAATGAAGGATATATAGAATTACGTTTGTATTGAAAATAAACTAAGATCAAGTTGATAAATGCAACTTTTATGACCATTTTCCCAAAGAGGTCATAAAATTTACCTTCTTTTGTCTGACTTGATTACGAACAATAGCTTAATCTACCTGTTAGAAGCTTATCAGGATATAAATAAGTGTTGGTTTGACTCGAAGAAGAGCAATAGTTTTTAGTAATGGGTTCTACCTCCTAATCGCTGAATCACTTCATGTAGCCTGCTGTCAAAGAATCTAGCGAAATTTCGGAACAGGCTCGTTTTGTGGCTTCAATAATCTCCTTCGTTTCATCATATTTCCTCCTTCCTTCGTAGACTTTTCTTGAAAGCCAATCCCACACGCTTCCCATGATGTTCACATCGGGTGAACATGGCGGCCATGCAAGTAGGTTTACATTTTTGTTCTGAATCGCATTGTCTTGTTGGAAAGTTATAAATTATAATTATAATTATTTCCGAAAACTAAAATAAATAAAAATAAAAAATAATAAAAACATCAAATTTCAGATCTCAGTATCACCTTTCCTGAAATGATGTTGTTCTGCTGCTGATTCTTCCGTTGCAGTTTTTTTCATACTTCTCTGGTTCCTTCATAGAGCTGTGTAGAAAAGTGGTGCCTCTTCCAATCTTGCTGGATTTGAAATGGATGGAGTTTTCTTTTCTCCCGCTAAGCTCGAATTTGGCCTATTTCGTCCTTGGTTCATGTCTTCCTTTACCCATAGTTGTGGATTAAATGAAATTATTTCTTGAACTAAGCTCCCTAATACTCCAATTATTCTTTTATCTGATTTAAAACATGGTAACATTTTTATTTTTACAATATTAACATAATATATTCTTCATTCCTTGTGCAATTCATGCCATTTCGTTATCAAGTGAGACGGAGTGTACATCTTCAAATGGTCACGATATTTTTATCCATCCCAATCTAATGTACCCAGCAATCTCTCCTTATTCCAATTAATGGAGAGCATACACAATTAACTGAAACAGAATGAGCATAGTGAGCTATATTGAATCGTTAACAAACCAATTCTCCAAATTAGTCGCCATACAACTATATACTCGTTTAGAGTAGGAGCTCTGCTTGAATCCGCACCAACTATCTCTTGGGAATAAATGCCACCATTAGTATCTTATGATTTGGAACCGGAATAGATTCGCTCCGGGGGCATATGATGATTGCTGTTTACTTAAAATTAATGACTTCTTCAAAAGTCACTGGCTATCATCTTCTGGAATACACGAGGCCTATGATTGATTTGAATTTGGGAGACAGTAAGCCAGGACCCTAGTTGCGGACGACAGAGGTTGCGAACCCCTAAGCCTTAGAAAGACTGATTATCGTACTTCATCATATAAATTACTTTGCTCGGATTTATTTATTTATATTTTTTGTTTGTTTGTCTTTTTTGTGCGCAAAGCGTCTGAGGATGAATTTATTTATTTAATTTTTACCAACTGTAATAAAACAACGAAATGGACTGTTAAAGCTGCAGGTGTGGTGCAGATTTTGATAAGGCAAGATGATTGATGGCACACTCGTATCTGGTCTTGGTGACTGATGGACGAGGGGATCAGTGTAAATCACGGCAGAGACATTTCATTTTGAACATTAATGAAATTTCTAGAAGCCTGATGTATAAGAAGGTAAACACCCGCAAAACGAAACATATAAGATATTCAACCCTAAGGAATGGACATAATTGACAATCTAAATAACCTATCGATCCTGGAAAGTGCACTTTTGAATTTGTGTTCCCAAATGTATGGCTTAAATTAAAAGAGCTTAACCGCAGTTTTTTCTTTTGTCGACATTACCATTGCCTTCGATACTGTCGATCATAATATTCTTCTGGACAAACTGTACAACTTTGATTTTAGATGTTCATTCACATTTGGTTTCGGTCATATTTATCCAATAGAGTTAAAAGAGTAAAAATAAATGATTAGTTCACTTCAAGGAGCCTAATCACTACAGGCGTTCCTCAAGGTGCTGTGGTTGGGACGTTCTGGCATTTACCTGCACTGCTAATTCAGCTTTGAATTTTGCTCCCGATATAATTCAGCTTTGAATCTTGGTCCCGATATAAAAAAAATGATTATTAGGGACAAAACGAAAATAATGCTTTTTAGCCCTACTGAGAAAGAAGCAGACTATGGACCGTTCCTAATTCATTGTGCTAACTGCGAGAGCAGAAATATGTGAAGTACAGAAATTATTTCAAAGGCATATTTTGTGCAACATCATTGCTCTGATAAATGTTTTTATATTGAAGGTGTTCAAAACTTTACGTATCTACGTATTGAAAAATGATTTGGTTGATCACACAAATGCACTGAAGAAGTATCTGTTGGGAGCTACAAGACAAATTTACATTTTAAAATCATATTGAATGTTCTTAAATAAATCTGCTATGGTTCAGTATATTCCAAGCTTGCCTCTGGCATAATATCTTGGGGTGGCACTCACTACAACATTTTCCCTTCTTCTTGCATCTCAAAATCATTCTATTTGAATAATTTGCCATAAAAATGATGTTCTGGTTCTCTTAAGATGCTTTAAAATTCTGCCTTTTATATTCTTTATAGTTTTAAAAATATTTTTTTTGGCTATTCTGGCTATTTATCTTCCAGAAGCTCTTCTAGCTTCCAACTTAGAACAATTGATCAAAATCTCGCTTATATTCCTCATCATTAATTATAATTAATTATAGAGATTTTCTTGATTTGCTTTCTGAATTAGTCTAGCTGATTCTTCTTATATTATATTATTTTTAATATTATTATTGTATTTTTGTTACGACCCCGCACTCACTCATTTATCACACAATTGTTATTCGTATTTCGTTTAATTATTCTTCAATCTGCTTTCGTTTCGCATCTAGTTCCCTATGAGCCATAGGATTGCAGATACTTTCTTAATTTAGACACATATATTTTTTCATCTTGTAATTCGTATTGTATGTGATGCATTGTTTCTTTGTTGTTTTCTTATGTTTATCTTAAAAAGGTTAAACATAAAATTAAACTTAAACTTTAACTAAACCTATATAAATATATAGTATAGCTTCATAAGAACTATGCGCCAAGTCTTTGTTGATTATACGATTATTCTATCTTTGAAAAATAGCTGTATCATCCACGAACGGAAAAAGTACAATACCGGACCAAGTACACTTCCTTGAGGAACTTTGGAGACAGTCTCTTTAAATACAGAGTAATCGCTTAAAAGTGTTAGGATAAGTTAATTTTCTTGGATCCTTCCAATCCATCCATCCAAGCTTCAATTTCACACTTCGCTTAATTCTTGAGAGACGTCAATCATTTTTCGATTTCGATGGTTCTTCTATAAACTTGGTCATTCCTCGAATACTTGATTATGAAACTATAAATAAAGTACGATGATAGATTAAAGGCGCTTCGAATTAGTTTTTAACCAACATTTTCGACATGATTGAGAAATGATAGATGTTAAATCAGAGTCAATAGATCAGGCGCTGGAATAAATTAAACAAATGTCGTCAATAATGTCTGGAATTGAATTTAATCGAAAGTAGAGTGATAAGTTAACAAAATCCAGAAACTTCCCGAAGAGTCACAAAACGATTGATATAATGGCCAAGAATCCACTTCACGGCGGGAATGAAAACGCGAGAAAATTGTTCCATTAGCCCTCCACGCATTAAAGAATAATCAGTTAATGCACTTACCGAAATAATGTTTTCGATGCAGTGGCTATACCTTTTCCCATTTTGATTTACATTGCCATTTTGTCTCTCCTGTTCAAATAATTCGGTCACGCTCCACTTTTCTTGTCATGGATTGTTTGATGTCGAATATTTAAGCCTTTTTTCAAAAATATTATGTAAGCGCCGAACGCAAACTTGCAGCAAAGATCTTCCCTTAAGCTTAGTTGGGTGTTATTTCTCAATCACAGAAAACAGAGGGGTTTTCGTACATTTTTTTATCCACTCTACGCTTACGCCAAGATTGGTGCCACCATAGTCAGTTTTTTCGAAGTTGCTCATGTGAACCATATTTCTTAACTAATATTATTTGTAAAATATTCTTCTCCTCCAAAAAATGTCAGGAATATGCCGAAATTTATCATAAAGACTGATGCAACGCTTGATTCTCGTTTAAGATAATGAATTGCCAAACAAATATCCAAGAGGAACTAAAAACTCCAAAGGAGTAAAAACAGTGCCTTCGTAATTACTCTTTGCTGCCTCTTACATACCCACGATCATAACCACGAGTACTTATTAAAAGAACATATTTTGATACCTAGAATTCCGGAATTGATTCTATATTATCATTAAAACGTTTTTTCGAAAACGAATCATCCAATCCAAATTATTGGTCCATGAGAATTGCAGTCCTTACGTTTGAAGATCTACAATAAAGCTAGCCAAGGCTTCAAACAGTCATCCAATCATCCCTTGGCACACTTCACAAGAGTAAGGTAAACGTTGAATCCATTTTGACATGGCAGGGGAAAGCCACAACGAAGCTACAAAACCTTTGCTAATCGTTGTTTGATAAATTGCTTGTCTTTGTTTTTGCCAAAACGTATTTCTAACAAATAACAGTATGATAGGGCAAACAGGATATGGGTGCCATTAGTAAAGAAACGAAAAGGATGGGTGACTGCCAGGAAAACTTACTTTACAATCAAATACGTGGAAAGTGTGGGAAACCCTCGTGTAACTTTATGTTGAAGAACAAAGGAATGGAAGGGAAGTCAAACACACATTGGAAAACATTGGTTTTCCACACGCAAAGAATTTTCTTATGCGCTTGAGTCTAAATGAAATTTTAATCCACATAAAAACCAACAGATTAATTATCTTAGTTTGCATTAAGCTAATTGAAGGAACTTGGAAGGATTTTATATTTTATTGACCTTTTTTGCTTCTCTGAGGTTGGTTTAGTTTCCCTTGAGGGAAGACATGTGTGCGGTCATATACCTACATCTGTTCGAGGGAGAAACGGATTACAATCGCAGGTCTCAGTTTGTCGGTGTTCGTGCCCAAGTGTTTAGTGCATCTGTTCGCTGAGCATGAGTCACGTGTACAAATTCAGATGGGAACATCTTAATATGTTTTCATAGCCCCTTCCACCTTCCATCTCAGAACAGTTCAACTGTCATGATACAGATTCTAATGCCGTTCAGAGTCTTCAATACGATACAGCTTAAACCAACCCACTCCTATTGTGTGAAATATGAATATTAAATGTAGGTAGGCTCTCAAAAAGCCAGTTGTTGAGTCGTTTCTACCATACGCAGTTTCAGTTTTCTGATTGTCCTACGAATCGCTAAAGCCCCAATTTCATTTCATTATGGTCATATTAAAATTGATTACGGAAGAGAAAAAGAAAGTTATCGGCCAATCATGGCCCCATCAAGATGTAAGTACGAGTCTTGGAAGTTGCCTTAGGCTAGCGTTACACAGATCCTCAAGTTTCGTTTTAATACCAGTGAAAGTTGGTATTGACCTTGCCCAGATGAACTGTGCTATCTCGATTTTTGTTTGATTCATGCCTAGCCCTTTATGACACGTAAAGTGAATTCTCTGATATTGACCGGTTCTTCGATCATGCCTACCATTATATGCAAGGCCGTTTCAACCGGTCTGCCGTGAAAGTATCCCCAATTACATCTCTGACATGTGTGTATGTCCACCAATTATACCACGGTTTTCAGTAAGAAGGAGGTCAAGCTAAATCGTTTTTTTATCCTTAGAAGAAGTGTGACAGCCTTTCCGTGTATCGCGTATAAAAACCAACCTGACCTTTTTCAATGAAGATGGAGCATAGTTTCGCTGAGGGCATTCACCGCAGATTGCTTTAAGCCACATTGCTTCCTCAGATTCGGTTTGTCAGGATCTCACAAACAGGTTTCTTTAAGTAGATTCTAAAGAGTTTCAGAGGCTACTGCACATTTTATAACATTACACAATCTAATTTGTTTCTTTAAGAGTCTAGCTTCATAGTTCCCACGACTTAGCTTGGCAAGATGTTACGGAATCTTGATCCTTAAGGTTTATACCTTTCCCCGTTCACGATTTAGGATAAGATTGCGTACACTGACGCACGAAAAACATAATTAGACAATTATCGAGCCACCGCCATGCTTGATTGGTTGGACAACAACTTTTTTTGTCCAAAAACTTAAAATTTGTACTCACCCGCATTAAGTCTGAATATTAGCTAAGCTACTGTGACTATACTTAATGTTTTTTTATACTTAATACTTAAGCGAAGCGAAAACCGCGGGACGACATTTATAAGGCAATTGATTTCGTTAATAAAACGCTAAGAGATAGCAAAATGTCAAGTAAAAGCGGATAAAACGACATTACTCGTTAATTGAATATAGTTCGGCAAGAAAGATCACAACATCCGAAGGTAGAGTTATTTACCTACTGTTGTGGTTTCTTATCATGAACCGAATCCCAGAAATCTTTACAAAAAAGCACATGCTAATGACTAAAGTTTTTCAATCACTGGTTATTTTTTTTCCAAAAATGAGCAAATTATCAAAATAGGCCTGGGAAGAAGTATGAACATTTGCAAACAAAATCCAACTGGATGTGATCCCCTCGAAGCCCAAACTGCAACTATTTACTAGAAAGAAAAAGTTCTCATGTTGAACACATCTCAACTGAAGCTATTTTCCCGTTTAGAGAACCGGATTGATGGATCGAATTCAAATAGGGTAAGGATTCAATCGTGGTAAACGCTGTACCAGATTGAAAGATCGAAACATTTTTTTTTTCGACTATGATTTTTACCTTATTTCTTCGTGAATTCAAAAATTTCCACTGGCCATTTTTTGCTACTTTTCTTCTACACTAAAACAAAACAAGAAATCTCTTTTCATCTCTCATCTCTCTCATACTCAATATTTCTGTCCGCGTTCATATGGCACTTAGTCTAGATTAAAGCCGGATTCAATCCGTCATACAATCCAAATTTCGTCAAAATGGTGTTTTTTAAAATAATTATTCTCTGTATATACATTTAATGTAGAAGAGGGGTTGAAAAAGGACTCGAAACATTTTATGGACCATCGAGGCCATTTCACTGATAACAAATCACACATAAAATCAAACGTTGGGGCTGTGGAAAAACGTTGGAATTCTATAATTTTGTGGTGTTAAGCATAGGCTGTGCTTAATTTAAATAACAAACATCGTTTGGTCTTTAACGGTGCGCTTTGTCATTTGAACTCTGCCACGCGAAATGCAAGCCATTTACAACGATATCTGCAGAAGTTGCGATAAAAATAATGAGTATAAGATTATTCATCATTTCGTTACTTAGAACAGTTCAACCAGCATATAATGCCGTCACTGTTGAGAGGGAGAATCCTCCGTTCATTTCCAAGGTAGATCCTCAAATCACTGTAAAGAAAAAGTCTATAGGAATCGATGGGATACCCAATCTTGTGCTTCGACATCTTCCCTTGGGAACTGTAAACTTAATCGCTATACATTCTGTTTAACAATGCGTTGAATAATGCACATAATCCGGCGCCCTGGAAAACAGCAATAGTACAACCCATTCCCAAATGCGGCAAAGATAACTCCAATCCAGCAAATCTGCAGTCAATAAGTCTCCTTCCGACAATCAGCAAAGTATTCGAAAAAGTAGTCAATAGAGCCCTGACCAAGTGCGTAGAGGACAAAAATATAATCTCTGATTATCAATTCGGTTTCAGAGCGGGGCATAATAGCATACATGCCGCGTCTACCAGATACCAGATCCGATGTACAATGGAATAAATCTAAGAAACACAGTGCAAGGGTGCTTGACTGGTTGACTTGGAGAAGGCTTTCGATGCCGTATGGTTAGATGCGCTCCTTTACAAGTTAGACAGCCTTGGTGTAAGCAAATCACTGCTGTACATGCTTTATAACATGTTTACCAATAGAAAGTTCGTTTTGAAGAATGGTAATGTTACTGCTTTTGGTATTTTTGAATTATTAAGAGGTCTACAACAAGGTGTGGTTAATTCGAACTTTTCAGCATTTTCACGACTGATCATTTAGTGTCTCTTTCCCTTGCCATAGCGTACGCAGACGACTTGATTGCATACAGATCGGGACCGAAGAATGAAAATATCAGATTGTACTTGATGTGTGACTATGATAAGATTAAACGTTATTTTGATGACTGGAAGTTGAAGATCAACTTCCAAAAATCGGAGACTATTCTTTTCGGGACTCCATTGTGTAGGGCTTCTTGGGATACTTAAAAGAATTGAAGAAAATTCTTAATCGTTAGACAACCGTTGGAGAACCAAAGTTTAGTCAGGTACCTAGGGATCTGGCTAGACCAATATCATCTATATTTTAACAAACATATAGATGTAGCTCTAGCCGGATCCAAAGCTACTTTTGCCAGGACAAAGAGACTGTTCTATAGCAGCCAACTCGATGCCAGGGTGAAAGTCATCTGCTACATGGCTCTTGTCAGACCAATGTATAGGGGAGGGAGTCAGGAATTTAAAAAAAAAACACTTGTTGCTGTTCTTCTTCTTTATTTCGCAATGCACTTCTACTGACTGACTGACAATTTTGGTACAGCTTTTTATAAAGTGATTGGTAATAAATTGTGTGTGTGTAATGTGTTGAATATAATTATGAGAAGCTTTTTCGAGCAGATCATTTGATCAGGGCCGGTGCGTTATTTAAATACATATTCACCGCAAAAGAAGTAAATATGATCGTACCATCCGAATACGACAGTATTGTTGAAAATGTTTCGAACGCGTTTTTAATGATTCTTTTCCTATTTTTTGTGTTCTATTTTTTTTTTGCCTACAAATGCTTAATTATAGCTGCCCAGTGTGGTTAAACGTGACAGCAAATTCGATGGAAAAGATTCGGGTTTTTGAAAGACAATGTCTCAGGGCTTGTCTTCGTTTATATAGAACTCCAGAGTCCCAATACAGAAAATTCTATGACAATGTGGTCCTTTACAATGGGGCAAACCTGGAAAGTGTGGATAATTTCCTAATAAAACTTATCCAAAGGCACGTTCCAAGAGCAATGATTTCAATCAACAACCTGATTGAATTAAGATACATATATAAGCTAGTTTAAGCGTTTTTGTCTAGTGTCTTAGTAGTCCTTTTTAATAAATTAAAAATGCATTTGAAAAAAAAATATTAAACCAAATAAGTCCTTGCGTTCTCATCACCTTATTTTTTTTACCTTGCCGTGGGCAGGGCAAATCGCACACAATCCACTTTAAATTGTTGTTATTGACAGCCATAAAGCAAACTTAGGTTGCTTCTGTACTGTTTTACCTCGAGGAATTTATCTACATTCTTTGCGAAATTCTTGTTGGCATACCTGTTAAAATTGCATTAATCTTTTAGCATTAAAGACACCTCATTCATACAAATAAACTTTTTCAAACCGCCCTCTGAAACAATCATTTTACCGACAACAATAAAAACACAGCCGGCTTTCAGCAAACTACAAACATTTTTCAATCGGGCTTTGCAGACAAACTGCTACTGCACTTTGCAAACTCTCTTAATTTTCACAAGCAAACTCATTCATTAAGAGAACAAACTAAAAATGAACCATTCTCTCTTTAGAATTCATTCGTGATTCATCCGCTAAACGAAACAGAGGTGGGTTGTTCACGGAGCAAAGGCAAACTGCAGTAGTAAGTAATTTTCCTTCAATCGGTAAAGTTGGGCGAAATTCGAAAGATTTATTAATCAAATGGTTTTCGCGTAGTATGGACGTGAGCTACAGTACGGTCTCACCTCAACAAACAACATCGTCAATATCAATTCAAACATTGCAACAAACATTTCTTAAACGGAAATGTGGAATAAGTTTAATCGGTCGTGCATTCTATATACTTTATCCGACATAAACTAACAAATTCAATAAAATATATTTATTTAAATAAATCGAGTTGATACATATTTGAATGTATTTTCTAAAAATAAAATAATACCTATTCGGCAAAATTTTCGTAATTCTTTAAATATATCGGCAACGTTGATAATTTTTGCGGCTTTTGAAGTTGAATTCAGAAAAAAACAGTGTAAATCCCTAGATTCACAGTGACCGATTGAAAAATTGAATTTTTCCTCAAAAAGTAAAGTGAAAAAAATAAATAAATAAATAAGTGTGCTTTGGCCAGTATTTTCAAAATAAGAGGAAATAAATTACAGAAAAAAAAGAAGGAAATTGAATAATTTATGATTTTTGTCGCATTCAAGTTTGAAAAGGAATAAAGGAAACACAAAAAAAAGTAAATAAAAATGTGGTGCATAGTAAATTTACCAAATGGAACCCAACAGGCGGTTAAATGGGACCCCAAGGCCATCGGACAGGAATGCCTCGAGAAGGTATGCTTTTGCATATAGAGAAAGTCGTTTTCGAAACGTTTTCCAAAACATTCGGACACATTTATTTTATTCTCAACTGTTGCTATTCTAAATTTAAACTCTTTGTTTGGGGTTCAAATTTGTTTCTTCTACAAAAAAATGAGACTTCAAATCGAATGCACATATGATAGATAGCCTTGTTGAGGTTTCGCCGTGTGGGGACAAAAAGAAAACCAAATATTGAAATAAGGTTCTGTTAAATAAATTTATTCGTTTCATATTATTTATTTCGTTTTTGCCGCAAACCACTGTACTGTGGGATAAGTTGTGTCTCATAAATTATATCTGCTTCTTTCATTTGGCATGAGAGGTGTGTAACAGGAGGGTAATGTCAACATCAACACATAATTTGCATTTTTCTTATGGTTTTGCTGTGAGTGCGTGTGTGTCGGCGCGAGGATATGAATATGAATTCGTAAGGGAATGACGACCGACGTGATTTGTGTGAAAAAGCTTATAAGAACTTTTTGAATATTTAATTCGAGTTTTTTTTTGTTTTGTTTGGGATAGGTATACAAAAGTTGACATTTTGAGAAATTAATAACAAGTTTGGGGTTGGCTTTTACTTGTTGAATATTGTTGCGCAGGATTTCATATTCAAATTTTATAATGATTGAAGCATTTGAAAAAATGATTCATCGCATTATTCCGTTTATGCAAAAAAAATATGGAACTTCGAACGCATATGGTTATCCAATAAGATGAGTTTATTTTAATAAACGAACACAACGTTTTTAAGAAAAGTCTCAAATGTTAGTTCAAATCAAAAGTATGTATGTACTTACCACCTCAGATGTGCCTTCTTGCCCTTCTTGTAAAAACATTTTCCACCAACTTTTCCCATAATTGTGGCTGTATTTCAGGCAAAACATCTTTGAGACACTTTCTTCAACAAGTCCAAATGGAAAAGTTTCCACATAATAATAATTTGGCTGAAATTATTTCAGTCAAAAGCAGTCAATCAACATCGCTTGAACAAACAACACTTCTAAAACGCATCATTAATTTCCAATACACAATCAGTGAAACTACGGCATTGTCAGGTCTTCTGGCTTCAGATTTTATGTCAACATGAACTTTCAAACATTCAAGCCAAGGTCTTTCTTCAAATTGTGCCCAATTTTTGTTATCGTCTCTAAATTGACACTGACACTGAAAACCTAGTGCAGTTGCACTCTTACCGAGCCAACACAAATTGGAGTCTTCCAAAGCTCAGCCTGCTCGAGACCCGCCAATTTGATCGATTGATTTGGAATAAATGAAGCCCAAACGCAGTGCGAACTTTATGAAACGTTATCATTTTATCGCAAGCGTATATAGATCCTCAGTTAAGCTTACCTAAAGACATAACAAAGATAGTTAAACGCTGACAGTTCAACGACAGCACGAATTTTGCAATGACGTTGTTGGATGACCCAAGATAAAGGTACGATCATAAATTTAAGCTATTTAGGCAAGTTAGTGATGTGAAATGGGCGAAAATTAGATTTTTCATCGATCTCCTCAATTAAGAAATACATGCCGTAGAATCTTTGTGAGTTAAATTAAGCCTTCGTATGGATGTTTGCAAATGTTTACTCACTTGCATGAAACTGAAATCTCCTTTGAATTTTGAAGATCCGTCTTATTTCGAATTTAATCATATTTCTCTCAAAGCATCTGTTTGCAAGTTTTAAAAATCCTGTCTAGCCTTAGGTCTTTTGGTATCACCAATTAAACGATCATTTTTTGACCGATGCTTCTTTTCTATAAACGCTAAATACTTATATGAATAAAACCGGTTCATATTTCCTTTGTATGCTTTAACTTGAAGTCGACAAACACGATTCTTAAAGCTTATTATTTCAGCACGAAGTTTTAATTTCGACGACGTGAGTAATTCACTATCTCTTTCAGACACCACATATGTATGTACATATATATGATATACTTCAATGAAATGAAAATGCACAAACAATAAGCGATCATTGTTTTCCCTACTTTAGGGAACGGCTTTTTAAATGCTGAAATAATGACCTCACCTTTAAATGTTTACCGAGACAAACTTGTTGAACCAAATATAAGCCGAACACGTTCTATTGAAAAACAAAAACAATCGTAACTATGACTTGTTGCATTTTATAGTTCAGAAAGCCTTTGATCCTTAAAAACCTAAGACTACTCCATCTTTGGGGAAAGACCACTTTCTAATCTACAAAGATGAGCAAACATTTTGATCCTTTTCTTATTTTTTCTGATTGCATCATCTTTAAACTTGATCATTTCTCTTCACCGTACAGGTTATAACTTGTTGGCAATTTCGAATAAAAGAAGTTTTACCAAATTTATAAATAAAGTTGATTCACTAGTTTGAAATTAACCAAGTTTGTGTTATTTGAAGGTTTGACAAACTGTATGAATATACTTCAATTGTCTTCAAACACCTGAATTGAACAACAGACATGTTGCGAAAAGTCACGTTGCCTCTGAATTTCGAAAAGCTTACTTACTTCTTCCATTCTTCAACCGTAAAGTTTGACATAATTTATTTGCTTAAAATGATGAGAATCGACAAGAACGATCATTAAATCATTCATTCTGTGATTTTAAGTCAATCATGACGCAATATTCTTATCAAATGTTTCCTTGTTCATTGAAAAGAGTTCTTTCTACATAAAAATTAAAATATCAATTAAAACCGTAAGACTTTTGGCCTAAATCCCTGTCCAAAAATACGCAACAAACATGTTTGCCGTATCTAAATGAATAACAATAAAAAAAAGTTGTTCAGTTATCGCTACACCCTATTTTCTGGTTCCAAACTTCAAGAGCTCCAAAGGTCTTCAATAATAAAACAGAAAAACAAACCATTTCAAAACCAGATAACAACTAAGAGATATAAAATCCTGCGATATGAATTTCAATCTATTTGTTAGAAAAACAACCAGATAAACAAAAGTTGAGGCCTAGAACAATGCAGAAGTGGTTTCCACAATCAATAGTAGGCGGTAACACTTTACCTTGATAATGATGAGTACTTTATGATTGCTAATCTGCGCGACTATCACAAGAGTCCATCAGTCGCCCTCTTCAATGTTTTTACTTTCCTCAAAGTCAGTCCCCCATTTCCTTGGAAACAATTGCCTTCATGGATATTATCAAAACGGAAATATTCATTTAAACTGTAGCCCAACTGCGGCACATTATTGATGCTCATTGAATTGGATTATCCACTTGCAAAGAGATAGAAATGCTGTTCTAGTGACAACGACGACAACAGCATTATATAATTCGCGAATCATTGAATTCATTGAATAAAAAAAAAATGTAACCAAAAAAATTTTTAATATACAACAACTCGCATTGAAAACGGAAACCCAGGGTGTAGATACATTTACTCAAAGTGAACAATTTAATGCTTGATTTAATGTGCGCATATATTTTGCATAAAATTCACAAGGAAGGCAGCTGATGAATGTAGCTTTTGGTTAACAAATCACAAAATGTATCTAATAGATGCTGGGGGAAAATACAAAAGGCAGAAAAAAAAAGTATTCAGTGAATTAACTGAGACGACAAATAGCTAAAATATAGAGCTATATATTCATGAGTAAAGGTGGAACTTACCTTGTTGTGCGTGAGTTAAGGCTTAAGAGCCACTCATGTGAGCGAAGATAAATAGGAATTTCACGTGAAATTTATTGAAGGGGGCTTGCGAAATAAAAATTCGTAACCAACTTTTAGATGAAAAAGTCAAAGTAACATGGTATGCTCAAGTTGACGCTTATATCTCCCTTGTTAATAAAATGTTTTCATTTTTTGGAATGAATGAAGTTAAAATTGAGAACTTACTTCGCAATTGAAACAGCACAACAGAAATCGGTTGTGAAACCGGACAACATCTTCAAAAAACAAAAGTAACTGAAGTATTTGTTTTGACGAACAAAAATACAACAATTGTCTGTCTAATTGTATACTAATAAACAGCTTAAAGGAATATTGGGAATAACATGAGCAGCTTTTTGTATTTTTTTTTAAATGTTTTCACCAACTTTCTTTAACATAAGAGTAATAACAAAAGAATGTTGGACACACTTCCGCAGAAATAGATGCTTTTCTAGCTACTCTTGTATTCAAAAACGAATTTCAAAATTAAATTCTTTATAAAAAATGTCCTATATATGAAACTTGCCTACGTTAAGTTCGATTCTCCTAAATGTTCCAACTTTCTTGCAGTTTTTGAAATGAATTTTTCAAGAATTTATTACGATAGATCATAACTTGTACAAAGGTATTATTTCATGTCGGTTTAGCAGCTCGAAACGTTGGCAGGCCACTTCAGAACTAATTTTTTTTATGGCTGTAAGCACACAACGAGTCCCCAAGTCAATGAAGGCCTCTGGTTTCTAGACGCCTTGTTTTTCGTCACAAATTTTCCAACCATATCGAAGTCCAAATCTTATTCTGATGCTTCTGCTGGCTCGAAGTTCATTATAATGGAAGTCACAATATAAACTTCAGCTTGAGCAAATAATTCAAATGTATAAAAATCAATAAATAATTATAATTTTTTCCATCGTGTCCAGTAAGTTTCATGATTCCTCGTTCAGAGAAGGACCTCAGTTGAAAAATTGAAGTAGGTGCTGACAAACAACCTTAAATAACTTCTGTGAATTAATTTCTCATTTCATTACTTTACATTTAAGAAAAATTAAATGTGACACTTTTCATCATTGTAACTGTTTCGCAAACCTATTGATGGTAGGGCATTTGTAAAATGTCGTTCTCTTTTTATTTTGATTCTCACATAACCATGCATCAATAGCTTGTCAAATGATGGAAAATGTTACGTTTTTTGTTTTCCTCGACAAATTGAGATCAAGCTTGAGTTGGCAAATGCTGTGCATGTCACATCAAATGCCCTGTTCAACAGGGTATTTAAACAGGACGCAGCACATCCCTTAGAACTGGTATAACTATTGTATGTATATGTTCATCCCCTTGAAACGCTGTTGCCACTGCATATAAACTCTTTGTTTCCCCCAATGTTGCGTTATTTTTTTTTTTATATTTCTTTTTTTATTGAGGTTAGTGTGCATTGTTCTGCTTACAATATTTCAACCCTTAAGTAATACATCGATCTCATGAGCCAAACGCCTTCCTTTACTATGAAATCGATTTTTACCAACGAGGAGGAAAACATCTTCATCATCATCATCATCAATATAGACACTGCAGTGGTACACACTGATGCAGTCTGAATTTTCCACTTCATCTCTATAGGTTGTCAGACGAGCTTGTCGTATAACATAACTCTCAATCTTAACTAGGGAGGCTGGTGCAACTTATGCATTCAGCACTATCACACCCGAGGGCGGTTGATTCAGGATTCAGGCACGTTTCGCAGTTTCATTTTGCGCCTTTTGTTTTCGCTGAGGGTTAAGTTAGCCAGCCATGGTAAATCCAAGAGAGACAAAAGTATGCACACAAACGTGAGCTTATCTGCGTATGCATTTTAAATTTTTTTTTTACACAAAACGGAAATTATTATTTGCAAAAACAAGGCAATGCTGTCAGGCAGAGGGTTGGTGATATAAAATTGCTGTAGACGAAGTGAACAATAAAACTTTTACCCTCTGCACCTTCATACCATTTTTTATGGCTTTCAAGTGCAACACTGTTATATGTAAAGTTCTAAGAGGTGTGGGGGTTTGAAAAACGAAAGAAAAAGTTCTGTAAACTGAACTGAAATAATACGAAACATAAGAAACAGAAATAAAAAGCAAGATTTTATGACATTTAAGCCGCCATCCTTGCCGTAAGGTGAAGTCAAATATCTGGGCAATCGATTTATGGCTCGCATCTTTTTAGGGTCGTCAGTTGTTACTGTGCACATAGGGAGGGTTTGATGGAACAAAATTTTATTTAAGCCATTAATTGTTAATATTTTAATGAGATTAATTGACGAAACGTAACACAAAGGCGGGTCGAGGAAGGACGACGTTCGGACTTTTAATGCGATTTTAGTGGAAAAGTCAGAAAGTATTTTTGTTAAGCAGATTATCCCTACTCCATGGGAGGAGAATAATTAGTCACAACTTGGGCACACGGGGATTAGATTTTTTAATGCAAAAAAGTTTGCAGAGAAAATTGAGAGGAAATCCTCTTACAAGGTGAATTCAAAGTCGAATTAACAAATTATAAATTTTTTGTTTTATCAGAATGAAACATCCAGCTCGAAGGATCATATTTTTTCTTTCTAAAACTAACATCAAAAAATCTAACATGCCTATTTTAATTTTGAGTTGCGTAATAAGATTTTGAAAGGCCTTAGACAAAATTAATCTCTGATATCCTCTGGTAAAGATTTGAACTAATAGTCGAATCGAAATTAGCTGATGAAATTTGTTACTAAGAATTTATTATTATGGAGTTAAATACTTAGACCCAAGATCCGTTCATAACCTATATTCCAGTTAAAAATATTTTCGAAGCGACGAGTAGTTCATTCCCCTTGCTTATGTTTTTCACCATTAATATGATATGATGAATGAGGAATCAGACGTGCTTTGCCCTAGAAAAACAACTTTATTAAAAGAAAAATAATGTCCTGCTTTCACCTTTTCAATCTGTAAAAGAAATCGATGATGTCACTTTAATGTAAGTGTATTGCGCCAATCAAATTGCCCTTCACTTCTCCCTTTTTATAATTAATTGGTGTATCGATTTCTTCGACTCAAGATCAAAGGACCATTTGATACAATCAATTTTCTGAAAAAAAAATTACGTACATATGTATGTATGAACATCGTTGAACAGACGAATTATATTTTCACTCTGCAATGATTGTTCCTTGGTAATGGTGCAAGGAAATCAACCAACAAAGCAGGCCCCTGCTTTATCAACTTTTAATTTTTTCCACAAAAAAGGGGTGTTTAAAAAATAGCCAAAGCCATCATCATTGCTAGGACTATCAGGATGAGACTACTTGAGCTAAATCAATCATCTCAATCACCCGGATGGTTCCTTTACTAAGCAATTAAAATAAAAAAAAAGCAGCTTAGTCTTACGATAAGGGCAGTGATAAGTGAAAATTTATCTTGATGGATAGGAAAGCAGACATAATGTGAGTCCGCTTAGAAATCAATCTTAGGTGAATTTTAAAGAACACTATGACAAACTGAAGTGTCTCTTGGTATGAAAGCATATCTTTGACCATCAGTGTTGGATACCGCTCGAAATTCATAGCAACACAATAACATTATTTTAAAGAGTAAAAAAAAAGATCACATTATTTAAAAAAGGACAAGTTCTAGAATATTCAATCCAAGGAAACCAATCATATTCTGTGGCAAAGCACATACACATTATTTAATTGAGGCAAGTTGTACTCGTAACATAAAACAAAAGCTAAGTGAACTCATTGTCATAAAAAGAAAAATGTGGAAAGATTACTGTCACAAATAAATCTTTGGCCTTTTGCCACAACCATACGTCTTTGAATTCTCAGTGTAGACAGCAGTAATGAATCTGCTTCAATTTCTGTGCCCTAAAAGGAGTACAGTAAAAAAAATCCGCTGCAATTTAACTTCCACTATCTATTCATGACATTTTTCTCCATCCTTTCGCTTGGAAACGACTCGTATCTCGAAATGATGCACCTCTCCATGCAGGCTTACTACAAGTGGCAAATTACAAACCGACAGGGAATCACGTACGCCACTCAAGGCCTCGACAATAAGTTAAAGATGTTCATCTATGACTCGTCTACCTCATATCCTGCTCCATGTCACGTTCACACAACTCGATGCATAAATCAGCTTGCTATCGCGAACTGCAAAAATACATACATTTAAGTTTATTTTCCTTTCCTTAATTTTAAAATTTAAATTTCTGATTCAAGAAGGGTATTTTTATAATCCAACCTGCAACTCTGCTTATATCACAATTGAATGTAACATTCAATTGGATATTGTGTTCCGCAAAATGGCTCAATCACATCGACTCAAATTACGTGGTCATGCAACTAAGGCAAAGTATCGATCGCTTAACTGCAAAGAAGGAAAAGCGTCACACATGTTACTCCAGTAGGGGAATCCTTGTACGGCATAAAAGGAACGCATCTTTAAGCTGCGTCTGAATTATTTATAACAAAAAATACATTTCCTAAGAGTGGTGGCACTCACATGTCATTTATTCGTGTGGACAAAAGCAACTAATTTGCTAAAATGTAATCATTTGCATCTGAATGATTTATCTGCTTATGCGTGCCGGTAGACACAAAATCAAAATTTCATTTGTTCCAGCATGCCAGGGAATGGTAACTCTTCCGCCCGCTGCGAATTTGTATTCCAAGCACGTGCCCAAAAGCATGATTTCCTTGAAATCTACAAACAATGTTTCTTGGTGGCAGGGTTGCGAAATGCTTTCGTTCTCCTTTCACACAAGCTTTAGAAGACCATTGGATTTGAAATACAAAGGAATTACGTTTATTGGATTTTATTTGTCATTTACCTTGGTTGTTATGTTTGCACGGAAAACTACTCAAGCCCACCAAAGGGCAATCTTGCATAATTCAATTGTAAAGGCGAAACTGAATTGACTTTTTGGAAAGTTCTGTTTAGAGAAATTCACTATGTTTGATCTTCTACGACTCGTAGAAGTTCTCTTTTCCTTACATTATTTACCAAGATCCTTTCTTAATGAGGTCAGAAGCACTCGTAACTCGTAAGTTTGCGTATGCAACGTTATTTGACTTTGACTAGAATTTTATTTTCCGACGGTGTATTCGGATTGCCCATTCCCGATGCACTACTTCAATGGCATATAGGATCTAAATTAGGTATGGTAAATTTTTTTTTCCTTTTAGGGAGATACAGATCCACTCTCACGACCAACTTTGTCAGCAGCAAAAGTAGGAATTTATATTTTACCAAAGTCTCTCCTGTGTTGTGCACTTGTGGGTGAATTTTAAAATGTTTGATGGCGGCGAAGTGGAAAAGGTCTGCGAGTTCTTAAAAGCAAACAAAATGGAGGGCAGAAAAAGTTTCAAAATGTATCTCCTAGTGGCAGTAAATACATTGTGTGTATTTTAGGAGAAATATAATGAATGCACTGACCACAACCTATAGATACTGGAAATGAATGTAAATATTAACATTTGTTGATCTTTGTCACTGTCAGTACACATACATAGATTAATGTATACGTATATGTAACACACATCAATTATTATTTTGCAAAATTATACCGAAGGGACGCCGGCTGGTTCAACATTTCTTGATTTGTATACACATAAAGGTGGAGTACGCAATCGATTTGTGAAAGTGAATTGAATTGGGGATGAAATGGAGAACCTAGACTTCGCCACAACTCGTTTTAAAAGAACTTATTTAAACATCTCTTAGAAGTAAAAAAGTTAAAAAGCAAAACTTTTGAGTCGCAGTCGTGCAGGTGTTTCAAAATATTTTAAGGATCCAAAAAATTGTGGGGAAAAAATTCCGTACCTGATCGAAGGGACACCAACAGCTCTGCGGTCCCAACTTAGAAAAGCGTCAAATTCTACAGCAACAACAAGAAAAATGCCGGTACCAGCAGGTATTGCAAATGTGAACAGAAAATTAAAGACTTGCCAGCGTGTGTAAGACAGATCGAAACATCTTCAAAGAAAACTTGTAAAAGAACCGCTCTACAACAATACCAACGAGATGCCCGTTTGACCTTTGCCAGAAATCATTTAAGGTGGAAGAAGCGTCGGAGAACTGTCATCTTTTCCATCGATGAGAAACGCTTTTGCCTTGATTGACTTGACGGATTTCGTCATTGTTTTCTTGATTTGAGAAGAACGAGCTGTTTTTAAGACGATGATAACAAGGTGGAGGTGGAGGCATGATTTTGGTAGGAATAGCATGCCAAAATAAATCGTGCATCATAACCAAGAATAATTTGTTTTAAATTACATCATGAAACAAGATAATGCAGTAATCCACATAGCCCGAAATGTAACAACGTTTCTGTTCTTGACTGGACCGCATTGTCTAAAGACCTAAAACATAATAGAGAATGTTTGGGGTCATCTGCACAGAGATGTATACCAAGGCGGATGATAATTCAATAACGTAGGAGACCTCACACAAGCAAGAATGCGAATTGAATGGAACATAATCCCACGAAAATTGATTTAAAACATTTTCAATCAAGAAAGTTAGAGATTGTAAGTAAAGAGGGAAGAAGTACCCATCACTAAAAAAAGTTAACAATTGTCTTCTTAGTCTTCTCAGAAATTGATTATGATTACCTAAACAGCAATATTTCCAGTACACACGGAACAACATTATCGAGTTGTTGCGGAGTGTAGCAAGGGTAGGAAATATTTATTATCAAAAATAATAATGTGTTTGAATATGGTGAATTTAATTTTCTTTTTAAAGCTTTAAAATGTAAAATTCTGTTTTGGAAAACGTTTTCTAAAAAATATGATGCCTTCATAATATTGAGCAACTCAAAAAATGAAAACTTGAAAAGCTGAACCAGTTCGTGAACGAATTGAAGCTTGTAACGAATTGGAAGAGACATTCTAAGACATGTCTTAAGTCACAGTTGATAATATATTACGTCATTTGATGCGCCAGTTTGCGCTCAAGGGTCCCATGATGCATTTATATTATTTTTCATATAAGCTTCGTGTAAAGGGATTTGTAGTGCGTATCGTACGTTGATCCTATTCTTGCCAGTATGATCAAGTGCTCAGCAGATGCAGACCTCGCGGGTATTTTCAGCAGATGTTGGATAGTTGCTTGTTGACAAATAGATTGTTTTTAACTGTGTACATTGTATTTGTCAAAAAAAAATCTTTAATATGCTACCCTGCAAACTGATACTCTGATACCGATTCTTCAATAAGATTTCAGATCTGCAATGACAACACGAGCTGTAAAATGTATTATTGAGTTTTCAAAGGAAATTTGAACCCATTGACATTTGAAACCTGTCTATTGCATTTAATTATCAAAATGACACTATTTAGCAAAATAACAATATTTACATATAGGTAAAAAAACATGTCATGATCTTCTTCAGGAACTCAGAAAAGAGCCTTGCGCTTGTTCATAATTGGCATACGTTGTAATGAAATACTATAAAGGAGAAACCTTAGCAAGCAATGTCTATGTGTACATCCTACCTGTTTTTTTTTTTCAAATTGCATACTTCGCCAAACTATCCCCTACTTTGTTATCTCTTTCACAGTCCTTTATTACACTAAGCCCTTACAAAGCAGCCAGACACATTTATGTTCACGACATTTCTATCTCCGGATCTAACTTCAAACTTTAAACATGTTAACACAAAAGAATCACAAACCAAGGCATAAAAAAAATTGAAAGAAAAGAGTTTCAAAGAAAAGAAACGAGAATAAATCCACTCAACTGAAAGGACATTTAAATAATTTTAAAAAGGAATTCATTCGAACTTCCAAATGGCATCCCATGACATCTGACAACCAGTACAACATGGGATAGGACTTAATGCTACCACAAAGGACCATTATTTGGTTTAACTTGCGTTTTAGTTTCTATCATTTATCATCCCATTTGAATGCAAATGGTCTGTCACGGAGCATCCAAGGACAATGAACTTCCCTTTGATCAACCTCAAAATACGAATTTGTGTCGCGATAAAAATATATCACGTATATCGTAAGTAATGTAGAACGAGGTCAGAGTTTCACTCTGAAAATAAATTGAATTTAATATCGAAATATTACTGAAAACATCTACCCGTAAATTTTTATCTACAACACCTTCCAGTCGAAGATGTATACTGTAATTAGTTCAGATCTGCAAAGTTTACTCAATGTATCTTAGCTTGTGTACATTCAAATTAACATGCTCTACAAAATGACATCATGATGTTGCTCATCGCATTCAGAGCCCAATCACTTGTTCGATACGTGAAGTGCAAAGTCCAAATCTACTTTGCTTTAGAAACAGACAGCCAGCTAAAAGCGAACAAAAAAAGAAATAGAAGAGCAAGCGAACATGAAGACTGAGAAACTATTTTATTGACTTTATGTGCATCTTTTTAATTGCTAATAAGAAGCGTACATATTGAGTATGTCTCGCATTTTGGCACGTTGAAATAGAAAAGCGTTGTGCCTTCTTTGCAACTTCTACCGCCACCCACTTTTCATTTCACTAATTTGCTATCTTAGTCGAGGGTGCCTGTCACTCGCAGTAAGATACATTTATCGGAGTTTATTTACTTTACGTGAAAATTGAATTTAAAACGAGACGAATACTGAGTATTTACGTACCTTGTAACTGTCTGAGTGGAGGTTATTAAATTGTTGTAGCATTACGGAATAGATACTTTTCTGAGACATGCTGAGAGAGCATTTGAGTTTTATTTGATATTTGAGTTATTTGTTTTTATTCGCCGGCATATTTCGAACAAATGAATTTCTTTGATTAGCGAGAAGCTTTGTGCCTTTATTTGGTGTCTATTGTCAGTGCGCTGTTAAAAAAAATCTGCGTCCGTCGACGAAAAAGTTCTACGTGGAATTTGAGGACATACTTACTTGCTTATCAGGAACCTTTCAAAAGCCCTGCGGGGAATACGATTTTGGAAGCGACGTTGGGTAGTTATATAGTAAGTCATACGATCGTTGATGCGACGGATAAATGTGATACTTCAGATTTTTTCGTATGCTTTCGTCCTTTCACAACCTCAACCTTCAGCTTTGTGTTAGCTTCTGGAAATGCTGCTTGAATGCTTCAACACTTCTTTGCAGATCGGTGACAAGATTTCCGTAACAATTGCAGTGAGATTGGATGCATATTCTGTAGCCTGTAGCCTTTGAAATTTTTTTGTGGAATCAACCATAATTTCTAGATTTTTTGTTCTCTGTCTGAATCCGTTGAATCAGTCGTTTGTGGCAGATTTCTGAGAGTCGATAAGGTGCTCGTTAACGTGCTCTATGTTTATATATATTTTTGTAAATAGCATAAACGTTAATTTTTTTATAACACCAATTGTAAATAAAACTAAAGTATATACAAAAAATTCATTCCACGTAATTGGAATGCTCATTGCTCATATTGCAATTTCCTGATTTGTCCAGTAATAAGATTTGATTTCTCTCCGTTTTCTGCAGTGTGTTCAGTCATTTTAAAGCGTCCAAATCACTTTCGCATATAAGAATGCTCCGCATGCCTCATACTTACCTCCCGAACAATGTCGTGAATTTATAGTAAAGGAAAACAACAGCTTTGTGTTGTTGTAATCATGCTTATTTTGAATTTTACTCTTACACAAAAAATTACTGCCTACATTTTTAACCCTTTACAAATATCTCTAGTTCAGATCTTAACAGGTTGACTTACATCCCAGTTTGAAAACATCTTTGAAATTTTTTGAATCGTCTTAATTTTTAAGTGAAACATTTTAAGTTTGAAATGTTTTCCAATATCATGCTTCTTTATCAGCTTTACCATTTAAATAATATTTTTTTTTCTTTTTTCATTACAGGTAAGATATTTTGATAAGAGATTTGGATATTTGAACAAACACGTAAGAAAATATGAATTTTTAATTTGAAGAAAAAAAATTTCACAAATTGTTTTTATTTCCAAGCCTAAATATTTTTCTATTAAACTATACTTTCTTGGATTTTTATTTACAAGCGGGACGATCTCTGTAGTTTGAAGCCAGCCAGTCGCATTTGAAGACTTCTTTATCAAAGTGTCAATTAATTTGGACAGACCAAAATGCCACCTTCCCATTAAAACGTTTAGCCCTTTACCTAACATTCAAATTTATTTCCCTCCTTGAAAGAATTGAATGCCCTCTCTTTGTTCTTCCAGTAGAGGCTCTTTTTAAAAAAAAAATATATATATAAACTTACTAGTGACTCAATGCCCTATCCTAATCCATGAAGATTGCAATTAAATCCTACATTCACCAGAACCTCTTCAATTTGAATAACATATTCACACGGAATATCACCTAAAAAAAACCAAAAACTTTATTTTGAGTAATAAAAGCGAATCCCACTCCAATTATACACCCAGCTACCCCAGAATGAAATAGAAAACTGTTGGAATACTTGAAGCGCACCAAAACCAACATTAGAAACCAGTATTACGTCAACACAACGCAACAGTCTGTCGTAATTGTTAGACACTATTCTCGGTAAGAGTCCTTGTTTCGTTTCGTACATGTTCTGCGTGATAAAAGTATATACTACTCGTACATCCTTTCAATATAGATACACAAACAATCACATGAAATTACAATTTCAAATTAGCGCAGATACACAGCATTCCGTTCCTCTTTAGTTACTGGCACTCCAGAGAACCAAGGATACTAACTGTCCACTTCATTAAATATTATTTATGTGTGGCTAGGCATTGGGCGACCACACACTCTTAATAATCTGAAACAGGGACTAAAACCGATATATCTTGGTTCAAAAATTACAAATTCAAATTAGGCCATCCTCCCCGATGCTTTTTCGATGCTTGGGTCCAACGATTTATAGGTTCGTTCATGAAACCAACATGACTCTTTGGCGTTCCACTCAAACATTTATTTCGTGTACATGTTGGGATTCTGGTTAAAATCATTGTGTCAATTTCTATAAACATAACTGTTTGTTATAATTCTATTATTATTATTTTGTTCCTGTTGAAAATATAACCAGTCCTTATTATACCTAATCTATTAGCTTCGTCGTTTGGATAAATCGATGCAATCAATTCAAAACGGTCGATTTCGTGAGGCGGGACAGCGACCTTCTGTGTAAATAGTTTATGTATGGTAACTATTATGCGGTTCACGTGTTGTAAGTTTTCGGTTGTCCTTAATCTGATTTGTGTGCGAGATTGTTTTCCGAAATGCATGGCACGCAACTGATGTTTTCATAATCCAGTAACATTTGAAAAGCTACTCGGAATCGCCGTTTTTTGAAATTTTTATTAATTTGCTCTTGGCTCGAAAAGGACATGAGGAGAAATTGAATAAACAAAACTTAGAGAAGGCAATATCGTTACACTTGAGTATTTGAGGAAAAATTATATGACCCAATTGAAATTTCGAATAATGATCTTCGAGTTAATTGACTTTCTTAGAATTTTTGAACCTGACTCCATGAAGTAGGTTAAATATGATGCATGACAGGTTGTTTTCGATATATATTCACAGTAAAGGGAAGTATTTTGAAAAACGTACTGCAATCAGTAAGGTTTTAAGTATGAAGTCAGTTTGAGACAGCCTCATAGGAGTTGAAAAATATTCAATTTTTTTTTAAATAGTTTTCTCTTGACTTATTGCGAAGTAATTTAACTTCATCTTAATTGCTTATTCTCAAGGAACTATGACCAAAGTAAAAAAACATTTTGAACCGAGCTACTAGAAGGCTTAGAATGAAAATACAAAGATTGTGCGGTGGTTTAAAACCAAGATCCATTTTAGTCTCGATTTTATACCAATTTTTTTTCGTTTCGGTTTGAAATTCGAAGTGAATTTGTCTCCAGCTGATATTAACATTAGCAACTCTAGTTTTATTATTTGTTTATCATTTAAGAATATCGCCTTCACAGTAGAGCAATTGACATCATCTTCACAAAATATAATTTGGGCGAGATAAACTTTGAACTCCGGTTTGGATAGAGTTATTACTAGAGCTGCTTAGTAAGACTACAATCACAAGTTGATCACTGCTTAAATTGACTGAGTCAGATTCGAAAACCAGCCAAAAGTTAAGAGAACAATCCGCAGTTAAATTCGAACCTTGCACGTATCAACTTTCTTTATATCCACTTATCAAACGATTTTCAAAATTTTAGATCCTTTGCGAATAGTATTATGAGAGGAATGTTTCTTCCCTCCTTGTCTTGATTTTTTTTTTATTTTATAGTGTTCATCCTCGCTTATGCTGAAATCGATTTCACACTTTTTGCTTGCAAAGAAATCTGAGCAATCAATGAATTTTTATAAAACTGATAAAAAAAAACTAGTCGCTTGAAAATACCGGCTCCAAAAATATGTATTGTCGACTTGAATAATAAATGGCTATGGTTTTGATAAATTATCGCTTATGCCGCTTATTTGAATAACAATAATCGCATCAATATATATAAACTGACTCAAGATTTTTTCAAGCATACAAACATACGCTTTAATTTAACTATAAGAAAAAAAACAACAAGAAGGGTGATGTTAGCAGGCCAGCCTTGAGACTTCGAAGCAGCATTGGAATCCTAAATATGCTCAAACATCGACTACATTCATCTGCTTTTTCGTCAAGTAAATAAATATTCATTTTGTTTTTTCAAATAAATTTAAGAAATTCCAAGCAGATACGCAAATATTAGTCAACCGGCATGTCTTTCGCTTGAAAGATACTTTAACACATTCAACAACCGTACGCCCACTTATGCAAATTTCAAAAAGAGTTCTGTTACATATTTCATAAACGTTTCTAGCTATGTACGTTTTTTTCATTTCACACACACTAGTGTTGGACTCCATTATTTGCATACCGATTAGAACGTTCTTATTCGTTGATATAACCTCGATACGAATGCAAAAACGAAAAAAAACATGCGAAAAGAAATACAATAGGTTTAAAAATGTTATGTTGTTGTTAATCCAAAAAAAAAAAAAAAAATACAAAAAACCGGAAAACATGATATCAGATTAACATTAATCACATTTATATTTGTTGGCTTTAAAGCTTTTACCTATGTACATAACTTAACTGCGGCCTAAAAATAATCGTTGTTATCTCTGCAAAAGCAACTATGAATTAATTTGTTTAATTGCACAAAAAAACATTCAGTTTTTTTTTTTAAATTAAATACTAAAATATTAAACTTAGTTCACGGGTGTGCCATCACCACATTTATGTATACCTTCAGCAAAA
Organism: Orthonevra nobilis; assembly: GCA_963555765.1. Taxonomy (NCBI): domain Eukaryota; kingdom Metazoa; phylum Arthropoda; class Insecta; order Diptera; family Syrphidae; genus Orthonevra; species Orthonevra nobilis. Next base: position 96,093,211 of record OY743224.1, read on the forward strand.
GTATCCCCCAAAACAAGTATTTCCGTTTTTTTTTATCAAGAAGAAAGAAAAAAATCTGCATAAACAAATGGCAAACAAAAAAAAAAACAATTAAATTAACAGACACGTTGAGAGAAATGCGACAAACCAAACTTTAGTCGTTTTCGCTCCCAAACGACACTACCTGCACGACATGAATAAACGAGGATGTGTATGTGTATCTGCACAGTAAATCTATGTATCTTTTAGTCATTATCATATAAATTTGTTTAAAAAAAAAACTGTGAAATAAAAATGGCAAAGTTAGAATGTAAACAAAGCGATAAGTCCACACAAATCCAGATGTAATTGCGTCTTGGAGAATAAGTTTAAGGTATCTGCGAAACCATGAAGACATGTTGATCTGCTTTTCATTCCATTTTATTTTTTTTGTTCTCTAAATTTCTGGCACATGCTAATGTGTATAGACTTAAATTAATAATAATTAAGGCTGATATTATTTTCTATTCAAACAAACACAGAAAGATAAATGAACGCGAGCGAGAATTTCTTTTATTCCTTTATTTTGATTAAATTCTTTATGTGAACACCTAAGGCGAGTTGAATGTTAGACAGATGGAAAAGAAAAGAATCTTAAGGCACACATGTAGTAGATTAACTCGATTTCAGCTTGTTTTTCTTATTGATTCTTTTCTTCATTGAATTAGTCTGAAGTGTGTTTCGAATTGAATGGTAAAATGTTGATTCGTCTACTCGGAATACGCAATTAGAGGCAGATATGTGAGTATGTTGAGAAGATTGAAGTACTATAGATAACTGAGTCATTTGTCGCCTTTTAAAGTTATTTCCTAGTTTGCAGGAAGTTATTAATGTCGGATTTCTTTTTTTACTACGGTTACTATTTTTTAATTCATACACGGTTAATTTTTGCAAGAACAAATGTTTTATTTATTTGGCATTTAGAAAGAATATGCTCATTATATCACGACCTCTAAAAACTGTCAAAACTACTCACAAAAACAGGTATCCAAATGGCAATATTTAAGACATATTCGACTCTGCACGAAATATGAGTATGTGTTTCATAGAAAGGCGAATACATGATTTTTATTAATAATTTTCTCGCTCTCAAGGGATTACAACTACCCTTATAATTTTGTCCAGAGTAATCAGTAGGATTAGGAGAAGTATGGAAAAATTGTTTAGTGATATATTCTCTGGGTGGAGTCCTGATAAATGGGTCTGAAAAATTTGATACCGAATTATTAGCATTCGCTTAATTCACAGTATTTTATTCGAAAAACGTTGCTTAGCTAGAAACACGTGTCTTGGAAGATTCACATCAGACTCAATGACAGATCAGACAGGTCTATAATTAATTATATCACCACAGCTTCTATTTTTGTACTGTTAAGTGATATTCCATATATTTTTGTAAGGCACAGTGGCGCGAACAAATACATAGAAAAATCGATAAGATTACATAGCGACGTTGAGAAATTCCCTGCAATAGAAGGGAAAATCAACAGTAAGACTGATTGAGAGCCTCCGCCTTAAAATTATTCACTGGCAACGTAAACTCATTTTCCTCAAGATAATACCTTTAACATGCTCGTAGAGTGAAATGATGTTTGAAAAAGGGATGTGGTTGAATTTCACCCAACTAACAAGGCTAAGATAACATGGGGAACATGGCCTCCCTCAAGTGTATATCAGCATACCTTTTTCGAAAGGAAAAAATAAACTTAAATACGTTTATCCTTCTCGTTAATTCTTTTTTAAAAAACAACTTTCATTATTAGGTTGTCAAAACACAAATCAACAAATGAGTCAATTCTAAAAAAAATAAATCAATAAACAAACCAATTTGTCTGTCATACTGATACAGAAGCTTCTGGGGTAGCAAATAACTACAGAATGAACAATCACGTGGATTCATTCGGGTTAGGTAAACGAACCTAACATGCATAGATTAGATACAGGCTATGAAATTCGCTCGTGCTTATCAAGCGCAAATGTGTCTAATAATTTCCAGTGCGTTCATATCTCCTCCCCGAAGCACTGGAATTCTTTCATCCCATCCTCATCACTTTACTAAATTAGAGGCAGCTCAATCGACGCATAGCTTGCGGGAGGAAAATCAATAGCACTTTATAAATCGCACAGACACCGTGGAATTTCAATATAACCAACCAACGCAACGCTACTCTGCCGCCGCCGCTTCATTTCGCTTTAACAATTTTCACAAAACGAGACTTAGTAAAAGCAATAACAATAAATAACGCTAAAAGCTAAATGTGCTAAAGAAACAATTAAGTTAATTTTCCAAACAATTTGTCACACAATCTGCTGCTTGCCTTATGTCCTGTGCCTTTACATGAGCATATGTGATTGGAACTTCCGCATCCGTATGCGTGTTATCTAAGTATGTGTATATTCAAAATGCTTTCGAGTTTAACCACCAGTGCCTTAGGGGAATGTGGAAGTGTTCCAGAAGAAAGTATAAGAACTCAACCTGCTTCTAAGTCAAGCACTTACCCCATCAAGTCATTAGAGAATCAAAATAACTTGCCACCCTTAAATTTGTGTGAATAACAGCGGGTGGGATGTGGCTTACACTGTCCCTTGAAAGTCTCGCACCCGTCTAAGGTGCAATTTAATATTCCCTATCACCTGAGAAAGACGTATTTTATTTATTCATGACAAATCAGACTGAAATTTCACCCCCCAAAATGCCATAGATACACTCACTTGTCTGGCATAACAATGTGTTGCTCCTGAAGGAAGCAAACTTTCGCACGATACTTTTACATGTATCCTAACATAATAAGAGATGTTTTTTCTTTGGATGGTGGCGGTGATTGTGAAATGGGTAGTTCAAACGTTTTATTGCCAATTTGCACGACGGCGAATATTTCATTCACCAAACTTACGAGTTAAGTGGAGGAAATGTACGACTTGCATGGCTTTTGTTACGGATATTGATGGATTATATTGCATGCCAAAGTATTCACCTGGGATATAGTGTACACACAACGATGCACAGATAAACATACATGCACATATTTATCAAATTCCCGTGATCAAGCTAAATTGCATTCCATTTAAGAAGCACTAGTCAGATGGAGGAGAGTTTCGAAAATCGAAAAGGATTCATTGCGTTCCATAGTCGAGCTGGCAATTGATTGTGCGATAAATGTGCTTGTGTTGATTGCTATGCTGTAAGTTAGTTAAATGTAAATGTTTTGTTGTTTTTGTTGCATATGTTAGCCAATAAACTGAGTGTAAATCGAAGTTTGATTAATTTTGATGCCTAAACAATTGCATGCGCCATACAACTCCAGCATCAGCTTAAATGGCCTCCAAATTCGTTTTAAACAAGAAACATATATTTTCTTTTCGGGCTTAAAAGCTTTGCTTGCAGTAGTACTTAAAACTTGTACCAATCTCCTGATCCAGGCTCAAACCATGCTTTTCCACTTTTCGATTGCAAGAGGATGATCCCAAATCAACAAATTCACATTCTCACCCCACTCAACACCAAGACCCCAAACCAAATTAACAGTTATCTGCTCACTCAATGATAAAGACTCCAAAGTTAAAAGTATTAAAAACAAATAATCTTCTTTCCAGCATTATTCTCAAAACAACCCCCATCGAATCATCCATCACAGTTGGTGGTTAGAAACCAATACATTGGTATGATCGAAATAAGGCAAAGGTCCTGGCCAAAGCCGCCTAACTCACAACAACTTCCAATTATAACCTCATATTTATTCATTCGAAAAAATAGCCTACGAAATTCCACAAGTTATTCGTTACTTCATAACATTAACTTTTGGAAGTATAATTTTGTATCCCTTTTTTTACTTGAATGAATACATGGGTCAGCATCTTAAGGACTTTTCTCAAGAAAATTGACTTTCCCATATCCAATTTAAAGGAAATCAAAAAAAAATTAAGGAAATCTATCCGTCGGACGCCTTAATGCTCATTATTTGCTCCTGATTAACTTTTTTGCATGCTTCAGCAGGCATACATAAAAAAATAATAAATAAATCAGCCCCAGACTTTGGAAATTAGACATGGTGTCTCATGAGAACGGCATAAAGGAGGAAATCTTTTTTGTGTCATTTGGTAATTTATTAGTTTCAATAGAAAGTAATTAGGCAGTTTTCTGCTCGAAAGGATTTTATGTGTGTTTAATGTTTGGATAGTTAGCTTGCGATGTAAATGTCAATATTGGTTTTTTAATGTTAAATTTATTTCACATATTTTGAATACCATTTGAAGAAAATTTGTGTTTAATTGATGTCAATCTCCCAACGATTTATAGACTTGTTTTCTACACGAATCTTCAGTTGACTTTTCGTTTTTTGTTTTAATTCCTTCAAACATTTAAACATTATTTTAGAGCAAGCAACTAGATAAACGTTTACACACTTTTTTTTACATTTTTTTAAATGGCCGAACATTGCTTTATTTATTTGTTTACAAGTGCATAAACTTATATTCATAACGACATTCATTTCAATGATAAGTTATCCTTTAACCGAAGAACTCGTCTGTTCTATTATTTTTACATAAAACGTCTACAAGATTAGACAATAAAAACAAAAACTTTAATAACTTCTAAAATTCTATAAAGTGTCAGTATTCTACCCAATCTATTCACCAGTATTGTTCATGGTCATTAGTAATATCTCTATCAGGTATGCTCATGCTGTATTTACAAAAAGGACATCTAGCAACATTTATTTAAGTAACGTTTGATAGATAACCATGTGCATGCAAATATAACAATGCTTTAGGTGGTAAACGTTAATGAATTCCTGAAATTCTCACTAGGTCCATAATAACAGTTTCAACTCGAGGCACACCGAAAGCATCCAATGGGCTTTTGTTGGAGACGTTCTATGAACAGTCGGAATGAGCATTTCTGTACAACCGCGTGCAAGCTCGTAGGCATTTTAGCAAGTCTGAATTAACGTGTCCTATTAAGTGAAAAACTGTAAACCTTCAGTTTCCAGTCTTGAAAAATGCTTGGAGAATATCGAACCCAAGTCGAAGTTCGTTTTGTTTTTCGCTAATTTTTGATCCAAGATGATAACGTCAGCAAACGCTTTCGAACTATCCAAATCCCTCAGCACTTTCGAAAGGTGAATTTAAAAGAGTATTGGTGCTGATGCTGTGCCCTGTAGCAGACCATTAATGGCATCAAAAACCTTGGTCGTCGTTTTCTTTTTTCTTCTTTTAAAGATGTGAGCTTCGTAATGAGATGAGATGCAAATCCATATTCGATTAGTTTGTAAATTAGCCCGTCAATCCAAATCGTGTCGGAGGAAAGGTTTATCGGCTACTTGTATTTTAATTAAATGCACTGCCGAATGGTTGATGCTGCGATATTATATCCGACTGGCTGTTGTATAATTTAAGAACTGATGGTATTCGCTGAAATCAGTTTTGTAGTTTTTTTTTCTAGTATAACCCGTTGGGCTTTGGTTAGGCAAAGGATTCTGTCTGAAAGACACGACATTCTTTTTGAAATGTGCGTCTTTTGTATGTTCCCGTCCATGCTCCCATCTTTAATCTCCCAGTTTGAGCGCCGGTTGCACAGTCCAGACATATTTACTTTCGAAATTGCTGTCTTATTTGATTTTGCCTTTGGGGCCTGGTATAATTTTTTTAATCCTCTTGAGATTTCTGCACATAGCCACAGGTAAGGAAAACTGTGATCTACGAGTAAAATTAATGGATTACATTCAGTAGTAGCCTAGCTTTTCGATCTAAAATAAGATTTAAACTAAAAATGTCGGACTTTGTACTTTAATCAAAACGCGAAAATAATCCTCCAAAAAATACTTAACAATTTAAAATAAAGGATGATAAAAATTTTAGAAGTATAATGCCAAATTCTTCGTCACGATAAAAAATGAAACTTATCTGCCATTTGGATTGAAATCCATGTGATGCTGGGCAACAAGAAATACTGTTCTCAAACTATCAAAGATCAGAACACAATAAAATTTTACTCGCTTTATCGGATTTTTAAAGCCTTTTAAAACAAGGCAGTTTAAATGAATAAAATCTAAAATAAAGCCAAGAAAATACTCAACCAAATCTTATATTTTCCACGCTATTCCTTGTGAGCAATCCCTTCCCATTTTGAACCTTTCCAGTAAATTCAATTCAATTCAATTAAGTTTTGTCACCCTAAAGAATGAGACCTACGAAAAAACAAATGCTCCTTTTCAATTAAATAAAAAGCGCCGAAACAAGATTTAATTAAAACCATTCAGTACAGCAAAGCATCCGTTTAAGCTTAAGTCATTAGAAATCAACTGAAAGGGAACAAAGTGTGGATGAAATTTCTGTTCTATTCATTTCATTAGTTCGTTGTTATCATTGCCAACTATCTATCTTCTTGTCAAGCGAATGACTACAAATTACCAAAAGAAATAGAGGATATCCTCTAGCAGCAGCAGCAGTATCATGAGTGCTATTCTAGTTTCGTCCTTCGACACGATGTTTTATTTTTGCAGAAAAAAAAAAAAAAAAAGCGAACAGTCTCAATACCATTATGGTAAAGCTCTTTCGAAGAAAATTGATTTTCCTTTTCCCATGCGCTTTGGTTGTGTTGTGTGTTGTCTGCTGTCTGCAGCCCTTTAGTTTGCCTGACTCCAAACGCCGAGTACGGAAAGGCTGAAAAACAACAGGCGAAATGGATCCACTAATAATGCCCAACGTGAATCATGTGATATCGGTGGCCATAATGGTTGTGGGGTTTGAACTTGGAACACCTCGTCAGGTGCATGTAGGTGTAGGTGGTGTATAGGTTCACCTAATCTTCCCTGCCAGTTCCATTGCTACGCTGAGTAGGTACTGTGGATCAATGAGTTTGCGAATGTGCGCAAAAAGAAATAAAATTCTAAGAGGAAACCACAACCAATATGGCTGGCTGAGCTTCAACAACATTTTGTACCAGAGTTGTGTACGTTTTTTTTTATTGTTTAGCATTGGTTTGGGTTGATATTGGACTTTGCTATGAATTTCCAGGATTAAATTTGTATGGCTTCCAGTTTAAAGTTTTGTTGGCACAGTTCAGAATGGCCGCAAAGGAGGAGGCAAGTGCATGGGTTGCTGCTAGTAGTCGATGACATTGGCTTCGGCCATGGGTGGATTAAGATTTAGAAACTCAATATGTAGGTGCGCCTTGGCAATGTGAAAATTGATTTATGCAGAACACAAATCGCACAGGTTTTGGATTCTGAAATGAATTATTTAACATTCCGATTGTTACGCTGATGGGGTGGATTTTCACAGTTCCTCTGATTTGATTCGAACAATTCGTATCTGAATTATGTAATTGAGCTGCTTGCAAAACATGGTATTCATGCTTTACTTTTACATGCCACACAATACTGTTGAATATCTTATTGATTCCTTGTACATTTTGAAATGAGCTAGTCAGTCATCAAATGAGCTTCGATTGAGAAGCTACGAAATTGTGTTTTAACTTAAAAAAAATAGTTAAAGAAATATAACATATTAAGTGTTTCGATGCACATTTTTTCGGTGTTCTTCACATTCCATAGACTCACAGATTCAATAAATTCAAGAAGACCCAATAAATGCGTGAATATGTAACTCACAGAAGAGTAACTTTTACTATCGTACGGGCATTTATTTATTACTTTTCACAATACGATATAATCTTAAGTCTTTGTGTGCACATCGCGACAAAGTCGAACTTTATCCAAAGACCCTTAATGAATGCTGACGATGCTTAATGAGTGCTGACGATTTTACCGATGATATTGTCCCTTATGACCATTTCGATTGCGATGAAAGATCACGGCTGTCATTTCCTATGAAGAAGCCATTGACAATCAACCTTGGTGCAAAACCAACTTATCTTCCTAAGGCCTGTATCGTCAGTGTAGAGGATCCGCTATGCACGAGCTTACGTTTTTTCATCCCCCTGAGTTATTCCCGGAATTTTTATGGAAAGTGACTTCCTGGATATAAATCGATTTTAAGTAAAATCGAATCAAACGATTCTTAATCACTCCTCCGATGAAGGTCGATCAAAAGTTTTAAGGTTAACAATAAAAAGATTGAAAGGTTTATAACTTTGCAATCCGTGGCAGAAGTGTTTCAGACACTCCCTGCTCGAGTATTATAATGTTTTTCTAGAGCTCAATCCTGTTCTAATTCCATAAAAAAAATAATCCCATTAAAAACATAATAAAAAGAATTTGTGAATATATTTTTTCTAGGTACATTTGTATGGCTTTGGGAACAAGACCAACTCCACTAAAAAAAATGGGCCACAAAATTATGTTACTGAAAATAGATAGTGTTTTAATTGGACTACTCCTGTGGGGGGTTCGATGTAGAAGGATCCAAAACCATGGTCACATTTTATAAAAACGAAACTTTAAAAATAAAGTAAATAAAAGAACAAATACCCATTAATTTGACCGCATGCTGCTACTGTTGTACGATTTTGCATACACCCATTTTTCATTTTCACGTGGCTAAATTAAATTATAATCACGTTAAACAAATAATACCAGCCATTGTTTGCTAGAGTGAAATAATTAAATTTCCATGCCAAAGAATTAAAATATTAAACACCATTTCACACAGTAAACAGCAAATGTAATTATAACCCGTCGCGGATAGTTTTCAAGATTAAACATTTTCAAATTCAAGTCAAAATATATTAATATAGTGTATTGATTTGGCACGTGTTATCTAAAGCTTCAGCCTTAAGATGCAAACTTGAAATTTATTGAATTTGTAATTGAAATTTATTAAATAAAAAATAATGGAAACACTATCGTAACCATTTGAAGAAAAACATTAATACATTTTCCAAATAATAAATCTACGCTGTGCAGAACTTTGTGTTGAATGTAATTAATGAAAGTCCACTCATGACTTGACACTTTGTTTTGATGAATGAAAATCAATTTCGCTTAAACTTGCCCAGACCGTTATTTAAGTCATTCTGATTTGTTTTTCCTTCTTAACTTTTCCATCAAAATGGCTTCGCGTACATCAATGTCAGGAAAGTTTTGGCGTGTGGTCACTTGAAATGATCGTTTTTCATTAATCTTTTCACTAAGATTGAAAGGGAACTTTGCCAGCTGAAAAAAAAAATTGTTGGCTTACCATAGAGAAAAACCTTCGCATACCGAAGCTTTACTAATTTGGAAAAGCACACACATGTATGTGGAGTAAAAGTTTTTTTTTTCCCCAAACTAGACCACCAGGAAAACAAGAAAAGATCCCACAAGACCGCAGATAGGAAACCAAGCCTGGCAAGGGATAAGTTTTCATCCTACTTCGTCCTGGCGTTGTTGGGATTTTTTTAGCTACGAAACCTGCTAGATAGGAATGCAAAACTTGAGCAGATGTATTCGTATTCGTACATATCTTAAGCATGGCGATAGGGAAATAGCATTGCAACTCAAGGAAGGACGGTTTTCATTCCAGAGATACTTGCTCGTAAATGTATAATCATCGAGGCGTAAAGTTTTAACGCGTTTTAAGGAGATTTCTCCTTCAGTGGATGGTGTTTCCTTCGGTGCGTCAGGGATATGCACTCAGCTGCCAAGAGATCTCCTACATGCAAGGACTAGCAATAAATGGCTTATGGAATGTGGATACAAATATTGTTTAACGCGTTGAATTACACTGGGGATACGGATGTGCTGGTGGTGATGTCCTTCGAATATCCTTTGCTTGGTCTTGAATGTCACTTTGGGGATAAGTTTCCTTGGTGAAGAAACTCTGCATGCAATTTTATTATGCTTTCATATTACGAAACAACCGTAGACGAAAATCTCGTGTGCAATCGCAGGATGTCTACAACAGGCTTTTTTTCTGAAAGAATAAACATCCCTTGGTTGTCAGGGTTAAACAAGAGGATGTTTTGCAATGCGAAACATAAAAGAAAATAGTTCTTTATTAAAAAAATAAAATGTAAATGAAGAAAAGGAAGCGATGAGTTGACATATATGAATAGGCTGACAGATGCCAATTAGAAGACGAAGGCACGATATAACGGGTGCTTACTCTACTTCCAAATTAATTAGTAAAATACTACCACCTTAATTATTCCTTTACATTACAAGCACTTAATTAAAATCGCAATTAAAAAAATCGTCTAATCAAGTAGAGACGAACGTTGTCTTTAATTAATTACAGTCAGCACGCACAAGACTTGAACGAGTGGGTAGCGCAATAACCATCTTAATTAGTTAAATATTTACATATCGTTATGCAACAACTCTATTGCACGTTCATTAACCTGTAGAATGGTTAAGTTTTTGCCCTTTCTAAGATGCCTCACAGAATTCAAGGTGTTTTCGTGTACATCATGGTGAATGTAAACAAGGTTAGGACGCAGGAGCATTTTAAACATTACTGTGAGACTTACTGTACAACAAGGAGGTTAATTTATGTTGAAAATTTTGGTTTGACTAAAAGTGTGACTGGAAATGTATATAATCTCGTTTTCAGCATTCTAATTTGAGTTTATTTAGCCTGTAGTTTGTTAAAATATTCTGTCAAATCACTCCTTCACTAGTGCATCATTTAAATTGGTCGAACATGAGTATTCAATCGAATATTATCGACAGAGCTTAATAACATATTTTTGGGGTCGCTGATCCCATTAACATGTGGTTGACATTTCAATTCTACGACTGCCGACTAAAAACTACTTGATTAAAAGATCAAATTAACTAAACATAAATTTTTAAAAACTTCGCTGTTGAAATTTTTATTTAAAATCGACGTAAAAGCTTAAACAAAGTAGAAAAAATAAGAGTTAAGACACTAATGACACTTTCAAAAAGGTTGAGTGTGCCCTTGCAAACCTATGAGTGTCTACATTAACCAGGTATAAATCATCATTATTCACAGCCATACCTCTTGCGAGTCATTGACAACCCTACCAGAGTACAGCTTTTATAGAAAAACTTTCGGTGCAATAAACTATAGAACTAACTTCCATCATCTTTGCACAAAATATAACATGCAAAGTGGGAAGCTTATCATTTGTTGTACAAAGAATTTTAATATTTTTTTTTCGCCATATTGAAGTAGATGCTAAATACACTAAAGTCAGAACTTTTTTTCGCTTAAGATTCCATCAAAACGCAAGAAGCTAGAAATTTAATCATTTAATTATCTGCGATTTTTCTTTTTCAATCAAACGTGTTGAAACGGATGGACACATTTCTTGCAGCACACGCTTCAGAATTCATTTATCTTTTAATCAAATGTTGCTCGTGTCTTTTTTATGAAAGCCTGTAGCAATTCGTTCTGCTAGAAAGAAATCCTCTGACTTTAATTAACTGTCGGGCATGGAAAAGTTTGAATTCGAGGTTTTTTTTCAAAGGAAAACAAAAGAAATCCTTAGAGTCAGTTCCAGAGGAAAACATGTACACATTAGATGTCATTAGAATGTTCAGTGTATGGGGGAATTTTTTAAGGCTGAATATTTCCTTTATTGTTCTGATTTACAACAATTTTCATTTTTTTATACAATAGCCAGCATATCGTTGATTGTGGCATTTTTTTCTTTTGTTTCGTCAAAAGGCTGTGAGGTGAAAAGAAGATATTTTTCACACTTCATTTTTTTTTCAACACGACGGACGAGCACAGTGTATTTAATTAAAACATTTAACTGCTTTATAGTCTTCTGTCTCCGCAGTGAATTGCATGTATTCAGATCAGCCGGCGTACCGTACAGTACAGTCTCATTTTCTTTAGAACTGCACTTTAGATCGACTAATGAAGTCCTTAAATGCTATAAATTAAAAATAATTCAATTGAAATCGAAATCATTTTTGTTTGAATGAATTTCCTGATATCAAAAAGCTTCAATCAGTAGTTAAATCCGTCATACATGTGTCTGAAATGCTCTGCAGATTAAAGTTCATTCCGCTGCTAATTACCAAGACTTCAAAATCTGAATACATATGTTTCAAGACCCAACAGAACTTCTTGTGTGCCTGTAATCATGAAGTGTTTTAATTAGCTGAGCAATTATTTTGTTTTATAAGTATTTTGGCCTACGATGACCTCTGAAAAAAACCGCAAACCGGGTGTGGTTTCTTCATCTTATCGTCCGTCATTCTCTTTTCTTTGGACGACTTTTGATTTTAAAGTGAACGTGACTAAGATTGAAGTTAAACACGTGTCGATTAGAAGAACAATTAAGAAAGTGCACATGGGTTGAAGGACAGTTGTAGAATAAATTAATCACCTCCGTGAATGGTTTCGATGGCAACAATTACCCTTATATAAATAATATACCAAACAAAGTTTGTTCTATTGTAGTTGCACATTAAACGTATAATTAAGAAGTGTAATTAAAAATAAGAGATAAAAACAATTCGGGCAAGACGGAAGTTCCGAAAGCATTTATTTTTAAAACATTTGCTAGACATTTTTTTCGATTAAATTGGCTACCAAAGGTTATAATTGATCTTATTATTTTAACGTTAAGGCAAATTGTAGTACATTTTCCTCTATTTAATTATAAATATGGTTAATTCAAGGGTTGCCAGAGAGGATCGAAAGAAAGTTATTTTTTTATTTTACTTTTTTTTTACGCTGGGAGGTGGTAGGTAATCTTCAAAAGACGAAACTGAGCCCGTACTGAGAACCGTATGAGATTTTTACCCACTTACCCCTTCTCGCTTCTTGCCATGCCCTCTGCAGTACCCCCATTTTGACATTTCATCGCAGCATGGGGGAAGCCATCCAATTATTGCACCTAGTCGTTAGACCAATAAGCAATTTATATTTCTTACTCTAATGCGTGAATTACAGTTATTTGTCATCGTTTAGACTAATAAATATTTCGCATATGACGTAGAGTTTAACTTTTAACTTTCGATGAGCCGTATATTTTATAGAACTGTGATGTAATTAAAATCAACACCAACTTTGATGCACAGAAATAATAACTATGAATTATTCTCAAAAAGGTATCTATTGACTTTCCAGGAGTTGTATCGGTCAATTTTTCATGACACAATATTGGTCAGTGGATCTTAACCATCAAGGGGTCTGCCTTAACACACACAAAAAATAACATCTAAATTTGTCCAGCCGTTTACGAGGATATCAGTGACACACACGTACAGAAGAATTATATTTACCAAGATAAGAGGGGACTTCAAACACACTTGCCGCTCTCTTTCTGTCTTAGGATACTCATTTTTTTGGAATTCTTTTTTTTCTTTGGCACAATTTCAATGGCTTAAAAAAATATTTTCTTCTTTAAATATGAAAATGATGTAAATAATTTGTCCCTAAGTTGGCAACCGTTAATAAATCGCATTAACCTTTGGAACGCCCGATGAGGTAATTGCTTGAATTCATTCAAGTTTCCAATTGACAACTGCACTTCGACAGTCTCGAGTATGTACAAGTACTTGTGTTGTATAACATCTGATTGAATCGGATGATTAAATAACAACAAAAGAGAGGGTGCAGGTAAGTTGAAGTGTTTAATTATTTTTCACGTTTTCAGTTCAACAGAGCAATGCAAATCCTAAGCGATTTGTTAAGAAATTATTTATACTCAATCATTTCCACTTATTTGTTTCAAATTATCAACATGATGTTTCTAAAACACTTACAACTGACGAATTCGTCGACTGTTAGAACTGCATACACGAATGAAACCGTCCATCCAATACCAATTAAAAAACGTAACTTAGAATTGTTTAACGAAAGTTAAGCTTTCGTTTCGATATTATTTTCAAAAAATAAAAAAAAACTTACTTTTTGTGCAGCGTCAAACGTCTCTTGAAAGTATAGCAGACAAATGTTTGTCGGTTTGATGCCCTTGTATCCAATTAAACCTATAAGTGTTTGAACAGAACCCAATTCTGATTATAGACTTAAGGTTTTGGTTTAACATGTTTAATTAGTTAAAATTTATTACAAAAAAGTTAAAAATATTGCGGCAATGATCATTAAGTTCGTAATGCTTTTGGTTGCGAATTGACTGTAGTTATTTTAAACTTTTGTACAAATTTCGATAAAATAATAACAATACAATCCAATTTTGCATATAACAACACTTATCATTTTCTGATTCTTTAAGAAGTAGGGATTTATTTTTCTGTTCCTGGTATTGTTTTAGCCGATTTTTGAGAATTTAAGATTTCAACATCTATCAAATTATACGCTTATTTGAATTTTTAAGCGTTCCGGAGTTGCAAGCGACGTGTTTACCCGAGTAATTTTTTCGTTTGATTTCTCGAAATACATTCATTTATAGTCTTTAACTTATTTCAGTGTCTTGAGGTTTGCATTTGTGTAATTAATAATTGTTATAAGCATCTGTAATCGATGCTTTATTTGCAAAGATGCATAAGCATCGTAAAATATCCACTTTAATACGGAAAAAATAATCTGCAACAACGAAAGTAATAAAACTGACGATTGATGGTGAAGCTGTTAAGTAGATTAGCAGATAAAAGAAAAATTCTTAACAACAAAGATAACTAAGAAGATTATTTGAATGGAAGTATCAAGTTGACAAATAGACCCTGTAAAGAAATTGTTTTCATTAAAATCAGGAAGAATAGATTCAATCCGACAATGGTAGGATAAAAGAGGACCGGCTTTAGTTGAGTATTTATATAGTTTATTTTGGCTAGGCCCTTCCATCTTTTTTCAAGTGAGGATATGGTTTCTCTTCAACATTTGGCCATTTTCAACACTAAATCATCTTCCTTTTTCGTAAGAAAAAATTTGCTTCCAGCATAGATCCAGGTAGTCCGTCTGCATTATAAAACAAAAAGCTATGTATAGTATGCTTATAGAGGAGTCAAACTTCTCCTTGAATGATGCTTCGTTTGCAGTGTATTTGTGGAATGGAAATAGGTATTCATTTCCTTTACAATATGACAAAGAATTATACTGTCAAAGGCTTTCTAAAATTTAGATTTGCCTCCAAAAGCAGCCAAAACAAAGTCGATGTTCCAACAAATATATTTCTTAAATGAGGAAAAAAACGTGTCCCATAGTTAACTCAAAAATAACTTCGTTCATCTTCTTCGCTTACGTTAGCCAAAAAGTCAAACACAAAAGTGAAAGAGGATTCTTTCACTCGTCGCAAGATCCTGTTTCTGGATTGTAGCCAAAAGAAATAAAAATACAAAATTACGACGCACTATAGCTGCGACCATGAACTACATAACATAAAAGGCAAAATCGGAAATAGAATGTATATAAAAGCAATCTTGCATAAGGAAGATACATTAATTGATTTCCGACTACATAATGCTGCTGCTGCTTGCTGGTATCGGTTTTCGCCACTTCTGCTCTATTGAAGATGGATATGATGAAATCATATAACTAAAATAAACATAAGAGGAAAACGATGAAAACGAGAAAAATAAGATCGTTGTGATTGTAAATTTCCGGTTCCTGACACATGGCCTAATACCCCATTACACGCACCAAGGGATACTTAATGAAAGGGAAAAGAAATAGATGAAAATAATGCCTTAAAGAATTTTTTTTTTGCTTGTTGACTGGGGGTGCATGGGGTGCTTAAAATAATTATGAAAGACCTAAGTAATCTTCAATTTGGATAGTTGGTTGAGTCATTAGATGGGTCGCCCTTAGAAGATGTTGGAAATGAAACAGCCCAAAAAAATTTGATATACGTGACGTGGTGTGATTAGAGTGCAGATGTTATCTATTAATTTGGTTCAATTATATCATCCTTTCGATTTTAATGTTTTTATTTCAACTATGATATGAAACTATAAAAATTAACCTTAAAAAATTACCATATTTGCAATTAAGACCTGAACCTTTTCTCGATAGACTTTTGCATGATTACTAAATTTAAAAATCTTTTAATGTCGAGATTGTTATACTCTTTTATCAAATACTTTACAAGCACTTTGCTTACGAAAGTCGGTATAACGTACGAATGTTAATTCAAACATGACAAGAACAAGAAAAAAATTCCATCCCTAGCCAAGCATTTCCCTCAACCGCATAGTCAACAATTCCTCACACAAACTCTCCACATATCATGTCCTATATTTTTACCTACATTTGCTTTTCTTTCACCAAAAAAGTGCATTTTAAAATGTTTCCTTTCATCTCAAAAAAAAATACTACAATACCTGCTTTTTGCTTTCCTCCATGCCTGCCAGCTAGAAAAACTTGAAAATCCATCGCTTTGAGTATCCAACTGACAGTCTATTATTTCCCCCTCTTGCGTAAAAGTGTATCTCAGTCTGCTTTGATAGTCCTTTTGGTATTTCGATTCTGAAAAAAAAGCCATTTATAAGAAAGTGGTAAACACACATGGCTTCCATATGAAAGGATTGTGCTTTTCCAAGCGAATTGTGTCAATTGTAGACAAATGCTTTCCGGAGCCGGAAAGCGTTTCCGTAATGTTTATGAACGTAACCTTCACATAATGCGTTTTTTACGGAAAACGACGTCAATACTTTTGATTTTGTTGATTTAATAAAACTATTTACAACCCATTTCGGCAGTAAAAGACGCAATAAAATCGAAAAAATAAGCATATCAGAAACGATAAAAAGGCAAGTCAATAAAACAAAATAATGGAGAAGTCATAAAGACTTACAAGGAAGAACGTTGAACTCATTCGCAAATTCATTTGTTTTTTTTTAACAAGTGTTGCATGCGTGTTTTTATGAAACCCTGAACCTCTTGATTCTGCTGGAAAGAAATCCTATTTAATATGTTTATGACTGTTTTCTTATCGAGCATTCAAAAGATTGAATTGAAGGGTTGATATTTTAAAGGAAAGCAAAAGAACAAATATACTATACATGCAAATCTATATCGAAATTTTTGATGTCTTAAGAATTCTCTATGTGTTTTTTTTTAAACTGGGTGGTTTCTTTATTGTTTTACATTATAAAATCGTATGTTTCTTTTCGGCAATAGCCAACACATCGCGGATTTTAGTGATTTTTTTAAACTGTCAAGCTTTTTAACTGAATAGGGGTTCCTGCTAATATCCGAAAATATAAAAAAACATCGTTTGGGGAAAACTAAAGACTCAGCTCAGTTTCACAGGTAAAGCAATCTGTGGACAATCACCTTGCAGAAAACCATTGAAGGTAAACTTAATAGTTCAACGTCCGATAAAAATTGCTTAAATAAATGCCCTTAACTACAAGTAAAACATTAATATTTTTTAGCACGGGATTAATTCACAAAACGAAGATTCATATATGCTAGGATACTTTTTTTCTACTATTTTCGTAGAAAAGACGAGACATTACTGCACATCAATGCTTTATTACAGAAAAACAGTCAGACGTACTGATGACATTGCAGTATGTACGGTTGGTATAAGCTGAGAATCGAGACAAGCTCCAATATCTTCTTTTTCTTCTTTAGTGCTTTAGCAATTTGTTCAATTTGAAATGCAAACTTATATTTGTAAGGTTTCCGAAGTCCTGGAAATAAAATCGGCGTCAAAGCGTGACGCTGAAAGCGTCGAAGGAAATAACAATTTTAATGGCGGCTTGCCGAGTTCAACAATCAAGTCAAACCCCCTTGAAATCCATGAAGGCACTAGCTTTCAGATGAGCAAGTTGAATAGCAGATCAAATTAATATTCAGGATTATAGAGTTCCAACGGCGTTAAATACTCGTAATATGATAAATATGTTTGCAGATACAAGGTCATTTTAAAACGTCTGCTTTGCTTTGATTAAGATTCCTAAAAAGGTTCCTCCTATCAATTTCGATGGACTTTGGGTCCAAATCTTGGCTGTTTTGACTACTTCTTTAATAAAGACCTCTTAAGGATGAACCCTACCCGTTCTATGAAACCCTTTTGCTAAATATTCTTATCATCATTTTGAAAATTAAGTTTTCCTTTATTAAGTCTAATTCTGCCTTATCTGAAGATTCTTTAATAACAACTGTAACTAAAGGCGGTTATTTTGTATACGCGCTATCAATATACACAAAATAACTGGCCGATGACCGTAGAAACCAAACGATAAAGCGATTTGGTCATCGGCCAATATATCTTATCTTCTGTTTAATATTTTTATAAACACCATTGATTGTACTCAGATAGGTAAATGATACAAATCGATACAAATCAGTGAGCTCACTACCGATCGCCATAATTTCCTGAACGATTTCTACTAATTCGTATCTCGTAAATTATTCTATATTGAATTTATTGTGACTTATCCACTTTTGTACAACTTAAATTTATCTTATGTTATTCTATTTTTATTAATTAAATTATTTTTAATCTCTGTTTCCAGGTAAGTCGAATTCACATTTTGCACGGCATCGCCTTACGAATGTAAGTGTTTATAACCACTTTATTTACTCATATTTATCGTATCTCAACCTCAAGACCATTGTCGCAGAGCGCTCACGTCCACGCAAAACCTTATACGAGAAACGAGAATATGCCTTATACAATTGTTGTATATGTTAATATGTGAGTTAAGAGCTATCATCGCGTTGGTTGTTCGAAAAATTTATTGAATCTGAAACACCAAAAAAAAAAAAACGCACAAAAAAAACGTGAAGCGAATCAACTGCACGATAAAACTTTTTCCAGTTCATGTTGTTGTGCGCCTGCAAAAAGTCACGTATTTATTTTTACAATTTCGTAAATGTATCTGATGGTATTATGCATGTTATCTTACAGTTAACACAATCTATCTATAGGCCGTATCCTTCTACGGCAGCATTGAGGTGTTAATCGTAAAAAACAAGATACTTACGCTCAGAACCAACCTTTGGACTTTTGCATCATTGACGACAACGTCGTAAAAATACAAAATAAAAAAAAAACAATCCGAGATATAAAATTGTGAGTTTATTAAGGTAATTAATTGAGAAAGTCATGAAATAATGCAACAAGCTCACGCGTACATTATAGGGTATTGTTCTTTTGGTTAATGATTTAGCCTGCTGCATATAGGGTAAATAATTGCGAAATGAAAGCAAATTGTTGGTTCTAATTGGTTTCCGTTTTTTTTTTTTCTCGCAAATATAACAAGTTAATGAGATGTAATTTTCCAGTTTGCCTGGAATTGGTGTGGTTTTTTTTTTATTTTTACTCGCACAATGTGACTTGAAGGCGGATATGAAATAAAATGTCATTGGGTAAGCGTTTTAAAAAAAAATTATATTTAATCTGACGAGCCGAGTTGATTGTAAGCTGCGGTTACAATAATCAATGTCAGGCAATGTCAATTGAGGTTTTCATTTTGATTTTTTTTTATATCTATATATGAAATGAATTCTTATTTTTGTTGCATTGGTGCAAGGTATCTGGTTGTCTCAGAAAATCAATACATTTTCTCAGGGAAATATGACTGACCGCGACAGGTGTGTGTCAGTTGAATCGATTGCAAAAATGAAAAACAAAAATTGCGTCAGCGTATAGGGCGAGCAGATGGACAAGCTAAAAAATGGTTTAAAGATTTGTCTAGAGAATTTGTTATCGTTATCCGCCACCAAATTTATCAATAAATTCATTTTAAATCCTATTTTAAGAGGAAGCAAAACTCTAGCCGATAGGGTTACCACTACTCCACAGCCACTCACTTAGTGAGACTAATTTTTCTGGTCGGAACAATTGACGCGGTCCTTTGTCTTGTTTCTGTCCTAGTTGATTTGTAAAACTGATCGTGGCTGTTCATCGCTCGATGCACTCGAGTTCTCCATCGAAAAACTTTCGACTTCTACACTTGTATTGAAGTTAAGAGGCTCCAGGTTAGAGTATCTTAGTATAGACCATGGCCTCTTAAATGTCCTTTCAAATAGTATTGAATAGCATTGTCTCTGCCGTCCTATTGATGTTTTCATTGCGAAACACTCACTTGCAGGAATTGTTCAGGAAAAAACACTCACTGTCTGACATGAGACACCGTCCTAACTCATAAAAGACGTCGTCCACCTTCATACCATCAATTTAAGGAGATGCAGTCTCCTGCAAGATAAACATCTACATCCATTCTGCTGATTTCAATGATGGTTGACTATTGACTGTGTCACAAAATTGTTGTTCCTTGCTTTACGTGCTTAAAAACGGACTACTCGTAATTGATTGACAATCTTCGAATATACAAAAAAGACTGGTGTTTATCGTCCTACTACTGCCAGAAACCGAACTGTGTGCTTTGGACAGCAATATACAAAAACGTAATTCATTTTACATTAAGATTTATTTTACAACATTTCCAAAGCATGTGGATGATTACAGCAAATGCTCCCAGCATCCCATATGAAACCTTCTTTTGGGTACTCTTGTTCCTCCGTTCTTTTAAATAAATTCAATTTCGTAGATAAATTGGATTTATTGGCAATATTCTATTGTTGCTCTTCCATGTTAACAATGTCACCCACCATCTTTTAAATTTTTTTTATTATCGTCTCAAAAATGGGTCTATTTTCGAATACTAAAGCTCGATTTAGTGGTATTATTTTTTTATTCTATTCAAAAAAGTAAAAAAAGGAAAAGATCTAACATGCGCAATAAAGTCTACTTCAATTCTGCATG
Source organism: Orthonevra nobilis (assembly GCA_963555765.1). Lineage (NCBI taxonomy): Eukaryota > Metazoa > Arthropoda > Insecta > Diptera > Syrphidae > Orthonevra > Orthonevra nobilis. Next base: position 96,113,774 of record OY743224.1, read on the forward strand.
TTGGGGCTGTTGATTCACATGGAATAAGGTGGGTAACTAGAGGTTTTGAATTGTGAAATATTTGTTAAAGAGATTTCTTAATATTTTACACGACTGCAGATAGGGAAATGATTCAAAAATGTTTAAATCAATACCCAAGTTTTTATTTTTGTAAAGATAAAGCCGATTATTACGGCATATAAAACACGAGCTATTGAAAATCGTTAATAGTATTGACATAGTCGGAATAAAGTAAGGCTTTTGAGAATAAAAAGTGTTCTTCATTCAAGCTTGACAATGATCTGTATGTGAAAACTTAATTTTAAACAAGATATTCTACGAAACTCAGAAAATTAGACGCTAGAATCAAAAGTTAAGCCGACCCCTTACGAGGTTCGTGCAGACGAACTGGAATCTCGAAAACCATCCTTTAAAAAATAAATTAGCCATATCTGTAAAATTTTGTCAGGTGTGTTCCTGCTTGTCACTTATTTGTCACTTTCTCGTCTTCATTTTTACCTTTTTATTTTTTATTTTTCTAAATAAGTATTATTAGATTATAAAGAATAGAATTATTGTACATCAATGTTCTATTTTGAAGAATTTTTGAATCTCTATGAAAGAAACAAAGCAAGGAGGAACTACCCTGAGACTGTAGTCAACTAAGAATAAACAAAAAGGGACAGATTGATGGTTGAGAAACATGTCTGCCCAAAGTGGCATTGCTTTTTTCGAACGAATAGAATCAGAAAATGATTTTATTTTCGGGTAAAGTTACTCGCAAAATTATTATATTGCGACATAGGATGTGATAAAAGAAAAAACCTTCGTTCAATCAACACTAAATCCATTCCTTAATTTGTGTTCTAGAAATTGTAACCACCGACCTTTTTTTCAATTTTCAGGCCTATGAAAACCTAGCAAACTTCGTTCTTAAATCGGATATAAAAAAAGCGTCGAACATCATTTCGCATAGGAGTGTTGAGCAAAATTAATGATTTCCACTGTATATTTATTTGAGTTCTAGTTATTTGCATATTGAAACTAGTAACAGTGGAATATTAACAATATTCTTAAAGTAAACACAACATGCTGCCATAGGTATTGTAACACCTTAAGTGTCAACTTCTTTTTGAATTAAAAAAGAAAACAAACGAATCCCATCAGCCATAAAAACTCTCAAAGGTACTTGTGTCTTGTAATTATCGAATTGAACAGTTCAAGGTTATTTTGCACAGATTTATTTTTCAGCATACTATTCGTTTGCAGACGTAAGTTGTTTATTTATTTATTTTAAGACAAACGCCATTGTGCGTTGAGTTTTTTTTTCGTTTCAATTTGATTATTTCTTCTACAGAAAGAGTTAAAAAAAAACGTGCACACTTTGGCGGTTTTGTTTTGTTGAGTTGTTCGTTTTTCGTCTTGTATCTAATAGATTGGCTGTTTTTTTTTTATTTTTTTCATGGGCGGACTTACAGTAGTACGCTTGCCGTTCGAAATTTGGACTTTGAACGGTGAACATAAATTTTATTTCTAATGTTATATATAGGAAAGATACATTAAACAGAAAGACAGATACAAGATACACGTTGAAAATGAAATGCGGTGACTATAGGGTTGTGTGTAGTGTCGAAACAAATTTAAATTTTGGCGGCTAGAGTTTTTATTTGCACTGGGTGTACCTTTGAACTATATTTTCGATTGCTTAAATGTTTATTGGTGACTCAATATTTGTTGTAGCAGGTTGCTTGTGCGTTTCTTTTTCATTAATGCCTTAAATTTGTTCGAGTTTTTCTTTTTCAAAGTTGTGTAATTTAAAGTGGTTTGTAAACTAACAGAAAATTAAACAAGCCACTTAATCAATGTAAAAATAGTTTAAAAGCTCAGTCCTTGAGTACCATTTTCTTGTAAAAGACCGGCAATTGTTATCTTATTTGCTTTGTATTCGAATTCCGGATTCATGAAGTATGTTTCCTAAAAAGCAACAGACTGTTCAAATTTAAAATGCCATGTGCAGAAATCAGAAAAATCTGTAGAACTGATTATCGCATTGTTGAATTAGTTTTTGGTTGATAATTTAAAATAGTTGCCAAAGATCATTATATTGAATAAAGGATTTAGGCACAGGTTTTTTTTTAAGGAAATATTACATGTCAAAAATATCGTCTGCGTATTCCAATAGCTGGACAGACTTGAAAAAGATACAACCTTTCATGGTGGTGCCTGCCCTTCGAAATATCTGTTCTGGAATAAGGTTGAAGATATCGCAAGGCAACGTAGCTTTTTTGGAATCCAAAGCAAGACTGAAATAATCGGAGGTTATTGATTCAAATTGCACGACACGTGTTGCACATTCTGGCATACTTTCGAGCATTTTGCGAAGTATCTAGATGAGTTTCCCTTGGACCCAAATTCGGCCATCATTTCTCATAGCTCAGTGCGATAAATGCGATCAAAATATGATGAGTATCGACTTGAAATATGAACTAGGATATGTCGCGGCGTAAAAATTTGTTATGCTGTCGATTTGTCAGGCCGGGAGCCACACAGCATTTAACCAATTTGTGTGTTGCAAAAAAAAGGTGGTTAGAGCTGAAATGCAAGTTGCCATCCGGATTGCGGATCCATCCGCCATGTGTAAAGAGTTCAGCTTGTAAACTCATTGCGATAATTTTTTTTTACATTTTTCTTTCAGTCACGAACAATTATTACCTACTAATAAATCTTATTAAGTTTTCAGGTGTTAAATTACTTCTGACAATCACAACCTTTGTAATATGACACTTCACAACTTTACAAAATCTTTAAGGCCATCCATAATATTCTGAATAAATAAAACTTCTAACGTTTGGTGTACGTTTAGAATTTATTTAAGAAAGGAATATAAAGAGACAATAACCTTTGCCATTTGTTTACAGTTAAACATAAAAACACCTACTTACATGCATACATGTGCACATATATGCATGTGCAAAAATCAATTAAGTGCGCAAATTAATCAGTATAAACTCGAAACGGTCGAGCGTATTCATTAAAATTCCTCAGGTGGCACTTCTTCACGTGTGTTCAATTGAAAAGTATGTCTGCCAACCTGCCACGTTTTAATTTTTTCCTTTTATAATTCTCTTCATTTCGGAGATGAAGTTTTAACCGTTTAAATTGTTTCAATACGAATTTAAATTAAAAAAAGAAAATCTTCTATGTACGGATATGAATGCAACTGCACACGTGTCCTACACTGCCTCGGCTTCATGCATCCTTAATTTATCCGTTGACGTTTTTGGCACTTTGTTTGGCGAGCGAAACGATGTTCATATGAATCAAGTACATCCGTTTGGTATAGATAAATTTAAATGACAGCTTAAAGAAGAAATAAATTTAAATAAAAAAATATTTTGCAATTAGACATTTGAAAACTAAATGCGAAAATGACTTCTTTTCGAAATTTGAAGTAAATTATAAAAAAAAAATATATATATATAACGTTGTCATGGTTTTGCCTTCGGGGGTAGTCATGATCCTTCCTCCATTTACCTGTTCCTTCACAGGAGAAATAGAAATTAAAAGTCCATAAATGAGGTCAAACAAATGAATGCGAGGATAAAAAAAGTGTCAGAATTCAACACAGGTTGCGAACAAACAAACAAAATGACCCTCCTAAATACGCATCGCGAAGCTGATAAACAGATCTAAATAAATCTGGCTTATGATACACAAGCGCGTTTCTATAGATACATTATTTCTTTTTTATTTGTTTGTTCTTATTTTTATTGTACGGGGGAATCATGGTGAAGCATTTCATGACACCGGCACATACATCACACAGTTTTTCGTATCTCAAAAGAGAAAGACACTTAGAATCAGATGCCCTAAGAAATGATGACAGAGGTGGAAGCTATGGCTTCAGAAGCGGGCGCCTTAGCGTACCGCTCTATCAGTGTTACCAGGTTCTTTGTGATAATTTTCGCTATTTCGAATCGAAATCGTCCTTAGACATCTCTGGTTCTAATTCTGTATTGGGTTTTAAATAGACGATAGCTTCAGTACGATTAATTGAAGAGTCCACTTTCATATGACGTTAATTTTTTTATATTAAACTCAACCAGTTCAAAGTGAACCGAAGTTAGTTAAAAAGCGCTAAAAGCCATGCGACGAAAATAGATTTCTTTTTTTCTGACTGAATCTTAAATATATTTTGAAGTAAAATTACCCTTATGACAGCATAGAAAGAAAAATTCAGACAAGATCGGACTTACTTCATGAGGATTCTCTTAATGTCTTGTAAAAAAGTCCTCGAGCGTTTTTTGTCGAGTTTGGACCTTTTAGACATTGTATTCGATATATGCAAAGTTGTTTTTTGTCTTGCTTGCTTGCTTGCTTTTTTGGTTGGCTTTCCTTGTAAAATGAAAAATCTCGATTTTGGAGATACCTTACTACTACTACTCGCCATGACTAGAGGAGCTGGCAACACTGCACACAGATATCCGACTGCCAGAAAAAAAGATGTACTCAAGAAAATGTTTGGATAGGTCTGCTCTTTCTTATTTCTCGATTTCTTTGCTCTTTCATCTGCGTTTCTGTTCTACCTTGGTGTTCGTTTTATTTATTTAATTTTTTTTCTCTTCTTTTGTGGGGATTGGTGGTGGATTTATTTTTGCTTTTGTTGTTTTGTCGCACTGGCTTGGGTGCGCACCGCCACCGCGTCAAATGGACAATTTAATGGCACGTGCTCACCGAGTGATCACACAAAAACATGAAAACGCTTCTCTGTTGTTTGGTTTGGTTACGTCCACGAACGGACGGCTAGGTGGGGCAGGGCGCCATCATTGCCGGCTAAAGATGGCTGTGATGGTGCTGTTCACTGATGGGAATATCACTACATTTCTTTTTACCGCAACTACAGCTGGGGGCGATGCAATACGAATGGTTAGCTGATGTCGAGGATAGGATGTATTTTTTATTTGACGAGTGAAGAACCCCCTCTGTCAACGGATGCGAAATGTGGGTACGCATTGGTATACTGGAAATTACTGTGGGGCTAAGTGATACAGATTGAGGAAGATTTCAAGAAGTGGGGGTAAAATTCTTTCAGACAGGAATAAAACTAGCAAAAATGTTCTACACTTAAACACAAACAGTGCTGCCAAATCCACGCTGTTTTCCAACATTTAATGCTTTTTAAGTTATTAAAACATTTATATCAGATCATATAGACAGCTTATGTAAATAGGAAGCCATAAGCTCTGCGATGTTTGTTGAATTCTCATTTACGTTTCGGTCTTATGAAAAAAAAACTTTAGAAGATATAGCTCAAATGCCAACTCAAGACTCGCTAACCTGACTGTAATCCTCTTTTATTTATCCATACTATTTTGCAACAGTGCGGCTTCATGCAGCTAAAGTAGTAAATACAACGCTAAAGTTCCTGTTTGTAAAATTTTTGGATGATAGCATAATTCCAAAGAGAACGATGTTTTGCTGACACGAACAGAAATAACCATTTACGCTTCTAGTTAGAATCAACTTCCATTGAATCTGAATTTACTTCAGAATGGCTTAAAGACAGAACTTAAAGTTAAAAAAAGGCAGCTGCTCAATCATAATTTATCCTAATTTACAATTAAGGAGCGAAGTGGTCTAATTTACTTATTTCCTTTTGTGCAAAAAGGACTGTGTATAGTTGCGTTTTTATCACAAAACACGTCTAATTACATTTCGCACACACATCCGGCCACGAGCAAAAAAAAAAGCGCTATATGTGTATAAAATAAAGGAAACAAAAATCCAATTTTTATCTGCTGTAAAGCTTTTACTCGTCAACCACTCACTCTAATAAGCTCCCTTAAACAAACATATGCCAACCCATATCCTGGTTAACCTCCTGACGGCCCACATGACCCCTTTCGCTGACGAGAAAAAGAAACAAAAAACATAATAAGAATTGACACCTTTTTGCTGCTAAAAAAAAAGCCTTGCAAACAGCTGTGACTACATGCCAAAGAAGTCTGGGTTTTGCCACGACGATGGACGCCGCACCCACCATTCGGCGTGTCACGAATGGAATCGTTTACCTACATATCTATATCCTTATGAAATGTGTCTTCCCTAAAACATCAGCTGGGCTATTTCAAATTACATTAACACAATATCAGGAAACCCTTATTATTCCAAGGAGTACATATCTAACTACATATGTATGTGAATATAGCGAAGATGCTTGCATTGTAAAGGAAAAATATTACATATTTGTATGTGAAATAGCACATATCTATCAAAACCTAAAGTGCCCTCTTCGTTCCTCGTTTAGTCACCAGTGGATGAATGTATCCATAAAAAATGCATTGCATTGAAATAGCATTCAACTACATGCGACGATCGCCAACATGTCCAAAGTTCAATTTGTGTTTGGGTCGCTGTTCAAAGTCCAATACGGCTTTCACGATGTTCTCACTTTGTTGTGTGTATCCGCTATCTGCCTTTTGCCAATTCATTCGTAGTCTCTTAACACGATTCTCTTGTAATAAAAAAAACGCAGAGATACTATCAAAATGAACTTTTAAGGTGAACTAACACGCATAAGATACAAAAAGCAACTTTTGTATCTGAAAATTTTGTTCTCTTTCGTTCGTTAAGAGAAACTGTAGAGAAAACCTGCAACACCGGCGGTATCTTCTTGATCAATCAAAGAGATACAAATTGTATTGAATTCGTATCCGACTATGCGTTTTTTTTACATTTTAGTATAAAAGAATCTCGTGCAGCTGTTTTGTGTATCATTTATAAAGTCGCGTCTGTCGTGGAATTGGACTTGGGACCCAACAAGTTTACGAGTAACTTGACAATGAGGCAGATGTGACTGGTTTTTGGCTTAAATTTCGCTTTTTCTTTTCATAAGAAAATACTGGTTTGATGTGGGAATCACGATCAAGTAACGTTCCTGGTGTCACGTAAAGATCCGGATTTGGATTTGCTGATGACATTTAAATAATATTTAATAAAGAACAACCAATCGAGGTCAGTGTTATCCTTAAACTCTATAAATCTCATCATAAAACTCCAATGCAAACAAAGTATTGCTTCGAAAATTGAAAGAAAGCGTTTGATTGAGATCAGGCAAAATAAGTGAAAGATTAAAATCGAATTTCGAAGATTTCGAATCCTGGAACACCTGATTTTTGTCTTCCTGTTCTTATCCATTGGACAGATTGCATCTTTTTTTTTGTAGTTGCAGTGGAGTGGGCTTGGCCAACCTTCCTCTTCGAGTGCATCTTTGAAGAAGTTTACCAGATGATCATCCCTGATAGATCAAAACAACTCCAAAAATAAATTTTCTTCTATACAAATTGCTCAAACCAAAAATTGATTTCGGAAAGTGTTCTATCGGACAAACTTAATCTTAGTCTCTCTTTTAAACCTCCAAACTTCTATTGAGTTTATCAAGCGTCAATTTTGGAATTGATGACAGTCCTAATATCCGCTAAAGATTTTTTTTATTTCTAATTTACAAGATGATACAGGGCGGAACTCAGCAAGATCAGTTTTTTTTTTCCAAGCAATTGTCCGAATATCGCTCGGAAAAAGTGGAGGATATGTCCTCTGCTATCCTCTAAGTAAACATCGTTCGAATTGTATCCTCTAAGTAAACATCGTTCAATTGCTGAAATGATTGACTCAAATATAAACGACAGTGAGGACGTGTTCAAAGTTTAATGTCATAACCATTTATTCTACACAAGAAATAAAATCACTCAGTTCCTGTCACAATTGTTTCAAAAATATTATTTCATGATGTGATCAGTGTTTAGTAAACACAACGATCTATATTTGTTGTTACCTCGTTTTTAGGGTTTCGTACCTCGAAAGGAAATAACAAAACCCTTATAGGATCACATTGTTGTCCGTCTGTCTGTCAAGACCCTTATTCTCAGGAACGCGTGGAGATATCAAGCTGGAATTCATATCAAATACTCAAGTCAACTGTCCATTGAAGCCGTTTATACCGCATAAAAGTGTCCGCAAATTTTTGGCACTCGCTGGGGAATCAAAACCTACAGAGCACTTCCCGTGGACTCATAATGTTGAAATTTGGTACGAATCAACGTGACAGATAAAGGCAAATCATAAAATAACAATATTTTTTTTATATAAATTGTCGTGATGGGTGAACTTTTACTTAAAGACCTACAGATTTGTACGGAACCCTCGGTGCGCGAGTCCGACTCGCACTTGGCCGTTTTTTTGAGATAAGCACAGGTTATTTTTTTCACATTCATATGAAATGCTAAGGTCTATTATACCTTAAACCTGTAACAAAATCAAACCTATATCACGCGGCTGCTCGTTCATCAGAAACCCGGAAAGTATCGAAAATAAAGTCATAAAAAGAGAGCCATACGACGGAAGTAATTTTTTTTTTCATATTCATCGCCTGTACATACGGCTCCTTAAAAGAAACCCTTTGTTTTAGGGATAAAGCATTCAACATTTTTCTTACACATTTTCATACCTGTAAGCTGTGCTCCTAACCCATTCCACAATCATGCCTTACCAACTTTGCTAAGCAAACAAAGCTTTGTACATCTAAACGAAAATACATTACGTCGGCTGCCTTTAAATAGGTTTTCTTCTTCTTCTTCGAGTTTCCTTAAATTTTCTATATTAAATATGAATGTGTGAACTTTCTGATAAAAGCCGACAAATTGACAGAAGTTTGTCGTGTTCGCATTTTCGTTTTCGACTTTCAAAGCTGACGAAGGTTTTATGAGATGATAAACGGAAGTACCCGTAGCGCTTGGCTAAGGTACTCGTAGCTGAAAACGATGTTGTTGAACTTTTCATTTTCTCATCAAGAAGAAGTTAGAAGAAAATGAATAATGAACAAAATTTTAAAATGTACAGGAAGTCTGGGGATGTGTGCTTAATGTTGTCTATGGATGTAGATATTGAGTTAAAGATAAGTCTCTGGAATGCTCTCAGCCAAATGTTTAAACTGCTGCTCCTGGTTAAAATTTATAATATCCTACTCTTTGTCAAGGGTTCCAATTGCTTTCATGTGCGTTTTTTCTGCAACGGTTTTGAACCTTTTTTTTTATGTTGAATCCTTAATTTACAGGAGGATGCATTTATTTCCCGCAGTGAGCCTCTTAACATAAAGCTCATTAAACTCTTCCTGCTCAGTATGTGAACGATTTGTCGTTTAATTTAAAAGTATTTGCAGGGCCGGGTTTGGTTTATTATGAGTTCATGTGGATGGATGTATCTTAGTCTACCGGGGAGGATGTCCTTTATTATCCATAAGCATCTGCCACTTTGTTGGATAGTCAAAATGCAAAATTCCTAATCAGTCGTTATTTATTACATGAGCATCTTTTATTGTCTCTGACGTTTTCAATTACATCTCCAGTGTCACAATTTTATCTTTTGTCCAATTTAAATGCTTTCGTAAAGCTCAAGAGGAAAGGATTCGTCGCAGAGAAAAGTAAAAAGATGCCCTTACCATTGACAGTCGACGATTTCTTATATTAGTAAATTGGACAAAAATGTGTCTCCTTCATTCCTTACTTGAGAAATATAAAAATTAAATCAAAAAGTTCTTTTCAATCTTTAACCTTCAAAGAGTAATCACATAAAGAAATAAAGTTCATCCGTTCTCTAATTATTCGCACATCGCTTTTAGAAGTTAGTTGCGTCTTAATTGCTCTAAATCCACGTCTTCGTCCTCATTAATCGGATAAAAACAGCAATAATTCGTCTGAGAGTGAATACACCATGGCCTTTTCGCTTACCTTGTTGTTTCCTTAAACGAAAAAAGCTTTTAACTGTAAGGGAATTTGAAACAGAATACAAGAAAAAGAAGCAAAAATAAAAACACATCTCTCGTTGTGTGCTTGCAATCTCCATGTACTATGAAAACCATAGAATAGCATCAGTGAATGTATTTAAATTGCATTTCACATTTTTCAAAACAGATACCATCTACCAAGCCGTAAACATCATCAGCAGCAGCATCAGTAAGGCATTAGAACGAGCGCGAGATTACTCTCTGGTCGTGCCTGTTTGTCCATCCATCTGTCGCGTTCAAATGGCTCTCAAACTGCATTCTACTTCGTTTGTTTTTTTACTTTTTTCCTCTTCTTCGTTCGTTGCCCTACTATCAAAGTGCAATGAGAATCCTAGACGCTGAGGGGTTTAAATTGTCAACAATCATACCAAAGTCCTGGCGCACACAGCACTTAAACTAAGCTTGGCTACAGATCTCGGGTAAACCTCGGTCGTTTAGTGGGGTGATTCCATTTTGTTTGCTTTTTCCTTCCTGATGGTTTTTGTTTTCCATCTTTTTCACAGAATGTCATTTAGGGAGTACAAAAGGGCGTTTGAGGGCTAAACGCCACAGTGGAGTTATAGTATCTCCTAAGGACACAGATCAAGGGATGTGTCTAAAAATTATGATTAATTTTGCTAAATTTTAATTTTTTGCTTGTTTTCCGCAACGTTTTTGACTTCAGCACCAAGGTCGTATGAAAATGGTCCACCTTCATTATACAGCTGCTTGGTATTCTGTTTTAGAAAGAGTGCTTCTCGGAACTCAAGTCTCGCCCTAAAGTGTTTGTCATTTTAATAGATTCCTCAAGTTCGTCCTTTTCCAAACGCTGAACAAAAAAGTCCCCTTTTTCATTTCGTCGTAAATTTTTTTTGTGGCACTACTTTCTGCTGGCTTTGAGGATTAAATGGTTTAAAAGTGACAAGTGGGTAGAGGCGAAAAAAAGCAACATCCTTTACGGAAAGAAGTGGCAGTAGTTTGAACCATGAAAAGGAAAAATTCGCAGAGGGTGTTGGGTTGAAATTTTTTCACTAAGTGTCCTTATATCTTATCTTTTCTATCCTATCTCATTTTTCGCAAATATGCACAGGGTTTTTCTTGTGTCATTTTAATGACATGTAAGTTTTATTTTCCTGCATTCTTGTCATGCTTGACATTGAATATTTAATAAGTAAGCCGGTTAAGATGGGTTTGTAAGTTGAAGGTGCGATATACTTTTGGGAGTGAATGAATATATAATTTTGAACATTTTTTGCCCAATGCTTTTGTTATTGATAAAATTTTAAACATTTAATTTATATACAATAATCAGCTTTAAGGCTTACTCAACTATTTAAGCTGACACCAAACTTCTCCTCCCACGATTCATCGTATGGGCTCATATCCATCTTAAAAAAAAATCTTAATCCTCTTACAACCAAAGAAGGAGTTTTTAATTCCCACCAAGTCTACACCGTCCACTGCGGATAAGCATGCTTCATCGGATTTTCTAGGACAATTAAAAGGCATTACCTCTTTTCACACTCGATAACGCTCAGCCAGGACGAATAGGGCCGAACCAGACTTTACAATAAATCATCATGGCGGGTACAAAGTCAATTGTAAATTTAGTCTTGCCATCCTATAACATTAGAGAAGGCAAGGCTTATTGTATGCGTGTGTTTTTAATGGATAAAGCTAAATTGGTTTTATAAAATCTTTGAAACTCGAATGCCTGCTGATGATGATAAATTTATCTAAAAGAAGTTTGTTTTACTTCGTTTTTGTACTTTGGCCCGCGCGGTTCAATTAAAATTAATTCCAAATCAATTATAGGAATCGCAAGTCGCGTGATCTAACGATTGGCCAGATTATTGGCGAGAGAATGACTCGAGATTTGTTAATTTACTTAACCAGATAAAAGTATCTAGCGAGATACTCATGTATTCATAAGATAAAAAGAAACGCTTTGCAATTCTAAAGGTAAATAGATATCTACAAACAACACCTCTATACTATGTGCAGCTATCTGTCTGTAGATACAATAAGGAAATAGAGTTTATAGGGCAATAGCCCAACAATTCCCCCATGTTTATTGCTTAGACGTTTTAAGTGGATTTTATTTAGAAAATAGAGATGTAGAGGAGAACATGTTCTCTAGAACCTAGTGGATCTGTTCAAATTCCAGCAGCTGTTGGGTATTTGGGAACTTCTGCAGTGCAACCATGATGTAAAAGGCAATTAGAATTTGAAGCACGTCCCGATTACGGTGCTCAAGGCATGTAATATTTTGGCAGATAAGGAAGAATGTGTTGTGGCTGGATGAAATTGAAACAAATTGAACAATTCTTTTTTCAGTTTCCTTTTTTGTGTTAATCGAATATGAAGACTTTGGAAGCTGACAGGAAGCTTCACTTGGAGCACATGGACACACGATTTTATTTAGTTTTATTTATGTTGAGGACTTTTATTTTTTGCTACAGAAAAGAGATGCAGTTAGTGAGATGTCGCATGGTCGTTGGTGCCTTTGAAGTTCACGTCTTTCTCTTTCCTCTTTCGAAATAAGGAAAAAACGTGAAATATACTGTAAACAATCCGTTACATTCGAGAACTTATGACTTTTTATAGTTATTGGATTATTCGGCATCCGGATGAGCCTGAATGGAAACCATTTGATCGTGCCATTTATGATGAGTTCTTCCTCTCTTGAGCTATTAGGCAATACTATGATATAAGGGTTCCACTATTGAATTTCCATGATGAAGTTCTTGAAGCGCATTCCATTCAGAGGTAAAAAAAAAATTGGCAGAAAGTATAAAATTGAAAAAAAAAAAATAAACAAAAAAACACCATTAAGTTTTCATCTTGCAAGGACCCCAATTTGTCTTCAGTAAACCTTGTTTTGGCCTGATCGCTTATTCGTTATTAAAGCTATTAGTATTCAATTTTGCAGTTCCGCGATTTAGTTTCGATCACCTTACCACCATGATTCAATTTTTACTTGAAAGGCTTTTATTTTTGGAATCCAATATTTGTATTTATGCTCAATGCGATATATTTCAAATACCCTTTGGCTCCTGTACTTTTCCCAGTGGTGTAATTTTTTCATCATCATAAATATATACCATTATATTATTTTGTTATTATAAACTTAATTTTTGGCTCTTGATCTCCATCAAAAAAAAAATTCTAAAAAAGAATCTCATGACTACTTCATCTTGTATTTGATTTGAACTGTTTTCGAATTGCCTGCATAATGAATCAGAAAACCAAATAATTATAATATGGCAATCGCCTCATTTGTCCTTATGGCCCTGAAAATTTATTTAAATGCGAATGACCCTCTTGTCTCCGTCTCCATTTCAACCCGCTTTCGCACTAAATGCAATTTAATTTTATCGCGCAAAACCAATAAACACTCACTCACTCTATCTTATCGTATGATAGATAATCATTTAAGAAAACAGCACAGAAAAAACATACTTGCGTATCTTTAAGCAAAGTAAAAGTAAATAAGAGTGTCTCTATACGGACTAGTAACGTCGGGTAGATCACCACTTCCAATCTTATCTGGACAGTTGTTTACCTGTTATACTTTTCTACTTTCACATTTCTTGACATGTGCTGAGCTCTAATTAATTTTATAAACTCTTCACGTAATGTTATCTCATTGAGTTAAAAAATTGATCGGGCATTTTTGGCATCGTAAATCTTCACTTTACAATTTAATGCTAACAAGTCGATGTCAGCACCAATAGTATCAAATGAGAACATCTAGTTTTCATGTCAACAAAAATAGCAATATTTTATTTGTAAAATCCAAGTCACAAACTCGATGTGGACAACTAATTAAAGCCAAGCTAAATCGACACAAAAGAGCTGTTGAAATGCTTTTTGTTCAATTCCGCTGCAGAAAATAATCAATGTCATGCCGTATGACACAAATGCATTGTTCATGACAATAGCAAGCGAATATCAATTCGTACGTATTGTCAAAAAAACACATTGATTTGTCATACTCGTACATGTTCCCATGTCGAAATCGGGGAAAAAGGACATTACACTTCACGTTGGTTCCATTCAGAATTGCAGGGCTTGGACGAATCTATTTTTATAACTCTTTTTTGTGCAGTACTCACATGTGCCATCATTTTTTTGGAAATAATTTATTGTATCTCCGCATATTTTTTTACAATAAATCTTTCAAAATAGATAAAAACTGAAACAATAAAATTGGGAATTGGCTATTTGTTGGGTGTTTTCGAGGAGGCATGTCGCATAAAATACAAATGCAAAAAAAAAAGGAAGAAGAACACCGATATTTCCCCAAATTGTCAATGCAGCGAATGGTTTGATTTGTTTTTTAATCTCCTTCGGTATTGTGTGTGCCGCAAATGTGAAAGGAAATGTGTATTCATTTAACTTTGTTTCGTCTATTTGCATCGATATTTTCATGGAAAATGGAATTGTATTTTTTTAAAAGAAAATTGTGATCGATGAATGACATTCGAAGCTTTGAGCAAAAAAGCAACAAATTTAACGAAGTGTGATGTTTGATTTAAAATTTATTCAGGTGTAGTGAGAAAATTTAAAACAATCGCGCGAAATTGACAGATTCGTGCCACAATCTAGATTTGTAGTTAATTGGATTTTTTTTTTTTTGTATGAAAAAAAAATTAGAATTTTATCACGTTTTGTTTGTGCTGGAAATAGATATTGGCATGGCAGGATATGAGTTAAATGGGGATGAGCCGGCGAAAGATGTATTACGTCCAGTAGCACACTGAATTCAATATTCACATCAGTACTTTAACATCTATCAAAATGTCTTTTGAGACTTCATTGAATCTAAAAGTCAAGGAAATATTGTTCAGAAGTTTCAGGTGCCAATATTCAAAGTAACATAAAATTAGAATAATGACCTTTAAACTTTTACAAATAAATGTGGATTTCTTGTAGTAAATCTTAATACGTTTTTTTGTTTTGGCGGAACCATCAACAATTGTGGAGTCAGAAAATGTTTAAACGTGTTCTTAAAAATGTATCTCGGAAGAAAGCTTTTGGGCTTGACGGGACACCGATCATTTTACTCAATAATTGTCCGCCTGAACTGAAACCGATTTTCGATTGATAAACGTCAAAAACAAATTTCCAAACTACGGAAACAATTGTTACATACTTAGCGGTTAGGATGATTTACATATACTTCGTGCGTAACCTTCTCTATAGCTTGTATCGGCGAGACCGTTCCTGACCTTAAACGCAAACCATCGCATGGGCCTTTACATATCGTCTCCTTAAACTTTCTCAAATGCGGCCTTAAAGCCAACGAAGAACACCTGTGTTTTTTCAAGGTATGATACTTTTATCGATCGTTTATTTCCAGTCCAATCATAAGTTATTTTAAAGAAGATTTTTGCCCTTGATTGTTTGGCGCAATTAAGTGGGTCTCTTCCCTTAATGTTTACATTCATCGGATTAATTTTCATCCAATCAGATTTTAAAAATGATTATGTATAGTATATGAACCTGACTAGGTCGTGATTAAGTCGGTCACCACCAGCAGTCTTGTGCTCTCCCTGACAGTGTTAGGTTGTGCGCTACTGTCGTCAAACAGTTAAAAGTAGTGATCTTTCCTTGCGGCTCATTGATTTGCGAAAAAAATCTACAGCAAAATCACATGCATCATATGGCGCTGCTAAAACGTTCACCATCCCCGAGAGAAATAAATTGTACGATTAATTCAACAGCGCTCAAAATCAATCATAATTATAAACATTTGAATTTGTTTTTGTTGCTTAAAGCTTCCGTTTCTTACGTCTTCATTGTTATTCTGCAAAAAAAAAATCAATTCCCCTCACTTACTTCTTTTTCTGTGCCATTAAACCCATTGGTGAAATCAAAACTATTCATTTCTAACCTTGCAAACCCATTTAAAGTCCAATTTCAGTGTTGCCGCCTATTCCACAATAAAATAAAAACAACCAGGTTAGATGACAGTAAACCTATCATAAATGCCAAATTACACAAATTTGTACCTACCGCTTGACATTTTCCGTTGTGTGCTAAACTAAATGGCAAGTCACGAATGTCATCTGAAACGTATTCCACCAATCCCATTATCTGCAAAATAAAAACAAAAAAAAAAGCTTTAAATAACTGGGTTAACGTTGTAAGGCAATTTCTACTGTAGGTATCAAATGTCGAAGGTTGAAAACATAATTGCACATTTCTGACACCAAAAGAATATCTCAAATGTCCAATTTAAAAAATTCTATTGACGTCCTTTTTTAATCGCTTAAGTTGCGAGTAATTTGAGAGCAAAAAACAGTGTTTTTACATTAAGAGGTTTCATCAATGGAGTGGGCTGCTAAATTGAAATAAATGCCAACCCACTGGTTGGTTTGATGCTAAAAAAGTCAAATTAGATGAGTAAATGTTAGGTTTTTCGCTGACATCATCGATGGTGGGCTATTTCTTGACCGTCTCATTAGCGACTATGAGTGTTCATTGTGCTAATTCGAATTTCCATTATGTCCAGAACGGAGATGAGAAAAAGTTGTATGAGAGTTCATGCTCTAGCTACGGTCTGATTTTTAGAACCAAAAACAAGCTTGACAGTTCTACAAATGCACCAGTTCAACAAATGCCGAAATTAAATAAGCTTGTTCCATATTCATTAATAAACTTGTTTTTTTGGGAACCCTGTATTTTCAACATCTATGTTTGAACTATTTCACGGAAATGTAACTTACCGATATCATTCCTTTACTTTTTTTTCTAGGTATGCAAAGCTCTTAATATTATCTGTGAAATGGAGTACTTCGGTCTCGAACACTGGATGCCTAATCAAAAGGAGACGCGTCCCCGGCAGTGGATCAATCTCAGGAATCGACTCACTCAAGACGGTAGCTGCGGCAGTAGCGGCATTCAACTGATGCTGGCGTTACGTGTGAAATTCTGGGTACCAGTGCATTATATATTACAAGAGAGCGTTCGTAATCTCTTTTATATGCAAGCCAAAGAAGATCTTCTTGAAGGACGCTTAAATGCCAAAGATTGGAGTAATGCTGCAAAGTTGAGTGCGTTTTTATGTCAAGCGGATGGAATACGTTTCAATGAATTATCTTTGAAATCAAAATGTCCGGTGCGTATTAAGCGAGAACAACAGGAGCAGTTGTTAAAACAAATTCAACAACAACATCAGCAACAGCTTAGAGAGAAAAAAGAAAAAGAATACGTTTTCACGTTGAAAAAACGTCGCCTATCAAAGCAAAAATCCTGTGAAAATATTGACAATCCACATCAGCATCCGGTGAATCATCTTAGTCATATAGCCGTAGGTGATCATTCAATAGCATCAACATCATCCACCTCAAGTCCCGCCATAAGTACACCAGCACCAGTAACAACAATGCCATTAGCTACATCATCCTCGACAGCATCGTCAACATCATCATCATCGTCGTCGGCGGCATCATCAGCATCGACAACGACGATAACATCTTCGGCAGTATCAACGCATTCAACAAATGGATTAAGTGCGGATAAATCTGTGGTCACGTCGCCATTGAAAATCTACGAGGACTACATAATAAGGCCAGCTAACGATATTAGTGGTGAGCTCCCCGATGAGTTTCTTCGTCAAATTGCTATCGAACATGAGAAATTGGCCAGGTTGAATATGCCACCAAAGTCGGCAAAGTATTGGCTCTTGCAGGAAATTCAGGAGCTACCTGGTTATGGAGAGGAGATATTCAGTGGCTTGACCACAAACGAGAATTCGGTGCGTTGTGATATTGCGGTCGGAGCTCATGGTATCACGGTTTGCACTAGAGATGAGAAAAACAAGTAAGTAGCAAGTTTTTAACTTACAATCATTTAATTGGGGAAAATTGACACAAACGTGGAAGGCACCAAAAGGGATGGGGTCGATACTAGCTCTTCTTCAATCAACTTCACCTCAAAATTCAAAACTTTTTTAACTCTAACCCACCATTCAAATAAATTTAATTATTCTTAAGTGATGAACTTACTTTATCTGCAAGAAAAGCTTGGATGCACCTTATTACTCAAAGAACTATACAGCTCCTGAGTAAAATGATAGTCTTTATTTTGACGAATCATTGTCCAATAGTAAGTCACGAGAAAAGACTGCGGTTCCAGTTCATAGAAGAAGAAAAATTTGTCCCTCATATCTGAAAATATTTCGTACCGTCTAGAGTAAATCATTCATGTGCCATGATCCTCAAAAAAGATGCCCCACCATCTGATTTGGATTACCTGATCACTATTACTTCAAATTTAGAACCCGCATTGGAAGAGTCAGATGGTAGCCTCCCGAAATCCACTGTTTCAGTCAGGAAATTGGACCTGTGATTTCGAATTCCAGATTAGTTCAAAATGGCTGCTGTACTCTATCTCTGTACAGGAAAAATAAATATTCACTTAGGCTGGGCGCTCACGAAAAGTTGCCAAGTGAGTGCCCAGCCTTACAATTCAAGCAGCTTAAAAATTCCTTAATGAAGAATGTTCTTTATCGTTCCCAAGACACCAAGCCTCCTCGATAGAGTTATAATCAAACTGGTCACTTCATCATATTATTTAGAACGCTTTCATCGATCTGATTGGAACCAAGAAGCAAAATAATATTCTGTTTGTTCAGGTCTTATTTTTCACATCCCGCGCCCAACCCCTTAACTACTCAAGTTGGTAAGCCACTTCTCTTCCTACTTTCATCAATGCAATTTAAATCAAATCGGCTGGGATCAATCTTAACGTTGGATTAGTGCCTCAATCTTCATCAAAACAAACAAATTTGCTGACGCAAACACATAAATTCAAGTGTATTCCAAACTCTCATCCATATACGTAGACGACTAGTAGCATTACTCTCTGGATCTGGACAAGAAATAAACGACAGTTCTGCGAAAACACATCTTCTACCGCCAATCATCAATAATGGATGAGAGACTCCACCTGTCATCGTACGTCTTCGCCAACAACGCGCACGTCCTACCTGTTAGACTGGCCAAGAAGGAACTTCATGTTTTTACAGTTGACGACCAACCAGTCTGACCTCCTTTTTGTCCGTAGTTTACTTGCATTCTGATTTATTCAATTTCTCCATCTCGAAGCAGAGCTGATTACTCAACTTACCAAATCGGAGTGTACGGTAACTTGGTTGGGGACCACTTGGATCAAAATGTTATTGTACGTTATATGAACAACCACCACCACCCCGAGGAGAAAGAAAAGTCTCTCTGATTTTGTATTATGGTGAACTTTCTTATTCCTGACACAAGGAAAGAAGCAAAACAAAATGCGAGTATGCCCAGGATGTGCATTGTAATTTCCCGATTGACCTTATTTGCTACTGGCTGTAGCAGGGTACTCCGTTCTCTGTTTTATTAGAATAACGAGGGTTGGCTCAAGGTATCGAATCAATTTATGGGCAACGACACAAGTTGTTTTTTATTGTTTTTTCATCCAAGTAAAGAGGGAGAAGTATCCGCATCGATGTTCACTGCTGGGATTTTTCATAACTTGATTTTCAGGGTTTGGATCATAAATCTACATCACCCACAATTGTATCTGTTTCCATGAGAGTATATAGTCGAAAAGAACTACAACTGACAACTTTGTGTGTATGCCTACAGTGGATGTGACCTGAGAGTGAATATTCTATAGATAAGTGCGATAAAGTGGGAAGAAAATAAAAAGATACAATAAATGTGATCTGTCAAAGGCAACAAATGTCCAACGATTGACTGTAAGGTCGTCTTTGCAAACGTGTTAGGTACGTGTGACAGAAAGTTTTTGGCTTTCGTATTCCCTGAAGGTGATTCTTTATCCTTTTTCTGTTTGATGTTTCAATTAATGTGATAAAGTGATGACCTCTATTATTAAGGTTGATTCAAGCAACTGGGATTTATTTGAAAAAGATATTATCTTTTTGCGAAATGTTAACTGCTGCTGGCCAGTTTCAGCATTAATATTCGTTTTAAAGTTTTGAAGAGAGAAAATAGATATGAGATTTAGCTTTGGTTATACTGGGGTAAAGCAAAAGTTCGCAACCGTTTAGATTGAGGCAGCGATTTGCTTATTTAGTCTCAGGCATCCGTGATGGTGTGAATCTTAAACCAGACATTCAGTCTCCTTGGCGTCTTAAACATTGGTGCTGTGATTCAAAGATTCTCTTTGCATGGACATTATTGTCCATTCATTCGAAGAGGCTGAGCTTAAGGGAGTATCTTCTCCATTCGTACTCCTTACAACTGAAACGAGTATTCTACGAAGAATTTTTTCTTTCGAAAGTTCTCAATATCTGCTCTGGTTTCGTGTGTATGGTCCAACACTGGGCATATAAATGAGTGGCAAAACTGGAATAATCATTGTTTTGTAAAGCACATATTTCGTCTTTCGAAGTAAGAATTTTGAACCTATTTGATTAACCAAACCGACTAGAAATGGTTTCCTAAGCTAAGTCTTTATAAAATTTTCAAGATCAACTCTGATTCTGACGTTGTCTGCATATCCTAGCAGCTGGACGTGTCAGAAAAAAAAGAAAAAGATTGAAAAAGTCACATGATAGCGCATATCCTTGAAAAAATGATTAATTTTGCCGGGAGCCGGAAATGTGGCCATCGCCTTGTATAGTTCAAGACGATGAATGCTATCATATGCGGATTCAAAGTCGATGAAGAGATGGTGATTCTCTACTTGAAAATCGTTGGTCTTTTTCAGGATAAATGCCACCCTCTTTACAATTGGGGCAGTTGTTATTGGACGTTGAACTTTCAACGTTTAAAAATTCTTCATTAACAAATTTGCCTCTTGAATTACTTCAGTTTACGGCTTGGCCTCTTTTTATCACCCTTCGATTATAGCAGAAGCAAGATTGATTTTATTGTTTTCCGATGTAGTTGCACACTTTTGCTTTTTACAATCAGTTTTTTATTCTAGTTATCTTCTTCATCATTAAGCGTCAAACTCATATATTTGACTCCCTTTTTTCTTTATCGCATTGAATGGTTAATAAAAGTCTCCATTTTCTAACTCAGGCTAATCTGCTTTATTTAAGATCAGCTTTGCAAGGCTCCACTTATTCCGAACATTTTTGTTTATCATGTGTTACAATATCATTTTTCAAAGTAGTTAACAATGGTTTTTTGACATCTTCATGATTACCTTCTTGAACGTCTTAGAATGACGAATCTTTAACCTCTGAATTTCAATGGAAATTCATGATTTCTCTGCGAAATTTGCTTTCAGTTGTTTCATGATAATTCCTTGATAGATTACGAAGCGCCAGCGCTAGCTACATACTGTAATCAGGCACTCAAGTGCAGCTTAGAGTTTTCCGGTTCTCGTTCGCTATCAACAAACGGTTCAAAGTTTTTTTTTCTTTTTTTATCGTAACTTTTGGGAAGGATTTTTTTTCATATAAAACTCGGAGACAAATTGTTTAAAATAATTCAATACCCAAATATATAGTACACCATTTTCTAGGTGATTGCGTGTGTCAAACTTCCCCAAAACAAGTGTCAATTTATTAAAAAATATGGTCTATATGTTTTCTTGTTTTTATCTCTTTTGTAGCATCCCTTTCAGTGCGATTGCCGCGGCTAAATCCTTCCGACGTACTTTCAAACTCGAATATGTCGACGATCATAACGATCGCAAGGAGCTCGAGATCAAGCTGCAGAAGCATGCAATCGCCGCTGGTCTCTATCGGTCAATAACCGAACGCCATGCATTCTATGTCTGTGATAAGGTACGCGGTGTGGTTACCAATCAGTTTACACGTGATCTCAAGGGCACCATAGCTTCAATGTTCAAGGAGGATACGGAGCTTGGAAAACGTTACGTTTTCGACATACAACGAACTTGTCGCGAGGTGCACGATCAGGCTCGAAGGATCCTTCATGAGCGGGGCATTGAAATAACGGCTGCATCGACGAGCACAGCCGACGATATTAGTAGATTGCTGCCCACCAGTACAGCAGTGAAGGATGGAACGTTAGTTGGAGGGACGACCGGAAAGGTCGATATTGCCATAAAGGAAAAGGAGGAACGGGAGGCGGCCATTGAACGGTGCGTAGATACAAGGATCTCAGAAGCGATGACATGCAAAATCTGTATGGATCGTTCGATAAACAGTATGTTCAATCCGTGTCGGCATGTTTTGGCGTGTAGTCAATGCGCAGCAAGGTAAGGATCAATTAAGAACTTTTGAGATGTTGATCGATGGATTGGTGGTGAAATATGCGAGTTTTAATTTAAATTTCGTTTTTGGCTGAGAATTGGAAATACAAAAAAAGAAGCAAGAGAGTCAGTTATGAGTGTTGAAAGGCAACAAGACCCACCTGGCGGAAATGGGAATTTAATAATTGAATATAGACTTCAGATACTAGCCATCCATTTGAACACAGGTAGAGATTTAGATTTAAGAAGATGCTAGGTATAAGGAAAAACGAAAAGGATAGAAAAATGAGAACTTTTGTGACAATTGTATTCACGTGAAAATGTATGACTACCCTGCCAAAAAGGCAAGGAAATTAATTAAAGGTTTTAAAAAAATGCAATCGTGTGAATTTGAAAAATGTTGTTTTTCGTCTTCAGAGTACAAAAAATACTTAAATGCAACATACTCTCTTAACTTATTTTTTATAGTGTTGTAATGATCCATTCCAATTAATGTTTTATTAAAAATTCTAACAAATTAATATATTAAAAAAGTGTCTTAAACTAACGCTGCAACCAGGAACCTTCTGCAAATGGATCCAAAAATCAAGCCATTTTGAAGATGTAAGAAGCCTGATCTCTTCATTAGAGTGACTTAAAGAGTTATTTTTTAAGAAACCTTAATTTTATAGCTGCATGTAGACGTAATGACCAGCGTCCTTTTATGATACATTCGGTTGCATTAAAAAGAGGCGTTTGAGTCCAATAAGCAATTTGCTTTAGTACGTTTCAGCTTGGAACTGCATTCGCATTAGTTCTCTGTTGAGACCTAAACATGCAACTTTTACGATGAGTGAAAACTTTTATTTCGTATCCGGGGAATATATGTTAATAGTTCAGACAAGGGTTAAATTGTATCTACAAAAGCAAAATAGTATAAGCTTGATTGGAAATTAAAAGACCGCGATGGACAACTTCTTGCCAAACCGAATCAAAGTGGTAGCTCTACCAGCAAAGATGGGAACTCATTAAAGTGATCCCTGCCCGCCTTATTCTAGCTTCGGTCGTGAAATTCTGGTGAAGTCTTTGAGTGAAATATTTCAAAAGCGACATTTAGAGATTAAAAATCACTGTACATAGGAGCATATAAGTAGTACGTATCGGTATTATCAAAAGCCAGGCTCCGCAGAAAATAATATAACCGCATATGACCGCATCAATTCAACCGAATCTAACTGAAGATTTTTACAAATTGACTTATTATTTCTGTTTTAAATTTGCAGGTGCATTAACTGCCCAAACTGCCGAGTGAAAATCACGAGTGTTGTGAAAATATTCCTACCACCAGAGCTGCGAGCAAATATGCTCGCCCACAGCAACACGGTCAGCTCGCATGGCAGCATCAATCCACTTAATTCAAATGACGATGCGAACCCACTTGACGACACTAGCGCCATACCATCGGCCGAGAGCTCGCCAACCAATAGTTCGGGCGCAGCACCAATTTCGACACCGAAATTGACGGCGGCCGCCTAGAATTGGCTTTGGTCTTGGCTATTTCGAATCTTAGAATGGGTTTGTGTACCGGTTGTATGAACATCTTTGTTTGGATTCTTCGAATTCGAATTCGCCATGTGAATTCGCGCCAGTTTATTTTCGTTTTTCTTTCTGTTTGTTTTTGAAGATTTTCAGTTTGTTTCTTATCTCTGAAAATTCATGTGACAAAACACTCACAAAGCAAAAAAAAAAAAAATGTGGAAGAAAAGAAATCAAACAAACGCGCTGTGTCGTTAAAATGTTTGCGCGCGCATGAAAATAACGTGATATCAGATGTGATTCTATTTTGTTTCTTTTTTTTTTGTTGGTTTTGTTAATTTATAATTTTATTTGTTTTGTTTTTGAACACATACATTTTTCAAAATAGAAAACCGTAAAACCCTTTAAATTCCTTAAATGGCATTTAAATAACTGTTGAACAATCAACCAATCAATGCAAAAATAATATATTTAAATTAAAATAAAAGAAAAGCATCAATTTTGAGTTTGTTCCTTTTTTTTTAATTTTTGTTCGAGTTTTGTGAATATAAATATTGTGTGAATGAAGTTAAAACGATGCATGGACACGTACATATTTTATCAATCAAAATCGTATAAATATATATTTAAATACCTAATTTAAGCTTCGTGTCCTTAAAACAATAAAATAAAACTATGTGTAAACCCCAGTTACCTTATAAATAAATTACTAAATTGCAAACAAATTGAATAAATATAATTTTGTATTGTTCTAAATATAAGATTGTCCCAACGTAAACTTATTTATAAATTATATAAAATGAAAAACACTGTATTTTTTAACATTAGTTATAAATATAAAATTCAAAAATATACAACAGAGTGCATTATTTTGGCTTCGAAGCCAATGTCTTCTTAATCTTTTTTTTTGTAGATATGCTGTAGCTGTTTGGTTTTTGGAGCTAGAAAAATAATACTTGTGAACATTTTCTTTTGCTAGATTTCAAATGAAACTAGTTATATACATATATTATAAATTAATAAGCGTATCTTAACAATAATAAATTGATTTCTAGTAAAGTCTCGAAATTTAGCGAGTTACCAATTTAAGTGTTAAATGTACAAAGAAAAAATTATGTAGAAATCCACGAAAAAGTAAAGCGAACAGCTGAAAAAATAACATTTGTGGAAGTAGAGAAAAAAATTCAAAATATATACATATACATACATAACAAAAAATGACGTTCTTTTTTACTTCTTTTTTTTCTGTTTTCCATCAACTGTAGAATTGCAGGTGAAGGTTTTTATTTACAGACCAACTTGCAAGAAAGGATTTCACTTTTAACTATCATGGTGCACTATGAATAAAATGGACCTCAATGCAAGCACTTCAATTGGAAAAGCTGACTTTTTGACGTCGGAAAGTGCATAAATTACACCCATTGTTGATGTTGCCATTAATGCTGTGAAATGCTTTGGTTTCCCGAAGCGGTGAAAGAAATTCCTTTACCTTCTTGCTGCCTCATATGTTACTATGCTTACATTCGCCCCTAACTTGAGTATAACTGCCATATATGGTAGAGTGCTCAAAAAACCCTCTTGAGCCTGCTCGACAGAGATAGAAATCAAGCGTTAAAACACCTCTTTGATCGTTTCCACTCGTGTTAGGTGTCAACTTAATAAGGGTATTAATAACCCCTTGAACGTGTGTTTGTTTAAAATAGAATAAATTAAAAAAAAAAAACACTACATCGCTGCCAGTTCCTTAGATTAAGCAAATAGACATCTGGAGTTTGCTTGTTCCTTTGAAATGAAGACTCGGTGTTGCTGATGGTCTTGAAAATGAATGTCATGATTTGAAGATATACATTTTTTTTGTTCTATTAAACCAATTTGTCGGAGCTTGAAACTTGCTTCATTAGAATATGAGATTCGAAACTTGAGTGAATGTTTTGGCTGGACTGCATTCTGTGAAGCTTACATGATTTCCATTAGCATCTTATCTTGCGGAGCTGCAACTTTAAACCGAAATAAATCAAACACGGAAACATCCAATTTAATAAACAACGTTCAAAAGAAGATTACGATATGCTTCTCTTGGGCGATATCCTTATGCACCCACAAAACAAAAAGAAAGAGTTAGAATGGGCCAAAAGGATGGGAGAGAAGAAGATTTCAAATAATTTGCAGGAGCGATTAATCCAAGTGCGTGGCATTTCCCACACAACAGAGAATTTTGTTCATTGAAGCGCTGAAAAAAAATCCATCAGACTGTGTGATTCCAACCCTCAGGCGGCTCTGCTATGATTGGTGGACTGGTGGATCTGGTTAAAGTGATTGGACGAATGATTAAGAAACCATAAAAACAATTTTTAAGGAAAACCCTGTGGTCACTTGCACTCCAATAAAATGGTAAAAGTTTCACATTTTGAGCAGGCCAACGACTAACCAGACATCACTGCATTGACAAGCATTTCTGTAACATAAGGAAGATGAAAAAATCTTAAAAGTCATTTTTAAGCCGCCGCATTCAATAGGTTTTAAGCACATCCTATGTATAACTAGATAGATTGGCTCAGGATCAATCATGGTGGCATTATCTGAACCAATATACCACAATCAGCAATTCAAAAACAGATAGTTTTAATGTTAAAAATTGTATACATGTCTACCATACAGCTTAGCTTGCAGTTAATACATATTTTCGAATCTGTGATTATTTCCGGCTTTTATATATTATTTAATATTTTAATTAATTTTAAATCCCAATTGCTTCCCAGACTTAACGTGGTGACTTACGTCATGCGTCTTGTTAGTAGAATCGCTTGTAAAAATCGAATCAACGCATCAACTCAGGCCGATCAAAGTCGCAGGTGACTTGTTGAATTATATAATTTTATTCATTATTTCGGTAGCGCAAACCAACTATTGTGAGCAAGCGATCGCCTGTGACTGAGCATTTACACGGTCGATTGCTTCCTTGCAACTTTCGATTTTCGTCACTTGTGGCCTAGCCAAACAGCAATTAACACAGTCGATATTCGCCGTGCGGCTAAAATCGTAAGGCTTTAGTCACCCGTGTAAGACCCCCATGAGATACGTTGTATCTCTCATCGGTGCCTTGAAAGAACATTATAAGGTCACTATGTACATGTACTCATCTTTGTCGCTGAGACTATCCACATACGACTGTCCATACGTATTGTGTATCCCTGATGATTGGTTGGTGTGTCTTCCTTTAATAAGATCGTATTTTCTTTTTTAAATTCCCATCTAGAAGTACTACTGTGTCCAAAAAATAAGGTGACATTGTATTTATTTTGAAAATTCTTTATTTATTCTTCCAAATCAATTTCATTCCCTTCAAAGTAATCTCCTCCCGATGCAATGCACTTATGCCAACGGATTTTCCAATCTTTGAAACAGGGGTTGTAGTCACTTTCCGGGATGGCCTTCAGTTCCGTCTTCGCTGCGGCTTGAATCTCCTCTATCGTATCAAAACGGTGTCCCCGGAGCGGTGTTTTGAGCTTGTTGAGCAGCCAGAAGTCGCACGGCGCCAGATCAGGTGAATACGGTGGTTGCGGAACGATATGGGTTGAGTTTTTGGTGAAATGATCACGAATTACGAGTGAGGTATGGGATGGTGCATTATCGTGGTGTAAAAACCAAGAATTGTCTTTCCACAATTCCGGCCTTTTTAGGCGGATAGCGTTACGCAAACGACGCATAACGTTCAAATAATATTCCTTGTTGACTGTTTGGCCGGTTGGAAGGAATTCATAAAGCACAACACCACGATAATCGAAGAAAACAGTCAACATGACCTTGATTTTTGAGCGACTTTGGCGCGGTTTTTTTGGTCTCGGCTCTCCTTTGGCACGATATTCGCTCGATTGATCGGTTGTTTCGGAGTCGTAAGCATAGATCCAAGTCTCATCGCCAGTTATAATGCGTTTCATGACATCCTGATAGTCGGAAAGCATTGTTTCACACACTTCAACGCGACGCCTTTTTTCCAAAAAATTCAATGTTTTCGGTACCAGTCGAGATTTGACGCGTTTGAGGCCCAAAGCATCCTTCAAAATGGTACTGACTGAGCCTTTCGATAAGCCAACTTCATCAGCAAGGTCTCTAATCGTTAATCGATGGTTTTTCAACACCAAATCTTTGATTTGTTGGACGTGAGCTTCATCGGTTGAGGTTGATGGTCGCCCAGAACGCTCTTCGTCTTCGACACGTTCACGGCCGGCTTGGAAATCACTATACCACTTGTAAACATTTTTTTTAGACAAAGCCTCATCATCAAAGGCTTTCTGCACCATCCTCAACGTATCCGCAGCAGAAAATTGATTCCGCAAACAAAATTTAATGCAAATTCTTTGCTCAATAAATTTCGACATCGCAAAAAACGAAAAACTCACTTTTAGCAGCTCACAAAACGACGCGTATCTCAAACACTATGAAAAAATTTTGCATGAAATTTCACATAGATGTCACTGACAGTACTACCAACCTAAAAAGAAAGAAAAATTTCCAAATCCTTCGACGCGCGCAGTTTAAATTCATATGTCACCTTATCTTTTGGACAAAGTAGTAATTGGAATGGGTCTGATTTAAGGAATTTAAAATTCCGAATAAATACATATTTAGTCAAGCGTACATGCCGAATTTTTCTTCTGCGTATTAGCAATATTAACACCTGAAATAGGCTTCGTTAAATTTGATTCACTGGCTTAATTTGTTTAAAAAATGTTAAAAAAAAGAGAATTTCAATTGTTCTATTAAAATCTAACTTTTTCTGATGAAAAAGACTCAAAGTCCAAATAACTTCCAGTTTTCAAGTGTTTTTTTAAATAAAAATATAAATATTTGTGCTGCAGTTTATAATTATAAATAGCTTCATCAATATTCTATTTACTAAGCTAAATGGCCCAATCAAGATAACTTAATTACTAAACAGACTTTGGAAATAGGAAATGGTTTCTCCTGGTTTTTTGTCGAAAATCGAAATTGATCAACGCTGAAAGTTTTCCAATATTTTTAATATCAGGAGGCTACTTATTTCTCGATGTTGAACACTGTTTTCTAAGCCTTTCTGTCAAGTTCGTCCCAAAACAATTCTACTGAGTTGAGGACATTTCATATTCAGAAGTGCCCCTTTCTCTACTTCATGATCTAAGTTTACACTACAAAGCTTGAAAAAATGTTACGGAACTGTGATTTTTTTTCTCCCACCTGCTAATGACTTAATTATTTCGATCACTGTACCATTTCTTACAAAAATAAGCAATGTATCGAAATCTGCTTGGGAAGAACTATCAAAATTTGCAAACAAAGCCCGACTGTATGTCGTAGTCCCCCCAAAGCAGGAACTGCAACTACTTACAAAAAAAAAGATCTAATGTTGAATACTTCCTTAGCTTGGAAGGAAGTTTTTCCACCTCTCCAATGAAGTTATACGTGTGCCCTTTCGTCAAAATTGACTCAATAAATTTTATGGGCCTTCGTGGGGGTCCCAATTGATCTGATTAGCGGGCAGATGCAGTGTTTTTGCGACGAAAATATAAGAAATCGAAAAAAAGAGCTTTCAATACTTGCCTATTCGAGCCTTAAAAATGAGTAAGTTATAAACTTGTCAGCATGACAGCACGATAGACTTATCAGAACAGATGCCCACCCACTTAGTCAAACTACTACCGTTAATTTTATCAAAGGTGGCAACACCAGATTCGCAAGAAAGAAACAAGTTCAAAAATAATCTAAAAATTTAAATGCAGGCGCTTAACCAACTTTGCCGCACAGTTGACTGGTAATAACTCTTTCCTTCATTCATTCTAGCGGCTCTTTTATGCGTTTACAGATTGACAGCAGGAACCTAAGTTTACTTTCATTATTAGTTCGTGCCCAAAAAGTTTTATCGACTCACATCATCTTAATAAAACTCCCATGATTCTATGTCCCCCTTAAAAGAAGACCTATAACGGCCGTGCTGCCATCTTCCCAACTCAATACAAAACTTCATTTCGAAACAATAATGGCCGACAAATTTTCGAATTGGAATTCAACATTTTTTTTTACTTGTCTTCATTCGAACAATAAACAGAACCAGACTTTTCCATATGAACGAAAGAGATCACACATTCGCCGGCGCATTCATCAAAAAGAGTCAACCACATCAGCCGATTGGCCTAAAAAAAATCTGACTTGACAGAAAGAAAAAAAATCCAAGATGGACGCTTCAAGAATCTGCACAGTTTCGTTCGTTCGTTGGATTTTTCTCCTTTTTAACTAATAAATAAACTTCATCCACCCACGTACGAATGCAAATTCAATAATTTAACAAGTGCTCGTGTGAATACTAAAAGTTTTAAACACCCAAATCAATTTCAATTCGAGAAAATTACAAAAAGAGAAACCAGCACACAATCGCGAGTGTGCATTGAACAAAAGAAAAAAAAGCAGTTTTGTCAAACTGAAACACGAAATCTCATTCCGCCTTCGTTTTGCCGTTTCGTCGTCGTTCGTGTATTTCATTTCGTCATCATAATAGCCGCCTTCGTTTATTCGTAAGTTGTCGCCGCTTGTTTCATTCTCTATTTTATATCTCTGTCGTAAATTTTAAGCGAAAAAGACGATCGCAATTATCCAGGCAGCGTGTGTGCCGCAGGAAGTGACAGGAGGAAGATTCCTCCATCGTCGTCGTCGTCGTCGTTGAAGTCGCCGCCGTGATAATCGTGCGGGGACCGCAGAAAGTTTTCCCCTGGCTCGTGTGTATTTCTGAAGTGCGCCCCCTCAATTCCGCCCGCAATTAGCTCTTTAAGTTTATCCATGCAAGAAAGTTTTCCTAAAAATACGTGAAAAAAGCACTCTCCAGTGCCCGAAATTGATGGGAATTCTCGTGTTCTGTGAAAAAAGTGAAAATGCAAGTTGCTCCAGTTAGAATGTTTGCAGTTCAAATGCTGGCGAACGCCAATGTGACGAATTGCGGATAGTCGATAGCAGAAGTTGTTTGCCCCGCATAGATGCACTTCCGGTTCCGCAACACGAAATAAAACATCGTATTTGCAGTCAGCTTGTCGGAGCTTGGCTTAATCTACTGACAACCAAAAGCTACATATACGCACAACAAATCAAGAATCAACAGCAACATAAAACGAAACGGAAAAAAAATAAATAAATACGAGGATTTAACAAGTACTGAGGATTGGAGGATTATCTTTCCTCGTCGACCTTTATTGGATTATAATTAAATTTACGTTTACGCGTCGTCGTTTGTTTTTTTTTATCGTATTTCTGGTTGGAGATCCATCTGCAACTCTTGCTCCACCTCCAGCCGGTTACCCGTTCTTCCCAATTTTTTTTATATACCAGTGTGTAGCTTGGCGGATATATCGTGTGCCGAATAATACACGTCACCACCCGCACCGCACCGTTGATTTCTTTTTGGGATTATACTCTGTGAGAAGCGAGCCGAATTGAGGGATCAATGCGAGGCATCCACATAAGTGGAGGTTGAGATTTATTTTACATTGTTGAGGATACACAATACGCCGAATAGAAGGTAAGTTGCAAACGAATTATTTTTTTCCATATACTATATTCCTTTTATGAAAAAAAGGGTTGCAAATGGTTTGAATGGGGAATCGTACATACTACAGGAGCAACAATCGAGTTTCTAGCTTTGACCATTTAATAGATGGGGGAATGGCGTAAAACAGCCATTGTGCTTTGTTTGGCATTCTGTCGTTATGAAACTGGATTTGTTGAAAATACTCCCGAATACTCTTTTACACTTCAATTTCTGCTCTTTTTACATATTGAAACTGTTATCTTTATTGTAGGCGTTCTATCAATCAATTTTTGGGAGAAAGGATTTTCAAAATTTGTCTTTCGATACATTGCTTTCAAATCGTCTTATCACATACATCTTAAAGCCGCCTATTTCGTACCTTATCTGAAGGGGTTCTTTTTGATTGATGAATTCTTGGTAAACCTTTAAAGAATTCTTGAGATCATAAGCTTGCATTGATGTGAATTCAAGCCTTATTAATTGCAAAATCGATGTTAAATCCTAACATTAGTCTATAATTATCCTCATTATTTCAGCAGAGCAGTATTCCAACACTATTATGGAACAACCATCATGCCGGACTGTTGGGACGATTCAGCTAGAGAGCCTTTTTTTATTCAGCATAACAAAGAACTTGACTCAAATCGACTTCTCCGTCCATATCAGTTCGAACGACTAACTGATGTCCAGTTCTGGAACTCTATTTTCCCATCTTTCCGCTTGATTTTGTTTTGACTTCGTGGCAAAGGGTTCCAGGGTTTTCTTTTCGCTCTGTTGTCGCTCCCATGTTTCAAGCTTGTATGTCCTCCTTCATGCAATGTTATTATGCATCAACTTCACACTTCCATTTCCATTTGTCAACTTCACTTTTTTCCATTTGTCATTTTATTTTTATAGCTCTTTTTAAGCTTTAAATACTGAAAGATTATGCAACCTGCTTTTATAGTTAGAACCAAATCTGGTTTTCAAAAAAATGCCCATAATTGCAGTTTAAGAGAAAAATTTGAACCTGTTTCTTTTTTTTGAAATGCTTTAATTGCTTTTAGATGCAATTATCTCTTATACCGTTCGAGATAAATGATCGCTCCGGATACTTATTTATAACAATTAATTTAATTTATAACAAAAGAACAAAGACCAGATCAGTTGATAGACCCTGTTCCGGATCCTATTGGAAGTCTTGAATTTTTATCTAGTTTTTGGATTCCCTTCTGAAAACTTTGTCTCACATATGTGGCACTGGTCGTAGTATGATTGGGAGACCAACGACTAGGTTTGTAGTTCTAGCAATATGAGCGTCATAAGATTCTTGAATACACGCTTTTAGTACGTTCATGAGGAACAATTTGGTCTTCTTATTCCTTGTCATCCCTGTATGATATCCTTTTCGACATTTTACTCCTGATGTCTGTCCACAGGAGATACTTTGATTTTTGTTTATAGACGATATTGCAACTTATATTTAGCCAAGAAAATACTTCAATCATCTCTGAACTGGTTTGATCTGCATAGCATCGAAGGCTTCTCTTTATGGAGTCCGACCACACCAGTTGCTCAGTTATTTAACACTCGTTTGTGAAGTACAATACACAGTAATGCTGTGTATGTCTCTAATAAGGCATTGCCTACCTAATCGCTTCTCTTAATTCGAGCATAGTCTTCTCGTCCTTATTGAAGAATAGCTTTCTTTGTGCACAAAGAAAATTTGCTGCATGGTTCGTTTGATCTGGCTGTCATTTATTAAGCGTTCGTGTTAATCTCGTTGACAGCTTTTCAAATAAAGTTATGAAGCCTAAAAGATAGCTGACTTTTTTTGCCTACGCTGACCCGAAGAGCAGATTCAGATTCTCCTCATTGTTAGGACAATATTAAGATTGTCTCTGGTTAACATTTTTCCTTTTATATCTTTGAAAAGGGGAAAGACCAAATATAGGCGTTCAATTGCAAAACGTGTGTAGATGCGTCATAGCCGAGCTGTTCTAGAAATATTGTCAAAAGGCGCTCCAGCCGTTTTAGCAGAGGTGTTCGGTTACCGCTCTGTATCTTTGGTGGACTTTCGAAAATTTATCTGTTTTCTGTCAAGTGAATCTAAAATAATCATAAGTTAAATTCATTAGTTTTTATAAGCTTTAACTCCTGTTATGCTTTGCATTCATGAGACTGATGACATAGTGAAGTCCTTAGTATATATAATGCAGAACTCAAGTTCCCAATCAGAAATTCGAAATCAATCTTTTCACGTAATTTTTTCATGACCTTGTCTTATCTTTTAAAACTGAGCTTTTCAAACTAAATTGATGGATAAGTTCACTGATTGATCAATTTAATCTTTTTTTGCGTGCTTTTGGGTAAGTGAAATCCATAATAATAATAATCTTTCAATCAGAAGTCCTTTTCGAAGACTTGAAAACATCTTACAAGTCTTCTTGTGTTGTTACCTGCTCATAGTTTATTTGGTTATGCTTATAGTTCTCAAAAAAAATATACAATCTTTCTGATCAAACCCTCCTTTTTCAGTTTTCCATTTCTCAAGGAGAACTTCCCTAAATTCCGAAAAATACGAACTATTCAGGCCTTGAACTAATCCTACTTCGGAAATTGGCGATACTATTCATTCGCGTCGTTTTTGAGGTTGTCGGCCTTTAAAATTATTCTCCACGTTCTATTGCATAGAATGGTAAAGAGGTACTTGATTAAATTTATATTCAAAATACACACACATATGAAATTAGGCACACTTTTGATGATATTAAAAATGCAAGAGTTTAACAGTTATAATAACAATTTATTTATTTAATCCAATAAATAGTTTAACATAGATACAAATAAATAGTTTACATTGTGGTTTCTTCGCTATTCGACCTAATAGATTTACGTTAAACAGTCGCCGCCGTACAGTTCTGGCTGATACTTAGTTTCGTAGTACCTTTTTTATTGGCCACAAGAAGTAGGCATTGCTTTACGAAAATCCGTTTGCAACACTATCAATGCAATATTAAATGAAGAGATTTAAAAAGACATGCTCTTGCAATACGCATAGACTTTAAGCAACAGTGCAGCGATTTTACTTAAAATAGGCGCTGCGCCTATTGAGTTACAGTAAATGACCAAATTTGATGGTGTTCTTCCGTTTTTGAAAATTCTCAGAGCTCAGAGGTGCGATGACCATAGTCCGCGAACCAGCCTGGAGGGATAAATATTTTTATTATTGCTAAGCCAAAAAATTTATATTTACAAAACTATTATGGAGAATATACTGATTTTCATTCAGGAAAAGAGAGATCGAAACAGGCATGATGGACGGTATGTTTTTTTATCTGCCACTTTAACAGTTGTAACCACTTGTATTTTAAATATTTATTGCCAAAACGAACTTTTTGTTGCTTTGTTTTTCATGTAGGTAAACAGTGTTGCACAATACTTAAAACATTGGTGATCTGAGCCAAGAAATAATAAAAAAATCACACGTTTATTTATACACCCCAATAGTAGACCTTCATCGACTAAATTGGTCAAATTATTTTCAGAACATGAATGTTCAAGAAATTAAGTCATTCCCCGATTAATTATGAAATCGTAAGTAAAAATATTCTCAAAATTCGGCTTCAAAAACGTTCGCTATGTGTCTATTGGACATTTTACTCCTGAACCTTTGAATCATACGAGATCAAAATTTTAATATTTTAAAAACTGGTTCTTTTGGTCACATAACTGTGGATTCTATCTGTTATTTGTGATGAAGTCAAGAATTAGAAAAATTTTCCGATTTTTAGCTAATGCTGTTTGTGAAATTCTCTGTTCGTCTAAAATAGGCATTTGAATGTGATGAAAGAAACTTTATAAGAAATACGATTTATTTAATTTTAAATTTCAAACGATTAACCATTTTTGTCAACTCGACAATTTTATGGTTTCAATCTGTTACTTATGATATTTCGGTTTTTTTTCACTTCATGTTGTCAAATTTAAGATTTCTAGCTGAATGTAAACTATTTCTGGTCAGGTAACCTCAGTATTTGGTAGTAAGAACTAATTCAAACAATTCAAAGCTAGTTACCATTGGCTTCAACTGCATTGGAGGGTTCAATCTAAGGTGCAATTACTGTTGAAAGTTTGGAGCATTCGATATCCTTTCCTCCGTACCAAAATTAAGTTAAATTAGAAATTTAACAAAGTGTGGAATATTGTAAAAAGATATCCTTCTTGTTCTTACAATCATTTAAGCTGTGCATTTATGATGAAGAATCTTGATATTTTGATAATTAATTCTTGCGATTCGTTTATTTCTTTTGCCTTAGACGAGTCTGTTCTTGCTCACCGTAAAAGTTCCTTGATATACTATTGTGCAGCTCAAAAGAACATGTTTCCTTAGTAACAGGTACATGGGCTGAGACTGAAGGAAATGAATTCAATTTAAAGAAAATTACAAAAATTCACAAGAATTCACTTATATGCCATTACCCGTGAACCCATTTCCAATGGACAAACCAATGCAATGATAGCACGATTTACTGATCATGACATCAAAGCAAGATAGTAAATATTAATAAGAAATACAATTTACCCCGAGGAAGTTTTTACTGACGCAATATACACAAAGTGTTGCATTAAAGCGCATGTTAGGTCCCCATCAATGGATGAATAATGTCTAAAGTACGATCCATATTTACCAGAAAAATTATGGTTAACAATTAAGCTTAATGGATTGTCGCATATCATTTTGTTCATTTCCACTTATTTCCAGGTACCAATACATTCACATTATCATACTACAACTCGTTTTTACCACAATCACCTGCAAACTCCAATCTTTGGCATTATATTCTTCAAGTAATTATAAACTGGTCCAGTCAAAGGCAAAGCCAACTTTTGTTACTTCACACGCATCGGGTTACGTTCCAAGAACGGAAACTACAATTTATTCATAGGTTAACTTATTACTCTGCGAAAGCGAACATAGACATAACTTAGAAAAAGAGAAGAAGCAAAAAACGTATTGCTGAAGGCAAATAAATTTCAAACAAGAACAAACAGAAGGAGCGAAAAATAAATAATTTTAATTAATTCGCATTTCCTGATGCTTGAATACTTGAACTCGCGAATCACACGACGCATCGCACCTACTCGACGCCACTGCGCCATTGGGAAAAAATAAATAAAAACGCCAGAACTGTTGCTACTAATTCGCTTTTCGAATACGAGTTTGTACACAAATTTAAACCGGATTTGTGCCCTGTTTTTGGACTCGTATTCAGAGACGGGGAGGCGCATATTAAGCACACTAAATCCCGGCGGTCTCTTCCCATCACCGCTGCTGGATGAATTTTTGGAATTGGCAAATGCCGCATATATAATTTACAAAACGAGATTTTCGTTCAGAAGCAATCGCAAAAAAAAAAAAATATTTGGAATTATTAAATATTTAGTTAGCACGAAAAATGGAATAAAAAAGTTTGTTGTTCTGTATTTTTTTTTTTCGTATAGTTTTTGAACAAAATCTCGAGAGCACATTTGGAATTAATTATCGTTAAGCAGAAAATTCAACTAAGTGAAAATATAATAGGAAGTATGGATAGGTAATCGAAACGTTAACTTTATAGAGGGTTTTTAAAAACAAATAAACTTGTAGGGTATGGAATTCATTCATCATCATCATGGAATTGAATCTCTTTAAATCAACTTCAAACTCAAGAGTTCGGTATTGCCTCCCATTGATGGAAAATTATTGGCAAAATCCACACAAGAAGCAAAGAAATTCCCGATGGAGACTTACATACACAATAAGTAAAATGAGTGACGTTAAAAATTTTTCTGTCTTAAAATCTTCAAATATTCAAGTGAAATAATTGCATCTCATATTTCAAGCAAATTTTACTTTTTTCAAAACAGAAAGTTTTTATTTCAGCGCACCGAAAACGATTTCAAATTTGAACCTCGCTTAAAAGTTCACTTTTGTGATATTTTTGGTGAGGGTGAGGCAAAGTTATTCTCTGATGATGTATGAACATTTACATTTAGAGATTTCTATAGAATGCAAAAGACAAAAAAGTCCAGTCGTTCAATGCACCAACTAAAGCTCGCTAAAACCAATGTCCAAAATTCTGTGAAAGACTAATAGCTTACAAGCAAAGAAACTTTTAACAACGTGCCACCAATCAATAAATTATCAATAGAGCTCAATACCGACCTCTTACTTCCTTCCTTTGATAATATTTGCGTCTTACGTCCCCTTGACAAACATTGGCCATTCATTTAAACTCTCATTATCTTTATAATTTTAATGAAGAACAATAGATTATATTAAATTAAAACTATTAAACTTTTTATATAAGTCACTTTTCTGTTTTGCATTTGCCTGTCATTAAACGCATTCAACTACATAATAAAAGGAAATTAACATTTTCGAGTGATTGCTCAGCTAATAAAACAACATTTTCGAAACATGTTTGTTTTCATTCAAAGCAAACACAATTCAAGTTGTGTACTTAAGTTGCACAAAAATTGTGGGGCAACTCGCTATATTTGCAGACACAAAGCAAGTATTTACCAACCCCAACTGTATCAAGAAAAATATGGTTTTAAATAAAATAAATACAAAAATGGAAACAAAAATGAAGTTCAAGCTTCCCTATTGTAATCAGTCAAATTGATCGAAACGCATAATGGAACTGTAGAACTTGTACTGCAGCTTGTATTGAGATAATCTCTTTCTGATGGCCCACAGAGAACAAAGAAGACAGACAACCATGACATTTACTGGGCAAATAAATATACAGTACCTACATTAATAAACAAATAAAAATGTGTCCTTTCGATATGTACATATATACATGCATACGTGTATATGTATTAAACCCTCTTCAATCACAAACCATTCGGTCGTCAAGCTGACATGAGATCAGAGGGAAAAATTCATAAAAAAATAAGTATTGAAAAATAGCAATTTAATGACAAAGTCTGAGTCGCAGCTTCTGGTCTGGTCTACTCCATCCATATATCCAATGGATATACAATAGATACTTTTTGACGGTGCAGTGAGTGAACAAAGTACAAGGATCTACATGGTGCATTCGTTTCTGGAATTTTCGTTGTTGGTGGCCGTTGCTAATAACAAAATACTCTGTAACGTTTCAAGTTTTGCGAATTGCAAAAATATTCCATTTGAGGGCCATGGCAAATGTTGAGGGTGGTGGTAGGCTCTGCTGACCAGACTTGGTCCGGCGTTACATCGGACCAGGGGATAATTTTTCTACACAACATGCTGTGAATTTTTTTTTTCTGCATGCTTTGTTGTCTAACTTTGTTAGCTTTCTGCGCAATCAGTTGATTTACAACTTAGCGGGTTGGGCTTTTTGACCATAAAAAAATTAACGATAAAAGTTATTTTTAGGTGAACCTAATATTCTAGTCGTAATCTGTGAAAAGCAATCTTTCAGTTGAGTGCATCATTCGTTCAAACTTAAAAACATTTGTTTGTTGGATAATGCTTCGGCACAAGGATTTCTTTGCTTCCGTTGAAGAGAACTGCAGCATAACGAGTACGACTAAGAAAGATTGATCTTTTGGATATGATAACGTATAAAGCAAATTACCAGTTTTAAATGAACCTTCTCAGTAAGCATTTCCTTCAATGAAAACAGGACACAGCATTAAAATGATCTAGTTGATAGCTTTAACGTTAATACTGAAGGCTCAAAGAAAATGAAGACGTAAACGTCGCCATCGGTTACATAATTTTTAACTTTAAACAATTAAAATATTTTTCAGACTTGATGTTTGGCCTACCAAAACTTCGCAGAAAATCTTATCGATTGCTCGATTTGGCCATACATAAATACTTATACCGTTGTTCAATTAACTAACTATTCAGCTTCCAAGTGTGCTTGGCAAACAGAAAGTATTCAAACACAAAATACAATGGCAATTATTAAAAAAATAATTACTAGTTACATAACCCTATAGTGGAATAATTCAAAAGAAATGGGAATCATAACTTTAGTTGTTAAATAAGTTAGAAACTGCTTCTATCGACTGATTAAGTGCTAAGGTTCACACAATATATATAGATCAGACTTAATTTATGACTACAAGAATGGAAAAATTCTGTTTCACTGAATCTGGAATCTGAATCAGACCTTTTTACAATCCACACTATTTTTTTGATAAAATTTTGTTCAAGACGAGTAACGCTTTAAGCGTTCAAGAATTGATCTTCCTTTCGGGTTGATGTAGTCTTTTGACATCTGTGATAGTTTCACCGGATTGAAATCAGTTCGAACAACATTATTTTTAAGGTTAAGTGATTCTTTGCAAGCCGTCCTGGATATTCACCGGTGTGATCATCTACGGGAAGCTTTGAGATTGGACTAAATAACTGATGCCACTAATATGTTGAATGGTACGAAAGACCTGTTGGAGTTGTTAAAGTTGAATCAGAGTAAGAGTGAAATTTATAATTTATGTACATTTTTTTTATAATGCACATTATAATGTTTTTGTCATTTCGAAAACAGATTATATCAAGACACTGTATGGACTGTAAAAAAAAAAAACCTTTAGAATCCATGGCACGAGTACGATAACTTGGGCGCCAAAAATTGATAACAGTTTTTTGTAGAGGGGTCACATAAAACCTTTCAGTTTTTTGTGTTCTATTCAGAATTAATACAAGCATTGACTACAAAAAGCAAATTTAGCACTTCATATCACAATTTTGAAAAAAATTGGTCTAAACTAGTTTTTTTAATTTGTTTTATCAAAATTTTGAGTTTGCATGCGAATTTTTCAAAAACTATTAAAGTTAACTATATAATTTAAGCGCAGGATTAAAGAACATGTTTCTGGCTTTCAAAGCCGGTATACTACTTTATTGTAAGTGTTGTCGTTGTTGTTTTTTTCTTTTTTTCATTTTAAGTCTTTTTTTTTAAATTGCCCCTATCTCCTAAACGTGTGAGATAGACCCCCCTCCCATAGTAAAAAATGCTTGTTTTTGGCCCCTCTACAAGAAATCGTTATCAATTTTTGGCGCCCAAGTTATCGTACTCTCCCCGAATCCATCCATTATACGAAATTTTCTTCTTGTTCACTTTTGAACTAGATACTTGAATTATTCCAGATAACGTTCCCTTCACCCTGATCTGTTTGCAATGCATTATTTTCGAAACTGCCATGCGTCGTTTTATTAAGATTCATAATCAACCCCAAAAAATTCTATCCCATGAGGCTTTATTCCCGTCTGTGAATTATTATCTTGCAGTAAGATAGACATTCCCGCTCTTAAACTTAAATTACTAATATTCAATGGAAACTTGCAAAACTAGTCTCTTCATTTTGCTATCCTTCTTGGATATCTTTGGAATAATAAATTAAACTAATCTCGGCACATGAAATCAGTCACGTAAAAGGGCCCCCGGAACAAGGCAACTCGTGGGGGTAGGATAAATATCTTTACAAAAAAAAAATATAAGCACCCTTTGTCGTCAGATAGAATTTCAAAGTATTTTTTTTGTTTTTAATTTTAATAAATTACCAGTTCGAACGTGGACAAGACCAAAGGAGCTGGACTTTATAAAATTTCGTTACATTTCAAATATCTACATTGCCCGCCGTCCTTCTTTATACCTGCTTACTTGGAATGTGTTCGTTTCTTGGGTGTTCGTTCGGTATTTCCTTTTTTTGGTCTTTCTTCTTTAAAGGGCTATTTGCTTTTTTCCCGATTTTTGGACTCCTCCACGTCGGATTTCTTTTTTTCTGATAAACATATCGGTTCTGGATATCTTTTAGTAAGAGGAAGAGGAGACTCAAGCGTAGGACAGCTCTTTAAAACGGGTTTATCGTCTTTTTATTCTTTTTAACTCGAAATTGAGATATGTGTAGCGCTTCGAATATTTTTCTTTACTTTATTAATTCACATTCTTTGGTCAGACAAAAACAGCAAATTTGAAATTCAAACCCTGCGTAGGAGCTCTGAATTTATATGCAAAAGTATGCAAAAATAAATTGTAGAACTGCAAAAAAGACTACTCAAACATGGTTGAACTGCAGTCCACTTTCATAGGCAGCAAAGTACAGCGACATGCCATGTACACAGGGTGCAGAAGTATGAAGCTGGAATGTAGTGGAGGCAAATCTCTCACACAACTCAGCCATGACCTATTTAACTCACGTATTTATAGTGAAAAAATGAAATACAATAAAATAAAACCTGGTTGTTTTGAAAATACTGTATTTCAGCGAGTATGAGTATATGTAAGCCTTTCCACATCCACATCAACTTCCGTTTTTAGTTTTTCATTCATTCTTTATTTGATTTACATGTTTTTAGTTATACGTAAAGGAGAGCGTTCAAAAGACTGCGAAACGTTGTAGGAAAACTGGGAACTTACTTTTCTCATGGCAAACTAAAAATTGACAAGCAGACCATGAGCTGACTGCAAAGAAAGACGGAGGAAAATTATGTATTCGATTGAGGGAAGTTATATAAATTGGAAATTTGACTTTGGTATCAAGGCGATGTGATCTAAGAGTGGGCAAATAATAATGAGATACAGTTTTGTTTTTGTTTGCGAGGCAATGTTTTATGTCATGGAGAGAAACTGAGATGCAATAGATAAGTGAGTTGTGTGCGTAATTAGGTCGAATGTCTGATGGATGTTTATTTAAGCCTTGATACTGCCGAGAGGACAGTATCCATAGGATTTTTCCTATAAATCTCGAGGAATCTGATATTTGAATGAGATTTAATCAGAGACAAGGAAATCAACATTGATTGGCATTATTGAACGGAATGAGCATTATAGATTTACGCCTCATTTGATTAAGGCCGATGTTTAATGGTTGACATGCTGAACAAATCTTTATCTTTTATGTCCATCAAAAGATTCGCCGTTCTGCTCAAATTAATTAAGGTCGCACTTGTTTCTCATGCAGATAAGTCTCCGAGAAGTTCGTAGGTAGGAGCGGGGATTGGGATTGTTACTCCGATTTGTGCCTAGAATGACACAAAACTATATATCGTAGCTTCATACCTCTAAAGGTTAGCACGGGAATGGAAAGAGCAGTACCCGGACTGCTCTTCTCGAAAGGTTATTTCATTAACGCTTCAAGCCTTAGATTCAGTAAATGCTAATTGAATGGCGTTCTCATAAAACTGATTGCCATAGTACGTGCTTGTTTTTTGAGTTTGTTGTTGTTTGCCACAAAAAGGTCCGGCGGTTACGTTACGCTTTGAGTCGGTTTTTTATCAACTTGGCCATAATGAAGCAGAATAAGGTGAAGCAAGTTTCTTTAACCTTCTTTGGTCAAAAATCCTCCAATGAGATTTATGGAGCCATCCCCATTCCAAGTTAAAAAAACATCCACATGCCATAATGCTAGCACCGCCTTGTAAAACAGTTTTTATTCTTTATTGGGAAGGGTATCATACTTTGCTGACTATCTGATATGTTTCTTTTAACCTCGTTCAGCGGACCAAGTCATGGCTCAAAAGCAATAATCTTAACTTGCGCTTTACTTTTACATTCGGATGCGATGAATGGAAGCTAAGACTGCGTGAATTGACTTCTTGCAGTTCTTGAACTGATATGAAGGAAAGTTAGGGAAGGTTATATACAGTTGGCTGCGATGGCGCACACGTAGGTCTGTGTTTTGGCTCGTTGTGATCCCATGAGAGAAATTTCTTTGAGGTTTCTTCTCTTGATTTGCTATGGCGGCGTGTCTGTCAATAAGGCAGTGTTCCGTGAGGACAGAGAAAAGAATACATAGTCTCTGGTTGAGCAGCTTCTTGATTCTTTGTTTGCCCCAGTATAGGTGAACCGTGGAATAATCCGCTATCTAGTTTAGGCATACCCCGAGCCTTGAGCCCTTGTTTGCGGCCAACCTCTGCCTTCGCGTGTAAATGCTTTCTTCACTATTTCTTAGGAAACAACTTACTATTTGCTTGACGTTTGGGAAGGAGCATGACTCTTTCCCCTGAATAATAACTCAAATCTATAGTTACTGTACTTTTTTTTTGGTAAGCTACCCAATAGCATAAGATTTGATACAATACATTTTCTTCGATTTTAATAGTTCTCCACATTTTCGGTAGTGAGAAACATCACACAAACTACAGTACTGGCTTCAGCAGTCAGGTATATTTTTTTATTTTATTTTATCATCACACATTTATTATGTGTCCCTTTCCAGTCTCATTGTTATATCTTTAAAGCTACCTACTTCATAATTCAACTTAAGAGCTACCCCGTCATTAAAAACATGTCCCTTGATATCATTTAAGTTCGAGAAACGAAACTTCTCGGAAATTAATAATTAAAACTTCAAACAACCCCACAGTGTCGCATCCCATTAAGCAGTTACCAGCAATACGCTCGACGCTGCTGTCTCTAATAGAAGCCTTTAGATCGCAATTACAAACTTCGATCTATTCCCTAACTCTAAGCTTTAAATTCAACTAAAATCTCGTATGCTTAGTCCTTCAAAACAACCGCATAACTTGCTCAATTAAATTAAGTCGACCGTCACGCTGTAATATCATTTCGAATGGAAAATGACAAAGACTAGAAAGTTGAAGACGAACTTAAGGGCAGAATATACCAACGACAAATAGAAAACATTCACTATTCCAACCATCCAGCCATCTATCCATCCGCAGGCAGGGCGCTGGAGAAAAAGAAAAAAAGTAAAACTTTTTATTACGAAAAATATAAATTTAATAACCCACCGCAAGCTACGCATGACTTGTACCCCCATGCTGAGGGAACGTTGCCTTCGAGGATGACTTCGACGACGACAGACGGTGAAAGTGAGAGGAAAATGGTGCAATATACAAATTTTAATATTTTTCTGTTTCCCTCCTTACACCTGCCCGGCAATGGGAGCGAACAATGGAGATTGACAAAAGCAATAAGGACGCCATATACGACAGGACAACCATGTTCCTCTTGTAAGTGAATGCTTTTGGGGTTCGTTTTTATGAGATTCTACTCCCTCATCTCTGTGTGGGATGGGTGAGTCTGTATAGACTA
This sequence comes from Orthonevra nobilis, assembly GCA_963555765.1. Classification (NCBI taxonomy): domain Eukaryota; kingdom Metazoa; phylum Arthropoda; class Insecta; order Diptera; family Syrphidae; genus Orthonevra; species Orthonevra nobilis. The sequence goes on from OY743224.1 coordinate 96,157,848, forward strand.
TTACGCTCATAAAAAATTCTAAAAAATTCTTACTCTCATCGAACATGACAACTTCCACAACAACTCTCAAGGACGATGACGGCACACAACACACAGTGATTCAAGTTTCAAGAAGTGGAATGAAGGGATCGGTTTCGTCCTTTCCGTCGCCGTTTCTTTTTGTTTGTTTATTTTTTGTTTGTTTTATATCTTAACTTTAGTATCCTAAAGTAAGACTGACAAAAAATTAAATGGGAGTTGAAGGGCATTAAATAAAGTTCTTTCCTTTTCGGTCAACAATTTGTAAATTTAATTTTAAAGTGGAACTCAAGGATCAAAGAGAAAGCGCTTGTTTTAATGTCTGTAAATGTCTTCTTTTGAAAATGGTTCAAGATCCTTTTGGCTATAACTTCTTTTGATTCGTAAGTTGTTAAGGGGGCATTCCATTTGTAATTCCAAGTGATTAGCTTTGAAGATGTAGTAGTTTCTCAAAAACCTTCGAATTCAATTGAACAGCGATCAGGTAATAGGTTTGCGAAATGTGTTCTTCTCATACTTATTTTCCCAGAACCAAAGAATGCAAGTTTTCTCTTATCTTTAAAACATACTTAAACCTCATGGTAACTCTCTGTTGGCATACTTTAACCTCCAATATGACTTATTGAAACTGATTTTACAACATCACGAGGGGTCAAGCTCTGGACAGATTGTCCAACAAGGTTATCTGTAATCACTCCGTAGCCAACCAGTTGCCGGCCACGACTTTTTACAAAAATTAATCTTTGCTCATTTGTACGACGTTTTTGCCTTCGACGATTTATTTGTTCAAAGTCGCACTGAGACAAATGATTTGTTTTTTTAATAATTTACAATTTTGTTTGATTGGCAATGATTTGTTTAGAGTTCAAATACTAAGCGTGTATGCGATTATTATCCGACAGTATTTCTATGGCAGTGGATGATAAGGATTGAAATTACCATTTTCGTTAAATTTATTGTTTAAGTATTGAAATCTGAATTTTTATTTACTTTAGAAAGACGGTTCATTGGCAATATAAAGAAATTTTTTGAACTTAGACATACGTTTTAAGAATATCCAAATCTGTTACGACTTTTATAATTGAATTTGAATTTAAATTCTACATCCGTTGACTCTATATGTACATGGAGAGTACCATTGCGGGTGGATAAATCCTCTTATACTATACTTCTTCAAACATGACGATGGTCTGTGCGTGACCGGCGGTTTTGTAGTTTCCAATATGGTTATTGTGTTCTCCATTCCAAAAATTATACCGAGGCGGTACCAAGAAAAGGGGTCCGACAGTGTTGTATTCTTACCTCAAAGTGTCACTGTTTTGCTTGTGTAGGCGCTTATCAAAGTCCTCTCTCAAATTTTTCCAAAGTATAATTCACATTTTTCTAATACCCTTTTGTTTTTTTCGAGAGGTTGAACCTTTGTCGAACTTTGATATTGCTTATTTGATCATCAATTTGAGCCAATTATCAATATTAATGTTCAGTAGCCAGTGGTTAATAAAAAAATAATTGTTGACTTTTTCTGATTGCTTATTGTTTAGATGCAACATAATCTTAATACCCTAATGCTTTGGCGATGGCTTTTGAGGCTTTTCACTCGAATCCTTGCCTTTAAGTGTACAGTGCGCCCTAAAACCCATTGTTTTCAAAAATTTCTTATTTTGTAGCCTAACAATAACTGAGCTTCCCAAATCAATTAAATTAAGTTAACATTAGGTATGTGGCTTGGTTGTTAAAATATGGTCTTGGCAACATATTTGGGCTGAAAGAAAATATGTAATTTGGTCCGCTTTTGAGACATGACACTATCAGCGTAGTGATGACGCAATCTTCATAAGCATACATTATTAAAAAATGTTCATCCCTTGAAAGACATTTTCATAAGTAAATTTTAAGGAGAATTGGTATGCGTAATTTTAATCTGACGATAGCGGATTGTTACTTATGAAAGATTTTGCAATTTTATAATTTATATTTTTATAGTATTTGTATTATTCATCCAATTTAAATTGTAATGCAGTGCCCTCAAAGACATCTAAGCGTGTCAAATTGTTCGGCGTCCGCTGTTTGAGAGATAATGCGTTTGACGAACTACTCAGGCTATATAATTATTTTTACTTTATGGCATGTGGTCATCGTCCATCGTACTTCGCCCACATTTGCGTCGACGAATTTGAGCCATTAAAAGTACGATAGCGTTCACCATTCACATTAATAGCATCACCGACAACATTCTCTACAACAAAACCGAAAAA